>CM060353.1:131081937-133481937 GCA_030545235.1 Helianthus tuberosus | reverse complement strand
ACACCAGTCCACCCACAAGCTAATGGTCAAGCAGAATCATCCAACAAGATCATCATCAACAATTTGAAGAAGAAGCTTGGATCCAAGAAAGGGAAATGGGCAGAAGAACTACCTTATGTGCTTTGGGCTGATAGGACAACCCCTAAGAATGCTACTGGTCAAACGCCATTCTCTTTGGTATTTGGGGCAGAATCAGTGATCCCAACAGAAATGATGGTTCCAACTGCTAGAACAAGTACCCGTGATCCTGAGGAAAATGATGAGAACTTGGCTCAAGACCTGGATACTATTGAAGAAATCAGGGATCTGGCTAGGATAAGGATGGCCAGTTATCAACAAAGAATGGCTGGTGCTTACAACAAAAATGTCAGGATCAGGAAGTTTCAAGTTGGAGATATGGTATTAAGGAAAGCATTTCAGAATACCACCAATCCTGCTGATGGAAAATTGGCTCCAAAATGGGAAGGCCCTTATTTGATTGAAGCTGAAGCAGGAAAGGGGGCATATAGATTGCTAACCATGGAAGGTGATTTGCTACCAAGAGCTTGGAATGCTGTCCACTTGAAGAAATATTTCATGTGAGCAGGATCCTCATGGCACAGATGATCCTTACGTTAGGGGTATCCTAGAAGGATCCTTAAAGTATCGGTGATCCTTACTTTGGTAATATCCTAATCTTGAACTATTTCATTTCTTTATTTTCTCATATAAGGATAAGGATCATGTGTCCTTTATCCATCTCTCACGTGATTTTAAGTTTTGAAAGTTCAGGTATCCTTAGCAAAATATTGGTTATCTGCAGAAGCAATCCGTTCCTTGGGTTTAACCCCAGTTATTTGGGCTTGACCCCCGTTCCGCCTGTAGCGCATGATGATCCTGGTATAGTTCAAGGCAGTGGGACCAGTACTCGCCTTAGGGGCTGATAATTCCATTGTACTGGCTATACCTAGGATCCTACGTATAATGGTAGACGTACCATACATCCGTTCCTAAGGTTTCGAACGTTTTCACGTTAGCTAAGGTTTTGGCATTTTCATGTCACTAAGTTTAGATAGTCGCCAGTTAGGGCCATACTCCAGTTTACATACGATCCTTGGGCTTGTCCCCAGTTATCCTTGGGCTTGTCCCCAGTTGCTAACTCTTATCTTATATTGGCTTAGTCCCAAGTTATGCTCTATTTCAGGTCCTTGAAGATAAGCAACTAGGGATCCTTGATCTTTACTTCTCTCTAAGGTTTATCTTGTAGTTATCCTGATTATGGTTAGGATCCTAACTTGGATCCTCAGGTATGATCCTTAACTATTTTTAATTCTATTCATTGTTTATTTGAATAACCCTTAAAATTTGACAACTAAACTTGTGATCCTTAAAATGTATTACTTTTTGGGGTTCTTCAACTATAGGATATTTGATCATGGATCATATCCTAAGTATTTTCAATCCGACTTATTCAAAATTGTTTATTCAATAAGTGTACATCAAAACAATTGAGAATTAAAGAGACAAAAAGGATAACAATACAAGATAAGCGACAAAAGATTAAGGTTTTATTTATTAACAAAAGATTAACCCTTAAAAGGTTGTCAAAATTACCTACCCCAAGCATCTACCAGCAATATGTGGCCCGTCCGCTGGGGTAGGTAAAGGGTGTCCATGATAATAGGTTCAAAAGTAGTGCAGGAATATAAAGGCGGCAGGATCACAATGGCTTCATCCCCCAAACAGAGGATCCCTCCACCATTTGCAATCCTACTTATTGTCCAAAGGATCATACATGATCCTTAATCCTAAAAACTATTGTTCAGTACAAACCATCAAATTGTTCAACAAAACAACCATCAAACTAAAAAATTGGGCTCCGGCTATGTCTAGAAGTTTCCATCATCGCCCAATCATGCAGCCTAAACCTTCCCTGCATCACCACCTCCGGCTCCACTTGCTTCACCACCTTCACCCTTGCCTCCAGCCTCGATCGCCAAAACCTCCTCAGCCTCTTCATCATCTTTAAGATCAGCCAACCTTGCTTTCCAGTCCTCAACATCCCAGCTGCTTCTGTCGAAGTTAGGATCTTGAGCTTCCTGGGCCATCTTTAGTTTTGTCTGATACATTGTGATGGCAGTAGAGACCTTTGCACCTTCTATGAGATCATGCTTTTCATAGTCAAGGTCGATCAGAAGTTTAGCCGTCTTAGTCTTGGCATCCTGGAGCTCCTTCTGAAGATCAGCAATTTTGAGGTCCTTTAGCAATGCAACCTGTTGGAGGTCGGCAATCTTCCTATCCTGATCCTCAACGTGGCCAACATAATCCTCAATCTCAGTGAATTTCTGCAAAGGGGATAAAAGATAAGGTCAGGACCAAGTGATCCTCAAATCAGCAGGATATATCAGCAGGATATGTCAGCAGGATATACTAGCAGAGACAGTGATTCTTACATCGTTGAAGTACTCGAGGAATTGGTGGCGGATCAGAGGCAGACCCTGCAGATCCTCAGCTTCAGAGGCCTTTCTCTTCTTGATTCCCTTTCCTTTGAGGGGTGCCTTGGGGACTGAAGCTGTCGGGCTGGTAGGAGCCTTTCTTTTGGAGGATCTGACAGTGGTGAGATCGGTGACATTGAACTTTGAAGTAGACTTGGTGGATTTTCCAGCACCTACACAACCAAAACAAGATAAGTATCTTTACTTCACTTATATTTCACTATTTATTTAAATTTTTAAACAAAGATACTTACTTGATATCGTGACAGAACCTGAGGATACCTCCTGAGAATCCTGGGTGGTTGTCTTGAAAGATCTTGTTTCAGGATCAAGTTTCTTGAAAGTGATGAGTCTCTCTTTGGCAGCAGGAGACAGTCTGAGGTGTGAGACGGTGATAGCTGCATAACAAGAAAGCAAAAATGTATAAGTGATCCTTATATTAAAGGAAAGTTCTCTGGTGATCCTTCTCAGGATCCTCCACCCTACCATGGGTAGCCCATTTCTTGGGTAGATCCTTCCCATCAGAGATAGAATCTCTTTTGACAAAAAAGAAACGTCGCTTCCAGTTAGCATCATTCTTGGTAGCTTTGAAGATCGGGTGTTCCTCACCAGGTTTACATTTAAACAAATAGCGATGAGAACCAAAGGTAGTAAGATCATACAGCTCTCCCAGCTCTGACATTCCTAGGTCTATCCCTTCCTGCTCGATGATCCTTTCAAGGGTATACAAAACCCTCCATATCATCGGCATGGCTTGGATATAAGAGATGCCGGTTAGGGAAAAGGAAGATTGGGTGAAGGCTGGAAAAGGATATGTATAGCCTATGGTGAACGGAGTGACAGGAAAAGCAACCCAGTTATCGGAAATATGATCACTCAGGGCATTGGGATCAAAAGACTTAAACACGGTGTTCGCCGGGAAGCAGTGGCGGATCCTATCAATCTGCGCATCGTTGAAACAGCAGCGTTCTTTTATGGAATCTTCGATGATCCCCTGGCTTTTCAGTGGGCTGTTTTTCGGGTGATCCTTAGCTGGGGAGTTCCGGAGCAACATCTTTGACAGAATGATGGAAAGAGACAGAAAACAGAGCAAGAGAAGGAAGAAGATGAAGAGAGAATACCTGTTTATCTTCGGATGCAGTTATAAAGGGAGTATCTCTGAAATTTAAATGCAAACGATCCTATCTATATCTCTTATTTATAATCATGATTGTGCAGGGTTGTCACTTCTGTGACGTCATAATTGCAACGGATAGTTCTACAACAACGGCTATATTTATGATAGTTAGTTGCGGATAAGATCAAGAAAATATAATTCGCTCATTTTACATATCACTCCTTATATTTTGGGGGCAATTGTTAGGGGAGGATTTTCTAACAATTAGTGATCCTTACTTGTATCCTAATTAATGATCCTTACTTCTGTGACAGATAGTGATCCTCAGAAGAGCTTCAGGATCAGGATCATGGATCACCTTAAGGATCCTCATACTAACGATTGTTTGTTTATGTTTCGTATTATTTTGCAGGAGTAACAAGCTTGACTTGGTCTTGGCAACGTTACTATGGAATATTCCACGGGTATTTCGCACACGTTTGACTGGAAATGGACGTTGTGGAGAACGTGGGAGCTTGGCACAAAAGTCGGATAGTTTGTTAGCATAGTTAACTTCTATTTTTAAAGGGGTGACGAGCTAGTAATTAGAACACTTAGCCATTTTCAGCTACACACACTCTCATACAATCGCACTCTTGAAGCTCTCGATAAACACTTAACAGTTTTTACTCACTTTTACACATTTCACCATAGTGATCCTTGTACCTAGCTCGTTACTATCTGAAGTTGTAAACATTTACTGATTTATTTGAGCTTGGTGATCGGTAGTTTCCATCACCCGGGGTTTTTTGTGCCAGAGATCAACTCTTGATCAAGGGCTTTTTCCCCGTATAAATCCTTGTGTCGTTTGTGCAAATTACATTGAAGTGATCCTTATCATTGTTCTACATTTAAAGCATCATTCCCCGTAACAAAGAGTTTGGTTGCATTATCCTCATCAGATTTTTTGACCAAAACACATTTCATGAATGGCCAAAAGGAAATAATTGGATATAAAGGCTCTGTTGATTGATGTAGGATGTTGTTATGTCTTTGGCAAGCATCACATTTCCTTGCATATTCCACAGCATCTTTCTTCATTGTAGGCCAATAGTAACCTGTTCTAAGGATCCTTGAGAATAATGCTCTGCCTCAGTGTGATTTCCACAGTCTCATTCATGAAAATCCTTCCATACCTCTTGAATTTCTGGATCCTTAATACACCGCAAATAGGGACCTGCAAGAGATCTCTTATACAACATGTTATTTAATAAGGTGGATTGAAATACCTCAATCCTAAAGGCTTTAGGATTCTCTCCTGTGGGAATTTCCCCATTCTGGATATACTTCAAGATTGGAAGGATCCATGGCCCTGATTTTGACTGCACATCACTGGGTACAATTCTAGTATCCTCAACTATCTCCATTGCTTTATTTTTCTCTATTGCAGGAGAAAGAATGTGGATGATAGGTATCCTCACATCCTCTGGTACTTTCAAGGATGATCCTAGGTTTGCTAAGGCATCTGCCCCTACATTTTCCTCTCTAGATACATGTGTTAAGCTAAAAAAATCAAAAGAATTTGCCAGTTTCCTGACTATTTCTAGATATTTGATTAGTTTTTCTCCTTTGACAGTATATGAGCCATTAAAATGGTTAGTAATTAGCAATGAATCTATGTACACTTGAAGATACCTGATCCTCATTTGCTTAGCTAATTGCAAACCTGCTATTAAAGCCTCATATTCTTCTTCATTGTTAGTCGTTTGGAATTCACATGCAATGGACTAGGGTATTATGTCCTCCTGTGGTGATTTTAGTAGTATGTCTAGTCTAGTTCCTTTGAAATTTGAGGCTCCATCTGGGAAGAGTGTCCAAGGATCCTTGGTCTCCTCAAGTTTTTGAACCTTTAGTTCAGCTTCCCTTTGTAAATCACTACTGAAATCAGCCACAAAGTCAGCCAAAGCTTGAGACTTGATGGCAGTCCTGGGTTCATACTTAATGTTATATGCACTAAGCTTGACAGCCCACTTTTCCATTCTACCTAACATTTCAGGTTTCCTGAGAACATTCTTAATAGGAAAGTTAGTTTTCACAACAATAGTGTGAGTTTCAAAATAATGTCTCAGTTTAGTGGAAGCCATAATCAGAGCAAGAATTAATTTCTCTAAATGAGAATACCTGGCTTCAGCATCAAGAAGGTTTTTACTTACATAGTATACTGGATGTTGTTGGCCTTCATGATCCTTAACTAACACTGCACTTACTGCTTTACCTGAAATAGCTAAGTACAAGGATAATGGCTTTCCATCCCCGGGTTTCATTAAGGCTGGTGCTGAGGATAGATAATCCTTGAGAGCCTTGAGTGCAGCTTCATGCTTCTCAATCCACTCAAATTTCTTATTGTTCCTCAGAATGTCATAAAAATCCTTACACTTCTCTAAAGACTTTGAGATGAACATATTTAAGGCTGCAATCCTTCCTGTTAGCCTTTGTACATCCTTTGCATTGGTTGGAGACTTTATATTCACTATTGCCTTTATCTGTTATGGGCTATCTTCAATCCCTCTTTTGGTCACCATGTATCCTAGGAACTTCCCGGCTTTCACACCAAAATAACACTTAGAAGGATTTAGTTTCATGTTGTATTGATCAAGGATGTTAAATGCCACTTCAAGATCCTTGAGATAATCCGCTTATTTCTTGGACTTAACCACCATGTCATCAATGTAGACCTCCATAGTGTCTCTAAGTTGTTCTTTGAACATCATATTCACCAGTCTTTGGTAAGTGGCACCTGCATTTCTAAATCCAAAAGGCATTGCAATATAACAGTATATGCCAGTAGGAGTCATGAATGTTGTATCCTCTTGGTCAGATGGTTCCATCTGAATTTGTTGAAATCCGACGAAGCATCCATGAAGGTGAGCAATTCATGGCCCATTATTGCATCCACCATGGAGTCAATGTGTGGAAGTGGGAAAGGATCATTGGGACATGCCTTATTTAAATCTGTAAAGTTAACACCTACCATCCACTTTCTGTTTTTCTTTTGAACAACCACCACATTGACTAACCATTTTGGATACTTGACTTCTCTAATCATACATGCCTTCAAGAGTTTGTCCACTTCCTCTTGGATAATGACATTCCTTTCATGTGCAAATTTCCTTCTCTTTTGATGGATTGGCCTAAAAGATTTATCAATACCCAATTTATGAGTAATAATATCTTTAGAGACACCTGTCATATCTTCATGTTTCTAAGCAAAGGTAGACTTTCTTCTCTTTAGGAAGGATACTAGATCTTGCTCTATGTTGTCAAGGATCCTAAATCGAAAAAAAACTTTGGATTCAGGATCCTTAGGGTCCAGTACTATATACTTGATGTCTTGTTCTCTTGCCTCCACGATATCCCTTGGAGGATGCTTTAATTGCTATGCTGCCCTTGGTTTTAAAGTTGGCTTCATTGAAGAGGTTTAACAGTTATTTGCCTCTAGTTGATCGCTCTTTATGTCACACCCCGACCGCGTAATACAACAAACCGCGGCGGAAACGTCAGGGAGTCGTGTGGCAGAATTATTGTTTCAAAACACATGATAATTAAAGTTAAGTTTTACAAGTTTAAATTATTACATTGTCTTAGAACAAACAAAACACATAACATGAAAGATGATAACTTTCTTGATTTTAGATTGCTAAGCCCAAGTCGCCCTAAGTGAAGCTCGCTCACATCAAACATTCGCTCCTGAAACATATGTGAAAGTAAATACGTCAGCATAAAAATGCCTGCGAGTAACATAGGTTTAGTGTTGAAGATTCATAACTTTGAATGTTAAAAAAATGTTTAACGAAAAGTAGTCATGAACCTTATAAAATATTTTCTTTTATAAAATCATATGAAAATCAAATGATATAAAAGAATGACGTATGGTTAAGTAAATAACCAAATGAAAATAATATGTATAAAATATGTCATGTCTTGTCCTTGTTGAAGTGGTTTAGATAACGCCACGACATGCAATATAATAAAAGCACTTATATATAGGAAGTACCAACGGCGTATCCACCATGCTTTTATCATATTATAGACGTCTCATTATTTAAATCACTTATTAATAACCATGAAATAATGTCTTGTTTAAATGTCAATGTCATGTGTAACCAATGTCCAATGTCAAATGTCCAGTATAAACCATGTCTTGTATGGCGAATAAATAGTACTTACTCAAGCCAAATGCATAATGTCATGTATAAACAAATGTCTTATGTAATCAAATGTCATGTACAAAACAAAGTTTTTGAATAAACAAAAGTTTAAAACAAAAGTTATGTTTTGAAAACCATTGCTTTTATCGAGATGAACATTTATACGGTTTGTCTATCGCATACACTCAAGCCTTGAGACTGTCGGATAAACCCTTATCAGGATCAAGGTTTATCAAAAATGTATTCGGATTCTGTCATTCCGCTTCCGAAATTCCTAGAAAGCGGGAACGGGATTTGTCAAGTCCTATAGCGCTATTACATACTACCGAGCGGTGTGATCAATGTTAATGAATGTACTACTAACCCGTTAAACATACCAAATGTCCTTTTCAATGTAATCATGTCATGAAAATGTCTTTGTAAAACCATGTAATAGACATACTAAGTCAATATGCCAATAAAATGTCTTTGAAACCAAATGTAGGGTATACTAATTCAATATAGCATAAAAATGTCTTGAAAATTTGTATTATGTATACAATGTAACAAAATATGTATAAAGTCATGAAAACGGAAAGTAAAGTTATGCACATATGCTTCACCCCAAAACATTTGAAAACAGTAAAATAGGGGACTATGTACTCAGCTTTGGGTGCGTTTTTATATGTTAACACAATCCCTCAAATTGTTTATTCGTCCTAAATTAAATAAGAACGCTTTAATAATCAAAAACTCACAAAAATACCTAAGTTTCTCCGATACGTAGAATTTTCACATAACTTTGAGACTTTCTCGAAAAGTTATTATTTTTTATTATTTAGGTGTATTTATATATATGAGTTCATATATATATATATATATATAAATATATATATATATATATTAAGAACTTTGCAACTCGAACGATTTTATTGGTGACCCTCATCATGTTATAAGCAATATATCTACGATTTGCGCGTCGTAATATATATACTCAAACGTGACATACAATTAATTACGTAACACACATAATCTTGTCAACTATTAACATGTCATCATACACATATAATAAAACACATAACACATTGTAACACATAAAGTTTTCCCATGAATAACCCATTCTAGTGTACATTGAAAAACACGTATTTTAGCGATTCGGTAACGTTTTTGGGCGTCGGAACTCACGTATGACTAACCAAACTCCAAGTAAACTTAATATAAGTTAAAATACTTATTTTTATGTCAAAAATATCAGTTTGGTTACTGATCTAAAACAGTTTTATAAAAATCCTCCGAAAAGCCGATTTTTAATTGTTTTACCGCATAGTTTTGCATCAAACGTTACCATAACCATCCCAAATCGTAACGTCTTGATATTTTAACATAACCCATGTTATTTACTAAATAAAATAGTGGTTATACTCATGATAGTGCAGGTCTCACATATACCACACAAATCATGCAAATTTCACATATTTTACAACTTCCTAAGCTATATGTACAACATGCGAAGCTACCAAACTTATGACAAAGTTTCATGCCATTATAATATACCAAATAATGTAATTTTTAAGGTTTATAATCTGTTCTAAAACATTTTTGTCATACAATCATTTTTCATCATTTCTTGAGCATTTATTCAACATGCATGCTTATGTACAAGTATCTAAAGCACACTTATCATATCATCATCATTTCATATGAATCTAAATGCATCAAACATGTAATTTATTCATGTTTATTTACTGATTTGATTGAACATTCATCATATCATGCACAAATCATCAAACACTTGCATTTTAACTATCATTCAAGAACATGCAACAACATAAAAATTCTCAAACATGTCTAATAAATTTTCGGTCATTTACATGTCAATATACTAACATTATTTCAAATTATAACTCATGATTCAATCATTTCTTTATATCCCTAACATATTTGCACATAATCTTGTTCATGCAAGTAAACATCTTAAACAGGTATTTATCAAAAAATCGAACTAAATCTCAAATACATACACACATACATACACACGGTTATATATATACACACATATACTTCCATTTTTATTTTGTGTAAAAATCCATTTCCTTTTAGTTTCAAGTTTGTGAAAAATCCAAGAACCTTGAGAAACTTCGATCATCATCAAAATCATCAAGAATCAAGAACAAGGATTTCAAAATAAATTTTTATACCTTCACGATTTTGATGGGTTTTTGACAAAATGTGATGATATGGAGCTTGGTTCTTGCTAAAAACACCTTGAAGACACCTTAGGATCTTCAAACACCTTAGAAACTAGCTTGGAAAGGGCTTGGATCTTCAAGGAAAGTCGAAAATTGAAAATGGAAGGATAGAAAGGGGGTGTTCGGCCGATTGCTTTTAGAGAGAGAAAGAGGAGTGAAATTTGAATCTTGGTTTGAGAAGATACTTGGATTTATCAAGATTTGTAAGCTTTCAAGAGAATGCATGGACTACACATGTCAAAGGAAGGAAAAAGGTGGCATTTCTCCTTCATGTATACACGACAACACACACACACTCTCATATATACAATTTTTTTTATATAGATATATTATATGTAGGCAAAAACTGGCATTTTACTGGATACCGGGTATTTTATCTAGCGTTTTAATCCCGGTTTATGGCGTTCTAAATTATATTTATTATGCTTTAAAAATAAACTCGCCAAAATATTACTGAAATAAATATCAGTTTCCGAGACTGGCTGCGTTGTTCGCGTTTCGCAGTATAAGCACTGTATTGCGCAGTAACACGCGGTACGCGCTTAAACTTGAAAAATAACGTTTTTAAGCGTTTTGATTTATTTTTCAACACGAACATGATTAAAAATAAAATTTTAATCATAACAGAATATTTTTGGGATTTAAATATTATTCAGGCGGTCACCAACGTTCGTTACGCACTTTTGTCGCGAATAGTTCTTAAGTTCGAATAAATATGTTTTTACCATACCGATCCTTCGAAACTTATTTTTAAGTTATGTAAAGGGTATTTAGGGTATATTTGGCTTATGTTATTGTTCCGAAGTGTACGTCGCGTTAATACTGATTACGTTTACGTAACAGTTTCCGATTTCACTTCCAGAACAAGTTTGAGAGTTCGGAATTGAACAATGATTGAAAACGTGTAAATGTCACAAATAATTAACAACTATTGGAATTAAAACACCATACTTTATTAAATATAGAATTGTTCAAAAAAGTACAAGGATTAAAATACACAGATGTCACAGCCTCCCCTACTTTAAGAAATTTCGTCCCGAAATTTAATTAGAGGAAACTTGTGGGAAAAGGTGTGGATATTTCGCCTTCATTTGATCCTCTGGTTCCCAAGTAAACTCTGGGCCACGTTTGGATTCCAAGCGAACTTTGACTATCCATATGCGCTTGTGCTTAAGCTTTTTGACTTGACAGTCCATGATTTCCACAGGTTTCTCAACGAAGTGCATTGTGTTATCGACACGAATTTCATCAAGGGGGATGTGGAGGTTTTTTTCAGCCAAACACTTTTTAAGATTGGACACGTGGAAAGTTGGGTGAACATTTCCAAGTTCAGGAGGCAGCTCAAGTCTGTAGGCTACTTTTCCGATCCTTTCAACGATCTTGAATGGTCCAACATATCGCGGTGCAAGTTTTCCTTTCTTCCCAAACCTTATTACACCTTTCCAAGGAGATACCTTGAGTAGGACGAGATCACTGACTTGGAATTTTAAAGGCTTACGTCATCTATCCGCGTAACTCTTTTAACGGCTTCTAGCTGTTAAGAGGTTGTCGCGAATTTTCTTGACTTTGTCTGTAGTTTCTAGAATGAGTTCAGGTCCAGTGAGCTGAGCTTCGCCAATCTCATTCCAGCAGACCGGTGAATGACATTTTCGACCATATAAAGCTTCGAAAGGAGCCATGTTGATGCTGGAGTGATAACTATTGTTGTAGGAGAATTCGATCAATGGAAGATGCGAATCCCAACTACCACCAAAATCGATCACACAAGCTCTAAGCATATCCTCCAATGTCTGGATTGTTCTTTCGGATTGTCCATCCGTTTGAGGATGATAAGCTGTGCTCAAGTTAAGTTGGGTTCCCATTGCAGACTGCATGGTTCTCCAAAAGTGAGATGAGAATCGAGCATCTCGGTCAGATATGATGTTCAAAGGAACACCATGTCGGGAGACAATCTCATCTTCATACATCTTGGCAAGCTTGTCAGCAGATAGATCCTCACGGATTGGCAAGAAATGCGCTGATTTTGTCAGACGGTCAATGACTACCCAAATGGCATCATGACCTCTATTAGTGCGCGGTAGTTTGGTAATGAGATCCATGGCAATGTTTTCCCATTTCCAGACTGGTATCTCTGGTTGTTCCAATAATCCAGAGGGATGTTGATGTTTCGCCTTAACCTTCAGACAAGTAAGGCATTTGGATACGTATAAGGCAATGTCTTTCTTCATTCCCGGCCACCAATACTGGGTTCGAAGATCCTTATACATTTTATCTGCTCCAGGATGAATTGAATAACGAGACTTATGAGCTTCATCCATCAATAAGGTGCAGAGATTGTCTTGAATTGGAACCCACAAACGGTCCATGAAATAATACAATCCATCGTCCTTCAGTTGAAGATAAGGCGTAAAATGATATGGTAATTCCTTACCCATCAAGTTCTGTGAAACACAAGTACGTTGAGCTTGAGAAATGCGGGTTTGAATATCAGATCGAACTTGAACACAATGAAGCTCGACTCTTTCTTTTCGACTTAACGCATCGGCTATGACATTCGCCTTACCAAGATGGTAGCGAATCTCGCAGTCGTAGTCGTTTAGAAGTTCAACCCAACGTCGTTGTCTCATGTTTAGCTCTTTTTGATTGAAGATGTGTTGGAGACTTTTGTGGTCAGTGAAAACCACACATTTTGTTCCGTAAAGGTAATGGCTCCAGATCTTGAGAGCAAAAACCACAGCACCTAACTCAAGATCGTGAGTTGTGTAGTTCTTCTCGTGGGACTTCAATTGTCTCGATGCGTAGGCTATGACTTTGTTTCTCTGCATGAGAACGCAACCAAGGCCTAGATTCGATGTGTCACAATATACGACAAAATCGTCGTTTCCCTCAGGTAAAGATAACACAGGAGCATTGCAGAGTTTTTGTTTCAAGATCTGAAAAGCTTCTTCTTGTTTAGGTCCCCACTCAAAAGGTTTATTCTTTTGAGTTAAGCCCGTGAGAGGAACCGCAATTTTGGAGAAGTTTGCAATAAAGCGGCGGTAATAACCCACGAGACCCAGAAATGAACGAACCTTGGTAGGAGTAGTAGGTATATCCCAATCCTTAATCGCACTGATTTTGGCGGGATCTACATGTATACCTTGTTCATTAACAATAAGTCCCAAAAATTGAACTTCCCTAAGCCAAAATTCACACTTGGAGAATTTGGCGAAAAGTTGTTCCTTCTTCAGGAGTTCCATTGTTAGACGGAGATGTTGTTCGTGGTCAGCTCGTGTCTTGGAATAAATCAAGATGTCATCAATGAAAATGATGATGAACTTATCTAAATAAGGCTTACAAACCCTATTCATTAAGTCCATGAAGACGACAGGAGCATTCGTTAAACCGAAAGGCATAACAGTGAACTCATAATGGTCGTATCGTGTGCGGAAAGCAGTCTTGGGAATATCTTCTTCGGATACACGAAGCTGATGATACCCAGAACGTAGATCAATCTTCAAAAAGCAGGTAGCACCCTGAAGCTGATCAAAGAGATCATCAATGCAAGGTAGGGGATATCGATTTTTGATAGTGAGTTTGTTAAGCTCATGGTAATCGATACATATTCGGAAAGATCCATCCTTCTTCTTCACAAATAGGACAGGCGCGCCCCAAGGTGAAAAGCTCGGATGAATAAATCCTTTGTCTGATAACTCCTGCAGCTGCTTCGATAACTCTTGCATCTCAGATGGTGCAAGACGGTATGGAGATTTGGCAATCGGGTTAGCACCAGGTACAAGGTCAATACGGAACTCGATTTGACGTGCTGGGGATAAACCAGGTAAGTCTTCAGGAAAAACCTCAGGATAATCCCGAACAACGCGGATGTCTTGTACAGTTTTACCCTTGTCTTTCTCCTCTACGACACGTGCCAAGAAAGCCACATAATTCTTTCGTATATATATATATATGAGCTTAGGGTGCTAGACATTAGTTTAAGGCTACTAGCGGGTTTTTCTCCACGAACTTCTAAGACTTCACCAGACGAAAGAGGTACACGAACAATCTTGTCAAAACAAACCACTTCTGCACGGTATTTGGTCAACCAATCCATCCCTACTATAACGTCGAAACTCCCAAGTTGCATTGGCGTGAGGTCAATGGGAAAGAGATGATCGTTAAGGTTCAACTAGCAATTTCGAATGACGGAATCAAGTACAAGGGATTCACCACTGGCTAACTCTAATGTCAAGGGTTTTCCTAGTTTTGTTATAGGCTTTGCAAGCAAAGGTTCAAAAGCTAGGGATACAAAACTCTTATCGGCACCCGAATCAAAAAGAATAGAAGCAAGTTGGTTGTTAACATAGAACGTACCATTCACCACCTCGTTGTCAGTACGCACTTCATTGGAATTGATATTGTATGCTCGTCCACGAGCCGGTTTCGCATTAGCCAACTTCGGGCATTTGTTCTTGTAGTGAGTCAAATCTCCACAATTGTAGCAAGACCCTGGCGGAAAAGGAGGTCGTGCAGGATTAGCTGGCTGTTGGGTAGGGTTTTGAACCACTTGATTCGGAGCAGGAGGAGAGCGATATGTGTTAGCCAAATGGCCAAATCTTCCACAGTTGTTGCAAAGACGACACTGAAGATGTGGTTGATGATGACAATTGCACTTGTTACATAGAGGTGCAGTACCAACATACTGTTTCTTGGCGGGTGGTTGTGCTGGCTGGTTTTGAGTGTTCTGGTTAGGTTGTGCAGTAACCGCAAAGTTTTGGGAAGCCTTACGCTTCCTCAATTTCCTCGAAGACTCGGCTTTGTTCTTCTTCTTCTTGTCTTTCTCTTGGGTGGTCTTGGCTGCCTGTTTCTTATCACCCTTGCGGTGGAGTTTACCCTTCTTGACTTGAGACTCAGTCAAGGTCGCAGCTAGCTCAATAGCTTGTCTAACAGTGGTAGGGTTGCTGCCGGTGACAATATCCTGAACAGGATCAGGAAGACCATCTATGTATTTCTCAATCGCCTTGTCCAAAGGCGTGACCATGGTGGGACACAGCAGGCTTAGTTCTTCGTATCGGTCCGTGTAGGCACGGTGCTCTCCACTATCTTGCTTGAGATCATGGAATTCGTCTTCCAGTGCCCGCAGTTCAGGACGAGGACAAAATTCCTTCATCATAAGAGCGCGAAGCTCTTCCCAAGTTTGAGCCATTGCCATGTCGGCACCTCTGTCCCTCATCACACCGTTCCATCAAGTAAGCGCCCTTTTCTGAAACACACTTGACGCGAACTCAACCTTTCGCTCATTCGGGCATTGAACGTGACGAAACGTGTTCTCGAGACTCTCGAACCACTATAGGAGTCCAGTTGCTCCTTCTGACCCAGAAAACTGAAGCGGTTTAGCCGAATTGAATGTCTTAAAGTTGGACGGAACAGGTGCGTTGTTATTGTTGTTGTTGTTTGCTTGATTTAACTGGGTTACTAGGTTCGGGAGTACAACAGCGATTTGCTGAGCGATCATGGCTGCCATTGCGGCATCTTGAGTTTGATCACGTCGAGGAGGCATTCTAAAAGAAAAGGGACACAAGGAAATGTGTGAGATTGACATAGGACAATCAAAAGGAGTATTGAAAACATCGACAACACAAGGGAAGGTGGTCATTTGTCCATTACTTAAAACAAACAAACAACACAGTGACTAATCAAAGTAAATAGGTCTACATAATGCATAATGAAGACATGCTTTAGCCTATAAGTGGACACTCACCCCAAGAGTTCCCAGGTAAGAGTGACTGGTCCGATTATGTGGATTTGTAAGAACACTCTAGCCTTAGACAGAAAACTCAGGGTACAGGCACCCACCCTTCCAGATTGCACGTGTTCACATTATTAAGACCCAAACTTTGACGAGATTTGAAAACTTTAAAGGCATAAAGCCTAGAAACAAATCATCTAAGAATAGATGATCGATTTTCAAATGGAATTAAGATTTGTGTACTTGTTTTGGTAATCACCTAAGGATAGGTGATAGTATTGTTTTAAGATCTAAACACAAGGTAACTTGTGTTAGGGTCCTAGAAAGGTTATAGTCTAGGTCAAAATTGTCACACCCCCAAAATCCACACGCGGAGTACCACCGCATGAAGGCATGACTGACCAGGATCTTAGCCACCAATCACATTGAACTCATGAATATATTCAAATAAAACTTTCATTTATTTATAATAGTGTTACAACGTTACAATATTTCACAGTTTATAGCGGAAGCATATTTGATTAGTTACGTGTTTATAAATCGCATGTAAAAGCTCTTTGTGTAGTGTTGTGTATCCATGTATCTCGACCCATGACCACTCCAGCTTCTCAAACGGCAAGTTCCAATGTTATGCACCTAAAGGCCTGCAAGGCATTGAACAACAAGTCAACAACAAAGTTGAGCGAGTTCACAGTTGGTTGTTTAGTTATAGTGTTCGTAAATCATATGTTTATTTCGTAAACCAAGTACTGTATTAATCTGTATCGCAGTTCCCCGAACATGTTTGCGATGATTAGTGGGGGCTTCCCATGTGTATCGTATTAATCTGTATCGCGGTTCCCCGAACATGTTTGCGATGAATAGTGGGGGCTTCGCATGTTGTAGGTTACTAGACTATTCGTGTATGTACGTGCCCTTCTTGATCCAAGGACCGTAGCGAGTATGAGTGTACGTAGGTTTTACGTACGTGCCCTTCAATCCGAGGAAAGTGAAAAGTAGTTTAATAGTAATGATAGTACAAGTAGTTATTCGATCCCATTCCCAACCCACCGGGAATCCCATGCCTTAGGAGTGTGAACTCACCTTGGTTTGCTCGGTAAGATTAAGTATCTTGTTTATCAGTTGAACAAACACGTCCGATGAATGATAAAGTCTTTTTCTAGAATGGGTGAACAATGAGTCTCCTAGGGAGAGATCCGATCTATGCACACCGTATTTCGACCGGTCCACTGCCGTCGCATACATGGGGATAATTAGGGTTGTAATGAGGTGAATGTTTGTGAGGTGATGAGGATTACATACCCCCCCATATGCGCTGATCCTGATTTCGTGGGCCAGACCCGCGTTTGTTTCGCCGTTGGGCTTGAGAGAAGGAAACTGGGTCAAGGGAAATCAAGTGTTACATATGAAGAGTGTGGGCCAATGCTAAGTGTGTGCGTACATACGGATTTCATTCTAGCTGGCCCACTTCTAACAGTGTTTGGGCTTAGGGAAAGTGAGCTAAGAACATGATTGGGGAGTGTGGTCTGACGGGTTCTACGGCTCCGAGTACAAGTGTGCGGTTGAATATACATAACCTCTAAACGCGTATCATTCAATATGTAACACATCACAATCATATAATCATGCTCGTTCATGCAATCTTATAAACACAATCAAGGTAAAGCTATATATAACACATCACATATACATGCATATCACAATTTCCATAATGAGTCTTGTCATATTTATATAAAATAAACCCCTAGACTACCAAGTCTAAACAATTTGATCAACAAGTCGTTATTATTGTTATATTTATATAAAATAAACATAACTCCCATTTATGAGCAAAAGTTAGCGCGGACGAGTATTAAGTTTAACTGGACTAGACAAAATAATAATAATAATAATAATAATAATAATAAGGAAACAGTGGTAATCTGAAAGTGCGGGTTGTCACAAAAATTTTACTAATATCCTAATTCCCTATAACCATGAGCTCTGATACCAACTTTTCTGTCACACCCCGACCGGTTAAAACAACAAACCGCGGCGGAAACGTCGGGGAGTCGTGTGGCAGAATTATTGTTTCAAAACACATGATAATTAAAGTTAAGTTTTACAAGTTTAAATTATTACATTGTCTTAGAACAAACAAAACACATAACATAAAAGATGATAACTTTCTTGGTTTTAAATTTATAAAAGTGAAATTACACACGATTTGGTTTTAAATTTATAAAAGTGATTATTACTTTTACATCAAAACACACACGAAAGAGGCAAGTGTACCCCGTCATATATGTAGTAAAGTATCGGTAAGAACCAAGTAACGATCCAAGGAAATGGGCGGAGAAATAATACTAGACCTTTGTCACTAAACTATCGGTAAAAACATAAGTTGTTTGATTTTAATTAAACTAAAGTAAGCGTAAGCAAATACATAATAAAAACATAATAGATAATAGATAAAATAGCCTTGCTTAGTACACAACCACAGCATGTCGACTAAGTCGGTTTTGGCACTAGAAGCATTCGGTCAATTTTCCATTTTAAGACAATTAGTATCCCTTTCGGGAATCCTAACATGACAATCATTCGGAAAGTTAAAACGATAAACACACTTTAACCACCTAAAATTGTTCTTTAACGTGCAATTGATAAATGTCTATGAAAATCTCTTAAAAATAAGTTAGTCATCCGTTAGGAGTTTTCTAACCTCACTTAAACAAGGAAAGCGACACCGATAAACACAATGCAACCACCGAGACAAGCATAAACTAGATTAAATCACAACCGAGTTCATTTTACAAATCTTGCACAATAATTCACCAAGATAGCAATTTTGGCCTAAACTACTAACTAAGCTAACAAATCATGGCAAGAATTTATAACGACACCATCTAACCCGTTAAGGTCCTTACGTGACGGCAAGCTCTCTTGATTAACAATAATTACATTTTATTAAATCACTAACCATTTCTAGTTTCATGATGCACACATTTAAACCAAGCTAAACTAGTTAACCAAGTTCAAAGTTTACTAATACAAGATTAATTAAGCTTCATTTTTCAACTATGTTAACTAACCAAGCACCAATCATCCAACACAATTACTTATAATCAAGAAATCAATATCAATAACAAGGTTGCAAACTAATCATCAAAGATTAACATAGAAAATACTTCAAAATGTCATTACAAACAAAGATTAACACACTAATGGTTATAATCAAGCAAGGGATTGTTGTGTTTTTTTCCCAAAGGCTACAATAATACATAAACATTAATCTAAATGCTTGAAAGATTAACAAAAACATGGAAAGATTAGAAAACCAAACCATAAACAAGCATAAGATTAAGAATCTGGATAGTAATGGAGCTAAACGGCACAATGTGGCTTGAATCCGGGTCAAAAGCATAGCCTCCGGAGCCTGTAAAATCGCCTGTAATATCAAGCAGAATGTTTCTGCAAGTTTTTTATATTTTTTCGATGTCGCACGGTCGTGCGTCCTGTTGCACGACCGTTCACTTTATGCAATTATTGGAGTATGGTGCACCATACTGCATGACGTCACAGATCTTGACCAGTCGTAGGTCACGCACGGTCGTTCTTCGTATCGCACGACCGTTCCATTCCGGGATCTTGTTGCACGAGCTGTTGCATT
The DNA here is from genome assembly GCA_030545235.1 of Helianthus tuberosus. Lineage (NCBI taxonomy): Eukaryota > Viridiplantae > Streptophyta > Magnoliopsida > Asterales > Asteraceae > Helianthus > Helianthus tuberosus. The sequence goes on along the minus strand of CM060353.1, from coordinate 133,462,554 downwards.
GGTCGTTCATCACCGAGGTTTTGGCTGATCATCGGATCCGTACGGGGTGCAAATTATGGCACGACCGTGCGTCAGCGGGCTGGCCTTGTGTGCCTTGCACGCCTAGTCGCACCCTCGTTCGTTGCCGGGCTGATCATCATTTGTCGGAGATGCACGGTCGTGCATTAGGTCGCACGACCGTTCCACACGCCCAGGTCAGTTTTCTAACAGAAGGTTTGCAGCTTCGTCGTTTTGTCCGGAAAGTCCTCGTTTTCGCTATCATCTTGTCTGGTATGCTGTTTTAGGCCTGTAAACAAAAGTGTAGATAATTAAGTATCCGAATGACGGTTTTACGGCCGAAAACGCATAAAATAGGGGTAAAACGGGGGACTAAAATATGTGTAAATTAGCGAATATCAAATCTCCCCACAATTGAACCTTGCTTGTCCTCAAGCAAGCTAAACTAAAAAGCAATAAATGATAGAAACAAACAAGAACGATAATTTACACACTATTTTATTGAAAACAACTATAAACGGTTAGCCGGTTTTTCGAAAGACAACATCAAAAGACTCAAATCCAACAAGCATATGCAAATATATAGTGACAACCACAAAGCCGTGACTTCACATTTAATTGACTCAACATGTTAATCTTCACACAACTCACAATGTTCACACACACTCGGTTTTATTTATGAAACATACATAAAATGTGTACGTGCAAACACTCAATGCCTCGTCAATGAAATGTGCAATATCATAAGCTTGTCATAAGATCTCGTCTCCACCAACTAACATGCGAACAAGTGTAAATCAAGAGGTCTTTACGGGTTGTAACGTTAGGCTTGGGTGAAGGGTATGGAAATGGATATTTAAAAGTGGCGAAAATGGTTAAAACTCGGTTTTAGCGTTTAACTAGCAACAAACAATACAACTATACAAACAAATGCCTTAAAAGGGCGACTATTGCGCAATCGAGCTTATCAACGAAATTTTAACATTTAAGCATTCAAAATTGCTCGATTTTTATCAACTTCACCCTATTTTAGGGTGTTTTATTTTCTGTTTTTTTTTTCTTTTTTTTTTAACAAATGGATTTATACAATGAAACAACAATAACAAGCGCTAGTTAAACGATTATTTTGACCGAGTTTCAACACTAAAAAGGTTTAAAACATAAAAAGGCTAAATTTGGCTAAGTGGGCGATAATGTGGGTAAACAAAGGTAAACGGGAAAGCTCGACATGGTTAATCCTAAAGGGTAATATAAGGTAAACGGGAAGCACAACACAAAGAACAAGGTTTACAACAAAGGGGTAATCTAAGTGCCTCTATCACTTTTACACAAATCCGCACGTTCATGGTCTTAACAAGCATACTAGTGACAAGTTCTAAATTACACATAACATCCGGCTCACTCCTATATCCGAAATGAACAAATATATAACAATATCAAGGCTCAAATATGCTCACGTAACGGAAGGAATGGGTAAAAGTGTGAAAACTATCATGTAAGTCTTTCTTTGTTTGTCACGCTTTCCGGTTTCCTTTTTCAAAAATATTTTGCTTGTCGAGTTTTTATCAAGTCCGAAGCTTTCTAAAACACAACCAACCGGTTTATTTACTAAAATATATACAAAATACAGGTATTTTTGAATGATTTTTCTGATTTTTTGAATTTTTTTTTCAACATAAAATGAGGACAAACAAAGTTAACAAAGTTAACCCCCTCCCCACACTTGAACTTCGCATTGTCCCCAATGCGAGACCCAAAATATAGAGAAAAGGATAATAGTACTCCCCTCAAGATGATGTTGATGCCACGAGACTTCCGAAGCTGTATCTGTCACGTGCTCCGGTCCAAGATTTTATAGCCAAAACCTACAAGTATGTCACATGTGCACCAAAACAGAACAGAAACAGAAAAAATCACAAATAAACCATAATGTACATAAGTAGAAATACTAGAAATCCCAATACCAAATAAAGTAAACAAACGAAAGTGTCAGAAAATAAAAGAGTACATAGCCGGGGTGTTTGAAATAACAGTCAAAATAAACACCCAAAATAAACAAAGTACTGAAATAAAAACAACCACCAACTGTCAACACCACTGCCTCCTACTTGTTATCACCATCATCGTCTCTCGTAAAGGATGGGCCCGCATCACCATAACCAGGCGGGTTCCACGGTGGGAACTGTGGGGGATGCTGAAAGTAGTCGGGATACGCGTGATGCATCTCCCCGAATAGATATGTAAATCCAGCACTCACTCCCTGGTACAGACTGTCCTGGTTCTGCCGAAGCTGATCCTGAGTGGCCCTGAGCTGATCCTGACTATCCCGGATCTGGTCCTGACTAGATCTAATCTGGTCGATGTAAGTACCATGCTGCTCCTGCGTAACTCGCATCTGCTGGAACTGCTGGTAAAACTCTGGCCACTCCTGATGCTGGTGGAAATGATGGTGCTGCGGCGAATGTGGTGGTGGTGGTTGGTGCTGCTCATCATGCTGCTCCCCCATTTCTACATCCTCATTTCCCTCCACAGCTGAAGGCAACGGGTCCCAGACCTCGTTGTTCAACCCCTTCAACCTATCCCCGTGAGGTAACTCAACAATCAACCCCATAGCTTTCAGTGACCTGATATCAACATGAACACCCTCGGTTATCAGAGTGAGACTCTGAAGCACCTCCTTAGTCATATAGCCTAAGTTGTAGGCTATTTCGGTCACATACTGACCGCCGTGTATCTCACTGTTCGGAGTCCGCCCCGAGCACTTCACAAAGTATTCAGCCATCCTTGCGGCTAGGTTGATATGTGCTCCATCAACCAGGGCATAGAGAAAAATCAAATCTGGTGTGGGACAGTTCCCAAGACTGTCCATGCGCCCGCAAATTGTGTGGCTAAACACATGATGCATCACTCGCACCAAAGGGTCCCTCAATCTTGAGGCCTTAGACATGCTCGGGTCGTACGGGTCACCTATAGCATTTTCAGCCCAAAACGCATCCCTCTCTTGATTAGATAGAAAGGTGAACTGATCCGTGAAGACATCAGTATCCATATCATCCCTTGTATAAATCCTGAGCCTTCTACCCAATCGACCAACCGACCAACTATGCCATTTTCCACATAACCTGAAAGCTATCCGCTCCTTGTGGCGGAATTTGGGTCTTCTATGAGCAACCGACCTTTCATAGGCATAAGTTGAGAAGAACTCTATTGTCATCTCACGGTAGACGGGTCGGTTGATACCGACCAGATTTGCAAGCGGGATACTCATCATGTTGTCAAGTCTGTCATACTGATTTAGCTCCCGCATAACTTCCCAATCCAGCCACCGGGGCACTCCGAATTGCCCCCGCCTTGCCCATAAGGCGGCGCGTCTCGGAATGCAAAGAGCCTCTCGCTCATTATTGGGGTCAAATTGAAGGAAAGGGTGATCCATCTGTGTGAAGAATAACGTTAGAAAGATGGAAACAGGAAAAATTTGAATCAAAAACAGCCGAGCAGCCAATTATGAAGAAGCTGTGAATCTGATCTGGGCATATGGCATGGACGTGCGACGAGACGCACGGTCGTGAGTCGCCGATGACGAATACCAATTGCCCAAAGATGTCGGAACTGCACGGCGTGCGACCAACTGCACCACCGTGCAACACCGAGCAAACAGCAGATTTTCGAAAACATCCGGAATGGCACGACCGTTCCATTCAAGGAACGTCCGTGCGACACCTGTTCTGCAGATTTCAAACCCCTGAACTTCGAATAGCCTGATTTTCTAAAAATCAACAACTTTTTTGTACAAACAGGGGTCGGAAACTTAACCGGATGTTCACGATATTCAAGATTCAAACAAGGGTTAGGGTTTCGTTTGTATTTATGAAGAGAACCCTAAAAAGCCTTGAAGAATCGGATGAATCTAACCTAAGAAGCAAAGAAACATGAAATCTACAACAAGGAACGTACCGTGCGAAGTAGGGTGCGAAATCGTGCGAAGAACCGTGCGATTTTGAAGAGATATCGCTCTGGAACGGCTGCAGATGGTTAGGGTTCGCGAATGAAGGGTTTGGAAGCAGATGGGGGTTTTTATATTGTGCAAAAGACCAAACTGCCCATGCCTCTCGCACGGTCGTGCGACGTCTTGCACGGTCGTGCGACACCTACATTATTCAAACCTGCAGCATGTTCTCGGAGATGCACCGGGGCTGCGACCCACCGTGCCGGCCTGCTCGGAAATGCATGGTCGTGCGATTCAACGCATGGTCGTGCAACAGCTGCAGATCAGAATTTTCCGCAGAAGCCATTTCCAGCAACTGTTTTGGCCGTTTTTCGCCATTTTTTCGACACACAAACTATTTAAACAATATTTCAACACAGAACCTTCACCCGGCACGTATGAAAATTAAACAAACTAACGTAAACTACCAAATACATCTAAATTACGCTAAAACTACAAAAACATAAAAGTGGACTATTTTACCCTTATAGCACCAAAGACGCTCTTGCTACATTTTTAATACATGCATGCTTATGTACAAGTATCTAAAGCACACTTATCATATCATCATCATTTCATATGAATCTAAATGCATCAAACATGTAATTTATTCATGTTTATTTACTGATTTGATTGAACATTCATCATATCATGCACAAATCATCAAACACTTGCATTTTAACTATCATTCAAGAACATGCAACAACTTAAAAATTCTCAAACATGTCTAATAAATTTTCGGTCATTTACATGTCAATATACTAACATTATTTCAAATTATAACTCATGATTCAATCATTTATTTATATCCCTAACATATTTGCACATAATCTTGTTCATGCAAGCAAACATCTTAAACAGGTATTTATAAAAAAATCAAACTAAATCTCAAATACATACACACATACATACACACGGTTATATATATACACACATATACTTCCATTTTTATTTTGTGTAAAAATCCATTTCCTTTTAGTTTCAAGTTTGTGAAAAATCAAAGAACCTTGAGAAACTTCAATCATCATCAAAATCATCAAGAATCAAGAACAATGATTTCAAAATAAATTTTTATACCTTCACGATTTTAATGGGTTTTTGACAAAATGTGATGATATGGAGCTTGGTTCTTGCTAAAAACACCTTAGGATCTTCAAACACCTTAGAAACTAGCTTGGAAAGGGCTTGGATCTTCAAGGAAAGTTGAAAATGAAAATGGAAGGATAGAAAGGGGGTGTTCGGCCGATTGCTTTTAGAGAGAGAAAGAGGAGTGAAATTTGAATCTTGGTTTGAGAAGATACTTGGATTTATCAAGATTTGTAAGCTTTCAAGAGAATGCATGGACTACACTTGTCAAAGGAAGGAAAAAGGTGGCATTTATCCTTCATGTATACACGACAACACACACACTCTCTCATATATACAATTTCTTTTATATAGATATATTATATGTAGGCTAAAACTGGTATTTAACTGGATACCGGGTTATTTATCTAGCGTTTTAATCCCGGTTTATGGCGTTCTAAATTATTTTTATTATGCTATAAAAATAAACTCGCCAAAATATTACTGAAATAAATATCAGTTGCCGATATTGGCTGCGTTGTTCGCGTTTCGCATTATAAGCACTGTATTGCGAAGTAACACGCGGTACGCGCTTAAACTTGAAAAATAACGTTTTTAAGCGTTTTGATTTATTTTTCAACACGAACATGATTAAAAATAAAATTTTAATCATAACAGAATATTTTTGGGATTTAAATATTATTCGGGCGGTCACCAACGTTCGTTACGCACTTTTGTCGCAAATAGTTCTTAAGTTCGAATAAACATGTTTTTGCTATACCGAATCCTTCGAAACTTACTTCTGAGTTATGTAAAGGGTATTTAGGGTATGTTTGGCTTATGTTATTGTTCCGGAGTGTACGTCGCGTTAATACTGATTACGTTTATGTAACAGTTTCCGATTTCACTTCCATAACAAGTTTGAGAGTTCGGAATTGAACAATGACTGAAAAAGTGTAAATGTCACAAATAATTAACAACTATTGGAATTAAAACACCATACTTTATTAAATACAGAATTGTTCAGAAAAGTACAAGGATTAAAATACACAGATGTCACACTTTCTCTTTACTACTCCCCATGGGGTTAGTAGCTTTACACATTGGTGGTAGGTGGAAGGAACAACTTTCATGTCATGTATCTAGGGCCTGCCAAGGATCACATTGCAACAAGACAAATAGTTAATAACACAAAATTTCTGTATAGAGTTTAACCCCTCAATGTAGATTAGGAGTTTGATGTCCCCCAGCGTGTTCTTCGTTTCACCGCTGAATCCTACAAGGACTGATGATCTCGGAACAATTTCTGATTCTGAGATGTTCATTCTTTTCAGGACATCAAGTTGGATGATGTTCATAGAGCTCCCACCGTCTATAAGGATCCTGTGAACAAAGTGGTTAGAAATAAACAAGGTAATAACTAAACCATCATGATGAGGATCCTGGATGTCAACACGATCGTCCTCATCAAAGGATATAACTTTCTATTGAGTTAGAGTGGGGGTCCTGATAGGCATGTCTCTATTTTCCAGCTTGGATTCTTTGGCATACCTCTTTGCTGCAGAGAATGCGGTTCCACATATATCTGAGCCTCCAGAAATGAAGTTGATGATTTGAGCATCTGCAGGTGGTGCAGGAGCCCTTTCCGGTACTTTTTCAGGATCCTGGATCCTTGATTTCTTCTTACCAAGCAACTCCTTCAAGTGACCTTTACTGAGGAGGTAGCTTATCTCCTTTCTGAGAGCAATGCATTCATCAGTAAGGTGGCCAAAATCTTCATGGTATGCACACCACTTTGATTTATCCTTGAAGGATGTAGATTTTTCATTCTTCTTGGGCCATCTTTCTTTCTCACCCAGATTCTGCAAGGCAAGCATCAATTCACTATTATCAATAGAAAAACAGTATTCAGATATACGAGGATATTCTTCATCATCTTCTTCTTGTTCAACTGCATGAACATTTTGATTGTCATGCTTGGAGTATGGCTTGGATCGGTTATTCTTGTAGAAGGATCCTTGCTTCTCATGTTTGGATGAACCAGTTAACCTGCCTTGGATCCTTTTGTCATCCTCTAATCGGATGAATCTTAGGGCCATGTTCCTGACTTCATCTAAGTTCCTGCATGGTGTCATAACAAGGTCATCATAGAAAGGAGAATCCTTTTGTAATCCCATCTTAAACGCTTCTACAACAGTTGCAATGTCTAAGTTTGGGATTTCTAAGAATTCTTTACCAAACTTAGTAACATAATCCCTAAGGGATTCATCACGTGCTTGGGTTATTCTATATAAGTCACTAGTTAACCTTTCAAAAGTTCTACTAAAAGAAAATTGATTATTGAATTAGTTAACTAAGTGCGAAAATGAAGTTATAGAGTAAGGAGGAAGACTTAGCAGCCATTTTAGTGTTGATCTAGTGAGTGTGGATCCAAAGCCCTTGCATAAACAGGCTTCTTTCAATCTTTCAGGGATGGGGTTTATCTCCATCCTTTCTCTGTATTGAGCCACATGCTCCTCTGGATCAGTTGTACCATCATATAACTTCATGTTGGGGGGTCAGAAGCCTTTGGGTATCTCCGCATTGCATATGGGAGGTGCAAAGCGAGATATTCTGTAACTTCCATCTGGAATCTCAGGAATGGATTTAACCACTCCTGGGACGCTGGATATCATATCCTTGAGTTTCTGCAACTCCCTGGCCATAGCTTGGTTGATCCTTGCATCCTGCGTGAAATCGTAGTTAGTATCAAAAGATGTATTAAAATTGTTACCTCCTGGTTGGCTTGAAGTTGGTATTCCAGAAGGATATAGGACATGTCTTGTGTAATAGTAGGGCCAGAAGAAGCAATGGTCTGCATAGGGATGAAATCCCCTTCATGGACTTCAGAGCTTCTCCATGATTGTCTCCCAAAGGATCCTCTAGTATTAGTAGAAGATGAACTAGTAGAATTTTTTGATCCTTGGAAGACTGATGATGTCTTCTTTTGAGCATTATCCACATTCTTCTGGAATGTTGGGGGAATAGGAGGTAACGATGCACTGGTTTGAGATAAGGTAACCGCCGGCATGGCAATTTGTTAGTGCATATGTCTGTTGACTTCATCGTATATCGAGTCTCGGTTTCGTTGCAGATCTGAACAAGAATGATGTCATCATTCTTGATGATGACATCATACATGTGACATCGTACATATACATCACGTTCAAACAAAGAAAGTATGCATGTGATACATTCGAAATAGGAAATTTTATATTGTTTTTTATGTGAATTCCGCTTGAAAGTATTCTGTCTTATTTCGCTTGAACTGTCAAATGTGTATTTCAAGCGAAATATGAGATCTATATATAGGTGATGTTAGCTTCTCATTTGTAACGGAATCATAAGTTGTGTACTGAACTGCTGGCGGATTTTCAAGTAAAATATTAATGAGAAACAAGTGTTAAAGTGATATTCTCTGTTTTCTACTCCATTCTGTACTGATTCAGCTCTGTTTGATTGATTCCGCCCTTCAAACAGTGTGTATTGACTTTAATTGACTCACTCGGTCGATCAAATCGATCCTACAATTGGTATCAGAGCCAGTTATGAGCCAATACACTTGAATCAGTGCCGTTTTCTACACTTTCTTGGACTTTTGGACTTCTTACCGGACAAAATGGACTGAGTTTTTGATATTGTGTGTAAAAGTGTGTTTTAACAAACCCTTGAGAAAATTAGATCAAAATTCAGACTAAAAATGATAAAAATAGACTGAAAACCTGATTTCGCTTGAACGAGACATCTGTTTTCGCTTGAAAAATTGTGGTAATTTCAAGCGAAATAAGAGATTTCGCTTGAAAATACTTGATTTCGCTTGAAAATAAGTGATATATAAATGAGAAACGTGTATTAAAGTGATATTCTCTGTTTTCTACTCCATTCTGTACTGATTCAGCTCTGTTTGATTGATTCCGCCCTTCAAACAGTGTGTATTGACTTTAATTGACTCACTCGGTCGATCTAATCGATCCTACAATTTAAATGTTTTTGAAGATGATTATATGATTAGTTAATCAAGGTCATTAATTTGAACTTGATGTAACTATGAATGTTTGGTGAATGAATGTTCTCTACCAGTAAGTTTTTCAAAGTGATATAAAAAAAACTTATGTTTTGGGAAGAGAATGTGCAGGAAACGTTGAAAACGCTAGGTTTCGATTCTCGTGGATTAATGCCAGGTTTTTTATCCTAAGCTAAAAATTCCAGACTGCGATCCCGGTACAATTTAAGGGGGAGTCTGTTAGCAAATGAGAGTTTGAAGAGTGAAAGAGCTAGATTCAGATTCTGAAGAATAGCTGATGATGGTGATTGAAGAGAAAGAGAGAGTGTGAAGGATATTTCAGCGTCAAAAATTTTAGAAAGTGTGAAGACTGATTAAGACTGAAGTTTTGATGTACTAAAGTCTCGTACTAAAGACTCCGTCAACATCCAAGGGGGAGACTGTTAGTGCATATGTCTGTTGATTTCGTCTTATATCGAGTCTCGGTTTCATTACAGATCTGAACAAGAATGATGTCATCATTCTTAATGATGACATTATACATGTGACATCATACATATACATCACGTTCAAACAAAGAAAGTATGCATGTGATACATTCGAAATAGGAAATTTTATATTGTTTTTTTATGTAAATTCTGCTTGAAAGTATTATGTCTTATTTCGCTTGAACTGTCAAATGTGTATTTCAAGCGAAATATGAGATCTATATATAGGTGATGTTAGCTTCTCATTTGTAACGGAATCATCAGTTGTGTACTGAACTGCTGCCGGATTTTCAAGTGAATTATTAATGAGAAACAAGTGTTAAAGTGATATTCTCTGTTTTCTACTCCATTCTGTACTGATTCAGCTCTGTTTGATTGATTCCGCCCTTCAAACAGTGTGTATTGACTTTAATTGACTCACTCGGTCGATCAAATCGATCCTACAATTGGTATCAGAGCCAGTTATGAATCAATACACTTGAATCAGTGCCGTTTTCTACACTTTCTTGGACTTTTGGACTTCTTACCAGACAAAATGGACTGAGTTTTTGATATTGTGTGTAAAAGTGTGTTTTAACAAACCCTTGAGAAAATCAGATCAAAATTCAGACTAAAAATGATAAAAATAGACTGAAAACCTGATTCCGCTTGAACGAGACATCTGTTTTCGCTTGAAAAATTGTGGTAATTTCAAGCGAAATAAGAGATTTCGCTTGAAAATACTTGATTTCGCTTGAAAATAAGTGATATATAAATGAGAAACGTGTATTAAAGTGATATTCTCTGTTTTCTACTCCATTCTGTACTGATTCAGCTCTGTTTGATTGATTCCGCCCTTCAAACAGTGTGTATTGACTTTAATTGACTCACTCGGTCAATCTAATCGATCCTACACACTTGAAGTGGATTTTCCCTTAGAGGCCATGGAGTTGATAAAAATGAATAGAAATGAATACAAAAAAGTTTTAAAATTGAAGCACCACTTGCCCCATGGTGGGCGCCATATTGTTTTGGTCAAAAATCAGTTTAAGGATAATGTAACCAAATTTTGATTGTGAGGTAGAGTGCTAATGTGTATGAGTAATAGTGTGATCAAAGTATAAAGTAAAAATGACAATGAACACCGATATTTGTACGAGGAAAAAGCCCTTGATCCTTGATAGATCTCCGGCACAAAAAAAAACCTCTGGTGATGGCAACTACTGATCACCAAATGTATAGAAAAATAAATAGTGATTCAAGTACAACTTTGGAAGATAATTAGCTCAATACAATGGTAACTAGTGCTTGCAGTTTGCGAGAGACTGTGTGAGTGTTGTGTGTTCGTATGAAAGCTTGTTGTATTGTGTACTTGAATGTTATGTTATGTGTCTAGTGAGCCTCATTATCCCCTTTAAAAATAGAAATAACAAGTTAACAAACAATCCGAAACATGTGCAAGTATCTCCATGTTCTCCATAACGGCTACACTCGTCCAAGCACGTGCTAATTGAGAGCATATTCTGCGATATTCCAGCATAGACCAAGTCCAATTCGTTAAACTCCTGTGAATACAAGTTTAAACAAAGGATATAATTGTTAGTAAATATAAGAGTTAAATGCCATTTTAGTCCCTGTGGTTTGGGCCATTTTGTCAGTTTAGTCCAAAGGTTTCATTTTTAACCTGTGGGTCCAAAAAGGTTTCATCGTTTCCATTTTAGTCCACTGGGTTAACTCCACCCATTTTTTCTGTTAATGAGAAGACCAATTCGGTCATTTTATATGGCTTAATTGCCCTTTTAGTTAACAAAATTACATACAAAATTACCGAATTGGCCTTCTCGTTAACAGAAAAAATGGATGAAGTTAACCCAGTGGACTAAAATGGCAACTGTGAAACCTTTTTAGACCCATAGGTTAAAAATGAAACCTTTGGACTAAATTGGCAAAATGACCCAAACCACAGGGACTAAAATGGCATTTAACTCTAAATATAAATACTAATAAGGATCCTTGAGCCTCAGACTTATTGCACCATCTGTTAAGGATCAGTGATCTAGGCAAGATCTAAGGATATGTAATCCATAGTATTAAAAATTAACCCTAAAAGTATAGTTTAAAATTGTTGGTGCATATTTCGTACGTCTGTCACTGTGCGAATAGTTAGATAGAGCGTGTGTTAAATATTGTATAGAATAGAGAAAGTTGGACACGGTTTTGTAATTGTCAAAGTCAATCCGATCGGATGGCAATCCGATCGGATGGCAATCCGATCAGATGGCAATCCGATCGGATGGCACTTAGTGTGAGTTGTCTATAAATAGGGGGTTGGGGCTCCCATTTGGACAAGCTTTTGGTTCCCAGAGGGGAAATGCTGTCCAAATGGTCTCGTGGTGCTGTAAACGTTGAATAATCAATAGAGACCAGATTGAAATTGACTGATCGGTGTCGTATTCTGTTTCTACTCCGTTCTTAGTCGTAATAAACGCACTGAACACATTGTTTCGGGACCGAAGCTCCGTCGAACTCACCGGATCCTAGAATCAGCAGTGGTATCAGAGCTACGGTACCGATTTAATCGATCTAACAGTCGGTTAAATCACCCAAAGCTCATCAATTTTGGGTTAAACAGGAGTTTTGACGTTAAACAGAGAAAATCATCAAAATAAAGGTCAATTCACGGATGGATTTTGGAATTGAAGACATCATTCTGTTCGGAATTGATTCACGCACAATCCTGTGAAGTTTAATCATGAAATTCACACAAATAAAGATTCTGGATCGAAAAAACGAGATTCGGAGTGTTCTTGAGCTGTTAGAACATTTCCGATCGGATGGCAATCCAATCGGATGACCATCCAACACTTGTCACCATCTTGCTTGAAGGATTGTTGAAGGTTTATATGCTTTCAATCGGATGGTAATCCGATCGGATGACCATCCGATCCATGACACTATGGGATGTTTGAGAGATAAGTTGTTGTCAATCGGATGACAATCCGATCAGATGGCAATCCGATCGGATGACCATCCAATCCATCATACCATATTCCTTCAATAGAATGACAATCCGATCGGATGACCATCCGACACTTGTCATTCGACCAAATGATCAAATGCCTAAAAAAAGGCATTTTTTGATTGCAACGACGAGGAGAGTCTCCAGAAAAAATTTGGTGATTGTCAATTTTTTCGGGTTTTTAACGACCAAGCTGGGTTGTTCGGGGACACCGTCGAGGCCTTCAGTGAACATATTTGATGATGCGATCACGGATTGTGGAAATTAGTGGGGTAGTCATGATAATGGTGCAGAATGTTTATCATTCAGATTATCTGACTATTTATAGGCCAAATCGTAAAATCCGCAATGATGAAAAACTGACGTTTTGAGGAAAATTGTCATATTTTCGGCATACATAGTCGAGTTTTTCACAGATAAAAGAGGACTGAATTTCTTAGTTTAAGGGGGAATTCAGTATTAGAGACGTCAGAATTTGCAAAAATGAGGGGGAATAAAAATTTCACTGTCGTATGTTGAAATTTCGGCATTTTTGAAATTCATGACACTGCAACAGTATTCGGGTAGTTTCGACTTCAGATTGTCAGGGGGAATGTGAATCTGATCGTGAGTGGAAGCTTCTGAGATCAAGAGGATCCGAGGTGTTGATATCTGATCGTGGACGAAAGCATCAGAGATCTGAGAGTGATCGTGAATGATAGCTTCTGAGATCTAGATTATCCGAGGAGATGAATCTGATTGTGGACGAATGCTTCAGAGATCGGATTACATTACCAGATGATATGTTTTCCGATGAAGATTTGCTGATTGTGGAGAATATTGTTTACACAGATCTGTTATTCTTACGGTACTAACGTGGATCACGGTGAACAGGATATCAGATCTTCAGGGGGAATCACGGATTTGAAGTTTCTATCAATTGCCGGTTGAGTTTTTGTACATTCTTAGATCGAGCAGGCGGAATGCGAAATCGTGGTGCTTACTTGTGATATCAAAAACTGAGCTCGGATGCGGTTAAAGTTGAAATAGAGGATACTGCATTGGTTAGTTTCAAGTTGGTGATTGCTCGTGAAGGTTGCAGTTTAGCAAATCAGAGGAGAGTCGTAAACTGTGCAAAAGACCTGAAGATTCATTCAAGGGGGAATTCGTGCTATACTTTGGCAAAAGCAAACCCGAATCATCAATCAAGGGGGAATTTGGATAGTCAAATTTCAAGATACCTGATTGAAGTTGCAGAAAAGTTGAAGATTACCGAATATTCAAACACAGCTCAAGGTTCTCAAAGTTTTAAAGATGATTCGACAGTGACATCTGAGGGGGAATCTGTTGGTGCATATTTCGTATGTCTGCCACTGTGCGAATAGTTAGATAGAGCGTGTGTTGAATATTGTATAGAATAGAGAAAGTTGGACACGGTTTTGTAATTGTCAAAGTCAATCCGATCGGATGGCAATCCGATCGGATTGTGACAACCCTCATTAAACCAGGTATCCGTACAATTAATTAATATTAATTAAGTGCTTAATGACGGTGCTGAATTATTTAATTGCTTTCTGATTACTGCGTCATACTTACATGTGCATCACATATTACATAATGTCACATCTTTATCACATACAGACCTTATTAACATACATCATGCACAAAGCACAGTTAGCACAGTTAACGGATAGAACGGGAATATGCTGACAGGGTTCAGTACCTAGACAGACAGTGTTTTGAGACCCAGTATGGGCCAGGGACAAGGTACTACACTAGTATGGTGTGTAGGGAAGTAAGGACCATAAAACTGCGTCACTAGGTGATAGTTTAAGTGACAAAAACTCACTTTAAATGCAGAATTCTGCATTTTTCAGCAAAATTCATCTTTTTAACATACCAGTATATTGCAAAAAATTGACTAAATGGTCCTGAATGCTTTCCTAAGTGTTGGGAATTAATAGTGTCACAAAAAGTTACATAAAAGACACTATACGGTACAACTTAGCACTTAACGAACCGGTATCTAACCGAACAACCGGACATTACCCGGAACACCAAAATTTTTGCCAGAAACATTGTTTTATTATTTTTGAACTAGTTATGGCTCCCGAACACCCTAACATACTATATAATGTACCATACACATATAACACTAGACTTTTACACTTAACATCCTAACCATTTACCTACTTACCATTACAAGTTACAATTTACCCCCCCCCCCCTTTGATGATTTACGGCCCCAAGTGGAGGACCCCACCAAGATTTAATTTCAATATTTTATTAGATAACTTACTTGATATCTGGGACAAAATATAGAAGAGATCTCTATAAGTATGGTGGCATAGATCACAAAATCATTTCACTTCTCATTTCACAAACAACTTCACTCCACTCCCTCAACCTCTTTCTCTCCCTCTCAGCCCTTGTTTGTGCCGCCACCACCACCACCTTGAAACCACCATACACCCATTTTCAAGATCATTCCAAGTACTAGAAGGTGTTACATGGAGCTTGAAGCTTGAAGAACTTGAAGAACTTGAAGAACCTTCATCCTTAGCTTTCATCCACCATTTTTCATCATCTTTTCTCTAGTGATCTTCCCTAGTCTTTGAGCTAGTTGTAAGCTTCTAGCTACTAGTTTTTATTTCTTATTTTGTTTATTAAAAAGATGTACATTGTTATGAATCACAAGAACGCTAAAAGACTTAAACAAGATGCATGAACATGAAGCTTAAAAGTGATGAAATCTTGTTGGATTAATGTTGCTAAATACATGCATGGCACTTGATTGTTATTTACTTTAAATTATGATGTTGATCATCATAAGGAGCTTGCTAGATTGTGATTAAACACATGGTTTAGCAAGTTAGAGGATGATTATGTGTTAACCCAAGAAGATCATCCTCACTTATGAACATGAACTTGAAAATAAAATTATTACTTGAAAAATAGTAAATAAAGTGAGCTAGTAATTTTGTAAATCTAAGATTTATGAATAATTTTCCAAGAAAATCAAGTTCAAAATATGACTTTAGTAAGAACTTGATTCTTACATAAATGTACATTATTTTTTGTGATAAAATAAGTGTAAGAACACTTTATTTACAAGAAGAGTTTAAAAGTATAATTTTTGTAGAATATGTTTACAAGTTGTAAACATCTAAAATTTTCAAGAAGGAAGTTTATTAAGAAATAAACACACTTTAAGGGGTAACTAAGTCTACTTAACATGTTACCAAGTTACTACGAGTTTTTATGAAAAGTTCATATTGTTATATACATTGTATAATTTTTGCACTTGGGAAGTGTAGTTTGGTTATTGATTGTTGGGATGATTTTTGAAAAAGAAAATGATATGCTTATATAGCATGGACACCTCCATTTTTAGGGGAAACTATGGCAAAATTTTCCAAAAATATAAACACTTAGAAAAATATTTTCTAACAAATATTTACAAGTATATTTTGATCATAAGAGTTCGATATAAACTTTGCCATAATTTTTGTAACGAAAATACAAATATTGGAGGTTGGTTTTTGTAAATAAAAATGGATAAATATATATTTTATATTTAAGACACTTGTGTGATTATTTGTATACTCGGTGAAATGGTTATATTATATAACTTAACAAAGTACCGTGAAATTTATTATCCAAAAACAATACCGTTACTTATATATTTTTGGTATATATTATTTTTGGACAAGGAGAAATATATTATTTTTGGGAAATAAAAATATATTTTGCTAGTATAGTTAGAATATATATGATTTTTCGGAAAAATATATATATTTTCTGGGCAATACGTTATTTTTGGGACAAAATGAGTTTACAAATATACTTTCTAAAGTAAGACTTAGAAATATATTATTTCGGAAATTACAAATACAATAATACAAATACATGTATAAAATACCCCATCCTTGGGAAGGAAATACGAAGTTAAATATTTGAGAAGTATTAATACAGAAATATTGTTAAACAATTATTCCTAAACCAATATAATTTAAGTTGAAATATTTATTATTTTGGCAAGTAATTATAACCTGGAATAATATAAGAAACGTAACTCAAAACATTAATACTAAGCAAAGGCACGGCCCGTCCGTCTAATAGACGTTATTACACTGTAGGTAGTCGTGTTTGCTGACAGAGTTTGAGTTACGAGCTGAGGACGCAATACTGTGAGTTCATGTCCCCCTTTTCTTTTAACTGTTTTCAGTTTTATACTTCGGGGGTGGAATACATGTTACAATTATTACAGACATTTTTATACATGGTATGGTTAGCCTAAGGAGGGTTTACTACTAGATCATGTGAAGGGTGGGTACAACACTTAAGGCCATTAATCCTCGTCGTAGGACCGAGGGACATGAGTGATAAATCTATTTGGGTTTAGCGCGCCCACACCCATGAGGCTGGGGCGGCCCATAGTGGTGACTATGTCTTCCAGCCGGAAGCCCGGTACAAATTTGCTAGGTTTGAGTTTTCCTGCACCTTTTCACACATACCATTGGCTTTGCAACCCATTGGTGATCTCTTTTTCCTTTTTGCTACATACCAGGCACATTTATACATACAAGACATACTTTAAAGGTTTATACATACTCACATACATATGAACTCGCTCAACTTTTTGTTGATATTTTTAAACTACACGTATTTCAGGAAACTAGTGGATCTGGAAGGGTATGCATGTGTCGTCAAAGCTGCGTTTGAATAAAAGATGTTATCCATGGTTGTCGAGCTTAGGTGGTGTATCGTAATCCTAGACGGGATACACGTCTCTAAACTCAGGTTTTATTTAAAGTCGTTGTGGAGTCTTTATGAACTCGTTTAAACACGTCATGGGTTGTAACTTAATTTGGTATTGATGTTTTCAAACAATGGTATGGTGGTAGTTTCTAAACTTTATTAATGGATAATATCTCGTGTTTTTATCATATAGCATTGTTATGATTGTTTGCTATGGTATTAAGAAGTCACACCAAATAACCACACTTCCGCAAAAGTCAGGGTGTGACAGCTTGGTATCAGAGCTTCGATCGTAGTGAACTAGGATTCTTCTCGAGTCTAGACTACGATCAATAGGGCTCTCACAAAAACGTTTTCATTGCATACACAAATTGTCCAGATCCAGGAAACAAACATTTTTACAAATAAAAGGCACAAAACACATTTCAAGGTTATGTTTGTAATTCAGTCTTAGAGACTGGGGAGATTCAGTCTTAGAGACTGGGGAAGTTCAGTCTTAGAGACTGGGGAAATTCAGTCTTAGAGACTGGGGAAATTTAGTCTTAGAGACTGGGAGGTTTGGTCTTAGAGACCAGGGAGTTAGTTTTAGAGACTGGGAGGTTTGCTCTTAGAGACCAGGGAGTTAGTCTTAGAGACTGGGAGGTTTGGTCTTAGAGACCAGGGAGTTAGTCTTAGAGACTGGGAGGTTTGGTCTTAGAGACCAGGGAGTTAGTCTGAGAGACCAGGGAGTTAGTCTTAGAGACTGGAAGGTTTGGTCTTAGAGACCAGGGAGTTAGTCTGAGAGACCAGGGAGTTCAGTCTAAGAGACTGGGTGGGATAGTCTGGGAAGGCTAGAATGATTACTTGCTTACATTATCATTGCTTATATGCTTATCTGATGATCATTGATATATGTGCATATGTGTGATTGTTTTGTCACAGACATCATGTCATCTTCCTCCGAGAGTGGAGTGTCAGACACTATAGACCCGATAGCCATAGTATCAGACGACGAGATCCTTCCAGAGGACGAGGTTTTCACTTCAGATACTACGAGCAGTGACGACGATGACTTTCAGCCCTTCGCCTTACCGGATTTCGGAGATGATTTACCTTTAGCTGATGGTTTTCTTGACGGGGATCAACCTCTTGCTCAGATCCCTGCACCTATTCCTCTTGCTGCTTTTCCTGTTGAGGATCTACCTCTCGACGATATGCCGGACGATGACGTCGATCTCTTCATCGAGGGTCCCCCTGAGGATGACCAGGATGGCGGGGCTCCGTTTGATGATGGTTTCGCTATTCCACTTGCTGATATTACGGTTAATGACCTTGTTGTCCCTGTTGATGAGATTCCTGTTGCCGATGCCATTGTTTTGCCACCTGTCGAGGTTCCTGTTTTATCTAACCCGTCTGGTCCCGATTCGTTTGAGTCCGTGTCGTCTTCTACTCTTCATGCACTGGGATTACAGCGATATCCCACAGACACTGATTCCCACACTGCTATGTCTGCAGCGCCCGTTCCGCAGCTGGGTTTTGGGTTCATCCCTGACTTCCCACACGATTTTGATCCAGACCATGAGATGGAGTTTATCCCTGAGGAGCAGCCTGTTGAGGCATCTGTTTTTCCCGATGATCAGCTCCCTGATATACCTGCTGATCATGAGCTTGCTCCAGCTGACCCAGAGCCGGAGATTGCACCTGAGCCTGTTCTTGCTCACGATCTTCCACCTGTGCACGACACTATCCCTGTTGATGTTCCAGTTATTGCACCACCCTTGCCCGACCTGGTCCCTGTGTTTGTTGACCATGCACCATTTGCTACCCACATTGATCCCAGATATGCTCACACCCGTAATGGGTGGATTGAGGACGACGACAGTCCTCCTTTTGTCAGACCAGTTACTCCCCCTTTTGCACCTGTTCAGGCACCCTTTGATGTCACACAGTTTCACCCACACTTGTCAGATGCGCACCGCGCAGATTTACCCATCATATTTCTTCAGGACATTCCTCCTCCCCGTCCAGGGGAAGGACCTTCGAGTCAGCAGCACACTCACATACCTTTTGTGCCAGGAGCTGATCAGTTCATGCCACAGTTTCCACACGCTGCTTCTTCTTCTGCACCCACGGGCGAGCCATTTATGTGGTCTTCGCCCAACGTCATGCCCGTTACGCATCCATACCATCCCTTTCACGTTGGATACACGACGGATGATATACTTTTGTCACTGCAGTTACAGCAGGATATGCTGAGTCATCGAGTTGCGGAGTTAGAGAGGATCCATCGTCCTCCACCTGGTACTAATCCATCACTGTCTGCTTTTCCACCTGCTCCACTATTTCCTTATCCAGATTTTGATATCCGTTTTCTCACGATGGAGCAGCAGATTGCTTGTTTGTTGCAGCTTGTTCATACGCTCGAGGAGGAGTTAGCGCGTATGCGCCGTTTGCTTTTCATTCCTCCACCTCCTCCTCCTCCCCCATCAGCTTGAGGTTTTTGGTTTGTTGCAGATATCATGCTTTTGATGAGAGCGCAGCTATTGAGCCTGATTGCACAGCATTTTGAAGACCACATGATGACTTATGACTTTTGACATTTGACTTTTGGGTTGTTGCATATTGTTAGACGATTTAGACAAGGGTGATGTGACCCTTAGTCTCTTTTGATGTACGATACATTTGTAAAACTTGTAAACTGTACTTGTGGTCTTGTTATATGATAGCTCAATCGCAACGTTCTCATTACATGCGTTGTTGGATTATTTGTTTTGTGTTATGACATGGGATGTTATGTGTTATTGTGTTGATGAATGTTACTACATACGCGTACTACATACTTATATGCATATGACCTGACCTATACAATCTTCTTATAGAAGATGCCTCCACGAAGAGATATCCGATTACCCACTACTGAGGCCGAACTCCAGGAAAGGATCTCCCGAGCAGTAGCAGATTACGAGGCCTCACGCGCTAAAACTAGCGGGGGTTCCTCAAGGAACAACCCACCCCATGGTAATGTTTAAGTCGCTTGAGACACATTACGTTACAATTGGATATTCCATGTGCGGTTGCTAATGCTTTCTGTGAATGACGTTACTTGTACAGGTTGTACCTTTAAACAGTTTCTAGACTGTAAACCGCTAAATTTTGACGGCACCAGGGGTGCTGTGGGTTTTGTTCGATGGGCAGAGAAGACCGATTCGGTGTTAAGGATGAGCAAATGTGCACCAGATCAGCAAGTTACCTACATCTCCGGTCTGTTCATAGATGGAGCGCTTTCGTGGTGGAATCTCCAAGTCCAAACTCTGGGGGAGGCAGCGGCTTACGCGTTGACTTGGAACGAGCTAAAGGAGCTCATGCGAAAGAAATACTGCTCCAGGGCTGAGATCCAGAAATTAGAAACCGAATTCTGGAACCTCAAGATGGACGGCCCGAAGATCGCCGAGTATGTGCAAAGATTCCACGATCTGTCTCACGTGGTACCATACATGGTTACTCCGGAATTTAAGTGCGTTGAGCGTTTCATTTGGGGGTTGGCACCCAGATCATGAGTATGGTAACAACGTCCAAGCCGCTGACAATTACTGAAGCAATCGACCTGAGCGTGTCACTGACTGAAGAAGCTATTCGGTTAAATAAGTTTTCAATCTCTGAACCGAAAAAGAAGGAAACACACGTTGAATCATCGAGTGAGAACAAGAGGAAGTTCTAAAACTTCAAAAAGGGTACCAGCAGTGTCAGCAAGAAAGAAGAGGGAAGCGCACCAGCTAGGGCCAGAACTGGTGCCGAAAACAAAGGCAGAGGGTACATGGGCGCTCTGCCCAAATGTGATGTATGCCAATATCATCACCCCGGCCAGTGCAGATTCAGGAAATGTGAGTCTTGTGGGAAAACTGGCCACTCAAAAGAAACATGTTGGGCTGGTACTGGTGTTGGTCGTGGTAATCAAAGGGGTTATGGAGGTGGGAATGGAAACCGCCAACAGGGAGGAAATGGCGGGAAAGGAAATCATGGAAATGCTGGGAATCAAGCTGGTAACCGGGGAGCGAACATCAATAGAGGCGGTAATGGTAATGGTAATGGGAATGGTCGAGGACCAGGGTGTTTCAATTGTGGAGACATGGGGCACTTTAAGCGGGAATGCCCAAAACTCAATCAGGCGCATGGAAGAGTCTTTAACATCGGTGCGAGGGAGGCACGCCAAGATCCTAATGTGGTTACTGGTACGTTCCCTATTAATCAACGCTTTGCATCTGTTCTATTTGACACTGGTGCCGACTCTAGTTTTGTATCGCTAGAATTTAAAAGTATGCTTGGGTTAACTGCTAGTAAGTTAGACATTCCGTACTCAATTGAACTCGCTACTGGAAAGCTATTTGAAACGAATGAAGTCATCAGAGGATGCGTAATAGAGCTGGGAGAGCACGAGTTTATGCTTGATCTGCTGCCAGTCGAGTTGGGAAGCTTCGACGTGGTAGTAGGGATGGATTGGTTGTCAAGCAACAGAGCCGAAATTGTATGTCATGAGAAGACCATTCGCATCCCAATGGCGGATGGAGAAATGATTGTGGTACACGGAGAGAAGCGCGATACGCCCTTAAGGATCATTAGTTGCTTGAAGGCTAGAAAATGTTTGAAGAAGGGATGTGTTACCTTCTTGGCGCACATCATGGATAAGGAAGCCGCTGAGCCAAAGATAGAAGATATTCCAGTCGTGAAGGAGTATCCTGAAGTCTTTCCAGAAGACTTGCCAGGATTGCCGCCGCAGTGACAAGTCGAGTTCCACATTGACTTAGTTCCAGGTGCTGCGCCTGTGGCTAAGGCACCTTATCGACTTGCGCCCTCCGAGATGCAAGAACTGTCAACGCAACTTCAGGAGCTATTGGATAAAGGATTTATTAGGCCAAGCTTCTCACCTTGGGGAGCTCCAGTGCTATTTGTCAAGAAGAAGGACGGTAGTTTTCGCATGTGCATCGACTACCGGGAGCTTAACAAGTTGACTATCAAGAATAGATATCCTTTGCCAAGGATTGATGACCTGTTCGATCAACTACAAGGTTCGAGTTGTTACTCCAAGATCGACCTTAGATCCGGTTATCACCAGTTGAGGATACAAGAAGAAAGTATACCAAAGACTGCCTTTAGGACTCGATATGGACATTACGAGTTCTTGGTTATGTCGTTTGGTCTGACAAACGCGCCAGCTGTATTCATGGATTTGATGAACAGATTGTGTAAGCCGTATCACGATAAGTTTGTGATCGTGTTAATTGATGACATTTTGATCTACTCAAAGACGAAGGAAGAACATGAGCAACATCTAAGAGCCATCTTAGAGCTGCTTAAGAAAGAGAAGTTGTACGCGAAGTTCTCAAAGTGCGAGTTCTGGTTACGCGAGGTTCAGTTCCTTGGTCATGTGGTTAACGGAAATGGAATTCATGTGGATCCCACAAAGATCGAGGCAATCAAGAATTGGGAGACCCCAAAGACGCCAACCGAGATCCGCCAGTTTCTAGGATTGGCAGGATATTATCGCAGATTTATTGAGGATTTCTCAAAAATCGCTCAACCTTTGACCTCCCTTACGTAGAAAGACAAGAAATACGAATGGGGAGACAAGCAAGAAGAAGCATTCCAGTTATTGAAAAACAAGCTTTGCGATGCACCAATTTTATCTCTACCCGAAGGCACTGACGACTTCGTGGTATATTGCGATGCTTCGCGTCAAGGATTAGGCTGCGTGCTGATGCAACGACAGAAGGTTATAGCCTATGCTTCACGCCAGCTGAAGGTTCACGAGAAGAACTATACCACGCATGACTTGGAGTTAGGCGCAGTGGTGTTTGCATTAAAAATCTGGCGACATTACTTGTACGGCACACGATGCACAATCTTCACTGATCACAAGATCCTGCAGCATATATTTGATCAAAAAGAGCTTAACATGAGACAGAGACGATGGGTAGAGTTGTTGAACGACTATGATTGTGAAATCAAGTATCACCTAGGGAAGGCGAATGTAGTCGCCGATGCCTTAAGTCGGAAGGAAAGAATCAAGCCCATAAGGGTTAGGGCTTTGGAAATGATTGTTCAGACAGACCTCACGTTGCGCATTCGTGCTGCGCAAAGGGAAGCTCTTAAAAGGGAGAATCTTGAGAATGAATATCTCCGGGGGATGGAGAAGCAATTGGTACCGAAGGAGGATGGAACATTGTGTTTCTTGGGAAGAATTTGGGTTCCTTTCTTTGGTGGTCTGAGAGACGTTATTTTTTATGAGGCTCACAAGTCACGGTACTCGATCCATCCAGGATCGGATAAAATGTACCTGGATTTAAAGGATTTCTATTGGTGGCCAAGATTGAAGGGTGATGTTGCAATATATGTTGGCAAATGTTTGACTTGCGCCAAGGTGAAGGCCGAATACCAGAAGCCTTCAGGTCTTCTGCAACAACCCGAAATACCCATGTGGAAATGGGAGCAGATTTCAATGGACTTTATAACGAAATTGCCCAGAACACCCAGAGGTCATGATACGATTTGGGTAATCGTAGACCGTCTGACCAAATCTGCACACTTTTTGCCAATCAAGGAGAAGGATGATACAAGCAAGCTTGCTGAGCTATACCTGAGAGAGATTGTTGCACGACATGGAGTGCCTCTCTCAATTATTTCTGATAGAGATGGAAG
This sequence comes from Helianthus tuberosus, assembly GCA_030545235.1. Classification (NCBI taxonomy): domain Eukaryota; kingdom Viridiplantae; phylum Streptophyta; class Magnoliopsida; order Asterales; family Asteraceae; genus Helianthus; species Helianthus tuberosus. The sequence continues at coordinate 133,438,567 of CM060353.1, read as the reverse complement.
GTTTGTGTCAAGGATTTGGCAGTCCTTCCAAGAAGCTTTTGGTTCTCAATTGAATTTGAGTACTGCATTCCATCCGCAGGCAGATGGCCAGAGCGAGCGAACAATTCAAACATTGGAAGATATGTTACGAGCTTGCGTGATGGATTTGGGCGGTAGTTGGGACACTCACTTACCCTTGGTAGAATTCTCATACAACAACAGCTACCATGCGAGTATCTAAGCTGCACCATTTGAAGCCCTTTATGGACGCAAGTGTCGATCACCGCTATGCTGGGCAGACGCGGGGGATAGGCAGCTTGTGGGTCCGGAATTGGTTCAAGAGACTAATGAAAAGATTACATAGATCCGAGAGCGCATAAAGGCGGCTCGTGATCGACAAAAGAGTTACGCGGACCGAAGAAGGAAACCTCTGGAGTTTGAGGTAGGAGATATGGTTTTGTTAAAAGTTTCACCCTGGAAGGGTGTAGCACGCTTCGGGAAGCGTGGGAAGCTGAACCCGAGATACATTGGACCATTTAAAATCCTGGAAAGGATTGGTCTTGTAGCTTATAAGTTGGATCTACCCGCAGAACTGAATGGTGTTCATGATACATTTCATGTATCTAACCTGAAAAAGAGTCCAACTCAAGAAACAGTTGTCATACCTGCCGACGAAGTTCACATTGACGACACACTCCACTTTGTTGAAGAACCTGTTGAGGTTACTGATTGGAAGGTTAACAAGACGCGACGGAGTAGTGTCAAACTCGTCAAGGTTCGTTGGAACGCGCGACACGGCCCAGAATTCACTTGGGAGCGTGAGGATCGTATGAAGGAAAAATACCCACATTTATTCCCTAAGACCCCTGCAACTAGAAGCAAAACTTAAATTTCGGGACAAAATTTTCTTAACGGGGGGAGAATGTGACAACCCTCATTAAACTAGGTATTCGTACAATTAATTAATATTAATTAAATGCTTAATGACTGTGCTGAATTACTTAATTGCTTTCTGATTACTGCGTCATACTTACATGTGCATCACATATTACATAATGTCACATCTTTATCACATACAGACCTTATTGACATACATGATACACAAAGCACAGTTAGCACAGTTAACAGATAGAACGGGAATATGCTGACAGGGTTCAATACCTAGACAGACAGTGTTTTGAGACCCAGTATGGGCCAGGGATAAGGTACTACACTAGTATGGTGTGTAGGGAAGTAAGGACCATAAAACTGCGTCACTAGGTGATAGTTTAAGTGCCGGAAAGTGCCAAAAACTCACTTTAAGTGCAGAATTCTGCATTTTTTCAGCAAAATTCAGCTTTTTAACATACCAGTATATTGCAGAAAATTGACTAAATGGTCCTGAATGCTTTTCTAAGTGTTGGGAATTAATAGTGTCACAAAAAGTTACATAAAAGACACTATACGGTACAACTTAGCACTTAACAAACCGGTATCTAACCGAACAACCGGACATTACCCGGAACACCAAAATTTTTGCCAGAAACATTGTTTTATTATTTTTGAACTAGTTATGGTTCCCGAACACCCTAACATCCTATATAATGTACCATACACATATAACACTAGACTTTTACACTTAACATCCTAACCATTTACCTACTTACCATTACAAGTTACAATTTACCCCCCCCCCCCCCCTTTGATGATTTACGGCCCCAAGTGGAGGACCCCACCAAGATTTTATTTCAATATTTTATTAGATAACTTACTTGATATCTTGGACAAAATATAGAAGATATCTCTATAAGTATGGTGGCATAGATCACAAAATCATTTCACTTCTCATTTCACAAACAACTTCACTCCACTCCCTCAACCTCTCTCTCTCCCTCTCAGCCCTTGTTTGTGCCGCCACCACCACCACCTTGCAACCACCATACACCCATTTTCAAGATCATTCCAAGTACTAGAAGGTGTTACATGGAGCTTGAAGCTTGAAAAACTTGAAGAACCTTCATCCTCAGCTTTCATCCACCATTTTTCATCATCTTTTCTCTAGTGATCTTCCCTAGCCTTTGAGCTAGTTGTAAGCTTCTTGCTACTAGTTTTTATTTCTTATTTTGTTTGTTAAAAAGATGTACATTTTATGAATCACAAGAACGCTAAAAGACTTAAACAAGAATCATGAACATGAAGCTTAAAAGTGATGAAATCTTGTTGGATTAATGTTGTTAAATACATGCATGGCACTTGATTGTTATTTACTTGAAATTATGATGTTGATCATCATAAGGAGCTTGCTAGATTGTGATTAAACACATGATTTAGTAAGTTAGAGGATGATTATGTGTTAACCCTAGAAGATCATCCTCACTTATGAACATGAACTTGAAAATAAAATTATTTCTTGAAAAATAGTAAATAAAGTGAGCTAGTAATTTTGTAAATCTAAGATTTATGAATAATTTTCCAAGAAAATCAAGTTCAAAATATGACTTTAGTAAGAACTTGATTCTTACATAAATGTACATTATTTTTTGTGATAAAATAAGTTTAAGAACACTTTATTTACAAGAAGAGTTCAAAAGAATAATTTTTGTAGAATATGTTTACAAGTTGTAAACATCTAAAATTTTCAAGAAGGAAGTTTATTAAGAAATAAACACACTTTAAGGGGTAACTAAGTCTACTAAATATGTTACCAAGTTACTACGAGTTTTTGTGAAAAGTTCATATTGTTATATACATTGTATAATTTTGCACTTGGGAATTGTAGTTTGGTTATTGATTGTTGGGATGATTTTTGAAAAAGAAAATGATATGCTTATATAGCATGGACACCTCCATTTTTAGGGGAAACTATGGCAAAATTTTCCAAAAATATAAACACTTAGAAAAATATTTTCTAACAAATATTTACAATTATATTTTGATCATAAGTGTTCGATATAAACTTTGCCATAATTTTTGTAACGAAAATACAAATATTGGAGGTTGGTTTTGTAAATAAAAATGGATAAATATATATTTAGAATATATATTTTATATTTAAGACACTTGTGTGATTATTTGTATACTCGGTGAAATGGTTATATTATATAACTTAACAAAGTACCGTGAAATTTATTATCCAAAAACAATACCGTTACTTATATATTTTTGGTATATATTATTTTTGGACAAGGAGAAATATATTATTTTTGGGAAATAAAAATATATTTTCCTAGTATAGTTAGAAGATATATGATTTTTGGGAAAATATATATATTTTCTGGGCAATACGTTATTTTTGGGACAAAATGAGTTTACAAATATACTTTCTAAAGTAAGACTTAGAAATATATTATTTCAGAAATTACAAATACAATAATACAAATACATGTATAAAATACCACATCCTTGGGAAGGAAATACAAAGTTGAGAAGTATTAATTCAGAAATATTGTTAAACAATTATTCCTAAACCAATATAATTTAAGTTGAAATATTTATTATTTTGACAAGTAATTATAACCTGGAATAATATAAGAAACGTAACTCAAAACATTAATACTAAGCAAAGGCACGGCCCGTGTCGTGTTTGCTGACAGAGTTTGAGTTACGAGCTGAGGACGCAATACTGTGAGTTCATGTCCCCCTTTTCTTTTAACTGTTTTCAGTTTTATACTTCGGGGGTGGAATACATGTTACAATTATTACAGACATTTTTATACATGGTATGGTTAGCCTAAGGAGGGTTTACTACTAGATCATGTGAAGGGTGGGTGCAACACTTAAGGCCATTAATCCTCGTCGTAGGACCGAGGGACATGAGTGATAGATCTATTTGGGTGTAGCGAGCCCACACCCATGAGGCCGGGGCGGCCCATAGTGGTGACTATGTCTTCCAGCCGGAAGCCCGGTACAAATTTGCTAGGTTTGAGTTTTCCTGCACCTTTTCACACATACCATTGGCTTTGCAACCCATTTGTGATCTCTTTTTCCTTATTGCTACATACCAGGGACATTTATACATACAAGACATACTTTAAAGGTTTATACATACTCACATACATATGAACTCGCTCAACTTTTTGTTGATATTTTTAAACTACATGTATTTCAGGAAACTAGTGGATCTGGAAGGGTATGCATGTGTCGTCAAAGCTGCGTTTGAATAAAATATGTTATCCATGGTTGTCGAGCTTAGGGGGTGTATCCTAATCCTGGACGGGATACACGTCTCTAAACTCAGGTTTTATTTAAAGTCGTTGTGGAGTCTTTATGAACTCGTTTAAACACGTCATGGGTTGTAACTTAATTTGGTATTGATGTTTTCAAACAATGGTATGGTGGTAGTTTCTAAACTTTATTAATGGATAAATATCTCGTGTCTTTATCATATAGCATTGTTATGATTGTTTGTTATGGTATTAAGAAGTCTCACCAAACAACCACGCTTCCGCAAAAGTCTGGGTGTGACATGGATGACACTTAGTGTGAGTTGTCTATAAATAGGGGGTTGGGGCTCCCATTTGGACAAGCTTTTGGTTCCCAGAGGGGAAATGTTGTCCAACTGGTCTCGTGGTGCTGTAAACGTTGAATAATCAATAGAGACCAGATTGAAATTGACTGATCGGTGTCGTATTCTGTTTCTACTCCTTTCTTAGTCGTAATAAACGCACCGAACACGTCGTTTCGGGACCGAAGCTCCGTCGAACTCACCGGATCCTGGAATCAGTAAAAATCGACTATATACATATGTGTATAATTCAAGATTTGACAATATACATATATGTATATAGTCAATTTTCAACTATACATATGTGTATATTAGGAAAAGCTTAGGGAAATGTGTGGTCCAGAATGCTTCTCACATTTCTCAAATATGGTGGACTTCTCTTAGGATCCATACCTTATATATGTGTGTGTGTGTGTGTGTGTGTGTGTGTGTGTGTGTGTGTCTGAAAGTTCTGTAATATTCTGAGTTCTAAAATGAACCCAACCATATATATATATGCATTAAAAATTATCCATAAAAACAAATATTTTATTCTCTTTAATTTAATTAAAGTATTTTACAGTTTTCTTAACTAAAAAAAACATGTTATGTGATTAACAATGTGTGGTTGCCGCCGCATCTTGCGGGAACACACACATAACTCTTAACGTACCTTCTAAATCTACACATTCTTCCACTATCTGACGTATACTCATAACCTCGTATAAAAGGAAACTTTTCCATACATATTTGTACCATGAAGCTACAATCATTTTGAGATTTGGGTGGTCTTTAGGGCACTAGTTAAGTAGCCTATATATCAAATTGCGATCATATCATGTACGAGGACAGGCTTTGTAATTAAAGAATTAATAAAGATGGGAAGATGTGATAATATAATGTACGTGGATAGGCTTTGTAATAAAAGAATAAATAAAGATGAGGAGAAGATCCGGGATTTATTTATGAGTGTCACACATGTAGTTTTGTTTTTTTATTTTTAAAAAACCAAATTGGATCCTTAATGCACCACTAAAGCATTATCCATCTTTACAAGATTATAATACTTATACACCAATTTAGAAAGAAATCCAATAAATCTGGGAAAAACCTCATGTGAAAATTGAACCCAAAACATCATTGTCCCTGAGCCGTATCTCATCCTAAAAATGCCCTGTGAGTATCATTGATTTTTTAATATTATAATTTATTCATTGATATTTCCTACCTTGTCTTTAACGGATAGTTATGTATCAATCCAATTATATATGCTTCCATCACATCCACCATTTCAATACTATTATGTTATTCACATATGTTGGAAAACTAATAGGACTCAACTTCCGGATTTACGTCATGAATTTCCTTTGCTTAATTAAATTTACTTTCACGCGTATAACTTTTATCAAAGAGAAAAACTTCCAACAAGAAGCTATCACATCCGGTTACAAACTAAACAATATGATAACCATTGATTCTAGGATGAAACCCCATCCTATTCTTCAATAACCAACTTTCCTCCAATGTTTTAGGTACCGATAATAGCTTGTTGTAGAGTGGTATGTCGTTTCTTGCTTGCCATATGTACCAATACGCAACCATAAAAATTGCCTGAATTTTCTTCTCGTGTGCTTACATTATATTGTAGTTTTATGCACAAATCAAGTATAGTAAACACTTCTAATCCACGCACTCATACATTCGTACCGGTATGTTTGAATACATGAGTTTTTTGTTTTTTGTTTTTTTTTTTTTTTTTTTTGAACGGTAAAGGTTACATAATCATTACTAAATTACACCAAATTTACCCTGTGATAGGAATTGAACTCTGGCCTCTCCCCAAGAGACACAAAGTCTCTACCACCCCACCAAAGTGATGATGGCAGTCACACACGTAAGTTGAATTTAAAATTTTCTTATTTACGGCAAAAAAGCCAAACGCCTTTTGGTATATACAAATATCATTAGGCCAAATACGTTGCTATGTATACTAGCATTTATGTCTCTGTTAAACGCTATATATCCGTAAAGACCTAAAATGACTAGTAATAAACTAATAATTGCTCATCTGATAAACAACAATGTAAGGAGGTTTTAAAGATTGATACATAAGTAAAGGTATTTAAACAATCACAAATTTACGTATCACATAGCTATATGTTTAAAATTGTTCTAGATCATCACAAGAGAAAAGTACAACTCACCAAGAAAAATGAGTAGTTTCTTTTTAAAAATTAGGTGGGTTTTAGAAAGTTATTCTTTTTGTTTTTTTATATAAAATGAAAAAAAAAAGTGTGAAATTGTAAATTTAGGTTTGAGTAAACTTCCGTTTTGCTCCCTGTGGTTTGGTCATTTTAACGGTTTTGCTCCAATAGTTTAAAAATAACCATTTTCCTTCCTGATCTTTCGAGTTTGTCGCCAGTTTGCTCCCTAATCTTTCAAGTTTGTCATCAGTTTCCTCCCTAATGGAGTTAGAGGCTGGGAGCAAAATGAAGATAAGTTAGAAAAATCAGACAGAAAAATGGCTATTTTTAAACTATTGGAGCAAAACCATTAAAATGACCAAACCATAGGGAGCAAAACGGAAGTTTACTCTTTAGGTTTATTATATTTATAATTGAAAAGACGAGATCTTAAATGATAATTTATATTGAAATAAAACATTAGATTTTTACAAATTTTGTTAAATAAATGTAAATATAAAAAATCATTTTTAATGTGTTAATTAATGTATTAATATTACTGAGAATTGTTTTATTATTTTGTTAATAATAAGATGGGTTAGGATATAATAGAAAGTTTTTTTTTTTGCTAGGAAGGCTAGGAAGTAATCTTAACCATCAATTAATTTAATCAATGACTAAGATTAAATGAGTGAAATTGAATATAAAAAAAGAGGCGCGTGGGTTTGTGTAAGTGCATTGTAGTCAATCCAGGACAATAGTTTCTCTCTCCTCCAATTCCGCCCATTTTTTAAACGTTAATAACTTTTTCATACGACATTATTTTTTTATAAAAATTGCACCAAAAAAATGAGTTTTTTTATCTTTAAAACGAGTATACTATTGCTATATTTTCGAAAAGAACTTTCGAAAACCCAGTTGCGTAAAACGCAATGGAAAAAAAAAAGTAAAAAATGATTTTTTTTTTCTAAAACACAATGCACAAAAAACACAAAGAAATGTCTTATTTCTAAAACGCAATGGCCAGAAAACACAAAGAAATGTCTTATTTCTAAAACGCAATAGCTTAAAAACACAAAAGAAATTGTACTTTCTAAAACGTAATGGACTGAAAACACATAAAAATGTGTTTTACCTAAAACGCAATGCACAAAAAACACAAAGAAATGTCTTATTTCTAAAACGCAATGGCCATAAAACACAAAAAAAAATGTCTTATTTCTAAAACGCAAATACCCTAAAAACACAAAAGAAAGTGCACTTTCTAAACCGCAATGAACTGAAAACACATAAAAATGTGTTTTACCTAAAACGCAATGCAAAAAAAAACACAAAGAAATATCTTATTTCTAAAACGCAATGGCCAGAAAACACTTAAAATGTCTTATTTCTAAAACGCAATGACCTAAAAACACAAAAGAAAGTTTTCTTTCTAAAACGCAATGGACTGAAAACACATAAAAATGTGTTTTATCTAAAATGCAATGCACCAAAAACACAAAGAAATGTCTTATTTCTAAAACGCAATGGCCAGAAAACACTTAAAAATGTCTTTTTTTCTAAAACACAATGAACTAAAAACACTTCAAAATGTGTTTTTCTAAAACGCAATGGTCAGAAAACACATAAAAATGTCCTTTTTCTAAAACGCAATAGCCTTAAAACACAAAAGAAAGTGTTTTTTTCTAAAACACAATAGACTGAAAATACATAAAAATGTGTTTTACCTAAAATGCAATGGACTAAAAACACTTTAAAATGTGTTTTTCTAAAACGCAATGGACCAAAAAACACATAAAAATGTCTTTTTTCTAAAACGCAATAGCCTAAAAACACAAAAGAAAGTTTTCTTTCTAAAACGCAATGGACTGAAAATACATAAAAATGTGTTTTTACCTAAAATGCAATGGACTAAAAACACAAAGAAATATGTTTTACTAAAACGCAATGCCCTAAAAGAAAAAAAAGAAAAAAAAAATTCTAGAACACAATGAATAGTGGCCTTTATTCGACATTTTATAACATAATAAATTTCAAATTTGGGTGTATTATAAAACATAATTAAAATCGTAATGTTCCGAGTGTTTTTTATAACCCAATGAACTGGGATATAAAACGCAATGCTTTATCAACTTAGAAAACAAAACGATCTAAAAATTAAATATTCAATATGCAATCAAAATAATTACAACGTCATTTACTTTAGACAAATCATCCACTATAGGCAAATTTAAAATACAAAAAGGAATAAAATGTCAAATGTTACCAGAAGTTGTTGCTAAAAATCATTGAAATGCTACATTGAAAATACTTCTCACCATCTCCCAGCAACAAAACTTCATCATGTGAATCAGTGGATCATACAAATTCCATAACATCTCGCATCTTCTAGGGTTTATTTCACACTTTATTTGTTCAGATTCAACCGCATGTACTTGTACCTCGGTCACCGGAGCTACCGGATCTAATTAGGTTGGTTTTTAGGGATAACTACGTTGTCGCAACGGTGGAGATTGAAAGACAAGTTGGAGCAGTTGGACAGAAAATGAAGGTCGGATTGTGAGAGGAGGCGGAGATCTACGGCGATTGGGTGGACCAAAATACCCTTCTCCTTATTTTTTGTATATTGCCACGTGTCCTTCTATTATTGCTTCCTACACTTCCTACCCAAACAAAACTTCCTATTTGATCATCTTCCTAATAAGATATATTAAGGGGCGTGTATATTTAAGTTTTTAGTATACTTTTTTAATTAGTTCTAATAACATGAATTAATTGTTATAAAGTATGTATCTATCATGCAACAAAAATAACAGTGTATGAAACAACTTATTATAATGAACATTGAAAGATTTGGAGAAGATTGATAATCTCTTTATGCTTGCAAAAGTAAAAATCTATTTATGGATAACTATTTCTTGATTACATCATACTCATTCAATTATTCTCTTTGTTTTTATGCATCCATCCACCCACCAAGTGGAAAATAATTGGCTTTAAGACTGTACTTTTAACATATTTATGGATATTTGCCATTCTATATTGATATTATATGAATCATATATTATTTGCTATAGAAGTGCATCCATCACTCCCACCTAGTGAAAGTAATTAACTTTATCTATGTTGGATAACTAATAAGATTCAACTTGTGACATGCATCTCCTAAAAACTTTCGATTAAATAAATGAACAAATTATTGTGATCTAATGCTATATGCCTATATAATTTGTTTTTAATTAATCGTCACCAATAAGTTTCAGAGTGTGTTTGGTAAAATGGTTCGAATAAAAAAAAATGGGTGGTGGTCTATTGGTAAACACAAAAATTTAAACATCTGGAAGGGGGGTCTTGGGTTCAGTCCCACAGACAACAGAGATTACAAGAAATTTGTTGTTAATTTTTTTTTTTTCGTTAATAGGAAAAATAAGCACGGATTAAGTCGACAGCATTTGAGACAACTAGTAAAACAATAACTATAGTAAACTCATATAAAAAAGATGGATTTTATGAGGGATAAGCTACATGAAAATGTCTTTAGCTTTATACAAATTGTGATTATATTCAAAACCTAAATTTTGTCGTTAAAAACTTTCAGTTTTGGTCTTCTATCTATTATTTGTATCTGACACTTTAAAACTTATAAAATAGATGGTGTCGTTTTAGTTAATGATGTTATGACTTATATTATCGTGTATGTGTTGTCAAGTTCAGTGGCGAAGCTTGAGATTTTCGACCGGGGGTCGTAAACGTATATACCTAAAGAATTCTATACGCAAACTACATACCTGACATTACTGAGCGAAAAGTTTGGGGGTCCCCCCCCCCCCCCCCCGGGCCCCTACAAAGTTGTGCCCCTGGGCAAGTTCCCAACAAAAATCATCAGGAGCATCGGATTTAATCGGACCCGAACCCACACCCGATGTGACTAACATGATCGCGCTTCCTGCTTGCATCACATCAGCTGCAAGATGATGCGATCATCTTATACTTGGTGATATATAGAGCTAAAACTGTGATCTAGAAATTTTTAACACCAATTTACTAAGATTATTTTGAAGTTTTAAGAGTGCTTACATCCTCGAAAAGCTACTTGACACACTTTTTTTACAAGAATTTAAGGTCATCCACAACAATTGCTCAGCATCAGGGGGACGAGGTTTTGTCTTTGGCAGATTAGGTTTTGCAATTCAGAAAGAGGTGGCGGCGCAGCTTGTTGCCCGTCTACCTTTTGTTTTGATGTAACTTGACAAGTATGAATGAAAATGTAGATTATAAGTTAAAAAAAAAAAAAAAAAAATTACAAAATCAAAAGATTAACTGAATAAAAATGAAATGAATCTTCACCACTTAGATCACCAATTCGCCTGTTCATCTTCACGTAAAAAAAAACTAAATAAAGCCAGGTGAGAGAAAAAAAGAGGCGATTTCCGGTGAGAGTAAATATCCCGTTCAGTCGGCTCGACGATGAAGACTAAGAGGCTGTTTGGTAGCATCTTAATGACCATTCAGATGCTAGCTCTTAATGGTTTAAAACTAGTGGTGTAAACGAGCCGAGCCGAACCCGAGCTCGACCAGGCTCGAGCTCGGCTCGTTAGGTTTTTATGAAGCTCGAGCTCGAGCTCGGCTCGGTTCGAGCCTACTTCTTTGAGCTCGAGCTCGGCTCGCTAGTAAAACCCAAAGCTCGAGCTCGGCTCGAAACGGCTCGAACTATTTTGAGAACAACCTTAAATGAGCTAAAAGCTCGACTCGAGCTCACTTCAACATCGCTTAAACAAGGCAAAGCTCGGCTCGAGCTCGGCTCATCAATGTTATCATCATGGTTAATATATTATATATAAAAAAATTAAAATTTTGTATGGGCTCGTTTAGGCTCGCGAGCCTAAACAAGCTTTGTATTTCAGGCTCGAGCTCGGGCTCGATAACAAAACGAGCTCTATTTCAGGCTCGAGCTCGGGCTCGGGCTCGTTAAAGCTCGGCTCGTTCGAGCTTTTAACCGAGCCGATCACGAGTAGCTCTCGAGCCTCTGGGCTTGTTTACACCCCTATTTAAAACCTCTGAATGAATAAGAGGTAACCTCAAGTCTGAATGGTTAAGAGGTAATCTCTGAATGGTAAATCATCACATGTCACATTCTTCTACCTTCTTATTGGTAAAATTCTTAATGGTTACATTAAGAGGTACCCTCTTAATGATCATTCAGAGGCTACCAAACAGCCCCTAAAGGGGATTAGAGTGCGAGGTTAGGTCTGTTAACACACTATTTTTGTGCCGAGTTAATCTTTCATGCTTATCTTCTTTTCTGCTTCATCCATTCGCCGCCCGTTCGGATTTCCGGCAAGTTCCGAAATTTTCCGTTCAGTCGGCTCGACGATGAAGATTAATGTGGATTAGCTGTGAAAGGTTTTCTCGATACAATAATCTTTCGTGTTCCTGTTCCTTTACCTTTCTTTCTAATCTTTCTTTTTGTTTCATCCATTCGCTTGTCTGTTCGGTTTCCTACTGTGGTAAAGAGTTAGTTTTGTGAATCCTAGTTTTGATTGCTTAGTGGATCTGTTATCGATCGCAGCTATCGTGTATAGTTCTGCTTGATTGATACGAATTCCATCAACCTTTTAAAAACCTGTGATTTCAAGTATGGAGAGAGAGGAGGGTGAAATTGAAAGCTCCGGCAACTGGGCTGATAACGAAAAGAATAAAAATGAGGAATTAAACAAAGAAAAGGCTACAACATTCTACGTCTCGAATATTCATCCACACATCTCTGATGGCGAATTGTGGATCGAATGCATGAACTATGGGCATATTGTGGACGCATACATAGCAAGGAAACTAGACAAGAGGGGTAACCGGTTCGGCTTTCTGAGATTTATCAAGATAAAGGATGTTGAGAAGATGACTAAAGCTTTAAACCAAATGTCCTTTATGGTTGGAAGATCAGAGCTAATGTGGCCAGATTTGTGAAGATTGAGAAAAGTTCCAGGATACGAGAAAAGAGACGGGTAAGAAAACAAGAGGATCCGATAAACGTCGGAAGTAATGTACCAGTAGTACCAAAAAATGCATATACTAGAAAGGGTGTTTCATGGGCAGATGTAGCAGTTGGGAAGTCAAAACAGGAAACAGATGAAAACTGCCTTAACTTTGCGAACGAATCCAACCCCCTGAAGCTTTGGAGTGGGAAATCAGTTATCGGTGACATGAGAAGTACTGAAGATTTGAGGGAAGTTAGTATGATGAAAAAGAACTGTTTTTAAAAGATTCACAGGTTAGATATCTAGGGGGTTTGAAGCTACTAATAATCTTTGACTCGGAAGACAAGATGAGAAAGACGCTTGATGAGGACAGGGAATTATGGAATAAATGGTTTATCAGCATTAAGTTTTGGAATGGTGAAGACATTCCCTATGAAAGAATAGCATGGCTCAGAATAAGAGGAGTTCCACTACATCTTTGGATCGATGGAGTCTTCAACTGCATTGGAGAAAAATTTGGGAGGATCGTAAAAAAGTCAGAAACGGACGAGAAGGACCTTTGCTTTAACGATGATACGATCGGAGTAATTGTAAACCATGGTTCTGAGATAAACGAGAATATTACTATCAGGTGGAAGCATATATTGTACACAGTTTGGGTTTCGGAAGTTCATCACTTATGGGCTCCAGAGTTCATTAGTGATCTGGATAAAGAGGAATTGCCAATTCCAGCTCAAATGGATCCAGTCCCATCATTTAACTCGCATGATAATAAGCAGCCGGAAAAAATGGAGACTGAAGGGGTTGGTGAGGTGTCGTCTACTCCGGTACCGGAAAAAGAAAAGACGGGAAACGTTCAGGCTGAATCCGAAAAGGCAAAGGATCACGAAGGGTTAGGGAATGACGTCTTCGAGTTCGAGGTAAACACATTAAATTCGCAGTCAAAGGTTGGGGACGAGGAGACACCTGTCATAAATGTGCCGACAGAATTGGATGGGTCCCATAATTTAAATGAAGAGGAGTTTTCTAATGGACCGAATTTGGATTCCTCTATTGGGCCTAAAACATCAATCAACAAGAAAAGAAAAAGACAAAACCTTGCTGAGGCCCGATCCAGTTGCTTGAAACCACAACCTGTTATGGGTAAAGGAAGGATACCGGATCTAAATTTAGATTTGTCAGACGATTCTAGATCTAGGCCGAAAAAGAAAATTTTGTTTAAAAGGGGAAAAACAAGAAGGAGAAGGAATAAAGGGAGAATTAGAATTACTAAGGAAGAAATAAATAATTTTGAAATTAATGAGGGGGTATCGACGACGATCTTGAATCGGAATGGGAAGAAGAGGTAAACACGGATAATATACAGGAAGAGGTAATATCAGCAGAAAAAACAAGTGGGGAGAAGTTTAGAGAATCCTTGGACGACACAGTGGAGAAAGAAGTAGCAGCAACAATTGGTATAGGGAAAGAAATTGGTATCGATCTGGAAAATCATAACATACTCCTAAGGGCGACAGTAGCAGAAGATATGGTGGATGTCACAACACAATGAATTTTGGCTCGATTAACATAAAAGGAGCAGGAGGTGCAGGAAAGGCAGCTAAAGTCAGAGAATTGTTGGTAAAGTTCAATTTATCTTTTTTTGCTATTCAGGAAACATAGTTTAGGGACCTTCCTATAAACAAGATCGGGAGATTTTGGGATTCCACGACATTCGAATATTCTAAGGTTGATGCGGAGGGTAGATCAGGAGGTTTAGTTTCGATCTGGAATCCAGGTATTTTTAAGAAAGAATTTGAGATAAAAAACCAAAATTTTATCTTAATTAGGGGTCGGATAACCGGAGAAAATGTCGATTTGGTTATAGTTAATATTTATGGTTCAACAATAAAAGCTAACAGAGTAAGGATGTGGGAGGAACTGTTAATAGCAAAAAAAACTCGATTAATGGTATTTGGATCATGCTGGGAGATTTTAATGAAGTAAGATACCCTGAGGAAAGATTCAATTCCCAATTCGATGCAAACGGTGCCATGTACTTTAATAGTTTTATAAGCAATGGGGGTTTCCAAGAATATAATATAGGGGGGGTATGAAATACACGTTTCTTTCTGGTGATGGTACAATTCTCAGTAAGCTAGATCGGGTATTGGTAGATGAGGCCTTTATGAGTAGATGGCCAAACGCTTCTCTGTTAGCCCTTAACAGAGAAATTTCTGATCATAGTCCGTTAGTACTTACTACGGTTACCAATAGCTTCGGCCCGCCGCCATTCAGATTATTTAACAGCTGGTTTTCTCTTGATGGCTTTGACGAAGTTATAAAAAAAGGCTTAAGTATAAATTGTGACTCTAGGTTTAAGGACGAGGTGTTGGCTGTTAAACTTAGGGCAGTCAGAGATGAATTGAAGACATGGCGTAAAAACAAAAAAGAAGTAGAAGAAAGAGATCTGGTTGAAGCACAAAACAAGTTGAAACTGTTGGATGTGCAAGCGGAAACAAGGTTGTTATCGGAATTAGAATTGGGGGTGTGGAATGACTGTAAAAGAAAGATAAAAGAATGGCAAGATAAATCGGTTACAGATATGCAACAGAAGTCGAGAATAAAATGGGTGGGTTTGGGGGACGAGAACACTAGTTACTTCCATTCAATTGTTAACAATCATATAGCGAGAAACAAAATTTGCGGTTTATGGATTGACGGTGTGTGGGTAACAGAACCAGGTGAAATAAAAAACCAATTTTTACTAGCCTTTCAAACTAAGTTCAAGGAACCGGAGAACTCTAGACTGAGAATTGGAGCTGGGGGATTCAAGAAACTAAATCAGGTTCAAGCGAAAGGTCTGATCAAACCATTCTTAGTGGAAGAAGTAAGAACTGCGGTTTGGGATTGTGGTGTAGGGAAATCCCCGGGCCCGGATGACATTACTTTTAAGCTGATAAAAACATATTAGGAGGAGCTAAAAGGTCTAATAATGGAGGTTATGAGTCAGTTCTTTACACATGGGATGATACATCATACGTGCAGTTCATCTTTCATCGCACTCATTCCAAAGGTACTTGACCCAATTACTCTTTTTGATTTTAGACCAATATCACTTGTGGGGGTAGTGAACAAAATAATCTCTAAGGTTCTAGCTAATAGAATGAAGGGTGTAATTAAGAGTGTAGTGTCTAATGTGCAGTCGGCTTTTATGTCAGAAAGAAATATCATTGATGGGCCGTTAGTTATAAATGAAGTGGTGGGATGGGCAAAAAGAACTGGGAGGAATTTGTTTGTGTTTAAGGCAGATATCGAGAAAGCGTATGATACTCTAAACTGGAAATTTTTAATTTCTATTCTCACTCACATGGGTTTCCCACCGAAATGGAGAAACTGGGTAATGGGTATACTATTTACAAGCAGGGGATCGATTTTGGTGAATGGTTCACCCACTGGTGAATTCCATTATAAAAGGGGGCTTAGACAAGGGGATCCGCTATCACCCTTTCTCTTCATCGCAGCAATGGAAGCATTACATGAGTTGGTTGAGAGGGCAAAAATGAATAACGTGTTTTCGGGAGTAACACTATCTAGGGACGGCCCCTATCTAACCCATATGTTGTATGCAGATGATTCAATATTTATTGGTGAATGGGATGGGAATAATGCGATTAATCTCAAAAAGATACTTCGCATTTTTTACATGATGTCGGGCCTAAAAGTTAACCCGCGGAAAAGTCAACTTTATGGGGTCGGCACAAATGATGTCGAGGTATCAAATATGGCGTCAATTTTTAATTGCAAGGCTGGCAAATTCCCTTTTGTCTACCTTGGGTTAAAAGTCCGTGCTAATATGAATAAAATTGCGAACTGGAAAGAGGTCATTGATATATTTAATAAAAGGCTTACAAATTGGAAAGCAAAAATACTTTCTTTTGCAGGTAGAGTAATTCTCATAAAGGCAGTCCTTGGATGTTTGCCAAATTACTTCCTTTCACTCTATAAGTGCCCGATCGGAGTTATTAAAGTTTTGGAAGGAATCCGAAGAAAATTCTTATGGGGGGATGCAACTCCAACAATAAAGTAAGGTGGGTGAAATGGGAGAAAGTGGTAGCATCAAGGGATTTCGGCGGCCTTGGTATCGGCAATATTAGAGATACGAACTTGGCTCTTCTTTTGAAATGGAGGTGGAGAATAAAGATGGGGCCGGATAGCTTATGAGTGAAGGTCATAAAATCGATACATACAAACCAAAGGAAAATAGAATCGGTACCGTTTAAAAAATCTCTACCAGGAGTTTGGAAAAGTATTGGTGATATCGATAAGGAGTTCTTGAAAAGTAATATTAGTATAGAAAAAAATTTAAGAAGCAAAGTCGGTAAGGGCGAGAAAACTTTATTTTGGGTAGACACTTGGTTGGGAAATGATCCGTTAAGAGTGCAATACCCAAATTTGTATCAATTATCATCCAAGAAAAATGCTATGGTTCTGGAAAATTATAAAGTAACTAATGGTGGGGTAATCTGGGACTAGAGCTGGATGAGGGCTCCTTCCAGTAGTGAAGAAAAAGAAGAAATGGAATGCTTAAAGGAGCGGCTACAAAATCTGCATCTAACTCAAACAGGTGACTTATGGTTCTGGAAGAATTTTGAACATCATGACTTCAACGTTAGAAACGTTAAAATTACACTAAGTCAACGATTAGATTTAAATACTCCACCAAATAACTTCAGTTGGAACAATTGGGTAACAAGTAAAAGCGTTGCGTTTATTTGGAGAGCGGTGGACGAGAAAATTCCGTCGATGGTGGCACTTAGAAATAGAGGTATAAACATGCCGGATGTCAGTTGCAAAACATGCGGGGCAGAGGATGAAACGGCAGTCCATATACTCTTAAAATGTAACTTTGCCAAAAGGGTATGGGAGGTAACCACAAGATGGATGAAAATCTCGGCGGTGAACTCGGAATGGAATATAACGGAACTTCTGTCAAATTTACTTGAAATTCGAAGAAACCAGAACATGAGAAAAGTAATTCATGCAATCGCAATTCAAACAATGTGGATTCTATGGAAGACCAGGAACGAGAGAATATTTTCGGGGCGTCAAGCTGTGGTTCAAACAGTCGTGGAAGAGATAAAGGAAGCTACTTTACAAGGTGTGAAGACAAAGTCAAAATTTCATGAGATTACGAGACAAGAATGGTGGGATTTTAATTTAACTTTGTAATATGTTTTATGTCTTCTGTTTGTTCGTCTTTCTTGTTTTCTTTTCGGTTTAATATCCAGCTACTGGCTGGAAGTGTGTATGTTTTGGATATTGGTTTTGTGTTTTTAATGAAGTTCCGTTGGCTATTCAAAAAAAAAAAAAAGATTAACTTTTTACAAATATCGAATTACACTAAAACCTAGTAAACTTTCAGTTGATGTAAATGAACCATAAAACTTAACTTTTAGTGTACAGCTATACCTTTATTACCATTTAATGTAAGGTATTATCCACTTCTTAATACCTTTATTACCATTTAATTAATGTAAAGTATTTTCCACTTTTTACTAGGAGGGAAGTGTTTGATTGGCTAGACCTAGTGGTGGACAAATCAGGTTTTTTTAAAAACCGGTTCCGGGTATGGAACCGGGTTCGGGTAGGATCGAGTTTTTTTAAAAACCGGGTCGGGTCCGGGTCCGGGTTTTCTACCAAAAATGTATACCCTATATACCCGGGTTCGGGTAGGGTTCGGGTCGGGTTTTATAAAACCCGGGTATTATAATACCCTATTTCCGGGTTCGGGTCCGGTTCGGGTATTCATCGGGTAGGGTTCGGGTTGGGAAAAAACCCGCACCGAGTATTAAAAAAACTTGGAAGCATTTATATATTTGTATAATTTTAAGGAGTTTAGTTGTCTCTAGATTAGTACTTGAAAGCGTTTATAGATTTGTATGTATTATATGGGGTTTAGTGGACTCCTAATTTATATTTACTTTTTTCTGTAGTTATATTTTTATCAACTACATGTCATACATCTTTGTCCTATTTTCGAAAGGTGTCTGCACTTTTTTTTCTTTATAGTTTTTTGGGGATGGGCTGGGCTCCAAACAACACCTCAACTTGGAATTCGATCTCCCAATCTGGTAGTACTCTTGGAACGTCCTAAGGGTACTTCAAATCCGTTCTTAAAGCGATCATGAGTTCTAACTTCTAAGTAGCGGCGGCAAATGGGTACTTCAAATATCATTAGAAACCTAATAATTAAACAAGATTACATCAAAGTGCATACATAATTTTGTTAAATCATAAGAACTAGAAGTCTTAATGCTTAAAAACATAGATAAAATAACATAGATAAAAAAACATAGATAGGACTTGAATCGTCTTCGCTTCTTGATCTTCTTCTTTTTGGTCGTCTTCGTTTTTTGATCGTCTTCGTTTAGTCTTCTTCTAGTGGGCTTGACATTCCCATTTCGACCTCTTCCTCGTGTATATCTGTTTCAACGCCATTTTCATCTTCAAGTGACTCCACATGTTGAATCCGCTCCGCCGCATCCAAATAGTCCTTCAAGCAAATACACATTTCAACCGACTCGGGACTAAGCTTCGTCCTCCTTAATGAAATGACTCGGCCACTAAAAGAAAAGGCGAACTCCGAAGCTACCGTGGAAGCTTGGACACTTAGTAGATCACGGGCCATTGCGGCTAGAACCGGAAATTGGGGTTCCTTTTCTTTCCACCAAGCCAAAATGTCGAAATTATCAAATTCTTCTTCGGAAGCGACGAATGCTAAAAAAATAATATCGAACCACAACATTAAATAATCTCCAACCATAATTAGGTATGTGTATATTTATGGCACCTTTCGGTTGACTGAAGCCACTTGCTATTCATTTTGCATGTCAACTAATCAAATTAATAAAATTGTGTTATGTGCCAAAGATGCATCTACTTAAAGCTAGAGGTAGCTATATAATCGGGTATAAAAAAACCCGGTTCCGGGTATTTATAAAACCCTGTTCCGGGTATTTATAAAAACCGGTTCCGGGTATGTATAAAAACCGGTTCCGGGTATTTATAAAAACCGGGTTTCGGGTATAAACCGGGTATAAAAAAACCCGATTCCGGGTTCGGGTTTTAGATCAAATATGAATACTCGGTCCCTACCCTATGGGTAGGGTCGGGTTCGGGTATAGAAAACCCGGTTTTTATAATACCAGGTTCCGGGTTTTTTTTCCGGGTCCGGGTTTTTTGTGCACCACTAGCTAGACCCAACTTGTTCAGCCCACTTTACTTAAAGTTAAAAGGGTTTGATCCATTTCAAGGAGAGCCCAGTAAGAAATAGTCCAGTTTGCTTCAACCATTGAACTTTTTTAAAGTTTGAAGCATTGAACCATACTAGAGATAGGCATATCTGGCTCTTTTTAATAACCGGAACTGGTTCCAACCCGTACCCGGTTCTTGAATGAGTGTCAATGGAACTAGTTCTTGGTGTAACCGGTTCCGGTTCCTACCCGGGTTTCAACCATTAAAACTAGAACCGAGTGTAACCGGTTCCGGGTAGAGTTGGAACCAGTTCTTGGTGTAACCGGTTCCAGTTCTTACCCGGGTTTTAACCATTAAAAATACTGTAGGAACCAGTTCCTACCCGGGTTTTGAACCGGAAAACTCACATTAAACCCGAACCGACCCGAGGAAAGATACTTGGAGGGTTTGAGAATTGATTTTCGTTTTCTTTTATTTGATTTTGATAACTCGTTTCATTCATCTTTTATGTGTTATCAAATTACGAACCTGATTAACTCATCAAATGGCTTTCTTCTTAGTTTTAGTTTTAGTGTATGGATTATATATGGGGAATGGTTAAAAGCTAAGGGTTACAAGATCCAACTCCTCCTGTAGAATAAAGTACAAGTTGTTAAAGCTCTTTGCTTTGGATGTTGACTATTTTGATCTGGGAAAGTACATTTACATTATATATTTAATAGAATATATGATAATGTAATCTAAAGGCATAAAATATTAAAAAAAAAAAGATAAAACTCTGCCACAAGTACTAAAGTTTTATCTTTTATTTATGAGTTGTCGTTGTGTAAACAGCTATTACCCTAGCCTAGGCTAGTAAACTAATCTCAGTCTTAAAAACGCTGTAATAAACCATCTCCTTTATTTTGCTCTACATCGCCATATCTCACCTTAAACACAACTTGCAGACGTCAACTCCGGCTACCGGAAAAAAAGCTACAACCTATGTAATTTCACTCTTTTGTATTAATCCCAACGTCTCTACCGTCACGCTGATGCTGGTTTTGGTCCGGGTACGAACCTACGGGTAGGAACCGGGTCCGGGTAGGAACCGGGTACGAACGGATTTTATTTATAAAATGTGGAACCTGGTTGGAACCAACGGGTTTTTTGAACCCGGAACCAGTTCTTCTATAAGACGGGTAGGAACTGGAACCGGTTCCAGGTCGGTTCTACCGGTTTGGGTTTGGAACCGGTTATTATGCCCATCTCTAAACTATACTGGGGAAGTTAAACGTTTAATTAAGTAATGAATAGAGATGCACAAAATACATGGTTTCATACACTACCTGACGTATCTGACCTGGAGCCGATTCCGGCTCCTACCCGAACTGAAGAACTGATCCCAACCCATTTATACCTGATTGTTCCAACCCGGTTCTACATATTTTTTTCTGAAATCGGTTCCTACCCGGTTCCAAGCCTATCCGATTCCTACCGTTGCAAAAGACAGGAAGTGATTCTAGCCGTTCCAAAGGCTATTTAACCGTTTGAGACTACCTTTAAGCGGTAAAAACCGATTTTTGTCCTAAAATTCAACTACAAATAAAGATGGGTTGTATAGGTTAATTAGCCAACTCAAAAACGCTTAATTGCATTAAAAAAAAAGCAAAAATACTCTCGGTTTACTCACTTTTCACACTTTCTTCTTACCTAATACGCTTGAAATGGCAAGCAAATCACAATCATCTGTTGCTATCGGTTCTTCAACCGCCCCATTCGTTATGGGGGTTCTTCCAGCAAGGATGTTTAGTGCAATTGGGATTTAGTGGAGTTGAGTGACGGTTCTACTAAATTGCATTGCAAGTTTTGTAGCACTTTGTTAAAAAGTGACTAAAACTCTACTATGAAAACATATTGATAAAATTTTTTGCAAGAAGTACCGGAAGGCGGAAAACCCGAATATATTGAGTAGTGATGGCATTATGTTTCGTTACAACTCGGATGTGGTTCGTGATAGAATGATAAAATTGGTGATTAAGAAGCTTTGCCTTTTTACCACTTCGACAACCCTCGGTTGATATCCATGATTCAAGAAACGCTTCAACCTCGCTACACTTACGTAAGTCGTAGCAAACTAAGACGTTATTGTATAAGTTGTGGAATAAAACAAAAAATGTTTTTGAAGAATGATATGGTTCAAATTGATTTCCTCTCTCATTGATACATCAATATAAATACAAGATACAATCCCTTATTTTAGGGAATAAATAAATACAAAGATAATAATAAGATCATAACTATATTTACATAAACTATATTCTATTACACCCCTGCAGTCGAAGCAAGAGGTGGGCGAATGTTGAGACTGGAGCGGAAATCATCAAATAATACCCGAGGTAAGCCTTTGGTGAAGATGTCAGCAATCTGTAAACGAGTAGGAGTGTGAAGTATCCGGATGGTTCCACGTTGAACATGTTCACGCACAAAATGAATGTCCAGTTCTATGTGCTTTGTGCGTTGATGCTGAACCGGATTACTAGATAAGTAGATTGCACTGATATTGTCACAATACACCAAAGTGGCTGCGGAGAGGGGCCGACGTAACTCGAGAAGAAGGTTACGGAGCCAACAAATTTCAGCAACGACATTGGCAACCGCTCAGTATTCTGCTTCGGCACTGGAGCGAGAAATAGTTGACTGTCGCTTTGATGACCAAGACAGTAGATTCTGTCCCATGTATACACAATAACCTGAGGTAGAGCGACGGGTATCCGGACACCCCGCCCAATCAGCATCCGTATATGCTCGAAGAGAGATATCGGGGCACGGTGATAAAGTAAGACCATATTCTGCCGTACCACGGATGTAACGTATAATACGTTTCAGCGCATTCCAGTGTTCGATGCTGGGATTATGCATGTGAATGCATATCTGTTGAACCGCATAACTGATATCAGGCCTAGTAAAAGTGAGATACTGAAGTGCGCCCGCAAGGCTGCGATATAAAGTGGGGTTATCAAACGGGACGCTAGAGTGAGCACTAAGCTTTGGTTTGGTATCGACAGGTGTGGCGACCGGATTACAAGTAGACATACCCGCACGGTTGACAATGTCCAATGCATAAGATTGTTGTGAGAGAAACATTTTGTGGCCTGTGCGAGAAACGGTGATACCCAAGAAGTAGCTGAGAGGTCCAAGATCTTTCATTGCAAATTCAGCCGCAAGGCTGCCCATTAGCATAGTGCGTAGCGAATCAGAGGAAGTGGTGAGAATTATATCATCAACATAAATTAATAGATACGCAATGTCACTGCCGTGATGATATGTGAAAAGAGAGTTATCACATCGACTTTGTTTAAAACCCATAGATGTAACGAAATCGGTAAATCTTTAATACCACGCCCTCGGTGCTTGTTTAAGCCCATAAAGTGATTTCTTAAGAAGACACACATGGTCGGGATAGTCACGGTGGCGAAATCCCATCGGTTGATACATATAGACCGTCTCGGTAAGATTGCCATGCAAAAAAGCGTTAGTGACATCCAATTGATTAATGGACCAAGACTGTGATAAAGCTAATGTCAAAACAGTCCGAATGGTAGCCGGTTTAACAACTGGACTAAACGTTTCCCCACAATCAACACCCACCTCCTGATTTCTACCAGCACACACTAGTCGAGCCTTATACCTTTCAAGAGTGCCATCGGACCTGTATTTGTGGCGAAAAAGCCACATGCTATGAATAATATGCATGTCAGGGTGTCTCGGGACAAGTTCCCAAGTCTTGTTTTTAATTAAGGCATTAAATTCGGTATGCATAGCATTAAACCATTCCGGATTAGACAATGCATCTTTGGGGTTTTTGGGTATAGGAACGATTGAGGATGTGGAAAGATTAAAGATTTGTTTCGGTTTATAGATACCGGACATAGCACGGGTATGCATAGTACGGGTGGGTGGTTCGGGTGTGGGGTCGGGTATCAGGCCAGGGGTCGAATGTGGTGATATGGGGTCGGGTGTCGGTTGGTCAGGTTGGGCGTTT
The DNA here is from genome assembly GCA_030545235.1 of Helianthus tuberosus. Classification (NCBI taxonomy): domain Eukaryota; kingdom Viridiplantae; phylum Streptophyta; class Magnoliopsida; order Asterales; family Asteraceae; genus Helianthus; species Helianthus tuberosus. The sequence continues at coordinate 133,414,708 of CM060353.1, read as the reverse complement.
GGGCTGGATTCGAAGGTCTGAGGGTTGCCGGATAAGGGACAGGAATGGGCCGAAGGTGATGGGTGTGGTGGGGAGTGGGCCGAATGGTTTGTGGGTGGTGTAGAGTGGGCCAGTGGGGAGTGGGCTGTGAAGGAGTGGGTGAGGAAAGAAGAGGAGATGAAGTAAATGGACTAGGTGGGTCGTTAGGTGGGATCAGGTGATGAGCGATATATGGGTGGATATTGTCATCAAGAAATTTATATGTGTGAGGTGTTGGCTTGTGTGATTTGTGGAATGGGAAAACAGTTTCATCAAACAGAACATGACGGTTAATGATAATTTTACGAGTTTTTAAATCAAGACATTTGTATCCCCGGTGATTAGATGGGTAGCCAAGAAATACACAAGGGTAGGAACGGTAGGCTAGTTTATGAATTGTCGTATGTGGGATAAGGGGATAGCAAATGCACCCAAACACACGGAGGTGATCATAGGTGGGGAGACAGTGATATAGGCGTTGGATGGGGGTTTGGAAGTTATGAATTTTGGTGGGTATAATATTTAAAAGGTAGGTGGCGGTTTCTAGGGCATGGTGCCAAAAACTGGTTGGTGTGGACGAATGGGCCAATAGGGTACGAATTAGGTTATTTATGGTTCGTATTTTTCGTTTGGCTTTACCATTTTGTGAGGACGTATGAGGGCACGAAAAACGGAAGTGCATGCCTTGTGTGGTGCAAAAATTTTGAAATTGGTGGTTAGCATACTCTCGTCCGTTATCACATTGGAATTGTTTTATTTTGGTGCCAAATTGAGTCTGAAGAAAGGTATTAAATGTTGTGAACATTGTAAAAACATCAGATTTATGAGCGATGGGGTAGGTCCATAAAAAATTAGTGTAATCATCCAAGAACAAGACATAATATCGATGACCCCCATTAGAGAGGATGGGGGATGTCCAAACATCACTATGAACAATATCAAATGGTTGAAAAGTACTAGTATTAGATGCAACAAAGGGAAGTCTAGTGTGTTTTCCAAAAATACACGCAGTGCAAACGTTTTTATTCAAAGAACCACAAGAAATTGAATGGGAAGTTTTTAAAGTTTGTAAAATGGCTGGGCCTGGGTGACCGAGCCTTTGATGCCAAATGTCTTGAGAGATAGCTGCATAGGTGGAAGCAGTAGTGAGATTGGTGATGTTGGACGGACTAAGAGTGTAAAGATCCCCCGAGCTATTGCACTGTAGGATAGGTTTCTTGGTCCGAAGGTCCTTCACAGTAAAACCATATGGGTCAAATTCAATAGATAAGTGATTATCAGTTGTAAAATGACGAACAGATATGAGGTTTTTAACTAGATTAGGAGCATATAGGACATTATTGAGTTTAAAAGGTGGGAATGGCGGGGGAAGGGTTATGTTGCCTTGTCCGTGAACCGGAATGATCGTGCCATTGCCAACTATAATGTTGCGAATAATGCCAGAATTAAAAATAGATTGAAACTTATCAAGTTGAGGAGACATAGTACCTGACGCCCCGGTGTCCATGGTCCATGATGAATCAGTGTTGTGAAGAGCCAAATTATAGAGAGCTTGAGCAATATCGGTCGGAGCATAGCCAGTCATGTGATTCTGGGCCGTAGATGGAGTGGTTGGTTTTGGGCCCAAAATCCCTTGGGCCGAGTTCTGTGCTTGTTGTGAAGGTGTATGTGATGGGCTGGGATTGGAGGGATATGGACATGGAGGGGGAGTCCATTGGGCCCAAGAGTATGCGGGCTGCTGAGGTGGGTATCCAGACCATGGAGGAGGCGGCCAGTAGTAGGGAGGATAATGGTTTGCCTGCTGATTTCGTCCACGTCCGTATGAGGATCGACCGCGGCCACGGCCTCGGCCACGACCTCGGCCGCGTCCTCGTTCGGATGAGTGTTCGAACCGGTTGTAATTACGGGTATCGGTAGGTGCACGAGAGGGCTGATCAGTTGTGGTGTTGAGGGCGGTTCCGGCCAACTGAGCCGATTGCTTGGCTTGCACATTTTTTCTGTCTTCAACTTGACAAAGTCGAGAGCGTGTGTTATAAAAATCCGGAAGCGGTTGTGTTTGTTGTAGAATGAGAGAGATGCTCTCGTATTGATCCGTGAGGCCAGTTAGAATCTGTAAAACAAGCTGGTTCTCGGAGACGGTGGATCCAAGGCTGGTAAGTTGGTCGTGAAGAAGTTTCATGTGTTGACAGTAATCCGCCATATTTGTGAATTGCTCGAGACGGGTGTTGAAAAACTTGTTTTGTATGGTGATTGTACGAGCCGCTTGATTGTCTAGGAAAAGATTTTAAAGGCGACACCAAGCGTCGTAAGCAGTGGTGTTGGTGATCATGATAGTGTGCATGAGGTCCTGAGAGATGGTTGCATAGATCCATTGTAGAACAATGGAGTCTATGCGTTCCCATGACTCAAGATAGGTGTGTTTGGGAGCCGGTTCTTTATCCTTATCTCTATCCTTTTCCGATTCGGTTGAAGAAGAGGCGGCAGTGACCCGGGGTTTCAAGTGATCGACTACGTCATAGGCTTTGCAGTGAAGGAAAAATATCTCCGCCCAGGTATTATAATGTTCGGTTTGGCTATCAAGAATCAAGGGAATAAAATTCTTGATGTTGTTGACTGTGACCGCGGGGTGGATTGGTGAGGTTGTCATCTTCGGCTGATAGAGAAGGAGGGCCGAACAGATGAGGGAATCAAGAAAGATGGCGAGATGGAGAGAGGTTGAGAGAAAAAAATTAGGGTTAGGCTCTTGATACCATGAAGAATGATATGGTTCAAATTGATTTCCTCTCTCATTGATACATCAATATAAATACAAGATACAATCCCTTATTTTAGGGAATAAATAAATACAAACATAATAATAAGATCATAACTATATTTACATAAACTATATTCTATTAGTTTTGATTGTATTTTTGGAAAATTTAGAAACCTATGTGAATCTAAGTAGTGATATTTGGTCGGCTCCACATGGTTTAACGGAATTGTAAATTTGTGTCACCACCCATTGGGTAGATCCCTATTCGTGGCAAGTGATGAAACATACGATTTCATTTGATAGTTTTCCATCTCCACATACCGCAAATAACTTATTAAAAATTATAGACAATACAATAACATATAATTTACAAAATAAATTATTTTCAATATCATTTGATAATGCCTCGAACAATACTGCGACGATTGGAAATTTTAAATTAAAATATAAACCGATTTGTGGAGGCAAATTTTTTCATACTCCTTGTGTTGCGCATGTGCAAATTAGGATTGAAAATAAACATGTTAACGACTATATAAAAGCTTTTAGAATAGTGTTATACAATGTTTTTAAAAGTGGTAAAGAAAGATATCGAGATTATATAAAACATTGTGCTGGTATCGGTAGCAAACATTTAGGTCCTAATTGAGACGTACCAACTCGTTGGAATTCAACTTGTCACATGTTTCAAAGTGTTTTGACCCAAATAGGCACTTTACAAAGCTTTTATAATAGTATTTCTAATGTATATGACTTGGAGGAGTTTTGCGATCGGCTTAGAACAATATTCAATCACTCAATTTCTTTACGTTTCCAAATGGTAACAAATATATCTAGGGTTTACTACCCCACATATTGTTTGGATCGTACGGAGTTGTATTTAATAACTTTTAACTTTAAAAATTTTAAACTAAAAATACAATGTTTAGCTAGATGATAAAATCAATGAAAGAAAATTTTGAAAAATATTTCTTGGAATTACCATGGATTTCTACTTGTGCTGCCACTTTAGACCCTATGAAAAAACATTCTGGGGGGTTGAAGTACTTAGACTGTGGGGTATGGTGGGGCTTGGGTTGGGCTTGGGTTGGGGCATGAGTTGACACGTGGCTTGGGGAGGCAGATATGGGCTGACCCACATTCAACACGGTATGGTGGGGCGGGGGTTTGGGGCGTGGGTTTGGTGGGCTTCGCTGGGCTGACCCGCTGGGCTATTTGAATATTTTTTAAAACAACAAATTTAATTTATTTAATATTTTTAAATAAAGAAAATTACATAAAAAAATTCCTAACGTTTATATTTGTTTTTTTATCTCTTCTCTCATCTCCAAGACTAGTTGCAACTCGTCACCCTCTAGGTGATCAATGGGCTGGGATAGAAATTTCAAATCATCCCGTCTTTGTTTCAGGGCATCTCTAGCGGCATCTCTAGCTTCTTTGTTCTTTCGTTGTTCGGCCCTTTGTTGTTGGAAGACGTTGAATGTATCTAACTTGCATGCAATGTCATCCAACTGATCGCTGTATATTCCCCTACGCGAGCCCGAACTCCCAGCTGAAGGCGATGCCGTATCCGATCTTGTTTTTTGAGCGCGCCTTTTTGAGGCATCTCTTCCATATTCAGGCCGGTTTGGCGAATCATCCAAAAGGTCCTCAAACTCTTGATCTCGTGCATCAGATTTGGCTTGTGACGAGGCCCTTGACCTTTTGGAAGACGTGTTCGATTCGCTACCACTGGGGATATTCACCCACTTTGGATGGAACTTACAAATCTCCCAACAATGCATGAAACGGAAGTCGGTCCCCACATTTGATTTGAATGCAACCAATGCATTTGTCACAATGTCGGCTTCGGTTTCACCACTTTTTGGGTTTTGCTTTGCTTTATTTAAAAAACCACTATATTTTGTAAGTTGGCCGCTAATCTCGCTCCACTTCGAGGATAAGCTATCGGTTTCACGATAAGCCTCCCTTCCCATTTCTTCATGGAATACTCTACTAACCGCTTCCCACAAATGGGTTCGATGTTGAGAATTTCCTATTTTAATAAAAACAAAATTTAATATATTACAAAGTTATATAAAAAATAACCATTAATAAAAACTAAGTTTAAGAATACCTAAACTTTGATGTTGAGATTGTTGACACCAAGCCCTCGCCAATGCAAGTTCTTCAGCAACGACCCATTTTTGTTGTTTTCGTTTGACGGTTTCAAGTGCTTTCTCCGCCTCAGTTTTTTTTCTTATGACTTCTCTTTTTGATGGTTTCGATGCGGAAGGACCATCGTTGGGTGGTTGAGTTTCGGGGACGGTTTCGGTTTGTGAAAGGTCGATGGAGGTTGGTGAAAGGTTGATGGGCGTTTGTATAAACGGGGTAGGTATCGAATCATCGGTGTGTGGGAAGTTAGTATACAAACAATTCCCAAGATACGATGCATAACTCGCTTCAACGGGCATAGAAGAGTGTATGAAAAATGGACGAGACATTGGACGATTGGGTGGTGGGCTAGGATTATTTTTTTGGAATGCATACGGGTTGTTCGGGTCATAAGCACGGTTATGAGGATGCATTTTTTCGTTTTGTAGAAGGAGAATTGAAGATGATTATATAAGATGTGGTTGAATGTGGTAAAAAATGGGAGAAAAATATGAGTTTTATAGTGAAAAATATTTTTTTTTAACATAGCCGTTGGCCAACGGCTAGTTTGGTTTGGCCATTGAGAGCCCGCCATGTCAGCTTGTCAAGACCGCCCTACGCCCGGCTTGAAACCCAAGCCTCAAGGGACACGCCCCAACCCAAGCCCCATACCCCATAGTCATTTTTTGACAATTTGAATATGCATGAGAGGGACCCAACTTTGAAACTCAAAACTAAAGCAAAATACAACAAAAGTTTTAATAAAATGTTTGATTGGCATTTAAATAAATATGGGCTGACAACACACATAGATGTGTCTCAAGAGTTGAGCTCAAGTTCTAACTCAAGCTCTATACGGGACTTGATTATGACTATGTTGAATATTGTTCGGGATGAGACAATTAAACGTCAAAGGGGTGACATCTCAACAAGTGAACTCGGTAGATATAATCATTCAAATTATGTAGGGAACTATGTCTACCGAAGATTATATCATCTTTTATATTTTAGCTTAGTGGAAAGGAAAGGAAAACGAACATCCAATTCTATCCACCATGGCCCGTGATTTACTAACTGTCTAAGGAACCGGGTAATGGCAATTCGATTTTAAAGGCTCATTTCACAACAACGGGTCTATCGAGAATTGAATAGAATTGCCATTATCGACCACCCCTTTGAACATGTTAACAACAGTTTTCGAAACAACCTTCGTAATATTATTCCAGGCATCACTCAAGGATTTTTGCATCGGGAGAAGCTCCCAACCATTGTTACCACCATGCAAAGCATCAATGACTTTTTTTTCCATAGATTGTCTTCCTCATTAATCTATACCTCAATCCCATTTAATAAAAAGAACGATATTAATATTCTTCAATTTACTCAAACCGAGCCCCCCGTGTTTCTTAGGGCTCGCCACCCAATCCGAAGCAACCCAACACATCTTCTTTATCTCAATAAAGCCCCCCATAAGAATATTTTTTATAATCTTCTCTAACGCTTCAATAACTTTAACCAAAAGCCTTGTACAAAGAAAAATAGTAGTTCGAAACACTTTCTAAGACGGATTTTATGAGCATAACCGACCTCCCATAGAGAGTATAGAGTCCAGTGGCGTAGCATTTTTTTTATGTATAAGAACGCCTCATTTGAATCAATGAAGATTATGTAGTTTTATTTGGAGTTTGAAGGGATATGGTCCCAAAAACCTCGTGCAAGCGCATAGGACCATACCATAACTTCATTCCAGAAACATCTTGAATAAGACCCTGCGCGGCTGCGCAGCGGTTCTGAACAAGATTTGGAAAGATAAGTCTTCGATGACCATGTGCCGGAGAAAGGAAAGACAAATATTCAACTAACACCCTTGCGCGGGCTCGCGCAAGGGTACAGTTAAGCTTGAATATGAAGTCCTAAACATTTCCGCACGCATGAAATCAGGACTTGAACAAAAGGAATCTTTTCTGTTACAACAGAATGGACACGTGGCAATAATGCAATGGACTACAGCTGTAGATCTTCTAGAAAGCCTTAAGTGCTTATCGTGCATGGCTTCATTCGGTTATAACCGAATGTGACGTGGCACAATCCTGAGTCCTCATCTCAATCGCAATGATAGCACCAACTTAAAGGTAGATCTACAACAAACCACTTTCCACGTGGCACCTCCTCAGCCGTTGATCAGATCCATGATCCGTGTGCATGGATGTGGAGTTAACTATTAACGGAAAAAGAAATAACCGTTGATGAAAAAAGCAATTTCCGTCATTACATCCGTCACCCTTTTTGGCGCCAAAACCTTGGTTATAAATATGGGAATTCAGGTATGATCTCACAAGCTACTTTCACATACTTTCACCCATACTACTTCATCTTTCCCTTGGAGATCACTGTATTTATTCTCACGCAGGAGGGTGGTCACGGAGAGAACCCCCATTCTCCTCGTGGCGAGTCTAACGACTTTCTGTTTTGCAGTGTTCTTTGGTGAAGTAGCCCTCAACCAGCAATCAAGGAGAAGATTAACCTTTTTATGTAGAACTATACCCCATATTTGATTGATTCCGGTCAATTCCGATCCACTGTTTCTTCAGAGTTAATATTGTTTGACCCGACCCGACCCGACCCGACCCGAATCGAATATCTGACCCAAAGATATAACCCGAAACATATCCATAGGAAAAAAATTAGTCCAATGACTTTCCGACCCCCAAAACTTTTGGTCAAGCTCCGTCACTGGTAGAGTCTTTCCACAAGGACAAACGAGCCTCGAAGACCTCGAAGACCTCAAAGACCAGTCTCCAATTATCGATATAGTTCATATTTTCCCCCACCCGTTAAGAACCACAACAATAACGACCGACTTATGATGAAAAAACACGTCGTTAAATGGATTTAGCTTTCTCACTATTTATTGATTTTAAAATATTACTTTATAAAGAATTCGTATGTAAACTATGTGAAGGTATGTGTGAGTTAAGGTGTTGCCATACACCACTAACCAATCACTAAGGGGGCGTTTAGTTCGCATGAATTTAATGGAATTTAAGAGAATTGGAATTTGAATTCCATCTCTTAAGATGTTTGCTTCACAGAATTTGATGGAATTAGAATCTCAATTCCAATCTTCATGTGTGTGGTTGACAATGGAATTGGAATTGGATTAGGCATGAATTCCTTCAAATTCCTTTAACTAAAAGAATTCAAAATCATTCCTATATGTGAAGGAATTAAAGTAATTTCATTGGAATCTTCGACCGTTTCGACCCGCACCGTTTCAACCCTTACCGTTTCGACACGAACAGTTTCGACTCGCACCGCTTCGACGCGAACAGTTTCGATCTGTAACGTTTCGACGCCAACAGTTTCAACCCGTACCGTTTCGACGCAAACGGTTTCGACCCGTAACGTTTCAATGGCGAAAGTGGAGTTGGTCACATACTTTGCTCATGTATGGCCAAACATTCATATGGCTGAAAATAAAAATGGTTTACTATCATTAATATATACATGTCGACTCACAAACAAGACCAAAACACACAAAATAATCCTTTATAAACTGTTTCGACCCGTAACATTTCGATGGCGAAAGTGGAGTTGGTCACATCCTCTGGCTCATGTATGGCCAAACATTCATATGGCTGAAAATAAAAATGGTCTACTATCATAATATATACATGTCGACTCACAGATAAGACCAAAACACACAAAATAAACCTTTATAAACGGTTTCAACCTGTACCGTTTCGACGCGAACTGTTTCGACGCGAACTGTTTCGACGCGAACTGTTTCGACGCGTCCGTTTTGACCCGTACCGTTTCCACCTGTACCGTTTCGACTCGTACCGTTTCGACCCGTACCGTTTCGAATTGAACCGCTTCGACCCGAAGCGTTTCGACGCGAACCGTTTCGACGCGAAGCGTTTCGACACATACTAGTGGTTGTGGGTGCCGGGGTGATAGATTCCAATTCATTTGACAACCAAACACAACAAAAATGGAATTGATATTCCAATTCCAACAATTTCCAATTCCAATTAGAATGTTTAAATTCCAAATCCAATTCCTTTAAATTCTAATTCCTATACAAATTCCAATTCCAAAACATTCCGTGAACCAAACGCCCCCTAAGATACAATCACCAAGAATCGAACCAATCACCTCTTCCAATTTGAGGGCAAAACAATACGATATAGAAATGCCGAGTAATACCAAAAGTCTGTGTTGTACAACATACTTCCTATAAAGTAAAAAAGTGAGCAATGTATATTAGTGAGAGCACGACTTTGCTAAACATAAGTATATATAATTCTTATACTTATTGTTGTAGTTGAAAATGAAATTTGTATAAAACACAAAAAATATTATAAATAGTTGGGGAAATATGAATTAACAAATAAAATAGATGTAGACAAAAAATCAAATACAAATACCCTTATCATACAAAACATACGAATAGGATGAATAGGTAAAAAAAAAACGCAGTTATATTTTCGTAATTATTTACTCGTAGAGTAATTATCAAAATTACCCTACAAATAATCTTGTAAAGTAATTTTGATCTTGTAGGGTGATTTTGTAAAATGTTCTTGAAGGGTAATTTTGATCTTTGTAGGTAATTTTGTAAAATGTTCTTGTAGAGTAATTTTGATATTGTAGAGTAATTTTGTAGAGTATCATAATTACTCTACAAATGATCTATGGTAATTTTGATCTTGTAAGATAATTTTAATCTTGTAGGGTAATTTTGTAGAGTATCATAATTACTCTACAAATGTATCCAAATTACCCTACAAAAATATTTTACAAAATTACCCTACAAAATCAAAATTACCCTGCAAGATCATTTGTAAAGTAATTTTGATAATTACCCAACGAGTAAATAATTACGAAAATGTCAACACGTTTTTTTTTCTTTTTTCTTGCTTTCGTACATTTTGTACGATAAGACTCTTTGTACGTGAGCTTAACTCGATGTAACCGGATTCTTTTTTCTGCGGAAGTTTGGATGCGAGCGAAAGGAAAAAAAACAGATAAAAGTTGGAATTTATTTAGATCACATATAAAAAAGAATCTAACATAATATCTATTGCCACAAGAGATCCAAAGCAAGGAAGTCCAAGATGAGATGAAGCCCAAATGATACCCCAATGAAGTCATTGAGAGTCCATATGCAAAACAAGAAATAAAATTAATTAAGAGAAAAATATAAAACTTTGGATTGCAAATTGAATAATTAAAGTTTAACAATATGTAGTTTATCAACACACTTTTATTCTTTTATTCTCTAGTAGGTTGATGAGAGAATTTCAAATTCGTTTTGAAGATTTTTTATGTTCTGATCAAGTAGCTATGATTGTGTAAAGAGTGTGCTCTAAGCCTTTAGTCAGCTTAGTTCTAACGTTTGACTCTAACATGGCTAAATGTTGAGGGTCATCTCTCATCTCAAGTATTTCATTAATCTATTTAGTAATTTTATCGGGTCAATCTGGCAATATTGTAAGGCATTGTTAGGATGGTAAGTAACTCATTGCGTGTGAAAAGGACCCCCAATTGTAGAATTCGCTTTGGGCCCCGAAAAGGTTGAGCCGCCCGCGCTGATGGTGATGCAAAAATTCAATTCAGATACAAGAATATACTCAGGGCTTACATAGAGAAGGGGTGTGTGTGTATATATATTGTACTTGAAACATATTGGATGAATTATTCTATGAGTTTCAAGTATTTATAAAACTTAATTACAACCTGCTATCCGTTTTGATTCTTTTAGATAAAAAGGTTAAATGGGTCATGTCCGGGTTACAATGTTTCAAATGTGTACATGTTAAGGTTGTTATCTTTGACACAAATAAATACATGAGTCGTATTCGAGTTGAACGATTCTACCCGCCAACCTGAAACCCATCAAGCCACCAACAAGCCGAAGAGGGTTCCAATGTTTAATTTTTCTGTAAAGTCCAACTTGTCATGCTAGGTGCTATGTAGGTTGGATTTACACAAAGCTTTAATTTGAGTAGACAATGCTTGCCATTAGTTCCAATTTTCTTCTAAAGTGCCGTTGCTCTTTACTTGACCATGTATCTATATTGGCGTTTTGCATCATCATTTTTCATCCTCGAGTTTTTAGATGCTTCTTAGTTATTATATTGAATGACAGTCTCTCATGAAGGGTACTACTCTCCTTGTATATTTATTTTGTTCCATTTATTCAATATACAAACATGGTTACATAATTCATAAATGGTTCATAATTCTTCACCTTGAGACCTTATTTACACTTTCCTTATATATAACCTTACTTTCATAAAATAGTTCTTATACTTCTGATAAACATTCATTTAATGGCCATAAATCTTTCTAGCACATCCGTACGTATCTTTCTTTGTTATAAGTTACTTTACATGCTTGCATGTATTTTAGCTTAAATTGGAAAGTCTAATGAGAAGGTTTTTATGAGGAGGATCGGATGAGGTGAAAAAGATGAGTTGGATTGCTTGGGAAACGGTGAATAAATCAAAACAAGATGGAGGATTGGGTTTATCAAAGCTAGAAGATAATAATAAAGCTTTGTTATTGAAGTGGTTTTGGAGATTTTATACGGAAAAAGAGGCTTTGTGGAGAAAGGTTATTGTTTCGATACATGGCTCAATTCGTAGATGGGGACCGGTTCCTCTTAACAATAAAAATACGGGAACATGGAAAAATTTGGTAAATATGTGGCTTAAATTGAAAGTAGACGGGGTGGGCGTTAATAATATGATTTGAGGTAAAGTGGGGAATGGTATGTGATGACGGGGGTAGCCTAAGACCAAATAAAATGACTTAGACACATTAAAGCTTAAAGGGTTAAAAGGTTTAAAGGTTAAAAACCCGGGAGCTAGGATAAAAGCAATACATGAACAGTAAATGGTCACATCTCTAATTGCTTCACCAACTCCCCTAGCCGCAAAAGTAAGACAAGTCCACAGAATACAGTCTTTTACCCGCAGGTCAAAAGGCTTCAACCCTCAAAAGGGTAAGTCCCCCACTGCAAGCATATTCACTAGTCAATGGTTTCCTCTTTGAGCGAATTAGTGCTCAGGACATCCTGGATCAGCTCTGATTCCACGAGAATCTCTGGTCATTGCCTTCGAGTACTTGTTCCATGCAAGTCACTCCCCATCACATTCAACACACACATTCTTATTGCTCCCACATCCGAGACTGAACACGTTTCAGTGGAGGATCCCGAGCAAACAATAAAATCTAACTAGTGAACCTCTCTCCACGTCTTGCAAATGTGGGGGGACCCCATGACCTGCGTTAGGCAAAACTAAACCCTTCAATCCATTTGCCTAACCAGCCCAGCTACTATCCTTGGTCTAATATTTGCTGCATCAACAAGTTGGCGCCCACCGTAGGGCTACGCCACTCATCTTCTTCAAAAAGACCTAGTAGTGTAGCTCCATTCTCTCAGAATCATCATGTCGGAAGGAGAATCTTCGGGAGAGGTAAACCAAGTCCCACGTACCTCTGCCCCACATATCAGCCAAACACGCACGGCTGTGCAGACTCCTGTCTCGACACCAAGGGATACTCCTGAGTTCCTCACTTTTGAAACTCCGACCCCATCTAGATCAGGGGTTCCATCCCCTAACGTTGGTGTATCTAACACCCCCTCACGTATTGACCTTACTCCCGAGGGGGTCGCTAATAACTTCCTAGAATTGAGATCTCTCCTCAATCAATACGTGAGTAGGGAAAGAGACAAAGGGGTAAGGATTCGGTTGGATTACAACGAACCAGAGCCATCGTTATCCCCTGGACCTCCTAATCTTCCTTTTGCAAGTTCTCAACCAGCTGTGTCCAGGAATGAGGTCGGTCCCAGCAACCCTCCTCCAAATCCTAACCCATATTTGAACATGAGGTCAGATCCAACGCCTTTTCCTCTTTTCTCTTCCCAGCCCGTTACAACCGGTGCTCCTTTGGGGCATGAGTTGACTTTAGATCAGCTCCTACAATCTCCGGTAGCAAGCCTTCCACCCTCAGCAACAACCACATGAGAACAAGCTTTGTCTGTGCTTCCCCTGGCACGGAGTGTCGTTATGAGCACTCCCTTGGGGGTAAACTGCCCAGTTGCACCTGGAAGCCTTCAAGGCTTCAACCTTATGCCCCAGATGATGGCAAGCTTCCCATGGCAACACTTCGTTAATCAAGTGTTGGCTGCTCAAGGGAACAACAATAACAACAACAACACAGGTGTGACAACGGTCAAAATTACAGGTATCCGTACAATTAATTAATATAAAGTAGTGCTTAATGACTGTGCTGAATTACAACTGATGACTTAAACTGCTTTCTAATTTCTGTAACATACATACATGTGCATCACATTTCATACTGTCACATCATTTTTACAAACAAACTTTATTGACATACATGATGCACAAAGCACCGTTAGCACAATTAACGGATAAATCAGGAATATGCTGACGGGGTTCAGTACATAGACAGACAGTGTTTTGAAACCCAGTATGAGCCAGAAAGAAAGTTCTACACTAGTATAGTGTGTAGGGAGGTAAGGATCACAAAACTGCTTAACTAGGTGATAGTTTAAGTGCCGGAAAGTGCCTAAAACTCACCCAAAGTGCAGAATTCTGCATATTTCAGCAAAATTCAGCATTTTAACATACTTGTATTATGCATAAAATTGACTAAATGGTCCTGAATGCTTTCCTAAGTGTCGGGAATTAAAAGTGTCACAAAAAGTTACATAAAAGACACTATACGGTATACCTTAGCACTTTAACGAACCGTTATCTAACCGAACAACCGGACATTACCCGGAATACCAAAATATTACTAGAAGCATTGTTTTATTAATTTTGAGCTAGTTATGATCCCCGAACACCCTAACACACTATATAATGCATCATACACTTAAAACACTAGACTTAACACTTAATCTCCAACTAATTATCTAATTTACCATCAAAGTTACATTTAACCCCCCTCTCCATCATGATTTACGGTCACATGTGGCCCGCCCAAGATCACCATAATCTTTCCAAGATTTACTTTAAATCTTGATTGGATTTGATGTAGATTATGCATGTACTTAGGGGACATGTAACCCATTGGACAAACACTCTAAATGGTTATAAGAACAAGCCAAGAGGTCATAATCTTCACTTCACCACATCCACTCTTCCTCTCCCTCTCCTTCAAGTCTATGCCGAACACCCCCCTCCCCACCACCATCACTTCCATTTCAAGTTTATGCAATCCAAGACCATCCAAGGGTGTTAGAAGGTGTCTAACGAAGTGTGAAGCTTGCGGATCTTGAAGGACCTCCATAAATTGCTTTTATCCACTCCATTTCATCAAGTGTTCTTCCCTAGCTTAGAGCTAGTAGTAAGATCCTTGTAACCTTTGTTACTTCTATCTTTAGTTGGTTAAAAGATGTGTTATGTTGTAAATCACAAGAACACTAAAAGACATACATATGAATCTTGAACATAAGCTTGAAATATGATGAAATCTTGTTGAAATAAGGTTGTTTAGTGTATGTATAATGCTTGCTTGTTGATTTCTTGAGATGATGATGTTAATCATCACATGGAGATTGCTAGATGGTGATTAAACACATAATCTAGCAAGTGGGGGGATGATTATGTAACAACATAGGATGATCATCTTCTTGTGAAAACATGAACTTGATGAATGAAATGGTTTCTTGAAAAATAATAAACAAAGTAAGCTAGTAAACTTATAGATTCAAGATTTATGAATGATTTTCCAAGAAAACCAAGTTCAAAATATGATTTTTGGAAGATCATGGTTTTTACTTAAACCTACACTATTTTTAGTGGGAAAACAAGTGTAGAAATACTAGAGAAACAAGAAGACGTGATAAATAAACATTTTTGTAAAATATGTTTACAAGTTGTAAACACCTAATTTCTTTAAGAATGAGATTTTTAAAGGAATAAACACAATTTAAGGGGTAACTAAACCCACTAAACACTTTACCAAGTTACTACAAGTTTTTGTGAAAAGATCAAGTTCATGTTGTTATGCAAAATGTATAGTTTTTGCTCTTGGTAAGTATAACATTATTTAGGGTTGATTGTTGATTATTGTGTGTTTATTTTGAAAAGAAAATAATATGCTTAAATAGCATGGACACCTCCATTTTTAGGGGAAACTATGGCGAAATTTTCTAAAAATATAAACACTTATAAAAATATTTTCTAAACAAATATTTACAAGTGTGTTTTAACTTTGGTTATCAAAATAAACTTTGCCATAGATTTTGTTACAAAAATACAAGTATGGGAGGTTGGCTTTTACAAATAAAAATGGATAAATATATATTTAGAATATATATTTACATTAAAGACGTTGTGTGTGATTATGTGAATATTTCGTGTAATAGTTATATTGTTTTAAGGGTTAAAATAATATAACTTAACAAGATACAAGGATTTACAATCCAAAATAATACCAAAGACCACAAGGGATAAATATATAAGTTACATACTTAACATTGTGAAACCGAACGCAAGAACGTGACTTATAAAATATTCCGGAAAATACCGTTATGAGTATATTTTTGGTAAATATTATTTTGGATACGAAAGAATGATTTTATTACAAAGTATATCATATTTTCGACAAAGAGAAAATATATTATTTTGGAAGTAAAAATATATTTTCTTAGAATATTTAAAAGATATATGATTTTTGGGAAAAATATATATTTTCTTGAAATACATTTTTGGACAAAATAAGTTATGTACATTTTCTAAAGTGGGACTTGAAAATATATTATTTTGGGATTACAAATACGAGAATACAAAGATACATGTATGAGAAACCCCCATCCTTGGGAAGGAAATACAGATTAAAATACTTGAGAAGTATTAATATAAGGTATTGTTTAAACAATTATTCCAAAACTAAATATAACTTAAAGTTAAAATAATTATTATTTTAACAAGTAATTGTAACTTGGAATAGTATTGGGAACATGAAAGAAACGTAACTCAAAAACGTTAAACTCTAAACCAAGGCACGACCCGTTCGTCTAATAGACGTTAGTACACTGTAGGTAGTCGTGGTTGCTGACAGAGTTTGAGTTACGAGCTGAGGACGCAATACTGTGAGTTCATGTCCCCCTTTTCTTTAAACTGTTTTGTTTATTAACTTCGGGGGTGAAATACATGTTACAAAAGGACTTTATACAAATACAATTGGTATGGTTAGCCTAGGAAAGAACCATAGATCATGTGATTGGGTAGACGGATACTTGGGACCATTAATCCTCGTATAAGGACCGAGGGGCATGAGTGATAGATCTATTTGGGTGTAGCGAGCCCACACCCATGGGGACCAGGGTGGCCCATAGTGGTGACTATGTCTTCCAGCCGGAAGCCCGGTGCAACTTTGCTAGGTTTAAGTCTTCCTACACCGTCACACATATCAGTGGCCTTGCAAACCATTGGTGATCTTTTTCTTGTTTGCTATCATACCGGGACATACATACATACATACATACATACATACATACATACATACATACATACATACATACATACATACATACATACATACATACACAGTTTACAAAGGTTTTATACATACTTACACGACACATGAACTCGCTCAACTTTTGTTGATATTTTTAAACTACATGTATTTCAGGGAACTAAACGGATCTGGCAGGTGTATGCATGTGTCTTCAAGCTGCGTTTAAATAAAAGATGTCATACGTGGTTGTAGAGTTTAGAGGATGTATCCTATTCCTGGACGGGATACATGTTTCTAAACCCGGTTTTATTTAAAGTCTTCTGTTGAGTCTTCATGAACTCATTTGAACATGTTGGGATTTGTAACTTACGTTGGTGTCAACTTTTCAGAAAAGTATCTTGTGGTATTTTCTAAACTTAATATATGGATGAACATCTTATGGTTTTATCATATAGCGTTGTTATGATTGAATGCTATGGTATTAAGAAGTCACACCAATAACCCACGCTTTCGCAAAAGTCAGGGTGTGACAACAGGTGCAAGAGTGGAAGAAGATCTGGCTAAACCATATAAACCAAGCAATTTGTCATGTTTCTCACAACAAATTGCTGATTATGATTTCCAAACTAAGATCAAGATGCCGGCCCACATCAAAACATATGATGGGACTGAAGATCCTGAGGATCGTCTTCAGATCTTTACTGGTGCTGCTAGGATTGAGAAATGGTCAAATGCTGAATGTTGTCTAATGTTCATGCAGGCCCTTGTGATTCAGCCAGAATCTGGTTCAATGATTTACCTGCCCGAAGCGTTCGAAGCTTCGATGACCTTAGCAAGGGGTTCCTGGCCAACTTCTCCCAGCAAAGGCGATATGTTAAAGACGCTGCAGTAATCTTCCAGATAAAACAAAGGGATGACGAAAGCCTTTGAGAGTTCATAGAAAGGTACAAAAAGGAAGGTCTAACGTATGTAGGGGCAGATGAAAAGATGAGAGTAGCCGGTTTCATGAATGCAATAACCTCCAAGTACCTTACCAGGGATTTCAATAAATCCCTGCCAAAAACCTTGGAAGAAGCTCTCGAAAGGGCCGAAGCCCACATAAGAGGAGAAGAGGCTGTAGACATAAAAGAACAAATAAAAAGGGGATCTAGTTGGCGAGGCAACAATCCAGCAAGAAAAAAAGGGGAACTTTCATTCCTATGACAGACGCCAAAGGGGTTCAGAGCAACGAAGGTCTGAAGGCCAAAACCCCCCAAGCAGGGAGAAGGCCATGAACTTCACACCCCTTACCAAGACCCCTCAAGAGATTCTTGCCACAGAGGAAGTAAAGCAAAGCTTCCGACCTCCCAGGCCTCTCTCTAAAAGCAAAAGGAATGAAAATTCGGGGAGCTAGCCCACTTAGTGAAGGGCCACCATACTAATGATTGCTTTCAACTTAAAAGGATGATTGAAGATGCCGTCAAGTCCGGGGAGCTTGCCCACTTAGTGAAGGGGGTAAGGGACAAGATAGCCGAAGGAAAGAGCAAGGAAGT
This sequence comes from Helianthus tuberosus, assembly GCA_030545235.1. Taxonomy (NCBI): domain Eukaryota; kingdom Viridiplantae; phylum Streptophyta; class Magnoliopsida; order Asterales; family Asteraceae; genus Helianthus; species Helianthus tuberosus. Next base: position 133,396,762 of record CM060353.1, on the reverse strand, counting down.
TAACATGGTGGATTTCGATGGAAGGGTTCCTCATAAACAGCAGCGGTTGGAAGCTTGGGAGCTTCAGTGTGTTTGTTTCCCTCCAACAGAAAAAGACCCACTCTCAAACCCTCTCATGGTTGAAGCAACTGTAGGTACACTACAAACAAGCAGAGCATACATAGATACTGGCGCAGCCACTGAAATCATGTTTGAAAAGTTCTTCGACCGTTTAAGCAATGAGGAACGTTCAAAGCTTCAACCCTCCGGGACCTCCATAAAAGGTATTGCCGACATACCCCTCAAGCCTTTAGGGCAACTAACTCTTGATGTCCGTTTCAGTGAAGGATAGAAAGGAAAGAGTCCAGCCTCTCACATTTGTAGTCATTAATATACCTTCAAACTATGACGTAATCATAGGAAGGGCGGGGCAGTGTGCATTCTACATGGTTGTTTCTATTGGTCATGGAACGATCAAGTTTCCTATCGAGAGAGGGATTGCAACCCTTCAACCTACTTAAGAGGCCTATATGGTTGAAGGGGAAAGTTCCAAGAGTGAAGAAGACAAGCAAAGGCTACTCATCAACCCTAAGTATCCTGAACAAAGGATAAGGGTTAATCCAAGCCTTTCACAAGAAACTCTCTCATATCTTGAAAAGCTGCTGGTTCATTATAGCGATGTCTTTGCTTGGTGCCCGGAAGATATGACTGGTATCCCTCGAAACATTGCTGAGCACGAGTTAAAAATTCCACCCGATGTTAAGCCTGTTGTCCAAAAGAAGCGGAGTTTAGCACCTGAAAGAAGTTCGGCTGCATGCCAAGAGGTTGAAAAGCTTGTATCAGCTGGAATTCTCTGAGAAGTCAAGTATCAATCCTGGGTTGCAAACCCCGTCATGGTTTGAAAGCCGGATAACTCTTGGAGAATGTGCATAGACTTCAAGGACTTGAACAAGGCTTGTCTCAAAGATTGTTACCCGTTGCCAGAAATTGACCTTAAGGTTGACTCCCTCACCGGTTACCCTTTCAAGTGTTTTCTTGACGCTTACAAGGGTTACCATCAAATTCTCATGAAGGAAGAAGATGAAGAAAAAACTGCCTTTCACACGGATAAAGGAATCTTTTGCTACCAAAAGATGCCTTTTGGCCTCAAAAACGCGGGTGCAACCTACCAACGCCTGGTTGATAAGGCTTTTGCTAGTCAAATTGGTAGAAACATGGAGGCATATGTTGACGATTTGGTAATTAAAAGCAAAACGGAATACCAAATGCTTGATGACATCCAAGAAACCTTCAAGAACCTAAGAAAGGTCAACATGAAACTCAACCCCGAGAAATGCTCATTTGGGTTTGAAGAAGGAAAGTTCCTGGGGCATATTATGGGAAAACAAAGTATAAAGGCCAATCCAAGCAAAGTCAAAGCTGTCCTTGAAACCAAGCCACCACGAAGCAAAAAAGAGGTTGAAAGATTAAACGGGAAGCTTGCAGCCTTAAAGCGTTTCACCTCAAAATTGGCTGAAAGATCGTTGCATTTCTTCAAAACGCTCAATGGATGCTCTGACAAGAAGGATTTCAAGTGGACTGAGGAGGCTGAGGAAGCCTTCAACCAGATAAAGCAACACCTTACTTCACTCCCAGATATTGCAGCCCCATAAATGGGAGAGTTGATCTCCGTGTACCTTTCAATTGCTGAAGAAGCAATAAGTGTGGTCCTCACCATTGAACAATACAAAGTTTAGGTACCCGTTTATTTCTTCAGCAAAACTCTAAAACTAGCAGAAATCAAGTATCCTCCTTTGGAGAAGCTTGCTCTAGCCCTAGTCCAAACGGCTAGAAGGATTCGAAGGTATTTCCAAGCACACCCTATAAAAGTGGTCACTGACCAACCCAACAAGAGTGTGCTTGAAAAACCAGAAAATTCAGGACGATTAGCCAAATAGGCGAATGGGCAGTGGAACTAGGTGAACACAACATCACCTATGTTCCAAGAAAGGCCATCAAAGCCCAAGTCTTGGCTGATTTCATTGTGGAAGTCCCAAAACAAGCAATCACTGAAGTAAACGCAGCTGCCACTGAACCCTCAGACCTTGAAGCCTGGAAACTTTTCACTAATGGGGTTTCAAGCGTTGAAGGGTCAGGGGCTGGGCTCATTCTGGTCAACCCAGAAGGGTTAGAATTCACGTATGCTCTTCGATTTGATTTTCAGACCACCAACAACGAAGCTGAATACGAAGCATTGATAGCCGGCTTAAGGTTGGCTAAAGAAATGAGGGTTAAAAAGCTTGAAGTCTTCACAGACTCGTTGCTAGTGTCAAGCCAAATGAATGACAGTTATGTTGCGAAGGAGCCGAATATGAGGAGATACAAAGAAAAATCCAAAGAACTGATGAACACATTCCAAAGGTGTACCATCAAGAAAATTCTCAGGTCTCAAAATAAGAAAGCTGATGCCTTAAGTAAACTCGCTTCTCTCACCTTTGCCCACCTCACTGATGTATTGAAAAATACATCTTTATTCGCGTCCGTTTTAGTCGATATATATTCGTTTTTGTTCTGTTTTTAGCGTAGAATGTACATACTTATGATATATTGTGTTTTGCCAGGTCCTGGTGCAAATGGAGCAAAAACGAGTAATACGGAAATGACCAGCCAGTTGGGCAGAGTAGAACGCCAGTGACAGAAGGAAATTTACCGCTATTTTCCGTGAGTTGGCTGAGGCCACTATCTCTATTTTTTAGAGGGCGGCCACAAAATATATATATTTGGATTGAGAGAAAGGGATATAGTTTTATAATTGATATTCATCTAATTTATTGGTGTTGTGCCGCATGAAGTTTGGGTTGCTAAAATACCCATTAGACGAGAAGCTTCATATTACTAATCTTGTGGGGCCGCCAAATATCAAATAGCCAGCAGATGATGATTTTGGAATTTTGAGCCATTTAAAATATATTATGTTATAACATAATTTACCCGAATTCAAATAATTCACTTTGATAGTCGACATCAAAGTCACGGAGGGTATCCAATTACCTTTATGGGAGTGGGCCAATTATTTATTTAGAATGTGATGATAGTATTGAAAACCCTAATATATCTTAAGGGAATATATATTTAACTAGGTTATGGGCCCGTGTATTACACGGGTCGAATAAAGGAGCTTATGCACCAGAATGGCAACTTTTTAATACCAAGTGGTTGATCTGGTAAAATAGACAGGTCATACGGTTTTGAATTAAAATAAGTAATTTTGGCACCGGTCGAAACATCTTTCGTCCAAAGACTAACATGTTGATATACATTGCTAATGTGAACTGATATTTCTACTACTACAAAAGGTATACAATTATAGCATGTTAATATACATAGCAAAAATTTGACAAAGAATATGAGATTGATTTTGAAAAAAAAAATGCATGACTAATAGTATTAAGATGGAACATGCTCAATTCCAGGTGCCAATTCCTTATCCTTTCAATAAATTTTAAATGCTTGAGACTACAATTAAGTTGTGAGTAATACAATCCCATGTCTGATGTACCAAATGGTTCTTTCCAAAGACTGCAAGACTAAAAAAAGTTAACTTAAATTTGGCAAATATTTTTTTTTTTTCATTTACATCTCAATATAAAATACAGGGCACTTTATAAATAAGCATGTACTTTTGATCCTTGAGAAATAAGGTGTCTAGAAATGAATCAAATAGTCAAATCAAAAAGACAATCAACATCTAAAAACAATCAAGTGAAATCGTCACTTCGTCAACAGAAAAAGAAAATCATTGGCCTACACCATTACATCATGGTCAATGAACCTCACATTGAACAATCAACTTTCAAGCTCCTGGTTGGCTTATTTTAATGTTTGTTATCATGGCAATCCATGGTCTAACATTTGGTTGGGAAGAAATTATTCCTTCCTTTCCACTTAGCTACGTAACACGAATTACACAAACTCGACCCATTTACACAGTTAACCAACAACATATCTAGAAGTAAAATCAAAGCAATCTAAAACATTTTTTTTGATCCACCAACATTTTTATGTTCCTTTGTCTTAAATGTTATAAACATAATGTACTACCTTAGGTCACCTAGTAGATTCAAGTCATCAACTTTTGTAGATTAAAGTCATCAAAATCCATTAGTGACCAAAGTGTAATCAAGTAGTTTCAAGTAATTACATGTGTTCAATTCATCACCATTGATTACATCACAAATATACCATAAAAGAACCCTAAATTACATCCTAACAGTACCTAAACTAATTTAAAATATCTCAAATTAGATAATTAACCTTGCAAATACTAATTATAACAAAAGATTAGAGAAAACAAAAAACCTTTCCTGCAACATACATTCTTGGCAAAAGCATTTTGGCCCACATACCAAAACCCAATCTTTTTGTAAGTTTCACAACTAATATTGCACTCATGTCATCATCCGTATTAAAACTTAATCAAAGTTTCAAAACCTTAACATATAAAATAACAATATGAAATCACCATACATGAGTAATGTTAAAGAGAAAGTGAAACCAAAGATCGAAGTTAAGAACACCAATAATAAGATGCGATTATGTTATTTACTAAGTTTAACCTAATCGAAGGATTCTTACCGTGGATATCAACGATCAGCAAGGAATCGGCAGACGAAAACATCAAATGGTGTGAAGAGTTTGGAGATTTGGGTTTGGCAGAGGGAAACGGTGGGGGAGAACATTAGCGAGTATCTTCGCAGTGTTTATTGAGAGTGAGGATTAGATTTGGATGTTAGGGTTTGTGAGGGAACATTCGAACATCAAGAATACGTTGTATATCAAGTGGGGTTTAGGGTATTGGAAAATCTGGTCAAGTTATTTAACTATCCATGGATCTGCGTGTTGACCCAAATAATCTATACGGGCATTAAGCGGGAAAATAAGGGCAAAGTAGCTTCATCAAGGGACACGTGTCCCCAAATAAGTTTACTTTATTATATGTATAGATGATGGCTGGGCACGAAAATAAGGGGGAAGGCGGCACATTAATTGGGGGAGGCTGCCATATTCAATAAAAGTTGTTGCTGTTAAGTTCGAAAAAAAAGATAGGACATCAGGGACGGAAGGGACGAACACAGCAGGGGACGAACTCATATTGGAAGAATTTTAGAGGCTTATTTTGCAAAAGGTTTTGAGCCACGGAATCGTCGGGATTAAGCGGGAAGCTTGGAAGTCAAGGAATTTACGGGTTCTACCTTCGATTTCTTTTATTTTCTTGTTTCTTGTTTTTACTTCGATGAATTCTTGTTTGAGACTTTGTGTTTTTATTTTTAAGACTATGATTCTTGGCTAGACTTTTTATGCTACCTAGGCATGACAATGGTTTAATAAAGATTGGATTTTTATTTGATTTTAATGTGGTTTATGGGTTTTCTTGTATTGTAAATGGCTATGAAATTTTAACTTGGTGTATATGCATGCTTGATATTGTTTGTTCGCTGTTTATTGCTTCGTATAATCCTTGGTGACGGTCTATATCACATAATGGGGTTATGCTAGGGTTCTTGATTTAGGTGAGTGTCTATATCACGTAATAAGTCATTAATCCTTTAGGGTGAAAATCGAGTAAGTAACCTTAGAAGTAATATTCGGTAATATTATAAAATCAAGTGTTCTACTAATCTTGTCGCTGTGAGGCTCGAGGTTGTTAATAGGTCTTGGTTTGAAATTATAGCTAGATTTAGGTTTTCTGAGAAATCGGTCTAGTTCCCTACCCATTCTCTTGTCTATTAAACCAAGTTGAAACCCATAGTTGCCTTAGACTTTCGCGCTGTAAGGTAGATTGTCACATTAAGGCACTTTCAAGAAGTTAGAGGACTGTAAGGAAATCTAACAACCGGTAATCGTAACTGCCTAGGTAGTGCCAAAAAAATCGCCTTGAGAAGGGTCGAGGGGCTTAGTGGTGTCTTAATAGGTTTAGTATCCAAAGATCCCGGTTCCATACCACATTACCTTCGAATAGAAATCCATTCCGAGTTAAGCTTGCGTCTAGCCTAGGTAGTCTTCATCGCCACTGATTCAAGTCTTCATCCAAATTCGTGTTTAGTTAATTTAGTTTAATCTTTATTTGCATCTTTAGGATTTTTAGTAAACCCCCCTCAAATATAGAAACAATTAGAGTCCGTGTCAGTCTAAGTCTAGATAGAGTCGTAAACGTAATTAGAGAGTCTCGTGAGTTCGATACTCGGACTTACTTAGGCTATATTGCATTGACCAGTACACTTGCCGGTTGTGTGGTCTAGATTAGAGAGTCTTAGTTTTATAAATTTAAAATTTAGGTGTCTAATTTAGGGTTAATTTAGTTAGTTTAATTAGACCACTTTTAGCACATCAAGTTTTTGGCGCCGTTGCCGGGGATTCTTCGGCGATTGCGTTGATTACTTTGTTTGGACTTATTTGACATATTACGTGCTACTTGCTTTTGTATATTGAGTCGTAGGAGTCTAATTGTCCTTGTCTTTTATTTTTCTTGAGTCTTGTAAATATGTGTGAAATTTGTGGAGGACCTCATTTTAATGTTAATTACCCACAATATGAGGGGTCCTCTGCACAATGTTACGCTAACCCTTTTGTGCAGTCACAACCATATTTTTCACAGGGGTATTCTTTGAATTATTATGATAACCAGCCATATTACGATGATCCGTATCAACAGCCACAACATAACCAGGGTCAGACTAGCGATAGAGGTTTAGAGGGTAGTTTGAGTAGGATTGAGGAGATGTTTGCTCAGTTAATGGTGGTTACTCAGGAAACCTTAACCGAATTTGATAACTTCGCTAAAAATCAAGAGCAAATAAATAAAAATAAAGAGTCTGCTATATTAGATCAACAGTCTACTCTATTAGATCTTCAACGTACAGTAGATGACATTGCTAAGAGATTGAAAGAAGAGGAACAAGCGCAAAAAGTCCAACCAGAACAGCCAACGACTGGCTATACATATGATGCGGAAGGTAACTACCTCGGTTACATGCTTTCTACTAGGGAATTAATCCGAACATTTCCAGAACTGGGGAAAGAGCTGCCATATGAGGATTGGTCAGATGAAGAAATCACTTCAGTAACGGAGACGAAAATGGACGACGAAGTCCCACCTCCGGTTCCACAGGTTCCAATTATTAATTATAGGAGTGACTCTGATGATGAAATAGACGAAGAAGAATGGGTGACGTATCAGAGGTCGTTAGTGAAGAAAGAAGTAATTAAAGAAGAAGTGGAATTGGGGGATTCCACTGGTTGGATGTTTGATGAAGTGGAAAAAGAAAAAGTGATGGAGGAGGAAGTGGATTTAGGAGACTCACTTGGGTTAATGTTTGGTGCAGAAGAAGAAATTGAAGAGGTTGAAATTAAGTCGTCTAGGGAGGATGAGTTTTTAGAGTTAGAATTAGAGGGTTTATCGGTCTATGAAGAGGGAGGAGTGTTGGACCCTGATGGGGACATAGCATACTTTGATGCCATACTTGAAGGTGAACTGACAGAGGTAATCAAACCTACCCAAGACGAAGAGACTAAGTGTGGGGATCATCATTTGAAAGTGGTGGAAGAAGAAGAAGAACACCTCAACTGGCCTATGGTATTAGTGATAGGTGAAACTGGAAAATCAAAGAAGCCACGGGAGAAGGCAAAGAAGAGAAAAAGAAAGGATCTAAACCGGGAGAGGATCGAAGGTTTATATAAGATGGAGATGAAGGAGCCGTTCAAACATGATCAGTCTTCTCACTACATGCCACGCATTCGGTTTCTTCCAGGTAAGTTTAAGTTTTGGTGGTCTGACCCGTTTGAAAATTTTAAAATATTTTATAATTCCACCACTAAATTTTTAAATATTTTTGAGGATCGGGTGGAATTAAACGGGTTAGATAGGGTCCAGGTCAAAGAAAAGCCTCCTGGTTAAATTCAAGTGTGGGGAGGTTTTGTAGAGTTTGTATAGAGTCGTAGTTTTTGTATATTGAGTCTAATTTAGTTGTGTCGAGTCGGTACTGCTTTGGTTTTTGCTAGTTTTTGTTTATGCAGGTTTGAATCGTGCCACCCGTACTCAATCTCCATTCGGGTGATTTTGGAACTCCTTATCAGATATCAGGCATTTACCAAGCATGTCAGTCAGAGTCAAAGCCGATCGCGAATGAAATGTTATACGATCGAGCTGGATTGGACGAGAGTTTTGAAGCATACGGGTTGTTATTAACCAGCTAAGTCCTTTCCAATTTGCCCTTAGTCTTTTTATTTCTTATTTATTTTTTTGTTTTTTGAGTCGGTTTCCATCCTACATTGAGGGCAATGTAGAGTTGAAGTGTGGGGATGGGAAACTATCGTTTAGTGTCTAGTTAGTAGAGTCTTGAGTCGTAAAAAGTCGAAAAAAAATTAATTAAAAAAATTTCAAAAATTAAAAAAAAATAATATAAAATGTCTTTTGAATTAAGAAGTTTGCAAACTAAAAAGCGGAAAACGATAGAAAAGTCGGGTTTTTGTTCGGCTTCAAATAATAATAATATGAGATAATATAATTGAGCTTGTGTCTAGTTTGGGATATGCGGGTAGGCTCGATTCGGTTCTAGGTTCCTTTAATCTTAAATATACCTAATTGTCGGTCTACTAGTGGGTTCTCATCTAGGTAGAGTGGAGAAATTGAAACAGCCAAAAATAGTATAAGTGATGCCGTTATAAGTTAAGATCGTTAGAGTTTCTTTTCATATCTCGTTGAAAAAAAAGAAATAATAAAAGAGCTAGAAACTACAGGAAAGTAGCGCAGGCCTATGTAATCCGAGTTGGGGATAGCAACTCTACAGCCGGAATACCTCTAGGATGTGTGAAATCAAAATTACGAAAAATTGCCGACGCCTATTGTAATCCGAGTTGGGGATAGCGACTCTACAGCCGGAATGCCTCTGGGTTAGGTACAAGCAAAGTCTAAGCTCGTAAAGAAAAAGAAGAAAAAAAAAAGATAAAAGTTAAGATTTGAATTTAAACTCTCTTGATCTTGATATAAAACGGTTAGGAAATAACCCAGTGGTTGTTCCTTTTGTCCTATAAGCTTGAGGCGGGATTAGGTGGATTTGCAATTCTTAGCGTGAGGCCTTACGTAGATTGACCGCACTTGAACTAAATCGCATGATAAGGGCTCGGAACCGGGTTGGGCTTAAGAGGATCAATATACTTGCAATCGCGGCTAACACGAGTGTCGGTTTTAATAAAGTAACTTAAGCTTTTGTCCCGAACGACTATTCCGACTATGATTCCGTTTGCACAATTCTTTTCCGAGGACGAAAAAAGGTTAAGTGTGGGGATATTTGATGTATTGTAAAATATATCTTTATTCGCGTCCGTTTTAGTCGATAGATATTCGTTTTTGTTCTGTTTTTAGCGTAGAATGTACATACTTTTGATATATTGTGTTTTGCCAGGTCCTGGTGCAAATGGAGCAAAAACGAGTAATACGGAAATGACCAGCCAGTTGGGCAGAGTAGAACGCCAGTGACAGAAGGAAATTTGCCGCTATTTTCCGTGAGTTGGCTGAGGCCACTATCTCTATTTTTTTTAGAGGGCGGCCACAAAATATATATATTTGGATCGAGAGAAAGGGATATAGTTTTATAATTGAGGTTCATCTAATTTATTGGTGTTGTGCCGCATGAAATTTGGGCTGCTAAAATACCTATTAGACGTGAAGCTTCATATTACTAATCTTGTGGGGCCGCCAAATATCAAATAGCCAGCAGATCATGATTTTGGAATTTTGAGCCATTTAAAATATATTATGTTATAACATAATTTACCTGAATTCAAATAATTCACTTTGATAGTTGACATCAAAGTCACGGAGGGTATCCAATTACCTTTATGGGAGTGGGCCAATTATTTATTTAGAATGTGATGATAGTATTGAAACCCCTAATATATCTTAAGGGAATAAATATTTAATGATGTCTGGGCACGAAAATAAGGGGGAAGGCGGCACATTAATTGGGGGAGGTTGTCATATTCAATAAAAGTTGTTGCTGTTGAGTTTTAAAAAAAAGATAGGACCTCAGGGACGGAATTGACGAACACAGCAGGGAACGAACTCAGATTGGAAGAATTTTAGAGGCTTATTTTGCAAAAGGTTTTGAGCCACGGAATCGTCGGGATTAAGCGGGAAGCTTGGAAGTCAAGGAATTTACGGGTTCTACCTTTACGATTTCTTTTATTTTCTTGTTTCTTGTTTTTACTTCGATGAATTCTTGTTAGAGACTTTGTGTTTTTATTTTTAAGACTATGATTCTTGGCTAGACTTTTTATGCTATCTAGGCATGACAATGGTTTAATAAAGATTGGATTTTTATTCGGTTTTAATGTGGTTAATTGGTTTTCTTGTATTGTAAACGGCTATGGAATTTTAACTTGATGTATATGCATGCTTGATATTGTTTGTTCGCTGTTTATTGCTTCGTATAATCTTTGGTGACGGTCTATATCACATAATGGGGTTATGCTAGGGTTCTTGATTTATGTGAGTGTCTATATCGCGTAATAAGTCATTAATCCTTTAGGGTGAAAATCGAGTAAGTAACCTTAGAAGTAATATTCGGTAATCTTATAAAATCAAGTGTTCTACTAATCTTGTCGCTGTGAGGCTCGAGGTTGTTAATAGGTCTTGGTTTGGATTATAGCTAGATTTAGGTTTTGTGAGAAATCGGTCTAGTTCCCTACCCATTCTCTTGTCTATTAACCCAAGTTGAAACCCATAGTTGCCTTAGACTTTCGCGTTGTAAGGTAGATTGTCACATTAAGGCACTTTCAAGAAGTTAGAGGACTATAAGGAAATCTAACAACCGGTAATCGTAACAGCCTAGGTAGTGCCACAAGAATCGCCTTGAGAAGGGTCGAGGGGCTTATTGGTGTCTTAATAGGTTTAGTATCCAAAGATCCCGGTTCCATACCACATTACCTTCGAATAGAAATCCATTCCGAGTTAAGCTTGCGTCTAGCCTAGGTAGTCTTCATCGCCACTAATTCAAGTCTTCGTCCAAATTCGTGTTTAGTTAATTTAGTTTAATCTTTATTTGCATCTTTAGGATTTTTAGTAAACCCCCCTCAAATATAAAAACAATTAGAGTCTGTGTCAGTCTAAGTCTAGATAGAGTCGTAAACGTAATTAGAGAGTCTCGTGGGTTCGATACTCGGACTTACTTAGGCTATACCGCATTGACCGGTACACTTGCCGGTTGTGTGGTCTAGATTAGAGAGTCTTAGTTTTATAAATTTAAAATTTTGGTGTCTAATTTAGGGTTAATTTAGTTAGTTTAATTAGACCACTTTTAGCACATCAAGTTTTTGGCGCCGTTGCCGGGGATTCTTTGGCGATTGCATTGATTACTTTGTTTGGACTTATTTGACATATTACTTGCTACATGCTTTTGTATATTGAGTCGTAGGAGTCTAATTGTCCTTGTCTTTTATTTTTCTTGAGTCTTGTAAATATGTGTGAAATGTGTGGAGGACCTCATTTTACTGTTAATTGCCCACAATATGAGGGGTCCTCTGCACAATGTGACGCTAACCCTTTTGTGCAGTCACAACCATATTTTTCACAGGGGTATTCTTTGAATTATTATGATAACCAACCATATTACGATGATCCTTATCAGCAGCCACAACATAACCAGGGTCAGACTAGCGATAGAGGTTTAGAGGGTAGTTTGAGTAGGATTGAGGAGATGTTTGCTCAGTTGATGGTGGTTACTCAGGAAACCTTAACCGAATTTGATAACTTCGCTAAAAATCAAGAGCAAATAAATAAAAATAAAGAGTCTGCTATATTAGATCAACAGTCTACTCTATTAGATCTTCAACGTACAGTAGATGACATTGCTAGGAGATTGAAAGAAGAGGAACAAGCGCAAAAAGTCCAACCAGAACAGCCAACGACTGGCTATACATATGATGCGGAAGGTAACTACCTTGGTTACATGCTTTCTACTGGGGAATTAATCTGAACATTTCCAGAACTGGGGAAAGAGCTGCCATATGAGGATTGGTCAGATGAAGAGATCACTTCAGTAACGGAGACGAAAATGGACGACGAAGTCCCACCTCCGGTTCCACAGGTTCCAATTATTAATTACAGGAGTGACTCTGATGACGAAATAGACGAAGAAGAATGGGTGGCGTATTAGAGGTCGTTAGTGAAGAAAGAAGTAATTGAAGAAGAAGTGGAATTGGGGGATTCCACTGGTTGGATGTTCGATAAAGTGGAAAAAGAAAAAGTGATGGAGGAGGAAGTGGATTTAGGAGACTCACTTGGGTTAATGTTTGGTGCAGAGGAAGAAATTGAAGAGGTTGAAATTAAGTCGTCTAGGTGGGATGAGTTTTTAGAGTTAGAATTAGAGGGTTTATCGGTCTATGAAGAGGTAGGAGTGTTGGACCCTGATGGGGATATAGCATACTTTGATGCCCTACTTGAAGGTGAACTGACAGAGGTAATCAAATCTACCCCAGACGAAGAGACTAAGTGTGGGGATCATCCTTTGAAAGTGGTGGAAGAAGAAGAACACCACAACTGGCCTATGGTATTAGTGATAGGTGAAACTGAAAAATCAGAGAAGCAACGGGAGAAGGAAAAGAAGAGAAAAAGAAAGGATCTAAACCGGGAGAGGATCGAAGGTTTATATAAGATGGAGATGAAGGAGCCGTTTAAACATGATCAGTCTTCTCACTACATGCCACGCATTCGGTTTCTTCCAGGTAAGTTTAAGTTTTGGTGGTCTGACCCGTTTGAAATTTTTAACATATTTTATAATTCCACCACTAATTTTTTAAATATTTTTGAGGATCGGGTGGAATTAAACGGGTTGGATAGGGTCCAGATCAAAGAAAAGCCTCCTGATTAAATTCAAGTGTGGGGAGGTTTTGTAGAGTTTGTATAGAGTCGTAGTTTTTGTATATTAAGTCTTATTTAGTTGTGTCGAGTCGGTACTGCTTTGGTTTTTGCTTGTTTTTGTTTATGCAGGTTTGAATCGTGCCACCCGTACTCAATCTCCATTCGGGTGATTTTGGAGCTGCTTATCAGATATCAGGCATTTACCAAGCATGTCAGTCAGAGTCAAGCCGATCGCGAATGAAATGCTATACGATCGAGCTGGATTGGACGAGAGTTTTGAAGCATATGCGTTGTTATTAACCAGCTAAGTCCTTTCCAATTTGCCCTTAGTCTTTTTATTTCTTATTTATTTTTAGTTTTTTGAGTCGGTTTCCATCCTACATTGAGGGCACTGTAGAGTTTAAGTGTGGGGATGGGAAACTATCGTTTAGTGTCTAGTTAGTAGAGTCTTGAGTCGTAAAAAATCGAAAAAAAAATTAATTAAAAAAAATTTCAAAAATAAAAAAAAAACATTTTAAAATAATGGAAAATGTCTTTTGAAATAAGAAGTTTGCAAACTAAAAAGCGAAAAATGATAGAAAAGTCGGGTTTTTGTTCGGCTTCAAATAATAATAATATGAGATAATATAATTGAGCTTGTGTCTAGTTTGGGATATGCGGGTAGGCTCGATTCGGTTCTAGGTTCCTTTGATCTTAAATATATCTAATTGTCGGTCTACTAGTGGGTTCTCATCTAGGGAGAGTGGAGAAATTGAAACCGCCAAAAATAGTATAAGGGATGCCGTTATAAGTTAAGATCGTTAGAGTTTCTTTTCATATCTCGTTGAAAAAAAAAAGAAATAATAAAAGAGCTAGAAACTAAAGGAAAGTAGCGCAGGCCTATGTAATCCGAGTTGGGGATAGCGACTCTACAGCCGGAATACCTCTAGGATGTGTGAAATCAAAAAACCGGGTTGGGTTTAATAGGATCAATATACTTGCAATCGCGGCTAACACGAGTGTCGGTTTTAATAAAGTAACTTAAGCTTTTGTCCCGAATGACTATTCCGACTATGATTCCGTTTTCACAATTCTTTTCCGAGGACGAAAAAAGGTTAAGTGTGGGGATATTTGATGTATTGTAAAATACATCTTTATTCGCGTCCGTTTTAGTCGATAGATATTCGTTTTTGTTCCGTTTTTAGCGTAGAATGTACATACTTTTGATATATTGTGTTTTGCCAGGTCCTGGTGCAAATGGAGCAAAAACGAGTAATACGGAAATGACCAGCCAGTTGGGCAGAGTAGAACGCCAGTGACAGAAGGAAATTTGCCGCTATTTTCCGTGAGTTGGCTGAGGCCACTATCTCTATTTTTTTAGAGGGCGGCCACAAAATATATATATTTGGATCAAGAGAAAGGGATATAGTTTTATAATTGAGGTTCATCTAATTTATTGGTGTTGTGCCGCATGAAGTTTGGGCTGCTTAAATACCCATTAAACGAGAAGCTTCATATTACTAATCTTGTGGGGACGCCAAATATCAAATAGCCAGCAGATCATGATTTTGGAATTTTGAGCCATTTAAAATATATTATGTTATAACATAATTTACCCGAATTCAAATAATTCACTTTGATAGTCGACATCAAAGTCACGGAGGGAATCCAATTACCTTTATGGGAGCGGGCCAATTATTTATTTAGAATGTGATGATAGTATTGAAAACCCTAATATATCTTAAGGGAATATATATTTAATGATGGTTGGGCACGAAAATAAGGGGGAAGGTGGCACATTAATTGGGGGAGGCTGCCATATTCAATAAAAGTTGTTGCTGTTGAGTTCAAAAAAAAAAGATAGGACATCAGGGACGGAAGGGACGAACACAGCAGGGGACGAACTCAGATTGGAAGAATTTTAGAGGCTTATTTTGCAAAAGGTTTTGAGCCACGGAATCATCGGGATTAAGCGGGAAGCTTGGAAGTCACGGAATTTACGGGTTCTACCTTACGATTTCTTTTATTTTCTTGTTTCTTGTTTTTACTTCGATGAATTCTTGTTTGAGACTTTGTGTTTTTATTTTTAAGACTATGATTCTTGGCTAGACTTTTTATGCTACCTAGGCATGACAATGGTTTAATAAAGATTGGATTTTTATTCGGTTTTAATGTGGTTTATGGGTTTTCTTGTATTGTAAACGGCTATGGAATTTTAACTTGGTGTATATGCATGCTTGATATTGTTTGTTCGCTGTTTATTGCTTCGTATAATCCTTGGTGACGGTCTATATCACATAATGGGGTTATGCTAGGGTTCTTGATTTAGGTGAGTGTCTATATCACGTAATAAGTCATTAATCCTTTAGGGTGAAAATCGAGTAAGTAACCTTAGAAGTAATATTCGGTAATCTTATAAAATCAAGTGTTCTACTAATCTTGTCGCTGTGAGGCTCGAGGTTGTTAATAGGTCTAGGTTTGGATTATAGCTAGATTTAGGTTTTGTGTGAAATCGGTCTAGTTCCCTACCCGTTCTCTTGTCTATTAAACCAAGTTGAAACCCAAAGTTGCCTTAGACTTTCGCGCAGTAAGGTAGATCGTCACATTAAGGCACTTTCAAAAAGTTAGAGGACTGTAAGGAAATCTAACAACCGGTAACTGTAACAGCCTAGGTAGTGCCACAAGAATCGCCTTGAGAAGGGTCGAGGGGCTTAGTGGTGTCTTAATAGGTTTAGTATCCAAAGATCCCGGTTCCATACCACATTACCTTCGAATAGAAATCCATTCCGAGTTAAGCTTGCGTCTAGCCTAGGTAGTCTTCATCGCCACTGATTCAAGTCTTCGTCCAAATTCGTGTTTAGTTAATTTAATTAATTTAGTTTAATCTTTATTTGCATCTTTAGGATTTTTAGTAAACCCCCCTCAAATATAAAAACAATTAGAGTCCGTGTCAGTCTAAGTCTAGATAGAGTCGTAAACGTAATTAGAGAGTCTCGTGGGTTCGATACTCGGACTTACTTAGGCTATACTGCATTGACCGGTACACTTGCCAGTTGTGTGGTCTAGATTAGAGAGTCTTAGTTTTATAAATTTAAAATTTTTGTGTCTAATTTAGGGTTAATTTAGTTAGTTTAATTAGACCACTTTTAGCACATCAAGTTTTTGGCGCCATTGCCGGGGATTCTTTGGCGATTGCGTTGATTACTTTGTTTGGACTTATTTGACATATTACGTGCTACTTGCTTTTGTATATTGAGTCGTAGGAGTCTAATTGTCCTTGTCTTTTATTTTTCTTGAGTCTTGTAAATATGTGTGAAATTTGTGGAGGACCTCATTTTACTGTTAATTGCCCACAATATGAGGGGTCCTCTGCACAATGTTACGCTAACCCTTTTGTGCAGTCACAACCATATTTTTCACTGGGGTATTCTTTGAATTATTATGATAACCAGCCATATTACGATGATCCGTATCAGCAGCCACAACATAACCAGGGTCAGACTAGCGATAGAGGTTTAGAGGGTAGTTTGAGTAGGATTGAGGAGATGTTTGCTCAGTTGATGGTGGTTACTCAGGAAACCTTAACCGAATTTGATAACTTCGCTAAAAATCAAGAGCAAATAAATAAAAATAAAGAGTCTACTCGGAGATTGAAATAAGAGGAACAAGCGCAAAAATCCAACCAGAACAGCCAACGACTGGCTATACATATGATGCGGAAGGTAACTACCTCGGTTACATGCTTTCTACTGGGGAATTAATCCGAACATTTCCAGAACTGGGGAAAGAGCTGCCATATGAGGATTGGTCAGATGAAGAGATCACTTCAGTAACGGAGACGAAAATGGACGACGAAGTCCCACCTCCGGTTACAATTATTAATTACAGGAGTGGCTCTGATGACGAAATAGACGAAGAAGAATGGGTGGCGTATCAGAGGTCGTTAGTGAAGAAAGAAGTAATTGAAGAAGAAGTGGAATTGGGGGATTCCACTGGTTGGATGTTTGATGAAGTGGAAAAAGAAAAAGCGATGGAGGAGGAAGTGGATTTAGGAGACTCACTTGGGTTAATGTTTGGTGCAGAGGAAGAAATTGAAGAGGTTGAAATTAAGTCGTCTGGGGAGGATGACTTTTTAGAGTTAGAATTAGAGGGTTTATCGGTCTATGAAGAGGTAGGAGTGTTGGACCCTGATGGGGACATAGCATACTTTGATGCCCTACTTGAAGGTGAACTGACAGAGGTAATCAAATCTACCCCAGACGAAGAGACTAAGTGTGGGGATCATCCTTTAAAAGTGGTGGAAGAAGAAGAAGAAGAAGAACACCACAACTGGCCTATGGTATTAGTGATAGGTGAAACTGAAAAATCAGAGAAGCAACGGGAGAAGGCAAAGAAGAGAAAAAGAAAGGATCTAAACCGGGAGAGGATCGAAGGTTTATATAAGATGGAGATGAAGGAGCCGTTTAAACATGATCAGTCTTCTCACTACATGCCACGCATTCGGTTTCTTCCAGGTAAGTTTAAGTTTTGGTGGTCTGACCCGTTTGAAAATTTTAAAATATTTTATAATTCCACCACTAAATTTTTAAATATTTTTGAGGATCGGGTGGAATTAAACGGGTTGGATAGGGTCCAGATCAAAGAAAAGCCTCCTGATTAAATTCAAGTGTGGGGAGGTTTTGTAGAGTTTGTATAGAGTCGTAGTTTTTGTATATTGAGACTTATTTAGTTGTGTCGAGTCGGTACTGCTTTGGTTTTTGCTTGTTTTTTTTATGCAGGTTTGAATCGTGCCACCCGTACTCAATCTCCATTCGGGTGCTTTTGGATCTGCTTATCAGAGATCAGGCATTTACCAAGCATGTCAGTCAGAGTCAAAGCCGATCGCGAATGAAATGCTATACGATCGAGCTGGATTGGACGAGAGTTTTGAAGCATACGCGTTGTTATTAACCCGCAAAGTCCTTTCCAATTTGCCCTTAGTCTTTTTATTTCTTATTTATTTTTAGTTTTTTGAGTCGATTTCCATCCTACATTGAGGGCAATGTAGAGTTTAAGTGTGGAGATGGGAAACTATCGTTTAGTGTCTAGTTAGTAGAGTCTTGAGTCGTAAAAAGTCGAAAAAAAAATTAATTAAAAAAAATTTCAAAAATCAAAAAAAAAATTAAAAAAATAATAGAAAATGTCTTTTGAAATAAGAAGTTTGCAAACTAAAAAGCGGAAAATGGTAGAAAAGTCGGGTTTTTGTTCGGCTTCAAATAATAATAATATGAGATAATATAATTGAGCTTGTGTCTAGTTTGGGACATGCGGGTAGGCTCGATTCGGTTCTAGGTTCCTTTGATCTTAAATATACCTAATTGTCGGTCTACTAGTGGGCTCTCATCTAGGGAGAGTGGAGAAATTGAAACCGCCAAAAATAGTATAAGAGATGCCGTTATAAGTTAATATCGTTAGAGTTTCTTTTCATATCTCGTTGAAAAAAAAGAAATAATAAAAGAGCTAGAAACTAAAGGAAAGTAGCGCAGGCCTATGTAATCCGAGTTGGGGATAGCGACTCTACAACCGGAATACCTTTAGGATGTGTGAAATCAAAATTGCGAAAAATTGCCTACGCCTATTGTAATCCGAGTTGGGGATAGCGACTCTACAGCCGGAATGCCTCTGGGTTAGGTACAAGCAAAGTCTAAGCTCGTAAAGAAAAAGAAGAAAAAAAAAAGATAAAAGTTAAGATTTGAATTTAAACTCTCTTGATCTTGGTATAAAACAGTTAGGAAATAACCCAGTGGTTGTTCCTTTTGTCCTATAAGCTTGAGGCGAGATTAGGTGGATTTGCAATTCTTAGCGTGAGGCCTTATGTAGATTGACCGCACTTGAACTAAATCGCATGATGAGGGCTCGTAACCGGGTTGGGTTTAAGAGGATCAATATACTTGCAATCGCGGCTAACACGAGTGTCAGTTTTAATAAAGTAACTTAAGCTTTTGTCCCGAACGACTATTCTGACTATGATTCCGTTTGCACAATTCTTTTACGAGGACGAAAAAAGGTTAAGTGTGGGGATATTTGATGTATTGTAAAATACATCTTTATTCGCATCCGTTTTAGTCGATATATATTCGTTTTTGTTCCGTTTTTAGCGTAGAATGTACATACTTTTGATATATTGTGTTTTGCCAGGTCCTGGTGCAAATGGAGCAAAAACGAGTAATACGGAAATGACCAGCCAGTTTGGCAGAGTAGAACGCCAGTGACAGAAGGAAATTTCCCGCTATTTTCCGTGAGTTGGCTGAGGCCACTATCTCTATTTTTTTAGAGGGCGGCTACAAAATATATATATTTGGATCGAGAGAAAGGGATATAGTTTTATAATTGAGGTTCATCTAATTTATTGGTGTTGTGCCGCATGAAGTTTGGGCTGCTAAAATACCCATTAGACGAGAAGCTTCATATTACTAATCTTGTGGGGCCGCCAAATATCAAATAGCCAGCAGATCATGATTTTGGAATTTTGAGCCATTTAAATTATATTATGTTATAACATAATTTACCTGAATTCAAATAATTCACTTTGATAGTCGACATCAAAGTCACGGAGGGTATCCAATTACCTTTATGGGTGTGGGCAAATTATTTATTTAGAATGTGATGATAGTATTGAAAACCCTAATATATCTTAAGGGAATATATATTTAATGATGGTTGGTGTAAGGACTCTCAAAAATGTCCTAAAACTAACCCACAAGTGAAAACCCGGACCCCTGAAACCATATCGTTCATCAAAAATCAAGAAATTTAGATTTATGGTATTCAGGCGGGCCGCGTAAAGGTTAAGCATACTTTACGTGGGCCGCGTCAAGGTGTGGTTTGACCGGATAAGCATCCGAGCCACGCGTGGACCACCTGGCAAGACTACCCGTGACACACCAAGCCTACTCCTAGACTAGGCTGCCCTCGCGGGCCGCGTAAAGAACAAGAGGAAGTTCACACGGGCCGCGTGAACCTCAATTTCAAGCTATAAATAGCTTGGATCAGGAGCAGTTCAACTTTGTCGAAATCAACTTTCAAAAACGAATTCTCACTGTCCAAAAGTCGAAATTACAATTAGTATAGCGAGGCGCTGCTACGATACCGGGTATTAACTCGATTGCTGCTACGATTCAATATCCGATCGATTGAAACTATCCAATGGATGTTTAAGTGCTGCCCACATTAGGGTTATGCTTTGTCATTCGTCGTGAATTCGATGGATGTTTAAGTATCGCACTTTGTCATTCGTTGTGAGGGTTTAATCTCGTGAGTTATCGTAAATGCTGTATTAGTTACTAACCTAGTTCGTGTGCATGTTATTTAATTTAGGTCACAAGGCTAATCAGTAGGCTAAACTCTGCCCGTAGAAAATCTGCAATGTGAGTCATTCTCTTTTATCAAAAGTATTTTACAATACTCCATTTTCAAATGTTATAATTACAGGGAGTAAGTCGTGGTTATCTTAATCACTGGCTAGTGGGGTATTGTGCACATTACTAATTTTCTCACGGGTTAGGCTAATAAATCCTAACAGTGATAATCATCACTACTTGGGTGACAGGACCCAATAGTGGTATGACCATCGTCACCAGGAGGTGACACGACGCCAGATAAAAATAAGATAGAAGCCATTGTAATCGCTCTTATGCTGTAATTTATAACTGTGTGTCATTTTCTCAAATTTGAGTGACTCGCCAGCATTTCCCCGCTGATAAAATATTTTTAAAACATGTTTCAGGCGACCTGCTGTAAATCAGGGAAAACGTGCTACGGAGCACTAACAAGCTTGAAGAGGTGGCTCAGTTAAAATGAATAAACATGTTTTAATAAATCAGGGAATTTCCTAGTTAAATTCCTCTATTGTAAACAATGGGGTTTATCCCAATTTATGGAATAAAATAATTCGGCATTTTCGAGTTTTAAAAGACCCTGTTAAAAAATCTTCCGCTGTCGCATCATAGATACCACGGGTTCCTGTCCCGCGGCTCCTGACCGGGTCAAACCGGGGCCGGGGCCGTGACAGGAAAAGGTGGTATCAGAGATACTGAAAGAGCCACTGATTTAAGCCTATTAAGTATTTAAATATACTTAATTTTTCTGATTACCGTTTTGTGATTATGTGCTTTATTAACTGATTACTTCTTAGTTACAGTGTGAGTAAGCAGAGAATATCGGATATCTATCTTAAATTAGATAGTATACCAAAAGATAAGGGATCCTCATCCCAATCAAATTCCTTAAGATACTCAGCAAACACTGAGGAGGGAATATTTGTTCGAAAGGCACAGTATGAGAAACCACTTTCCTCTAGTAAAAGAAGTTTGATTATTAGAAAAAGTCAAGAGAAAATGAGGAAGTTACAAACCAAAGAGGTGATAATAAAAGAGACCCAGGAAGTAGGCAACAACCCACCATGGGAAGATAAATTAGATGAAAAATGGGCAAATCTTTATATGTTAGCTACAGTAGCAGTAAATACTGACCTTTAAATTACCAACACCCTGACCCAGTATTAGCACTCATATTATCTATTAGCCAAAAACTTTAAAATAATATTAGTTGTACTAAAAATAAATATTTTGTTTCAATAAAATGGTTTATTAAATATTTGTAATTAATATTAAAATTCTGATTTTATTTTTTTAGAAAATTAATTTACCAAATTGTAAACTAAAAGTTTGTAAATGCTAAACAGCATGAATGAATTATCTGAAGCTCTAGAAAATCTCAATTTCTATCCCGTAAAAGTAGAAGTTTCCAGAGATTTTACTGGTTACTTGGCCGATGTGGAAGAACCTATGGAATTTCAAGCTCCACCTCCGGAGAAATCAAAACCTAAGAAAAGAAGAAGATTTGTGGGTTGGAGACGGGTGCGCAGAAGAAAACCAGCAACTAGGAAAATTCCTAAGATAGAAAATCCCATGAATAAAGGAAAAGGAATTGAGATTGAGGAAAGTTTTAGACAAGGAAGAATGGAAATTGGGGAAAGCTCCAAGCAAATCAAGGAAATGACGTTACAGGAAGAGCTAGATTTCATACTGGCAAGCTGTGATACCTTTAAGCCTGTCAATGAAAACCTTTTTACTTATCCTGCTGAAACCCAACTTCCAATAAACCTGGTACCAGCCATCCCAGAACCTTTGATTCACACTCAACCACAAGGAATGGACGAATGGTGGACCAACGATTGGCAATTCCAAAACCTACTAAATAATCCTTATACCTTTTTCCCTCAGTTCAAGCCAGAACCTGCACCAAATCCACCAATGAGTAATGAAAACTTAACTGAACTCCGCCATTTTGGCGAGGAGTTGATGAATGCAGGGAATAGGATCCGGGAGATATGAGGACAAATCTCCTGGAAATACGATGAGAGGGAACATTGCTTTTAATATGCTAGCTGATGAGGGAAAAGTGGGGTTGTGAAGCTGTGTTTGTATAATAATAATAGTAATAAAAATCAGTATGTGTAATAATCTAAAAATAAAACGTTTGTAAGATAACAGTGTGTACGGATGCATAATATAATATATAAAATGGAAGTCAAGAAATCGACAACTTTTGGCTATACGTGTTAATGTGATTATGTGCAATTGTTTTGTTATGTTTAATTATTAATTATTTATGCTAATCACTTATATAAATTAATTACCAGATGGCAAATGCTGGTAATAAACCAGTTAACGAAGTTAATCAATCTAAGCAAAATCAGGAAGAGCAATTGCTGAATAGGCAAGATATCGAGGATATCATTGCTCAAGGAATAGCCAATGCTATTCCAGCAATACTTGCTGCTGCTCGACATCCAGTTGAACCTCAAATAATTCCTAGTAAACGTACTCATGAGGAAAACTTCAGTAATAGTGTAAACGGAGGCGGCAATCATATTAATAATGACAATGAGGGGATACAAGCTCCACTCCTTAAGAAAATGAAAGCTGCAACGCCTGGTTGCACTTACAAGGAGTTTCTTGCCTGTAAACCGGCTGAGTTTATAGGTAACAAAGGGGCGACTGCTGCACTGCGTTGGTTAGAGAAAACTGAGGCAGTAATTATAATAAGTAAATGTGCTGAGGACGACAAGGTCATGTATGCGTCGAATCTTTTTAAAGAAGGGGCGTTAGAATGGTGGAATACGGTTCTACAAGCTAAAGGAAGAACTGTGGCGTATGCTATAAACTGGGAAGAATTTAAAAATCTCATAGAAAAAGAAAAGTCTGTCCCGAGTACGAAAAGGAACAAATGACAAATAAGTTCCTGACCCACCGGATGGTGGATGTAGACTGTCGAGGGTATACTTCGACATTCTTCGAGTATGCGAGAGTAGTACCAACCCTGGCTTCGCCAGAACCAGTACTTATTTCCCGCTATATTTGGGGATTGATTGGCAAAATCAGTAATATCGTCAAGGCTGCAAAACCCCGCACGATTGATGATGCGGTGGATTTAGCCAATACTCTGACTGACGAATTGGTACGAACGCGAGAAGAAAATAGAAAGAAGGAAGTGGCCCAAAAGATTACCCAAGGATTCCGTATGGGTAACCGTAACAATTTCAAGAGAAGGGGAACTGGGCAATCTTCCACTGGTCCATTTTGCAATTCCTGTAAAAGGAAGCATTTTGGAAGATGCAAAGTATATTGCAATTTTTGCAAAATTCTGGGGAATCAAGAGGAAGATTGCAGGAAGAAGAGATCCACAGTCTGCTACAACTGTGGAGAAGCTGGACATATTAGACCTGACTGCCCAAAATTGGTCAAACCAGCTGATAACAAAGCCAAACCTGCAGAAGGAACTAACAAGAAGAACGTAAGAGCCTTCCAACTGACTACTCAGGAAGCAGAACTAATCCCGGATGTGATAGCTGGTATGTTCCTAGTTCACAACGTTTATGCAAAAGTATTATTTGACTCTGGTGCAAACCAAAGTTTTATAAATACTTCATTCTGCCAAGCACTTAATTTACCCATAACCCAACTTAGGCAGATTTTTACAGTCGAAACGGCAGACGGAAATTCTGTTAATATAGATAAAGTTTTGCGAGAAGAAAAGATAGAACTTTTAGGTCATAGTTTTTCTGCAAACCTGTTACCTATGAAATTAGCCGGATTCGATGTTGTGTTAGGAATGGATTGGTTAGTAGCCAACCATGCCCGAATTCTTTGTGATAAGAATTCCATAGAAATTTATACACCTACAGGAGAATTAGTGGTGATTACAGGAGATAAGCCACGGAAGCCAATGAAGTTCATTTCAGTAATGAAAGTTCCTAGTTATGAACAAAAACAAGGAATAGTGTATATGATTTCAGTAATCATTAACACTAAAGGTAAAGAACTTAAAGAAATTCCAGTAGTATCAGAATACTCAGATGTATTCCCAGAAGAACTACCTGGATTACCACCTGATAGAGAGGTAGAATTTAGAATTCATCTAATTCCTGGAACTACACCGATAGCCAAGGCACCTTATCGGTTAGCACCCACCGAAATGTTAGAATTGAAAAAGCAATTAGATGAATTACTAAGCAAAGGATTCATACAACCTAGTCCATCCCCGTGGGGAGCGCCAGTATTGTTCGTAAAGAAGAAAGATGGGTCGATGCGAATGTGTATCGATTATAGAGAATTAAATAAGGTTACAATTAAGAATCGATACCCATTTCCTAGAATTGATGATCTTTTTTATCAACTTCAGGGAGCTAGATATTTTTCGAAAATAGATTTACGCTCCGGATATCATCAGTTAAAGGTACAAGAAGAAGACATACTTAAAACTGCTTTCAGGACTAGGTATGGTCATTACGAGTTTACAGTCATGCCCTTTGGGTTAACAAATGCTCCTGCAGCATTTATGGACATGATGAATAGAATCTGTAAACCGTACTTGGATAAATTCGTAATTGTCTTCATTGACGATATCCTTATTTATTCCAAAAGTCAGAATGAACACTGTCAGCACCTGCATGCACTCTTAACTCTGTTAAGAAAAGAGAAACTCTACGCCAAATTCTCGAAGTGTGAATTCTGGCTGCAAGAAGTGCAATTTTTAGGTCACATAGTGAATCATGAAGGCATTCACGTCGATCCTGCTAAGATAGAAGCAATCACCAAATGGAAGGTTCCGCAGTCAGCTATGGAAATTAGACGTTTTATAGGTTTAGCTGGATATTATAGACGGTTTATTAAGGATTTTTCCAAGATAGCTGTACCATTAACTAAGCTAACCTGTAAAGCAGTTAAATTTGAATGGGGACCTAGATAAGAAGAAGCCTTTAGAATTTTGAAGCAGAAGTTAACAAATGCTCCAATTCTGGCCTTACCGGAAGGAACAGAAGATTTTGAAGTATACTATGATGCTTCAAAGTTAGGATTAGGATGTGTATTGATGCAACGCAAGAAGGTAATTACGTATGCATCAAGACAATTGAAAAAGCACGAAGAAAACTATACGACTCATGATTTAGAGTTAGGAGCCATAATTTTTGCCCTTAAGATTTGGAGACATTATCTGTACGGAAGTAAGTTTACTATCTATACAGATCATAAAAGCTTAAGATATATATTTGGGCAAAAAGAATTAAACATGAGGCAAAGGAGATGGATAGAAATCCTAAGTGACTACGAATGTAATATTCAATATCACGAAGGAAATGCAAACGTAGTTGCAGATGCTTTAAGTCGTAAGTATCATGAAAAGCAAAAGCGAGTTCGTGCTCTTAGATTAAATCTACAGTTAGATTTAATGGAACAATTAAAAGATGTTCAGAAAACAGCAATTCAGGATAATGCTGAAGGAATGAAAGGATAAATAAAGGAATTAGAGCAAGGAGCAGATGGAATTTGGAGATTCCATAAGAAAAGAATTTGGGTACCTAAGCAAGGAGAATTAAGAAATAAAATTTTAGAAAAAGCCCATAAATATAGGTATACCATGCATCCTGGTAACAATAAAATGTACCAAGATTTAAGAAATAATTTCTGGTGGATAGGAATGAAAAAGGACATAGCTAGATATGTTTCTAAATGTCCAACTTGTTCACAAGTTAAGGCAGAACACCAGAAACCTTCAGGTCTACTACAACAATTAGGAATGCCTGTATGGAAATGGGAACTCAAAACAATGGATTTTGTTACTAAGTTACCCAAAACCAGAAAAGGGAATGATGCAATTTGGGTAATTGTGGATCGATTAACCAAATCAGCTCATTTTCTACCTATGAAAGAAACCTTTAGCATGGAAAGGTTAGCCAAGTTGTATGTAGATGAAGTTGTATCCTTACATGGAGTTCCACTCTCCATTGTATCGGATAGGGATAGTCGTTTCACTTCCCACTTCTGGACAAGTTTCCAAGAAGCTATGGGAACTCGACTAAATCTAAGTACTGCATATCATCCTCAAACAGACGGACAAAGTGAAAGGACGATCCAAACTCTAGAAGACATGCTTAGGGCATGTGTGATTGATTTTGGTGGAAATTGGGACAATCATTAACCTTTAATTGAATTCTCCTATAACAATAGTTATCATTCAAGTATTGAAGCTGCCCCATTCGAAGCACTTTACGGACGTAAGTGTAGAACTCCAGTATGTTGGGCAGAAATAGGAGAAAGTCAATTATCAGGTCCTGAAATTGTACAAGAAACTACTGACAAGATTACTCAAATCAAGGAAAGACTAAAGACGGCTCGAGATCGCCAGAAAAGTTATGCAGATAATAGGCGTAAGCCGTTAGAGTTCCAAGTTGGAGATAAGGTACTATAAAAAGTTTCTCCTTGGAAAGGAGTTGTGCGGTTTGGTAAGAAAGGAAAGCTGAGTCCAAGATATGTAGGACCATTTTCAGTAATCCAACGTATAGGACCAGTTGCTTATCATTTACAACTACCAGAAGAGTTAGTTGAGGTACATGACGTATTTCATGTATCCAACCTCAAGAAATGTTTATCAGACGAATCATTGGTAGTACCTCTTCAAGATATAGAGGTAAACGAAAAGTTAAAATTTGTTGAGAAACCTCTTCAGATAGAAGACAAAAAGATCAAATTTCTCAAGCACAAACGACTAGTGCTAGTCAAGGTCAGATGGGATTTCAAGAGAGGACCCGAGTACACTTGGGAACTGGAATCGGAGATGAAAAGAAAGTATCCTCACTTATTTCAATAAATCTCAAGGACGAGATTTTAAATAAGGTGCGGAGGATGTAAGGACTCTCAAAAATGTCCTAAAACTAACCCACAAGTGAAAAGCCGGACCCTTGAAACCATATCGTTCATCAAAAATCAAGCAATTTAGATTTATGGTATTCAGGCGGGCCGCGTAAAGGTTAAGCATACTTTACGCGGGCCGCGTCAAGGTGTGGTTTGACCGGATAAGCATCCGAGCCACGCGTGGACCACCTGGCAAGACTACCCGTGACACACCAAGCCTACTCCTAGACTAGGCTGCCCTCGCGGGCCGCGTAAAGAACAAGAGGAAGTTCACACGGGCCGCGTGAACCTCAATTTCCAGCTATAAATAGCTTGGATCAGGAGCAGTTCAACTTTGTCGAAATTAACTTTCAAAAACGAATTCTCACTGTCCAAAAGTCGAAATTACAATTAGTATAGCGAGGCGCTGCTACAATACCGGGTATTAACTCGATCGCTGCTACGATCCAATATCCGATCGATTGAAACTATCCAATGGATGTTTAAGTGCTGCCCACATTAGGGTTATGCTTTGTCATTCGTCGTGAATTCGATGGATGTTTAAGTATTGCACTTTGTCATTCGTTGTGAGGGTTTAATCTCGTGAGTTATTGTAAATGCTGTATTAGTTACTAACCTAGTTCGTGTGCATGTTATTTAATTTAGGTCACAAGGCTAATCAGTAGGCTAAACTCTGCCCGTATAAATCTGCAATGTGAGTCATTCTCTTTTATCAAAAGTATTTTACAATACTCCATTTTCAAATGTTATAATTACAGGGAGTAAGTCGTGGTTATCTTAATCACTAGCTAGTGGGGTATTGTGCACACTACTAATTTTCTCACGGGTTAGGCTAATAAATCCTAACAGTGATAATCATCACTACTTGGGTGACAGGACCCAATAGTGGTATGACCATCATCACTAGGAGATGACACGACGCCAGATAAAAATAAGATAGAAGCCATTGTAATCGCTCTTATGCTGTAATTTATAACTGTGTATCATTTTCTCAAATTTGAGTGACTCGCCAGCATTTCCCCGCTGATAAAATATTTTTAAAACATGTTTCAGGCGACCTGCTGTAAATCAAGGAAAACGTGCTACGGAGCACTAACAAGCTTGAAGAGGTGGCTCAGTTAAAATGAATAAACATGTTTTAATAAATCAGGGAATTTCCTAGTTAAATTCCTCTATTGTAAACAATGGGGTTTATCCCAATTTATGGAATAAAATAATTGGGCATTTTCGAGTTTTAAAAGATCCTGTTAAAAAATCTTCCGCTGTCGCATCATAGATACCACGGATTCCTGTCCCGCGGCTCCTGACCGGGTCAAACCGGGGTCGGGGCCATGACAGTTGGGCACGAAAATAAGGGGGAAGGCGACACATTAATTGGGGGAGGCTACCATATTCAATAAAAGTTGTTGCTGTTGAGTTCGAAAAAAAAAGATAGGACATCAGGGACGGAAGGGACGAACACAGCAGTGGACGAACTCAGATTGGAAGAATTTTAGAGGCTTATTTTGCAAAAGGTTTTGAGCCACGGAATCATCGGGATTAAGCGGGAAGCTTGGAAGTCACGGAATTTACGGGTTCTACCTTACGATTTCTTTTATTTTCTTGTTTCTTGTTTTTACTTCGATGAATTCTTGTTTGAGACTTTGTGTTTTTATTTTTAAGACTATGATTCTTGGCTAGACTTTTTATGCTACCTAGGCATGACAATGGTTTAATAAAGATTGGATTTTATTCGGTTTTAATGTGGTTTATGGGTTTTCTTGTATTGTAAACGGCTATGGAATTTTAACTTGGTGTATATGCATGCTTGATATTGTTTGTTCGCTGTTTATTGCTTCGTATAATCCTTGGTGACGGTCTATATCACATAATGGGGTTATGCTAGGGTTCTTGATTTAGGTGAGTGTCTATATAACGTAATAAGTCATTAATCCTTTAGGGTGAAAATCGAGTAAGTAACCTTAGAAGTAATATTCGGTAATCTTATAAAATCAAGTGTTCTACTAATCTTTTCGCTATGAGGCTCGAGGTTGTTAATAGGTCTTGGTTTGGATTATAGCTAGATTTAGGTTTTGTGAGAAATCGGTCTAGTTCCCTACCCATTCTCTTGTCTATTAAACCAAGTTGAAACTCATAGTTGCCTTAGACTTTCGCGCTGTAAGGTAGATTGTCACATTAAGGCACTTTCAAGAAGTTAGAGGACTATAAGGAAATCTAACAACCGGTAATCGTAACACCCTAGGTAGTGCCACAAGAATCGCCTTGAGAAGGGTCGAGGGGCTTAGTGGTGTCTTAATAGGTTTAGTATCCAAAGATCCCGGTTCCATACCACATTACCTTCGAATAGAAATCCATTCCGAGTTAAGCTTGCGTCTAGCCTAGGTAGTCTTCATCGCCACTGATTCAAGTCTTCCTCCAAATTCATGTTTAGTTAATTTAATTAATTTAGTTTAATCTTTATTTGCATCTTTAGGATTTTTAGTAAACCCCGCTCAAGTATAAAAACAATTAGAGTCCGTGTCAGGCTAAGTCTAGATAGAGTCGTAAACGTAATTAGAGAGTCTCGTGGGTTCGATACTAGGACTTACTTAACCTATACTGCATTGACCGGTACACTTGTCGGTTGTGTGGTCTAGATTAGAGAGTCTTAGTTTTTTAAATTTAAAATTTAGGTGTCTAATTTAGGGTTAATTTAGTTAGTTTAATTAGACCACTTTTAGCACATCAAATTTTTGGCGTCGTTGCCGGGGATTCTTTGGCGATTGCGTTGATTACTTTGTTTGGACTTATTTGACATATTACGTGCTACTTGCTTTTGTATATTGAGTCGTAGGAGTCTAATTGTCCTTGTCTTTTATTTTTCTTGAGTCTTGTAAATATGTGTGAAATTTGTGGAGGACCTCATTTTACTGTTAATTGCCCACAATATGAGGGGTCCTCGGCACAATGTTACGCTAACCCTTTTGTGCAGTCACAACCATATTTTTCACAGGGGTATTCTTTGAATTATTATGATAACCAGCCATATTACGATGATCCGTATCAGCAGCCACAACATAACCAGGGTCAGACTAGCGATAGAGGTTTAGAGGGTAGTTTGAGTAGGATTGAGGAGATGTTTGCTCAGTTGATGGTGGTTACTCAGGAAACCTTAACCGAATTTGATAACTTTGCTAAAAATCAAGAGCAAATAAATAAAAATAAAGAGTCTGCTATATTAGATCAACAGACTACTCTATTAGATCCTCAACGTACAGTAGATGACATTGCTAGGAGATTGAAAGAAGAGGAACAAGCTCAAAAACTCCAACCAGAACAGCCAACGACTGGCTATACATATGATGCGGAAGGTAACTACCTCGGTTACATGCTTTCTACTGGGGAATTAATCCGAACATTTCCAGAACTGGGGAAAGAGCTGCCATATGAGGATTGGTCAGATGAAGAGATCACTTCAGTAACGGAGACGACAATGGACGACGAAGTCCCACCTCCGGTTCCAATTATTAATTACAGGAGTGACTCTGATGACGAAATAGACGAAGAAGAATGGGTGGCGTATCAGAGGTCGTTAGTGAAGAAAGAAGTAATTGAAGAGGAAGTGGAATTGGGGGATTCCACTGGTTGGATGTTTGATGAAGTGGAAAAAGAAAAAGTGATGGAGGAGGAAGTGGATTTAGGAGACTCACTTGGGTTAATGTTTGGTGCAGAGGAAGAAATTGAAGAGGTTGAAATTAAGTCGTCTGGGGAGGATGAGTTTTTAGAGTTAGAATTAGAGGGTTTATCGGTCTATGAAGAGGGAGGAGTATTGGACCCTGATGGGGACATAGCATACTTTGATGCCCTACTTGAAGGTGAACTGACAGAGGTAATCAAACCTACCCAAGACGAAGAGACTAAGTGTGGGGATCATCCTTTGAAAGTGATGGAAGAAGAAGAAGAACACCACAACTGGCCTATGGTATTAGTGATAGGTGAAACTGGAAAATAAGAGAAGCCACGAGAGTAGGCAAAGAAGAGAAAAAGAAAGGATCTAAACCGGGAGAGGATTGAAGGTTTATATAAGATGGAGATGAAGGAGCCATTCAAACATGATCAGTCTTCTCACTACATGCCACGCATTCGGTTTCCTCCAGGTAAGTTTAAGTTTTGGTGGTCTGACCCGTTTGAAAATTTTAAAATATTTTATAATTCCACCACTAAATTTTTAAATATTTTTGAGGATCGGATGGAATTAAACGGGTTGGATAGGGTCCAGATCAAAGAAAAGCCTCCTGATTAAATTCAAGTGTGGGGAGGTTTTGTAGAGTTTGTACAGAGTCGTAGTTTTTGTATATTGAGTCTAATTTAGTTGTGTCGAGTCGGTACTACTTTGGTTTTTGCTTGTTTTTGTTTATGCAGGTTTGAATCGTGCCACCCATACTCAATCTCCATTCGGGTGATTTTGGGGCTGCTTATCAGATATCAAGCATTTACCAAGCATGTCAGTCAGAGTCAAAGTCGATCGCGAATGAAATGCTATACGATCGAGTTGGATTGGACGAGAGTTTTGAAGCATACGCGTTGTTATTAACCAGCTAAGTCCTTTCCAATTTGCCCTTAGTCTTTTTATTTCTTATTTATTTTTAGTTTTTTAAGTCGGTTTCCATCCTACATTGAGGGCAATGTAGAGTTTAAGTGTGGGGATGGGAAACTATCGTTTAGTGTCTAGTTAGTAGAGTCTTGAGTCGTAAAAAGTCGAAAAAAGTTAATTAAAAAAAATAAAAATAAATAAAAAAATAATAGAAAATGTCTTTTGAAATAAGAAGTTTGCAAACTAAAAAGCGGAAAATGATAGAAAAGTCGGGTTTTTGTTCGGCTTCAAATAATAATAATATGAGATAATATAATTGAGCTTGTGTCTAGTTTGGGATATGCGGGTAGGCTCGATTCGGTTCTAGGTTCCTTTGATCTTAAATATACCTAATTGTCGGTCTACTAGTGGGTTCTCATCTAGGGAGAGTGGAGAAATTGAAACCGCAAAAAATAGTATAAGGGATGCCGTTATAAGTTAAGATCGTTAGAGTTTCTTTTCATATCTCGTTGAAAAAAAAAAAGAAATAATAAAAGAGCTAGAAACTAAAGGAAAGTAGCGCAGGCCTATGTAATCCGAGTTGGGGATAGCGACTCTACAGCCGGAATACCTCTAGGATGTGTGAAATCAAAATTGCGAAAAATTGCCTACGCCTATTGTAATCCGAGTTGGGGATAGCGACTCTACAGCCGGAATGCCTCTGGGTTAGGTACAAGCAAAGTCTAAGCTCGTAAAGAAAAAGAAGAAAAAAAAAAGAGAAAAGTTAAGATTTGAATTTAAACTCTCTTGATCTTGGTATAAAACAGTTAGGAAATAACCTAGTGGTTGTTCCTTTTGTCCTATAAGCTTGTGGCGGGATTAGGTGGATTTGCAATTCTTAGCGTGAGGCCTTAGGTAGATTGACCGCACTTGAACTAAATCGCATGATAAGGGCTCGGAACCGGGTTGGGTTTAATAGGATCAATATACTTGCAATCGCGGCTAACACGAGTGTCGGTTTTAATAAAGTAACTTAAGCTTTTGTCCCGAACGACTATTCCGACTATGATTCCGTTTGCACAATTCTTTTCCGAGGACGAAAAAAGGTTAAGTGTGGGGATATTTGATGTATTGTAAAATACATCTTTATTCGCGTCCGTTTTAGTCGATAGATATTCGTTTTTGTTCCGTTTTCAGCGTAGAATGTACATACTTTTGATATATTGTGTTTTGCCAGGTCCTGGTGCAAATGGAGCAAAAACGAGTAATACGGAAATGACCAGCCAGTTGGGCAGAGTAGAACGCCAGTGACAGAAGGAAATTTGCCGCTATTTTCCGTGAGTTGGCTGAAAGTGGTTTAACTAAATTAACTAAATTAAACCCTAAACTAGACTCTCTAAGTTTTAAATTTATAAAACTAGGACTCTCTAAAACCTAAACCACGCAACCGGCAAGTGTACCGATCGATGCAATATAGCCTAAGTAAGTCCGAGTATCGAACCCACGAGACTCTCTAATTACGCTAATTAGACTCTATCTAGACCTAGACTGACACAGACTCTAACTGTTTAATTGGTTGGGGGGGGGAGGTTACGGAAAATCGAAGAAAATCTATTTAAACTAATTAATAAATTAAAACTAGACTAAATACGAAATAAGGCAAAGGCTTTTCTTATATGATGAACGAGACCACCTAGACTAGAATCCTGGATTGTTTTTAAGAGATTACCGATTAAGTTAAACGCATGAATTACGGAACCGGGATCTTAAAGTACTAAACCTATTAAGAACCAACTAAGCCCCTCGACCCTTCTCAAGGAGAAACCTGTGGAACTACCTAGGCTGTTAATCCTACCGGTTATTAGACGCCTTTCCAGTTGTCTAATTATTGTGTAAGTACCCTAATGTTGACCTACTCTTTTCCAATCATAGATCTAGGGTCGTTTGAATTAATTAACTTGACTTGATAGACTAATAAACCGACGAGGCAACTAAGACACAACCTTTTCCAAGGATTATCTAAAGCAATTCGTCGGGTAAGACCTACCAATAGCCCCTCACTTTCCAGGTATTAGGACTAGTAGAACACTAAGACTTAGCAAATTACTAACAATTACTTCTAGGGGTTACCGGCCGATTCTCCCTAAAGAGTTAAGGTTTTCTTACGTGATATAGACACTCACCGAAATCCTAGACCCTAATATGACTCTATGTTGTGATATAGACCGTCACTAAGAATCATATGAAGCAAATAATAACAATAAACCAACTCAAAGCATGCATATACATCAAATCATTAAACCAAACTTTTTACTAAACACAACCAATCCATAATAATCATGCAATTAACAAAACCGGTAAAAACTTCATATTAATCCATTCATCAAGTCTAGGTGGTTTAAATGTTTAGCCAATCAAAGTCATGAACGAAGATAATAAACAAGGTTCACTAACAGAATTCATTGAAGTAAAATAAAGAAACTAAGAATACAAGATAATTAAATAGATAAAACCCGTTTAATTCTTAATCCCTAAGCCTCTTGCTTTAACCCCAATAATTCTTGAACTTGAACCCTTGCAAAATAAAGCTCTGAATTCGTCCCAATGCTGATCGTGCGTCTGATATGCCTCTCTCTTCGTATCTGATGTTCGGCTCCTCTGACTTCGTATGATTTGATGTTCGGTTCCTCTAAAACAACTCCTTTATTCTAATATATTAATGCCGCCTCCCAATTCTTCGTTTCTTGATCAATGTCACCGTCCTCTCAAAAGGCCCACCAAATAAATCACTTCACTTGCTGGACATATAACCTCTCATGGCCCAACGTTTCAATGCATGTCCAATATTTTTGGCTAAAAAGCCTTTCATGCCCATCTTTAAAATTAATCCAAAAGATGCACGTGCAAAGTTGATTTGTTTTCATCTAAGAATTGATTAAACTTGATATCTCTCATCTCTTATTGCTTTACGTCCCCAACAACCACAATGGCAGCCTCTTTTTTTCATATTTGATAAATATATTAGTTTTTTATACTCTAATTCATAATAATGGATATGTCCATGGCTACCACTATTAGATAGCGTAGAGATAGTGGGCTCGATCCACTCACAGAAAATAGTGGCGAATTTTCTTCGGTCACTGGCGCCTCACTCTTCCCAACTAGCTGTTCCATATCACTCGTTTTTTGCTCCATTTGCACCAGGACTTGCTAAAACACCAAATAATATAATATAATATAATACTAAACTAAATAAAAGCAAATAAAAATTGTACAAAAATTGTACAATCTACACGGGACAAATATGTGTATTTTACCCCACATCAGGCCACTATCTCTATTTTTTTAGAGGGCGGCCACAAAATATATATATTTGGATCGAGAGAAAGGGATATAGTTTTATAATTGAGGTTCATCTAATTTATTGGTGTTCTGCCGCATGAAGTTTGAGCTGCTAAAATACCCATTAGACGAGAAGCTTCATATTACTAATCTTGTGGGGCCGCCAAATATCAAATAGCCAGCAGGTCATGATTTTGGAATTTTGAGCCATTTAAAATATATTATGTTATAACATAATTTACCCGAATTCAAATAATTCACTTTGATAGTCGACATCAAAGTCACGGAGGGTATCCAATTACCTTTATGGGTGTGGGCCAATTATTTATTTAGAATGTGATGATAGTATTGAAAACCCTAATATATCTTAAGGGAATATATATTTAACGATGGTTGGTGTAAGGACTCTCAAAAATGTCCTAAAACTAACCCACAAGTGAAAACCCGGACCCCTGAAACCATATCGTTCATCAAAAATCAAGAAATTTAGATTTATGGTATTCAGGCGGGCCGCGTAAAGGTTAAGCATACTTTACGCGGGCCGCGTCAAGGTGTGGTTTGACCGGATAAGCATCCGAGCCACGCGTGGACCACCTGGCAAGACTACCCATGACACACCAAGCCTACTCCTAGACTAGGCTGCCCTCGCGGGCCGCGTAAAGAACAAGAGGAAGTTCACGCGGGCCGCGTGAACCTCAATTTCAAGCTATAAATAGCTTGGATCAGGAGCAGTTCAACTTTGTCGAAATCAACTTTCAAAAACGAATTCTCACTGTCCAAAAGTCGAAATTACAATTAGTATAGCGAGGCGCTGCTACGATACCGGGTATTAACTCGATCGCTGCTACGATTCAATATCCGATCGATTGAAACTATCCAATGGATGTTTAAGTGCTGCCCACATTAGGGTTATGCTTTGTCATTCGTCGTGAATTCGATGGATGTTTAAGTATCGCACTTTGTCATTCTTTGTGAGGGTTTAATCTCGTGAGTTATCGTAAATGCTGTATTAGTTACTAACCTAGTTCGTGTGCATGTTATTTAATTTAGGTCACAAGGCTCATCAGTAGGCTAAACTCTGCCCGTATAAATCTGCAATGTGAGTCATTCTCTTTTATCAAAAGTATTTTACAATACTCCATTTTCAAATGTTATAATTACAGGGAGTAAGTCGTGGTTATCTTAATCACTGGCTAGTGGGGTATTGTGCACATTACTAATTTTCTCACGGGTTAGGCTAATAAATCCTAACAGTGATAATCATCACTACTTGGGTGACAGGACCCAATAGTGGTATGATCATCGTCACCAGGAGGTGACACGGCGCCAGATAAAAATAAGATAGAAGCCATTGTAATCGCTCTTATGCTGTAATTTATAACTGTGTGTCATTTTCTCAAATTTGAGTGACTCGCCAGCATTTCCCCGCTGATAAAATATTTTTAAAACATGTTTCAGGCGACCTGGCTGTAAATCAAGGAAAACGTGCTACGGAGCACTAACAAGCTTGAAGAGGTGGCTCAGTTAAAATGAATAAACATGTTTTAATAAATCAGGAAATTTCCTAGTTAAATTCCTCTATTGTAAACAATGGAGTTTATCCCAATTTATGGAATAAAATAATTCGGCATTTTTGAGTTTTAAAAGATCCTGTTAAAAAATCTTCCGCTGTCGCATCATAGATACCACGGGTTCCTGTCCCGCGGCTCCTGACCGGGTCAAACCGGGGCCGGGGCCGTGATAGGAAAAGGTGGTATCAGAGCTACTGAAAGAGCCACTGATTTAAGCCTATTAATTATTTAAATATACTTAATTTTCCTGATTACCGTTTTGTGATTATGTGCTTTATTAACTGATTACTTGTTAGTTACAGTATGAGTAAGCAGAGAATATCGGATATCTATCTTAAATTAGATAGTATACCAAAAGATAAGGGATCCTCATCCCAATCAAATTCCTCAAGATACTCAGCAAACACTGAGGAGGGAATATTTGTTCGAAAGACACAGTATGAGAAACCACTTTCCTCTAGTAAAAGAAGTTTGATTATTAGAAAAAGTCAAGAGAAAATGAGGAAGTTACAAACCAAAGCGGTGATAATAAAAGAGACCCAGGAAGTAGGCAACAACCCACCATGGGAAGGTAAATAAGATGAAAAATGGGCAAATCTTTATATGTTAGCTACAGTAGCAGTAAATACTGACCTTTAAATTACCAACACCCTGACCCAGTATTAGCACTCATATTATCTATTAGCCAAAAACTTTAAAATAATATTAGTTGTACTAAAAATAAATATTTTGTTTCAATAAAATGGTTTATTAAATATTTGTAATTAATATTAAAATTCTGATTCTATTTTTTTAGAAAATTAATTTACCAAATTGTAAACTAAAAGTTTGTAAATGCTAAACAGCATGAATTAATTATCTGAAGCTCTAGAAAATCTCAATTTCTATCCCGTAAAAGTAGAAGTTTCCAGAGATTTTACTGGTTACTTGGCCGATGTGGAAGAACCTATGGAATTTCAAGCTCCACCTCCGGAGAAATCAAAACCTAAGAAAAGAAGAAGATTTGTGGGTTGGAGACGGGTGCGCAGAAGAAAACCAGCAACTAGGAAAATTCCTAAGATAGAAAATCCCATGAATAAAGGAAAAGGAATTGAGATTGAGGAAAGTTTTAGACAAGGAGGAATGGAAATTGGGGAAAGCTCCAAGCAAATCAAGGAAATGGCGTTACATGAAGAGCTAGATTTCATACTGGCAAGCTGTGATACCCTTAAGCCTGTCAATGAAAACCTTTTTACTTATTCTGCTGAAACCCAACTTCCAATAAACCTGGAACCAGCCATCCCAGAACCTTTGATTCACACTCAACCACAAGGAATGGACGAATGGTGGACCCTATAAGCTAGCCGACTCAGAATGTAAAAAGCTTCCAAGACATTGGAATGGAAAAACCCTTAAGAGGTTTCATGTCTAATCAAGA
This sequence comes from Helianthus tuberosus, assembly GCA_030545235.1. Lineage (NCBI taxonomy): Eukaryota > Viridiplantae > Streptophyta > Magnoliopsida > Asterales > Asteraceae > Helianthus > Helianthus tuberosus. Next base: position 133,358,793 of record CM060353.1, on the reverse strand, counting down.
AAGATTGGTTTGTATTTCAAGTTGTATTTTAAGAGTTGTCCTAAGAACATTTTGTAACACAATGTCTCTTGAATGAATGATGATTTTTTATCAAATTTGTCTTTCTATCCTAGAATCAGGTTGAGAGCCTAGCAAAAAACTCCATGGCAAGGGCCATGTAAGGGGATGAGCTCCCAGGCCACATCGCTCAGTAGGTTCTAGGGTTGAATGGACCTATATAAGGGGTGAGTTCCTAAATCAATACAACTCCATGAGACTTATAATAAAAAACAAGGTTGTCTCATAGACGGGTCTGAACAACCTACACCAAATATTCCTTAAGCCTTAGTAAATTTATCAAAAACGGGCTTACGAAATGAAATCAAACCAAGGAAAGTAATAAATAGGATAGGTGCTATGTCTTCTTGTTAAAAATACCAAGGCTAAGTGAGTGCAGGACTGAACCCTGTAATGTATAAAAAACATGAAGACAACACAGAACCCAACAAAAACAATACCATGAAAACAAAGGGAGCAATGCAACAACATAAGTAAAAAATACAAACCAAGACATCAAGTCATAAAACTAAAGTAGTAACCAGAAGCCTTCAAAGCTTCAAGCTACATACATTCAAACAGCCAGAAGCCTTGAAGGCTTGAAGCCAACCAAGCTGCCTTAATAAAACAGGCAAAAACACAAAAAATATAACACAAGGCAAGTAGTAGAAACTTTGTAACATAACGAAAGCCTTAAAAGGCTTCCAACATCCAAGCAAGCCTTAGTAGCTTATAAACCTAAGAAATTGTTCAAACGGCCATCAAGGCCAAACCACAACCACAAAACAGGAACCTTAGGGGTTCCTGCAAAACCTAAAATTGTTTAAGATACTATACAAACCATTCAATTGTTTTTGGGGTGCTAAGAAAGCTATGAATGTTTTTCAAGCATCAAACAGGAGGCTTAGAAGCCCCGGAACCATCACCTTTAACCTTCTTGGCCTTCTTGGCCTTCTTTGGCTTCTTGACCTTCGAGCCACCATCATCACCAACTGCTGAACCTTCGAGGCTTGGGTCCTTTGAAGCATCGGGTCCTCCTAAAAGGGTCTCTTCGGTGTCCCCTGAATAAGAACGCTTCCTTGTAAGGGAACCAAGCACTTCGGCACAAACTTTTTGATTAAGACCATCTGGCTTCAGCTCCTGCAAAACAGAAAGAGGTTTGCCAAAACAAGTTGCAACTTGACTTACATACGGGTAAGTCAACCTCTCCATCTGCTGAACAACACTCTTAAAAACCTCAGAAGCATCGGGACGGTGCAAAGGGACTGCTCCAAGGATTTACCAGATTCATGAAGTTTATAACCAGCAATGAGGCCTTGATGTTTCCCCAAGTTGAGCAATTTGGTATAAACTTCTCCAAGAGCAGAATTAAACTCCTTAGAGTGAAGAAGGTAGGTAACAACTTGGTGGAAACCTTGCTCAATAAGCCATTGGTTATCACCGGTGGCTTGAGCAACTGAATCCTTCAGACCTTCTTTCTCTTCATCAAAGGCTCTTTGTTGAACAGTCAAGGCCTCCCTATCAGCTTTTATTTTCAACCGATCAGCTTCGAAACCTTTTTTGAGATCATTTATCTCAATTTCGTGCCTCCTGGTTAATTCACTCGCCTTCTTCACCCAAGCTTCTTCCTTCTTTGAAAATCCATCAATTTCTTTCTTCATTGCAGCCATCGAAGACTTCATTTTCTCCTTCTTCTTAGAAAACTCCTCATACTCCTGCATTCCCTTCTGAAAACGGGTAACATCCTTAGCAACCAAGGCAAAAAGGTTGCAGGAGCTAAGCATCAACCTTGATATGAAATGGTCACTTTCCATTTTTAGAAATGGCACCACGGACGCCAGGAGGAGCAAAGTGAGCCAAAACATTAGCACAAACACTGGGATCTTTGAAACTATCACCAACTTTCACAGTCCACTCAGGAACATAAACTTGATCCTCATTCAACCCTTCAACGTCCATGCTCGATGAACCCTGAACAGGAGTAGTCACAACCTTCTTGGCTGAATCCTCCTTCTTACCATGAACTACCAACTTCTTCTCCTTTTCAACATCAACATCCTGACCCACAGAAGCCTCAATATCATCACTAAGTTTCGCCGGATCAGAAGAAGTAGATTGAGGTGCACTCTTTAGCAGAAGACGAGCAGAGCGACGGGTTGAAGCCTTGGGAGCAGCAGGCTTAGTAAAACCCTTGACATTAGAAACACTAACATAGCCAGCACCTTCGAACCTCTGTTCGGAACTCCTAACCACAGGATTTTCACCAGGAATAGCCGGGACATCCCCAAATGCAACATCAGATGTATCGTCACTCTTGATAAAATCCAGGGCAGACATAACTACAAAACATCATAAAACAAAAACAGATAAGTTACAAAATAAAAGAATTCCAAAAGGCAGAACAGGGGAAATGCCTACCCTCGCCATTCCTCATAAGAACCTGATCCCGATTAGCCTTATCCCATAACTTGCTAACACCCAACAAAACTAGCAAATGTTCAGGAAAAGGATGAACCCTTAAAGGGCACTCTCGGATAGCGTTAAGAAAAACTTCATTCAAATCAGACTCGGAAGGTTCCGGTTCATTGAGAACGGCATATGGGTGTCTCCACACCATTTTAAAAGGGACAATAGAATCAGAAACCCAGAAAAATCGATCCTTCCAAGTACCAAGTCTGGTAACCATAGAAGAGATCAGACAAGTGTCAACCTTGGATGTCTCAAAGGTGAACCAATCGCCGTTTTTCGCCAAGCGGAAAAATCGACGGAATAGCAACAATGAAGGGTCATACCCACAAGCACGACATAAAACCTCGAAGTGCAAAACCCTAGCCATGCCCTTTGGATGAATTTGACCAAAAGAAACTCGATAGTACTCCAAAACATTCAGTACAAAAAGAGAAAACGGATGACGAAGGTTTGAAAATTCAAAGTGATGACAATACAGGGCAATAGAACCAGAGGGACATTGATCAATAGACTTATCACAAGCCGGTGCAACTGGTTTAAACTTCATCCCAATCCCCCATTCCATGCAAAACAATTCTACTTCCTCTTGGGTCAATCGAGAAAACGATTTCGCCAAGTCTTTCCGTGCACCCATGATCAAAATAAAGAACAAGTAAAACACACAAAGAAATCAGAACTAACCTGAAAACGGAAGGGAGAATATGGAAGGAACTTGAGAGATAAAAGAAAAGGATCGTTGATTATCTTGAGGAATAAATGAAAAATAAAAACCAAATGAAGTTATGATTACTCGGCAGTTAATGTAGGTCCCGAAATCTGAGGATCGATAACAAAAACCAAACCCTTGTTTATAACAAACAATGTCACGGGTGCGGAATCCCCATAACGATGCCAAATCAAACACAGTTAATAACACACGTGGTATAACCAATGAAACGCAATCTATTGATTAAATGGGATAAGAACCAAGAACAACTGATACACACACAGTTTTACAGAATAACTCTTAGGGTATGCTCTCATCTAGTTTCAAAGTGAAACTAGAAAGTGTTTATATAGCAGCCTGGGCCCTAACCTCGACGAAACCATATGTGGGCTCGACAAAACACCATTGGGCCAGACATTGGGCCTGAAGAAACCCAACAGTCGACGAAACCAGAGGGTTTCGTCATTGTTCACGACGAAACCTTAGGTTTTTGACATAGGGGAGTTTCGTCATGATGAGTTCGACGAAACCTAGGGGTTTCGTCGAAGGCTGCATAAGTTGTAATGTTTGCTGCAAACAGACAGTTGCAGCAAACAACTTCTAAACACATAAGTAAAGACATTTATACCCTTACATGCAACATGCATTGTTCATAAACATTACATAACAAACAGAGACAAAATAGTCAGACACAAGTGGATAGGAGGATATCCGACTTGGTCGACGGCGAATACAGACTCGATAAATGTAAAAGACCGTACAAAATACAATGCTAATACAGACTAGTTACAGACACAAAAAGGTGCACCAACAAACTCCCCCTTGTCTGTTACTTGTCTTCGGTCTTCAAATCTTCAATCTTCAGTGATGTTCGGACCACGAACTGCCCGCATGAATTCCTCGGTAGTAGCAGAAGCAAGCGACGCGCTGGAATCGCAAAGCTTGATGCACGTCCTTGTCTTCGTAGAAAATCTCGTGCCGATATAATTTGTCGATGTCGGCCACAGACATGTTAACGATCCACATCGGATCCAACATTCGGAAATTTTCACGATCACCTCTAAACACTATCACCGCTTCATGAGTGTCTGAGTCGTAGCACCATAATGCCATTTCATTGAGAAAGTTCTGCTGCATCGGCATTAATGGGATTTTATCTACGACTTTTGCGGGTTGATACACAAGCTTGTAGTGCCCCGTGTTCGTTGCTGGATCAAGAGTAAACTTGATCTGCTGATAAATAGGGAACTGAGGCTTGTACGACTCGTCTTTCTAGCCAGACTTTTTGTTCATCTTTATCAGCCGCTCGAATAAAGTTGCGCCTTCGAATTTTGAGCGATTAATAAGCTCAATCTTCGTCAATGCTGCAACATCGTAAAAAGGCAAAGATATTATGCTTAGCAACGATCGGAAGTATTGAATACCGAATTCCCTTTTATGGCGACACAATGTATTTCCTTAATGAACATCCAGCAAAGGATTCTTCCACTCGGCTTCGCTTTCTCAAACTGTAAGTAATCAACTTGAGCGACATCTGGCACAGACTTGGACACCTTCGATAAGAACTGATTTCGCCATTCGGTGAACGCATCTGTGGCATTTTCAGAAGTATCACGGTTCTTTAAATGCTCATCTATGACGTCCACATTCTCTTGTAACCATTCTTCATCGAAAGGAGCGAATTCAGTCCCGTCTTTACGCACATACGCGGACTTCTTCTCATTTCCCTCAAAACAATCTCTTCAATGTTTTCAACATCAGTAGTCTCAGGCTCACTAGGTATCTTATCAATCTCAGCATCATCAATCTCTTTCATTGTGTTTAGAGCAAGTAACGGCTCAGGTGAAAGATCCGATATAATCTCCCCTTCTTCAAGTAGTTCCCCAGTGATTGGATGAATAACTTGCAATGCAAGATCAGCACTGCTTGGAACATAAGATGTACCTTCAATCTGTTGAACAGTTCCAGAGGAGGTTCCTTGAGTAGATTCGATCGCTGGCGGCTGAGCAACAATGATTTCAGAGGATGTGGTGGCTGGTGGCTGCTGTGATGTAGCAGAAGGGTCAGGATTCCCTTGATCTTCAGGATCATCATCCTTTTTCTTCATAACTTCTTGTTGCTTACATCGATCATCCCACAGAGTAGTAACGCGCTTTTGAAGGAACTCATAGCCTGCATTGATCTTTTTGACTCCGTCAGCTATAGTTGTGTTACGAGAGTCGTACCACTCTTCCATGAAATCACATCTTCCTTTCAGATCCTCAGCCAACTTCTGAAGTATAGAGCTGCTTTGTTCTCTTGCCTCGTCTGCAGTTTTCAAACGTGCATTCTCTGCTTTCAATTGATCGATCTCGGCTTGTTGACGTCCTATAACAGTTTGTTGTTGTTCAACAGTGGACTTCAACTTATTTATTTCCACCATTTGACTGAGTTGATCATTCTTCGTGATCCTGGTGAAGTCAGTTTGCCTTTGAATACGATCTGCAGCAGCTTCAAGTTGAGAGAATAAGAAGTTGTTCTTTTCATCTTGAGACATCTCCGAAAATATCCTTTGACGTTCAGAACTAGGCTGAGATGTAGTCGCTTTAATTGCAGAAGCCATGGATCTTTGTGGAGCAGCTTGAGGAATTACTGTTGAAGTTTCAGGAGCTGAAGATACCACAGGAGTTTCACGAATAGGCTCTTGAGGAATAGATGCAGAGGTAGACAAGTATCTTCTAGCTTTCTTCTTCTGATGGACATCCGATTTCTTTTTCTTCAAACGTTCCGCTTTAGTATCTGAAGGAACGTATTCTGGGTCATTCTCCTGTCTAATCTTCCTGTATCTTTTCACACCACGTTCATCGAGATACATTTCGTATCCAGGCTCAATAAGATGATCATCCGAATCAGAATCCTCTTCGTCGTCGCCAGCTGATGTACCACCAGTTGCACCAGTACTAGATGCACCAACAGCACCTGTATCACCACCATCATCGCCATCATTTTCACTATCACTTTCAGACATATCAGAATCAACTGGATCTGGACCAAACTTTTCAATCCTTTTTCTATTCAACTCCGGTTCTTCATCATCTGATTTGCTGTCATTGTGACGCCATTTATCATCTTCAGGAGCAACGTAATCTGGTTTCCCAAGAGCACCGTTTAATTTTCTTGGAGGATCGCTTTCTTTGTATCGCTTGGCGGCAAGGCTCTTGATTATCTTCAAAGAGTTCAAGATCATCGGCTCTATTTTCATAATGTCGTTGTCGGCTTTAGGAAGACCAGGATGTTGAACATTCATGATCATTTGAAGGAACCACGGATACATCCAGAACTTGTTCCCGGTTATTCTACTTCCAGTCCTCGTCATATTTTCCTTCATATTGGCGAAAATGTACTTAGAAATGCTAAACGGTTTGTTTAGTACCAACGCCACCATAAGACCAACTAGATCATTGCCTGCCATATCGTATACGGCACGTCTATTACTAAGACACTGAATGAGAACGTGTAATAGAAACTTGTAGCGCAACGGCAGATCACCCTTGTTGATTTGATTGCTGAAAATATCGCTTGTACACTTCATTCGTAATAGACATCCACGCGTACACATGATAGGTACAGAATATAGAGCATCTGGATGATCTTGCAGCTATAAGACATCATTCAAGATATCCGGAGAGACTATAACATCCACATCATTCACATGACCCTGAATAACTTACTTTCCATCCACTTGCACAACACTTGCGGAATCCCAGAAGGATTTGATAAGAGATTTGTAGACAGGCATTGAAAATGTAACAGCATGATTGATCCGCGACTCCCTGATCCATTTAGTGATATCTTTCAGTTCAGCGATCTTTTCCTCGGGATCCAGAAAAGCAATTTGATTATGACGCTTTTCAGACATTATCTCCTCTTCCGACTTGTTTTCCTTCTTAGTCGGTTTCTTATGTTTTCCTTCTTTTGGTGCCATCTGAAACTTAAAAAGTCCACAATAAGTAACTGAGATACAATATGTGTATTGGACATGTGTATGTACAAGATATAACAGCAAATGGACATTTGACACATAATTACACGTATTCTGTTAGAAGTCACCAAAACTGAAAATTCACTAAGGCATGGACGACGAAACACTGTGATCTCGACGAAACTCTATACGCTGCGACGAAACCTCCTTGGTCAAACAAAATCAGCGTTGACTGTTGACCTGAGGAGTTTCGTCGAGAGGAGTTACGTCGTAAAGGGGTTACGCAGTGACAGCATGAAGAAACCTAGAGCTTCGTCGAATTTGGGGATTTTTGAACAGTTAGGGTTTTGAAAATTTGGGGGTTTCACCATATGGAGTTTAAACAATGATCAGATCCAAAGTCAACCAACATTCAACACTTTGTTTATACCCAAACCAACCAAAAACAACCCTGATGTAAAACCGACATGTGTTTTTGACTGAAACCGATCGAAACAACTCAATCAACCAACAAACCCACATCCCCTGTTTTTGTTACATAAACCCCAACCCAAATCAGAGACAAATCAAAGCATAAACCTAGTTCTATCAGTTTTTATCAATAACCAACACAAACAATTAGGTTTATATCATGAATACATCAAGTAAAGGGGATCTCCGAGGGTTTCGAAACACATTCAAGCAAAATTATGGACAATCCTAAGTATCGAAAGCATGTAAACATTCCTTTTGTATACCTTCATTTTCAGAAAAAAAAAATGATAAAGAAAATGGGGGGTATGGAGTCGGTGAATGGTTATGGGGTTGGAGTGTAGGATAAGGCAAACAGTGTGGGATTTTGAAAAAGTGATGAGAACAGAACACTGGGACCCCTTTTATACACCGACTTACCTCGGCGAAACTCTCACTTTGACGAAACTCTAGGTGTGCTCGAAGAAACTCCTTGTTTGGGCTTGGACTGGGCCTGAACATTTAGCCCATGACGAAACATAAAAAGGGCCAGTGAGTTTCGTCGTGATCTCGACGAAACCTAGGGTTTCTTCGTGAACCAAAACAGGTTTGACCAAAGTTGAAAATATTGACTTTGACCATAGGGTTTCGTCGACATAAGAGGGGTTTCGTCGATACTTTGGGTTTCGTCGACACCATTTTTCAAAATATACCAAGTCTTGAAAATTTTGAAATTTTGCACACTAAACAGATTTTCATTCTAATGAAGTTTATCAAATGCAAGGACGTTTTATGAAGTAGGTTTCAGGCTTCCGGCAGAAAACTTCGAGATACCAACCATCGGCTAATCAAAACAAGTTTTGCAACTTACACTACAACACAAATTAAAAAGCGGTAAACTAACGAAAGACAATAACATAAAGAAATTTGTACAGAGAACAATCTTTTTGTGAGTTTCAAGGTAAGAGAATCATTACCAGCTTACGGTCTTTATCAAAACGGTTTCTGATTTCTGTTTAAAGCTTTAGATAAGTATTCTACCACAATTATCGGTATTGTTGTCCACCTAAGCTCAACTTATCAGATGTAATCATAATTAGGAGATATGATTTATGGTAAGAGTTATGCTTACTTGTCGGTGTACATCCACTCACGACACATTCCCGTATCAAGGTATGCACGAGAGTTCATCTTACCGGTGAGTATACTGCTTATCATCCGTTTGACCGTATAAAAGATGTGAGAAACTCACTTATTTTGGTTTGAAAACAAGCCCTATGTGATAGAATCACTTATTGATGAGGAACTTGATTTTCATATGCATGAGGGCACAGGAGCAAGTCCGTGAACAGGTCAGTACTTTCGTACAGCAAAGAGAAGAACTTGACTCCCGGATAAATGTGATATATTATCACTTGTTTTGTTTGGACATGTGATTGTTGATCACTTATTGAGGTCGAATGCAATATGTACACGTATGTATAGTATCATGGAAGATCTAGACTTCGTCTCCGTTATTTTTACGGTTTGATACAACCATGATACCCATATGATAAGACAGCATAAAGACCGAATATCTCAGAACCTCGGCAATCAATCAAACGAAATTTCGGTACCAAGACCATATGCCAATGAATGGTTCCCACCTGACTTGAAGTCTGTTAGGTTTATATCATCCTGCACATTTTAGTCTGATTGTGAGCCTACCGATACATCGTTAGTAAAACTACTTATCATTTTTCAATTTTTCTTTTTCTTTTGACCATATTGACAGACCACACTAGTGTATATCATCACTTTCCCTTCTTTTCTCCAAGAAACTCATTTTTGATTTTCTAATGTTTTTGAATTTTTGATTTTTCAAACTTAAAGACAGAAAGTAAACGACATATTTTTGGATTTTTGAATTTTTCACATGTTTTTTGTATTTTCTGAAATTTCTCCCCCTAAAATGCGAAAAGATAAGTAAACTGAAAATCTTTTTGAATTTTTTTTTACACTTAAGAAAATATTTACAAAAACGATCAGCCGACAGAAGTTTACTCTTGTTTCACCTTAATACCATTGACCAATAAAAGATAGTCAAAACGAGATTTGTCAAAAGCTTTTGTAAACAGGTCAGCACGCTGTTCATCAGTGTGGATTTTAACAACATCGATTAATCTTTTGTCAAAACAATCACGTATGAAGTGATACTTAATTTCGATGTGCTTGGTCTTGGAGTGTTGGACAGGATTTCTAGTGATAGATAAAGCAGCATTATTATCAACAAAAATAGAGGTAGATAGGAATTCAAAACCGTAGTCGCGCATTTGTTGCTGAATCCACAGAACTAGAGAGCAACAACTTGAGGCAGCAATGTATTCAGCTTCACAAGTTGATGTAGCGACACAAGTTTGCTTCTTGCACTACCACATTACTAAGCGACTTCCTAAGAATTGACATCCAGCCGTTGTGGATTTCCCATCTATTTTGCATCCGCCGAAATCTGAATCACTAAAAGCAACCAAGTCAAAGCTATCATCCTTAGGGTACCAGAGACCGGTGTCCGGGCAACCCTTCAGATAGTGAAAAATCCTTTTAACAGCTCCAAGATGAGATGCTTTTGGGTTAGCTTGATATCTTGCAAGCAGGCACGTTGGATACATGATATCAGGCCTCGATGCTGTGAGATACATGAGAGATCCGATCATAGCACGATAATAAGAAGAGTTGACATTTTCACCATTCAAGTCCGGAGTAATCCCGTGATTAGTCGGAAGTGGGGTACCAATGGGCGTTGCTTCAGACATCTGGAATCGGCTCAAGATGTCACCAACATATTTAGTCTGATGGATGAATATCCCAGACTCAGTTTGTTGAACTTGTAGGCCCAAAAAGAAATTCATATCTCCCATTGCGCTCATTTCGAACTTCTCCTGCATAACACGTTCAAATTGCCTGCACAAAGTATCGTTAGTAGAACCAAAAATGATATCATCAACGTATACCTGTACCAACAAAAGATCTCCATCATGTTCCTTGATGAAAAGAGTACAGTCGATAAGACCTCGGCGAAAACCGTTCTCCAGCAGATAAGTAGATAAAGTTGCATACCAAGCCCTCGGTGCTTGATGTAACCCGTAGAGAGCTTTGTTGAGCAACCAAACCCGATCGGGATGGATAGGATCTTCGAAACCTGCAGGTTGTTCGACATACACCTCTTCTTCAACAATACCATGCAAGAATGCGCTTTTGACATCCATCTGATAGACTTTGAATCCTTTAAAAGAAGCATAAGCTAGAAAGATCCGAATAGCCTCCAGACGAGCAACTGGTGCATAAACCTCGTTGTAATCAATGCCTTCAATTTGACGAAAGCCCTGAACAACCAATATCGCCTTGTTGCGAATGACCACTCCACGATCATCCTTTTTGCACTTGTAAACCCAACGGGTGCCAATTTTCTTGTAGTTGTCAGGTTTTTCAACAAGTCTCCAAACACCCAGTTTCTGGAACTGTTGTAGTTCCTCTTGCATTGCTTCAACCCAAGAATTATCCTTTAAGGCTTCTTTCCAAGATTTCGGTTCTTCTTGTGAAACGTAACACGTGAAGGACTAATCATTTTGAAGACCAGATTCTCTAATGGCTGAATACAAACCAGCACTCTGGTTGTTTCTCAACTGATTACGCGTCTGCACCCCGCGTTGGACATCTCCTATGATATTCTGCTGTGGATAGGTATCGTGAATCCTCATTTCAGGATTTTCAGGAACACGAGCATTAACACCCAAATTGTTAATATTAAGATCAACAACCAACTCCACACCTGGAATATGCGTGGAAGTGGATGCATTCCCTTCAGCATTATCAACATCATGCGCATGAGGAGTTTCAACAGAAGTGCCCTGAACAGGAGCAACTGGAGCTGAAGTGCCTTCAGTAGCATCAAGATATTCATCATCTTCTGATGACTCATTGTACTCAGTAGCATCTTCAAATACCTCATTTTGAACTGTGTTGTTAACCGAATTAGAACCTTGGGGGTTAACAATAACAGGTCTAACCAATGGCGAGCCAGCAGCGTTGTCACTATCAAATAACATTCTAGCAGCAGCAGAATCTTCGTCAGAGGTTGGCAGATTAAAGGAGTCGAATAGCCCATCGTAGTCGAACATCCAAGGATCACCCGGAGCCCTAACAGGACTTGTATACCTTTGAACCCTTACTTCACTCCATAGCTCAATCTTTTTGGTAGCCAGATTCCATATGCGAAAATTCGGAGTAGCATATCCAAGGAAGAAACCCTCGATAGCTTTCGCGCCAAACTTTCCATCCGACTCAATCATAGTGCATGGACCGCCAAAAGGTTCTAGAAATGAAAGATCAGGTTTCCTTTTCTGTAGAAGTTCGAAACAAGTTTTGCCATGTCTCTTAACTGTAAGAACTCGGTTTAATGTGTAGCAAGCAGTCGACACAACCTCCCCCCAGAACTGAACATGAAGCTCCGACTCTACCAACATCGTTCTTGCAGTTTCAATTATCTTCCGATTCTTCCTCTCCGCGACACCGTTTTGTTGTGGAGTGTATCGAGAACTGTATTCGTGAAGAATGCCCTTAGAAGTACAGAACTCATCCATCACACAGTTCTTGAACTCAGTTCCATTGTCGCTTCTGATCCTCTTAACTTTCAACGTGTAGAGATTTTCCAACATTGTAAGAAGATCCTTGAGGATGCCAGGAGTATCACTCTTGTGTGCCATAAAAGCTACCCAATAAAATCTAGAATAATCATCAGTAACCACTAAATAATAAGCATCCCCGAATGTTGTCTTGTGTCTCATTGGTCCAAAGAGGTCCATATGAAGACGTTCGAGAGGCATGCTAACAGTGTTGATTTTCTTCAGAGGGTGAGACTTCTTCGTTTGTTTCCCTTTCTGGCATGAAACACAGATATCTTGTAGATGAAAACTTCTCACAGGCACGCCATTCACAAGATTGTTTTTCACCAAATGGTTCATTTTTCTTAAGTGAATGTGCCCCATTCTTCTGTGCCAAGATATAGACTCCTTCTCCGTGGCTTTCGAGACAAAACATGTGACTTGTGCATAAGTCATAATCGCTTGGCTCATATCAAGAATATAAAGATCATTAACTCTTGGAGCCGATAAGAGAATCCATTTCTCTGGAATTTTGAAACCAGGTTTCAGCACATAACAACCGGCATCATCAAAATGCACGGTGAATTTTTATCGCAGATCTGCGAAACACTGAGAAGATTATGATCAATTTGACGAACATAATTGATCTTATCGAAACATACAACACCATTGGAGATCATTCCCTCTCCAGTGATGTATCCGCCTTTGTCTCCAGCAAACGCGACATAGCCTCCTCTAATATTTCTCACATCATATAGAAGCCGTAAGTCGCCTGTCATGTGCCTAGATGCTCCACTATTAACAATCCAATGACTATTAATAGTTCCTCCTGGAACACCCTGCACATATCATCAATGATCAGTTGAGGATGGGGACCCAAGCCTTAGTGGTCTTGGGTCGTCCCTGAGCATCACGAAAGATGATCTCGATTTGTTGATGATTTTGTAACACAACACCTCCCCCTGAATTTTCACCCGTCTTAGGTTTCCAAGTTTGATTTGCTTTACCTGATATATTTTTATGAACAGATTCTAAAACTTCTCGTTTTAAAAATTGTGAAGAACTTGGTTCCCTGTTGACCGTTTTGACTTCAGATTTTAAAGCCTTTTCAACAGCTTTGACGTTTTGACGTCGTTGCTTCGTTTCTTGTTCCTTAACAGTTCTTTTATCATGTTTTGGTGAAACGGGACGACGTTGAGGGTGAACCTTTTCAGGTGGTGCTTTCTCAACAAATTTATCCTTGGGAGTGTTTGGACAATTTTTAATGATGTGTCCAAACTCCCCACACTTAAAACATGTTCTCCTTTCCACAAACTTAGGTGAATCTGATCGACAAACAGATGTCGAACCCGTAGAACCCAAGGTACTTGCTTTTTCATCCCACCCGTTTGTATGTTGAGTGTAATTGTTTTGGCTATTACGTTTTAAAATCTTGACTTGTTGTACAAAATCGGTATTTGATTTGTTTTCAAAAGTCTCAATTTTATCCGTACCCTTCGATTCTACAAATCTGACATTACTGTTTTTCTTCTGATAACGAGCTCCTTTTGTTTCAAATTTAGATTGAGAAACGTTAGGCTTTTGAGCTCGCTTTTCTGGTTGTTTACCCTTAGCAGCAATAGGTTGTTGCTTTGTTTGTGATTTTTGATTTCCAAATTGTTTCCTGATTTCAGCTTTTGGAATTTGGTCACATTGAGTTACAATGACTCCTGGAATTGTCTTTCCCAAAAACTTGTTTGTATTATCTTCAAAAACTTTATCAATCGAAGATGGATTGGCATTTTTAATTGGAAAATCGTGATCTGGATAGATTTTAGAATCACCAACCAAAGTGTACAACACGTTATTACTTTTAACGGCAGACACAGATTTCTTGTCATTCTTGACAGGATCTATCACTTGTTTGACAACTGGTTGAACAGCAGGAGTAAGAGGATCACAAAGAATATGATTCTCAATTGGAACTTCTACTCCCTTCATCTTGTCAAGTGATTTATCCTGATCACTCATATCTGATTCTGATTCATCATCAGATGACTCATAGTCCTCAATGATTGGAGGACTTTGTTTCGTAGATGTTGAAGTTTCTGTTTGCTCAGATGATGTACTTGAAGAACTGTCCGATTTGAACCCTAGACCAGTAGTAATTTCCTCATAATCAAGAGGCACACTGGGCTCAAACCGTGGCATTTCTTCTTCATCAGGTATATGAGTATAATTATGTCTTAAAGGGGGTGGACACTTCTTATACCCTACGCCTTTCTTGTTACCTTTGAGTTGTTGAGCATCAATGATGTGATCGAGCACATATCGGGAGTTATAATAACTCTCCAATTTGAGCTTGATTGCATCATGTTCGCATTTGGCAACGGCTAGCTCCTTTTTGGTTTCCTCGATGATATTAATGTAATTGTTAATACCAATTTGCTTATTGAAAACAATTTTTGTTAGCTCGGAAAAACTTTTCTTTAGGGTTTCAATCACAGATTTAAAATCCTTTACGTTTCTAGCTAGAGCCATATTTGCCTCCTTACACTTAGACAACTCAATAACCAAACTTTGGTTATGACTGTGAACCTTTTCAGATTCAAGCTTCAAATCAGCACAAACATTACAAACACTAGGAGCAGGAATTTCGGATTTTACCTGACTCATAGAGGCTGAGACATTTGCCATAAAGGCAGTCTGATAAGAAAAAGATCCGTCTTCAGAGAAGAATTTCTCTATTTCTTTAGATGCTACAGCAGCCTTCTTGATCAGAACAGATTTCTGACTCTTCAACTCCTCTGCTTCAGTCAATAAATCATCAACATCAGAACTCGCTTCTTCCTTCACATCAGATTCAGAATTATATCCACCCGAATTAGAACTTTCTTCGTCAGAACTCCCGGTATAACCCGAACTGTCGTCACTTTCAGAAAATTCTTCCTTGTGAACGTGCTTGATGTGATTGATGATCTTTGCATAACACGCTGTTCCTCCTCCTTCTTGATCACCTTCCCCAAGTTGTACAGACCAATTACACCCTTCATCTGCTTGAACGGTCAATGCTCGATTGGTGTTTGATGGTCCAGACTGGTTCTGGTTCTGATTGTTGTTCACCGCTACCATCCTTCTTTCACGATTGTCTTGATTGTCATTGACATTGGAAGTACTCGTCTGATTTCTGAATGGGTTCTGATTGCCTTGTTTGCTTGGTCGGGTGCACTCACGTTTGAAGTGCCCCTTTTCGCCACAATTGAAACATGTAACCGCTTCTTTATCAAATCCGTACTTCGTATCCTGTTTACTTTCCAAAGAACTTCTCCCTGTTCGAACCATAAAGTCCTTCGCCCTTCTAACAGCACTTGCAAACGCCCATTTTATATCCATCAACTCCATTTCATCACGGTTGATTTGTTGATAATCTTCGTTGGTCATATTGATGTTTCCAATTTGACTTGCAACCAATCCGCAGTATGCACTGACCATTGTATTAATGAGTTCCATATGCTCCTTTGCTACTTCAATGTTAACTTTTGAGAGGTTCGAAGTATCAACTCTGACAGTGTTGGTGTTTTGGGTTGAAGGATTGTTGGTATAATGTGCTTGTTGTTGTTGTGGTTGGGCTTTAGGTTGGGGTTGAGATTGTTAAAGATAAGCACTTTGATTAAACTGTGGTTGAGTAGTGGTAACTTGAGGTGGAGATTGAGGTTGAGATTGTGAAAGATAAGCACTTTGATTGAACTGTGGAAACGGAGATGAGCTTGTATTGGACACAAAAGCCGTTTGAAGCTTCGGTTGCTGAACGGAACTAGAACTAGCTGAAGGAGCAAAACCAGGAAAATACATTTCTGTGTTTTAAGGAGCTGCAATCCTTTTAGCTTTCCGAATTTCCTCTTCGTTCTTTTGCTCCAACTTCTGAATGAATTCATAGATAGTGACATTGGCCGTATCCAAAGCGCCCGTATGCTTTAGAAGCTCAATGAATGGACTCCACTTAGGAGGTAGAGCATCAGCAAACCGTGCAACCATTTCCTGATGAGTTGCATTAACATTATAAGAACTCATTTCACTAATCAAATGATAAAAACGAGAAGTCATATCATTTAGGGTTTCATTTTCCAAGAATTGAAATGATTCAAACTCTTTCTTCAATAAATCATGGCGTGTCTTTCTAGTAGCTGCATTTCCTTCTCCTCTTGCTACCAATGCATCCCATAAAGCTTTCGTGTTCATACAATAAGAGAATTGATGATAGATGTCTTTGTGAAGTGCTTGAGTGAGAATAGCATACGCCTTCTTCTCCAGATCATATGCCTTTTTCTCGGCTTCTTGCATATTATTGAAAGTTGTCGCATTTGATCCTGCTTCTTCAAGAGCTTGATTATATGCAGAGGTGAAACACGTCCATAATTCTGTGTTTTGCCCTTGAACGTAATTATGGAAACGACCCTTCCATGATGGATATTAGTTCATGTGATTTAACTTTGGCGGGCGATTGTTGCTACCCGTCTCACTCTCACTAAGCAATAGATTTTGAATGCTTTGATTTTGATTCGACACCAATGCCCATTGACTTGCACTTATTGACTGTTGTTGTTGTTGAGGCACGAAATTCATTAACATTGCGGCCATCGAAGTCTGATTTTGACCTGGTCGTGGGTCCGTACTCCAATCCCACGGACTTGTACTACTCATATTTGATATCAGAAGAACTGTACCTGATTAAACACTTGAAAACACAAAGTTAGAACACTTTTGCAAGTCCTCTGTTTAAAATTGACAGCAGATCTCGACGAAACTCCTTCTACGAAACTCTGAGGTTTCGTCGAAGTGATTTTGACGAAAACTAGGGGGTTTCGTCGAGGTGATTATGACGAAACTGTAAGAGTTTTGTCGAAAGTCCTTGTGACGAAACTCAAAAGGGTTTCGTCGGGTAATGATTTTGTCGGGATAAGGTTCAGACAAGTGGGTGAGAGTTGGTAAAATTTTTCAACTTAAATCTTATCTCTTTACTGACACAGTACAAAATTTTCAACACACAACATGCCTTATTTACGTAATAGTATGGGTGAATAATATTTAATCAATTTAAACCTTTTATCAATTTCTTTTAATTCAAATTCGAGGAATATCACAAGAACAGTTTGAATGTTTTATGAAGATATGAAGATACAACCCAGATAATATGAACTTCCGCTCACCTAAACAATTTTCTGAAACGCGAATCCGCACAGACTTTTACTGAAAAACCCAGTTTTTATCTTATGAACAAGCAATGTAACAAAGGTTTTTAACAAAACTTTGGCAAATAAGCAAGATACAAACAGTTTTTAAGCACTTTTTCCAGAAAATATGAGTTTTTCTAGAACAAGATTTCTAGAAAATCATAAACAACAGTTTCCAATACTTGAAAAAAAATCCAACTATGTTTGATTTTAAACAAGGATAAGAGCCAATGCTCTGATACCACTTGTAGGTCCCGAAATCTGAGGATCGATAACGAAAACCAAACCCTTGTTTATAACAAAGAATGTCACGGGTGCGGAATCCCCGTAACGATGCCAAATCAAACACAGTTAATAACACACGTGGTATAACCAATGAAACGCAATCTATTGATTAAATGGGATGAGAACCAAGAACAACTGATACACACATGGTTTTACAGAATAACTCTCAGGGTATGCTCTCATCTAGTTTCAAAGTGAAACTAGAAAGTGTTTATATAGCAGCCTGGGCCCTAACCTCGACGAAACCATATGTAGGCTCGACGAAACACCATTGGGCCAGACATTGGGCCTGAAGAAACCCAACAGTCGACGAAACCGGTTTCGTCATTGTTCACGACGAAACCTTAGGTTTCGGACATAGGGGAGTTTCGTCATGATGTGTTCGACGAAACCTAGGGGTTTCGTCGAAGGCTGCACAAGTTGTAATGTTTGCTGCAAACAGACAGTTGCAGCAAACAACTTCTAAACACATAAGTAAAGACATTTATACCCTTACATGCAACATGCATTGTTCATAAACATTACATAACAAACAGAGACAAAATAGTCGGACACAAGTGCATAGGAGGATATCCGAATTAGTCGACGGCGAATACAGACTCGATAAACGTAAAAGACCGTACAAAATACAACGCTAATACAGACTAGTTACAGACACAAAAAGGTGCACCAACAGTTAATTAACTGGCCTTCTGCAAAACCGCCGTCAGTCACATCAGACGTCTTAACAAAGTTCAAATTTCAAAAAGAAAAACCCAACTGTAACGAACCCTTCAAGCCTTGAAGCCTTTAGGAAATGCAAATAAATGTGTAAAAGTCAGAAGTCTTTGAGCTTATTTCCCAAAAACCTCTGACTTGGGGGGTTGATGACGGGGGTAGCCCAAGACCAAATAAAATGACTTAGACACATTAAAGCTTAAAGGGTTAAAAGGTTCAAAGGTTAAAAACCTGGGAGCTAGGATAAAATCAATACATGAACAGTAAATGGTCACATCTCTGATTGCTTCACCAACTCCCCTAGCCGCAAAAGTAAAACATGTCCAATGAATACAGTCTTTTACCCGCAGGTCAAAAGGCTTCAACCCTCAAAAGGGTAAGTCCCCCACTACAAGCATATTCACTAGTCAATGGTTTCCTCTTTGAGCGATAACCTTCCCTATAAATGTGACACTTTATTTAGTGCTCAGGACATCCTGGATCAGCTCTGATTCCACGAGAATCTCTGGTCAATGCCTTCGAGTACTTGTTCCATGCAAGTCACTCCCCATCACATTCAACACACACATTCTTATTGCTCCCACATCCGAGACTGAACACGTTTCAGTGGAGGATCCCGAGCAAACAATAAAATCTAACTAGTGAACCGCTCTCCACGTCTTGCAAACGTGGGGGGACCCCACGACCTGCGTTAGGCAAAACTAAACCCTTCAACCCATTTGCCTAACCAGCCCAGCTACTATCCTTGGTCTAATATTTGCTGCATCAACAGTATTGATACGCGTTTTTGGATTGATCCATGGTTATGTCAGGAGGCCTTGAAAGATCGTTTTCCAAATCTATTTAGAATAGAGAAGTTCAAATGGTGTAATGTGGCGGGTCGATGTTCTCAAACGGATGGAATTTATAGCATAAAGTGGATGTGGAATAGAGCGGTTGAGGCGAATGAAGAGATTTCAGAAAGGACCGAGCTGGAAAGTTTGTTGAACGACCTTCGCTTGAATGACAACAAAGACAAGTGGTTGTGGAATGATAGCAAAGAGCCGGATTTTTCGGTTGCAGGAGCCAAAAGGTGGTTGAAAGGACCTAATACAAGCACGTATAGTTTTGAGTTCAAATGGTGTAAATGGATCCCGAGTAAGGTTAATATTTTTATGTGGAGGGCGGTACTTAATAGGCTTCCAACAAAGACGACATTGATTCAAAGGAGAGTTCATGTGAACGACACTTTGTGTGTGTTGTCCGAGGAGTGTAAGGAGAATTTGGATCACATCCTTACAGCTTGCGGAGTTGCGGCAGGAGTTTGGAATCGTATTTCTACTTGGTGTTGTATTCCACAGGTTTACGCTTTTTCGGTGAGAGACTTGGTCGGCATCCATAAACAGAACAGGAATTCCAGGATTAAGAGGTTAGTGTTGCAAGGGATTATCGTAATTACGGCTTGGAGATTGTGGAAGGCACGGAATGAAAGGTTTTTTGGTGACAAGACGACCAAAGTGGTGGATATAGTTACTGATGTTAAGGCATTGGGATTCTTATGGTATAAAAATATATTTAAGCATGATACGGTCGAATGGGAGAAGTGGTGTAATTTCGATTTAATGTAACAATTTTGTATTGGTTTTTGGGCTAGCTATTTCCGTCTTGGGAATGGCTTGTGCCTTTTGTGTTTAATGAAAGTTGATCTTAAAAAAAATGTATTTTAGCTTAAAAATAGTAACTAAACGGACCAAAATTAGTAGAACTCACCTCAAAGCTTTTTTCCTTGTTGATTAATGATTAACTAGGTTATAACCCCGTGTATTACACGGGGTTGAATGAATAAATTTTATATACTAAATAATAAAACAGTATATCTTTAAAAAACCTCATTTATTGTACGGATTGAATAAATATAATTTTATATATTAAATAATAAAAAATTATATCTATAAAAATCATATTGTACGGGTTGAATAAATGTAATTTTATATACCAAATAAAAAAGTTATATCTTTAAAACCACGTATATTACACGAGTTGAATAAATGTAATATTGTTTACCAAATAATAAAATAATACATCTTTAAAAAACTTCATTTATTACACGGGTTGAATAAATGTAATTTTATATACCAAATAATAAAAAAAAATTCATCTTTAAAAATATGTGGATTACACGGTTTGAATAAATGTAATTTTCTGTACTAAATAATAAAAAATATATATCTTTAAAAAAACCCCGTGTATTGTATGAATTGAATAAATCTAATTTTATATATCAAATAATAAAAAGTTATTTTTTTTTAAAAAAACCTCATGTATTACATGGGTCGAGTAAATATAATTTAGTTTAGTGAAAATAAAAATATTTAATATATTAATACAAAGTTTGGTTTTCGTGATAAAAATAGATTATTCTGTTGTTGCAAAATTTGTTAACAAAGTCTCAATAAATTTTACCTTTTAATTAAAACTCCGTAAATGTATAAATGATAAATAATATTATGATACAATTATACATTTTCCAATACCTTATATAAATAATAACTATGTATAAAAATAATATATTTTAAAAAAGACTACATGAAATAAACCTTTAAACTGTGCATATATTATAAGAACCATATAAGATCAAATGTGTACATATTGATCAGAAATAAGATAAACGAAAACCTAGATTTACTCAACATGTAGATTATATAAAGGGTTATAATAAAAAAGTATTAACCTAGGTTTTATCTTTTAAAGAACACGTAAATATTATGTGTATATTTTAAATTTTTATACATGTAATATAATTAATAAACGGGTAATTTATAAAGTTATATAAAATTTGTGTATTTTATATTTTACATTTTAAATTAGGTAACTTTTTTTCGTGATAATAATTAAATTTTTGGTTTTATCTTTTAAACTGTGTACATATGTTATTTATATATCATATGTGTTTAATTTATATTAATCTATTATTTAATGTAAAAATAATATAATATTATATAATTATCTATAAGAGATGATCTAATATGATGACAAGTGTCCCTAAAGTGGTTTCTTTTATTATATAGTATAGATAATCACTCCTCCCTCTTTGCTCTAATATACCTCCTATATATAGTTGTAACTTAAATCAATTTCTTTACAAAATACTTTGGCTATCTTTGTTAGGTCGGAGGGTGTGGGGGGCGCCACCCCGCCACATCAGACGCTATAGCGCCCCGGGGCACTATCCACCCACACCGCCGGAGTTATGGAGGGGCGCCATAGAAGGCTCGCGAAAATGGTAACGAGAGGGAATCGCGTGGATCGAGGTTTGGTTTATCCTTTTGACCGTTGAACGGTCACTTTTTAAAAAAAAAAAAATTTCAAAATAAAAGTTTATAAATACTCAACCATTCCATCCGATTTCCCAACTCATTTCCTCCACTTTCTCTCAAGTTTTTATACCATTCTCTATTTTTTTTTTAAACCATACTCTACAATGTTTACCAACAACCCAAACCCATGGGACCCGACCCATCCGTACTGGCAAAACAACGAGCAAGAGGACCGGTATCGCCGAGACTTGCGTACGGGTGAGGTTGGATATTACCCAATTCCACCAACAACCCCAACTTCTCCTCATCCCATCTCTCAACCAATGGCCAGTTTTTTTGGGTATTATTCTCAACCCCAGTTTTTTCCCTCAAACATACCCCAACACATTCCTCAAAACATACCCCAAACCCAATCCATACCCGAAACCCAAAACACAACCCAGACTGAATCCGTTCCCGAAACCCAAATCGAACCCTCTTCTAGACAAAAAAGAAGCCATAAAAAGAAGATTGAGTCCGAGAAACGTGCTTCCAAAAAGGTCGAATATTGGACGCCTACGGAAGAGTTCGAGTTGGCAAAAGCATGGCTCGACGTATCGGAGGACGAGATTGTTGGTAAAATTTACACACCTTTACAAAAATATAGTTTTAAATCAAACATATACCTTTGTAAATATTTTTTTATAGGTGACGACCAAGACATAAAGGTTTTTTGGGGCCGTATTCGTGACAAGTTTTTCACCGCCATGGGTCGCGGCGTATATCGACGGCCCGACTCTATTTCGACAACCCGCCCTCGGTCAAAACGGTCCAAATCAACATCCACAACGGAACCATCCGGGTCCGATGCTCGTACGACAATTAATCTTAACGACGATGATGAGGAGTTCGAACAACCAGAGGAGCTGCCTCGACCAAGGGGTCGGGATAAAAGTAAGGCAGCGGCACGAGGAAAGGGTACTTCAACGTCATCGGATGAGCCGTCAAAGTTGGGCGAGTTCCATACAATTCTTAACAAAATAATCTCGATCAGGGAAAAGGACCAAGAAATGAAGATGGAGAAACTAATTCAGAAAGACTTGGATTTTCTAGCGAAATATTTCTCACATCTAACGGAGACGGATCAACGTATTATGGAGGCTCGCAAGAATCAAATTAGGGCGAAATATATGTAGTTTTTTTTTCTAGTACCTTCTTATTTTTTTTAATGACTTTGTGATGTTTTTTATTTTTTTTAGGATGAAATTATGTTTTTTTTTTAATTTTCTAGTTATATAAAATGGCCATTTAATTTAAAAAAGTAAAATGTCAAAATAAAAAATAATTAGGTAATGATGACGGGGCTCCATCCCACACCCTGCAAATTAAGAGGAGGGGTTATAAAGCCCCCTGACTGACGTGGCGTCTAGGTGGCGCTGAGGTGTCCTTTATAACCCCCAAGGGGCTCCATCCCACACCCTCTGGCCTTAGTATCTGAGTCAATTGGTTGAGTGTGATATACAAGGTGCTCCATCCCACACCCTCTGGCCTTAGTATCTGAGTCAATTGGTTGAGTGTGATATCAATCCTATATATAGTGTGTGATATAAATCCTTGAATCGACGTTTCCACATCAACAATTCAACAATACTATTTGATCATAAAAGAAATCACCGTTTTATAAAATACAAGGAATAAAACTTTAATCACAATTTTACAACAATTCTATTATTTTAACTTAAAACTTATAGCTCCTCCCATAGAAATTTTCATTATTTTCAAAACATCCAGATATGTAAATATTAGACTAAATCTTTATAGTCGGCTAATTAGTAATTTAGCTAACTGAAGGAATTAGGTTCATTAACTATTAAGAAAATTAATCAATTATCTTGCTTCTGGATTATAATTTACTGTGATTGATGGAAGGGGTGACTTAAATTAAAACCAGTATAAAGACCCCCGCCTTCTGCGAGGCGATAAAACCATGAAAAACTAATGTCATGAATTCGTTTTTCAATACGTAATTCAGCCCGTGGCAATTTAGTTCGTTACGATATTGGTGTCACCTTGATTTAAAAGATAGATAAAAAAACCACATTGCGATGGTATATTCATATAACCAATAGATAAAAACGTGTAAAACTGTTTATATATTATAATTAATTAAAATATTGAGTTTACTTAAGAAAAAAAATTAAAGAAAAAGGCAGTGTTAAATTTTTGTTTGGTTACTATGTTAACCTATATAAATATTTATTTACGGCTCACATTTTTTTATCACCACTTTAAATATATAAAAATTCAGTATGATTTAACTGTATAAAATTTAGTTAATAAAAAGAAATTTTAGAAAGTGGAATTTTTGTTTCTATGTGTAAATATAAAAAATTAAAAGTAACTACACTTAAAATAGATTCAAAAAGCAAACTAATACCATCTCACAAAACCAAAACCATCTTTTGTGGGTTTTGAAATACATGGTTCTAAATTTAAAAGGAAAAGAAAACCATCTCACAAAAGCAGACTAATCCCCTTCCAAAGTTGTGTCAGGCCACCACCCAAAAACAAACAGCAAACAATAAATGCGGACCGTGAAAATCATCAGCGGATAAACAGGTTTCTTGGGATGTTGGGTAGTCTTGATTGCACGCACTGGGAGTGTGCGACATGTCCAACCGCTTGGAAAGGTCAATAACATCGTGGTGACCATGTGGTGACATCGTCGCGACATGTCCAACCGCTTGGAAAGGTCAATAACATCGTTGTGACCATGTGGTGACATCGTGGCGACATGTCCAACCGTTTGAAAAGAGTAAAATGAGAAACATCATGTATACGTACATCATCTTGCATAAAATGATATTGGAAGACTCGGGCCTAGCGTTTTGTGGAGAAAGTTATGATGAAGGTAACCAACCGACGAACCCACTACTCACATACGCTCAAAAAGAAGTTATCCAAGCGAGGATATGTGACAGGGACACACACCTTAACCTTCAAGCTAATCTGACCGAGCACCTATGGTTTGATCGTGAACAAGGAGGAGACGACGAGTGCCGATGTGTATTTTTAGTTTAACCTAGTTTAACTTTTTAAGCATTGTATTTTTTAGTGACATTGTATTTCTTTTATTTAAATTATGAGTTTTGTATTTTTTTTCATGTTATTTAAATTGAAATTAATATATCATAATTAATTTAAATAATGTTTAAATTTAAATAAAAAATAATAATTAGGTAATGATCATGGAGGCTTTAAAGCCCCCTATGTGATGTGGCGCTGATGTGGCGTGATAAAGCCCATATGGTAGTTTGGTTGTACTACAATCCTTCTCCACCACTGCAAAACCACCTTCTCGCCTTTCACCCGTTCTTTCTCTCTCTATTTCACCCCACGCCTCCGTCGGCGGCGACCAGACGTCCGGCTTTTTCCCGCCACTGTGACTCTCTCTTTGAAGACAGTTGCTATCTCGTCTATGCCGCTTTGCGCCAAAACCTTGGCCAACGCGCTGGTTGGATTGTGTTTCCCTTAATTGTACACAAAGCAATACAGACATGTAAAAACTGAACAATTTAAACCCACAAACGACATCATCACCATGATCATCATCGGCGAAGTGGACAACCGACATGAGATGCTGCCAGAGGTCATGGCCGGGTCCTCTTCCATCACCGTACTCTCCCTCTCTCTATGTCTTCTGTTGTAATAACCAAAATGAGTGTGACTAAAATTGTAAAATCATAAAGTCAAATTGAAACGTCGTGACCGTTAAGGCACTATTCATCAGTTATGTTTGAAATTAATACATATATACAATATTAAGTTCAAATGCTAGAAAATTGATTTGTTTAAAAATATAAAACACACAAAAAGAAACACAATTGAATAGCATTTGCTACTATGCATCAATCCACATGAAGTAATATGAAGTAGTTATAAAACATCTTCATGATCAGTCCACACGATACCTGTTTGATACCAAACCGATATCGAAAATACCGATACCGAAAAACAGGGAAAAGTGGTACCACCGGTGTTTTACCCGTAAATATCGGTACTGTACCGGTACTTGTACCGAAAAACGGGGAAATGGGAACCGGTACCAGTACTGAATACACCCAATACGGTTCAGTACCGATACGGTACCGGTTCGATACCGACGGTACCAAATGCTCATCCCTAGTTACTAACATACTATATTCGAATAGAATCATCCATGATCATATTTCTGAATTAACAAATGATAAAAAAATCAATTTAATTGATAAAAATATAATCAATTTTTTTAACCTTCATATGAATCAGATTGATAAGGAAGTATATTTCTATACTGTCTCACAGTTACAAGTTTGTTTTGTTCTGTAACGTAACCAATCAGTTTTCCTTAAACCCTAGATCATAAAAAAATCAATTATAGACTAAGGTGCTGTTTGTTTTTTAAGAGGTAAAATGTCTATAGTCTGCGGACCACATCTGCAGACATTTGTAGAAGAAGAGGTGGACCAACCTCTGCATTCTGCAAGAAGAATGTTGTTGGTTTTTTAACGTATGTAGACTTCTTAAATAAACTGGTGGTGGTGTACCGATGGTAGTGGTGGGTGGTGGTGGTGTTGGACGGTGGTGCTGGACGTGGACGGTCGGTGGTGGTGGTGGTGGTGGACGGTGGTTGTGGTGGACGTTGGTGGTGGTGATGGACGGTGGTGGTGATGGACGGTGGTGGTGGTGATGGACGGTGGTGGTGGTGGTGCTTAACCCTCTGCAGACCTTAGAAGTGGTTGGGCCAAGTCTGCACCAAGAAGATCTCACGCAGACATTTTTTAATGAAACGTCTTCAGAAAAACAAACAGTCTGCAAATGGCAATGTCTGCGTGTGGTCTGCGCGACGCAGACAGAAGAGGTTGCGCAGATCATTTTTAGAAAAACAAACACTACCTAAGAACCTGTCACACCCCAACCGATGGCGGAAACATCGGAGTGAAACAAAAAAAAAATTGTTCATAGCTTCATAACACTAAAATGTGACAATACTTATTAAATTGAAATCCCATTGATAGTAAATGTCATACATGATTCAACAAACGGAACATGATCAAAATTGTAGCATCAAATACAAAATCATAAATAATTGTTTATTCATTTAGGCGTGTATCTAAGTCCACCCTAAACTTGTTTTCTTCATTCATCACCTATCAACAATTTTGCGTAGGGTTCCACGAAAACTGATAGCGGGTTGTTGAAGGTTGGAACACCAAAGTCACCAAAATGCTTCTAATTGTGAGCAAGAAGGTTCAGAGCGTTTAGAGGAGTCTGAGTGAAGTGGGCAAAGGAAAGAGTGAAGTAGTACACCTATTTATAGGTGTAGGGTGAAATTAGGGTTTCCGACAAGTTTGGACGGGTGTGCAGGTTGGGATGAGAGGGCCCATTCGTACGAAGTGGACATTCGTAAGAGAGGGTCTCTCCCCTTTATCTCGAGGTTCAAGTTTGATTAAATTATATGTTTTAACTGGTTTTACGTGTAACGAGCATAGAAGTGTATTGTGCAATTATGAAACCCATATAATATGGTGTTTAAAAATGTCGATTTTGAGTATAATCATGCACATAAGTTTAACGTGAATAATATGAATGCGTTTTCATTATAATCAATTGTCTCGGAATACAAATTGAAATGATATAGAATACAACATGAGTACAAATGTATAAAAATAGAATGTACAACAATACTTACTAAATCGGGAAGGTACAAATATGCAGAGCGTTACAGAACCCACTCACCTTAAACTCACAAGAACACTAGATCTCTTAAACACACTCTATGTCGTTCAATTGTAGCAGCGATTTTACCTTCCCTTGTTTTTTTTGTTTCGCTGTGATAAATCCAATTGTTTAGAGAGGCAATTGTTTGATAGGTGACCAGGATACGTGAGTGATTGATATATGCGGTAGGTTATATAAGGTACAAAGAGTGTGATTCGTATCAACAATGGAGAAAAACATGGCTTCCCTTTTAATCGTGACCATCCAAATTAGTTAAACATTATCCATCTAAGTGTAACACCCAGAAAACGGGTTTGGTAATCAAACCACGTTAATATTAATGAACAGGTAAAGTACCATTAGTGGTAAAAATTAACCTGGTGAATATTAGGATTTAAATAAATAAACCTAATATTAAATAAAAGGTGAACGAGAGCTTTTGAGAAAATAAAAGTTTACAAGATGCCTGAGTTAACAGGACTTAAAATAAAACAGGTTATAACCTCGCCGAACCCACTAAGTTAACTAGGAATGTTTAACCTAGTTAATAAGAGAAAATATTGTTGGAAATAAGTAGATTGTAGCCTACTTAATAACTAACCAAACATGAGGGACCAAAGTGGGATAACTTGAAAGTTAAAAATACTAAAACAAAACACAACACACACACACCAAGTGTGGTGTGTGCGTGGAACGACCAGGAGAAGCACAACGGTGCCAAACCCTAGTTCATCAAATAACATCAAATTGAAGGGCTATTTGGGGCTCAAATTCATGAATGAACGTGAATTAACGATCACCCAAGCTAGGGGATCATAAGGTATGTAAAATTTTGATGTTTGATGAAGTTGTGAAATTTGATGAACATCACAATTTGCGATATATGTATGAATCGTAGAGGTTATGGCTGAATTAGTGAAGTATACTTGCTTAGGAACAAAACCCTAAGTGAAAATTATACATATGTTGCTATGATTTAAGTGTTTAGATGATTTACCACACTTAGATAAGTGGGTTTTAATAATATGATGAAATTGATGATATAAACATGTTTAGAATCATCATACATGATGGTGATAAGAAAGTGTTTGAATAATCTATGAATTCAGGTATATGATCAAACTTGCCATAAGATGGGTTTTTGTATGATATAAATAAATTGATGTTAAAATCATGTTATAGATGCTCGAAATCATGTTACCTACTAGTTAGTATGTAAAATTTGATTTCATTAAGTATTCGAATGAAATGCCTAAGTGAGTTCGATGAACCAATTGGTGCATTAGTATATGTTAATAAGTCAACTGACTTTTTAAAAGTCAAACTGACCAATGATAAGATCGAATAATAAATTTGACATAAAACCCGTAAGGTGGAATAATCGTGATTGATAATGACTAATCTAACCATCTTACGAATTATAATGATAGTTGACACTTGACAAGCTAGGTGGAAGCTTCGGAAGGAAGCGGGTCAAACAAATCAAGTATGTAGGAAAAAAGTAATTTGGATGCAAGGTAAGTAAAGCTTACACCCTTTTCGTAGAATACTTATTTATTTTATAGGTTGTAAATACGATAAGGTAATATTTGAATTATGGGGTTCCGACGCGAAATGATACGGGTCGGAACAAGTGAAAATGATGAAAACCATGCTTAATGGTAAAAAATGGGCGAAACAGTAAATTGGTCATGAAATGACAAACATATAATGAGTTTTGAATGGTTACCTTATAGGGTGAGCCAAAATGAATAATAAGGGTAAACCGATAATTTAGTCACGTGTAGACAAATAAAAGTTGAAGTTTAAACGACATCCTATGGCGTAAGCCATGAGGGGTTAAATGCGTAAGAAATGGATTTTTAGAAATATCACCATATGGTGAAAATATGTAATGGGTCAAATGAGTGAAATGGTAAATAAATACCATTCAATTATTAATACAAAATGTTTGGTCATTTAGGCCAAACTGGTCGAATGGTGATGTTATCACCATTTGACGATATCGACTAATGATTGTTTGTCGAGTATTATGATCACAGGGGTGAAAAGTGTATGGAATATGCGTTGCTATTAACTAACAACTTATTTGATGAGGTATTAAAACGGGTCAATACTTTGATCCGGGCCACGTATGTGTAAATAAGATTATAGCTAAAATATGCGATTTTGGTCAAACATGTTATTGAAAGTCATTCGTCGTAAAAGAAGTGACTAAAGTTGACCAAAACGCCCTTGAACGAAAACCGGGCAAACGACCCTAAAGGTAGTTTGAAAATAAGTTTCTACAATCGAGTAAATCCTTGGATAAGTATAAAAGTGAAAGGCATGAACCTTTTGGGTCAAATGCCTCGAAAAGAGTCTTTTTCCGTAAAATGACAAACCGAGGGGTAGAACTCGGAATAAAAAGTTTACTAAATTAAATCCACCACAAATATAGTTGTGGTGGAAGATAAGTAGATATCTTAATGTGAGAATAAGATATAAGTAAAAGGGAGAGCGTGACATGAGTCTAAAATGCTTAAATCCTTAACGGGTCAAAATAAGTATATACGCAAAACGGGATACGGATGCATAGAAAACCCATGAATAGAACCTTGGTTAATAGGAAGCAATTATAGTACGATGTTCATGAGAATTAGAATGCAAACAAACAAGATTGTTTGATAAATCATGAACGGGTCAAAAGTTTAATAATTAAATATAAAGCCGAGGGCTTAAAATCAAGAATTTTATTAATCTGGATGTCGGATTTTAACTATATATGATAGAGAATCAAATTACGATCACGTAGGAAGAAACGAGAGGTAAAACGGATAAAAATTGAGGGAGTTATGACCATTTTAGTGAAAAATGACAATCCTGGGAATATGCAGCTCCAGCTGCAAAACCTTTTGTCGAAATCAGGCTCTCGTGCCCCGCAACGGGTAACCATCTATTTGGTCGCGGCCCGCCAGGGGGCTTCGCTCCCCGTGAAAGACATAAGCTAAACCTGTCGCGGCCCGCGACAGGCTATGACGCTGGCAAAAAAATTTGTTTTGCTTGTTTTGTCTTGCGAACTCGTTTAGACACGTTTTAAACGCCATATAACTAACGCATTTCATGATTTATGAAATGTAGGTAGACTTTGAAGCACCGGATGATGATCAAGCTCAACAAACAACCGAACACGATCAAAGATTCAAGCTTCCGCATTACGATTCGTCGTTACGCGATAAAAAGACGACTTTAAGTTGAATGTTTTAAATTTCAAGAAGTTTTAAGAAACTCGTATTTACATATGTATGTGTAATCATATAAAAGCTTTTATATGCGAAAATTACATAAAAATCTATATACAAAGTTAGGGTCTTACAAGTTGGTAATCAGAGCTCAAGGTTAAAGAGTAAAGTGTTCGGTTAGAGACTTGATCGCATAATCCGGTAAGTTATTATGTATATTAACAGTCTAGCATGTTAACGTGTTGTAAACAACACATAAGGTTATCGTGTAAACACACATTACCCCAAGTAAATTAGTAAAAGACCGGAATAGTTAACAGAATTATGTGTGTTGACACGTATAGTAGAAAGTTTAGTATTATAGTACGGGCGCTTATTAATGCCAACGTTACTAATCTTTGTAAACGTATTATGTGACTTTATGTGCTATGTGGCTTACAAGTTCGTTTTGTGAACTACGTGTATGTACGTATGACAATAGGTTAGCAACGAATCTATAATTAGAATGAATCGTACGTCTTGGCTTTAATTTCGAGGACGAAATTCCTGTAACATGGGGAGAATGTGACAACTCGAACCCTTGATCCGGATCGTCGAGAGGTGAGCTTTTTAGTATTATTATTATTACCATTATTATTATTATTACCATTATTATTATTATTATTATCATTTTCAATAACCCTCGACAAGAAATACAAGTTGTTTAACAGATAACCCGAATCAGATATAAAATAATCGTTTGTGATTTGAACTGAGCGACTTGGGCTTAGCTAGACACTTGGTGATTAAGCGAATACGTATGCACGGGCCAAGCCCAACCCAACTCACCTAAACCTAAACCCTACCCTATTTATTTTACACTTATAAACTTCATTCAAAAGAAAAGAGAAAACCCTAAAATGACTAAGCCGCACGCCCCTACCCCTCTTTCTCCCTCTCTCTCGATCACTGTTCCGGCAACCGGAATTCCGGCCAAAGATCCGGCGCCCTTATTAGACCGGCAAGCAACTTGAACCCCTCACTCTTCTCTCTCTCCCTCTCTCGTGAAAACTCAGCCGACCACCACCATGGTGTACGGTGGTGGATCTTTTAGAGATGTAATGCTGGTGACAATGGTGAAGAACCACCACAGCTGGTGGCGTCGGAGCATTACGGCATCAACGGAGGAGCTTCGACAGAGCTCCAATAAGCACCAGATGTTGACGGTTCGAGTAAGACATAGAGAAGAGCCATTGAAGGTAACTCCGGTATGCTTAATCTTCTTTTCATCTTCAAGCCGGAATATTTCTGATCGTTTCTTTTTGATAAAATCGTGTTGGGATGACGGCTGCACAAACCCCCTGGCAGCGGCAGTGCCGCCGTGGAAGCAGCTGTGGTTCAGTTCCGGCACTGTGACGTCAGCAGAAACGAGGGCAGCACGCACACGCCCGTTTCATAATCTCCGCGGTTAGTGAGGCTACCACTAATTGATTTGATTTACTGTGTTATTCCTGACTGCATTATGCTTTCCGGTGGATAATGATGATTTCCGACTGAGATTTTGTGTTTGGTGTGATGCTGATGAATAAGATTAATATATGTTGTTGACTTGTTTAGACATTAGGGCTTTGATAAGAAGTATGTCAACTGATTTAGGAATATCATGATATTTGATGATTATGAGTAAATGTTGCAAAGATGATGGTTGTCTTAACAGTTTGATGGTGTAATCACTCTTAATGGATATCCGTATGTTCTTGTGTGCTTTGTTAGGATCTATTCATAAGTTGGCAACTAGTGTTCTTTATCTTGATGCTAGATTGTTCGGAGTCTTCAAGAATGAATATTTGAAAATTTGTGTGATGACCTGTGAATGTTTGGGATGATATCTGCTTGACGATGATCCGTGTTTAAAACCCGATTTAGATGAACAAAAGTATCTGAGGAATTTATTGCTAAAATGTTAATGTTTTGGGATTACTTTGATAATTAAACAATATAAGAGGACTTAGAGTAATTTGATGATAATAAATGTGGCTGGCATGAACATTTGAACTTGATTGGATGGAAACGAGGATATGATGGTGAATGAGAATGTTTATTTTTGTCTTATCTGGTTTGATCTCGAAATGATGCCATAACATGTTTGAAATCGATGTGATCGCACACTCGTGGAGGGTACATAATGTACTACACATGGTACCATAAGGCTTTGCGGGTCGCACACCGGGGATACCACGTGCACCGCACACCCTCATAAGGGTACAAGCCGTAAAAGTATCACGTACAACCAGACAATGTTGTAGAAGGCGCTAGTCGCTAGTCGGGCGGTGAGGTAGCCTAGGGATTAATCGGGATTAATAGGGATTAATCGGAATGAACTTTTTATGTATAATTTTACAAATTTATATAGATATAGAGTTAATTTTATAAATTTTATATATAAATATACAACTTTGGGAACCATATGTAAATTAATTAAAGATAGAGGGGTGTTAAATGTTAAAAACCCAATCATAATAAAACCTAAACTCTTACCCACGTTTCATACGCCGCTCTTTCCCCATTCTTCATCGTTCATCAGTAGAGAAACAAAACAAAAACCCTAATCCCTAAATTCGTTTCATCTAAACAATTATTTGTTCAATGGGGTTCGATTTTGAACGATGGATACAGATGCAGATCCGATTAAGGTTCGAATCGAGGTAAGAACTCATTCCTTTTGACAGATTTGGTCTGAATTTGACCTAATATGATTCAATTTTGACTTGTTTTTTTGACCGACTAGTCCGATTTTCGACCGATTTTGACTTATTTTGACCGATTTTGACTTTTACCGCCTAAGTTGACCGACTTGGCAAAATCCGGGCGGTAGACCTCCGATTACCGCCTAGGCGCCGATTAATCGGCCGCCTAATCCGATTTCTGCAACATTGCAACCAGATGGTGCATGACCGCACACCATCGAGTCCACACAGTCCCGTCATACAATCACTAGATGCACCTCGTACAAGAGACCTCTGCATGACCGCACACTTAGACATGGGTCGCACACTCTGTGTGGACCGTCTAAAGTGGGCCACACACCTTTTTACTTGGGCCATATAACTCATGGAACTGCACAGCATACCAATGTTGGCACGTTTGGTCCGCACACTACCACCTTAGTCGTACACTCTCCTAATGGGCCATAAGGCTTATTGGGTCAGCCACACACAACTAACATTAGTGGACTCATGCTACTGTTTATAAAATTTAAATGGTAATACCATGAGTGTTTTATGTTATAAGACACGTGCTACTTATATGCTACATGTTGAATACGAGTCTACATGACATTATTTGATACACGCCTAATTAGATATGGTAATTATAATAGGACGTGATTAACCAAAGTGTTTTAACAAGTAAATTATCTGCCCAGCAAAGCAAAGGTGAGTTCACAACTTTTACTAAAAGCATGCGTTCCTGGTGGTTGGGAAACGGAACGAAATACGCTATCTCCTTGTGTGGGATACGTATAACAACCCTCCTAAATATATCCTAAAATATTTAAGAACGTCCCTATACGTCCCAAAATACACCCTGTATACGTAAAATGACCCTAAATACCTTTATTTTTATAAAATTTAAATAAAAACAAAATTCAATGGTCCCTGGCGGGCTGCGATAGAGCCAGTGAAGGCTGTCGCGGGGCGTGACCTAGTGCCATCAGGCGGAACCCTAGCGTGCCACATGTCCCGCCACTCGTCAAAGCTACACCGGTGACTACTCAGACCTATGCCATATTACCCCTAGCTCGCGGGCCGCGAAGACCCTTGTGGTCTCTTTCGCGGGGCGCGAGGAACTCGATATCAGGCCCTATAAATTGGAACGATCGGCATTCATTCTCCGTCGTTCACAATTCAAAGTTTTCTCTCAAATTCTGATAGTATACGTAATTTCCGGGCATAATACCCCCCCTAAGTAGCGAAGCTTTGCCTCGTTGTAACTGTTTTAACCCCCGGTTACGTATTAGATACGTTGCCCGATTGATATAGTGCTCCGTAACGGCTGTCGAGGCTCTGCCCGACGTAGTCGTTGGAGTTCTGTCTCGGGGAGGGGATAACTAATGTAAATTGGGTTATTAAACTAACGCATGTGCATTGTTTTAATTAATAGAATATAACCAGGAAGTCACAAGGAAAATACATAAATTTGCAATGTGAGTAATCTCTTTTTTGTTAAACCTTTTTGTAAACTGTTTTTACAAAATCTCAATTGTTTTACCTTACAATTAGCAGTAATTGAGTATTTGTAATTCTACAATTAGCGTCGGTATGTTGGGGTTTTGTATACAAAATTTGTTACTATACTGTGAGTAGTAACATGACCACAAGTCAGGATTGACAGTGCCGTGGGTGGTAATTAAAGTAAGAATTGGAAACAAATATAATTGCGAGATCGCCCTCAATACTCACCAGTATTTCTCACTGACGAATGTTTTTAAAACGCGTTTCAGGTAACAAAATGTGAAAGCCAAATAGAAGCCAGCTGGACGCCCCGTGCTGAGCTGGGCACGCCCCCGTGGTGGGCGTGGAAGCTTCTACGGGTTTGTTTTTCGTGCAGGTCCCTGACCACGCCCCCGTGTTCAGCTGGGCACGACCCGTGGTCAGTCTTCTGTTTCTTTGTTTTTGCTTTGGGGATGCTGCCGAGGGGTCGGGCGTGTCACGTTTATTCCTTTTCTTTGTATTTATGTTGGTTTTGGCTGTATATTTGGTCTTTTGGTTCGTCTAAGATCATTTGATCCTGTAAATTCAAAAGGAAGACAAAAACATGTTTTTTCTAACATTAGTACTTAAAAATGGTTAGTTTTATGACTCATTTGATGTAATTTATATGTTACATTTTGCACACGTCACCCACGACTCGTAACTAATTGAAATCAACTCTGTGTAACGCTCCAAAACCCCAACGTTTAATTTACTAGTATGTTTCATTGTTAACTAATTAAGTTAGTTAACTTAGTTAAAAATACAAGTTAATTAGTAACGAAGGAATATGTTACCAAACAAAATATTTAATTAAACTAAGGGACTAAAGTTGGGCAAGTTAGAATGTTAAGTTATTAAAAGAATAAGAAATCAAAAATATAGTTAATATGTGTGTATATGTCGTGTACAGAGAGAGAGAAAAAACTCTCTCGAGTTCAACATATCACATATTCAACCAAATCAAGATCGAATTGAGTGATCATACCTTGCATGGAGGAAGAATTCTTATAATCTCATCCTAACAAACATGTGGTAAGTTATAATTTTGGATTTGGTGATTTTGAATAAAGTGGGTTGTTGAACAATCCATGAATTCATATGAATTTAACCATGAATACGTGTTAGAATCATCATATGGAACATGAGTTATGAACGATTTTGAGTAATTTGATGTTTGAATGTAGAACCCACCATTGGTGGTGAAAGTGGCAACATGGGTGAATCACCCCTGTCTAATTCTTGTTCAAATTGATTTATTTTGTAGTATGTGACGTATACACGTTATTTAGGCTGAGTATGGTATGGAAATTTGTTTGATTTTTACTTGTGTTGATGAATAGAAGTGATAAGTAGGAAGAAAAGCATGAAATACTTGTACATTATGCTTAGATAGTAGTACGCACACCAAGTGTTTGATGAAATGTCTAAATGACAATAATATGTGAAATTATATGCAAGTTGTGGGTAAATATGTATAGAAAGTGATAATGATGTAATTGTTAGCAAACAAATATGTGTAGGCTAGACAGTTGACTTTTGAAAGTCAACAATGAATGAATACCACCCATAAGCTTTTGGACACAATTGTGAGAATAGATAAATCATGTGATGTGTTTTAGATCATCTATGTGTGGTGTGTGATGATCGTGTGGTGTGTGATGATCTTTGAGTTGCGTGAATGTGAAACAAAGTGACTATCAATCTATGTTTTATGTATGCGGTATTTGGTTTATGAAAGTCAAGTTACGTATGAATGAAAAGAAATTAAAGATTGTATGAACGAGTGTGTGTACTAATCATAATGTGAATGTAAAACATGAAAGGATAGGAGTTATGTCGAGATGGACTCGAGCACGGAAGGCTAACGGGTCAAGAGGCGGCAAGGAAGCGAATACGAATACGGACGCAAATGGTAAGTGATTTTCGAACTAAATTTATTATTATGTAAAGAGTTTTGATTGCAAAAAGGATAGGAATCATGAAAGGATGGGTAAGCGACGGTAGAACGAAAGTATGTAAGGTCGTATTGGGTATTATGTGGATTAGTTATGAATAAACTCTCGTTAAGTTCAAACATGTCAAAATGTAGAAAGCATGTGTCGGATGTGGAATTTGGATGTTATGGTATGGGAACCATGTAAGAATTTGGATGTAAATATTGTTATAACGGGCCATAAGTAGTTAACTATGTCGGAAATAACTTTGTAAAATCAAACGGGTCAAAATCAAGAATTTATGATAAAAGTATAGATTTGATCATGGAGACATGGGGTTAAGTGTTAGAATGATTTGGGGGATTGGAATAATGTTATTTTACGATTTGGAAAGTTCGGGATGCGTGAACGGGGTTTGAAACGTCGAAAAGAACGAAATCCGACGTCGGTACTGCAGGGGCAGTGTCGCCAACGCTGGGTAGCAGTTGGCCGACGCCCTAAGTTGCTGTCTACGCGCCAGCCATGCTAGCAGCACCGTTTCTTCGTTTTTCTTCGACTCCGGACCCCGTTGACCCATTCCCAAGCCCCGTTAAACTTCCATAATGTACCCAAACCATACAAATAGTTTTGTGAGGTACAGGTGATTATAGAACTCATTTTTTAAGCTCCCAAAATGTACCCCAAACTCATTAAATAGTGTTTATGAGGTATGGGCAAGAATGGGGCGTGTATGCAAGTATGTGTGGGAACGAAATAAATATGTAGGAATGTATTAATAGATTAATTGTATGTTAGTAGATGGAACCCATTAGTAAACACGAATAGAAATGAATATGCGCGTAGGTTGGTATGTACGAGACTTATGTGTATTGTTTGTCACTAAGAATTGTTAGTATGAATTTGTGAGAATGTAAGTTGTATGTAAGAGTTTGGATAGATGGGTAGGCGTATGAAGTAGGATTTATCATACTCGAAAGAGTTGGATTAGATAATATGTATGCGTGTTATTGAACCATATGTATTCGAATGAGTGACACTTGTGTGTGTGTGTGTGTGTGTGTGTGTGTGTGTGTGTGTGTGTGTGTGGTATGGTATGGTATGGTATGGTATGGTGGTATGGTATGGTATTGTGGTATGGTATTGTATTGTATTGTATGTATGTATTGTATGTATGTATGTATTGTATGTATGTATGAGTATTAACGAATTAACGATGCTAACTGGGTTTACTTTGAGAATGAAATGAAATGCAGGTATATTATTGTTGACTCATTGAAGATTGAACACCGAGATGAAATGATTGAGTTCAGAAAGATAACCGAATGGAATGTATATAAGGATAGAACGCGACATAATCTTATAATTATGAATCTTAGATTATATATAATGTCACTAAGTACTAATGATGTGAATTGTATGTGGTGAATGTAGGTTGTACGGAATCACAGATCATCATCACGAGGTGTAAGCGGTCGAAGATCGAGTCATAAGATAGATTGTACGGGAATGTGTGATTATGTAATTTAGTAAACATAAGTTATGTTTTATTTCATAATTGAGAATGAAGAATGTATTTATTGTAAAAGAGTTACTTTAAAATGGACTTTCAACTATGTCAAGACGTTTATAAAGAAAGAAATTTTAAGGCTCGTATTTCCGCTGTGTCTTTATGGTTAAAACGTGTCTGGGTCTTACAAGTTGGTATCATATCCCTGGTTTGAGCGAAACCAAGTACATATAGATGAGTACTTGAACTCAAACCTATGTGCTCTTGTGACTTGGAACCCGTACATTCCGAGACTTGATCAAGACCCGAAGGTAAAACCGAATGGAAGCATGTGTATATACGGTTATATTGAAAGACTAACTGTGTGGTGTATGTATACAAAGCTTGGATGAATAAGAAGGATGATCTACAGATGTGATCTAGAGCATGTGATTGGACTACTAGACCCAGGTACACAATTTTATAAGTATAGGTACCAATGTAGCGAGAATCTCCCGAGGGAGGGTGAATATAAAACAAAAGACAATGGTGTTGCCTTGGTAAGGTTTTATAGGTGATGCACGAACTGAAACCCACTTCTTCGGGCTTAAGGGGATGATTACATTATAGCACGAGCCTAGTATGTGGATTGCGCGCCTGACCAGTTCTCAAGAAGCATATGAAACTTGTGAAGACCATGATAATCATCACATGTATGTCCGGTAGAATTGGAAAGTAAGGTGCTGTTTGTTTTTAGGCCAGAAGCACTTCTGGCCACTTATGTCTGCGTCGCACAGACACGCGCAGACCTTTGGGTCATGCAGCTTGTTTGTTTTCCAGAAGCACTTCTCACCTTTTACATCTTTCCCACGCAGACATAAGACCACCTATTCTCACCTCTTCTCACATTTCAAAACACAGACACCACCTCCACCACCACATCTCCGCCACCACCTCCACCTCCACCCCCACATCTCCGCCACCAAGCCACTGCTGACGTCACCTCGAACGACCGTCACCATTGACGCTACGTCTTCCGTACCATCACCGGAACCATGTCGTCGCCGGCGTCCTCTGTTTCTCTCTCTTCCTCTGTCGTCACTCTCTTTCTCTCTTCAATGTTTGCCATCGTGTGCCGCCGCCATGGCGGTTACTGGCCATTATTTAGCGAGGGATCAGGTGGGGGTGGGTGTGATAGGGGTTTGATGAGGTTCTGAGTGTGTGTTACAGGGACAAGGGGTTAGTTGTAGGGGGTATACGAGGATGGGGTGGGTGTGCGGCCGGAGCATCACCGGACTCCGGTTACCAGAGAATCTGACCGAGAAGATGTGTGCGGCTGCAGTTTGAAGGCGGTGGTTGTGGTGGTGGTGGTAGATGAAGGCAGAGAGATGAGTGTTCTGTGTGTGTTGTGAAGTGGTTTTTGTAGAAGTAAAAAAACAAACCCTCTTCTCCTTGCAGACTGCAGACCTTTGGTCCACCTCTTTTCCTGCAGATGCCTGCAGATGTGGTCCGCAGACTGAAGATCTTTTGCATCTGAAAAAACAAACACCACCTAAGTGACCATGCGGGTGAAAAGAGTTGTAAGATTCTCAAGATAATGAGGGTATTTTATAAGAATGAAAAGTTTGAATCCGTAGGTGAATACGGATTAAAAACATAAGAAAGGAATGTACGAACGAAATGTTTATATCCGTAAGTTAGTACGGATCAAACAAGTAAGAATGAAAAAAGTAGATAAGGAAGCTTTGAATCCGTAAGTGAAGTACGGATCAAACAAGTAAGAATGAAAAAGTAGATAAGGAAGCTTTGAATCCGTAAGTGATACGGATCAAACATACAAGAATGACAAGTATGAATGAAAGGTTATATCCGTAAGTGAGTACGGATCAAACATACAAGAATGACAAATATGAATGAAAAGTTAAGTTCGTAAGTGAACACGGATGAAACGTATAGGAATGAAAAGTAAGTGTATATATATATATATATATATATATATATATATAAAAAGGGCAGGGGGTTTCAATGCGTAAGTAAATATGAACCAAACACATGAGAGTGAAGAAGGGAATGTGTTTCTCTCCCTAACCAAGGTAAGTATAAACCTTGTAAGTAAGTGGTGTCGGTAGCCTTGTCAGGTTAAGCATAATGCTTGACTAATAGAATGCATATGTATGTGTATATATGAACACCTGTGGGATAACTTGTACCTAATTGATAAAATGTAGATAAGAATATATATGCAGTTTGACTTTCTGAAAGTCAACCGAAATTGAATTGATAATCACAATGTGAGTGTAATGAAATAGCATGAGAGGTCTGATAAATGAAGCTAGTATGACTATTCGGCAAGAGGAATTTTACTAAAAGAAATTCATATTTAAGAAAATTACATGTTAGCATGGTAATAATCGAATCATGAGAGTCAGGATGAATAATGGGCTAAGACCCGGACAAATGACGTAAGTATTTATAAGAAGGAAGATTTTCGCAACAAACGCTAAAACAATGTTTTGTAAGTATGCCCAAATCAAAGGAAAGTACTAATGCGTTGTAAGTCCCGAAAATCCGGATCAAACAACGATATCAAAAAATTACCAAGGCTGGGCGAAATCCAAGCTTGATGATCTTCAAGAAATCAAGAACAAGAAGATGAAAGATGAAAGATTTTGTTGATTCAAATGCTTAAACTTGCATACAATATGGATTGTCTAATACAAGTTTCTAAAACAAGGAGAACCAACACTTTGCTCCTAATTATCATTTTCTATTTATAGTAATGTATAGGTTGCACTTGTGACAACTGTCAAAAATCCAGGTATCCGTACAATTAATTAATCTTGATTAGTGCTTAATGACTGTGCTGAATTACAATTAACTGCTTTCTGATTACTGCCATACACATACATGTGCATCATACATTGTTTAATGTCATATCAATATTGCATGAAAGCTATATTGCCTTAAATGATGCATTAAGTACAGTTAGCACGGTTATCTGATAAATCAGGAAAATGCTGATAGAACTCAGCACATAGACAGACAGTGTTTTGAGACCCAGTATAAGCCAGAAACTGAGTACTACACTAGTATAGAGTGTAGGAAAGTAAGGATCACAAAACTGCTTTTCTAGGTGATAGTTTAAGTGCCGGAAAGTGCCTAAAACTCACCCAAAGTGCTGAATTCAGCAAAATTCAGCATAAATCAGCAGTTTAACATACTTATTTTATGCAGAAATATGGCAAAATGGTCCTGAATGCTTTCCTAAGTGTCGGGAATCAAAAGTGTCACAAAAGGGTACCTAAAGAACACTAAAACTGCAAAGTTTAGCACTTTAACAAACCAGTATCCAACTGAACAACCGGACACTACCCGAAACATCAAATTTACAGTAGAAGCACTGTTTTAACATTTCCAAGCTAGTTATGATCCCCGAACATCATAACAAATATCTAATAACCAAACCATGTAACTAACACTTGATTTGTAACTAGATGGTAACTAAACAAGTTAGAACCTATGCTAAGACCCCCCCCCCCCCCCCAACCTATTTTCGGCCAACACATGGCCCACTTGATAGATTTTATTTCATTATTAAATTGGATTGTGTTCCCTCCTAAATGACATATTATACAAAGGTTAAGTATGAGAATGTGGTTATAAGTAATACACTAGAGATCATCCTCTCATTACTTCACACACTTCACACACCAAAGCTCTCTCTCCCTCTCCTTGTGTTCTCGGCCGAAACCCACCACAACCACCATCATCATCATTCAACTTCCTTCATTCAATCCATACACTTACAAGGGTGCAAGAAGGTATACAATGGAGCTTGGTGGCTTTGGAAGCTAAAGGACCTTCTCTAATTGCTTTTATCCACTCATTTCCTCCACTTGAATCATCCCTAGCATTGTGCTAGTGGTAAGAACCTTGATCTATCTATGTTACATCTATTTTAAGTGGTTAATAATGAATCATGATAAAAAACATCAAGAACACCAAAGAATCATATGAAGTGAACATGAACATAAGCTTGTTTAGTAAAGATATCTTGATGAATATAAGTTGTTATGCTTGTTGATCTTTGATTGTTTGTAGAAGTGATGTTAATCATCATAAGGTCTTGCTAAATCATGATTAAAAACATAGTTTAGCAATATGTGAAAGTAGAAATTGTTGTAGGATGATGGATCATCCACACTTAAAGCATGAACTTGAAGGAAATAATGTTTTCTTGAAAAACCTTGATTAAAGTAAGTTGTTGATCGTATGGATCTAAATATTTATAAATGGTATTTCAAAGAAACCAAGTTAAAAACATAAGTTTCATATAATCTTGGTTCTTACATAAACAAGACTTGTTTTTAGTGATTAACCGAGTGTAGAAGCACTTGTGTAACAAGAAAATTTTATAAAGAAACATTTTTATAAAACATGATTACAAGTTGTAAACATCTAAGTCATTCAAGAATGATGTTTTTATATAAACAACCACACTTTAAAGGGTAACTAAACTTACTAAACACCCTACCAAGTTACTACAAATTTTCATAAACTTTCAAGTTCATGAAGTGGTAGATTAAGCATGGTTTTGGCAAAATTGGTAAGTGTAGGCTGTTTAGTGTTGATTGTAGATTGATTGTGATGATTTTTACAAAAGAAAATGATATGCTTGAAAGCATGGAAACCTCCATTTTTAGGGGAAACTATGGCAAAATTTTCTAAAAATATTAACACTTAGAAAAATATTTTAAACAAATATTTACAAGTGTATTTTAACCATGAGTTTTCCATATAAACTTTGCCATAATTTTTGTTACAAAAATATAAGTGTTAGAGGTTGGTTTTTATAAATAAAAGTGGCTAAATATATATTTAGAATATATATATATAAAATGAAGACACACATGTGTGATTATTTGTATACTTTGTGTAATAGTTATATTATTTAGGGACTTGAAATAATATAACTCACAAATAACCCAAGGATTACCATCCAAAATATTACCAAAATCTCTAAGAATAAGTATATATGTTACACACAAAATATTGGCGAAACCAAACAAGAAATGTAACTTACAAAATATTCTGGGAAATATATTCACAAAGTATATTTTGGTAAATAATATTTTGGACACAAAGAGATGAAAATATTATTTTTACAACTACTACAAGAGTATATCATATTTTGACAAGGGAAAAATATAACATTTTTGACAAGTATAAATATGTATATTTTCCTTGGAATTATTAGAAGATATATTATTTTTGGGAAAAATATATATTTTCTTGAGTAAACTTGAAAT
This sequence comes from Helianthus tuberosus, assembly GCA_030545235.1. Taxonomy (NCBI): domain Eukaryota; kingdom Viridiplantae; phylum Streptophyta; class Magnoliopsida; order Asterales; family Asteraceae; genus Helianthus; species Helianthus tuberosus. The sequence goes on along the minus strand of CM060353.1, from coordinate 133,315,102 downwards.
ACATTATTTTTCGATAAAAGTAAGTTTACAAATATTTTCTAAGTTAGACTTGAAAATATATTATTTTGGAACTACAAATATTTTTGCCAAAAGAAAAATTATAAATAATTTTTCTAAGTAATATTTTCTTAAATATATATTTTGGAAATATATATGTTGGTGGACTTTTATTAGAAATAATATTCCAGAAAGTTTAATATAAATTTAAGTATATGAATACTTAATGAATACAATAAAATACGTATTCTCACACGTATAAATACACACCGGAATACGACCCCCAAAACATGGCAAAAATACACATGTATAAGATACCCCATCCTTGGGAAGGAAATACAAGTATAAATACTTGGGAAATATTATCACAAAAATATTGTTTAACAATTATTCCAAAATTTAATAAATATAATTTAAGTTAAAATATTAATTATTTTGACAATAATTATGTAACTTGGAATAATATCCAAAGAAACGTAACTCAGAAACGTTAATACTAAAACAAGGCACGGCCCGTTCGTCTAATAGACATCAGTACGTTGTAGGTAGTCGTGTTCACCGAAGAAGTTCAAGTTACGATTGTTGAAGACGCAAGACTGTGAGTTTCGTGTTTCCCCATTTTCTTTAACTGTTTTCAGTTTTATAACTTCGGGGGTGAAGTACATGTTACAACTGTTTACAAACATTATTATTTGGTATGGTTAGCTAAGGAAGGGTACACCTAGATCATGTGAGTGGTGGGCATAACGCTTAAGGCCATCAATCCTCGTTGTAGGACCGAGGGACATGAGTGATAGATCTATTTGGGTGTAGCGAGCCCCGCCCATGTTGGACCAGGGTTGGCCCATGGGTATACTATGTCTTACAGCCGAAAGCCCGGTGCAAAATTTGCTAGGTTTGAGCTTCCTGCATCACGTCACACATATCAATGGCCTTGCAAATCATTTGTGATATGTTTTTCCTTGTTGCTTTCATACCGGGATTTATAAATTTACATACATACTTAAAGTGATTTCAAAGTTTTACTCATACACACAAACAAACACACGAACTCGCTCAACTTTTGTTGATGTTTTCAAAATACATGTATTTCAGGGAATTAGTAAGTGGATCTGGCGGGCGTTGGAAGTTTTATGCTGCGTTAGGAATAAAGATGTCATCCATGGTCCTTGGGTTGGTCAGTGTGTCTTATTCCTGGACGAGACACGTCTTCCAAACCTTGGTTTTATTTAATATCTTTTGATTAGTCCTTAGTGAACTCATAAACAATTCGTATGGTTTGTAAAACTTGAAGTTGAAGTCTATGTTTTAAAACAATATTGTTATGTTTTTAAACTTATTTAATGGATGACAAATCTATGGTTTTTATCATATAGTTGTTGTTATGATTGAATGCAATGGTATTAAGAAAGTCACACCATAATCACGCTTCAGCAAAAGTCAGGGTGTGACAGCACTCCCCCTAAACCCTAGGCCTATATTCCCCAAAGCCCACTCTAATACCCAACTTTCTAGAATCTTGGTCCATTTAGTAATTATCCTACTAATCCATAAACCTATAGGGCCTAACAGTCTCCCCCTAGGTTTACAGGATTAGTTGTTTCATCAGTTTGGAGGACCACCATGCAACGGAGCCAGATCAACAAATAAACGATTCTTGATTATGTTGCCAACTACACTTGTCCATGACTTAGCGCATTCTTCATACTGATCATTCGTGCGAATTGGCTTTGACTCAAAACCATGACAGCTTATAAGGTCTAACGTGTCTGCTAATCAAATGGTCAGACCGTGTGGCTGGATCTTTCAGCTGGAAGTTCTCATCGAGTGGATTTATGTCTTGGTTTTCATAACCAACATCTATTTGTTGCTTTGCTTCTTTGCTGGCTTCTTTCTTTTATTCTTTGACTCAGCCGCTAGATAAACATTTAGGCCGGTCTCATGTTCAGCATTGGCTACAACTCTTTCTTCAGCTTGCAGTTGTTCGATAGTCTGATCTTTGCTTGATATTTGAGCTTGCAAGGATGAGATCTGATCTTCTTTCGAGGCAACATCTTGTTCCAACACAATCACTCTTCTTTGCAACTTCGCTACATTAAGACCCGTATCATCATCACTATCTCCTTCTTCAATAAGCTTCATCTTGTTGGCTGTAAAGCACATGGCTGCTTCATCATGCTCAGAGAAACCGGCACCTCTGGAACTTCCTACATCAAACCTGATGCCACTTGAGCTTTCTGGTTGCGAGTGAGTTATTTCTGGCAGATCGAAATCAAAATCGAGATCTTGTGTGCTTGTTTCATGAGTAGCAGCAGTGACTTGTGGATCGGTGTAACACCCGTCTTGTTTTTATAAGGATTTAATGTAAATACGCATGATTTTATATAAAAAGTATTTTACTTCAAAAAAGTACAAAATTTAAGTTTTTAAAGTGATAACTTACTAGTTAACTACTAACTAGTTTAAACATCCAAACATGATTAGTTAATCGTTTACATCATAAACATTGTCTACAACAAGTTAATTACACGCGGAAGCTTCAAAATTCGTGTTCGGTTCTTCAATCGTGCTTGATCGCCATCCGGAATGAGTCCCACATCACCTAGAGTCAAAACCACTAAAAATGTTACTTTTGACATTGTTATAGTGCGTATAAACAAGTTCCAGCATCAAATCATGAAAATAAAAATAAAATTTCAGAATTTGTCCTGTCGCGTGTCGCGCCAGAAACCCTTCAATCTGTCGCGTGTCGCTACGGCTCTCGCGTGTCGAGCCGGATCGAAGTGATCCTGTCGCGTGGCGCGGGGGATAGCATTTTCCAGCAGGTGCAGGTTTTTGACCTGCATTTCCTGCTAGCTCTGGAAATTTCATATTTCAACTTCAAATGTCCGTAACTTTTGATCCGTAGGTCCGTTCTAGGTGATTCTTTTTCCTATACGTCTGTAATTTCATTACCGACGTGCCCATTTCATTTATCATACCCAAAACTTTAGATTACAGACCAAATGACTAAAATCACTATGTGATTATTCGACACATTATATTTACACCTATTGTTACCATTGCAATAGAAACCATAAGGCGCATTTTTTTACCCATAATCCGGGGCTTAAAATCACCGGCACTTCATTACCAAAGCTATGGCTTTGCGCTCTTGTGATCCGCCTTTGCCAATCTCTAATCAAAGTACCATTTTACTGCTACTACTAAACAATTGTTTAACCCGTTTGGCTCATTTACGGAATCCTCCGTTTCCAATGACTACCAAACGCTTCTACTCTTTTTTCAACTTATTCAATCAATTGTGAACAACAATATTTCAACTAATACATGTCTTTATACTAAAACACAACCATGACAATTGAGATATCCAAATTGCATATTGTAACGAACAAGTTACATACCTTCAAAGCACGCCCTTCAAACGCAAGTCGCCACCGGCTTGTCCACTTGACGCTCCGGTATCCTTTCCTATAGAGTTCAACCACAACCCGTTTAGAACTCTTTTCTTAATATGTAACGCATAACTTGCTGAAATTTACAAGTACGCGTTTTAACCCAAATTTCCAGTTTTAAGCCTTCTTTGAGGCATTTTTACAAACACTTTAAGGGCGGAATTTTATACAATTTAATATCAAGTTCATAACTTGTTACATAGCCGAAGCTAACATCAATCGGAAAATTTCATATCAATCATTAACATTAATAACCAGAGATTACTTCATAAAATCAAATAACACTAGCATATCAACCAAAAATCCTAGTGTTTATTAGGCTCTAACAAACCCACTAATCACCTTCAATGGTGTTCATGGGGTTCTCTACAATTAAGCATGAATTTCATCATATACTTGTCTAGGGTTTATCCCTGGACACTATATTGTTCCTATATCATCTACATAACAAACATGCATCCTTAATTTCGAATTCTCTAAGTTTACTCAGAATTTCAACTAGAGATTTCTCATGAAATTTACATACCTTGTGACTCCTTTTTCAGTGGAGATCACTAATTCGTACTCGGATTTTGATTTAGAATGGATTTGGACCTTCAATTTGAGAGATTTAGACAAGAACTAGGGTTGTGGGGTTTTCCTTTGGTCGCCCTCTGCTTGGATCAATCCAGACACACACACTTGTGTGTGTTTGGATTTTAATTTTATGTTTTATTAAAAATTATTTTTAATTTAACCACTTTTGGTCCCCCAACTTTCATTTAGTTCATGTTTAGTGTTTTAACCCTCTCATAAGTTACTACAAGATTCTTATCTAACTAGGTTATTTTAACTCCTAGTCAGTTTACTTGTTTATTTGCGAACCTTTTATTTTAAATAAAAGATTTACATTTTTGGGGTGTTACAAGTCCACCCCCCTTAAAAAGGGTTTCGTCCTCGAAACCGGGAAATACGTACCAAATAGTGTAGGGTAGAGCCGTTGCATCTCTTCTTCAGACTCCCATGTGGTATCCGAGCCCTTTCTGTGTTCCCATTTGACCTTTACTTGATTAATCACTTTGTTTCTCAAGATTTTTACCTTATGATCTAGAATCTCAATCGGCTTCACTGCGTAGTTAAGACTATTATCCACTTCAACGTCATCATAATGGATATAAGTCGTTTCCTCAGCTAAACATTTACGGAGTTGTGACACATGAAACGTGACATGAATTCCGCTCAATTCTTCTGGTAGCTCAAGACGATAAGCCACCTTGCCGACCCGTTCAATGATTTTAAATGGCCCGATAAACCTCAGGCTTAATTTCCCTCTCTTTCGGAATCGGATGACGCCCTTCCATGGGGAAACTTTTAACATAACCAGGTCGCCCACATGAAATTCAATCGGTTTTCGTCTTTTATCGGCATAAGACTTTTGCCTGTCTTGGGCCGCCTTTAAGTGAGCTCGAACCATATCGATTTTCTCGTTAGTGGCTTGGACAACATCTTTGTGGGCCAGTTCACGCGGACCCACTTCACCCCAACACACCAGGGTTCTGCATTTCCTACCATATAGCATCTCGTACGGAGCCATACCAATGCTTGCATGGTAACTGTTATTATACGAAAATTCGGCCAACGATAGATAAATGTCCCAACTTCCCCCGAAGTCGATGATACACGCCCGTAACATATCCTCCAAGGTCTGTATTGTTCTTTCACTCTGCCCATCCGTCTGTGGATGGTATGCAGTGCTGATAAAAATTTTCGTTCGCATCTGTTCTTGGAAATCTCGCCAGAAGTTTGAAGTAAACCGGGTATCTCTGTCTGACATAATAGATACCGGTACTCCGTGACATGCCACTACTTCGTTTGTATACACCTCGGACATCTTTTCCGAAGTATATGTCTCACGTATAGGAATGAAATGAGCACTCTTCGTCAATCTATCCACAACCACCCATATAGCATCGAATCCCCGGCTCGTCCTAGGCAGTTTGGTCAACAGGTCCATGGTAATATGTTCCCATTTCCAAACCGGGATTTCCAACGGCTGCAGTTTCCCATATGGTTTTTGGTGTTCTGCCTTGACTTGTAAACAAGTCAAGCAATTCTCCACATATTTTACTACATCCCTCTTCATTCCGGGCCACCAATAGTTTTGCTTCAGATCGTTGTACATCTTGGTTCACCAGGATGAATAGAATAATGGGATTTATGAGCTTCATCGAGTAGAAGTGTCTTGACCCCACAGGAATTTGGGACCCATATTCTTCCGAATCGGGTCTTCAACCCGTTGTTACCATCCGCCAAATCCTTCAGCTGACCGACTATCCTTTCCTTTTTCAAGTTTTCTTCTTTCACTGCCTCGGCTTGTGCTTTTCGGATTCGTTCAAGTAAACCTGAGGTTACAATAAGCTGCATCGACCTCACTCGTATTGGGACATAGTCCGATTTCCTGCTCAAAGCATCCGCCACAACATTTGCCCTTCCGGGGTGGTAATGTATTTCACAGTCGTAATCCTTTACCGTTTCTAACCACCGCCTTTGTCGCATATTTAACTCCTTCTGATCGAAGAAGTATTTCAAACTCTTGTGGTCAGTAAATATGGTGCACTTTACCCCGTATAAATAGTGCCTCCATATTTTTAATGCAAACACCACCGCCGCCAGTTCGAGATCGTGCGTGGGATATTTCTTTTCGTGTACCGTTAATTGCCTCGAGGCATAAGCTATTACCTTGCCTCGTTGCATTAAAACACATCCGAGACCCGAAAGTGAGGCATCCGAATAGACTACCAAGTTTTCGACTCGATCCGGCAACGTTAATACCGGAGCTTGAGTTAACTTCTCTTTTAGCGTTTGGAACGCTCTTTCTTGTTCGACACCCCACATGAATTTCTCCTATTTCCGAGTTAACTTAGTTAGTGGTGACGCGATCCTGGAGAAATATTGAATGAATCTCCTGTAATATCCCGCAAGCCCTAAGAAGCTTCTAATTTTCGAAGGATTCTTCGGAGGGTTCCATTTCGACACGACCTCTATCTTTGCCGGATCTACCAATATTCCATCGGCACTTATGATGTGGCCGAGGAATTGCACCTCTCGTAACCAAAAGGCGCACTTTGAGAATTTTGCATACAACCTTTCTCGCCTGAGTGTCTCTAACACCTCCTGTAAATGATGCGCATGATCTGCTTCACTTTTCGAGTACACCAGAATGTCGTCGATAAACACGATTACCGACTTATCCAACATCGGCTTGCAAACCCGGTTCATGAGGTCCATGAAAGTCGTGGGTGCATTTGTCAGCCCGAATGACATCACGAGGAACTCGTAATGTCCGTATCGCGTGCGGAAAGCCGTCTTCGGTACATCCTCTTCCTTGACCTTTAGTTGGTGATATCCCAATCTAAGGTCGATTTTTGAAAACCAATTCGCACCTTCTAATTGGTCGAACAGATCGCCTATTCTCAGAAGTGGGTATCGATTCTTTACCGTGAGTTTGTTTAACTCCCGGTAATCGATACACATTTGCATGCTTCCGTCCTTCTTTTTCACGAATAGTACCGGTGCGCCACAAGGAGACACACTCGGCCTTATGAATCTTTTATCGAGCAAGTCTTGAATCTGCGACATTAGTTCTTGTAATTCTGACGGCGCGAGTCGGTACGGTGCTTTAGCTACGGGTTTCGCGCCCGGAACCAATTCGATTCCGAACTCTACTTCCCGTTCAGGCGGTATCCCCGGTAGATCTTTCGGAAGCACATCTTCGAAGTCACGTACCACCGGTACGTCTCCGATCTTTAGTGATTCTTTCTCGGGCTCATTCGCGTATATCATAAACGCCTTACATCCATGCTTCATAAGCTTGTGAGCTTTCAACATCGAGCATATTATAGGCTTGCCTCCTATCTCGCCAAAGATGGTGATGTGTTTTCCGCTCGGAGACGTTAAATTTATCTCCTTCGACCTTTGCGTGGTGTCGAGATAGCCAATCCATCCCAACAACTACTTGAAACTCTCCCATCGACATCGGGATTAGATCTATTAAGTACTCCTCATCATCGATACTTAATTTACAGCCTTGACAAACATCACAAACTATGAAACTTTTGTTATCCCCTATTTCAACTTCTAAGGGCACAGATAATTTCGTCAATACAAATGAAGGATGTCGAATAAATCCATGTGAAATAAAGGATTTATTCGCACCCGTATCAAATAATACACGTGAAGGAATCGAGTTTATTGCGAATATACCTGAGACCACATCGGGTTCTGTTTTTGCTTCAGCCGCTGTCAGTTGGAAGGACCTCGCCTTCGCCTTTGAAGTTTCTGTCGGAGATTCCTTTGTGTCTTTCTTTCTAACCAAGTCTGGGCATTCGGACTTTTTATGGCCCGGTTGGTAACACTTGTAGCACACAGAACCCTTCCCCGGATATAACGATGCGGTGTGCCCCGTCTTCCCACATATGGGACACGGCTTGTCTTTGAAGCGACACTCACCCTTGTGCCCCTTTCCACACACCTTGCAACTCGGTGACCCGCCTTTCACACCCGCCCTTTTTCCCGATTCAGCCGTTCGAGCTTTCTTCGTAGGGCTCGGGTTAACATCCACTACCCTTTGCTCACCCCTCTCGATTTGCTTCTTAAGTTCAATTTCTCTCTCTCGAGCTGTATTTATGATCTCGGTAAGCGTCTCATACTTGGAAGGGGTCATGAACTCCCGGTACTCAGCACTTAACATATTATAATAATATATTTTCTGCTCCTTCGTAGTCACTAACTCATCATAGAACCTCAACTTGACTATGAATATACCTGTGATTTTATCAATCGTTTCACCCCTTTGTCTTAACAGGATGAACTCCTCCTTGATCCTGTTGATGACTGCCTTGGGACTATGATGTTTAAGGAATGGCACCTTAAACTCGTCCCATGCCATGGCCCTTGCGGCTTCGGCTCCTATCTCCTTCTTTTTGTTGTCCCACCAATCCTTGGCTTGACCCCTTAACTGACCCGTTCCGTAAGCCACAAAATCGCTTACGTCACAGTGGGTCCTTTCAAACACCCCTTCGACGTCACTTAACCATCTCTGGCATATTATCGGGTCAACCTCCCCATTGTAAATTGGCGGTTTACACGCCATAAACTCTTTGTAGGAACAACCCTTACGTTCTCCAGATTTTTCTTTCACAAGGTTGACATTGTCTTCCAACCTTTTAACCCGTTCCTCCACTAACGACAGCACTATTTTTTGAATTTTGTCTATGAAACCGGATAGACTATTCTCAATTGCCTTCCCTACTTCTTCGGCAATTACCTCTTTCATTTGTTCGGTGACTATCGACACCGGATCATTGTTACTCTTTTCCGTCATCTTGAAACTGAAATGTTTACATCAATTATTAAACATTTCATTTATAACATAACTTTGTTTGCTTCGGTTTAGCCAAGTTCGTAACTTGCTTTGACCGTTCTCATTTAGTGCACTTTCCGGGTTTGAGTGTGCTAACACGCTCTTTCTGTGCATATTAATTCACATCTCTTTTTCTTACATAGGATAAGATATATAAAAATAAATAATTAATCCATACCGGACGATCGATCAAGCTTGAACCAAACACTTGTTGACAACCTTGAGCTCTGATTACCAACTTGTAACACGCTGAAATTTACAAGTACGCGTTTTAACCCAAATTTCCAGTTTTAAGCCTTCTTTGAGGCATTTTTACAAACACTTTAAGGGCGGAATTTTATACAATTTAATATCAAGTTCATAACTTGTTACATAGCCGAAGCTAACATCAATCGGAAAATTTCATATCAATCATTAACATTAATAACCAGAGATTACTTCATAAAATCAAATAACACTAGCATATCAACCAAAAATCCTAGTGTTTATTAGGCTCTAACAAACCCACTAATCACCTTCAATGGTGTTCATGGGGTTCTCTACAATTAAGCATGAATTTCATCATATACTTGTCTAGGGTTTATCCCTGGACACTATATTGTTCCTATATCATCTACATAACAAACATGCATCCTTAATTTCGAATTCTCTAAGTTTACTCAGAATTTCAACTAGAGATTTCTCATGAAATTTACATACCTTGTGACTCCTTTTTCAGTGGAGATCACTAATTCGTACTCGGATTTTGATTTAGAATGGATTTGGACCTTCAATTTGAGAGATTTAGACAAGAACTAGGGCTGTGGGGTTTTCCTTTGGTCGCCCTCTGCTTGGATCGATCCAGACACACACACTTGTGTGTGTTTGGATTTTAATTTTATGTTTTATTAAAAATTATTTTTAATTTAACCACTTTTGGTCCCCCAACTTTCATTTAGTTCATGTTTAGTGTTTTAACCCTCTCATAAGTTACTACAAGATTCTTATCTAACTAGGTTATTTTAACTCCTAGTCAGTTTAATTGTTTATTTGCCAACCTTTTATTTTAAATAAAAGATTTACATTTTCGGGGTGTTACAATCGGTGGGCATAGTAGGCTCTGGTTCTGAGCTTGGGCCAGTAGAATGAAAATCAGGAGCTCTTTTGGTTCTTCGTTTCTTGTTGGATGCTTCTTCAGCATCATCTATCGCGTCTTCAATATTGAACATGAGTTTCAGAAGTAGGTACAGAAGGAGAGTTTCCGACACTACCTTGCAAAGACTCAAGTAGGGCTAGTAAATTTTCAGCAGTCATTAACGTTTATTCTCGAACGGGTTCCTCAACTTTCTGAGATACAATCACTTCCACATCATTGTCGTCATTTGATTCCTCTTCATCCATCTCTAACACTTCAGCTTCTATCTCAGCTTTAGCAGCAACATGTGTCTGTTGCACGTCATGTTCTTCGGCAACTGTGGCATTCAAAGGCTTTGGTTTGAAAAGCATAGGAACCTGCAAACCTTGTAATTCAAATAAGTGGTCCGAGAAGACAATGAGAGAATCCGAAATGCTTAGGAAATGAGATTAGTCTGAAGTGTGACTTGAATGAGAAAAGGTTGACAATATCTAGTGTTTCGGAACAATGGTCCGAATTACATTCGAGAACAATGGGCTGGATCTGATTTGTTTTATCCAAAACAATGGGCCCCAATCCGAAACAGTGGGCCAGACTATAGTTTTATGATTTTGCCTTTTCAAGACAGAAAACATCTTTCTCAAAATCAACGATCCAACCAACCGAGCAACCTTTTTGAACATAGAAATAAGAAAAATAATAATAACAAAATAAAATAAAATAATAATAATAATAATAATAATAATAGAATAATAATAGAGGGGTAATATAGGGAGAAACTGCCAAGGGATTAAACCGTTCTCGAACTGATTAAGGAACATTTTTCAGCACATGCTTACTTGGACTGGTCCAGGTGATTGTTGATATACTTGTCCTCTTAATTCTAACACTCAACCTTCAACTTTCAACCTTGTGATATGCTTAGGGTAGAATTATACTGTGACATCCGTGTATCCCATTCCAAGGCATACCCCCGCGATCAAGTCAAGCACAACTGTTCATCGTAGCAGGTGGGTATACCGAGTCCATCCTTTTGTTTTTACAACGCCAGAATTTCTGGTGAATAGGTCAGTACTTTCGTATAGCAGAGTGACCATTTAAGTCTGACGAGGGCTAGGCTGATACCTTTAACGGTACGAATTTGACTTTTATAAGCGCATGAAATTCTCTTTATGAGATTTTCTTCCGTTTAAGGTTTTTGCCCTTTTTGCGGCTCTTTTTAAAGATATCCTGACTGTGCCTAGGTCTGCATGTAATCTGGATGCAACAGTAGGACAGTCCTGATATCCCGGATGACTTATCAGTATAAAGACCCAAAACCTCAGATGTTGGCTATCTATCAACAGTGGATTTAAGACCATGAAATCATACACCGCTGGTCTGTTACCCACATGATGTCCAGTCCATTAGATTTATATCACTTGGTATCTCTTTGATTTTTTAGCGTTAGACCTATCAACACATCATAGTAGATCCTAGTCTTTTCAGCTTTGATACCTTACATGTGTTAAACAGATTCTTTAGCACAAAAATTTATTTCACTTCCCAGCAACTATTTCTCCCCCTCAATGCGTATGTACATATATGTCCCTCTCCCCCCCCCCACCTAAATTTGTGCATCACACTTTATGTGCATATTTACTTATTTATTTACCTTAGAATAGAAACCCGGTTTTTTTTGTCGTCCAGTAGGTGAAAACGCATCATTTTCAAAAGATCCACAAGCACATTGAATCTCGAGATGTTGACAGGTTTTGTAAAAAGATCCGCTGAATTAGCATCAGTATGGATCTGTTTAAGTTTAAACAACCCTCTGTCATAGCAATCTCGAATAAAGTGCACCTTAATATCAATGTGCTTGGTTTTAGAGTGAAAGACGGGGTTTTGTTAATCTGGATAGCGGCATCATTATCAAAATAAGTAGTAGAGTTTAGATAAGTCAAACCGTAATCCTTGAGCTGGTGTTGTATCCAAAGAACCTGAGACCAGTAAGCATCAGATGCTGCAACGCACTTTGCTTCCGCTGCAAAAGTGAGTTGTTGCTTCTTGCACTGCCATGAGATGAGACTGTCCCCCAAGAATTAGTATCCGGCTGATGTACACTTCATATCCCTGTCCATCTTTGAATCTATCATATTGAATTTGGCAAGAACGTCGTGAACATATTTGTTTGACAAATCAAGATTCCTTGACTATTTTGACGAACTTGCAAGCCCAGAAATATTGTCACTTCTCCCAACGAGCTCATTTCAAAAAATTTTTTTCACATCATCCCAAAATACAAATGGCCTCTAGACGTGCCACCGGTGCGTATACCTTATCATGATCCAGACCTTCAACTTGTTCGAAACCTTGAACTGTCAATCGTGCCTTGTTCCTCGCGATCACGCTGGGGTCATCCAGTTTGTTCCTGAATACCCATCGCGTTCCAAGAGCACGTTTTCTTTTGGTGAAGAGAATCACCATCCCTTTGTCGCACATCAGAGATACGCTCAAAAGGTTGTGCTTCAGTTCAGGGACATAATTGACGTCTGAGAAGATGAGAACTCCGTTTTTAACAGTGCCCTTCATGGTTATTCTTCCAGTTTCCATCTCGTGAAGTTGACAAATCCACCGTCGAATAAAATATTTTTTTTGTTATTCAACTTGGATATGTCTTCTGTCATGTGTCTGGAACAACTATTATCGATAAACCAAAGTCTAACGATCACCCTCCATAGCCGTTCCTTGGACTTCCAAATCTTAGAGTCAGTGTTATTGTTTGAAATATTTTTCTTTACAAAAGTGACTTTTGACTCCATTTGTGTTTGAAAACCTTTGATTGTTCTTTTTCGCTAGATTCCAGTCTCCATCGGAAGGCTTGACTTTAGGAGGTCGATTTGTGTCTGGTCGATGATGCATAGCCTTCTGATGACGTGTGTTACCAAAGTAGTAGGGATGATTAACACAGTTTCTAGCAATGTGCCCCGGAATTCCACAATTAAAACAAGTCTGTCTTTTTTAGAAAAAGACATTTAGTTCTGCTTGTGTTATTCTAGGGAACTGATCATGTCTTTTCTTTTCCTTTGATGCTGATTGCTTGTGTGTATGTTTGATCTTGGAAGAACCCTGCTTACAGTTACCAGCATAAGAACAAGTATCGACAACTTTACCCTTTAGTTTAGGTTCAGTTTGCTTGAGAGACGGGTTTTCCTTTTGAGTCTTCTTTTTGCGTGGTTTTCTGTTTTTACGTGACCGTCTTTTCTTTAAAGGAGCAGATTCAGTAGACTTTGCTTCATTTGAAACACTTTCTTCAGAATCTGATCCTTTGGGATCGAGAGTTGAATCATCTGTTGAATTGATTTCCACGGGTCCCTTTTCTTCAGAAAACATGTTCTTAGGAGTTTCAGCAGATTTGGTTTCCACAGATATATCTTCTTTAGTTTCATCAGTTGAGTCAACTGTTGAATTGATTTCCATGGATCCCTTTTCTTCAGGCTCCGATTTCTCATGAGTTTCTACAGAATTGGTTTCCATAGATATCTCTTCTTCGGCTTCATCAATTTCTGAGTCTCTGACATCAGCTGATTCTGGTTTATCACACGAAGAGCAGTCTATGTTTGAAACAGTTTGGCTCTCTTTGGGCGTTGCACTGCTTGATTCTGAGTGTTTGTCACAATCAGAATTTTCAGAAGCGCTACGCTCATTATCTGATGTACCCGAATCTGCAACTTGAATGTCAGGTTCATCAGATGACCCCTGTTTATCAATTTCTTCACCATCACAATAAAAAATGTCAATTTTCTCATCTTTATCATGAGTTTCTGATGTATCAGTTGATGTTTCAGGCACACTAGAATAGTTGCCCGAATCACCAGAACTGATTTCTAAGTCACTTGAAACAGGTGTTTCAAGTTTATCAGTCAATACATCATATTTCCCTGTTAAAACATTATCATCACGATCATAGTCTAAAACCACAGCACCTGAATCATCAGTTTTAATAGGAATACCCTGACTCTCAGCATACCAAGACATAACATAGTTCCAAGCGTAAAGATCACGTTTGGCAGCATCCGAATCATCAGCAACATCGGCAACGTTTGAATGTGATTCATAATCCACTGCAGACTGCTCTTCAACTGTTACCGATTCTGCACATGAACTAAAACATTTAATATTATCTACAGAGTCAGATCAGAACTTGACATAATTTCTTGGGGCTCTTCAGATGACGTTTTTACTGGTTCTGTTCATTTTCTGCTTCATTTTCGTTTCAGTTCCTTGTTCAGATTCAGCAGATTCGTTTGAGCAATTTTCATTTTTAACAAAACTCATGGGCTTTTGAAAATTAGCGAGTTGGGCATTCTTCGGTTTGAAAGGCTCCCATGGAACATAATCACTTTTTTTGCCATAAATCATTTTAACTTAATTTTCTAGTTCTTGCTCAGTAGTAGGCATTCTTGAGTAATTATGATTATATGGCGGTGGAACCTTGTTGTAGCCCAAACCCTTACCCTTGTTTTCTTTGAACGTGAGCTGCACATTACATAGATTACGAACAGTGTCACTGGAAGTATCAAATTTCTTTATGTTCAACTCGTTTTGTTTGTACTTCCCAGTAAGAAGTTCCAGCTCAGCTTTCAAAGAGTCGCATTCTAAGGTCTTTACTGTGAGTTTGTGTTTATATTCGTGAACCCAACATTGCTGTTGATTCACGTTTCTGTGAAGCTGAGCTATATCCTTCTTAAGTGCGTCAATCTTTTCATAGAGAATTTTATTGTTCTCTCGAAGACTGATGTACTTTGCCATGACACTATTGTAGTCATCCATCATTTTAGAATTAAGTACCCTAAGTTATGCAACCCTATTCCTACAAGGTCCAGTACACAACAGATAGTTGACAGTGTCAATGAGTGATCTTGGTTTGTCTGGCTGAGTTTGGACTTGGGCTTGGGGTGCTCGTTTGGCCACTTCATCGGGATGAGATCATGTTGATTGTGGGGCCTTCACACCAGATGATGCAGCAGCCATAGGTGATGGTGAGGGAATCTGAGCGGCATTGGGATCAATAGCAAGTGGTGAAATAGCAAAAGCCTTCTAACAATTAGACATAGACGATGATGTGTTTGCGAGATTCTGACTCCTCAGCTTGTCTTCTTGAACATATTCATTGACTGAGGAAATCACATCTCTTGTTTCCATTGTAGAATGATTGTATATCCCCATGATAACTGCAACACGATAGTCCCATGTCTTGTTACGTGGCAAACAGTATAGAAAAGCCCTGTTAATCCTACCACGTGTCACATTTAGTCCGATCTTCTCGATTTCAGAAAGCAGCAGGGTAAACCTTCTAATCACGTCTTCTACGGTTTCACCTTCAATGTAACCGAAATTATCGAGTTGTTGCCAGAGCAACTAACTTGAGAATCAATACTTGGAGAATTCATCATTTACCCAAGCAATAACACGTAAACTCGCTAACTCAAGCACGCCGCAAACGTATGAACCCGCTTCCTATACCGCACCTCAAAAAACTGTCAAAACTTTTACCCTAAAACAAACAAACCCCCTTTTTTAATTTTAATTATATATATATATATATATATTAATATTATATACATAAACCTTTTTTAATTTAATTTAAAATAAACTAATATTATATTTATATAATTTTAATAAAAACTTTTAATTAATATTAGTGATTAAGTAATGATTACCTAATTATTATTATTATATTATTATAATTATAATAGATTATTATTAAAAAACAAAAAATAAAACCATGTTTCATCTTCTTCTTCGTTGAACAGCTGAAACGAAACCCTAATCTAAAAGGGTCTACATATTTACACGCCTTATTGCCTATTTCCACACCTTTCAAGAGGCCTCGTATAGAGCTATATGAGGCATATAGGGTTGCTTTTCCGACCAGCTTCTGCACCAAGCACAATGTCACATCAGTCACATCAGACGGGGAGTCTAGGTTTGTACGAGGAAAGGATACGAGGCACTAAGACGCTTCGTATATGCCTATACGAGGCGTCTTTAGTGACTGATTTGACTATACGTTTGACAAGTGACTTAAAGCTATACGGGTAGTCTAGAGCTATACGAGGCGTCTATGTTTCACATAAAGTGCAAGATACAGTGCATTCTTTGTCATTCATTCTGCTTCTTCTTGTTCCGTTTTTTCATTTCGAACATTTCATTTCATTCATTCTGCTTCTTCGAAAGAATTGGCATTTGTGTTCTTATCATCCCGAAGTGTTGAAATGTCATCATACTGGGACGGCAACTATGTCTTCGGGCAGTATTCTAGCGACAACTGGGTGGCCAAAAGCGTTCCGGTAACAGTTATTAGCTTAAATATTTTAATTAGTTGTTGTTTTAGTTTATTATTTACTAATGATGATACGGTTGTTTATTTTGGAGGAGTCTGGCGTTCCCGATTCTAATGAGCAAGAGGAGGTTGTGTCTAGTATACAAGGAGAACAAAACAGACCGTTTCTAGATTTGAACAAGCATCCCCCTGTTGATGAAACAACCCCTGTAGATGACTCATACCATGCTTGTCAACCAAGTTATCCGACACAACAAGGGTATCCTGATTATAGATACGGGTGTGAATACGGAGGAGACGGTGGATACGGAGGAGATGCTGGATACGGAGGAGACGGTGGATACGGAGGAGACGGTGGATATAGTGGATACGGAGGATATGGTGGATATGGTGGTTATGGTGGATATGGTAGATATGGTGGTGAGACACCTCCCATCCAGGACAGTCCGTACTTAAAAAAGCAGGTATTAATTACTATTTTTTTATTATTATTTTTATTATTTATTATTTATTTATTATTATTATTTTTATTATTATTAATATTATTATTATTATTAATATTATTATTATTATTATTATTTATTATTATTATTATTATTTATTATTATTAATATTATTATTATTATTTATTATTTATTTATTTATTAAAATTATTTATTATTATTGTCGATGTTACAGGTTTTCAACTCTTTAGATGAACTAAAGAATCGGATACAAGAAATAGCAAACGCGGATGGTTTCGTTATTGTCACCCGTCGATCAAAGAAAACCGGGGGAAGAACCGGGAGGGTATGGCTTGAATGTGATCGTGGTGGTGAGCACTAGACTACAGCAACACTTAGAAAAGCCGGAAGCAAAAAAACCGGTTGTCCGTTTTACCTGCTGGCTGTGCGAAACCACCCGTATGAAACCTGGGAGATTAACGACGGAAAAATTGAACATAACCACGAACTTTGTGAGGACCTGTCGGCCCACGCGTTTGTGCGAAGGTTTACTCCAAGCGAAATGAAACTGATCGAGCAGCTGACAGCTCAAAACATGGAGTCGCGCAAAATATTTCAAACGATAAGGAAGCAGGACCCCGACAGGTATCATGTTCAGAAAGACGTTCAAAACGTTGTGGCGAAGATTAGAGCCGAACAAAGACAAGGATTGACTCCCATGCAGTCACTAGAAAACATACTGATAAACAACGACTTTATTTACGAGACACGGGAGGAACCCGGAACAGAGATCTTCTTTCTTCATCGGGACTCGAGATGTATGTGGCGTGCATTCCCCCACGTCATGCTGATCCATGCGACGTACAAGACAAACATATACAATATGCCTTTTATCCAGATTGTTGGTATGACGCCTACCAACAAATCGTTTATTATCGCGCATGCCGTTGTTAGTAAAGAACAGGGTGATAACTTTGTGTGGGTGCTTGAGAGGGTCAAGTCAATGTTGGATGAATGTATGGAGCCACGTGTGATTTTAACGGATCGAGACCTTGCCCTTATGGGCGCGTGTGCTAAAGTATTTCCAGACGCCTCCAGGCTTCTTTGCAGGTGGCACATACAACAGAATGTTATGAAGCACTGCAAGGGTGCCTTCACAGACGAAGACTGCAAGAAATTTTTGTCATTCTGGGGGACATTGATTGAGTCTCCATCCATACTCATCTACGAGTACCACTTGCGCAACATGCGAAAGCGACTTGTGGAGTGCAAACGTTCTAGTAAGTTTTTATAATAACATACGACTCACCTATGCAAATTTTATTAAATTATTTTTACTTTTTAGGAGTCTTCAAATACGTGTACGATAAATGGCTAAAAGACTATAAGGAGATGTTCGTCTTTGCGTGGACTGATAAGAGGCGCAACTTTGGTAATCGTACCACAAACAGAGTTGAGAGCCAACACGCCAACTTAAAGAGATACGTCCTAGATAGGAGCTCGCTGGACCGTGTAGTTGGTTGTGTCCGGGATATAGTTGAGACACAGTTCGGTGAAATAAGGAAGACTTTTCGAGAAAGCATCGAAAAAAGAATGAACCACCACAAACACCCGTTGTTTCAACACCTGCTTGGAAAAGTATCCCATACAACCCTTGACTTGTTGAGGGGAGAGGCAATTAGGAAGCTAGATGTCTCGGAGCGCTTTCATTCATCATGTGGTTGCCAAATGTGGCACATCTGTGGGTTGCCCTGTGCTTGTAGGATAGAAAAGTACATGCTTGAAGGTAATAATTGTTAAACGTACAACACTTGTGTGATATATTTCCGTTAATCATGTGACTTAAACAATGTTGTTTTTAACTGTGCAGAGCGTCCGATTCAACTCGAAGACATAGACGTCTTCTGGCGGAAACTTAACTTCCAAAGTTGTAAATTGATAGACGATGACGTTGACGTGGTCGAAGAGCTAAATATTGTTAGACAACAATTAGAGTCGCACCCCCCAGCTCAGCAAAAAAGCCTGATGTCAAAGATTAAAGCGGTGTTGACTCCAAAGAAATCTACCAAGAAACCACCGGTTGTCCAACAAAATACTCGTGGCCGACCAACAACAAAGCAGGTACAACAAAGGTTGGACGAGGCCTCTCGTATAGATGAAGAATTGAGGAGAAGCTCCTTCGGTGATGCAAACACGTGCTTTGAAGGTTCCCGACAAAGTAAGTACGATAAACCTCGCCACAGCTCATACGTTCCGTCACAGGCCTCTCAACAGTCGGTTATAAGGTCCCAAAAACCCAAAGCGAGCCTAAGCCGTTCAAAGAGGTCTAAGAAGAAAGAGACACGAGATGCTCACGGTTTTCCTTTAATCATTGGGGACGAGTACGTGGGAATCATCAAACAGTTTAAGTATGCTATTCCGCCAGTGTTCCATCCGTACGTCTCGTGCATACGAGATGTGATGCCGGACGGTCATTGTGGGTTTCGGTCTGTGGCTGTGGGCTTAGGAATGGATCAGAGTTCATGGGGGCTCATTCGAAGGGACCTTGTCCAAGAAATGGATCAGAACGAATCGATCTGGTTCCCAACATTTGATGCATGGGATGAAGGTTATTTTTACACGCATCGTCAGGGCCTAATTTGGGATTCAGTGTCCGGTTGTGGGGAGGATCACTGGATGGACTTCCCCTTAGCAGGACTTCTTATTGCACAAACATACGACATCGGTGTGCACCTGTTAACGACAACCATGGGTGCGAGTTCCACTTTCTTCCCGATACTAAGTCCTCCGGCTAATCAACAACCATTATTCATAACGCTTACACATGTTAACGAGAACCACTTCATACATGGTAAGCTGGAAGGGGATTATCCAATGCCACCAGCACACGGGCTATGGTTGACCCACCGAAGACCCCATACGGAACAATGGGAAGATATGTACTTGCCACGTCTAGAATGGTATACATCGATAATGAATCCTCCTCCAAGATCAAACCCCAGTCTTAATTACATCGACAGTGATACGGAAGAATGATTTTTGTAATTAATAGTATTTTTTTGTATTAATTCCTATAATTTTCTACAATTTCTATAATTTTTATTATAATTTCTATCATTTTTCTATAATTAGAATTGATTAAAACAGGTTAATAACATTTTTATAAAAAAAAATTACAAATATACGACTCGTATAGAGCTAGACGTGTCGTATATGATTGATCAAAAGACCATTTTGCCCCTGATATGCCCCCAATCTAGGCTTTCTACCTTTACCAGACGCCTCGTATAGATCTATATGGGTCGTCTATTTGAGCGGGTTTTTGAAAATTTGAATTTAGAATATTTGAAAATCAAAATTTGAATTTTTTAAAAAAGGACGATTCGTATAGACCTGTACGTGTAGTCTATTGGGGCGGCAACAATTCTTTTTTTTTTAAATTTGAATTTTGAAATATTTTATGTTAATTACTAATATACCCCTGAATGTCCCCAGTATAGGCCTTTAACAGAGGCTTAAAGGTAATTTAAAAACATGGACGACGCGTATAGATCTATATGACCCATACAACTTAGGCGGCAACTTTTACACTTTTTCTTTTTTAATTATTAAAAAAATGTTTATTAAATAACCATTTTGCCCCTGTAAAGCCCCCAGTATAGGCCTTAGTCAGGGGCAAAATGGTAATTAACCATTCCAGAAATATCTTTTTGTATTTGTTAATTACCATTTTGCCCCTGAATAATGCCTATACTGTGGGCTATACAGGGGCAAAATAGTCATTTAATAAAAAGGGTGGACGACGCGTATAGGTCTATACGAGTCGTCTATGCCTCGTATAAGGCTGGGGGGCCTAGACGACCCTGGTTATCACCCCAAACAAAAAAACAAACAAATATACGGAGCACACACCTCTATACGCCTCGGATTAGTATTTCGACCGTATTTTCGAAGATTTGAAGCATCACTGGTATGTATTTCATCCCGTAGTTTAGTATTTTTGCCTCGTTTTTGCCTTTAGACCGTAGGTTTGCCCTGAAATTTGGTTTTTGTTGGGTTTGGGGGTTTAAATCTAAGGTTGAAGATGAAGCAGGTAGAACAGGACGCCGAGTATAGCCCTATACGAGGGCTATACGAGGCTCTGAAACTTTTTTTTTTGTTATTAATGTTATTATTATTATTGTTATTATTATTGTTTTTATTATTATTATTATTATCATTAATGTTATTATTATTATTATTATTATCATTTATTATTGTTATTAATATTATTATTATTATTATTTATTATTATTATTGTTATTATTATTATTTTTATTGTTATTGTTATTGTAATTATTATTTATTATTATTATTGTTAATATTATTATTATTATTATTATTTATTAATTATTATTATTATTATTATTTATTAATTATTATTATTAATATTATTATTATTATTATTTATTAATTATTATTATTATTATTATTATTATTAATATTATGTATTATTATTATTTATTTATTTATTATTGTTTTTATACGTATACGGTATTTATTTGCAGATTGATTATGGAGGACGATCTGATTCAGGGCGATGACATTCAGGTAGAGCTTCATGGGGCACCGGCGGGGGGTCAGCCGGTTCAGCAGGGTCCACGACGGAGACGGCGGCCGCCTCTGGATACGCTGCAGGGTTGTCCGTATCTAGAGTTTCCCGACGGCACCGATGCCGCCCGTCATTACCAGAAGCTTAGGAGGATGCACATTGGATCGCATGCAACGATCGACTGGGATGCGATGGATGGGATTGCTGAGACGGCTAGAGTGCGTCGGTTTATACCTGTCGATTCGCCGTGGCATCGTCTTTTTGATTTGGCGCACACGCCGACCTACAGGGAGCTACTGGTCGAGTTCCTTTCGTCATTCACATTTCACGCTCCTGGGGTCCAGTGCCGCTTCCGCACCCAGATGCTCCCCCTCCGCCTGAGGTTTCTTTCAGGCTCGCTGGCGTTTTGCGTGAGATAACGCTAGCAGAATTTGCGGTGCATTGTGGTTTATACATGCAGGGGGAGATCGAGACTGAGGTTTACACAGCGGGGCTAGTGGTGGTTGACAAACCCACTCTTGTAGGGTTTTGGCAGGTGATTGCGGGGGAAAATCATTGGGAGCACGACAAGTCGAAGGGGAGGGTGTCGTTTGTTAGGGACCCACTGTACAGGTACGTACGTTTATTACAACAATTATTTTTGTTATGTGCATTGTTTATTAATCTCTGTTTCTGTATTTCGCTAACACTATATGCAGGTATCTGCACCATTTGCTCGCTAATTCTATTTCAGCGCGCGACTACAGCCGTGAGTGGTGTACGACCACATATCTTTTTTTCCTTTATTGTTTGTTGTATAGGAGGCCGTGCGCGCTAGCACACGGTCTAGCCCAGTACTACGCCTCCGCCCATCACAGGCAGGAGCGCGGATTTTTGTATGGCGGGGCGTACGTGACCGTCATTGCCCGTTCACTGGGCCTCGTACTGCACCAGGACCCACATCTACGGACGCCGCCAGTCATGCCGACGCGGATGGGTTTTCAGTCGCTGTGGGGGATGAAGGTAATCAAGAGGTTCCCCGTTGGCCCGCGGTTTAAAAACCATGAGGGGGGCATATGGACAGAGGAGCCCCTACCAGAGCATTTCGAGCCCGTTTATCCTCCTGCAGATCCTGCTGATACAGTGCCCGTGGAGGACCCTCCGGAGGATGTAGACGGTGCAGCGGTGCCACAGCCACCGCCACCTGCCGGGGCGCCTCAGTTTCCACGTCACGTTATTCCAGGTCATGCCTCAGGAGCTGCGCTACATCCGGATGTACGAGCCGAGCTTGACAGGCTCAACGATTTGGTAGGTTGGCTGGTACGGGCCGAGCAGGATAGACGAGAGAGAGAGGGATTGCCCCCGATACCGCTTCCACCGGCTCGAGCACCACATCCGCAGCAGCAGCCGCAGCAGCCAGATTCGGATTCGGATTTGGATGCATAGACCTGTTGTTGTTTTTATTTTTATTATGGATGTACAAACTTATCTTATATATTTTTGTTATGGATGTACAAACTTATCTTATATATTTTTGTTATGGATGTACAAAGTTATCTTATATATGTCATATTTATGTTTGTTTTCAGTTATTCGGTTACTTAATGATTGTTGTCTTAAATTGAGATAATACGGAAACAAAATATGTTTTGAATATAATACGGAAACAATATATCCCCTGAATATAATACGGAAACAATATTTGAATGAGATAAAATTTTAATCGGAAGAATAATATTTAAAAAAGTAAAATGTTAAAAACATTATAATATTTAATCGATATAATATATTTAAAGATCCGATTTTTAAAATAGTTGATTTTTAAAAAACAAAAACTTTTTTATAGTGTAAAAAACAAAAAAAAAAAACAAAACTTTTTTTAAAACCAAAAAAATTTTCAACCAAAAAACACATCTTCAAAAACTATCCAAAAAACCATACCAAAACCCACCAAAACACCCCTTATTTCAGCCAAAAAAAAACCCAAGTCTTAGACGCCTCGTATAGGGTTGTACCCTTCGTATAGGGTTCCTTAAACTTTGTGCCTGACACCCTCTGAGACCCCCTTGAATTCAGTGCTTAGACGCCTCGTATAGCCCTATACGAGGCGTCTAGGGCACAAAAAGTGTGAAAATAGGCGCAGAGGGTGTCCAAATATCTCCACCCATCTAAAAACTTAGCCACCCGTAACAATTGTAAGAACGATGGTGACGATGACTGGAGGTTCGAGTGACGGTGACAGGAGATGAAGACGAGGACAAAGGTGATCGGAGAAGATGATTGATGGTCTTCGGAGAAGATGACCGGAGACGAAGAACGACGGTGATGACTTGCGGAGGTGATATCAGCTGACGGTGATGACGGAAATTATCGGAGTGACAAGTTTCGTTGTCGTTCGACGGTGACCGGGGATGTTGATCGATGAACAGAGAGTCTGGAGAAGAGAAGGGTGTTGATGATGAAGACTTTTGGAGTTCAGTAGTCGGAGAACAGATGAATGGAGGTGTAACCGGAGATGAACTGAGGTGTGACAGGAGACTGGAGATTGAAGTTGCAGGTTTCGGTGAAGATGACGAACGTTGGGTGATGATAAACGATGAAACATAGAGTCTTTGAAGATGGTGACTGCCGGAGTGAAAGGGGAAAGATGACAGTAGTCAAAGGTGGTGAGGATGGTTGTAGGTTGCAGGTTGGTCAGAGACGGAGATGGAATCCGGATGAATGAGAATGAAAATTGATGATGATGATGATATGAATTATCTGCTGATGGTTGTGAAGTATATCTCGGATGGTAAAGATTGAAGATGAATGATGTGAACGATGTCGGATGATCTCGGATGGTCTCGAATGAATATGAACGATGGTCTCAGATGACTAAATGACTCTCGATGATCTCAGATGATTGGGAACGTGTATCTCAGATGGAATATAGATGATGATTATGAATTTTATGATGATCCGATCTCGGACAGAAGGTGTCTCCGATGGAATAAAAGTTTGTCTCGTATTGTGTCGGATCGTCACTGATGATGTCAGATAGTCTCTGAATATGATTATGATGTTGTTGTTATCCGAGATGATGATGTTGATTCGAGATATATTGGACATGTATCTCGGATGCTTTAATATATGACGTCGGATGATTTTGTTTGTATCTCGAATTGAGGAAATGGGTTATCTCGAATGATGAACTAATGTCGTGAATGAAACAAAAGGATTTTATGTTATCTCGAATGATGAAAGGCAGAATAAAGTGATGTTGACTTTTGATGATGATGAGCTAATGATGATGTCGGATGAGATATGATGATTCGAGATATATAAGAATTGTATCCGAGATGAATTTTTAAGGAGAATATAATGAATTTTTTTATGGGAGATGACTAGAGATGTGATTAGAGATGATGGGAGATGATGGGAGATGCTTAGAGATGTAATGGGAGATGATTAGAGATGATCGGAGATGCTATTAGAGATGATGGGAGATGATTAGAGATGGTCAGAGATGCTATTAGAGATGATGGGAGATGAAGGCAATCTTCAACAGAAATTCAAATTTCTTGAAGAACACGAAGAACACAATGAAGATCTTCAACAAAAATGCAGAATTTCTTGAGTGTTTGATATCTAAATGGCCCTGATACCAATTGTAAGTCCTAAAAATCTGGATCAAACAATGATATCAAACAATCACCAAGGCTGGGCGGAATCCAAGCTTGATGATTTTCAAGAAATCAAGAACAAGAAGATGAAAGATGAAAGATTTTGTTGATTTAAATGATTAAACTTGCATACAATATGGATTGTCTAATACAAGTTTCTAAAACAAGGAGAACCAACACTTTGCTCCTAATTATCATTTTCTATTTATAGTAATGGATAGGGTGCACTCACCCTAAACCCCAGGCCCATATTCCCCAAAGCCCACTCTAATACCCTACTTTCTAGAAGCTTGGTCCATTTAGTAATTATCCTATTAATCCATAAACCTATAGGGCCTAACATGCATACTTCAATATTTAATAAATAAGAAATTTGCAGTTTGACCTTGAAAAGTCAAACTATAGAAATTGTGCAACTAGCGAATGAAATATAAGGTACGGTATAACATATGAGTGGGAAAAAATTGTGAAAGAATTATGGGTGAATAAACACCATGTGGAACGAAATATGAAATGAAAGGTGCTAACCGTTAATGTTATAGTAAGATTGGTGGAATTCTTGGCTGATGAAAGTAGTAGAACTATTTAAAGGATGCTCACGAGCGGGAGCTCATTACATGGATGGATGAAATCAATCTAGTTCGGTATGGACTCGTGAAGAAGCGGAACGATCCGGTTTACAGATTGTTGGCTTATGCGAGGAAGTCACAGTTAGTAACATGCTTAGCTCATAGTTAATAAGTAAGTATTGGTAAATTGAATAATAGCCACAAAATAAAAAAACGGTAGAATAAGTATGGTATACTATGGAATGATTGACTTTTAAAGGTCAACTTAGGAAGAAATTACAAACCATGATTGTTGTCACTAAGAGGAAATTTCAAAATTTTGAATAAGAATTTTGGAGTATTGGTTAAATACCCGTACGATGTATTTGCATATCATGCTTACGCGAGTAGTACATGAAGAGAGCTAATCATAAAGGGACATGAATGAAATGATTCGGAATTTAACCTAAGGGTGTGCATAGTATAGGTCGGTGGCAACATAGAATGATGCTTAACTCCCAGGTTAAGTACTAATAAGTGAGTATGGAATAGTAGTTATGTTTTGGTAATCATATCATGACTAAATGTTTATAAAATACGTATGATCATAAGTCATGAATTTTTCATGTGACTAAGAAAGTAATTAAAAAGAATGCTATTAATGGAATATTGTGGCAAGATCATGAGGAGTACCTCTATGACTAAGGTAAGAATGAAGTGTCAAGCATGATTTATAAGTAAAAGTAGAAGTACTCGGGTTGTCATTATTAATAAATTCATGAAAACATGTAATTATGCTTGCTCATCAACGAAGTCTTTATGCGAGCAATGGGTGGGTTCATGAAATAGTATGCTTTGGGATGTATTGAAGGAATAAATAGGTAGTGATAGTATTTGTCAGGGAATTAGCATAATACTAGAATTCAAAATCAAGGTAAGCATTGTAGGAGTGCATACTAAGTATGCAAGTTGGAGGAACGACTATCTAGGGTGTAAATGTGATTATAATTAGATAGAAATTAAAAAGGTTTTGGGGATGAAACCTCCTTTATGGGGGTAGACTTGTAACGCCCAAAAACCCGAACGTTTAATTTACTAGTATGTTTTATTGTTATATGACATGAGGTGGGTTAACTAATTAAGTTAGTTATCTTAGTTAAAAATACAAGTTAATTAGTAAGGAAGGAATATGTGACCAAACAAAACATTAACTAAACTAAGGGACTAAAATTGGGCATGTTAGAAAGTTAAGTTATTAAAAGAATAGAAAATCAAAAATCTAGTTAAAGAGAGAGAGAGGGGGAGAGAGAGAAAGAAAGAACTCTCTCAAGTTCAACTAATCACATATTCAACCAAATCAAGATCGAATTGAGTGATCATGCCTTGCATGGAGGAAGACTTCTTATAATCTCATCCAAACAAACATGTGGTAAGTTATAATTTTTGATTTGGTGATTTTGTATAAAGTGGGTTGTTGAACAATCCATGGATTCTTATGAATTTAACCATGAATATGTGTTAGAATCATCATATGGAACATGAGTTATGAACGATTTTGAGTAATTTGATGTTTGAAGGTGAAACCCACCATTGGTGGTGAAAGTGGCGACATGGGTGAATCACCCATGTTTAATTCTTGTTCAAATTGATGTATTTTGTAGTATGTGACGTATACTCGTTATTTAGGTTGAGTATGGTATGGAAATTTGTTTGATATTTACTTATGTTGATGAATAGAAGTGATAAGTAGGAAGAGAAGCATGAAATACTTGTACATTATGCTTAGATAGTAGTACGCACACCAAGTGTTTAATGAAATGTCTAAATGACAATAATATGTGAAATTGTATGCAAGTTGTGGGTAAATAGGTATAGAAAGTGATAATGATGTAATTGTTAGCAAACTAATATGCGAAGTGTGTTTTAGATGGAGTTCATGTGGAAATTTGATTTGTTAGTATGATGTGGTAGAAGCGTGCATTAGGAGCTTGTACTCTATGCTTGAAGATATGGTACACCTTATGCCCTTAGTTGATTGTGTAGTAGGGATCAAGAGGCGAAAGTGGTGTCATTGTATGACATGTATATTTACTAGTAAGGAAAATGTTAGAACCATGGATAATGTTAAATTAGTTAAAATCTTGAATGATGTTGTTAGTTGTAGAATTGTGAGATGACTAGAATGAAAGGGATTGATTATGTTGTGTGTGACCTATGACATGGGTACAGAGTGCATATGGTATCATTAGTATGATAAACTATATTAAAATGAATACATGTTCGTAAGTTGAAAATGTGTAGGCTAGACAGTTGACTTTTGAAAGTCAACAATGAATGAATACCACCTTTAACCTTTTGGACACAATTGTGAGAATAGATAACTCATGTGATGTATTTTAGATCATCTATGTGTGGTGTATGATGATCTTTGAGTTGCGTGAATGTGAAACAAAGTGAGTATCAATCTATGTTTTATGTATGCGGTATTTGGTTTATGAAAGTCAAGTTATGTATGAATGAAAAGAAATTAACGATTGTATGAACGAGTGTGTGTACTAATCATAATACGAATGTGAAAACATGAAAGGATAGGAGTCATGTCGAGATGGACTCGAGCATGGAAGGCTAACGGGTCAAGAGGAGGCAAGGAAGCGAATACGAATACGGACGCATAAGGTAAGTGATTTCCGAACTAAATTTATTATTATGTAATGAGTTTGGATTGCAAAAAGGATGGGAATCATGAAAGGATGGGTAAGTAATGGTTGAACGAAAGTAAGTAAGGTCGTATTGGGTATTATGTGGATTAGTTATGAATAAAAACTCTCATTAAGTTCAAACAGGTCAAAATGTAGAAAGTATGTGTCAGATGTGGAATTTGGATGTTATGGTATGGGAACCATGTAAGAATGTTTAGATAATCATAGTACTAAGGTAAAAATTGTTGTAACGGACCATAAGTAGTTAACTATGTCGGAAATAACTTGGTAAAATCAAACGGGTCAAAATCAAGAATGTATGATAAAAGTATAGATTTGATTACGGAGACATGGGGTTAAGTGTTAGAATGATTTGGGGGATTGGAATAATGTTATTTTACGATTTTGGAAGTTCAGGATGCGCGAACGGGGTTTGAAACGTCGAAAAGAACGAAATCCAATGTCGGTACTGCAGGGGCAGCGTTGCCGACGCTGGGCAGTAGTTGGCCGACGCCCTAAGTTGTTGTCTACGCGCCAGCCGACACCAGCAACCCCGTTTCATCGTTTTTCTTCGATTCCGGACCCCGTAGACCCATTCCCAAGTCCCGTTAAACTTCCATAATGTACCCCATCCATACCAAATAGTTTTGTGAGGTACAGGTGATTATAGAACTCATTTTTTAAGCTCCCGAAATGTACCTCAAACTCATTAAAGAGTGCTTATGAGGTACGGGCAAGAATGGGGCGTGTATGCAAGTATGTGTGGGAACAAAATAAATATGTAGGAATGCATGAATAGATTAATTGTATGTTAGTAGATGGAATCCATTAGTAAACACGAATAGAAATGAGTATGCGCGTAGGTTGGTATGTACGAGACTTATATGTATAGTAGTTTGTGATAAGAACTGTTTATATGAATATGTGAGAATGTAAGTTGTATGTAAGAGTTTGGATAGAGCGGTAGGTGTATGAAGTAGGATTTATCATACTCGAAAGAGTTGGATTAGATAATATGTATGCGTGTTATTGAACCATATGTATTCGAATGAGTGACACTTGTATGTATGTATGTATGTATGTATGTATGTATGTATGTATGTATGTATGTATGTATGTATGTATGTATGTATGTATGTATGTATGGTATAAATATACATGAATATTAACGATGCTAAATGGGTTGCCTTTGAGAATGAAATGAAATGCAGGTATATTATTGTTGACTCATTGAAGATTAAACACTGAGATGAAATGCTTGAATTCAGAAAGATAACCGAATGGAATGTATATGCGGATAGAACGCGACGTGATCTTATAGTTATGAATCTTAGATTATATATAATGTCACCAAGTACTAATGATGTGAATTGTATGTGGTGAATGTAGGTTGTACGGAATCACGGATCATCATCGCGAGGTGTAAGCGGTCGAAGATCGAGTCATAAGATAGATTGTACAGGAATGTGTGGCTATGTAATTTAGTAAACATAAGTTATGTTTTATTTCATAATTGAGAATGAAGAATGTATTTATTGTAAAAGGGTTACTTTAAAATGGACTTTCAAGTATGTCAAGACATTTATAAAGAAAGAAATTTTAAGGCTCGTATATCCGCAGCGTTTTTATGGTTAAAACGTGTTTGGGTCTTACACTCTGGCCCACTTTCCCATGCAGATCTTGTGCTTTAATCACTTGGCGGTGCATACGAATCTTAACTCATGGGTCGGGTACGGGTCGTAACCAACTTGTTTTCCATATCAGTCTTCTGTTTTTAACTTGTTGTTCCAATAATACCTTTTACGTCCAAAACACTCTTTTTTCTATATCTACCTGCGAATCTCAACAAAACATTAATTCATACCTATTCTTATCATATTTGCTACAATTACCCTTTGAGATTGGGTAACTTTAACATTAGAATACTACGTATCCTACGGCTACATCAAATATCCCCACACTTAAACATTGCTTGTCCCTAAGCAATACATCCAATTTTTATAACAACCATGACAATCAACACAACCTTCGAATTTCAAAATCAAGCTATTTCATACCCAATCATCAAAATCTACTCCCAAGACTTATAAAGGTAAGAGATTGACATCCTAGACAAGTCATTCCAGTGTTACATTTTAAAACAAAGAATTTACCCAAATTCATCTTGCCCACCATATAGAACAATTACATAGTTAACACGGCTCACAATTTTCACTCCTCTCGGCTAATTTCTGAGAAATCTAGCATATAATGTACTAGATAAACTACTAAACTCATCAACTAGAAATAACTATCATTATCATAGGCTTGTACAGAAATAAACTACCTATACAACAAATAACACTAACAGATCATAAGGAATTTTCGGGGTGTGACAGGTAATATTGCCATGTTTGAGTATCAGAGTTGTAGTAGTAGGTTTGATTTTGGCAGCAGTAGGGTTGATCTGAAAATAGCAGGCGGCACTAGGTTTGATTCAGGCAGTAGTAGGATTAATTGATGTTTATTGATGTTGATCATAAATAATTTAACAACAGGGGTTATTATAGCTGCAAAATGGTTGATCGGAGATGGTTGATAGGTTAGGCAATCAAGTTGACGGTTGCTAGGGTTTATTTGTTGATTTGCTCTGATACCAAATCAACACATATAATACATTTTGGTAACTGATTATGATTGTTGTTCGTAATAATCTCAGTACAAAGGTCTTTATATATAAAGTATGATATTACACTTAAGTACCATGAACTATACGAAATTGTAAAACATAATCAATAGTCTAACATAGAAGGAGAGGTTAAGGGTTCTTTTCGAATCACCCTCCTTCATGAGAATAAGTATTGTTCATTAGAAAGTAAATTATGAGTGAGAGTAAAGAGTGTAGAATGTTTTGCAACTTGATGGAGTGTAGTATTTATTGCCGGATTGGTGAGAATTAGTTGGGCGAGATTTCACTATCAGAATATCCATGTGGTCCCCTTTCTTGCTAACCGTTAGCGGTGGTAGAGGAGGGTGTGCATCCACGACCTGCTATCGCCGTCCATATGTTCTTGTGGTCTCTTCTGCGTCAACTGCTAATGGAGGCTGGGAGGTATATGAATCCGCGGAACGTGATTGGCTAGATTTCACTGTCCATTGTACTTCTTGTCTCCCTATGATAACCGCTATTGGAGATCTGTAGTACAGTGGTTCGCGGAACATCATTGGCCATATGTCGCTCTCACATTTTCCTTTTTGTCTCCTTTGTCTTGGCGTATATGACATGGCGAGTGGCCCCGTGAATGATTTGTTTTGGCCAGTTGTCCGGGTTATGGTTTGAGTTTGGGCTTTCCCTTGGACCTGCAGGGGAGGATATCTTTTAAGTTATGCTAACATGTATGTCATAGTGGTTATGGTTAAGTTAGTTACCTTTAAGTGTCATAGTTAGTTTATGTGTACACATAAGTAGGTCTAAGAGGTGTAAAACATTATCATATTCCATTTCACTAATATTGTGATTTGGTTCCAAATAAACACAATTTCTATCCCCTCTTGTTCTATTACGAATTCTGTCTCAATATCACAAACCTGTAAATCGTTGGTTTCTCCCTTTAAAACAAGTGGTATTAGAGCTACAAAAGGAGTCAACCAAATAAACTCGAAAAATAACCAAAATAGATGGACAAGATGTTAGTAGACAAAAAAAATGATGTTTGAACGAAGAACGATTTAAGGCATAAACCCGTTATCTGATCAGACAAGCCATGTATTTTCACAAGGGATTTTTGAACAAGGTACTACATCAAACATGAAAAGAAACTACTTCGGAAAGGCGAAAGGTATGTGCTAGAGAAAGAAGACTATGACACGGTTTTTATCCTGAAGAATTAGAAGTCAAGAGAAATGATGAAGTCTTGAAAAAACCGAATTCTTGGTGAATGGAATAGACAAACATGGAGCGAATTATGGTATGTGAATCCAACATTTAAAAACCATATTATCTACAACCAAATTTTTTTATGGCTTTAATAAACTATATGGAATTGAAACAAGAACAAATGAAAATGACATGTTCATAAGGGGTTCAAAAAACTTGAATTAGATCAGTGGCGGACCTAGCTCATTAATTTAGCGGTATCCCAAAAATAATTTTTTACCAAGCAATCATACAATAATAAAAAAGAAATTTATTTTGGGGTTTGTGCTATGTTTATCAATTGGGTGTCTTTCAATTATATTATACTTAATTTGTGCTTAACTGTTATACAAGTTTGGTGTTGTAAAAGTTTGTGCTTATAAAAATTTGGAATTTTAATAAATTAAAGTATCCTATTTTCAGGGGTATCCCCGTATTTGTTCAAAGGTATCTTTTATATAAAACCGAAAAAAATTACACTACGAGACCGAGGTTGAGCCGTAGCCCGTGATACCCCTCACTATATTATAAGTCGGCCACTGAATTAGATACTGAAGGTCAATAAAGGAAATACTAAGTGTGTTGTATGTGCCTTCCCTTAAGTGTTGGGTATTCAACATAATCCAAGGGGTATTCAACTATAAGGGATGTCGTCTTTGATGAGAATAATTATTGAAATTAGCCTAAGGTTGCAAAGTACGAGATTTATCAACTTATTGATAGTTCAACATTTGAAGTACATGCAACTCTTGGTGCAACACCCATGATCACAACATCAACTTTCGGATCCAACAACCCAAATGTATTCAATGTGTGTCTTCTACTTCATTAAACATTTCATCTTTCCAGTAGCAATATGAAGAGCAAGCATCCAAGTCATCATTCACCTCACAACCAAGGAGGCAAATAACATTAGAATATATCTATAGGAAAAATGGAGGAATGCCATGATAGAGAAACTTCAATTGCAAACACTATAAGACCGTGGGGTATGGTGGGGCTTGGGTTGGGCATTGGTTGACACGTGGAATTGGTGGCAGACATGGGCTAAACCCACATTCAACACGGTATGGTGGGGCGGGGGTTTGGGGCGTGGGTTTGGTGGGCTTCGCTGGGCTGACCCGCTGGGCTATTTCAATATTATTTAAAACAACAAATTTAATTTTTTTAATATTTTTAAATAAAGAAAATTACCAAAAAAAAAATTCCTAACTTTTATATTTGTTTTTTATCTCTTCTCTCAACGCCAAGACTAGTTGTAACTCGTCACCCTGTAGGTGATCAATGGGCTGGGATAGAAATTTCGAATCATCTCGTTTTTGTTTCTGGGCATCTCTAGCTTCTTTGCTCCTTCGTATTTCGGCCCTTTGTTGTTGGAATACGTTGAATGTATCCAACTTGCATGAAATGTCATCCAACTGCTCGCTGTATATTCCCGTACGCGAGCCAGAACTCCCAGCTGAAGGCGATGCCGTATCAGATCTAGATTTTTGAGCACGCCTTCTTGAGGCATTTCTTCCATACTCAGGCCGGTTTGGGCTTGGCGAATCATCCAAAAGGTCCTCAAACTCTTGATCTCGTGCATCAGATTGGGCTTGGGACGAGGCCCTTGACCTTTTGGAAGACGAGTTAGTTTCGCTACCAATGGGGATAGTCGCCCACTTTGGATGGAACTTACAAATCTCCCAACAATGCATGAAACGGAAGTCGGTCTTCACATTTGATTTGAATGTGACCACTGCATTTGTCAAAATGTCGGCTTCGGTTTCACCACTTTAGGGTTTTGCTTTGCTTTATTTAAAAAACCACTAAATTTTGTAAGTTGGGTGCTTATCTCGCTCCACTTTGAGGATAAGCTATCGTTCTCACGATAAGTCTCCCTACCCATTTCTTCATGGAATAGTCTACTATCTGATTCCCACGGGGCGGTTCGATGTTGCGAATTTCCTATTTTAATAAAAAAAATTAATATATTACAAACTTATATAAAAAATAACCATTAATAAAAACAAAGGTTAAGAATACCTAAAGTTGAATGTTGAGATTGTTCACACCAAGCCCTCGCCAATGCAACTTCTTCAGCAACGACCCATTTTTGTTGTTTTCGTTTGGTGGT
This sequence comes from Helianthus tuberosus, assembly GCA_030545235.1. Taxonomy (NCBI): domain Eukaryota; kingdom Viridiplantae; phylum Streptophyta; class Magnoliopsida; order Asterales; family Asteraceae; genus Helianthus; species Helianthus tuberosus. The sequence continues at coordinate 133,280,877 of CM060353.1, read as the reverse complement.
TTCAACTACTTTATCCTCCTCGGTTTTTTTCTTATGACTTCTCTTTTTGATGGGTTTCGATGCGGAAGGACCATCATTGGGTGGTTGAGTTTCGGGAACAGATTCGTTTTGTGAAAGGTCGATGGAGGTTGGTGAAAGGTCGATGGGCGATTGTGAAAACGGGGTAGGTATCGAATCGTCGGTGTTTGGGAAGTTAGTAAACACACGATTCCCGATATACGATGCATAACCCGCAAATTCGGGCATAGGAGAGTGTATGAAAAATGGACGAGCTATTGGACGAGTGGGTGGTGGGCTAGGATTATTTTCTTGAAATCCATACGGGTTGCTCGCGTCAAAAGGACGGTTGTAAGGATGCATTTTTTCGTTTTGTAGAAGGAGAATTGAACATGTATAGAAGATGTGGTTGAATGTGGTAAAAAATGAAAGAAAAATGTGAGTTTTATAGTGAAAAAATGGAAGAAAAAATTAATTTTTTTTTAATATAGCCGTTGGCCAACGGCTAGCCCAACGGCTCTTTTCTTTTGGCCATACACAGCCCGCCATGTCAGCTCGCTTCCCCCGCCCCACGCCCGGCTTGAAACCCAAGCCCCAAGGGCCACGCCCCAACCCAAGCCCACCCGGGATGGTGGCTTGGGCGTTTTCCCCCAACCCACGCCCCAACCCAAGCCCCATAACCCATGGCCTAAGCTAAAATGAAGTTATTGTAAATGAAAAATGGAGGAATGCCATAAACTTCAGACTATTGAAATAAACAACACATGGAATTTGGTTGAGATGCCAAGAGACAAAAATATTGTGGGACTTTGGTTGAGATGCCAAGAGACAAAAATATTGTGGGACTGAAGTAGATATATAAGACCAATGTAGGACAAGATGGACAAATCTTGAGGCATAAGGAGACGCTTATGGGAAGGGATATTCACACTAACATGTGGATGGCAATGAGCCGAGTATGAGTCGTGTATGGCTAATTACATACCCATACCTGGTTTTTGTAAGAACCGTTCGCGTAAATAAATAAAATAAACAAATTTTATTCCAAGATTACAATACAGAAAAATAAAGAAAGCTGAAAAGCTATTACAATTACAACTGAAATAAAGAAAATACAAGAAAGAAGATGAAGAAGATGGCTGAGTCACGTGTATACACGCTCCCCTTAAAACAAATTCCGAGTCTCCCAAGAGTACTCGTTTTGTTTCCCAGGGTACAACAGCCGGAGCAGTAGTACTGCCGGAGTTCGCCTACAACCCGAAGGTTACCTTGAAACTTGTAGGAAAACGATGAGAAAGTTGTAGAGAGAATGTTAAGTATGCTGTTGTGTAGCTGGTGTTCCTCTGCTGTGGGTATGGAGCTGTATTTATACAGCTCCTAGGTTGAAACAGTCAAAAACGAATTAAAGAGAGGTTTAAATTGCATTAAAAGTCTTCAATGCAATTTAATACGTCATTTAATTCTCAGTCAAAGCCTGTTAACTCGTCAGTTACGAAGCTGGACTGAAACTGCACTGATATTCAATGCTGGAAGCTTCTGCGCGCGCGTGCGCGCTCAAGTCACCCTGGTGCGCGCGCGCCCAGGTCTGCACGCCCATGCGTGGTGCGTCCTCTTGGCTCACTGCCATGCGCTCGTGCGCCTCACTGGCCCAGGTCCATGCGCACCTGTGAGCCTCTACAAGCACGCCACACAGTCGCGCCGTTTTGGCTCACTTCGGTGCGCCGCGCACGACACCTCCGGACCCATGCTCCATGCGCAACCGCGCGCCTTCGTGCCACGTATACCCGCGCGCGGACTGCCACGTCACGCGCTTCGAACCTGCACTCCACTTGGTCCATGCAGCCTATGAGATCCACCACGCGCACGTGGTCAAAAATACAAAGGCGGCTCGCGGTGATGCGAAGTGCAAAGTGCGCCATCAAAGCGCCACATTGCGCCTTATCGCCCACGCCACGCGCGCGCGCGCGGCGTGCACGAGTGCGAGTCCATGAAACAATAAGGATGGAGAGTTCCCACTTAAATACCCTTTTAAATTCCATCTCTCATCAGATGTGGGACAAGGTGCTACTTTCCCTTTTGTTTCAGCATTGAATGTTCCAAACACCCAACTTTGAGCATCGATATCTCATTCATCTTAGCTCCGTTTTGGACGTGGTTTAGTTCGTTGCGAAGCTCTTCCAACATAGAACACAAACCCACAAATAAATATATAAAACCCGCTCATTTTATTATATTTATTTCTAGTCCAAAATAGGAAAAAAAATCATTTTCCTATATTTGTGAAAAATGCTATTTTCACCTATTTTTCCAACAGTTTTAAAATCTTGTCCCGTACCTGGCCCATGGTCCACCGGGTATTTATCCGTCGAGTTTCGGGCATACCCATTGAGATTTTCATGTATACACATTTTTTACTTTCCTTTAAAATTTTATGTTTGAAAAATCTATATAATATATTAAATTATGAAAAATAACATGCATATCATCATCACCGTAATAATATTAGACATATTTAAAAATGTAAATATATTAAAATGTTAATCTTAATTTTACTTTATTTTTATATATTTTATAGCATATAAATATGAATAACGACATCAAAATATATATTTAAAATAAAAAGTTACTTTTCAAATAATAAAGCTACAAGAATGAAACATTATTAAACTATTACTAAAGGAAAATAAATATAAAACTAAAATGTTTATGGGTATATATTTTCGGTAAACAGGTATATAGTTTCGGGTAATCGGACCGAGTATCGTCTAATCTCATACTCGTCCCATACCCGCAAAATATTTTTTTTCCATATCCAAATCCCAAACACCCGTGAAAAAAACTAATCCCAAACTCGTCCAAAACCCGATTACCCGACACCAGACCTGTCCCGAATATGTTGAGTTTCGAGTTTACCCATCGAATTCGGATTCGATTGCCATCCCTAGCTTTGTTGAGCTTCCCTTGTCACAGATGAGGACTGGGCTCATTCCTTCCTTTCTTATGAAGTTTGGTTGTTGCTCTTGTTGTTCGATAGCTCCCTGCAAGCAGGCTCTTCTCTATAGCTCGTTGTCTTCCCATGAAATTTTCTGCTCGGTTGAATCTTCTGTGTTGTCCAGGGGAAACATCATCGATCTTACAACTTATTCTTAATATTCTATTTTAATTTTTCTTTATTAACGCTTTGATAATATTGTGTTGTTTTCAGTTGTAGTTGTATACAGCTCCAAGCTGCGAAATTGTTCTTAATTTTGATAATAAAATACCATTTTGTGTAAGAGATAATGTCATGGAGTTCAAGAAAACAAAGCACTATTGCACTTTCAAGTAACATAGTCGAATACATTTCAGCCGCTACCACTACTTGACAATTGTTTAGCAAAGAAGGAATAGCGTTAGTACCCGTACTTTCAAGCAGTGGCGAAGCTTGAGATTTCCGACTGGGGTCGGAAATGTATATACCAAAAAATTTTATAAAACCGGGGGGTCAAAAACGTATATACCCAAAAATTTCTATACGAAAACTACATATTCTCCACTAACGAACGAAAAGTTTGGGGGGTCGGCCGCCCCCACAAAGCTACGCCCTTAATTTCAAGTTACAACAATATATTCATAATATTGGTAGTACCCGTACTTTCAAACCCAAAAGAGAAAACTAATGTTACATAATATCTCTACGATGTAAACCCCATAGAGATTACTTAAAATATTAAGTCTTTCGAGTTCTTGTAGTATAGGAATTGGTCTAAAGATAGGTCTTTGAGTTAGAAAAGTGGTGTAATTTTGATTTGATGTAGTTATTGTTGTTGTCGTCCCTGTTTTTTTAGGGTTTTGGTGTTGTTTATAAAAGAGTTAATTACTGTTTTCGTCCCTAAGGTTTGTCAAAAATAACGGTTTCAGTCCATTAGTTTAAAAATTGCCATTTCAGTCCATTAGTTTCATTTTCGTAACCATTTCAGTCCACTAACTTAACTCCATCCACTTATTTTGTTAACTTTGAGTTAACTAACTAATTCAGGGACGGTTTGCGTCAGTTTTAGAAACACAGGGACTTAAGTGTAAACTCTAAAACATTAAAACAAAAAAAAAAATAGTAAATTCCAAAAAATCAAAAAAATTCCAAAAAACCAAACAAATTCCAAAAAATTCTAAAAAATAATAAAAATTCTAAAAAATCATAAAAATTCTAAAAAATCCAAAAAATCCGTTTCGGCGCGAACTGTTTCGACCCGAACCGTTTCAAGCTGAACCATCCGTACCGTTTCGACCCGAACCGTTTCGAGCTGAACCGTTTTGACCCGTACCGTTTCGAGCCGAACCGTTTCAACCCGTACCGTTTCGAAGCCGAACCATTTCGAGCTGAACCGTTTCGAACCGAACCGTTTCGACCCGTACCGTTTCGAAGCCGTACCGTTTCAAGCCGTACCGTTTCGAACCGAACCGTGCCGTTTCGAACCGAACCCTTTCGAGCTGAACCGTTTCGAACCGAACCGTGCCGTATCGAACCGTACCGGTTCGGCTTCAAAACGGTTCGCGTCGAAACGGTTCGTGTCCAAAGGGTTCGGTTCGAAACGGTTCGCATCGAAACGGTACGGTTCGAAACGGTACAGCTCGAAACGGTTCGGTTCGAAACGGTTCAGCTCGAAACGGTTCGGTTCGATACGGCACAGTTCGGTTCGAAACGGTTCAGCTCGAAAGGGTTCGGTTCGAAACGGCACGGTTCGGTTCGAAACGGTACGGCTTGAAACGGTTCGGCTTCGAAACGGTACGGGTCGAAACGGTTCGGTTCGAAATGGTTCAGCTCGAAACGGTTCGGCTTCGAAACGGTACGGGTCGAAACGGTTCGGCTCGAAACGGTACGGGTCGAAACGGTTCGCGTCGAAACGGTTCAGCTCGAAACGGTACGGACGGTTCAGCTCGAAACGGTTCGGTTCGAAACGGTTCAGCTCGAAACGGTTCGGTTCGATACGGCACGGTTCGGTTCGAAACGGTTCAGCTCGAAAGGGTTCGGTTCGAAACGGCACGGTTCGGTTCGAAACCGTACGGCTTGAAACGGTTCGGCTTCGAAACGGTACGGGTCGAAACGGTTCGGTTCGAAACGGTTCAGCTCGAAACGGTTCGGCTTCGAAACGGTACGGGTCGAAACGGTTCGGCTCGAAACGATACGGGTCGAAACGGTTCGCGTCGAAACGGTTCAGCTCGAAACGGTACGGACGGTTCAGCTCGAAACGGTTCGGGTCGAAACGGTACGGGTCGAAACGGTTCGCGTCGAAACGGTTCAGCTCGAAACGGTTCGGGTTCGAAACAGTTCGCGCCGAAACGGATTTTTTGGATTTTTTAGAATTTTTTTGATTTTTTAGAATTTTTATTATTTTTTAGAATTTTTTGGAATTTGTTTGGTTTTTTGGAATTTTTTTGATTTTTTGGAATTTACTATTTTTTTTGTTTTAATGTTTTAGAGTTTACACTTAAGTCCCTGTGTTTCTAAAACTGACGCAAACCGTCCCTGAATTAGTTAGTTAACTCAAAGTTAACAAAATAAATGGATGGAGTTAAGTTAGTGGACTGAAATGGTTACGAAAATGAAATTAATGGACTGAAATGACAATTTTTAAACTAATGGACTGAAACCGTTATTTTTTACAAACCTCATGGACAAAAACAGTAATTAACTCTTTATAAAATTATGGAAAAACTAACATGTATAGTAATGATTTTTAATTTCTAACATGTTTTCCCCTTTCCAAAATCATTTTCTAATATTTTAAAAGGACTTGTGGTAGGTTGAGAAAAAAAGAAGTTCAAATCAATACAAATGCAAACACCCACCTACCCCCTTTGTGAAATCACCCATCTACCCTCTCACGTGGATTAAAAGTACGCCACCAACTAGTCAACCAAACCCATTACAAATACACACCTAACCCCCCTCACAACCCACCCACCGAACCACCACCACAATGGCCGCACCACTCCTCCTCGCCGCCGCCATCGCCATCATCACCCCCTTCATATTCTACCTCCTCCAATCCCTCTACACCCGTCTCCGGTTCAAACTCCCACCGGGCCCACGCCCCCTCCCCATCGTCGGCAACCTCTACGACGTTAAACCGGTCAAGTTCCGGTGCTATGCTGAATGGGCCAGAACCTACGGCCCGATATTCTCTGTGTACTTAGATTCGAAGCTGAATGTTATCGTGAATACATCGGAGTTGGCTAAAGAGGTGTTGAAGGAGAATGATCAGCAGTTGGCGGATAGGCATAGGAACCGTGCTACGATGTCGTTTAGTAGAGGTGGTAAGGATTTGATTTGGGCTGATTATGGGCCTCATTATGTGAAGGTGAGGAAGGTGTGTAATTTGGAGTTGTTTTCTCCTAAGAGACTTGAAGCTTTGAGACCTATTAGAGAAGATGAAGTTACTGCTATGGTTGAATCTATTTTTAAGGATTCTGGTCTTCCTGGTATGGGTTTTTTTTTTTTTACTTCATGTGATCTGGTTTTGTTTGATCTGATTTGATTACTATATGTATAGTATTCATATATGACCTGAGAAACTAACCAATCAGACTCTAGACTCTGATCGGTTAGTTTCGTTTTAAACCAGCTTCAAAAGTTTTATTTTTGGAAGCTAGTTTAAAACCATTACTTGCTTTGGTTTTAAACCAGTTTCCAAGATACTATTTTAGGAAATTGGTTTAAAACCATTGTGGGTTATTTAAAACCATTGGTAACAATTTTGTTTAGATTTAAAAATAGTAACATTTTTAAATTATTTTGTATCTTTTTTTTTGTAATAGAATATGTGACAACCATATATGTGTGAAGACTTTATTGCCATAGATTCAGATCCACTTTTTTTTTTTTTTTTTTGGCCAACATAATCCGAGCACTCTCGGGGCACCACTAAACCAAATGGAACGGAGTACTCTATATTCAGATGCACTTGATTCTTAATTTCTAATCATAGTACGTAAAGTTGACTTAATGTATAACTATACCAAAAAACAGTGGCTGGTTAGGTATAATTGGTACATGCATTAATTGGATGGAGTTTATTCATAATTTGTAATTTAAAGTTGAGATCAAAATTAGGGGCCACAAGACAAGAATTCTATGCATCTTTTCATTGCTATTTATGAGCGAAACTATATCAACTATCAATATCAACTATCAATTTATTTTATCTATCTATATCAACTATCAAGTATTAGCTGGCAAAATGGGTGGTTGAAAACATTATGACTTAGGGATAGCAGAAAAATCAGAACCCATTGGAAAACATGGAAGATTCGGGACTAGTATTCGGGTATGGGATGGGGTGAGGAACAAATAATAAAAAAAAAAAAAGAAGGTATAACGGTATGGTATCTGGTGATAAGTGTTTGATTACCCGGAAGGTTCCTTGCCTGTTTACCCGGATCAAAACTAATTATATTATTGTACTATGAAATTTAAAAATGTATATAATAAATAGTTTTTTAAATTTTTTAGAAAATCGAAATTGTTAAGATTAGTGTAGCTAGCTATGTATTTGATATTCTAAGGTTTACATATAAGTTTAAGATCAGGTTTCGGCTAGTATGAATTCCCACAGATAATTCTTTAACCACATAAGATTATAGACAAGTAGGATATCGGCAAAGAAACCTGTGAACCCGATAGGTAGTGAGTAATGGGTACTCGACGGGGTTACCAAACTTGCCTCATACCCTTTTTGAACTGTTAAATTGCTTTAGAAACATTCCCCTTTAGCTGATTTTTATTAAAAGCCAACACATTTTTCAATTTTAATTGCAGATACCCGAGAAAAAGGCTTGGTAATGAGGGGTTATTTGGGATCGGTTGCATTCAACAATATTACAAGATTGACATTCGGGAAAAGATTTGTGAACTCGGAAGGTGGAATGGATGAACAGGGAAAAGAATTCAAAGGCATTGTATCAAACGGGATTAGAATCGGTGGGAAAGTTTTCATGGCCGAAAATATTCCATGGTTACGCTTTTTGTTCACCGGTGAAAATGACATTCTTTTAAAGCATGAACAACGAAGAGACCGACTCACAAAAGCCATCATGGCCGAACACGATCTTGCACGCAAGAAAAATGGGGCTCAAGAACATTTCATTGATGCATTGCATACGCTTCAACAAAAGTATGATCTCAGTGACGACACCATTATCGGCCTTCTTTGGGTATGTAATTTTTATCTAGTTCTTTCAACTTTCACGGGTCGGGTTGGGTAACAAGTGTGAGATTGTGAAAACCGAAAAGTTTTTGTTGAATGTTTGACTAATTTATCCATCGACGGGTTTGACCAGGACATGATCACTGCGGGAATGGACACAACTTCTATCTCGGCAGAATGGGCTATGGCTGAACTGGTTAAGAACCCACGGGTTCAGAAAAAGGCCCAAGAAGAGCTCGACCGAGTCGTAGGGACCGACCGGATAATGTCAGAAACCGACATCTCAAAGCTCCCTTACCTCCAATCAATAGCCAAAGAAGCCCTACGGTTGCACCCACCGACCCCACTAATGCTACCACACAAGGCGAATTCTAACGTGAAACTCGGTGGGTATGATGTCCCGAAAGGTGGTATAGTCCATGTGAACGTATGGGCCATAGCCCGTGACCCAGCCATCTGGAAAAACCCTGATGAGTTCAGGCCCGAACGATTCTTCGAGGAGGATGTGGACGTTAAGGGTCACGACTTCCGGCTACTGCCCTTTGGTGCTGGTAGACGTGTCTGCCCGGGTGCACAGCTTGCGATAAACCTGGTTACGTCTATGTTGGGCCATCTTTTGCACCATTTTGAGTGGACTCCACCGGCCGGTGTGAAGCCCGAAGAGGTGGATTTGACCGAGAACCCGGGAATGGTGACTTACATGAAGAACCCGCTTCAGGCGGTGGCGACACCACGATTACCGAACAACTTGTACAAGCGGGTTCCTGTGTGATACTAAATCTGAAACGTTTGTAGTGTTCTTGCATTTAGTAATGTGAATCACTTGCAACTTTGTGTTATGTAATGGGTTTATGTTACATGAGCTTGGATTTGAGCTCACTTTTGGTGGAATTTTTTATTTTAGTTTACATTGAGTTGTTGAAAGTGGTATTTAAGGTTATTTAGGGATAAAGTGATCAAAATGTAACGAAGTTTATGCAATTATTTTGTGTAATATCATATTTTTGATATATTTTCTTTTAATTTTACTACAATTTGAGTCTATGTGGTTAGCACCAAATGACATGATAAGTCCCCAATTTTCTAATTTGAACAATCAAGTCCATATGATTGTTGTTTTTAATCAATCAAGTCTCTACTATTAAATGGACGTTTACATTTGTGTGAAAAAAATGAAAATACCCCCATAATTTATTAACAATAAGAGTCCCTCCTATAAACTTGAAATATTTGGTCCAAATTCAATTTTTTTTAAATTCAATTTTTTTTAACTAAGCACCCTAATCAAGTAATTAACCATCAAAATCAACAAATTAACCACCTAAATACACATTAACACAACTAAGTAAAAGTTAAAGATAAATGCAGTAAAAAAAAATTCTCTCTCTCTGCGGCGGAACCCTAACCCTAATCAACCTCTATCCCGTCCTGGTATAACAGCCTGAGCTTGTGTGTGGCACTCCCTGTCCACACATATATCGAGATTGTTAGCCGGGATTGGGGTCGGTTGTGTTAGGTGCTGTTCGGTCGATTGGTGTCCTCTTCTTCCTTGCCGTGGTTACGCGAAGTGTGCTCGATGACGACTGCATATTCCGATTAGTTTGCAAGGTGTTTTGCTTGGCTTTTGGTGGCTAGGCTGGTTACCCTTTCAACCTAATTAGTCTCTGCCGGAGTCCATTCGCCGCTGAGGTATCCTTGGTAGTTTTCTGTGATGGAAGATCATGAAGAAGACGGAGATTGGAACGAAGTGCCGGATAGGCGGAGGAATAGGAACCAAAGCAAGTCTGTCCGTTCACACGTGGGAGGAGGTGTCACCAAGTTCTACATTTCTAACCTCCCTAATGGGTGTAGGCCTTGGGATGTGGCTGATTGTCTGAGAAGCTTTGGGGAGGTTGTAGGCATGTATATTGCTAGGAAGACGGACAAAAAAGGTAACAGATTCGGTTTTATCAGTTTTAAGAACGTGAAAGACGTGAAAGAACTAGAAAAGATTTTGGATGGTACTAAGCTGGGAGGAAGCAAATTAAAAGTGAATGTTGCTCGTTTTGCCAATGAAAATGCCAATCTATGGGAATCTGAAGTGAAGGCTCAGGTGAATGTTGCCATGCCAGCTGGGGTGAATCGTGCTGATAAGGGTAAAGGAGTTAATAACAAGTTTCGTGTGGAAGGAATTTCCTACAGAGATATGGTGGCACCAAAAGCAGACTCCGTTCCGGAAACTGTTGATCGTCCGAAGCCTAGGGTTCAAGAAAGAGTTATCAAGGTTCATGACGAGACAAGTGCTTTTTTTGCTTTTCAAGAAAAGGCGGTAGTGGGAAGAACTAAGGATGTCAAATCGTTGTCGGCCCTGAATGATTTGTTGAGATCATCTGGGTTCTCAAAGGCTAAAGTGTATTATGTTGGAGGGTTACTGGTTTTAATTGTATTCCCGGAAGATTACGAGGCAACGGAGTTCATTAGTAACCATTGTTTATGGAGCGATTGGTTCTCTTTCTTGGATATGTGGGAAGGACAATCTCTGCCTTATGAAAGAATTGCGTGGATCAAATTCGATGGCGTCCCGGTTCATTTGTCAGAAAATAAGGTTTTCGATGAGATGGCGGAAGGATTCGGTAAGGTTGTGTATGCCTCACAGTTATCTCCTGATGTGAGAGATCTCTCGGTAAATCATGTCGGAGTTTTGGTGGAGCATGGGAATCGAATTTCTGATACGGTTGTTCTTAGTTGGAAAGGTAAAAGATACAAGGTATGGATCTCGGAAGAACAAAATAACTGGTTGCCGGATTGTTTGGTGGAAATGGGTCGGCCGGACCCGGCGGAGAAGATGGACGGGCTGGAAAGTAATGATCAGAACCCGGTGGAAGAGGGTAGGAATTTGAATAGTCAGGTTCATGAAGTTGAACGTCCACGCATGCAGGTGCATGGGGAAGGAAAAAACAATAGGAATTTTAATAATGATGAAGGGCGGGTGATTAATGGGAGGTTCTTCTCCCAACGTACAATTGATGACCCGGAAAAGGTGGGTCCCTCGGTGCAGCCACAGGAGAAAAGAAAAAAACCGTTCAACCTGTTGAAAGATAAGCATAAACCCGGGCACAAACCGACAAGCCCAATCAGTATGGAGAGGCCCAAAAAACGCTCCAGACCTGGTAGTGACCAGTCTTTCACCTTTTTTGGTTTTCAAGCCCAAGCTGAGATGAACCTCAACTCTGATTTAGGCGGTGTTAACGATGCCACTGATCTGGAAAATTATCGAGGCTTCGACCTGAATGCAGAAGCTAATAACAAAAGCGATGAAGGTGGGTGCTCTTCTGAGGAAACGTTGGTGGAAGATACGCAGGAAAAATCACAAGTTAAAGAGGTGGAGATGGACGAGCTCGAGGAAACGATTCGAATTGGAAAATTGGTCGGTGTGAATCTTACAGAACAGGGTAAGATGATTCAGGAGACTCTGGGTACAAAAGGCATCAATGTGGTGAGTAAATGAATTTTCTATCTATTAATGCAAGAGGGATTGGGGGGCCGGTTAAGGAAGGATGGATTAAGGGTTTGAAGCATAAAAATAAAGTGGATTTCCTTATGATTCAAGAAACAAAACTCTCGGATCTCTCAAAGCTATATGTTATGAAATTGTGGGGGAATCAAGATTTTGGGTCTGAAGTTGTCGAGGCGACGGGTTTGTCTGGGGGCTTATTGTGTATATGGGATAAAGGGGTTTTCTAGATTTCAGGTCATGTGAAGAACAGGAATTTTCTTATGGTGAATGGGACTATTAAAGGTTCTCAAATGAAGATCAACATTATTAATGTTTATGCTCCTCAGAAAACGGTGGATAAATTGTGTTTATGGAATAAGATTAGAGAAGTGATGAATGGGGTCGATGGTATGTGGGTTATCGCTGGTGATTTTAATGCAGTCCGTAGCCAAGACGAGCGAAAAAATTCTAGCTTTAAAAATGTTTGTGCCAGGAATTTCAACGAATTTATTTTTGAAGAGAACCTTATGGAATACGAGCTAAAGGGCAGGAAATTCACGTGTATAAGGGATAATGGTAGGAAGATGAGTAAGATTGACCGTTTTCTCGTGTGTCAGAATTTTTTTAATCAATGGCCGGATGCGTGTTTGAGAGGTATGTCATTCTCCCATTCCGATCATAGCCCCTTGTTACTTACGGTAAATAGGAAGAATTTTGGAGCAAAACCATTCAGAGTTTATAACTCTTGGATGGGGATGAGCGGGTTCCGAGAGGTGGTGGAAAAGGCTGCCAACTTACAGGATGATGGAAGTCGTCAACCTGATATTAAACTGATGAGGAAATTCCATAAGATTAGAGATGCTATTAAGGAATGGAGATTAGAGGTTGCTAAAAAGGAGGAGGAGGCGGTGTTGAAAGCGAAAGAAGAATTAGAGGATTTGGAGAATATTATGGAGGAGCGGGATCTTAGCGAAGTAGAGGAATGGGAGTTTGTGGAAAACAAAAATGTGATGATGAATTTCGAATTGAATAAATGTGAGGACATGAAACAGAAATCTAGGAATAAGTGGGCGGTTGAAGGCGATGAGAATACTAAATTTTTCCATTCCCATGTCAATATTAGACGGGCTTCCAACCAGATTCCGGGTTTGAATTTGAATGGGTGCTGGGTCACTAAGCCGAATGTTATTAAAAAGGAAGTTATGTGTTTCTTTAGAGAACGGTTTAAGGAAAGTTATTTCAATAGACCTAAGCTGGTATGTAACGACATCAGGAAGCTTAACGAGGCAGAAAGGAACTCTCTTATTGTTCCGTTCTCCTCGGAGGAGATCAAAAATGCTGTTGATGGCTGCGGGGATGATAAAAGCCCAGGTCCGGATGGATTTAATATGAGGTTCATTAAATTGTTTTGGGATCTCTTTGATAGAGATTTCAAAGAGGTGCTGGATGATTTCTTTAATAGTGGAAAAATTAGTGTCGGATTTGGAAGCTCTTTCATAACGCTGGTTCCTAAATCTAAAGACCCTACCGGGTTGAATGGTGTAACACCCTAAATTTTTACTCTTAAATTTTGGCAAAATATAGTTTAAGTTCATGACTTTCATTAACAAAGTTCATAAAATACAAAGACCTTAGTCAACTATGGCTAAGTTAACATCATTTCAAAAACTGTTTAGCATGTGTTTACAACCCATACATCAAGACTACAAAAGATCTAAATCATTGCGGAAGCTTCAAAAGTGGAGTGTTCGGTTCTTCATCTAATCGCTTGATCGCCATCCGTATCATCCACCAAATTACCTAAGATCAAAACCATTTAAAAACATTAGTTTTGACGTTTATATATATAATATGACTTCAAGTTATCATCCCATTTGAAGCAACAAACAAATGAAAACATTCTCAGGTCTACCGTAAATTACGGTATCACCGTAATTTACGGTGAGGCCTGGAGTTGTACAGTCACCGTAAATCAGGAAGTTATTACCGTAAAACATTTCAACACTACCGTAATTTACGGTAATACCGTAAATTACGGTAGAACCTGGAACTTCATGTTTGATTTCGGATGATCAATGTACCCAGATTTCCAAGTCTCATATCTCAGTTTCTATATGACACCGATACACTAAAAACACCATATTTCTTATACATTACACATAAACCAAACATCAAAGATTAATCCGTCATATTACGGATTATAAATCATGTTTTACTTGATTATTTGACCCGTTTGGCTCGTCTAAAGAATCCTTCTCTTTGACGACTACCAACGAGTACTATCCGAATTTAATAAACCATTCAATATAACGACTTCAACGCTGAATTTAAAACCCTCTTATTCAAGATTCAATTATACATTAAAATCATCAATCTAATAATTGTAACGGGTCAAATTACATACCTTCAAAGTTTGCCCTTTAAACGTGGTTCGCCACCCGCTTGTCCGCTTGACGCTCCTGCGTCCGTTCCTATAGAGTCCATTTACAACGCGGTTTAGAACTCCCTTTGTATCATAATTCGCATAATCCATCAATACATCATGATTATGCGTTTAAGCTCAGAATTTCAGTTTTAAGCCTTCATAGAGGCATTTCAACGAACACTTTAAGGGCAGAAATTTATATCTTTCATATTCAAGTTTATAACATTGCTAATTAGCTAACTTAATCATCCAATAGGCCCTTATATAGTATTTAACATCATATTTTTCTGAAATTACTTTCTCTAAGATCAATTACACTAGAATAATCATCAAAACCCTAGTGTTCATCATCATCATGTAAACTCACAACCCACCTTCAAGGTGTTCATAGAAATTTCCAGAATTTGGTCATGATTGCACATGAAATTTGCTAAATTTCACTTCTAGACATCTTATCAATTCTAATCAAATCCAATAACACACATGCAACAACAATCTTCAGATTTTCTAAAATCATGAGAAATTCAAGTTAAGAGATTTCATTAGATTTCACATACCTTACAATCCTCTTGTGATGAGGATTACAATTCTGGGCTCAATTCTCGATTTGGACCAGATTTACACATTCAATTTGAGGGTTTTTGTGATTTTTGGAGTTTGGAGCCAAGGGGTGTCGCCCCTCTCTTGTTCTGTACGACCAACACCTCCTAATGGGGGTGTTTGGTTTGTTTTATTTCTTTAATTACAATTCAAGTTTCAGTTTTTACAACTCTAGCCCCTCCATTTTTAACCATCTTTTAATCTAGCTACTTTTAACTCTAGTTTGAGTTATTCCTAGAAATTAACTAACTAGGTTAAAGTCCCAATTAATTAAATTCTCGTTTATTTAAACTTTATAATTCTAATATAAAGTTTTATATTATGTATTTCTTTTATTATATATATATTTTTTTTATCGAGGTGTTACAAGTCCACCCCCCTTAAAAAGGGTTTCGTCCCCGAAACCGTAGTACGTACCAAATAAAGTAGGGTAGAGCCGACGCATCTCTTCCTCGGTCTCCCACGTGGTGTCCGAGCCTTTTCTATGCTCCCACTTGACCTTGACTTGATCGATTTGTCTATTTCGTAAGTGTTTGACCTTTCGATCTAAAATCTCCAACGGTCTCACAACATAATTCAGACTATTATCCACTTCAATATCATCATAATGGATATAGGTTGTTTCGTCCGCTAGGCACTTTCGTAATTGTGACACATGAAACGTGCCATGAATCCCACTTAGTTCTTCTGGTAGTTCAAGACGGTAGGCTACTTTGCCAACCTTCCCGATAATTTTGAACGGTCCAATAAACCTCGGGCTTAATTTCCCCCTTTTTCTGAATCTAATAACGCCCTTCCAAGGGGAGACTTTTAGCATAACCATGTCGCCAACCTGGAATTCGATTGGTCTTTTTCTTTTATCAACATACGCCTTTTGCCTGTCCTGAGCCGCTTTCAAGTGTGCCCGAACTTTATCGATCTTTTCATTCGTGGCTCGTACTATATCTTGGTGGGCGAGTTCACGTGGACCCACTTCACCCCAACATACCGGGGTTCGACACTTCCTACCGTAAAGCATTTCGTATGGTGCCATCTTAATGCTAGATTGGTAACTGTTATTATACGAAAATTCGACTAACGGTAAGTGAACATCCCAACTGCCTCCAAAGTCGATTATACACGCCCGTAGCATGTCTCCCAATATTTGTATCGTTCTTTCACTTTGTCCATCCGTTTGAGGATGGTACGCAGTGCTAATGAACAATTTGGTCCCCATTTGTTCTTGGAAATCTCGCCAGAAATTCGAAGTAAACCGGGTATCCCTATCAGACACGATGGACACCGGCACCCCGTGGCGTGCTATGATTTCGTTGGTATAAACTTCTGACATCTTTTCTGACGTATAAGTCTCACGTATCGGAATGAAGTGAGCGCTTTTCGTCAATCTATCTACCACTACCCATATGGCATCAAAACCACGACTCGTTTTAGGCAGCTTGGTTAACAGGTCCATTGTAATATGTTCCCATTTCCAAACCGGAATTTCTAACGGTTGGAGTTTGCCGTATGGTTTATGATGCTCCGCCTTGACTTGTAAACATGTCAAGCATTTTTCCACATACTTCGCCACATCCCTCTTCATTCCGGGCCACCAATAGTTTTGTTTCAAATCATTATACATCTTGGTCGCACCCGGATGAATTGAATAACGGGATTTATGAGCTTCATTAAGTAGAAGCGCCTTCACTCCACAGGTATGCGGGACCCATATCCTTCCGGATCGAGTCTTTAATCCATGATTCCCGTCCGACAAGTCTTTCAACTGACCAATTATTCTTTCCTTCTTCCAATTCTCTTCTTTTACTGCTTCTAATTGCGCTTCTCGAATACGTTCAAGTATACCCGAGGTTACCACGAGTTGCATCGATCGTACTCGTATCGGGACATAATCCGCTTTTCGGCTTAGAGCGTCCGCTACCACGTTTGCTTTTCCGGGGTGATAATGTATCTCACAATCGTAGTCCTTCACCGTTTCTAGCCATCGCCTCTGCCGCATATTCAACTCCTTCTGATCAAAGAAGTATTTCAAGCTCTTGTGATCGGTGAATATGGTACACTTTACCCCATACAAGTAATGTCTCCATATTTTTAATGCAAACACTACCGCTGCCAATTCGAGATCGTGCGTGGGATATTTCTTCTCGTGCATCTTCAATTGTCTCGAGGCATAGGCTATTACCTTGCCCCGTTGCATCAACACGCAACCGAGCCCCGATAATGAAGCATCCGAATAAACCACCATGTCTTCGACTCCGTCCGGCAATGTCAGTACCGGAGCTTGAGTTAGCCTTTCCTTTAGCGTCCGAAACGCTTTTTCTTGATCGACTCCCCAAATAAACCTTGCTTTCTTTTGGGTTAGCTTTGTTAGCGGCGATGCAATCTTGGAGAAATCTTGAATGAATCTTCTATAATATCCAGCAAGCCCCAAAAAGCTTCTAATTTCAGAAGGGTTCTTCGGGGGATTCCATTTTGACACCGCCTCTATCTTTGACGGGTCCACTAAAACTCCATCGGCACTTATGACATGACCGAGAAATTGTACCTCTCGTAACCAAAAGGCACATTTAGAAAATTTTGCATAAAGCTTCTCTCGTCTAAGTGTCTCTAACACTTCTTGTAAGTGGCGCGCGTGTTCGGCTTCACTTTTCGAATACACTAAGATATCATCGATAAACACGATGACCGACTTATCCAACATTGGCTTGCAAACCCGGTTCATGAGGTCCATGAAAGCCGCGGGCGCATTTGTTAGCCCAAATGACATCACGAGAAATTCGTAATGTCCGTATCTTGTGCGGAAAGCCGTCTTCGGCACATCTTCTTCTTTGACCTTTAGTTGATGATACCCCGATCTAAGGTCAATTTTAGAAAACCAATTCGCGCCTTGTAGTTGGTCGAATAAATCATCTATTCTCGGGAGCGGGTATCGGTTCTTTACCGTGAGTTTGTTTAACTCCCGGTAATCAATACACATACGCATGCTCCCGTCTTTCTTCCTCACGAACAATACCGGTGCGCCCCAAGGAGACACACTCGGCCTTATGAATCCCTTATCAAGCAGGTCTTGGATTTGGGACATCAACTCTTGTAGTTCCGACGGTGCAAGTCGGTACGGGGCTTTTGCTACAGGTTTCGCGCCCGGAATCAATTCGATCCCGAACTCTACTTCCCGTTCAGGCGGTATCCCCGGTAGATCTTCCGGAAAAACATCTTCATAATCCCGTACTATCGGTACATCACCAATCTTCCGTGATTCTTTCTCGGTCTCATTTGCATAAATTAAGAATGCCTTGCATCCTCTCTTTATGAGCTTGTGAGCTTTCAACATCGAACATACTATGGGGTTGCCTCGTTTTTCGCCATAAATGGTGACGTGTTTTCCGCTCGGAGATGTTAGTTTTATCTCTTTGCGAAAACACACGACCTTTGCATGGTATTGAGATAGCCAATCCATTCCCACGACTACTTGAAATTCTCCCATCGACATCGGGATTAGATTTATTAAGTATTCTTCATCATCGATGCTCAGTTTACAATTTTCACATACATCACAAACAATAAAGCTTTTGTTATTACCTATCTCTACTTCTAAAGGCACAGGTAATTTTGTTAGAATAAATGAAGGATGTCGAATAAACCCATATGAAACAAAGGATTTATTCACACCCGTATCAAATAACACGTGTGCGGGAATTGAATTTACAGCAAATATACCTGAGACCACGTCAGGTTCAATCTTCGCTTCTGCGGCAGTTAGTTGGAAAGATCTTGCCTTTGCTTTCGGGGCTTCATCTTTCGCTTCTTGCCCATCTTTCTTTCCAACCAGTTCCGGGCATTCCGACTTTTTGTGACCCGTTCGATAACAATTGTAACAAACCGTCACCTTCTCCGGGCATGACATAGCCATATGTCCCTTTTTCTTGCATATGGGACAAGGCTTATCCTTGTAACGACATTCGCCCTTATGATTCTTCCCACAAATTTTGCAACCTGATGTGCTACCTTTAGCATCTGATCTCTTTGCGGATTCATTCGTTCTTGCTTTCTTGGTAGGGATTGGATTCACATCTAGTGCCCTTCGTTCACCCCGTTCTATACTCTTCTTCAATTCAATCTCCCTTTCCCGAGCAGCGTTAACAATCTCGGTAAGGGTCTCGTACTTTGAAGGGGTTATGAACTCTCTATATTCCGCACTTAGCATATTATGATAATAATAGACCTTTTGCTCCTCGTTCGTTATCAAATCATCACAGAACTTCATCTTGTCCATAAACATTCCCGTGATCTTGTCTATGGATTCACCTTTGTGTCTGAGTTGCATGAACTCTTCCTTGATCTTGTTTATGACCGCTTTGGGGCTATGGTGTTTAAGAAACGGTGTCTTAAACTCCTCCCAAGACATGGCCTTAGCCGCTTCACTTCCAATCTCCTTCTTTTTGTTGTCCCACCAATCCTTCGCTTGATTCCTTAGTTGACCCGTACCAAAAGCTACGTAGTCTTCTTCGTCACAATGGGTTCTCTCGAATACCCCTTCGATGTCACTTAGCCATCGTTGGCACACTATCGGGTCAACCTCCCCATTGTATACTGGTGGTTTACAAGCCATGAATTCCTTGTATGAACAAGGCTTTCGTCCTCCACGCTTTTCCTTTACTACATTTGAATCGTCTTCCAGTTTCTTGATTCTATCTTCTACTATTGATAAAACCGTGTCTTGGATTTTATCAATAAAGTCCGACAAACTGTTTTCGATCGCCTTTCCAACCTCTTCGGCAATCACTTCCCTCACTTGTTCGGTGACTCTTGGCACCGCATTATCATTGCCTCCATCAGCCATCTCGATTTCTGAAATGTTTACACAGATTGTTAAACATTCTATTTATAACGCATGCTTTACTTGTTTTGATTTAATCAAGTTCGTAACTTGATTTGATAATTCTTGTTTCTATCCAATCAAGTCCATAGCTTGATTTGATTCATTCATGTTTCTATTTAATCAAGTCCGTAACTTGATTTGATAATTCATGTTTCTATTTAATCAAGTCCGTAACTTGATTTGATAATTCATGTTTCTATTTAATCAAGTCCGTAACTTGATTTGATAATTCATGTTTCTATTTAATCAAGTCCGTAACTTGATTTGATAATTCATGTTTCATGCATTTCTTGCTTTTTGAGTGAGCTTACACACTCTTTTCATGCATATTGTCCATTTCTCATTTTATACGTAGTACATAATTTATTAACAAAACAAGTTAATTCTTACCGGACGATCGATCAAGCTTGAACCGAACACTTATTGACAACCATGAGCTCTGATTACCAACTTATAACACCCTAAATTTTTACTCTTAAATTTTGGCAAAATATAGTTTAAGTTCATGACTTTCATTAACAAAGTTCATAAAATACAAAGACCTTAGTCAACTATGACTAAGTTAACATCATTTCAAAAACTGTTTAGCATGTGTTTACAACCCATACATCAAGACTACAAAAGATCTAAATCATTGCGGAAGCTTCAAAAGTGGAGTGTTCGGTTCTTCATCTAATCGCTTGATCGCCATCCGTATCATCCACCAAATTACCTAAGATCAAAACCATTTAAAAACATTAGTTTTGACGTTTATATATATAATATGACTTCAAGTTATCATCCCATTTGAAGCAACAAACAAATGAAAACATTCTCAGGTCTACCGTAAATTACGGTATCACCGTAATTTACGGTGAGGCCTGGAGTTGTACAGTCACCGTAAATCAGGAAGTTATTACCGTAAAACATTTCAACACTACCGTAATTTACGGTAATACCGTAAATTACGGTAGAACCTGGAACTTCATGTTTGATTTCGGATGATCAATGTACCCAGATTTCCAAGTCTCATATCTCAGTTTCTATATGACACCGATACACTAAAAACACCATATTTCTTATACATTACACATAAACCAAACATCAAAGATTAATCCGTCATATTACGGATTATAAATCATGTTTTACTTGATTATTTGACCCGTTTGGCTCGTCTAAAGAATCCTTCTCTTTGACGACTACCAACGAGTACTATCCGAATTTAATAAACCATTCAATATAACGACTTCAACGCTGAATTTAAAACCCTCTTATTCAAGATTCAATTATACATTAAAATCATCAATCTAATAATTGTAACGGGTCAAATTACATACCTTCAAAGTTTGCCCTTTAAACGTGGTTCGCCACCCGCTTGTCCGCTTGACGCTCCTGCGTCCGTTCCTATAGAGTCCATTTACAACGCGGTTTAGAACTCCCTTTGTATCATAATTCGCATAATGCATCAATACATCATGATTATGCGTTTAAGCTCAGAATTTCAGTTTTAAGCCTTCATAGAGGCATTTCAACGAACACTTTAAGGGCAGAAATTTATATCTTTCATATTCAAGTTTATAACATTGCTAATTAGCTAACTTAATCATCCAATAGGCCCTTATATAGTATTTAACATCATATTTTTCTGAAATTACTTTCTCTAAGATCAATTACACTAGAATAATCATCAAAACCCTAGTGTTCATCATCATCATGTAAACTCACAACCCACCTTCAAGGTGTTCATAGAAATTTCCAGAATTTGGTCATGATTGCACATGAAATTTGCTAAATTTCACTTCTAGACATCTTATCAATTCTAATCAAATCCAATAACACACATGCAACAACAATCTTCAGATTTTCTAAAATCATGAGAAATTCAAGTTAAGAGATTTCATTAGATTTCACATACCTTACAATCCTCTTGTGATGAGGATTACAATTCTGGGCTCAATTCTCGATTTGGACCAGATTTACACATTCAATTTGAGGGTTTTTGTGATTTTTGGAGTTTGGAGCCAAGGGGTGTCGCCCCTCTCTTGTTCTGTACGACCAACACCTCCTAATGGGGGTGTTTGGTTTGTTTTATTTCTTTAATTACAATTCAAGTTTCAGTTTTTACAACTCTAGCCCCTCCATTTTTAACCATCTTTTAATCTAGCTACTTTTAACTCTAGTTTGAGTTATTCCTAGAAATTAACTAACTAGGTTAAAGTCCCAATTAATTAAATTCTCGTTTATTTAAACTTTATAATTCTAATATAAAGTTTTATATTATGTATTTCTTTTATTATATATATTTTTTTTTATCGGGGTGTTACAAATGGATACCGTCCGATCAATCTCATCGGTATTATTAGTAAGGTGATATCAAAAGTTCTCGCTAATCGGATCAAGAAGGTGATGGACTCCGTTGTTTCTGAAGCTCAATCGGCGTTTATAAAAGGTAATTACATCTTGGACGGTCCTCTTCTAATAAACGAAATTACTAACTGGGGGAAAAAGCACAAGAAAAGAGCGTTCTACTTTAAGATCGATTTTGAGAAAGCGTATGACAATGTCAATTGGAATTTTCTTTTGTCTACTATGAGTCAAATGGGCTTCTCGGATAGGTGGTGCATGTGGATTAAAGGTATTTTGGAGTCAGCCAGGTCTTCGGTTCTGGTCAACGGTGCTCCAACTTTTGAATTTCAGTGCCGGAAAGGGTTACGGCAAGGAGATCCGATTTCTCCTTTCTTGTTCTTGTTGGTGATGGAAACGCTCTCTTACATGATCGATAAAGCTGGAAATGCAAATGTTTTTTCAGGCATTCAAATCCCGAATGGTCCGTGTGTCTCTCATCTCCTTTACGCGGATGATGCTATGATTCTTGGGGAGTGGTCGGAAGCGAATATAAAGACGGTGGTTCGTATTCTTCGGGTGTTCAATATATGTTCGGGGCTTAAGATTAATATTGAGAAATCTAATATTTATGCTATTGGGGTTCACCCGAACGAAGTGGCTAATATGTCGGAGTTTGTGGGGTGTCAAGCGGGGAGCTTTCCGTTTAAATACCTCGGTTTATTGGTTGGAGCAAATATGAACAAAATCTCGAATTGGAAATCTATTTATGATATCTTTGATGCTCGTCTGGCTAAATGGAAGGCAAGTCTTTTATCTATCGGCGGAAGGATCACTCTTATCAAGGCAGTGTTGGAAAGTCTTCCCACCTATTATTTCTCTCTGTATAGAGCTCCAGTTAAAGTTATTAAGGATTTGGAAGCTAAGATGAGGAATTTTCTTTGGGGTGGTGACGGGCGCGTTAAAAAATTACATTGGGTGGCATGGGAAAGAGTCTGCTTACCGGTGAAGTGTGGAGGTTTGGGATTGAGCAATTTAAGGAACTCTAATATGGCGCTCCTGGCCAAGTGGGGTTGGAGGTTTATTAAGCACAAGAATAAGTTATGGACCAAAGTCATCACTGCTCTTCACGTTAGTAGAAACAGAGGGGAATTCATCCCAGCCAAGAAGAGTCTTAGAGGAGTGTGGTATAACATTGTGCAGATATTAAATAAGCCAATTGTTAACGGGGAGCCTTTAAAGTTGAGATTCAAAGCTCGGGTAGGTAACGGTGAAAGTACGATTTTTTGGCTCGATAATTGGCTAGGAAATAAGCCATTATTCGAGGTCTTTCCTAATTTATTTAAGCTCGAGATGTCAAAAAGTTGCAAAGTCAGTTCGTGCTTTGAATTTGATCCAGGTGGTTCCCAGTTCAAGTGGAGATGGAAGAGGTCGCTGTCGTCGGAAGAGGAAATCAATGAGTTGATCGAGTTGTGTTCGCTGTTGTTGCAGGTTAATCTGAACCATAATTGTGATAAGTGGCTGTGGGAGGGTTCGGAGGAAGGGAAAGAGGAGGAGTTTAGCGTTAAAGCGCAAGGTTCTTACTGGAAAAATGCAGAATTCGATCAGATTATTATGTTCCAGATGGATGCAAGTGGGTCCCGAAGAAGTGTAACGTCTTTATTTGGAGAGCGGACATGAACAAGATTGCCACGGCTGATGCTCTTATGTACCGAAATATCGTTGTTGAAAGGCTCGGATGTGGGCTGTGTGACGAAGGATCCGAAGATGTGGAGCATTTATTCACTTCATGTTTTTTTGCGGTAATGCTCTGGTCTTGGATTGGTAGTTGGTGCAAGTGTCAACCGCTGGTTATTTTCTCGTTCAGGGATCTTATCGATTGCCACAATCATGTGGGTTGGAAGGTAAGAGGAAGGAGGTTCTAAAAGGCATCGTTAGAGTCGGTTGTTGGGTGATTTGGAGAATGAGAAACGAAGCCAGATTTAAGAATAAAGAGGTTAAACTTGAGTATATCATTGGCGAAGTCAAAAAAACGGGTTTTCTTTGGTATAAGAATAGGAATAAAGGTATTTCACCTTCGTGGGAAGATTGGTGTAAATTTGTATCGGTTGTTTTGGTGGCTGCCTCGGTTTGAGGTAGCTGTTTTTGTTAATGAAGTTCACTTTCAAAAAAAAAAAAAAAAAAAACTAAGTAAAAGCTGTAATCCTAATCACTAACCAATGTGTTGTTGACTTTTATTTTCGAGTGTAGTTGACTTTTATTTTCAAGTGTAGTTGACTTTTATCAAGCTGACCACTTAGTTGAATGTTTTGATTGTGCATTTACAGATTTTAACACAACTAATCAACTATCTAGAAGCTGTAATCCTAATGTGGTTGACTTTTATCAAATTGACCACTATGTATCCAATTGAGTGTATAGGTGACTAGGAAACATCAAACTTCATACTTCCTGAGAGATAGTGTATGCATTTGACTGTGTGGTTGACTAATGTTTAGCCAACTCCCAACAAGAAACATCAAACAGTTAAATCCTTTGACTCTTATCATCATACAATTGGCTATTATAGACTATGTATGCAATTGAACCAGCAACATGGTCCTAAAATAAAATAGTCAACATGATCCTGAAACCAATATGAAGATACAGACCATATTCAATTTGATTGTTACCATCTTGCAACATGATACAGACTACATGCAATTTGCAGATGACTATAATCCAATTGTGCATATTCCAATAACCCTAATGTGCAACTAATATGCAGTTGACAATAATCCTAATGTGCAACTATGATCATATAACTAACATCCTCAGTCCTGCATTATGATCCTATAACTATAATCCTCAGTCCTACACTCATAATAGTACATCCGCACTATGATCATATAACAATATTAAACATCAAACAGTCCTGCACTATGATCCTATAACTAACATCAAACTGTCGTTGCACTCATAATAGTCCTACATATGACATCCGACATTTTTCGATTATTATTTGTACTAGTATAAAACGTGTTGGTTACAAATTATGTGTCCATAGACTTAATTTTAGTTAATTAAGGTCATTTAAAGTCCAGCAAGCCCAAATAATGCATTGATTGCATTTGAAAATTTTTAGAAATTTACTTATCGAGCAGTGACTTAAATTGTGAGATCAACGTTGGATGACCTAGTTAAAACGAAAAAGTCCATAATTTGACCAGATTTTTTTTTGAATAGCCAGATGGAACCTTCATTATAAAAACCAAAAGCAGTACATAGGAGAACAAAAACAAAAACCCAGCCAGGAGCTGACCAAACAAAACGAGAAACAAAAAAAAAAAAAAAAAACAGAAACCAAAAAAAAAGAAAGAAGAAAAAAAAGCCGATCGCTACTACATGTTTACGTTAAAATCCCACCATTCTTGTCTCGATATCGAATGATACTTTGATCTCAGCTTCACGTCAAGAAAAGATGCGTTCTTAATATCTTCTATAACCGTTTGAATCACGCCTTGTTTCCCTTTAAATACCTTCTCGTTTCTGGTTTTCCATAATTTGACCAGATGCTTGGAATGTGACAACTGTCAAAATTCCAGGTATCCGTACAATTATTAAACAATGATTAGTGCTTAATGACTGTGCTGAATTACAATTAATGACTTGAATTGCTTTCTGATGATTGCCTTATACATACATGTGCATCACATATTGCAAATGACATATCAGTATTGCATGCAAACCTTGTTGATTCAAATGATGCACGAAACACAGTTAGCACAGTTGTCAGACAAATCAGAAAAATGCTGACAGAGTTCAGTACATAGACAGACATTGTATTGAGACACAGAATGAGCCAGAAACCAAGTATTACACTAGTATAGTGTGTAGGAAAGTAAGGGTCACAAAACTGCCTTCCTAGAGATAGTTTAAGTGCCAGAAAGTGCCTAAAACTTACACAAACTGCAGAATTCAGCAAAAATCAGCAAAATTCAGCATTTAAACACTCTAATATCATGCAGAAATATTGTTAAATGGTTCAGAATACTTTCCTAAGTATCGGGAATCAAAACTGCCACAAAAGGTAACATAAAGCACACTAAACTGCATAGTTTAGCACCATAACGAACCGGTAACCAACCGAACAACCGGACACTACCCGAAACACCAAATTTTCACTAGAAGCATTGTTTTAGCATTACCAAACTAGTTATGGTCCCCGAACATCATAACACACTATATAACATCTAGTAACTAAATAACCTAACTAATACTTGATTTCTAACTACATAAACTAACTTATAGTTGAAACCTAGCCTAAGACCCCCCCCCCCCCCCACACCTAGTGATCGGCCAACAAGGGCCCCACACCAATATTTTAAGAGAATTTTATAATAGATCATGTTGTTATTTTTAAAACATAAAAACCATGGGATAAAACTAATGTGGTGGATTATAAGGGGAACTTTAAGATCATAACTTCATTTGCACTACACAACACACCACTCCATTTTCTTCTTCCCTTCTTCTTTGGGTTCGGTCGAGAACAACAACAACCATACCACCATCATCACTTCATCTTCATTCAATTCCAAGTAATCACAAAGGTGCAAGAAGGTGTATAAGGAAGCTTGGAGCTTGTGGAAGTTGAAGAACCTTTCTCTTGTGCTTTTATCCACTCCATTTCATCTAGTGATCATCCCTAGCCTTGAGCTAGTAGTAAGAACATCATACTCTTCATTTTACATCTTATTTTGGTGGTTAAAAGAAGATACATGTTAATCTTAAAGAACACTAAGAATCTTGAACTTGAAACATGAACATAAGACTAAATACATAAGAATACATGATGTTTATGTGTTGTTATGCTTGTTGAATGTTGTTTGCTCATGATATTGATGTTTATCATCATATAAACTTGCTAGATAATGATTAAAAACATAATCTAGCAAGATGAGAGGATGAAAATGTTAAAGATCCATAGATCATCCTCATGTAAACCATGAACTTGAAAGTATGAAATGTTTTTTCTTGTAAAGTGATGAACAAAGTAAGTATAAAGTCTTGTAAATCTATGATTTCAAGAATGATTTTTCAAGAAACCAAGTTAAAAATACAAAGTTTACTTAATCTTGGTTCTTAAAGAAATTAACCACATATTTAGTGCTTAAACAAGTGTAGAAATACATATGTAACAAGAAAAACTCAAGAAGAAACATTTTTAGAAAATTTAATTACAAGTTGTAAAGAACTAATTCTTTCAAAAATGAAGTTTTTAAATAAACAACCACACTTTAAAGGGTAACTAGACTTACTAAATACACTAGTAAGTTACTACACATTTTTATAAATTTTCAAGTTCATGAGGTGGTAGTTTATGCTTGATTTTGGCAAATTGGTAAGTGTAGATTTATTTGTTGTTGATTGTGTTGATTTATAAAAGAAAATGATATGATTTGAAAGCATGGAAACCTCCATTTTTAAGGGAAACTATGGCAAAAATTTTCTCGAAATTAAACACTTAGAAAAAATATTTTTAAACAAATATTTACAAGTATATTTCAAACCATGAATTTTTACATAAAGTTTGCCATAATTTTTGTTACAAAAATTACAAATATTGGAGGTTGGTTTTTATAAATAAAAATGACTAAATATGTATTTAGGAAAATATATATATTTAGATGTCACCATGTGTGTGATTATTTGTATATTATGTGTATTAGTTATATTATTTTAGGACTTGAAATAATATAACTCAACAAACTACTAAAAATTATAATCCAAAATATTACCAAAATTCCAAGAGAATGGATATATAAATTATACCCAAAATAGCGGGGAAACCGAACAAAGGAATATAACTCACCAAAAGTATTCCGGAAATTTATTCATGAGTATATTTTGGTAATTAGTATTTTGGACACCAAGGAAACAAAAATATGATTTTTACAATTATTACAAGACATATCATATTTTTGACAAGGAGAAAATATATTATTTTTGGGTAGATAAAAATATATATTTCCTTGAAATTATTAGAAGATATATTATTTTTGGAAAGAAAATATATATTTCTTGAATACACATGGAATACATTATTTTTGGGTGAAAATAAGTTTATATATATGTATTCTCTAAGTTAGACTTGAAAATATATCATTTTTGAAGTTATATGAAAATACAATTATTTTTGACAAGGAAAAATTATAAATAATTTTTCTAAGTAATATTTCTTAAAATATATATTTTGGAAATATATATTGATGTATTTTTATTAGAAATATTATTCCGGAAAAGCTAAGTATAAAATACTTAATAATTACAAGAAAATACGTATTCTCGTACGTATAAATACACACCGGAATACGCCACCGATACTTGGCAAAAATATACAAGTATAAGAATACAAATACAAATACACCCATCCTTGGGAATGATATACATGTATAAATACATAAAAAGTAACAAGTTAAAATATATTATTTTAACTAATATTCCAAAAATAAAATAAAATAAATATAATTTAAGTTAAAATATTTATTATTTTAACAAATAATTATATAACTTGGAATAATATTAAAGACACAATGAAACGTAACTCAAAGACACTAATTAATACAAAGTCAAGGCACGACCCGTCGTCTAATAAACCGACGTTGTAGGTAGTCGTGTACGCCAGAAGAAGCTTTGAGTTACAGTTGATTACGAAGAACGCAAGACTGTGAGTTCATGTCCCCCTTTTCTTATAATTGTTTTTGTTTTATAACTTCGGGGGTGAAGTACATGTTACAAAATGTTTACAAACAATTACAATTGGTATGGTTAGCTAAGGAATGCACTGTTAGATCATGTGAATGGGTAGGTGCACTCCTAAGACCATTAATCCTCATGTTAGGACCGAGGGACATGAGTGATAGATCTATTTGGGTGTAGCGAGCCCACACCCATGTGGACCGGGGTTTGGCCCATGAGGTGACTATGTATTACAGTCGGAGGCCCCGTACAAAATCTGCTAGGTTTGAGCCTTCCTACGCCGTTGCACAAATGTTAATGGCCTTGCAAACCATTAATTGATCTGTTTACTTGTTTGCTTTCATACCGGGTTTACAAAACGTACATACTTACAATGATTACAAGGTTTATTCGTGCACATAAACAAACACATAAACTCGCTCAACTTTTGTTGATGTTTTCAAACTACATGTATTTCAGGAAAGTAAATGTGGATCTGGCGGGCGTTTGGATGTTTCAAGTGATGTTGGGAATAAAAGATGTCATCCGGTGTCTAAGGGTTTGGATTGTGTGTCTTATCCTGGATAATATACATAACTCAAAGCCTGGTTTTCAGTAGTGTCTTTTGTTGAGTCCTTGTGGAACTCTAAAACAATTTGCATGGTTTGTACTTTGGATTTGATGTCTGAGTTTGAATTCTAAAACAATGTTGTTGTGATGTTTTAAAACTTAATCAATGGATGAACATCTCTAGTTTTATCATATAGTTGTTTGTTATGGTTGAATGTAATGATATTGTCACACCCTGATATTTCCACGTATTACCGGTGGGCCCGGTGGGGGAGTATCGTGACGTAGTTGATATCATCATGGTCAATAATCACAGTTTAAATGCACAGCGGAAGTCTAAAAGTAAATTATTACAAACCGATTCGAAAGCACAATAAAATATTATACAACGGATTGTAAGATGGATCCACAGGCGGATCAAAACAAAAGAAATATTGTTCAACAGATTTAAGCATCAAAAGCTTGCAAGACTCTTTATTTGATACTCGGAGTAGCCAGCCCATTACGCGTAGTACCTGCACTTAATCTTTTTGAAAATACGTCAGTTTACACTGGTAAATACAATTAACTGACTCTTTTTTAAAAGTGTTTATAAAATTGATTTGAATGCACAAGGCATAAATATTCTTTATTAACTTGGGACAATTATTTAAAAATAATCTTGTATACAGTTTTACATGTTTGTCGTCCATTTAGGACCCGGTTAGAAGAGCCGGTTAAGATTAATAGACACACCACTTGGTATAATACCCACAAGAAGTTCCCTTACGAGTGGGGTACCTTTTTACATACGCAACTGTCAGGTGTATGCCTACACCCCGTGCTTAAGTCGTGGCCATTTCTAATGAATGAGCCGAGGATATCCAGGACATGGTCATTAACCCCCCCCCCAAAGGCATTGCATCAAACAAGACAGGTTAAAACGGGTTATGCATCTTTTTAATCACATTCCGATTGTACGATTTCATACCCGACCAAGCGGTATTATTATAATACCGTATCCTAAACCCGTATAATGGAAAATAAGTTAAAAGTATTTACTTGAGCTAAAATAAAATTTTAATCCCCGCCGTATATCAATCAGCAAGTACAAATAGCTTTTACTGGGCTCCTAATCTGGAACGAAGCTTTTAATAACCTATTAGATTCCTAACGGGTCTTATTTAAGTCTTAACTTAGACCTGTTAGTTTTT
Organism: Helianthus tuberosus; assembly: GCA_030545235.1. Classification (NCBI taxonomy): domain Eukaryota; kingdom Viridiplantae; phylum Streptophyta; class Magnoliopsida; order Asterales; family Asteraceae; genus Helianthus; species Helianthus tuberosus. The sequence goes on along the minus strand of CM060353.1, from coordinate 133,250,513 downwards.
AATGAAAGGTTTACGGTTCAAAACGCAAGATTAAGCGAAGACCGGATTAGAATGTGACTTAGACCCGACAAGTATGAAGACTTGTATAAAATGGGTAAACTAAACACATTCTGGATTTTGAAGTAAAATGATAAGGTTTGACCCGTTTCGGTTAATTTATGCAAACTAGTTACATAAACCGTACCGAACGCGAATATGCATAACGGGTAACCAAATGAGTCATGTACAAGTTCCACAAGTTAATACGCTTTAAATATGTTATGATATCAGTATGATATCTTCCATTATGCCCAAAACGAATTTAAAAACAATTTATGCCCCGTAGGGGTATTTTGGTCATTTTAAAGTTCATAAAAGAGGTTAAATAATAATCTGAGGTTCTGGTCTAAAAAATCAGTAAAGATATTTATTTTAACAAGTTATATCAGTAAGATATCGTATATATGTGAAATTTATCTTTTATGACCAAACTATGCACCGTAGGGGCATTTTGGTCATTTCACATATGTTATAAGGGTCAAATTTGGAAATCTGAGTTCAAAACTTTTACTTACTGTTAAAGTATAAAAATTTGCTTTTAATATCAGTAGGTAATATGTTTTAAGTATCAAATATAGTTTTAACCCATACTATGCGTTTAAATCGCATAAAAATCGGTATTTGACGATATTCGGGTTGAATAAGGAAATCTGAGATTTTGACCAGCCTTTACTGTTTAAAATAACTTATTTAATATATAAAATCAGTAGAAAAAGGTTTGACATGTAAAGGATGTGTAAAACTCATTTTATTAGCGAAAAGGGTATTATTGTCAATTACCGAGTCTATGCAAGAACTCTATGTTATGATCAGTTTAAAATTTAATAAAAATTTTCAAAAATCCCTAAATATTATATTACATAAGTAGGTAAAAGGTTTGGTGTCAAAATTTGAGTTTAAATAGGATTTATATAAAAAATGTCATTTAATTAATAAAAAGCTTTCATTTTACGATATCAAGCATAACTCTCATTTCAGACCATAAACTGATGTCAAATTTTTAGGACATACTTAAATATCAGTAATAAAGGTTTTTGCCCACTCACATTTTCAAAAATCTCGTTTTAATATCAAAAGGGCATAATGGTCCATTTTAAGCATTTAACGGAAACATGCATATGAATCAGATTTCTAATGAACCATATAGTATAATCTCAGAGGGTTATACTAACATGTAATATGGTCCTAAAGGAACCCTAAGGCATATCTAAAACAAGCAAAATCAGGTCAGAACTTAAAGTCAAAGCAAAAGTCTAATTTTGTGACTTTCGGTTGCGAACCGAGCCTAAACTTAGAATTGTCGGGTTGAACATGCCTAAACATGTTCTTATATTATTTACCAAGTTATTTTAGTGTTAAAACATGTTCCATAACCTCTGCATTATCAGTTATGAATTTATTTCTAAAAACTGATTCTGTTGACTTTTTATTAATAAGTTTGACCCGACAATTGACCAAGTAAAAGTGATAATCAGTAGGTGCCCTTTTAAGGGTTTATTACTTACATAATTACAAACTCATAGCCACTTTCAATTCGAATAATGGATGGACCATTAGTGACTAATCACAAAGTCAAAGCTTAATTACGATAACTTTGACTTTCGGTCATTAAGCTAATAAAACTTAAACTACAGAAGCTAAGAACACTTACAATGATCCTTAGCACGAATATTTGAACTAATAGAGCCTCCTTAATAACCAGGTTGCTCCAGAGAACTCAGTTTGAGAGTTTGTATGTGAAATTTCTTGAATGAGCAAGTAAGATTGAGGAGTGAAGGCCCTTTATATAGGAAATGAGGGTGAAATAGGATCAATCCATGTGTCCCCAAGTGTTTTATGATGCTCACAAGTGTCTAGTGGTTTTATAAAAACCATATGCATGCTGCTGTTTTCGTTAACAGGTTGCAGAAGATCCAGAACAGATTTCAGGTCATGCATGCTGGCAGGTGCCAATTCCGCTGAAAAACGTTCCCCGTCGTGCCACGCGCCAGGCCTGGCAACCCTGGCGCGCCACGTGAGGCTACCAATTTCAAAAATCTTTTGTTTTGTTGCAAGATCAGTCCCTGCACTTCCAAAGCTCGATAATCTGACATTTTCAGCATGCATGGTCAACATAAACAGGTCTGGGGTGTTCTAGGGAGTGGGAACATGCATTTGTAAGTCTTGGATGCTTTGACAATGTCCCTCGATTGAAGAATTGCTATATTTACACTTTTGACCCTTTTCTTGGAAATTACAATTTGCATCACCAAATTGAACCGGATTTTTATAAAATCTTTATCAGATATTCATGAGGATATATTAATATGTTACAAGGCTTTGGGAACGTTAAAAGGTCAATCAGAGGTAAGAATTAACATGTTGACACTTTTAACCCCTGTGTTTCGTAACTTTTGATTTTTAAGCGCAATCGGCTTTCTGTGTCCTTCAATTTATTCAATAACGAATATGAATATCTTATGAGGTCAATCAGAGGCACAATTTGGCATGTTGACACTTTTGGTCCTTCTATTTACATCTTTACACTGTTTGACAGTTTTAGTCCCTCAAGTTATCTTTAATCACGATCAGGGTTTATGTCATGTGTCACCACTGTATTGGACATGAATTTACGAGGTGTTACATCCTCACCCCTTTAAAAGAAATCTCGACCTTGAGATTTACTGAAATAAATGAGGGTATTTTTGTTTCATCGTGGATTCAACCTCCCACGTATATTCTGGGCCTCGACGGGCATCCCATTTCACTTTGACGATCGGCACATGCTTCCTTCGAAGCTTCTTAACCTGTCGATCCTTGATCGACAAAGGTTTTTCAATGAACTTTAAGCTTTTGTCAATCTGCACGTCCTTATGTTTGCTAGCGACTCATCGGCTAGACATTTCTTTAAATTGCAGATGTGGAATACATTATGAATTCCACTAAGCTCTTCAGGTAGATTCAGCTTGTAAGCTATAGTTCCGACACATTCGATGATCTCGAATGGTCCTATGTACCTTGGGCTCAGCTTGCCCTTTTTTCCAAAATGCATCACCCCTTTCCAGGGTGACACCGTGAGTAGCACTTTATCACCTACCTCGAATTTCAGAGGTTTACGCCTTTTATCTGTGTAGCTTTTCTGCCTATCTCTGGCAGCTTTCAGACGATCACGAATCTGAACAATCTTGTCCGTCGTTTCAAGGACTATATCAGGTCCTGATAGTTGGGTTTCACCAACTTCCGCCCAATAAACTGGCGTTCTGCACTTTCTTCCATACAAGGCTTCAAAAGGTGCGGCTTGAATGCTCGAATGATAGCTATTGTTATATGAAAATTCAATTAATGGAAGATGATCATCCCAAGTTCCACCCAAATCAATAACACACGCCCTGAGCATATCCTCTAGTGTTTAAATAGTACGTTCGCTTTGTCCATTCGTCTGGGGATGATAAGCAGTGATAAAATTTAATCAAGTGCCTAAAGATTGCTGAAAGCTTTTCCAAAAATGCGATGTGTATCTTGTATCTCTATCAGAGATAATAGACACTGGCACTCCGTGAAGAGATACTATCTCATCCACGTATAGCTGAGCTAACTTATCGAAGCTGTGAGTTTCTCTAATAGGCAACAAGTGGGCTGACTTGGTCAACTATCGACTATAACCCAAATAGTATCATTCCCACGCTTTGTCTTTGGTAACTTAGTAATAAAATTAAGGCTGACAAATCGTGTCTTAACTGGTTTAACAGGTTTCTGACGGCGCGCACAACATAAGTTTCAAACATGATTACGACTCGTTTGAGTACTTTCTACCTCATGTTTATAAAACAGTTTTATGTTTTATGTACAAAGATGAATAAATGATAGATCCTAACATTGTAATTTTAATTATTTTAAAAATTAAAAAAGTCAAAGGGTGTATTTTTCAGTCAAACAGGTCTAATCGTGTCTTAACAGGTACCCAATTGCCAGCCCTAAATAAAATCCATAGTTACCATTTCCCATTTCCAAGTGTGAAGTTCAGGCTGTTGTAGCAAGCCTGATGGTTTCTGATGCTCGGCCTTAACCTGTGCACATGTCAAGCATTTAGCCACATAAGTAGCTATAGATTTCTTCAAACCTATCCACCAGTAAATTGCCTTTAAATCCTGGTACATCTTATCACTGCCTGGATGAACTGAATATTTGGAGCTATGAGCTTCTTGAAGAATCACATCTTGAAGTCCTCCATGAATTGGAACCCATATTCGACCATTCAATCTTAGGATTCCATCCTTGCCATAAGATAATTGATCGGCAGTCACTCCTAACTTCTCATTCGGATAATTAGCTTCTAATACGTATTCCTTTTGAGCGGCTAACAACCTTTCATTTAAGCTGTTCTTTAATTCAATGCTCTTGGCATTTATTCTAATAGGTTTGATCCTTTCCTTCATGCTTAAAGCATCAGCAACTACATTCGCTTTGCCTGGATGATATCGGATTTCAAAATCATAATCATTCAGTGTCTCCATCTATCGGCGCTGTCTCATGTTAAGATCCTTCTGGTTAAACAGATGTTGAAGGCTCTTGTGATCAGAATAGATCACACACTTGGTTCCATAAAGATAATGCCTCCAAAGCTTTAGTGCAAATACAACGGCACCCAATTCCAAATCGTGGGTGGTGTAATTCTTCTCGTGCACCTTTAATTGACGTGAGGCATAGGCAATGACCTTGCCTTTCTGCATGAGCACACAACCCATACCTATGTGTGATGCATCGCAATAAACAACAAATTCTTTTATTCCTTCTGGCAATGTCAACACAGGTGCATTGCTTAACTTTTGCTTAAGAATATCAAAGGATTCTTGCTGCTAGGGACCCCAATCAAACTTTATATTCTTGCGAGTCAACGAAGTTAGGGGTGCAGCAATCGTTGAAAAATTTTCAATGAAATGTATGTAGTATCCTTCTAGACCCAAGAAGCTGCGTATCTCTGTAGGAGTCTTAGGCTCTTGCCAATTCATAATAGCTTCAATCTTAGCGGGATCCACCTGGATACCTCGCTCACTCACTACATGACCGAGAAATTGGACTTCCCGAAGCCAAAACTCAAATTTAGAAAACTTGGCGTAGAGTTTCTCTTGCTGTAGAAGTTTAAGGATACACCGGAGATGTCTTTCATGATCTCATGATCGGCTTGATTCTTCGAATAAATAAGAATGTCATCAATGAAGACAATGACAAACTTGTCTAAATACGGCTTGCAGACGCGATTCATGAGATCCATAAATGCTGCAGGTGCATTAGTGAGCCCAAAAGGCATCACTAAGAACTCATAGTGTCCATATCGAGTTCTGAATGCGGTCTTATGTACATCTTCATTTCTGACCTTCAGCTGATGGTAACCTAACCTTAAATCAATCTTGGAGAAGTAACTTGCCCCTTGAAGCTGATCGAATAAATCATCGATCCTGGGTAACGGATATCTATTCTTAATTTTAACCTTGTTCAGCTCTCGATAGTCAATGCACAGATGCATTGACTCATCCTTCTTCTTCACAAATAGAATCGGTGCTCCCCAAGGGGACGAGCTAGGTCGAATAAATCCCTTTTCTAACAAATCATCCAACTGAGTCCTTAACTCTTTCATCTCAGTTGGTGCCAACCGATAAGGTGCTCTTGCAACTGGTGCTGCTCCAGGAATGATATCGATTCTGAATTCTACTTGCCTATCTGGAGGTAATCCAGGTAGTTCTTTAGGGAAAACGTCTGGATATTCAGAAATAATGGGGATGTCTTCAATCTTGGGCTTTGGTTCATCAATGGTTACTTGTGCCATATAAATGACACAACCTCTCTTCATACAGTTCAATGCCTTAAGCATAGACACTTGCTTAGGTAATCCATACTGAGTATCTCCTTGAATAGTAAGTTGCTCACCATAAGGAGTCTTGATAACTACTTGCTTCTAATCACATACAATTTGGGCTTGGTTATGAGATAACCAATCCATGCCTATTACTATGTCGAATCCTGCCAATTTCAATGGAAGCAAGGATAGTGGAAAAGAGTGATTCCTAATGGATATAAAACATCCATCTAGAACTGTTGAGGCAGTTTCTATGGTACAGTCGGCCAATTCTACTTCATACTTTATGCTTAGAGTCTTAACAGGTGGATTTAATAACTTACAAAATTTATTGTATACAAAGGACTTATCTGCACCTGAATCAAAAAATACTCTAGCATAAATATCATTGATAAGAAAGGTACCTGTTATCACGTTGTCGTTCTGAATGGCTTCTTGAGCATTCATTTGAAAAACCCGAGCATTGGACTTTTTAACTTCCTCAGGCTTCTTCGCATATTTGGGGCAGTTGGTCTTGATATGCCCCTTCTCGTTACAATTGTAACAAGTTGCATCCTTCATCTTTTTGCAATCCAAGGTCTTATGCTCCTTGGACTTGCAGATCCCACACCCAATAGGTTTTGACTGTGACTGCGATCTTGACTCCAATCTACATCTCCCAAAATGATGTTTATGACAGGTCTTACATTTGGGTTTCTCACCCGTCTACTGACTATCCTTTTTAAACCCGGAACCCTTTTTGTACTCAGAGTTCCCCTTATGTTTCTTATCAGAACGGCGTGAGTTCTCATCCTCACGTTTCCTTTTCCCTTCTTCAGAATTCTTGAGCGATCTCTGCCTAACCGCATCGAGAGTAAGAGATAAGGATAGATCAACCACTGACCTAAAGGTGGTAGGTCTTGATGCTTTCACACTTGCCTTAATTTCCGGAGCTAAACCTCCAATAAAACGAGCTATGCGTTTTGGTTCCGGTGTCACCAGACAGGGAACCAATCGCGACATGGTATTGAAACTTGTAAGGTATGTTTGACAGTCTAAATTCCTCATGACCAAGGTCAAGAAGTCAGTTTCAATCTGAAAAAACACTGGTTAAATGACCGGAATCAGATAAACCAGGGGGTTAGGTTCTGCATAAAAAGGGTGGTTTCTCCTCGTTCGGTTCAGGGTTGACAGGTCTTCCTCTCTTCTCGATAGCTGCAAAACAGACACCGTTAGACTCGTCATGGGGAGAATGGGGGTTCTCTCCGTGACCACCCTCCGGCGTGAGAATAAGTATTGGTATATGAAGAAGAAGAAGAAGTATAAGTGAAGTGAATGTAACTTGAAGATTATACCTGAATTTATCCTTCTATTTATAGCCGGGGTTTTGGCGGGAAAACCTGTTAATGAAATGTTGACGGAAGATGCTAACTCCGTAGCGGTTATTTTTCCTTTCCGTTAATCTCTTAATTGGGTGTGAGAGCACACGGATTGCGACTTTGATCAACGGTTGGGGTATTGCCATGTGGAAAGTGGGCAAATGGAGATTTCTCTTCAATTCCATGCCATCATCGTGACTTCAAGGGAGTCTGGGATGATGACACGTGGCTCGACGGTTATAACCGTCTGGTGGTGCACGATTGAGTATTCTAGAAGATTACAGCTGTAATCCAGTGTGACTTATTCATCGTGTGGTATCAGTGAAATAAATGGCATCCAGGTCTGGGTATTATTTAAGCGGAAGTGCTTATTGGGATTTTCATCCTTATCTGTCATGGGGAGAAGCGCAATGATTCGTTTGGTTTCCTTTTGGTGCGCAGATGTTACTTGTTATCTTTCATCTAAGTTTTCTTTGTGGGACCGGTGTGCGGCCGCGCAAGGTCTGAAGAAGGTTAAAAAGATGAAGTTGTGGTGTGGTCCAAGTACTCGAAACGAGGTTTTTGGGACCTTACCCCTTCAAGTCCCCCCCCCCCCAGTCTAGTGTTGCTCTTATACAAATAAGTGGAGCACTAGACTATCAGAGAGAGTGGCTTTTTGCTGTTGGGTTTTTTGGCGCGAAAATGGAGAATCTTCCAGGAGAAGATACTGTTGCTCATTATTCTTATTTTGAAAATCTTGTTTATTGAAGAAAATTTTGTGAATTCTCTTCTTTGTTCTGAGCTTGCTTAGTCATGATTTGACGTTTATTACGTCATTTGAAATGAATAAATGTAATACCTTTTCATCTTCTGCCTTTTGGATATGTGTAGACGCTGTCAGACTTCTTTTAATGAGACATGACGTTTTTTCTGGTAGCGCCGTTTAGAGGAGGATGATTTGATAGTTAATCATGATGATTTTTTTTCCTTTTCCTCCTATCGATGTTTCCGTTATATATACATGTGGCAGTTGTGAACTTTTTACTTGATTTGGAGATATGAAGACCAGACAATCTTCCCCTTTCTCGGAGACTGTTAGAGGTCTTGAGAGTCTACGAGGCCGCTGAAGGTCTTCTTCTGCTTGCTAGTTCAACGTTGAAGAAGGTCGCCGAAGGTGAGGAACCTTCTGGATCTGCTCTTCATAAAGCTATGGACACCGGTTGTGACTTTTGCCGGTCGAAAAATGCCAGTGGTGAAGGTATTGCTTCGTTGTCTGCTGATGCCTTGACGGAGTGTTTTCCAGCCGATCGAAGGGGTCGATGCCTGACGGTGTACCGATGCCAGAATAGACGCCGCTCTGTATCCCCTACTGGTGATCAGGTAACATTTGCTGCTGATGACGAGCCTACTGTTGATCCTCTCAGTTAGGTTGGTTTAGGAAACTTCTGTATACCTCTGTTGAGGTTGTAGCTATGTTTTTTGGTGTTTATTTTGCGATACACTGCTGTGTTTTGTAAATCTTTTGTTAAAGTGCTTTTGCTGCACTAGTAACTTTGCTCTTTTGATGAAATGTTGTGTATATACGTTTTATGGTTGTTGTTTGAATTACAATATGTTGCATGTGCATAATTACTTTGTTTAGGTAGGGCGAATGAGAATGGTTAATGTGCTCATGTGTGAACGTAGGTCTAGAATGTGCGCATAGCTGTACTTTATTTAGACCGTTCATGAGGCGTACAATGTTTACCATATTGTTTTCGTGTGTACCAAAGGAATTATATGCAATTTGTAACAAACAATAACATGTAAAGATAATTTTTGCATTGATAGGGCACGGGGCCAGTAATACAAAGTGAAATGGAAAAATACATTGCATGTATTAAGTCTGGCTTTTTTGAATAGCTTGGCTATATGTAACACCTGCGCAGCTGTTGCGCGTTCCAGGTGCGAGGAACAGTTGTTCCGTCGATTCTTTTTAGGGTGTATGCCCCTTTGCCCAGGACTTCGTTGATAATGTACGGTCCTTCCCATTTTGGGGCTAACTTTCCTGGTTTTTCCGCGTTGGATGCTTCGTTGTCGCGCAGGACAAAGTCTCCTGGGACGAAGGTACATATCCGAACACGCGCGTTGTAATATTTTTCAAGTTTGGAATTATACCTTGCCTCTTCAATGGCCGCGTTTTCGCGCCTTTCTTCGAGGAAGTCTAGATCCATCCTTCGTTCTTTTTCGTTGTTTTGTTTCTCCATGGCAAGCATGCGCGGTGACAGAAGACCGATTTCAGCTATGATTACCGCCTCTGATCCGTATACAAGGCTGAATGGGGTCTCTCCCATACTGGTCTTTGGCATGGTGCGGTGAGCCCACAAGATGTTAGGGAGCTCATCTACCCGTCCTCTGCGTGTCGTCCCTAACCTCGCCTTAATTCCATCAAAAATTTGCTTATTTACATTCTCGACCTGTCCATTTGCCTGTGGTGCGCCACAGAGGCAAAGTTGTGTTCAATCTTCATTTCCTTGAACCACTTCTGGAGGTCCTCTGAGGCAAAGTTAGTGCCGTTTTTGGAGATGATGCGCAATGGCAATCCGAATCTGCAAATAATATATTCCCATATAAATTTGCGGATTACCATTGCTGTGGTTGAAGCTAACGCCTTAGCCTCGACCCACTTTGTGAAGTAATCAACCGCCACGATAATGAATTTTACCGCGCCAGGCGCGTCGGGGAATGGACCTACGAGGTCGATGCCCCACTGCTGGAAAGGCCAGGCGGAAGTGACCGGTACGAGTGGATTCTTTGGGCGGAGGGTTTTTGGTGCGTGACGCTGACAAGCTGCGCATTTGCGTAATATTTCCACCGCATCCACATGCATCCCCGGCCAGTAGTAACCTGCGCTCATTATCTTCGCTACTACCATGTGCGGTCCGGCGTGTATACCGCATAATCCCTCGCGGATTTCCCTGATTAAGTATTGTGCATCTGTTTTGTCGACACAGCGTAGGAGTGGACCCATAAATGACTTCCGGTATAAGATACCATCTGCCATTTCGTAATTTAGCGCTTTGTGCTGGATCTTCCTAGCTTCTGCCTTTCCCTCTGGAAGTTTGCCATGCTGTAGGTACATGATGACCGGCGACATCCAGGATAGGTTGCCAACCTCAATGATGTTTACTTGTTTTAGAGGGACAGAAGGATTGGATAATACCTCGATGCGTACTTCCTTTGCTAGGTGTTTGAAACTGGTGGCGGCCAGTTTGCTCAATGCATCCGCATGCTTATTTTCACTTCTGTTTATGTGAATTATCTTGAACGTTTGGAACTGGCTGATAAGCATTCGTGCTTGTTCTAGGTATAACACCATGGCTTCACCCTTTGCATCATAATGACCATTCACTTGCTCAGCCACTAGTTTTGAATCGACATGAGCTTCGAGATTTCTTGCTCCCATTTTTAGCGCCAAACGGAGGCCTGTTAGAAACGCTTCATATTCCGCCTCATTATTTGTGCTTTTGAAATCCAAGCGTATCGCGTATGTAAGCTCGTGATCGTCTGGGCTGACTAATCGAAGGCCTGCGCCTGCTCCATCGTCATTAGAAGCCCCGTCTATGTGCAACGTCCAAACCCTATCATCGAAGACTGGAATAGGGTTTTGGATCGCCTCATATTCCTGCACTTTGTCTATGGGAACTTCTGTGATGAAGTCTGCTAAAACTTGTCCTTTGATTGCTGGTCGAGGTCTATATAGGATATTGTATCCTCTCAGCTCGATGGCCCATTTAGCCAATCTCCCCGCGACGTCGGGTTTGGACAGAATTTGGCCTAGGTGATAATTGGTGAGAACTGTGATGACATGACCGGAGAAATACCGACGTAGTCTTCGTGAAGCATGTACTAGCGCGAGGACCAGTTTCTCTATCATCGAGTAGCGCGTCTCTGGGCCGGTTAGCATCTTGCTAATGTAGTATATCGGGGCCTGAACGCCCTCTCTTTCGACCATTAATACTGCACCAACCGCTACCTCTGCTGTGGATAAATACAGGATTAGCGGCTCTTTTTCTCGCGGTGCTGTTAATGTTGGTAGCTGGATTAGACATTCCTTCATTTGATTAAAGGCTACCTCCACTTCTGGAGTCCACTAGAAATGGCTTTTCTTGGCGCAATTGCGCAACGTGCTAATGAACGAATAAGATTTCACAGCGTGTTTTGCCAAGAATCTGTTCAAGGCTGCTAATCGTCCCGCGAGTCGTTGCATTTCTTTCACTGTTGCAGGTGACGGCATTAGCTGGATGGCCTGTACCTTCTTCGGATTGACCTTGAAGCCGTCTCTTGTTACTATGAAACCCAAAAACTTTCCCTCTTCCATTCCGAAAGAGCACTTTGTTGGGTTTAGTTTTAGATTGACGCTGCGCAAGGAGTCGAACGTGCGCTGAATGTTTGCGAGCATGGTCTCTTCTTCTTCGCTCATGATGACGAGGTCATCCATATAAACTTCCACTGTTTTCCCGATGTCTTCCCCGAAGACTGTATTTATCAGGCGCTGGTAAGTAGCTCCTGCATTACGGAGACCAAAGGGCATTTTTGTATAGCAAAAGATGCCTTTATCTGTTCGGAAGGCCGTTTTGTCTTCATCTTCTTCTTTCATTTGCACCTGATGGTAGCCTTTATAACAGTCGAGAAAACACTTTCAGCGGAAGGACGCTAGAGAGTCAACTTTCTTATCTATTTCGGGTAGCGCATAACAATCCTTAGGGCAGGCTTTGTTGAGGTCTTTGAAGTCGACACACATGCGCCACCCGCTACTGTGTTTTTGAACCATTACTGGGTTGGCGACCCAGGTTTGGTATTGTACCTCGCGCAGGATTCCGGCGTTAAGTAACTCTGTTACTTGCTCGTTTATAGCTTCGGCTTTTTCTGCGCTGAGACTGCGTCTTCCTTGCGCGACGGGTTCTGCTGAGGGTCGGACGTTCAAACAATGTTGCGCTATGTCTCGTGGTACCCCAGTCATGTCTGCTGGGCACCAGGCGAAGATGTCTTTATTGTTTGAAAGTAACTCCTTCAACTGTATCCGTATTGCCGACGAAATGGCGTGCCCTAGTAAGATGGTCTGCTCTGGGTACTCTTCGTTGAGAACCCATTTTTCCGGTTCGTTTGATGTTGAAGGTTTGGCAATCTTTGCTGGTGGCTCATCGTCTACGTACATGACTTCCTTGTTGGAATATAGAATTGCTACTCCAGTTTCCGTTGGAAAGCCGCAAGCAGCATGCGGTATGGAAGTAATCATGCTGAATTCTCTTTGCGATTGACAGTTGTCGTCCCAGCAGTACGCCATGGCGCGATGTTGCTGGCATAACCATGAAATTTACTGTGACTGTGCGTGAATGCTCGCCATCTGAGAGAGTCACAGGAAAAGCAATTTGTCACAATGGAAAAACAGCTTCGTTGCAGAAACCAGTGAGAGGAAAATCAACTGGTTCTAAACGTGCTTTATCTTCTGGATCAAGTTGTTTGAAACATTGTTCATAGATTATATCCATTGAGCTTCCTGGGTCTATGAACATGTAGTCAGTTCTGTAGTGACCGAAGATACCGGTGATAATTATTGGACGTTCTTCCTGAGGGCCTCCAGGGACGACAGGAAATACAACTTGCTGCTCTCTCCAATACTGATTATGGCTTCGTTTGTTTGGCCTTCATGAAGGACCTCCTTGCACCATGTTTATCTGCTTTGGTTTGGTGTTCTGGTGATTGGTATCTTCTGATTTTCGTATCATCTTGCCATGACTACCGGATTGGATGTCCCACTGACAAGGTATCTGTGGGTCCAATACTGCGGTGTCAAAATTACTCTTACCCTCTTCCAGAGTATCAGATCTGATATTTGGTAACTCAGATCTGTTGTTTTGTGTGAAAATTTGATTTATAGCGATCTGGAATCTTCTAAACCAGTACTCTGGAGTTCTGTCCAGGAGTAGATCTGAACGGTTATGTACTTCGATTTGTATCATGGAATCCTGTCCTTTCGAATGACTTTTGTTGCTTCCATTGTCTCCCATGATTCCGTCGATCTGGACATCTCGGGTTGTGAAACCTTTAATTTCAGATCGAGGACTTGATGGGTGAAATGGTGAATTCTCTGCCATATGAAACAGAGAGTGAAGAAAGAATGAATCGAAACGAGAAGAAACAAGTGGAACTGAGAAATCGGTGGGCGCCAATGAAGAAACACTGGTTAAATGACCGAAATCAGATAAACCAGGGGGTTAGGTTCTGCATAAAAAGGGTGGTTTCTCCTCGTTCGGTTCAGGGTTGACAGGTTTTCCTCTCTTCTCGATAGCTGCAAAATAGACACCGTTAGACTCGTCACGGGGAGAATGGGGGTTCTCTCCGTGACCACCCTCCGGCGTGAGAATAAGTATCGGTATATGAAGAAGAAGAACTATAAGTGAAGTGAATGTAACTTGAAGATTATACCTGAATTTATCCTTCTATTTATAGCCGGGGTTTTGGCGGGAAAACCTGTTATTGAAATGTTGACGGAAGATGCTAACTCTGTAGCGGTTATTTTTCCTTTCCGTTAATCTCTTAATTGGGTGTGAGAGCACACGGATTGCGACTTTGATCGCGGTTGGGGTATTGCCACGTGGAAAGTGGGCAAATGGAGATTTCTCTTCAATTCCATGCCATCATCGTGACTTCAAGGGAGTCTGGGATGATGACACGTGGCTTGACGGTTATAACCGTCTGGTGTGCACGATTGAGTATTCTAGAAGATTACAGCTGTAATCCAGTGTGACTTCTTCATCGTGTGGTATCAGTGAAATAAATGGCATCCAAGTCTGGGTATTATTTAAGCGGAAGTGCTTATTGGGATTTTCATCCTTATCTGTCATGGGGAGAAGCGCAAGGATTCGTTTGGTTTCCTTTTGGCGCACAGATGTTACTTGATATCTTTCTTCTAAGTTTTCTTTGTGGGACCGGTGCGCGGCCGCGCAAGGTCTGAAGAAGGTTAAAAAGATGAAGTTGTGGTGTGGTCCAAGTACTCGAAACGAGGTTTTTGGGACCTTACCCCTTCAGGGTGGAGATCATTGTAGTTGGCCGCCTTGAGGTACGGGTCGACGTCAGGGGCATTGTAGTTGTTGTAGCCAGGATAAGCTGGCTGCTCAAAAGGGTTATACGCTACTGCACCGGTGTAAGAAGGAATTGGGTTATTGTAACCCATGTGTGGTGGTGGTGGTGCGACTAGCGCTGAGTTGACTTCAGAAACTAGGTTTAAAGGCCCACCCATTTGCGGGTCTTCATACAGTGGCGGGTAGTGGCTGCCACTGGAGTGTTGAGGGGTGCTGAAATGGAAATCCCCTCCTCGCACGGACATCCGTGCACCTGTTCTTCTTCGCCTCGGTGGTTCTGGAGGCAGTTGCTGCTCTAGCGGCGGCGGCGGCGGTGGCGGTGGCGTGACCGCCTGGAAATGCGAATCCTCAGAGGGATCCTGCTGCTGTTGTGGAAGTGGGTTGAAAGGGGGAGTGTACTCCCAGTTGTATGTGGCCCACCTTTCAGCAAAACTGTCTGGGCCCACCTTTCAGCAAAACTGTCTGGGATGCGTCGGCGTCCCAGATGGTGGCTCGACAGGATTCGGATCTTCGTCCTTATCCATGTCTTGATCTCGGGAAAAATGATCTTCTGGTCCTAATGGGTTGTAACCCATTGGTTCTTCAATCTGGTTTGCCGGGTTGAACCGGCTCTGGAAGTAAGGGGTAGGGTCATTGAAAGAATGGTGTGAGTTGGAGCGTTGTAGGGGAATGTAGGAGTGATGTGAGTTGTGGGGCTCGTTCTCCGATTGTGGCCCAAAAGAGTGGTGGTATAAAGACGAAGAGCTAAGCGAGATAGAACGCCTCGCTGGCTCAAGATAAGTTCTCCAATCCTCATGGGGACTAGAGCTAAGGTTCACTGATGGTGTTCGCCGGTGAGATGGCCCGGCCTCATGGTCATTCCTAGCAGTTATTGGTGCCTTGCCTCTTCCACCTCTTCCTCTTACACGTGGTGGCATTTTGTCTTGTTCCTGTCAAAACAAACAAAAGAACCAACAAGAAGAAAAACAATAAGATTAGGATTAGTCCTAAGTCATTAGCCTAGACTCGGAGGTCAAGGAATGTGCAAACTGTGTCATTGAGATTAAACACAAAAGGCTAGTGTTTAATTCACTCAATGTTGGCTCTGATACCAACCTGTCACACCCCGATATTTCCACGTATTACCGGTGGGCCCGGTGGGGAGTATCGTGACGTAGTTGATATCATCATGGTCAATAATCACAGTTTAAATTCACAGCGGAAGTCTAAAAGTAAATTATTACAAACCGATTCGAAAGTACAATAAAATATTATACAACAGATTGTAAGATGGATCCTGATGTGTTGTAAAACACACACTTTTATCCTATGTATTTTGTTTAGTTTAGTAAGTAATTATAGTTATTTTTATTAGTTTTATTGTATACCTTATTATTTTTAGATTGTTACAAGTCCCGGTGCGAAAAGGAATAAAAAACAAGCTTAAACGATTAGTGTATGAAGAATCGGGAAATACTAAATAAAACTGAAAGATGAAGGGTTGAATTGCAGTTAAAGATAAGTTGTTTAAAAATATTGCATGAAAGTCAAGGGGCTAGAATGGTTTTTAGTTGAAAGTTCATATTAATTCACACACTGAATGATAAGAAAAAAAAAGATACGTGTATGTGTGTGTATTATTATCATTGTTGAATGAAGGAGGGTATTGATGGCTAATTCTTTTTGCCAACATCACAAGGAGAATATTTATTATTAGTGTTTTCGAAAAGTAAGACAGAAGGCAAAGTCTTGGATGGCAATTGAAAAGCAAAGATCATCAAAAGGAATGAGAGTGGGCGCCAAAATTAATATTCCAACAGCCCTGCATTCGTGACATTTAGGTGGGGAGTTTTTATTGGGCCTTGACAAAAAAAACAAAAACCCAAATGATGGAATATATATAGAGGGGGCGACAACATCAGGAAAAAGGACGTTCATTATTTTCGAGAAGGGACAGTTGACGGCAGAAAAAAATCACACAAAAAAAAAAGGAAAAGGCTTGGAGGTCTAAATGCTTGGGAGCCAAAGATTAAAGCTAGAGACGCTACGGGTTCGATTTTACACGCATATTTTTATAGTTTTTTCATAGCTTTCATGTTGAACCTAGTTTTGTTAAATTGTTTTGACATGTTTTTTGTTATGTTGAACTTAGAATTTATTTGTGTTTCGTTTTTGAACATGAGTAGCTGAATTTTTATGCTACCTAACTCGTATTGATGAATATTTTGTGACTTATAACTTTTGGGTTTTGGATAATATAATTTTTGGCTTAATGTTTTGGTAAAATATCTTTGTGTTGTTGATGATAATGCGTATGAATGCTACTAGTAATTGAATTGCATGATTGTTGCTTTGCGTTTTCTCTACGTTTGTTACTTTGGTAGTTTCAGATCTAGGGTTACACGTGATTTTCCATAGACTTTGTGTTAGTGGTATAATCTAGAGGTTTCTTATCTTAGATAACCCTATAAGCAACCTTGTGAGTCTTTGAAATTAGTGTTTTGCCACTCTTGAGACCGGGAGGAGATAGAGTGTCAGTTTGTCTAGTTCTTGGGTTTTGGGTAAAGGTGAGACTGGGAGGTGAACCTTGCTTGATTTCCCTAGTTTCCTAGCAAACTTGAGTTATTATCGTCAACCTTAGATTACCCCTTCATACTTTAGGGTGTGTTGCGATTAGCGAGACCGGGAGGTGAGCGAGTCATTTGGGTACCTTAGCATTCCCTAGTGAACTGAGACCGGGAGGTGATCTGATCTAGTAACCGGTGATTTACACGTCCACTTTAGGATTGTCCGAGAGGTGTTAATAAGACCGGGAGGTGATCTAGCAGTCTTTAGGGTTTTCTTGAGTTAGTCGTATTTTTAGGAACCCGGTAACCATTCCATTATCCAATTCCGAGAGTTGTAAGTTACGGGTAGGATTCTAGACCTAGGTAGCTGTTTTCTCCTAGCATTTGAGTTTTCCTTCAGTTTTCTGAGTCTTCTGCTTTTTTTTGTCTAAGTTTATTTATTTGCTTATTTAGTATTTCGTTAAAACCAATATTTCAAACAAACAAATTATTAGGCTAGGGCTCGATAGAGGTTTAGTATCAAGAGTCGCTAGATTGTGTCCACGGTTCGATACTCGGACTTACTTGTTTTACTACTTAAGACCGGTACACTTGCCGGTAGTGTGTGGTTTATGGGTTTTTCCAATTTTTAAAACTTGTTAAATTTAATTAAAACATATTTCACACATCAAGTTTTTGGCGCTGTTGCCGGGGATATTTGATGTGTTGTAAAACACACACTTTTATCCTATGTATTTTGTTTAGTTTAGTAAGTAATTAGAGTTATTTTTATTAGTTTTATTGTATACCTTATTATTTTTAGATTGTTACATGTCCCGGTGCGAAAAGGAATAAAAAACAAGCTTAAATGATTAGTGTATGAAGAATCGGGAAATACTAAATAAAACTGAAAGATGAAGGGTTGAATTGCAGTTAAAGATAAGTTGTTTAAAAATATTGCATGAAAGTCAAGGGGCTAGAATGGTTTTTAGTTGAAAGTTCATATTAATTCACACACTGAATGATAAGAAAATAAAAAGATACGTGTATGTGTGTGTGTTATTATGATTGTTGAATGAAGGAGGGTATTGATGGCTAATTCTTTTTGCCAACATCAAAAGGAGAATATTTATTATTAGAAATATTGTATGAAAGTCAAGGGGCTAGAATGGTTTTTAGTTGAAAGTTCATATTAATTCACACACTGAATGATAAGAAAATAAAAAGATACGTGTATGTGTGTGTATTATTTTGATTGTTGAATGAAGGAGGGTATTGATGGCTAATTCTTTTTGCCAACATCACAAGGAGAATATTTATTATTAGTGTTTTCGAAAAGCAAGACAGAAGGCAAAGTCTTGGACGGCAATTGAAAAGCAAAGATCATCAAAAGGAATGAGAGTGGGCCGCCAAAATTAATATTCCAACAGCCCTCCATTCGTGACATTTAGGTGGGGAGTTTTTTTTTTTTTTTTTTGTCAAGGCCCAATAAAAACTCCCCACCTAAATGTCACGAATGCAGGGCTGTTGGAATATTAATTTTGGCGGCCCACTCTCATTCCTTTTGATGATCTTTGCTTTTCAATTGTCGTCCAAGACTTTGCCTTCTGTATTGCTTTTCGAAAACACTAATAATAAATATTATCCTTGTGATGTTGGCAAAAAGAATTAGCCATCAATACCTTCCTTCATTCAACAATCATAATAATACACACACATAAACGTATCTGTTTATTTTCTTATCATTCAGTGTGTGAATTAATATGAACTTTCAACTAAAAACCATTCTAGCCCCTTGACTTCCATGCAATATTCTTAAACAACTTATCTTTAACTGCAATTCAACCCTTCATCTTTCAGTTTTATTTAGTATTTCCCGATTCTGCATACACTAATCGTTTAAGCTTGTTTTTTATTCCTTTTCGCACCGGGACCTGTAACAATCTAAAAATAATAAGGTATACAATAAAACTAATAAAAATAACTCTAATTACTTACTAAACTAAACAAAATACATAGGATATAAGTGTGTGTTTTACAACACATCAGATCCACAAGCGGATCAAAACAAAAGAAATATTGTTCAACAGATTTAAGCATCAAAAGCTTGCAAGACTCTTTATTTGATACTCGGAGTAGCCAGCCCATTACGCGTAGTACCTGAACTTAATCTTTTTGAAAATACGTCAGTTTACACTGGTAAATACAATTAACTGACTCTTTTTTAAAACTGTTTATAAAATTGATTTGAATGCACAAGGCATAAATATTCTTTATTAACTTGGGACAATTATTTAAAAATAATCTTGTATACAGTTTTACATGTTTGTCGTCCATTTAGGACCCGGTTAGAAGAGCCGGTTAAGATTAATAGACACACCACTTGGTATAATACCCACAAGAAGTTCCCTTACGAGTGGGGTACCTTTTTACATACGCAACTGTCAGGTGTATGCCTACACCCCATGCTTAAGTCGTGGCCATTTCTAATGAATGAGCCGAGGATATCCAGGACATGGTCATTAACCCCCCAAAGGCATTGCATCAAACAAGACAAATTAAAACGGGTTATGCATCTTTTTAATCACATTCCGATTGTACGATTTCATACCCGACCAAGCGGTATTATTATAATACCGTATCCCAAGCCCGTATAACGGAAAATAAGTTAAAAGTATTTACCTGAGCTAAAATAAAATTTTAATCCCAGCCGTATATCAATCAGCAAGTACAAATAGCTTTTACTGGGCTCCTAATCTGGAACGAAGGTTTTAATAACCTATTAGATTCCTAACGGGTCTTATTTAAGTCTTAACTTAGACCGGTTAGTTTTTAATGAAAGGTTTACGGTTCAAAACGCAAGATTAAGCGAAGACCGGATTAGAATGTGATTTAGACCCGACAAATATGAAGACTTGTATAAAATGGGTAAACTAAACACATTCTGGATTTTGAAGTAAAATGATAAGGTTTGACCCGTTTCGGTTAATTTATGCAAACTAGTTACATAAAACGTACCGAACGCGAATATGCATAACGGATAACCAAATGAGTCATGTACAAGTTCCACAAGTTAATATGCTTTAAATATGTTATGATATCAGTGGGATATATTCCATTATGCCCAAAACGAATTTAAAAACAATTTATGCCCCGTAGGGGTATTTTGGTCTAAAACAATCAGTAAAGATATTTATTTTAACAAGTTATATCAGTAAGATATCGTATATATGTGAAATTTATCTTTTATGACCAAACTATGCACCGTAGGGGCATTTTGGTCATTTCACATATGTTATAAGGGTCAAATTTGGAAATCTGAGTTCAAAACTTTTATTTACTGTTAAAGTATAAAAATTTGCTTTTAATATCAGTAGGTAATATGTTTTAAGTATCAAATATAGTTTTAACCCATACTATGCGTTTAAATCGCATAAAAATCGGTATTTGACGATATTCGGGTTGAATAAGGAAATCTGAGATTTTGACCAGCCTTTACTGTTTAAAATAACTTATTTAATATATAAAATCAGTAGAAAAATGTTTGACATGTAAAGGATGTGTAAAACTCATTTTATTAGCGAAAAGGGTATTATTGTCATTAACCGAGTCTATGCAAGAACTCTATGTTATGATCAGTTTAAAATTTAATAAAAATTTTCAAAAATCACTAAATATTATATTACATCAGTGGGTAAAAGGTTTGGTGTCAAAATTTGAGTTTAAATAGGATTTATATCAAAAATGCCATTTAATTAATAAAAAGCTTTCATTTTACGATATCGAGCATAACTCTCATTTTAGACCATAAACTGATGTCAAATTTTTAGGATGTACTTAAATATCAGTAATAAAGGTTTTTGTCCACTCACATTTTCAAAAATCTCGTTTTAATATCAAAAGGGCATAATGGTCCATTTTAAGCATTTAACGGAAACATGCATATGAATCAGATTTCTAAGGAGCCATATAGTATAATCTCAGAGGGTTATACTAACATGTAATATGGTCCTAAAGGAACCCTAAGGCATATCTAAAACAAGCTAAATTGGGTCAGAACTGAAAGTCAAAGCAAAAGTCTAATTTTGCGACTTTCGGTTGCGAACCGAGCCTAAACTTAGAATTGTCGGGTTGAACATGCCTAAACATGTTCATATATTATTTACCAAGTTATTTTAGTGTTAAAACATGTTCCATATCCTCTGCATTATCAGTTATGAATTTATTTGTAAAAACTGATTCTGTTGACTTTTTATTAATAAGTTTGACCCGACAATTGACCAAGTAAAAGTGATAATCAGTAGGTGCCCTTTTAAGGGTTTATTACTTACATAATTACCAACTCATAGCCACTTTCAATTCGAATAATGGCTGGACCGTTAGTGATTAATCACAAAGTCAAAGCTTAATTACGATAACTTTGACTTTCGGTCATTAAGCTAATAAAACTTAAACTACAGAAGCTAAGAACACTTACAATGATCCTTAGCATGAATATTTGAACTAATAGAGCCTCCTTAATAACCAGGTTGCTCCAGAGAACTCAGTTTGAGAGTTTGTATGTGAAATTTCTTGAATGAGCAAGTAAGATTGAGGAGTGAAGGCCCTTTATATAGGAAATGAGGGTGAACTAGGATCAATCCATGTGTCCCCAAGTGTTTTATGATGCTCACAAGTGTCTAGTGGTTTTATAAAAACCATATGCATGCTGCTGTTTTCGTTAACAGGTTGCAGAAGATCCAGAACAGATTTCAGGTCATGCATGCTAGCAGGTGCCAGTTCTGCTGAAAAACGTTCCCCGTCACACCACACGCCAGGCCTGGCAACCCTGGCGCGCCACGTGAGGCTACCAATTTCAAAAATCTTTTGTTTTGTTGCAAGATCAGTCCCTGCACTTCCAAATCTCGATAATCTGACGTTTTCATCATGCATGGTCAACATAAACAGGTCTGGGGTGCTCTAGGGAGTGGGAACATGCATTTGTAAGTCTTGGATGCTTTGACAATGTCCCTCGATTGAAGAATTGCTATATTTACACTTTTGACCCTTTTCTTGGATATTACAATTTACATCACCAAATTGAACCGGATTTTTATAAAATCTTTATCAGATATTCATGAGGATATATTAATATGTTACAAGGCTTTGGGAACGTTAAAAGGTCAATCAGAGGTAAGAATTAACATGTTGACACTTTTAACCCCTGTGTTTCGTAACTTTTGATTTTTAAGTGCAATCGGCTTTCTGTGTCCGTCAATTTATTCAATAACGAATATGAATATCTTATGAGGTCAATCAGAGGCACAATTTGGCATGTTGACACTTTTGGTCCTTCTATTTACATGTTTACACTGTTTGAAAATTTTAGTCCCTCAAGTTATCTTTAATCACGATCAGGGTTTATGTCATGTGTCACCACTGTATTGGACATGATTTTACGAGGTGTTACAGATATTAAGCAAGTCACACATAATCATGCTTCCGCAAAACTCAGAGTGTGACATGGAATAGCTTAAAATAATATATTACAAGTGAAAATAACATTAAAACATGTAAAAACCAAAGTTGGTGGTTTTTAGTTAGCATTGCTCGGAATTTGCACGCGAATATAATATTTTTATACACTTTAAAGCGTGATACGTCGACTAGCACTAAAATATATTATTAATGGTCGGAATTATTTATTATGAGTCGGAAAAATTATTTGGATTGTAAAACCACCTAAAACACACTCAATTTTATAAAGTTTACATGGATTTTATATAAATTTGTGTAGATTTTATAAAAATACAACAAACCCTCCCCCCCTCCCCTATTATTTCCGGTCAATATAATTAGACCATACTTAAAAATATGATTTCAAACTTCCAAGGCCATGATTGCATGTGTTAGAATCAGTGTTGTAAAAATCGCGACTAGGCGACGACTAGTCGGCGATTAATCGCTAGTCGGCCTGTAACTGAGTAATTTTTCGTTAATCAGTCCATTAATCGCTAGTCGGACCTAGTCGGGCCTAGTCGGTCTTAGTCGGACCTAGTCGGCCAGCCAAAAAATCAGCGATTCCGGCAAAAAACCTGTATATTCCGGCCAAAACCTCGAAATTCTAGCCAATTTCCAACCAAACCATATGAATTCTAACAATTAATCTTGTATGCTTAAAAATGAGCGGAGTAATTGTTAATACATAGCTACTTAAAATATTTACCTATAAAAATATGTATATGTATACATAAAACTGAAAACTACATATAAAAAACCCGATCCGATTAATCCCGAGTAATCCTGAGTAGTCGCTAGTCCCCACCTCACCGGCCGACTAGCGACTAACGAGTTCTTCAACCTTGGTTAGAATACTTAAAACACCCGTAGGGTCTGTTTGCTACGGGGTAATGGAATAGATGAGGGAATGGAATGGATGCGATAATGAAACGGACAACGGGATGAAATGAATCATTCCATTCCTTTGTAATATTTGATTTCTTATATGTGAATAGAATGAATCATTACTTTGTACAATTTGATAAACAAAAAAAGATGAAGTAACAATTGTATTAAAAACGACAAAATTATAATTGCCTCAATAAGAATGAAATAACAATAACGATAACTATAACAATAACAATAATAATAATGGTAAATTAATAACAAAAATTTTGATATATATTAATATTAGTATTAATATTAATAATATGAATATAAATATAATAATAATATATTTCTTTACATTCCTTAGGAATGAAAAAAAAACACCCCTTTACCAAGGAATGGAAATTGTTTTATTTGGAAGGAGTTACATTCCATTACCACATGGAAACCAAACATATTTTTTTTCATTCCATCAGATTGATCGATTCCATTTCACATTCTATTCCTTCATACCAAACGCTACCCTAGTGTCTTCCATCTCCTCCCCACTTGACACCACACCTCACTCCTCTCACTCTCTCTCATCCGAACGTATGCATACATACACCATATTCATGCTTTTTTTTTTTTTTTTTTTTTTATCAAAACACACACATACAAGCTTTAAATGATCTTCCCTATCCAAGTATTTGAAGGCATGTTTTGGAAGAACCAAAAATTTATTGAAGATATATACAAAAAAATATTCATCACTTTTCTTATTTCTTCAAGTGTTGATCAAGGGTATGAACTTTCACTTGTTTATTCTTAATCTTATTCTTAAAATCTTATTTATTTCACAAAGTTGTTCACCAAACAAATGGGTTTTCAAACAAAAGTTTATAAAGTGAGTTTTTAACAAAAATGGATAAATTCAAAGTGTGTATGTATGGCAAATGGGTGTGTGTATTTGTGTGACGTTTGGTTACTTGGATTTTGTTTGGTTTTAGAAGGATCATCACATGCACATGATGATCCATGCTTGATTATGTGTTGGATTATAATGAGATTGATATTTTGATGGATTGTGCTTTTATGATGTTCATGGGTTCATGCATGAACATGAACACATTTGGTGAGGTTGTAAGACTTGAAAAGTGATTGCCTTGAGGCATTCAAGTCTTGATGATCAAAACCCATAATAGTAGTTTATAATCTGAAATTTTAAGGATTTCTAAAGTGTTTTTAATCTTATAAAATGATCATAAAATTTGAATTCCATGGTGATGATTATTACATATATTTTAGTGTCCAAAAATTTACTTTTATAATGATTCATTTGAATTTGAAAATTCGGACATAAAATAAGATATTATGCTTTTGATGTAATTATTTTCATAAAAAAAGAAAAAAGAAAATTGGTGATTTGATAAAACACATACAACTTTGTATACATAAAACTAAGGCTAAAACATGGTGATTTAGCCAAAATTTAAGTGTTTCACATAATCCGGTTTTGGACAGAAGTAAACTATGTTTTTCAAAAGATAAAACTTGTATGTTATGTGTATAAATGTTCTATGTGACGTTTGTGCTTTAGTATAATCATAACATGCTTAAAAAGTCAAAAATTCAGCATTTTCGGAATGAAAATGCAAGTGTTTTAAAACATAAAATAAAAGTTATTTTTAAGCATATGTTTGGTGTTATAATACATATATTAAAGTTATGATATTAAAATATGACTTTAGACGGTTTTCGTCACATAAGTTGACGTGAAAACGTTAAAAATTGCCAAGTATGGATGATTTTTAACTAAATTGATGTAACATTATTTTTATGGCTAAAATGTAATATTTGTATGTATTTTGATGTGAAAAGATGTTTATTTGACAAAATAATGAATTTTAATAATAAACGTTAATGGTTTCGCCGATAACGAGAAAACAACGATACAAGAAAACTAGATGAAAAAACGTCAAATTTACAAGTTTTGAGAACATGTTGTTTGAATTTTAATATTAATAAAGATTATATATAAGCCTTTAAATTTAAGTTTCAAATACTTATATTAAAGAAAAAGTTTTATAAAACATTTTTTGGGAAAGACATGTTGTTTGAAAATAGATATGTTAATTTGATAACTATATTGGAATATCTTATGCATAAGTATGGCAATTGTCACGTGTTGATTATAGATTTATGTTGATTAATATATGAATTCAAAAGTTTTTAGTTAAAAATGTTCATGTTACGAGTTTGGAAAGGGAGTTTTGACAAGAAAACTCACTGAAGTGTTTTAAAATGGAAGTTTATCATGGGACCAAATTTTGCCTAATATTTTAAAAGGGGAATCTGTGCTTGATTTGCCTTTGGTTTTTAAAATGGGAGTTTAATACAAACTTGCCTAAGTTTTAATAAAAGTAATTTGGTTACGATTTAGTTTTTATTTTTCTCTGTGAACTCACCAACCAATGTGTTGATACTTTTAACATGATTTTTAGGTTTTAAAGCATGTCATGGAACCAATTTAAGCAAGCATGTGCATTACATGGATACCTATTTGAAAGATTTTCTATTTAGTACATGCCCTTTGTAGCTAAATGCAAGAATATTGTTTTAAAACATAGTCCTTGGGATTTGTAAAACTTTTAATAAATGGTATCCAAATTTTTATTTAAAGTAGTGTTTGCTTAATTTTATGCTTTGTATGCAATGACATTACCCCACATGTGGCTTTCGGCCATGATTTTTCTTGTGTGACACAACACTATCATCCTAATGCCACCGTGTACATCAAATACTATGATCCTTCTAATAGACAGTAATTATGATCCTACACTATTATCCTGCAACTACACTATGATCATGCCACTCTCATTCAAACAAATCCATTAAGACAAAGCCATTCACACATGAACCATCATTCAAATACCCATTAGATTGCTAGATAATCCCATTCATTCATTCATAAGTTAAACCATCATCCAGATAATACCATTCATACTACATAGTTAGTTACATGTCAAAAAATGGGTAACCTTGATCATTAGCGATAAAACCCAAAAAATGATCAATCAAGAAAACCCATTATATTGTTCTAGTTAGGTTATACTTAGGCATCACTACTATGTACAAAAACCCACTCCAAGTTAAGCAATCCGACCACCATTACGTCCCTTGTAAAACCTCAGTTCCATGTTTGCACTACTTAGAAACCACGACATGGTACGAATTTAGATCCGGAAACGATGGGAGGTAACTTGCACCCTGAATCCGAATTTAATTTCACGTAAAACGAACCACATTTCAGAATTAGTACAAGACTCGTATCACATTTACATGGTTTTGAAGTAAAATTGGACTAATGTCGTACCTGTAACATGCTCGATGTTAAATGATTGCGCCAAACTGAAACATTTTCAGTCGACCGGATTTGGGAGTGAACGGTGGAGTTGACCGAAGAAGAATCTTGATGACGGCGGTGGTTTTTTGGGTGATGAGTGTCACACCCCAACCCGCAGCGTACTAGGTGACCGGGGCATGATTGGTTGATCCAAAGCTTATGACATACTATTAAAAGTTTCGATATTTATTTATTCAAATTTTAAAATAAATCCAAGTAACGCATATTCCAATAAAAAAATACATAACAAAAAGATGTTTAAATAAACTTCTTTATTCTTCTTTGGCCCAAGTCCTACTACGTGATTCTTTCTTCATGCTTGTCCACTTTTATCATGTGTAAAAGAATAGTTTTGGGTCAACAAAGGTTGGTGAGTGAATTTTATTATTTTTGTGAAAATAATATGTTTATTTTGTATATTGAAAACGTGCAAATAGCCAAATGCAACTAAATGCGTTGTATATAAATATGTCAAATCTCAACAACCAAACCTTAGACAATATAACAACCCAACTGAATGTATGTAAATGTGCACTGTATCATGGCGTGTTGTATTGTATTGCATGATTTAAGCTCAATCTATGGAGTTAATCTCGTGTGTTGGCAATGTCTGGTTCCGCTCATGGTAATGGGGAATCGAACAAGCCATTAGATCCATATAAACTGTGTCATGCATTGTATGTAAATGTATCAACCACCAATAAAAAATAAAATTTAAATGATACCTAACCACAACAATTGGTAAATTGCACGTATTGATTTGAAATGATAAGTGACTAAAGAATAGTTTTGGGTCAACAAAGGTTGATGAGTGAATCTTATTGTTTTTGTGAAAAATAATATGTTTATTTTGTATATTGAAAACATGCAAATAACCAAATGTAATTAAATGCGTTGTATATAAATATGTCAAACCTCAACAACCAAACCTTATACAATATAACAACCCAACTGAATGTACGTAAATGTGCACTATACCATGGTGTGTCGTATTTTATTGCGAGATTTAAGCTCAATCTATGGAGCTAATCTCGTGTGTTGGCAACGTCGGGTTCCGCTCACGGTAATGGGGAATCGAACAAGCAAATGGATCCATATGTATTGTCTCATGCATTGTATGTAAATGTATCAACCGCCAACAAAAAATAAAATTTAAATAACACATAACCACAACAATTGGTAAATTCCACGTATTTATTTGAAATGATAAGTGGCTGAATGGAACACATAATACACCCCAAAAACGTGTAACAAAAAGGGGAGTTGTAGGATTCACCCACAGTGTTTGCGTATGCGATTCCTTATAAATCTAAGCGTACGGATAGGTTTGGGAGGCTTGGAGCAACGAGAGTTATCCTAATACAAGGATTGGAAAAATACTAAGTAAAAAGAATTGATAACCAATTTGATTGTATTTTGTGTTTTGTCTATTTTATTTAGTTATCATTAAAAATATAAAATCTCATTTATTGAACTAAATAACTGGTTTATTGTCCATGGCTTTATAGCCTAGTGGCATATTAGTAGTGAGATAAGACTTTGGGACCAATAGGTCTTGGGTTCGATTCCCACAAAAGGGGTTTTCCCATATTAATTGGGTTTCCTCCTGAATTGGTGTATAGGCATTATGCCTAGTGGAGATGGATATGATCGGGTGGTTCCACTGGTGGCACGATGATACTCCAGTGGTCCGTCAGTGATCCAAATTTGCAGTTCAAAAAAAAAATAACTGGTTTATTTTAGGTTAATGATCTGTTTTAGTAAGTTGTTTTTAAATACCATCATGGTTTAATTATATACCCTGTTTGTGGTAGTCGGTTCGATTATTTTTAAATAATAATTCTGTTTCAATTAAAATAGTATATATTAAAAAAAATAATGTTCTAGACTAGCGAGAAGGCCGTATCGAACCCGAGGGTTCTCCAGGTTACGTTGATCAATGGCTAGCTTTTGCGTTTTCTCCAAGTTTGATTTTATCTTATGTAAATTCTCGGAATAGAGTGGGTCACATGATCTTTAAAAAAACAACACAGAACGTATGGGGGTCGGGTCGAACCCGTGACCCCCGCGTTCATCGGAGACACCACAGCCAGTGGACTGTTGCTGATTTCATGAAGGTGGTGTTACTTAAATCGAAAAATACAGAGAGGTGTATAATCATCTTCGTTCCAACCCAACCTGTTACCTTACCATATACCCCTGCATTCTCGATATATATTCTTTGTTTATTACGAATATACGTAGATTATCATTTGATATTAAGAAATGAACAGGGAAGCGTAGGATAGGTATACCGAAAATGAGGTCTTAACAGCTATCATACCAGCATTAACGCTGCACCGTTTGAAGCACTTTATGGACGAAAGTGCCGAACTCCAGTCTGTTGGGCAGAGATTGAAGAAAAACAACTATCTGGACCACAGATAGTACAAGAAACAACAGACAAGATTATTCAAGTCAAGGAAAGACTAAAAGCAGCACGAGATCGTCAAAAGAATTATGCAGATAACAGACGAAAACCATTGGAATTTCAAGTAGGAGATAAGGTATTGTTAAAAGTTTCTCCATGGAAATGAGTAGTCAGATTCGTTAAAAGAGGAAAGCTAAGCCCCAACTATGTTGGACCTTTTGAGATTATCAAAAGAATAGGACCAATAGCTTATCAGCTACAACTGCCAGAGGAAATGGCAGGAATACATGATGTGTTTCATGTATGTAATCTCAAAAAGTGCTTAGCAGACGAATCATTAGTGATACCTCTTCAGGACATAAAGGTAAATGAGAACCTTAAGTTTATAGAGAAACCACTTCAGATTGAAGATAGAAAGATCAAGAATCTCAAACACAAGAGATTAGTTCTGGTCAAAGTGAAATGGGATTCCAAGAGAGGACCAAAATATACTTGGGAACTTGAGTCAGAAATGCAACGGAAATATCCACACCTGTTCCAGTAAATCTCGAGGACAAGATTTAAAACAAGGTGGGGAAGATATAACAACCCTCCTAAAGACACTCCTAAAACACCCTAAACGCTCTAGTTATACCCTGTATACTTGTAAACGACCCTAAATAACATTAATATTTATAAAAATCAAATAAAAACAAATAATAAAGGAGCTCGCGGGCCGCGACCCTCCTGGGCTTGCGAGTCGCGGGGCGCGACAACCCGGTGACTTGCCGGTCACCTGTGAAGCCACGTGTCCCACTGCGTGTCGAGACTAGTATGCTGACTAGTCAAAGCTAGGACCTAGTCTACCTCTCTTGCGGGTCACGAGAGTGTGATCGAGATGGCTCGTGGGGCGCGAGCCGCCCTTCGACCAACCTATATAAGGAGGCCTCTGCCTCATTCTTCCGTCACTCATTTTCTTTTCTGTATCCCTGTCCCTATAATAGCTAAAAACTGCTCGATATAATACCTCCTAAAAAGCGAAGCTCTGCCTCGTTGTAAGTATTATAACCCTCGATCACGTATTTGTTACCCTACCCGATTGATCTAGAGCTCCGTAACGTATGTCAAGGCTCTGCCTGACTCAGCCGTTGGAGTTCTGTCTCGTGTTGTATGGCTAATGTGATTTGGGTTATCTTACTAACACGTGTGCATTGTTTAATTTTAATAGATAATAACTTGGAGAATCATCAGGAAGCTATAGTATTATCTAAATCAACAAAGTGAGTACATTCTCTTTTTGTAAACCCTTTTTGTGAAAACCTCAAATGTTTTGAATTATACTTAACAGTGATAGAGTCTATGTATTCTACAATTGCTGCCAGTATGTTGGGGTTTTGTATACATTACTTGTAATCCGTTACTATTGGACGACAAGTTAGCCAATGAGTAACATGACCACAAGTCATGGATTTGACAATACTGAATGAGTATATTGGTAGATATAAACATTGTAATCGCTCTCAATACTGTAAAGTTATAAAAACTGTTTTATTAAACTGGGATGCACTCGCTAGTATTTCTTGCTGATAAAACCTTTTTAAAACACGTTTCAGGTAACTTAATGTGAAGCTAATATGAGCCAGCTGGAGAGCACTGAAGGCTTAGAAAAGTGGCTATAAAATTACCTAAATAAAAAGGAGATTTTATTTTCAATAAATTAGGGTTTATCCCTATAACTGTATTGTCAAATGGAACATGGGTTTTATCCCATTTATCTATTATAAAAAGTTTGGTGTTTTAAATCTGATACTATTTCATAACTACGGTCCTGAAGTCTCATTTCCGCTGCCAAATAAATAAACACCGATACCACCGGCTCTATGTGCGTCTCGCGATGCTCGCTTCCGGGGCAGGGGTCGGGGGCTGCGGCATACTATGATACTTAATGAGGAAGATTGGGGATTAAATAGGGTGTAGGTGTGATTTTGGGGTGAAATGACTAAAACACCGTTCACACTGTTATATATGTAAACGGAACACTAACGGACGTTAGAGGCAGGGATTTGATTGATTCAAATCAACAACCATAGGGACTTGATTGCTCAAATTAGAAAAGTAAGGACTCATTGTATCATTTGGTGTTAATCATAGAGACTCAAATTGTAGTTTACTCTTAATAATATTGTAATATTGCCAGTATTAGGTTGTAGGGTGTATCATAGAAGGTGGTACGGGATGGGTGATGTGGTAATGAGAGATAATGAGGTGGCAAAGAAGATTTCAATGGTGAAACAGGACGGTGATGCCAATTTGAAGAAGCAACAATGACGTGAGACAAAGCTGAAGTGAAATGGAAAACTAGGTGTGGCATGACAGTACCAGAGGGAACACCATCCCACCTTCGGTGCCACCCAAAACCTTCATGCTGAACGTTTTACTTTGTGTCGTCTACACCCCCTGCTCTTATATATATATATATATATATATAGGATGAGGTACATGAGTGAACAACATCCTTGGTTGTGAACCGTGTGAACCAATCTCATCCGTTCATTCGATTAAATGATGAAAAGGTTAAGATTGTAATTATACTTTTAATCTTTATCTTTAATTATATTTCTTTAATGATTTGCAGTTACCATATCCTTAATTTTCAAAAATTTTTAGGAGATTTTTTACAATCATTGATCAATTCAGTATTTTCTTAATTTTGTTATCATCCTCTTCTTCTTTTTTTTTTTTTTTTTTTTTTGCTAACTTACGAAGATCAATTAGTAGATCTCCATAGATTATTTCATATCTTCATCCGTATATTAGTTGTTCTTCTGCATCATCCTATTTTTTAATCTAATTACGAAGATCATTATGGGAGACGATAATGTCGCAACCCCCGATCCCTTATCTGTCCCAGGAACGGGCGGACGCGAATTCAGAGTTTGGTGGTATCAGTTGTTTAATCTCGCAGCGGAATTTACATCAGGACCGTAGTTAGGAAATATTTATCATAGTAAAACCACCATATTTGATATTATTAATCACATGGGTTAAACCCAAGTTTCTTATTACAACACATTTATAGGGACAAACCCTATTTTATTTAATTTAAAACATCATGTTTTAGATAACTTTTATAGCCACTTATTTTCCAAGCCGTCAGTGCTCTCGAGCTGGCTTTTTCCCAGTTGGCTTTCACATTGTGTTACCTGAAACATGTTTTAAAAATATTTTGTCAGCGGGAAATACTGGTGAGTGAATCCCAGTTTAATCAAGAAACATTTTGTCAATTAATACAGTATTGAGAGCGATCACATTGTTTATTTCTACACAATTACTCATTCAATACTGTCAATCCTTGACTTGTGGGTCATATTACACATTGGCTAACTCGTTGTCCAATGGTAACGTACTGTAATTCCGACTTACTACTCGCAAGTAATAAATTTTGTATACAAAACCCCAAATACCGGCAGTAATTGAAGAACTACAAAGACTCAATCACCGCTTAATCGCATTGTAAAACATTTAAGGTTTTGTAAAACATTCCAAAAAGGTTAACAAAAAGAGGATAAACTCACATTGCTGTCTTAGGCTTTTCGTAAGGGTTTCCTGGATATAATCTATAATTTATACAAATGTACATTGGTTAGTACCATAACCCTTTGAAAATATTAATGTTACCCTCCCCGAGACGGCATTCCAACAACTACGTCGGGCAGAACCACGACAGTTGTTACGGAACCCTAAATCAATCGGGCAGCGTAACTATTACAAAACTGGGGTTATAATACTTACAACGGAGCAGAACTTCGCTAATTAGGGGTATAATACCCGTGTATCATAACTTCTCTACAGAAATTGTGATTTGAGATTGAAATGTGAGCGACGAAAAACGTAAACTGGTGAGTTCTATATATAGTGCTGGATTCTAACTTCCAGGCGGCCCGCGTAAGATAAGGCTAAGCCTTACGCGGCCCGCGTCAACCATCTGGTCAACATATAGCTTGTCCCGGTCATCCTCTAGACCGCCACGATGTCGACACGTGTCAGCACCGGATGTCTCCGCGTTTCATGATCTCTAGCAGCCCGCGTTAACTATCAAGAATTTTTACGCGGCCCGCTTGAACTAAAGGATTCAGCGGAGTCAATTCTAGTCTTGATACCGCCCGCGTGAAATGTTGGGGTGGGTCTACGCGGCCCGCCTCAGCCCTATATTTCATGTTTTTGATTTATTTTATAATTATAACATAACCAGGGCTCGGTTTTCACATACGGGGTGTAATTAAAGACATATAAGGGTATTTTAAAATATACTAGAGTGTCGGAAATATTATGAGGATGTTGGTTTTACCGAGGGTTGTTACATTCTCCCCACCATGTTTTAGAGCTCGTCCTCGAGATCTACTGAAACAAGTGCGGATATTTTCTTTTCATTTCTGACTCGAGCTCCCATGTATACTCAGGTCCTCTTTTGGAGTCCCACTTCACTTTGACTAGAACTAGTCTTTTATGCTTAAGATTCTTGACTTTCCTGTCTCCAATTTGTAGAGGTCTTTCTATAAACTTGAGTTGTTCATTTACCTCTATATCCTTAAGAGGTACTATCAATGATTCATCAGTTAAACACTTTTTAAGATTAGATACATGAAACACATCATGTATTCCTGGCATTTCCTCTGGCAGTTGTAGCTGATAGGCTACTGGTCCTATTCTTCTAATAATCTTAAAAGGTCCAACATACCTGAGACTTAACTTTCCCCGTTTGATGAATCTTAACACTCCTTTCCAAGGAGAGACTTTTAATAATACTTTATCTTCTACCTGAAACTCCAATGGTTTTCGCCTGTTATTAGCATAACTTTTCTGTCTATCACGTGCTGCTTTCAGTCGTTCCTTGACTTGAATAATTTTATCGGTTGTTTCTTGCACTATCTCAGGTCCAGATAGTTGCTTTTCCCCAATTTCTGCCCAACAGACTGGGGTTCGACACTTTCGTCCATAAAGTGCTTCGAATGGTGCAGCATTGATACTTGTGTGATAACTATTATTATAAGAAAATTCTATTAAAGGTAAGTGTTCGTCCCAATTACCTCCAAAATCAATTACACAAGCTCTAAGCATGTCCTCCATTGTCTGAATTGTCCTTTCACTTTATCCATCCGTTTGTGGATGATAAGACGTACTTAACTTTAATTTAGTTCCCATTTCCTTTTGGAAACTTGACCAAAAATGAGATGTAAAGCGGCTATCCCTATCAGAAACAATTGATAAAGGAATACCATGTAAAGAAACAATTTCATTTACATACAGTTTAGATAATTGTTCCATACTAATTGTTTCCTTCATTTGTAGAAAATGAGCTGACTTGGTTAGCCTATCTACAATCACCCAGATTGTATCATTTCCTTTCCTTGTTTTGGGTAATTTAGTAACAAAATCCATTGTTATAAATTCCCATTTCCAAACTGGCATTTCTAATTGCTGTAACAAACCTGATGGTTTCTGATGTTCAGCTTTGACTTGTAAACATGTTAAACATTTAGAAACATAGGCTGCAATATCCTTTTTCATTCCTATCCACCAGAAATTTTTCCTTAAATCCTGGTACATTTTATCACTTCCTGGATGCATTTTATATTTAGACTTATGGGCTTCTTCTAATATACAATGACGTAGATTTCCTAATTTAGGTATCCACATTCTCTTTTTATGGAATCTCCAAATTCCATCTGTCCCTTGTTCCAATTCTTTTAGCATACCTTTTAATTTTTCAGAATCATCCTTGATTACTGATTCTTGTGCTTCTCTTATCTGATCATTTAAATCTACTTGCAGATTTAATTTAAGAGAACGTACCCTTTTTGGCTTTTCATGATACTTTCGGCTTAAAGCATCTGCCACTATATTTGCTTTTCCTTCATGATATTGGATATCACAATCATAATCACTAAGAAATTCCATCCAACGTCTTTGTCTCATATTTAACTCTTTCTGCCAGAAAACATACCTTAAACTTTTGTGATCAGTAAATATGGTAAACTTACTACCATAAAGGTAATGTCTCCAAATCTTAAGAGCAAAAATTATAGCTCCTAATTCTAAATCATGAGTTGAATAATTCTCTTCATGATTCTTAAGTTGTCTAGATGCGTAAGCTATAACCTTTTGTCGTTGCATCAACACACATCCATAACCTAGTTTAGAAGCATCACAATAGACTACGAAGTCTTCAGTTCCTTCTGGTAATGCTAGTATGGGTGTATGGGTTAATCTTTGCTTAAGGATTTTAAATGCTTCTTCTTGTTTAAATCCCCATTCAAACTTAACAGATTTACAAGTTAACTTAGTTAAGGGAATGGCTATTCTAGAGAAATCTTTAATAAATCTTCTATAATAACCGGCCAATCCTAAGAAACTTCTAACCTCAGTTGGTGACTCAGGGGTTTTCCATTTAGTAATCGCCTCAATCTTAGTTGGATCCACATGAATTCCTTCATGATCGACTAGGTGTCCAAGGAATTGTACCTGTTCTAACCAAAATTCGCACTTTGAAAACTTAGCATAAAGCTTTTCCTTTCTTAAAAAACTTAAAAGTGCGTGCAAATGCTTTGCATGATCTTCTTTATTCTTAGAATAAATTAGAATATCATCTATGAAAACAATTATGAATTTATCCAAATATGGCTTACATATTCGGTTCATCATGTCCATAAATGCAGCTGGGGCATTGGTTAAACCAAATGGCATGACAGTAAATTCATAATGGCCATACCTTGTTCTAAATGCGGTCTTAGGAATGTCCTCTTCCTGTACCTTTAATTGATGATATCCTGACCTTAAATCAATTTTAGAGAAAAATCGGGCTCCTTGCAGTTGATCAAACAGATCATCGATTCTTGGTAATGGGTACCGATTTTTAATCGTGACCTTGTTTAATTCACGGTAGTCAATGCACATACGCATTGATCCGTCCTTCTTTTTAACAAAGAGTATCGGCGCTCCCCACGGCGACGAACTTGGTTGTATGAATCCTTTCTCTAACAATTCGTCTAATTGTTTCTTCAACTCCTGCATTTCAGCAGGTGCCAAACGGTAGGGTGCTTTGGCAATCGGTGATGTTCCTGGTATTAAATGGATTCTGAATTCAACCTCTCTGTCTGGAGGTTGTCCTGGCAATTCTTCTGGAAATACATCTGAAAACTGAGATACTACTGGAATATCTTTTAAATCCTTTCCTTTAGTGTTAATGATTATAGAAATCAAATACACTCTAGAACCTTTTCTCATACAACTTGCAGTTTTCATCACAGAGATAAATTTAATTGACCTAGAAGATTTATCTCCTTTAATTGTGATCATTTTACCTTTTGGTGAATTTACTTGAATTAACTTTTGATCACATAAAATACTGGCTTTATTGGCTATTAACCAATCCATTCCTAAAACAACATCGAATCCTACCAGATTCATGGGATATAGGTTTGCTATAAATTTCTGATTTAAAATTTCTATGCTTGCTCCCTGCAAGATTTCAGAAATTCTAACAGTTTCCCCATTAGCTGTCTCTACTGAGCATTCTTGTGGTAGTTTAGTTAATGATTGATTTAGAAATTTGCAAAACGATGTATTAATAAAACTTTGGTTTGCACCAGAGTCAAATAATACTTTAGCAAAAACATCATTAACTAAAAACGTACCAGCTATGACATCTGGAATCATCTTGGCTTCTTCTGCAGTCAGAACAAATGTTCTAGCATTTTTAGTATTCTTGTTATCTGGAGCTGGAGCTAATTTTGGGCAATTTGGCTTGATGTGACCTTTTTCTCCGCAATTGTAGCATATCCTGCTGTTTTTCTTCCTGCAGTCTTCTTCCTTATGTCCCGATACTTTGCAAAAGTTACAGTATATAGAGCATCTTCCTGAATGCTTCCTTTTGCAATTCCTACAGTAAGGTGTAGAGGTAGAACCTATATTTTTCCCATGGTTAAAATTTCTAGAACGAAATTCTTGGGTCAATTTCTGGGTTAGGTTCCTCCTTTGATTCTCTTCTCGGGTACGGACTAACTCATCAGTCAAGGTATTTGCTAGCTCTACAGCTTCTTCTATTGTTTGAGGTCTAGCTGCCTTGACTACGTGTCTTATCTCCCCAATTAATCCCCAAATATAACGAGAAATTAACACTGGTTCTGGTGAAGCAAGAGTTGGTACTATCCTAGCATATTCGAAGAATAACTTTGTGTACCCTTTGCTATCCACACCAGTCATCCTAAGGTTTAGGAATTTGTTTGCTATTTGTTCTTTTTCATTTGGAGGGCAGAATTTCCTTTCTACCTTGTCCTTAAACTCTTCCCATTCCATATTATAGGTTCTATCACTTCCTTTTGTTTGGAGGATAGTGTTCCACCATTCTAGTGCTGCATTCTTAAACAGATTAGAAGCAAACAATATCTTATCTTCTTCAGCACACTTACTTATCCTTAAGACTGCCTCAGTCTTTTCTATCCAGCGTAAGGTTGCAATGGCCCCTTCATTGCCCGAGAATTCCATTGGTTTACAAGACCAAAATTCTTTATAAGAACAACCGTAAGTCACGGTTCTTCTTCTTTTGGGAATGGGCATTTGAAGTACAGGTCCATTGTTCACGCTGTTTTCTGGTTCACTTGGTCGCTTACTGCTATGCTTACTTTTATTATCAGCATCCTTAACAGTTTGAAGAATAAATGGCATTGCATCTATAATTCCCTGTGCTACTATATGTTGGATAGCACTATTGTCCACTTGATTGTTATTGTTATTGATGCTTGGATTCTCATTAACCACGTTAATGTTACTCTGGTTATCATTATTCAGATTTCCTTGATTTCCTTCGTCGGCCATCTGAATTTTAAACATTTACCCCATATTAATATCACAAATAATAGGTAATATAGTTAATCACATGACACGCAATTTAACCAAAACCGTCGATCATTGCTTCTTGTACTCTATTTTCATATACTATGTGTCTATTACACACTAGTACAGAAATAAAGATTACAATACCAACAGAAAGAAAATTACACTAATAGTAATATGCATCCATACTCACATATTTTTTTTTATTATATTTTATTATTACTACTACTATTTCTTCCATTCACATTCACGGATATGGATTTATCCAAAAATCCATATTGCGCTCATCGTATTTCCATACGAGACGCTCTCCCACCTGACGCATTCTCTCATTGCTTTCTAAAATTTCCTCCCCGAAAGTCCTAAGTTCTTGGACGTTTTCTGCACTCATTGGGGGTGCAGGTTCTCGGACTGGGTTGGAATTTGGGGTGCGGGTTCCTGATATGGAGGTGACAGTTCCTGAAATCGGTAAGGATCCTCTAAAATTTCCCTAATATATTCATCTTGGTAATAGGGATCTAAAGGGTCCATACCTGGGTAGGCTTCTATGTTCTGTATGGGTGGGTATTCCTGGATAGGGTAACGTTGCACAAAATCCCTATTATCGTCCCACCAGGGGTCGTAATTTGGATCTAGAGGTTTTGGCGCAGGTACCCTAGGGATTTCTTCTGGGTTAAAGTCATGCATCTCCACCTGATTTTTCTGGTTTTTCTATTTCCATGGATTGATCTGGATTTTGTGGTTGTGGGGCTACTAGTTGTTCCAGACTCGGGTCAGCAGCAGTTGTGGCTAGGATATGAAAATTAGCTAGGCTTCTATTAAGCATATCCTGTGTATGGTCATCGGTTCTACGCTTAGCAGCTGCTAGAACTCTTTGCTGTTGCAACTTTCGCATTCTCTTCCTACGAGCAAAAGCTTCCTTACTGAACCATCCTCGTTTCTTATTAGGGAATGGCTCTTCTGACTGAGCTCTAAAAGCAAACACTCCTTCTTCCTGATCAGCAGAATACCCAGAAAGGGCAGGCTGTGACGAGGTACCTTCACTCTTAGGTGATTCAGACAACAGACGATTCATGTCTGATGGTCCTTGATCACTCATACTGTAAACTAACAGATAGTCAAATAACACATAAGAAATAAATACAGTTATGCATATACTTTCATAATTTATTTCCTAACAAAATTTAAAATTTAAGTGTCAGCAGAACACTTCTTTGGCTCAGACCAGTGGCTAGGCTCTGATACCACCTTCTGTCGCAACCCCCGATCCCTTATCTGTCCCGGGAACGGGCGGACGCGAATTCAGAGTTTGGTGGTATCAGTTGTTTAATCTCGCAGCGGAATTTACATCAGGATCGTAGTTAGGAAATATTTATCAGAGTAAAACCACCATATTTGATATTATTAATCACATGGGTTAAACCCAAGTTTCTTATTACAACACATTTATAGGGACAAACCCTATTTTATTTAATTTAAAACATCGTGTTTTAGATAACTTTTATAGCCACTTATTTTCCAAGCCGTCAGTGCTCTCGAGCTGGCTTTTTCCCAGTTGGCTTTCACATTGTGTTACCTGAAACATCTTTTAAAAATATTTTGTCAGCGGGAAATACTGGTGAGTGAATCCCAGTTTAATCAAGAAACATTTTGTCAATTAACACAGTATTGAGAGCGATCACATTGTTTATTTCTACACAATTACTCATTCAGTACTGTCAATCCTTGACTTGTGGGTCATATTACACATTGGCTAACTCGTTGTCCAATGGTAACGTACTGTCATTCCGACTTACTACTCGCAAGTAATAAATTTTGTATACAAAACCCCAAATACCGGCAGTAATTGAAGAACTACAAAGACTCAATCACCGCTTAATCGCATTGTAAAACATTTAAGGTTTTGTAAAACATTCCAAAAAGGTTAACAAAAAGAGGATAAACTCACATTGCTGTCTTAGGCTTTTCGTAAGGGTTTCCTGGATATAATCTATAATTTATACAAATGTACATTGGTTAGTACCATAACCCTTTGAAAATATTAATGATACCCTCCCCGAGACGGCATTCCAACAACTACGTCGGGCAGAACCACGACAGTTGTTACGGAACCCTAAATCAATCGGGCAGCGTAACTATTACAAAACTGGGGTTATAATACTTACAACGGAGCAGAACTTCGCTAATTAGGGGTATAATACCCGTGTATTATAACTTCTCTACAGAAATTGTGATTTGAGATTGAAATGTGAGCGACGAAAAACGTAAACTGATGAGTTCTATATATAGTGCTGGATTCTAACTTCCAGGCGGCCCGCGTAAGATAAGGCTAAGCCTTACGCGGCCCGCGTCAACCATCTGGTCAACATATAGCTTGTCCCAGTCATCCTCTAGACCGCCACGATGTCGACACGTGTCAGCACCGGATGTCTCCGCGTTTCATGATCTCTAGCGGCCCGCGTTAACTATCAAGAATTTTTACGCGGCCCACTTGAACTAAAGGATTCAGCGGAGTCAATTCTAGTCTTGATACCGCCCGCGTGAGATGTTGGGGTGGGTCTACGCGGCCCGCCTCAGCCCTATATTTCATGTTTTTGATTTATTTTATAATTATAACATAACTCGGGCTCGGTTTTCACATACGGGGTGTAATTAAAGACATATAAGGGTATTTTAAAATATACTAGAGTGTCGGAAATATTATGAGGATGTTGGTTTTACCGAGGGTTGTTACAGATAATATTGTAATTCTACATTTTTTTTAAATTCGTTTCTAATATGATCGTCAGTTACATGTCCTATTTCTTAGGAATATTTACGAGATATCAGTTGATTATATTCAAGATTCTATCATATATTCAACTAATAATTTCAAATTTCATTCTTCTATTCGTTTTTTTTTTTTTTGTATCAAATAATGACGTTGATCATGGAAGATGCTCATAGTAGTGACTCTAATAGACAAGATGCAAGACAACAATCAGTTTTGAATCCATTTTTTTACACAATCATGAATCGTCCGGGTTTAGTATTTTTAAATTTTTTGTTTCGCTAGGTTAACGAATCGCCCATGTTTTATTTGATCAGCTTCTGTGAATCGGCCAAGTTTATGTGATCAAG
This sequence comes from Helianthus tuberosus, assembly GCA_030545235.1. Lineage (NCBI taxonomy): Eukaryota > Viridiplantae > Streptophyta > Magnoliopsida > Asterales > Asteraceae > Helianthus > Helianthus tuberosus. The sequence continues at coordinate 133,209,503 of CM060353.1, read as the reverse complement.
TTTTAGTTCATCGCATTTTTTATTTGAATCCGGCGATTGATTTATGTTTTCATGGGTAACGTGTATTCATCTTCTCAATAAAATATTCGCTATATCAGCTACGATAGATATTTGTACATTGTATATATACACTGATACACATATGTACAACAGAACAATACACATGTGTAAAGTGGAACATACACTTGTGTACAACTGAGTAAACTGAAAATATAATATAAAACCCCTACATTAACTTACATTATTTTTGCCCTTGTCCATATAATAGCCTAATCATAACGTATTATATTAAACAATTTAAATATTAACCGTACTCATTAAACAATATTCTTTCCCAAATTACACATGTGTATTGTTCTGTTGTACATATTTTCACCCATTTCCTTTTCTTTCTACATTCTCCACCCATTTGGTTGGAAGCCTTAGTCTGCTGGCTCTCATTTTTTGTGTCACCACAAATTTCTCCGTTATCAACTGCAGACAAGTTTCAATATCGCTTAAGTGTCTTTAGTTAAGCGGTTAACAAAATTTTTAAAATCAAAGAATACAACATTCATTTACATACCTCTCTTGTCAGTTTCCTTCTCTTCGCATCTTTGATCCAACATGTTCAACCGTTTCTTTTCGATCATAACATCACCAATATTCTCACAAACAGAACCTACGATTAAAAAATATTAAATATTCTGTAATCAATTTCAACAAAACAGACTGAAGCGTACACAACATTACCTTTATTACTCTTATCCACACTATCAATCTTTGGCTCTCGGTCACTATCTACACGCACCTCCGACAAATCATTTCCATCGCATAACGCTTCCTTACGATTAGCACTATTCACTCTTGACATCTTACCAACTGTTTTAACATATTTATGTTAAAAAAACGTTTATAAAACATACAAAACTCTAAAAAAATGTTATGTTCAACAACACAAACTATAGTATCAGCTTCATTAATAAATAAAAAGTCACCTATGTTGTCTGTTTCCTCTTATTATAATTCGAACATTATTTACTACCTTAAAACATGTTTATTTTTTAAAAATCCTAAAACTTACTTCTCTTCATTGTATCCCTTTTTGTACCTATAAATGTAAACAAAATTGCATTGCTTAATTACATAAGTAAATTGAATGTATTAATATTGTTGAAACAATGAAAACAAATGCACTCTTATAGACACAAATTAGTTATACACCAATGTCTGTTTTTATCATAACATAATGTCACACACTGACTTTTGCGGAAACGTGATTATGGTGTGACTTTCTTAATATCATTGCATTCAATCATAACAACAACTATATGATAAAAACCATAGATGGTCATCCATTAATTAAGTTTAAAAACATGACAAACATCATTGTTTAAACATAGACTTCAAATTCAAATCTTACAAACCATACGAATTGATTAGAGTTCCAGAAGGACTCATCAAAAGACTCTAAATAAAATCAGGCTTTGGTAGATGTGTCTCGTCCAGGAATAAGGCACACTAACCAAACCCTAAGACAACGGACGACATCCTTTATTCTTAACGCAACTTGAAACATCCAACGCCCGCCAGATCCACTTTTAATTCCCTGAAATACATGTAGTTTTAAAAACATCAACAAAAGTTGAGCGAGTTCATGTGTTTGTTTGTGTGTATGAATAAACCTTTGATATCATTGTATGTATGTATGTTTTGTAAATCCCGGTATGAAAGCAAAACAAGGAAACAGATCTATTAATGGTTTGCAAGGCCATTAACATGCGTGCAACGGTGTAGGAAGGCTCAAACCTAGCAGATTTTGTACCGGGCCTCCGGCTGTAAGACATAGTCACCTCATGGGCCAATCCCCGGTCCACATGGGTGTAGGCTCGCTACACCCAAATAGATCTATCACTCATGTCCCTCGGTCCTAACATGAGGATTAATGGTCTTAGGAGTGCGCCTACCCATTCACATGATCTACTGTACTTTCCAAAGCTAATCATACCAATTGTAATTGTTTTTAATCATTTTGTAACATGTACTTCACCCCCGAAGTTATAAAACAAAACATTTTAAAGAAAAGGGGGACATGAACTCACAGTCTTGCGTCTTCAATCACCGTAACTCAAGCTTCTTCGGGTAAAACACGACTACCTACAACGTACTATGATTTATTAGACGAGCGGGTCGTGCCTTGACTTAGTATTAATGTCTTTGAGTTTCGTTTCTTTTATGTCTTCGATATTATTCCAATTATATAATTATTTGTTAAAATAATTAATATTTTAACTTAAATTATATTTATTAAATTTTGGAATAATTATTAAAACAATATATTTTAACTTGATACTTCCCAAGTATTTATTCTTGTATATCCTTCCCAAGGATGAGTGTATTTGTATTCGTATTCTTGTATTTGTATATTTTTGCCATGTATTGTGGTCGTATTCCGGTGTGTATTTATACGTATGAGAATACGTATTTTTATTGTATTCATTAAGTATTCATATACTTAATTTCGTATTAATTTTTCTGGAATATTATCTTTAACAAAAGTCCTCCAATATATATATTTTCACAATATATATTGTAATAAATATTATTTAGAGAAATTATTTATAATTCTTCCTTTGGCAAAAATATTTGTATTTTCTAATAAGTTTCAAATATAATATATTTTCATGTCTAGCTTGGAAAATATATATATAAACTTGTCTTTTCTCCAAAAATGATATATTTCATATTTATTTGAGAAAATATATCCTTTACCCAAAAATATTGTATTTCATGTTTGTTTAGAAAATATATATATTTCTTTCAAAAATAATATATCTTCTAAGAATTTCAAGAAAAATATATATTTATACTTGCCAATAATATATTTTTCCCTTGTAAAAAATATGATATATTTTTGTAGTCAATGTAAGAGTCGTATTTTTGTCTCTGGGTGTCCAAAATATTATTTACCAAAATATACTTGTGAATATAATTCCGGAATATTTCGTAAGTGTTATTCCATAGTTCAGTTTCACCAATATTTTGTGTATAACTTATATATTCATATTCTTGGGATTTTGGTAATATTTTGGATTGTAATTCTTGGTATTTTGATGTGTTATATTATTTCATGTCCTAAAATAATATAACTAATACACAAAGTATACAAATAATCAGACACTTGGTGTCTTCTAAATATATATTTCCTAAGTACATATTTAGTCACTTTTATTTATAAAAACCAACCTCCCATAACTTTAATTTTTGTAGCAAAAATTATGGCAAAGTTTATGTAGTAATTTGTGGTTTAAATACACTTGTAAATACTTGTTTAAAAATATTTTTCTAAGTGTTTAGATTTTTAGAAAATTTTGCCATAGTTTCCCCTAAAAATGGAGGTTTTCATGCTTTCAAGCATATCATTTTCTTTTGTAAAAATCAACACAATCAATCATCATTCAACAATAAACAACTTACACTTACCAATCTTGCTAAATTAAGCATAATCTAACTACTTCATGAACTTAAATATTTGTAAAAATTTGTAGTAACTTACTAGTGTCATTAGTAAGCCTTGTTATCCTTTAAAATGTGATTAGTTCTTTAAAAACCTCATTCTTAAAGAATATAGATGTTTACAACTTATGATCATGTTTTCTAAAAATATTTCTTTATGAATTCTTCTTGTTACACAAGTGTTTCTACACTTGTTTAACCACCAAAAATAAAGTGTGTTTATGTAAGAACCAAGATTAAATGAAACGTATATTTTTAACTTGGTTTCTTTGTAAAACCATCCATGAATCTTTAGATCTATATGATTAACAACTTACCTTGATCATTATTTTTCAAGAAAACCACTTGTTCATTCAAGTTCATGCTTCATGTGTGGATGATCTATCATCCTACAACATTTCTATTCTCTCATCTTGCTAGATTATGTTTTTAATCATGATCTAGCAAGATCACATGATGATCTATATCATATACATGATCAAATAACAATCAACAAGCAAAACAACACAATAACAACTTAGTTTCTTCATAAACCATGCTTATGTTCAAGTTTACATATTGTGATTCTTGGTGTTCTTCATGTTTAACATTATGATTCTTTTTTTAACCACTTAAAATAGAAGTAAACTAGCAAGATTAAGGTTCTTACCACTAGCACAAGGCTAGGGATGATCAAGTGAAGAAATCAAGTGGATAAAAGCAAATGAAAGAGGTTCTTGCACTTCCAAAAGCTCCTAGCTTCTTTGTTTGATCTCTAACACCTTTGTATGTATGTGGAATGTATGAAGAATGAAAGATGATGATGGTTGTATGGTGTGGTGTCTTCGGCCAAGAGCTCCAAGGGGGAAGGAGAAGAGCTTGTGTGTGTTTCAAGTGTGTGAGAATGAAGGTTAAGTCTTAAGGGTTATTTATAAATCCATGTCCATAGTTTAACCCTTGGTTCTAGTGTTCACAAATTGCCAACATAATCCAATTTAATATTAAAAGAAAATCAACATTGTGGGGCCCTTGTTGGGCCGTAGACATGGGGAGGGGGTAGTAGGATAGGTTTTAACTAAACTAGTTGATTACTAGTTGAAATCCAAGTATTAGTTACGTGTTTTAGTTATTAGATATTTGTATGGGGTGTTATGATGTTCGGGGACCAAAACTAGCTTGGAAATGTTAAAACAGTGCTTCTAGTGTAAATTTGGTGTTTCGGGTAGTGTCCGGTTGTTCGGTTGGTTACTGGTTTGTTAAGGTGCTAAACTTGCAGTTTAGTGTGCTTTATTTACCTTTTTGTGACACTTTTGATTCCCGACACTTAGGAAAGAATCCAGGACCATTTAACCATATTTCTGCATAATATTAGATTGTTAAAATGCTGATTATTGCTGAATTCAGCACTTTGGGTGAGTTTTAGGCACTTTCCGGCACTTAAACTATCTCTAGGAAGGCAGTTTTGTGATCCTTACTTTCCCACACACTATACTAGTGTAATACTTGGTTTTTGGCCCATTTTGCGTCTCAATGCACTGTCTGTCTATGTGCTGAGTTCTGTCAGCATTTTTGTTAGGATCGGAGGCCCTCATGATTGTGTTTGTTTGTGTAATTTGAACAATGAATGAATATGAAACAATGTAAAGTGCAGCGGAAATGAACAACAAACTTTGTAAACACAATCAAGGAAGAAAATAGTTTAGATAAACACATGATTTGCATTAGTCGAAAGATTACAAAATCAATCAAAGGAGTACAAAGCATGCTTACAAACTAAGCTCCCCCTCAGCCTGATACCTCAAGGTTGGATTGCACAAGATGAAAGGATTGAGTTGAGGAGAAGAACTCACTCAAAATGAATCAAATGTAACAGTACAGGGTACTGTTCCATTTATAGACAATTCAATCCACTGATGCATCTCAGCTGACGTCACCATGAAAGCGACGTCTAACAACCTAACAACCTTTAACAACGGATCCTATACAAACACTGCTATTCTAAACCACTGATTACACATAAAACAAGTAATACTCTAAACTTCTGCTTTCTTCCTTCATCAGTGCTTTCCTCAAGGTTGATCAGTCCTTGATTGGGCAGTGCATTATCATCAGTAGATAGGACCAGCAGTGTTGACTACTTCAGGGCTTGATCAGCAGTTGAAGGGGCAGTATCAGTTGTATAGGAACAGTGGATAGAGACCATCAGTTGTTATAAATCACTTTCAAGGGGAAAGCTTAATGTAAACTGCTGCTTATTGTGAATCCACTGTTGTGACCTGGTTTTGGCTTTCATTATCTGTTCCTCTGGTAGGGTTTAATCCCAACAATCTCCCCCTGGAACAGATAATGCCAAAACCATTCATTATTCTGGATCTTTATTCCTCATCAGTAGTTCCCTTGCAAGTCTTTTAAATTCTTCTTCAAATTCTTTGGAACTGGTGTCATCCTCATCCCTGCACAGTGAAAGTTCAAGGAGATCCTGCAAATCTTCAACACTAAGGCCTAGTGCTTCTTTCCTTGATATGTACTTCACTTCGCCATTGGATCTGACCAGGGTCAATACGTGGGTCTTTTGATTAGACATCCACTTTAGTACTTTTGAACCCAATGGGTTTCTTGGGAGAGATTTATTTGCTGATGAGCTTTGAGATATTGGCCTTGAGAAAAATTGTAAAGCAGTATCCTGAACTTCAGACATTCTTTTGAAAGCTTCTTCTATGACTTCATTTGCTGCAGCTATGTCTTCTGCAACTTCTTTGTCAATCAGCTCTTGTCTTTGTTGTTGATCAAGCTCAATGTCTGGGATATCTGCTGAAATGTGTGGTGATGCAGGCTTCTTTAACACCTTCTTAAATAGGTTTTGAAGTTTTTCTGAGCTTTCTTCTTTTAGACCCATTTTCATGATGGATTCTGTGAAGTACTCAACTTCCTTTTCTTTCACCTCTTCACTAGTCAGCTGTTCTCCTTCTTCTTGGTTTGACACAAGAGTAGGATTTCTTGTTGACCTGAACAGTGTTTTGAGGTTTTCAATCTGCTGTTCAAGCTTCATCATTTGTTCATGCTTCTTTGAAGTGCCTGAAACAGTTATCTTCCTTTTCTTCAGCCTTTCATAGGCTTCATCAGTTTGCTGCTTTGACCATTTTGATATGGCATTGGCAGTGTCCACTTTTGCATCCACCAGCTCCTGTTTCTTTCTTTTGTACTCAGCTGTTAGGTCAGTGATGAGCTTTTTGTATTTGCTCCAATTTGGAGCATTTTTCTTCTTTCTAGGATCGTTCTTGATTCTATCAATCCTATCGGCTTCATGCTTTAAAGCCACTATTGGCCATTCTTCAAATTGGTTTTCTTCAGCAGGATAAAATTTTTCTTGCATTATGTATGCAAGAAGTTTTCTTCTCATCTTGTTTCGTTGTTCTGCCTTTTCTTTGTTCAGCTCTTGTGCAAAATCTTTTATTTGTTTGACTTTTGTGAGCAGAAAATCCAATCTTTCAGCAATGGCTTCAACACCTTGACCTTTACATTCAACCTTGGCTCTTATCTTAGCCTGTCTTACTTTGAGCTCAAGATATTCATCCATGTCTTCTGGAACCATGAAGCCAACGAGTGAAGAAAATCTTCTGTTTGAAGGATCATCATCAGTGTAGAATTGCCTCATCTCATTTTTTATAGCTTCTAGTTCTAACAGATATCTTGCAGCAGTGGGATCATATTGGTCCTCATCTGGCTGAGTAAGTTTTCTTTTTCTGGTGTAGAGCTTTGCTGGTTGTGATGTGAGACTGGTGGAAACAGTGGTGGATGACTGACTAACAGCTGTTGAAACAACTGGTGTTTCAACTGCTGTTGTCATTACAACTACTGATGTGTCAGTAGATGTCTTCTGCTTTTGAACAGGGCATGGAGGTGGTGAGGTAGTTTTTGATGGTGGTGATGGTGGTGGTGAGTCATCAGATATGACAATCCTTCTCCTTTTTATTGTAGGAGAGGCTGATGATGTCTTGGGTGGCTCAGTGGTTTGAGATTGAGTGGCAGTGGTTTGTGTTTGTGATTGACTGACAACAGTTGAAACAACTGGTGTTCTAACTGCTGTTGTCATTACAACATATGTTTTGACATCTGTTGTCTTCTGTTTTATGACAGGAGGTAATGGTAGTAAAATAATTGTAGATGATGATGGTGGTAGAGCAGTGGTTGTGTTAGTGTGTGTTGATGAGATGGCAGCTATTTGGCTACTGACAGCAGTTTTTGTAACCACTGCTGTATCAGCTGTTTGGATGGAAGTTTCAGATGTTGAATCTTTTGAGATTTTAAATGGCTGTTTTCCTTGTTCTGGTTCAACATACAGACCATCTTCAATTCCCTTTTTCTTCATCTTTTTGACATTCTCCCCCTTTTTGGCATTATCTGCAAGGGGTTTATCCATGAAAAGGATAGTAGATGGAACCTTTCCAGGAGTGCTTTGGAGATGAGCCTTGATAGCTTTGATGTCTGCTTGAGTATCTTTAAATCTTGACTCCACCATATTTGTCAGCATTTTCACATGTATTTCATGCTGCTGATCAGCCATCTGTTTTTGGTGTTCAAGTAAGGGTTGAAAGATATTCCAGAGCTCATTTGTAGCAAATGCTTGTGGTGGAGTAGGTGCTTGAGGTGGAACAGCAGTGGATTGTGCTTTTTGAGCTTTCAGAATCTCTTGCACCATATCCTTTATTTCAGCAACCGAGGTTTCCAGTTTTTCAACCCTGTCCGTCAATTCCTGATATTTTGAATCATCACCTACTTTAGTAGGATCATCTGAATCCCCACCAGCAGTGGTTGTATCAATGTGTGACTTAGGAACTGAGTCCCAAAAATCACCCATTGATGCCCCTTATTCTTGGTACTAGGGACTTCTTTCTTCAGCACTTGATAATCCTTTTATGGTACCAGTGGTTAAAACAAACTCACTGGTGATTATCGAAGGTGCTATAGAAGAAATTGCCTTCAAGGGAGTCTTATTAATGAAACAACTGTCCAACTGAAGATCTGTTGATCCATCAGTTGTAGTTGCTGCTCCATTTGAACTACCACCGAGAGTTACTTGTAACTCAGGGGGTGTAACCTCCTCAGTTGTTGCTGGGATAGCAGAGGTATAAGCATCAGACCCAGTCACTTGTGGGAGTATACTCTCAGTGACAGGTGATAGAGAGGAACTGGTTTGTGACTGAGCTATAATAACTGCATGCAACAAAGGTAGCATGGATTTTGGTAATATGATTGGTGAGGGTATGGGAGTTGAAAGAGACATGTCCTTGTGATCAGGACTGAGGAAGATGGATCCGATTGAATCCAGAGCTTCATATTTTGGAGTCCCTGTGCTTACAACCTGATCCTTTTGTGAGGATGCAGGAGGAGTTTTAGGCAATGGTGGAGATCTTTCTACCAACTGCTGTGAGGAAGTAGCAGCAGTGGTTTGTGGTGATGTCTGTTTTGTCACAGGCATTTGCTCTGGGATCTCATCTTCCAGAGTTGCCTTTGTTTTGGGTTTGGGGGGTTTTCTGGATGTTTTCTTTTTGGTCTTTTTGGTGGTGGCAGGTGTGGGTTTCAAAGCAGTGGTAGTGCTGCTATGATCACCTGGAGCAGTGGGCTCAACAGTGGATGCCTGAGGAGCAGTGGTAGCTGCTAAATTCTGCTCAGGCACCTCTGCTTTCATTTTTATAGGTGCCATCATTCTGGAAAATGTTTCTTTTGTTAAGCCTTTTATTTGAAAATGGACACCTTGTTTGATCAAATTTTCATTTTCTTTTTCAAATTTTTGTTTGAAATAATAGCTCAGAAATCTTAGAAAAGTAAAAATGATTTGCTATCAACGTTCTTTACCAAGTCATTGAAGATCTCCTGGGAGTAGTTGTAATCTTTATTGTTTAGAATAGCATAGCCCAGGCATTGAATCTTCAATGGTATTTCATTAAACGCTATTGTTTTATTTGAAACACAACTCAAAAGTGTGTGAAATAAAAATCTGGGTGCAGATGGGAAATAACCTTTTTGTAAGGTATCTACCTTTGATTGTTCTGCATATCCCCTTTTCAGAAAATCAGCTTTTAACTCGTTTTTGTCAAAGGAAGTTTTACCATTTTGATCATCGAGTTTGAAGACTTCTGAGATTGATTGCGGAGTGATTTGAATCACTTTACCCTGTATCGAGGAGTTAATGGCTATGACTTTATCGTCTTGTTTTTTAAGCGTCGCCTTTTTCCAGAACTCTCTCTGGGTTTGCAAGTAAATGGGAGCATCTGCTGTCAACAAAGTTTTGTATTTTGATGCAGATAATGTATCAATGATGGAGTCGAAGGTGTGGTTATCGGTAGGTTTTGTGAGCAAACCCAGATAATTATGAGGAGATTTGTAGGGTATCTCGATGGATTCTTCGGCCGTTTGAGCGACCTCTTTTGAAGATAATGTTGATTTTGGTTTTGATTTTGATTTTGTCATTTTTGCGGAGAAGAACGAAGAATGATTTTGGGAAGAAGGGTTGGAAACTGCTTTTGAGAAGAGAACTTTTGGAATTCAATTCGACAGTGTAAAACCCTGTTTGGGGGTTTTGATCAGGGTTTTATTTAGGGAAAAAGTGATCGCTGATGTGGCAGCGGTTATTATGATCTGAAGGCTAAAAACTGACCACGCGTCAACCTCTGATGATATGGATGAAGAATGGAGGACAGTTGTTTTGAGAGCCACTGATGTACCAAACATCAGTAGTTACAACGGTAATAAAGTGATAGCAGTGGAAGATTTTTACTATCAGTGGATAAGACACTGATTTTGAGCATCAGTGCTTGTCAAGCAAAATGAAGAGTCAGTGGTTGACGTTCAGCAGTGGACAGTATTTAGTGATCAGATGTTTGAACAAAACAGTGATTAGGGTAAATGGTACAGATTTGAAGGACAAGTATTTCAGCAACTGTTTTGAGAATTTTCATTCAAGGTTTTTGCCACATGTCAATTTTGAAGGACAGTGGTTTAGTACCCCAGATGATGAGAACTTTTTGCTAAGGCAACTCATTTTCGTTTGATATCTAATTAAAACATGAGTGCCCCAGTAATTTAAGCACAGTTTAGCAATCAACCTTTGATAAATGTTTAAGAACAAACCTGAGTATGATATGATCTTGACATACATACCATTTCCTTTTGACCCATTTATAAGGACAATAATACCAACAAAAATAAGGTACTATATCCTGACAGGAACTGAAACTATTGCCAACAAAAAACAAGCAAAAGTTCAAAAAATATTATTCAAAAAAAATGAACAATATATCCTGGTTATTCTAGAAAAACCTTTTTTTTAAATGGTTAAAGGCTTTTCTGAGAACAGCATCAAAAGGGTCAGGTATATTTTCAAAAAAAACGTAATCATATCATTCTCAAGTTTATGAAAATGGTCAGTGGTTTGACATCAGTGGTTGGAGATTTTGAATACATTTTGACCACTGTTTGGTACCATTTTCTTGTCAGTTGATTACCAACATGAGGACACATGGACACATGAGTTTTGAGGATCCTGTTATAGATCTTGTTACCATGTGATGATTTTTAAGATTTGTCTAGTCCTCTTGTAAGCTCAATCACTGAGAGTACTATTTTTACCTGAATTTTCCTGAACCAATGAGCACAAGCAGTTGCTTAATGACCGTTATTACCCCAAGCTTTGACTCTTAAGTGTTTTACGTTTATACTCTTTTCTTCTGTCTTCAAAAGTTTTGAGATAAACACACTTCTGAGTTTTTGTGAGTTTTCTTCTTCCCTTTTTATCCTTCTCATTCATAAGTAATGAAATACTTACTGGGAGGCATTTATTGAAGGAATACTTGTTCCTAGATCATTTTGCAGTAAAGTTTTGAGAGATTTGGTCATTCCTGCACATGCTTATGCCAACCTTCTCATTACCTATGATCTGGACATTTTTGACTCCTGATTTTCTTAATGTATTTTAACATAGTTGATTTTGTCCTTTTGAGGATCTCAACATGTTTTTAACACATAAGATCTAGATGACTAAAGTTTTAATTTCCCTCTTTTTATGTTAGCAAAACACCAATGTTTTTATGAACATAGGTTTTGTTAATCTGAGGTTCATACTCTAGCATTTAATAGGGTGACATCACAATTTTCATAACAACAGTTGAAATCAATTTTGAAAATAAGAAATAATCCCACAGTTTAACAAATATGTTTTCAGATCTAGAAACCATGAGTGTCTTGTGCATGAAATCACTTGTTGTGTGAGATTTGTGTGTCATATGACATCTTGGTTGATTTACAGAGTTTTTGAATAACCACTTTGGACATGATTTACTCGGTACTCTGTTTTTCAACAAAATGCACCCAACCTCAGTATCAATGAATTATGAGCCGAACTGTTATGTCAAATTGATTGTTAGATCAAATTTTGATTGTCCAAGCTCTGATACCAATTGTTAGGATCGGAGGCCCTCATGATTGTGTTTGTTTGTGTAATTTGAACAATGAATGAATATGAAACAATGTAAAGTGCAGCGGAAATGAACAACAAACTTTGTAAACACAATCAAGGAAGAAAATAGTTTAGATAAACACATGATTTGCATTAGTCGAAAGATTACAAAATCAATCAAAGGAGTACAAAGCATGCTTACAAACTAAGCTCCCCCTCAGCCTGATACCTCAAGGTTGGATTGCACAAGATGAAAGGATTGAGTTGAGGAGAAGAACTCACTCAAAACGAATCAAATGTACCAGTACAGGGTACTGTTCCATTTGTAGACAATTCAATCCACTGATGCATCTCAGCTGACGTCACCATGAAAGCGACGTCTAACAACCTAACAACCTTTAACAACTGATCCTATACAAACACTGCTATTCTAAACCACTGATTATACATAAAACAAGTAATACTCTAAACTACTGTTTTCTTCCTTCATCAGGGCTTTCCTCAAGGTTGATCAGTCCTTGATTGGGCAGTGCATTATCATCAGTAGATAGGACCAGCAGTGTTGACTACTTCAGGGCTTGATCAGCAGTTGAAGGGGCAGCAGCAGTTGTATAGGAACAGTGGATAGAGACCATCAGTTGTTATAAATCACTTTCAAGGGGAAAGCTTAATGTAAACTGCTGCTTATTGTGAATCCACTGTTGTGACCTGGTTTTGGCTTTCATTATCTGTTCCTCTGGTAGGGTTCAATCCCAACAATTTTCCTGATTTCTCTGATAATTGTGCTAACCGTGCTACGTGCATCATTTGAGTCAAATAAGCTTTCATGCAATCATGTCATAACATTTCGCTATATATGATGCACATATGTGTATAAAGCAGTGACCAGAAAGCAGTTAATTGTAATTCAGCACAGTCATTAAGCACTAATCAGGGTTTAATAGTTGTAAGGATACCTGGATTTTTGACAGTTGTCACATTCTCCCCCTGTTAAGAAAATTTCGTCCCGAAATTTTAAGCTCTACTACTAGCTGCAGGGGTGTTAGGGAATAAATGCGGGTATTTAGCTTTCATGCGGTATTCACGTTCCCATGTAAACTCTGGGCCGTGACACGCATTCCATCGAACCTTGAAGAGTTTAACACTACTCCTCCGAGTCTTGTTAACTTTCCAGTTAGTGACCTCAACAGGTTCTTCAATAAAGTGGAGTGTGTCGTCAATGTGAACTTCATCAGCAGGTATGATCACTGTTTCTTGAGTCGGACTCTTCTTCAGATTAGATACATGGAATGTATCATGAACACCATTAAGTTCTGCTGGTAGTTCCAACTTGTATGCTACAGAGCCAATCCTTTCCAGGATTTTGAACGGTGCGATAAATCGTGGGTTTAACTTTCCACGCTTCCCAAAGCGTGCCACACCTTTCCAAGGTGAGACTTTTTAACAAAATCATATCTCCCACTTCGAATTCCAAAGGTTTCCTTCTTTGGTCCGCATAGCTCTTTTGGCGATCACGAGCCGCCTTAATGCGTTCTCGGATCTGCATAATCTTATCTGTCGTCTCCTGGGCCAATTCAGGACCAACCAGTTGTCTATCACCTGCATCTGCCCAGCACAACGGTGATCGACACTTTCGTCTGTAGAGAGCTTCAAACGGTGCAGCTTGAATGCTTGTATGGTAGCTGTTGTTATAGGATAACTCAACCAAAGGCAGGTGCGCGTCCCAACTGCCACCCAAGTCCATTATGCAAGCTTGTAACATATCTTCAATTGTCTGAATCGTTCTCTTACTTTGACCGTCCGTTTGTGGATGAAATGCAGTGCTCAAATTCAACTGTGAACCAAACGCTTCTTGGAAAGATTGCCAAATCCTTGACAAAAATCTCCCATCTCTATCGGATATAATCGAGATAGGCACTCCATGACGTGCAACTATCTCCCTTAGGTAGAGCTCAGCTAGCTTACCAGTGTTATCCTTTTCTCTGATTGGCAAAAAGTGCGCAGATTTTGTCAGACGGTCTACGATTACCCAAATCGTATCATGACCTCTAGGTGTCTTTGGCAAATTGGTTATGAAGTCCATCGAGATCTGCTCCCACTTCCACATGGGTATCTCAGGTTGCTGCAGAAGACCTGAAGGCTTCTGATACTCGGCCTTCACCTTGGCGCAAGTTAAACACTTTCCAACATAAATTGCAACATCACCTTTCAGTCTCGGCCACCAGTAGAAATCTTTCAAATCTTGGTACATCTTATCCGACCCTGGGTGGATCGAGTACCTTGATTTATGAGTTTCATCAAAGATCAGATCCCTAAGACCACCAAAGAGGGGAACCCAAATTCGTCCCATGAAACACAATGTTCCTTCCTCATTGGGTACCAACTGGTTCTCCATCCCACGGAGATCTTCATCCTTCAAGTTTTCCTTCTTGAGAGCTTCTCTTTGTGCAGCACGAATGTGCAACGAGAGGTCTGTCTGAATGATCATTTCTAAAGCCCTAACCCTTATGGGCTTAATCCTCTCTTTTCGACTCAAGGCGTCTGCCACCACATTCGCCTTTCCTGGGTGATATTTGATTTCGCAATCATAATCATTCAACAACTCAACCCATCGTCGTTGTCTCATATTAAGCTCCTTCTGATCAAATATGTGCTGTAAGCTCTTGTGATCTGTAAAGATCGTGCATCGGGTGCCATACAAATAATGTCGCTAGATCTTCAAAGCAAACACCACTGCGCCTAATTCCAAATCATGTGTGGTGTAGTTCTTCTCATGAACCTTCAATTGGCGCGAAGCATAAGCGATAACCTTCTGTCACTGCATCAGCACACAGCCCAATCCCTGACGCAAGGCGTCACATTATACCACGAAGTCATCGGTGCCTTCGGGTAGGGATAATATAGGTGCATCGCAAAGCTTGTTCTTGAGTAGCTGAAAAGCTTCCTCTTGCTTGTCTCCCCATTTGTACTTCTTATCCTTTTGAGTAAAGGAGGTCAGCGGTTGAGCGATTTTCAAAAACTCCTCAATAAATCTGCGATAATACCCAGCTAAACCCAAAAACTGATGGATCTCGGTCGGCGTCTTTGGAGTTTCCCAATTCTTAATCACCTCGATCTTGGTGGGATCCACATGGATTCCATCTTCGTTCACTACATGACCAAGGAATTGTACCTCACGCAACCAGAACTCGCACTTCGATAACTTTGCGTACAGTTTCTCCTTCTTGTGCAGCTCTAAAATGGCTCTAAGGTGTTGCTCATGCTCTTCCTTCGACCGTGAATAGATCAAAATATCGTCGATAAATACAATCACGAATTTATCAAGATATGGCTTGCAAACTCGGTTCATCAGATCCATAAACACTGCCGGCGCGTTTGTCAACCCAAACGGCATTACTAGAAACTCATAATGTCCATAACGAGTTCTAAAGGCAGTCTTTGGTATACTCTCTTCTAGAATCCTCAGCTGGTGATAACCTGATCGAAGATCGATCTTGGAGTAATAACTCGAACTTGAACTTGATCGAAGAGATCATCAATCCTCGGAAAAGGATACCGATTCTTGATGGTCAACTTGTTCAGCTCCCGATAGTCAATGAACATACAGAAACTACCGTCCTTCTTTTTGACAAATAGCACTGGAGCTCCCCAAGGCGAGAAGCTTGGTCTAAGGAATCCCTTGTCCAAAAGCTCCTGAAGTTGCGTCGATAACTCTTGCATCTCGGAAGGCGCAAGTCGATAAGGTGCCTTAGCTACAGGCGCAGTGCCTGGAACTAAATCAATGTGGAATTCGACTTGTCGCTGCGGCGGCAATCCTGGCAAGTCTTCGGGGAAGACTTCAAGATATTCCTTACCACCGGGATATTTTCCAGCTTTGGCTATTCAGCTTCTTTATCAACAATGTGAGCCAAAAAGGCAACACATCCTTTTTGTAAAAAATTTTGGGCCTTCAAACAGCTGATAATCCTTAGAGGCGTATCGTGTTTCTCTCCATGCACTACAATCGTCTCTCCATTCATCATCGGGATTCGGATGATCTTCTCATGATATACGATCTCCGCTCGGTTACTCGATAACCAATCCATTCCAACTACCACGTCAAAACTTCCCAACTCGACTGGCAGAAGATCAAGCGTAAACCCATGCTCTCCGAGCTCTATTACACAGCCTCTAATTACTTCGTTTGCCTCTACTAGCTTTCCATTAGCTAGTTCTATCGAGTATGGAATATCTAGCTTACTGGCAACTAATCCGAGTATATTCTTAAATTCTAGGGATACGAAGCTATAGTAGGCACCAGTATCAAATAGTACAGATGTAAAGTGTTGGTTGATAGGGAACGTACCCGTAACTACGTTCGGATCCTGGCGAGCTTCCCTAGCTCCAATGTTGAAAACTCTTCCTTGGGCTTGATTATTCTTTGGGCAATCTCGCTTGAAATGCCTGACATCTCCGCAACTAAAACAACCTTGTTTGTTTCCAGTACCGCCCTGGTTGTTATTTTCCCCATGGTTTCCGCTACCAGCCTGGTTTCCAAAACCACCACGATTTCCATTACCGCCATTTCCTCCTTAATTGCGGTTTTCGTAAGCGTTTCCACCACGGTTTCCATTGCCATTACCATTTACTCTCTGACCATTATTCCCATGACCGGCACCATACTAGCATGTCTCTTTGGCATGGCCAACTTTTCCGCACGTTTCACACTTTCCAGCTTTGCATCGTCCTGTGTGATGAAACTGACACACATCACATTTGGGCAGGGTGCCCATATATCCTTTTCCTCTAATCTCAGCACCAGAAGTAGCACCAGTCTTAATCTCGGCTGGTGGATTCACATCTCTCTTCTTGTTTCCACTGTTGTTTCCTTGGGTACCCTTCTTGAAGTCCAAGAACTTCCTTTTGTTCTCTCCTGATGACTCAACATGAGTCTCCTTCTTCTTTCCCTCAGAGATCGAAAACTTGTTCAATCTAATCGCTTCTTCAGTCAATGCCACGCTCAAATCAATGGCCTTAGTGATCGTTGGAGGCTTCGAAGTCGTCACCATGCTCATAATTTGGGGTGCCAATCCCCAGATGAAGCGTTCAACTCGCTTGAACTCTGACTCTACCATGTAGGGTGTAAGGACCTGCAAAAATGTCCCATAACACTCCGTAAGTAGAAACTCGGACCCCCAAAACCCTAATCCTCATGAAAAATCCAAGAAATGAAATTTTTCTGGTCGCTCACGGGCCGCGTAAGCATTAAGCCAAGCGTACGCGGGGCGTGACAGCTTGTTGATGATCCGGATAAGTTTTAGGCCACGTGTCTGACACGTGGCAAACCTACGGCGTGACACGGCAGCCCTAGCCGTAGCTAGAATGGCCATCGCGGGCCGCGTAAAAGTTCTCTTCAGGTTTACGCGGGCCGCGAGAGACTTAAAATTTTGCTATAAATTGGACGTGCATGGGGCATTCAACTGTGATCGAAAATTTCTTCAAAACAGCAAACATTCTGCTTATAAACGAGCGTTTTAGGGCCGATACGCTGCTACGATTTCAGGGTAATAACTCGATCACTGCTACGATACAATGTCCGATCGATTGAAACTAGTCCGATGGATGTTTAAGTGCTGCCCGAATTCGGGCTATACTTTGTCATTCGTCGTGAGGGTTTTGATTTCGTGAGTTTATCATAAAAGATGTATTAAGTTACTAACCTAGTTTCGTGTGCATTGTTATTTAACTAGGTTATCGGGTTTAATCAGTAGGCTAAACTATGCCCGTCTAAACTTGCAATGTGAGTCATTCTCCTTTTATCCAATTTGTTTCCAAAACCCTATTTAGTTTCAAAGTTATAATTACAGGGATTAAGTCTTTGTAGTCTTCAATTACAGCCGGTATGTGGGGTTTTGTATACATTACTTGATAAGCGTCACCATTGGACAACGGGTTAGCCAATGGGTGATATGACCATAGTCACAGAGACAGGTCGAGTGACAAATACCGTTGGGTAATTGGTTGATATAAACATTGTAATCACCCTTAATACTGTAATTTATAACAATGTGTCGTTTTGTACAAATTGAATGACTCGCCAGTATTTACACGCTGATAAAATCTTTTTAAACATGTTTCAGGTGATTTACTGTGAACCAGGAAATGTGTCGCGTAGCACTCCCAGATTGGATAAGAATGGCTCAGTAAAATGAATAAACATGTTTTTTTGTAAACAGGGAATTTCCCCGTGAAATTCCTTTATTGTAAACTACGGGTTTGTCCCAAAGTGTGCAATAAAATAATTGGGCAATGTCAGTTTAAACGATCCTGTTAAAAATTTCCGCTGCCATATTACACACAAATACCACGGGTTTCTGTCCCGCGGCTTCTGAACCGGGTAAACCAGGACGGGGGCCGTGACAGAAAAAGGTGGTATCAGAGCCACTGATCTAAGCCAATTAAGTATTTAAAAATACTTAATTTTCCAAATTGCCATTCTGTGAATCTGTGAAAATTTAATTTAATAAATAAATTTTTAACTTAATTTGGTGTGTTTCTTCATGTGTGCTAACAGCATGAATGAACTGTCGGAGGCACTCCGAAACTTTACTATCCATACCCCCGATATGGATACCACATGAACTCAATCCGGCTATCAAGCGGATATTGAGGAGCCACCAGTATTCCAGGCCCAGGCCTAGGAGAAACCAAAGCCGAAAAAAAGGAGGAGAATCCTGGACTGGAAACGCGGACGTAGGAAGAAGTCTGCTGCCCAGAAGGTTAAAAAGACTGAGGATCCGAAAAACAAAGGGAAAGGAAAGGAGATCGGGGAAAGTTCCGGGCAAGCCCAGGAAATGCCACCATGGGAGGAACTTGATCGCAAACTTGCAAATTATGACCTCATCGGACCTGCCGATGAAAACCTCTTCAATTTTCCTGCCCAGTCTGAACTTCCTATAAATTTGGAGCCTGCTATCCCAGATCCTATTGTCAACCACCGACTTCTACCCGGAGAATTGGAAGAATGGTGGACGAGTGACTGGCAATTTCAGAATTTCATGAATAATCCTAATGTTTATTTTCCCCAGTTTGATCCTAAACCTGCACCATACCCACCTATGAGCACGGAAAAATTAGCTGAACTCCGCCACTATGGCGAGGAACTAGTGGACGCAGGAAATAGGATCAGGGAAGTGGGGGAGAAGATCTCATGGAAATACGACGAGAGGGAGCGTCGTTTCTGAAAGGCCAGCTGACGGTGGTGATGTGGTTGTGTAATAATAATAATAATAATAATAATAATAATAATAATAATATTGTATAATAATAATTAAAATAAAACTTTTGTAAAATAAATGGTGTGTATCGATGCATACTAATATATATAATATATAAAAGTCACAAGGTCGACAATTTTGGCTATACGTGTTGACTTGATTATGTGTTATGTGTTTGGTTGCTATCTATGTTGGGACAATAATTTGTATATATGGTTCATGATTCAGATGGAAAACCAACCGGCAAACGAAGTTAACCAATCTGAACAATATAATGAAGACCAATTTCTTAATAGGCAAGATATTGAGAATATCATTGCTTAGGGAATAGCCAATGCTATCCCAGCAATCGTCGCTGCTATTAAGAATCCCGTTGAACCTTCGCAAGCCAACCACAACAAACGTAACCGCAATGACAATTTCAGTAACAGTGTAAATGGAGGCGGTGATAATAATAATAATAATGATGTGGTTCAAGCCCCATTTCTTAAGAAAATGAAAGCTGCAACACCTGGTTGCACTTACAAAGAATTTCTTGCCTGTAAGCCAGACGAATTTGCAGGCAATGAAGGGGCCACTGCCGCACTGCGTTGGTTGGAGAAAACCGAAGCAGTAATTAAAATAAGTAAATGTGCTGAGGAAGACAAGGTTATGTATGCGTCCCACCTTTTCAAGGAAGAGGCGTTAGAATGGTGGAACACGGTGCTGCAAGCCAAAGGAAGTGACGTGGCTTATGCCATGAGTTGGGAGGAATTTAAGGAAGTGGTCGAAAGAAAATTTTGTCCTGACTATGAAAAGGAACAAATGACAAACAAGTTCCTGAACCACCGGATGATGGATGTTGACTGTCGAGGGTATACTTCAACATTCTTTGAGTATGCTAGAGTTGTACCCACTCTGGCTTCGCCAGAACCGGTACTCATTTCTCGCTATATTTGGGGTTTGATTAGCGAGATTCATGATATCGTCAAAGCTGCAAGACCCCGCACAATTGACGACGCCGTTGAACTGGCCAACACCTTGACAGACGGATTGGTACGCACAAGAGAAGAAAACAGGAAGAAGGAATTGGCCCAAAAGATTACCCAAGGATTTCGTGTGGGTAATAATAGTAATAATTTCAAGAAAAAGGGAACTGGGCAATCTTCCACACCCCATTCTGCAGAAACTGTCGAAAGAAACATTTTGGTAAATGTCAAGAGAGGTGTAATTTTTGCAAGGCACAAGGGCATCGAGAGGAAGAATGCCGGAGGAAATCAATGATCTGTTACAATTGCGGAGAAGCTGGACATCTTAGATCAGCATGTCCTAAATTAGTCAAGCTAGCTGATAATAAGGCCAAACCTGCTGAAGGAACTAATAAGAAAAATGCAAGAGCCTTCCAGCTAACCACGCAAGAAGCAGAGCTGATTCCCGATGTGACAGCTGGTACGTTTCTTGTAAATGATATCTACGCAAAAGTATTATTTGACTCTGGTGCAAACCAAAGTTTCATAAATACTTCATTCTGTCAAGCTCTTAACCTACCTATAACCAAACTTAGACAAGTTTTTACGATAGAAACGGCAGATGGTAATTCTGTCAAAATAGATAAGGTTTTACAAGAAGGAAAGATAGAACTCTCAGGCTATAAATTTTCTGCAAACCTGTTACCTATGAATTTAGCTAGATTCGATGTCGTGTTAGGAATGGATTGGTTAGTAGCCAACCATGCTCGAATCCTTTGTGATAAGAATTCCATAGAAATATGTACGCCAACAGAAGAAGTAATTACGGTTATAGGAGATAAGCCGTGGAAACCAATGAAGTTCATTTCAGTAATGAAAGTTGCTAGTTATGAACGGAAACAGGGAATAGTGTATATGATTTCGGTAATCATTAACACTAAAGGTAAGGAACTTAAGGAAATCCCAGTAGTGTCCGAATACCCAGATATATTCCCAGAAGAGCTACCTGGACTACCACCCGATAGGGAAGTAGAATTTAGAATTCATCTAATTCCTGGAACTACACCAATAGCTAAGGCACCTTATCGGTTAGCACCCACCGAAATGTTAGAATTGAAAGAGCAGTTAGATGAATTGTTAAGCAAGGGATTCATACAACCTAGTTCATCTCCGTGGGGAGCACCTGTGTTGTTTGTAAACAAGAAGGATGGTTCGATGCGGATGTGTATCGATTATAGGGAACTGAATAAGGTTACAATTAAGAATCGATACCCATTACCTAGGATTGATGATCTTTTTTATCAACTTCAGGGAGCTAGATATTTCTCTAAGATAGATTTACGCTCCGGATACCACCAGTTAAAGGTATAAGAGGAAGACATACCTAAAACTGCTTTCAGAACTAGGTATGGTCACTACGAGTTTACAGTCATGCCCTTTGGATTAACAAATGCTACTGCAGCATTTATGGACATGATGAATAGAATCTGTAAGCCGTACTTGGATAGATTCGTAATTGTCTTTATTGACGATATACTTATTTATTCCAAAAGCCAGGACGAGCATTGTGAGCACCTGCACGCAATCTTAACTCTGTTAAGAAAGGAAAAGCTTTACGCCAAATTCTCGAAGTGTGAATTTTGGCTACAGGAGGTGCAATTTTTAGGTCACATGGTGAATCATGAAGGTATTCACATAGATCCCTCCAAGATAGAAGCAATCACCAAATGGAAGGTCCCACAATCAGCTACGGAAGTTAGAAGTTTTCTAGGATTAGCTGGATACTATAGGCGCTTCATTAAAGACTTTTCAAAGATAGTTGTGCCATTAACTAAGTTAACCTGTAAAACAGTTAAGTTTGAATGGGGACCCAAGCAAGAAGAGGCCTTTAAGATTTTAAAGCAAAGATTAACAAACGCCCCAATTCTAGTTTTACCAGATGGAACAGAAGATTTTGAAGTCTACTGCGATGCTTCTAAGCTAGGATTAGGATGTGTGCTAATGCAACACAAAAAGGTAATTGCGTATGCCTCAAGGCAATTGAAGAAGCACGAGGAGATTTATACGACCCATGACTTATAATTAGGAGCAATAATGTTTGCCCTTAAGATTTGGAGACATTATCTGTATGGAAGTAAGTTTACTGTCTATACGGATCATAAGAGTTTAAGGTACATATTTGGGCAAAAAGAATTAAATATGAGGCAACGAAGATGGATGGAAATTATAAGTGACTACGAGTGTGATATTCAGTATCACGAAGGAAAGGCAAATGTAGTAGCAGACGCCCTAAGTCATAAGTACCATGAGAAACAAAGGCGAGTTCGTGCTCTTAGATTAAATCTGCAATTAGATTTAATGGAACAACTGAAAAGTGTTCAGGAAACGGCAATCAAGGATGATGCTGAAGGAATGAAAGGACGAATAAAGGAACTAGAACAAGGTACTGATGGAATTTGGAGATTCCATTAGAAAAGGATTTGGGTACCTAAGAAAGGAAATTTAAGAGATAAGATTTTAGAAGAAGCCCATAAATCTAGATATACCATGCATCCTGGTAATAACAAGATGTACCAAGACTTAAGAAATAATTGCAGGTGGATAGGAATGAAAAGGGACATAGCTAGATATGTTTCTAAGTGTCTAACTTGCTCACAAGTTAAGGCAGAACACCAGAAACCTACAGGGTTACTCCAACAATTAGAAATGCCTATATGGAAATGGGAACTAATAACAATGGACTTTGTTACTAAGTTACCCAAGACCAGGAAAGGTAACGATGCAATCTGGGTGATGGTAGATCGATTAACCAAATCTGCTCATTTTCTACCCATGAAAGAAACCTTTAGCATGGAAAGACTGGCTAAGTTGTACGTAGACGAAGTAGTATCCCTACATGGAGTTCCACTATCCATTGTGTCGGAGAGGGACAGTCGTTTCACTTCACATTTTTGGACCAGTTTCCAACAAGCAATGGGGACACGATTGAATTTAAGTAATGCCTATCATCCTCAGACTGATGGGCAAAGTGAAAAGACGATTCGAACCTTAGAAGACATGCTCAGGGCATGTGTAATAGATTTCGGTGGAAACTGGGATGATCACTTACCACTAATAGAATTCTCCTATAATAATAGTTACCATGCAAGCATCAATGCTGCCCCATTTGAAGCACTATATGGACGAAAGTGTCGAACTCCAGTTTGCTGGGCAGAAATAGGAGAAAGTCAATTATCAGGTCCCGAGATTGTATAGGAAACCACCGACAAGATCACTCAAATCAAGGAAAGACTGAAAATGGCTCGAGATCGCCAGAAAAGTTATGCCGACAATCGACGCAAGCCGTTAGAATTTCAAGTTGGAGATAAGGTACTCTTGAAAGTCTCTCTTTGGAAAGGGGTAGTTCGGTTCGGTAAAAAGGGAAAGCTAAGTCCAAGGTACATAGGACCATTCCCAGTGATACAGCGAATAGGACTAGTTGCCTATCGCTTACAACTACCAGAAGAACTGGCAGGGGTACATGATGTATTTCATGTATCCAATCTCAAGAAATGTTTATCTGACGAATCTCTGGTAGTACCTCTTCAAGATATAAAGGTAAACGAAAAGTTGAAATTTGTTGAGCAACCACTCCAAATAGAAGACAGAAAGGTTAAGTTCCTCAAGCCCAAGAGACTGGTGCTAGTCAAAGTGAAATGGGATTTGAAAAGAGGACCTGAGTATACGTGGGAGCTGGAATCAGAAATGAAGCGGAAGTACCCTTACCTGTTTCAGTAAATCTCCAGGACGAGATTTTAAATAAGGTGGGGAGGATGTAAGGACCTTCAAAAATGTCCCACAACACTCCGTAAGTAGAAACTCGGACCCCCAAAACCCTAATCCTCATGAAAAAACCAAGAAATGCAATTTTTCTAGTCGCTCGCGGGCCGCGTAAGCATTAAGCCAAGCTTACGCAGGGCGCGACAGCTTGTTGATGATCCGGATAAGTTTTAGGCCACGTGTCTGACACGTGGCAGACCTACGGCGTGATACGGCAGCCCTAGCCGTAGCTAGGGTGGCCCTCGCGAGCCGCGTAAAAGTTCTCTTCAGGTTTACGCGGGCCGCGAGAGACGTAAAATTTTGCTATAAATTGGACGTGCATGGGGCATTCAACTGTGTTCGAAAATTTCTTCAAAACAGCAAACATTCTGCTTATAAACGAGCGTTTTAGGGCCGATACGCTGCTATGATTTCAGGGTAATAACTCGATCACTGCTACGATACAATGTCCGATCGATTGAAACTGGTCCGATGGATGTTTAAGTGCTGCCCGAATGGCTATACTTTGTCATTCGTCGTGAGGGTTTTGATTTTGTGAGTTTATCGTAAAAATTGAATTAAGTTACTAACCTAGTTTCGTGTACATTGTTATTTAACTAGGTTACCGGGTTTAATCAGTAGGCTAAACTCTGCCCGTCTAAACTTGCAATGTGAGTCATTCTCCTTTTATCCAATTTGTTTCCAAAACCCTATTTATTTTCAAAGTTATAATTACAGGGATTAAGTCTTTGTAGTCTTCAATTACAGCCGGTATGTGGGGTTTTGTATACATTACTTGATTAGCGTCACCATTGGACAACGGGTTAGCCAATGGGTGATATGACCATAGTCACAGAGACAGGTCGAGTGACAAATACCGTTGGGTAATTGGTTGATATAAACATTGTAATCACCCTTAATACTGTAATTTATAACAATGTGTCGTTTTGTACAAATTGAATGACTCGCCAGTATTTACCCGCTGATAAAATCTTTTTAAACATGTTTCAGGTGATTTACTGTGAACCAAGAAATGTGCCGCGTAGCACTCCCAGCTTGGATAAGAATGGCTCAATAAAATGAATAAACATATTTTTTGTAAATAGGGAATTTCCCCGTGAAATTCCTTTATTGTAAACTACGGGGTTTGTCCCAAAGTGTGCAATAAAATAATTGGGCAATGTCAGTTTAAACGATCCTGTTAAAAATTTCTGCTACCATATTACACACAAATACCACGGGTTTCTGTCCCGCGGCTTCTGAACCGGGTAAACCGGGACGGGGGCCGTGACATAGGGGACCACACGAGACAGGTCATGGAATCTCTGTACATACTCAGCAATCTTGGGACCATCCATTTTCAGATTCCAGAACTCGGTTCCAACTTCTGAATCTCAGTTCTCGAGCAGTACTTCTTGCGCATCAGTTCTTTCATCTCATTCCAAGTCATACCATACGCTGCTTCCTCACCTAGGGTCTAAACCTGAAGGTTCCACTAGGATAGAGCTCCGTCTAGGAATAGTCCAGAAATGTAAGTGACCTGGTGCTCAGGCGCACACTTGCTCATTCGTAGCACAGAATCTGTCTTCTCAGCCCATCTAACGAAAGCTACAGCACCTCCAGTGCCGTCAAAGTTCAGAGGCTTACAATCAAGGAACTGCTTGTAAGTACAACCTGTACCAGCAACATCATTCACAGCAAGCATTAGCAAACGCACATGGAATGTCCAAACGTATCGTAATGTGTCTTAAATGACTTAAACATTACCGTGAGGTGGGTTATTTCCTGAGGTACCTCCGCTGTGCTCGGAGCGCAAGGCCTCATGTTGTGCGATTGCTTGTGAAATCCGTTCATGCAGTTCTGCCTCTGTTGTGGGCAACTGATTGTTCCTTCGAGGAGGCATCTTCTATAAAGAAGATTGTATGGGTCAGGTCTTAATCATATAATAAGTGTATAGTATGTATATGTAGTAGCATTCATTGTAGCAAGCAATCAGGTAATCAACACAATTATAACACAAGCATGTAATTTAACAACGTATTTAATGAGAACATTACGATTGAGCTTTCATTAATCATCAACCACAAATACAGTTACATGTTTTACATAAATATCGTATCAAAAGGGAACACAGGGTCACACTACCCTTGTCCAAAATGTCTATCAATCTATCATAAGACATACAATCAAAAGGTGGTCTCCAAAAGGCTTCACTAGCTCAGCTCAATAGCGGTGCTCTCATCAAAAGCAAAGCAACCTACATAAAACCAAAAACCGGCTATGCTGATGGTGGTGGAGGAGGAGGAGGTGGAGGAGGAACAAAAAGCAAGCTGCACACATGCGCTAGCTCCTCCTCAAGATCATAAACATGACGCAACAGATAACTGATCTGCTGCTCAACAGTAAGAAATCGAGTATCAAACTCAGGAAATGGAGTAAGCGGTGCAGGAGGGTGTGAAAATGGGGACGGTGATGAACGAGGAGCAAAAGTAGGCTGACACGGACATGGCATAGGCCGCGGTATCATCTCAAGCTCTAGAATCCTGCGACTCATGATCTCATACTGGAGCTGCAATGATAGAAGTAACTCATCCCGTGTATAACCAGTAAAATGTGAGGGATGGTAGGGATCAGAAATCGGCATGGTATAGGGTGGGAACCATCTTAGTGGCTCGTCAAGTGGTGAAGAAGTAAAATGAGCAGTAGGTGCAGACTGAGGCATGTGGGGGAAAGCTGCTGATACATGAGGGTCATGGCTAGGCTGCTGGCTAGAAGTGCCCTCCCCTGGATGGGGTGCGGGTATATCCTTCAAGAAAACAATAGGCAGGTCGACACGGTGCACATTTGACTCTACTGGGTGAAAAGGAGCAACATCAACAGGTGCAAGTGCAAGTGGAGGAGTGATTGGCCCAATAACAGGAGGGTCAGCGGGTGCAGGAACTGGATTTGGTATGAGGGGTGCAATGTCAGGTATACCAAATGGAATAGGGTCATGATCAGGCAAATGCTCAGGAGCAGGTATCGGCTCAGGATCAGCGGGTGCATCAACAGGCTGATCAACAGGGATAAAATCAAGCTCAAGTCCAGGCTTAATGTCATGTGGAGGAATCGGTGCAGCTGACATGGCTGTATCATCATCAGTATCAGTGACCTAACGTCGCAGTCCAACTGCCTGTAAAGCGGAAGATGACACAGACTCAAAGGAATCTGGGACAGAGTGTAAGCTAGCATCAGAAGAAATCTCAGTAACGGGAATCCCCAGAAGTGGAATAGCAACAACGTCCTCATCAAACTCCCCATTACCATGGGCATCATCAGGGGGACCATCAATAAATAGATCAACATCATCGTCAAAAAGATCATCGAATGGCCAATCTTCAAGAGGAATGACCACTAAAGGAACAGGAGCGAGGATCGGTGCCACGATATGCTCACCATCAGGATGACCGATGATAAGATGATCGGGCACAGGAATTGGAATAACAAAAGGATCCTCGTCTGGGATACCATCAGTAATCGGTAAATCATCTCCGAAATAGGGCAGCACAAATGGCTGAAAGTCATCATCATCGTCGGACATCATCTCCGGGTCACTCTCTATG
Organism: Helianthus tuberosus; assembly: GCA_030545235.1. Classification (NCBI taxonomy): domain Eukaryota; kingdom Viridiplantae; phylum Streptophyta; class Magnoliopsida; order Asterales; family Asteraceae; genus Helianthus; species Helianthus tuberosus. The sequence continues at coordinate 133,181,971 of CM060353.1, read as the reverse complement.
TCAGAAGTAAAGATCTCCGGCTCAGGGACGATCTCATCGTCAGAAACAACAGCCCCGGTCATTAGTGTCAGACAATCCACTCTCAGACGATGACATAGTATCTGTAACATAACAATTACCACATATGCACATATGTTAACTACTAACATTAAGCATGTAATGAATGATAATGCAATCATGTATTCATGTATCCTTCCTAGTCTCCCAGACTGAACTACCTAGTCTCTCAGACTAAACCTCCCAGTCTCTCAGACTGTACCACCCAGTCTCTCAGACTGAACCACCCAGTCTCTCATACTGAACATAACCCTTGAAATGTGTTTCGTGTCTTTTCGTTTGTAAAAATGCTTGTTTTCCTGGATCTGGGCGTTTCATGTATGCAATGAAAACAGGTTGTGAAAACATTTTCATGAGAGCCCTAATGATTGTAGTCTAGACTCGAGAAGGAATCCTAGTTCGCTACAATCAAAGCTCTGATACCAAGCTGTCACACCCTGACTTTTGTGGAAGCGTGATTATGGTGTGACTTTCTTAATATCATTGCATTCAATCATAACAACAACTATATGATAAAAACCATAGATGGTCATCCATTAATTAAGTTTAAAAACATCACAAACATCATTGTTTAAACATAGACTTCAAATTCAAATCTTACAAACCATACGAATTGTTTAGAGTTCCAGAAGGACTCATTAAAAGACTCTAAATAAAATCAGGCTTTGGTAGATGTGTCTCGTCCAGGAATAAGGCACACTAACCAAACCCTAAGACAATGGATGACATCCTTTATTCTTAACGCAACTTGAAACATCCAACGCCCGCCAGATCCACTTTTAATTCCCTGAAATACATGTAGTTTTAAAAACATCAACAAAAGTTGAGCGAGTTCATGTGTTTGTTTGTGTGTATGAATAAACCTTGGATATCATTGTATGTATGTATGTTTTGTAAATCCTGGTATGAAAGCAAAACAAGGAAACAGGTCGATTAATGGTTTGCAAGGACATTAACATGCGTGCAACGGCGTAGGAAGGCTCAAACCTAGCAGATTTTGTACCGGGCCTCCGGCTGTAAATGTTAAAACAGTGCTTCTAGTGTAAATTTGGTGTTTCGGGGAGTGTCCGGTTGTTCAGTTGGTTACTGGTTTGTTATGGTGCTAAACTTGCAGTTTAGTTATGTACCTTTTTGTGACACTTTTGATTCCCGACACTTAGGAAAGCATTCAAGACCATTTAACCATATTTCTGCATAATATTAGATTGTTAAAATGCTGATTATTGCTGAATTTTGCTGAATTCAGCACTTTGGGTGAGTTTTAGGCACTTTCCGGCACTTAAACTATCTCTAGGAAGGCAGGTTTGTGATCCTTACTTTCCTACACACTATACTAGTGTCATACTTGTTTTCTGGCCCATTCTGTGTCTCAATGCACTGTCTATCTATGTGATGAGTTCTGTCAGCATTTTCCTGATTTCTCTGATAATTGTGCTAACCGTGCTACGTGCATCATTTGAGTCAAATAAGCTTTCATGCAATCATGTCATAACATTTGGCAATATATGATGCACATGTGTGTATAAAGCAGTGACCAGAAAGCAGTTAATTGTAATTCAGCACAGTCATTAAGCACTAATCAGGGTTTAATAGTTGTACGGATACCTGGATTTTTGACAGTTGTCACACATAACATGTTAGGATCGGAGGCACTCATGATTGTGTTTGTTTGTATGATTTGAACTATGAATGAATATGGAACAATGTAAAGTGAAGCGGAAATGAATAACAAACTTTGTAAACACAATCGAAGAGAGAATGTTTTGATAAACATTTGCTTTTTCATTAAGTCGAAAGACTACAAATCAAAGCAAAAGATTACAATGCAAGCTTACAAACTAAACTCCCCCTTAGCCTGATACTCCATGGTTGATTGCACACAAGATGAAAGGATTGGACTAGAGGATAAGAACTCGCTCAGTCAATCAAATGTAACAGTACAGGGTACTGCTCCATTTATAGGCAAACCAAACCACTGAGGCATCTCAGTTGATGTCACCATGAAAGCAACGTCTAACAGCCTAACAACCTGTAACAACTGTTCCTATACAAACACTGCTAATCTTAACCACTGATTCTATATAAGACAAGTAATACATTAAACTACTGCTATCTTCTCCCATCAGTGCTTTCCTCAAAGTTGATCAGTCCTTGAGTGGGCAGTGCTTTGTCATCAGTAGATTGAACCAGCAGTGTTTACTTCTTAGCTGTCTTCAGGGCTTCATCAGCAGTTTGAAGGACAGCAGCTGTTGTATACGGACAGTGGATAGAGGACCATCAGATGTTATAATCACTTTCAAGGGGAAAGTCTAAAGTAAACTGCTGCTTATTGTGAATCCACTGTTGTGATCCGGTTTTGGCTTTAATTATTTGTTCCTCTGGTAGGGTTCAATCCCAACAATCTCCCCCTGGAACAGATAATGCCAAAACCCTTCATTATTCTGGATCTTTATTGTCTCATCAGAAGTTCCTTAGCTTGTCTTTTAAATTCTTCTTCAAAATCCTTGGAACTTAAGTCATCCTCATCCCTGCACAGTGTAAGTTCAAGGAGATCTTGTAGATCTTCAACACCAAGGCTTAGTGCTTGTTTCCTTGATATGTACTTCACTTCACCATCGGATCTGATCAGGGTCAATACATGGGTGTTTTGATCAGAGAGCCTCTTTAGTATTTTTGAACCCAATGGGTTTCTTGGGAGAGGTTTATTTACTGATGAGTTGGGAGATTTCGGCCTTGTGAAAATTTGTAAAGCAGTATCCTGAGCTTCAGACATTCGTTTGAAAGCCTTTTCTATGACTTCATTTGCTGCAGCTATGTCTTCTGCAACTTCTTTGTCAATCTGCTCTTGTTTCTTTTGTTGATCTAGCTCATTGTCTGAGATAGCTGCTGATGTGTTTGGTGATGATGATTGGTTCAAAACCTTTTTGGCAAGGACTTGAAGCTTTGCTGATTTGTCTTTATCTAAAGCCATTTTCTTGATGGCTTCTTCAAAATACTCAGCTTCTTTTTGTTTTTCCTCTGCTTTAGTCAGTTGTTTCCTCTTTTCTTGGTTTATCACAATGATTGAGGTATCTGCTGTTGTGATCAGTGGTTCAGAGGTTTTGATCTGCTGCTCTGGATTTTTGTAGTCAGGCTTCTTTGGAGTGTCAGAAACCTTTATCCTCCTTTTCTTGAACCTTTCATAAGCCTCATCTGTATACTGCTTTGTCCATTTTGCTATGGATTCAGCATCTCCAACGTTTGCATCCACCAGCTCCTGTTTCTTTCTTTTGTATTCAGAAGTAAGATCAGCAATGTGCTTTTTGTATTTTCTCCAGTTTGGAACATTCCTCTTCTTGGTTGGATCATTTGTAATTCTTTCAATTCTGTTTGCCTCATGCTTTAATGCAACTATTGGCCATTCTTTGAATTGTTTCTCTTCAGCTGGATAGAATTTTTCTTTCATAATGTACGCAAGATATTCTTTTCTCATTTCTTTCCGTAGATCTACTTTGGGTGGTAAATTTGACATCTCTTTGCTCAGATCTCTTGCATAGTCTTCCATCTGTTTGACTTTAGTAAGCAGGAATTCCATTCTTTCTGAAATGGCTTCATCACCTTGATCTTTGCATTCAAGTTTAGCTCTTATCTTAGCTTGCCTTGCTTTGAGCTCGAGATATTCATCCATATTTTCTGGGACTATGAAGCCTATGAGAGAAGGAAATCTTCTTTTTGAAGGATCATCCTCAGTGTAGAATTGTCTCATCTCATTTTTTACAGCTTCAGGTTCCAGTGGATATTTTGCAGCCATAGGATCATATTTGTCATCACCTGCCTGAGTTGTTTTTCTTTTTCTGGAGTAAATTTTTGGACAGACAGGTGTTGGGACAACCGGTGTTTGAATCACTGTTGTCATTACAACAGATGTTGTAACATCTGATGTCTTCTGCTTTTTAGAAGGAGGTGATGGTGGTGATGTGATATTGATGAGAGCAGTGGTGGATGACTGGCAAACAGCTGTTGAAACAACTGGTGTTTCAACCTCTGTTGTCATTACAACTACTGATGTGTCAGTAGATGTCTTCTGCTTTTGAGCAGGTGGTAATTTGGTGAGTTGTGATGTAGGTTTAGGTTGTGATGGTAGGGCAGTGATTGTAGTGTGTGTCGTAGTGGTGTGTGTTGAAGAAATGGCAGCTGTTTGGCTAGCAGTTTTTGAAACCACTGACATATCAGCTGTTTGGATGGAAGTTTGATATTTGGAGCCTTTGGGAGGTGGTTTAGATATCTGTTTTTCTTTTTCTGGTTCAATATAAACACCATCCTCAATTCCCTTCTTCTTCAACTGCTTGATTTTCTCTCCCTTTTTGGCATTATCTGGAAGGGGGTTATCCATGAAGAGGATAGTGGAAGGAATTTTTCCAGTGGTGCTTTGGATATGAGCCTTGATAGCTTTGATGTCTGCTTGGGTATCTTTAAATCTTAACTCCACCATGTTTGTCAGCATTTGTACATGTATTGCGTGCTGCTGATCAGCCATTTGTTTTTGTTTTTCAAGCAGGGGTTGGAATAAATTCCACAACTCATTTGCAGCAGGTGCAGGTTGTGCAAGTGCTTGAGCTGGAACAGCAGTGGATTGTGCTTTTTGAGCTTTTAACAGCTGTTGCACCATATCTTTTATTTCAGCAACTGATGTTTCAAGTTTTTCAACTCTGCCCATCAATTTCTGATATTTTAAATCATCACCCAAGTTAATGGGATCATCTGATTTCCCACCAGCAGTGGTTGTACCTATGTGTGACTTAGGAACTGAGTCCCAAAAATCACCCATTGATGCCCCTTGTTCTTGGTTCTGGGGTCTTCTCTCTTCAACACTTGATAACCTTTTGAGGGTACCAGTGGTTAAAACAAACTCACTGGTGGTTACCAGAGGTGCTATAGAAGAAATTGCCTTCAAGGGAGTCTTACTAATGAAACAACTGTCCAAATGTAGATCTGTTGATCCATCACTTGTAGTTGCTGCTCCACTTGAACTACCACCAAGAGTTACTTGTAACTCAAGGGGTGTAACCTCCTCAGTTGTTGCTGGGATAGCAGGGGTAGTAGCATCAGACCCAGTCACTTGTGGAAGTATACTCTCAGTGATAGGTGATAGAGAGGAACTGGTTTGTGTCTGAGCTATAGCAACTGCATGCAACAAGGGTATTATGGATTATGGTAATGTGATTGGTGAGGGTATGGGTGTTGAAAGAGACATGTCCTTGGGATCAGGACTGAGGAAGATGGATCCGATTGGGTCCAGAGCTTCATATTGTGGGGTCCCTGTGTTTACAACCTGATCCTTTTGTGAGGATGCAGGAGGAGTTTGAGGTAAGGGTGGAGATCTTTCTACCAACTGTTGTGAGGAAGTAGCAGCAGTGGTTTGTGGTGACATTTGTGTTGTCACTGGCAGTGGCTCTGGGATCTCATCTTCCAGAGTTGCCTTTTTAGAGGCTTTGGTGGGTTTTTTGTATGATTTCTTTTTGGTCTTTTTGGTGATGACAGGTGTGGGTTTCATAGCAGTGGTTGTGCTACTATGATCACCTGGAGCAGTGGGCTCAACAGTAGATGCCTGAGGAGCAGTGGTAGCTGCTATATTCTGCTCAGGCACCTCTGCTTTTGTTTTTATAGGTGCCATCATTCTAGTGAATGTTTCAGGTGTTAAACCTTTTATTTGAAAATAAACACCTTGTTTGAGCAAATTTTCATTTTCCTTTCCAATTTTTTGTTTAAAATAATAGCTTAGAAACCTTGGAAAAAGTAAAAATGATTTGCTATCAACATTTTTTACCAAGTCATTAAAGATCTCCTGGGAATAGTTATAATTTTCATTGTTTAAAATAGCATAACCCAGACATTGGATCTTCAATGGTATTTCGTTAAAAGCAGTTGTTTTATTTGAAACACACATCAAAAGTGTGTGGAATAAAAACCTAGGTGCAGAAGGGAAATAACCTTTTTGTAAGGTATCTATTTTTGTTTGTTCTGCATACGCTCTTTTCAGAAAATCAGTTTTCAACTCGTTTTTGGGAAAAGAAGTTTTACCTTTCTGATCATCGAGCTTAAAGACTTCTGAAATTGATAGTGGAGTAATTTGAATCGCTTTACCCTGTATAGAGGAGTTGATGGCAATGACGGTCTCGCCTTGTTTTTCAAGGGTAGCATTTTTCCAAAACTCTCTCTGGGTTTGTTGATAAATTGGAGCATCAGCAATTAACAAAGTTTTGTACTTTGATGCTGAGAGAATATCAATGATTGAATCGAAGGTGTGGTTGTTGGTGGGTTTTGTGAGTAGACCCAAGTAATTGTGAGGGGATTTGTACGGGATTTCAATGGGTTCAGCGGCTGTTTGAGCGACCTCTTTGGAAGATGATGATGATTTTGACTTTGATTTTGATTTCGTCATTTTGATGAAATGGAGGTTGGAAAGACGAAGAAAGACGAAGAATGATTTGAAATGGAGGTTGGAAACTGCTTTGAGAAGAGAAATTTTGGAATTCAATTCGACAGTGTAAAACCCTGTTTGGGGGTTTTGATCAGGGTTTTATTTAGGGAAAAAGTAAGTGCTGATGTGGCAGCGGTTCAAAGATCTGATGGCTAAGAACTGACCACGTGCCAACCTCTGATGAAAAGATGAATTATGGAGGACAATTGTTTTAGAGGAACCACTGATGAAGCAAATATCAGTGGTTACAACGGTAATAATATGAGAGCAGTGGGTGATTTTTACTATCAGTGGATAGCATATCAGTGGATAAGACACTGACTTTGAACATCAGTGCTTGCCAACAAAATAAGGATCAGGGGTTGACTTTCAGCAGTGGACAGTGGTTAGAAAACAGATGTTTGAACAAAACAGTGATTAGGGGTAAGGTAGTGGTAAAGATTTGAAGACTAGTATATCAACAACTGTTAGTGCACCAGTGGATAAGCTTTTACAAAGATTTTCATTCAAGGTTTTGCCACATGTCAATTACAGGTTTTGAAACTTTTATAGAATCCTGACAGTGGTTCAGTATCCCAGTGTTTTAAAACTTGTTAGCAATCAGTCTTTGATCTGTGATAAAACCAAACTTGAGTTTGACATGACCTTAAACCTTGACACAAACACCATTTCCTTTTGATCCATTTTCGAGGATAATATCACCAAGAAAAAAATAAAGGTTCTATATCCTGATAGGAGATTGAAACTTTTACTATCAAAAACCAGTAAAAGTACAAAATATATTATTCAAAGAAAAATAAAGAGTAATATATCCTGCTTTTTTTTTTTTTTTTTTGAGAAAATCCTTTTCCAGAAAAATAATTAAAGGATTTTCTGAAAACAGCACCAAAAGGAACTGATATAATTTTCCAATAAAACTCTTGATCATATCACACTCAAGTTTATGAAAATGGTCAGTGGTTTGACAACAGTGGTATGAGATTGTAAATACTTTTTGACCTGTTTGGTACCATTTTCTTGTCAGTTGATTGCAAAAATGAGGACACATGAACACATAAGTTTTTGAAAGCCCTGTTCTTGATTTTGTTACCATGTGATGATTCTGATAGCTTGTCTAGTCCTCTTTTAAGTTTATACACTGGAGATACTATTGTTACCTGAACTTTCCTGACCCAATGAATGCACACAGTTGCTTTGATGACCATTTTTACCCCAATTCTTGACTCTTAAGTGTTTTATATTTATATTCTTTTCTTTTGACTTCAAAAGTTTTGAGATAAACACACTTCAGAGTTTTTGTGATTTTCCTTCTTCCCCTTTTTACCCTTCCCATTCATAAGTAATGAAATACTTACTGGGAGGTCTTTATTGAAGAAATACTTAATCCAGAATCATTTTGCAGTAATGTTTTGAGAGATCTGGTCATATTTTGTACATGCATATGTCAAAACTCTCATTACATATGCATTGGACTATTTCCACACCTGATTTTCTTAATATGTTTATAACAGAGTTGATTTGGTCCTTTTCAACAGGATTCCCAACCTGTTTTTCAACACATAAGATCTTGTAACTAAAGTTTTAATATCTCTCTTTTTATGTTAACAAAAACACTAATGTTATTTAATCAAACATAGGTTTTGTTGACATGAGGTACACACTTTAGCAACAAACATGATGGAAACAACACGAACTTCAAAACAACAATTGAAATCAATTTTCGTAACTAATTATACCACAGTTATCAGATATATTTTCAGATCTGGAAACTATAGGTGATTTATGCATGACGTCACTTGTTATATGAAATTTGTGTGTCCTATGACATCTTGGTTGTTTTACTGAGTTTTTGGGTAGTCACTTGGAATCGTGATTACTCGTTACTCTGTTTTTCAAATGACTACAATCAACCTTAGTATCAATGAATTTTGAGCTGAACTGTTATGTCAAATTGATTGTTAGATCGAATTTGACTGTCCAGGCTCTTATACCAATTGTTAGGATCGGAGGCACTCATGATTGTGTTTGTTTGTATGATTTGAACTATGAATGAATATGGAACAATGTAAAGTGCAGCGGAAATGAATAACAAACTTTGTAAACACAATCGAAGAGAGAAAGTTTTGATAGACATTTGCTTTTTCATTAAGTCGAAAGATTACAAATCAAAGCAAAAGATTACAATGCAAGCTTACAAACTAAACTCCCCCTCAGCCTGATACTCCATGGTTGATTGCACACAAGATGAAAGGATTGGACTAGAGGAGAAGAACTCGCTCAGTCAATCAAATGTAACAGTACAGGGTACTGCTCCATTTATAGGCAAACCAAACCACTGAGGCATCTCAGCTGACGTCACCATGAAAGCGATGTCTAACAGCCTAACAACCTGTAACAACTGTTCCTATACAAACACTGCTAATCTTAACCACTGATTCTATATAAGACAAGTAATAAAAACTACTGCTATCTTCTCCCATCAGTGCTTTCCTCAAAGTTGATCAGTCCTTGAGTGGGCAGTGCTTTGTCATCAGTAGATTGAACCAGCAGTGTTTACTTCTTAGCAGTCTTCAGGGCTTCATCAGCAGTTTGAAGGACAGCAGCTGTTGATTACGGACAGTGGATAGAGGACCATCAGATGTTATAATCACTTTCAAGGGGAAAGTCTAAAGTAAACTGCTGCTTATTGTGAATCCACTGTTGTGATCCGGTTTTGGCTTTAATTATCTGTTCCTCTGGTAGGGTTCAATCCCAACATAACATCGCTCATTTACGGACTAAAACCTTAAATACACAGGTGTATACTCTTTAGGACGCTATACACAAGTGTATACCAAACTAAAGTACACGCTATACAAAAGTGTACATCAAGTTTCATACAACATAACAATCTAATAAAAAAAAGCCAAACTGCAATACGATACAAAAAAATCTAATAAAAATTCACTACAACAATGACTGATCAAAACAAACAATCGGACCAAAACCTCATTATTTAACAAGTAGAACATATTACTGAAACCCTAACTTCCGTTTTGAATCAAAACAAACAATCTCTATACTGAAACCCTAACTTCCGTTTTTGAAGACATGAGAAGAAGTCTAAAATATACACAATGTACACCAAGTTGACGAATCAGATTAACACTTATAGCCGGCGTCTTGTTACCTTTTGCTCGCGAAATCGTTAGAGTGATCCGGAGACAGCTTCAATACGACGGTCGTATTTTAGATATAAAGTTGCTTTGTTTTTTGAATAAAAGTTGAATATAGGGTTTTATTAAACAGATTTGCAAAATAATAGGGATTGATGGAATCAAGAAACATTTGGAAACTATTCAGTTTCCGGTTATTGTTAAAACAAAATGTGTATTTACACAAATACCCTAATACATCTAATAAAAGGTCATAACTAACTAAATAATTACCATCATGCCATTCATTTAAAATCACTAGATGATGAAAATCAAGGGTCCAGATCAGTTCACACGGTTCACAAATAGGAGGTTGTTCACTCTAGAACCCTACCCTATATATATATATATATATATATATAGAGAGAGAGAGAGAGAGAGTTCTAGAGTGAACGCTAGGTTGAGAGTGAATTGTGTGAACTAATCTGGGCCATTGGATTACATCATCTAGAGATTTTTAAACAATGACAAGATTGTAATTATAATGTTATAACTTCTCTTTAAAATAATTGACAAAAGGGTATTTTCATCATTTGTAAATTGCATTTATTAAACAATATAATCAAAATCCCTAGAATCTCGCTAGTTTCCGTTTATACAAGATACACAGCTGTTAGTGTATACACGTGTGTAAAGTCTCGCTAGTATTAGTTTATACAAGATATACAGATGTTAGTTTATACACATGTGTACAGTGTCGCAAATTATCAGTTTATACAAGATACACAACTGTTAGTTTATACACATGTGTACAGTCTCGCTAACTATCAGTCTATACAAGATACACAACTGTTAGTTTATACGCATGTGTACATCATATTATACATCCGTGTATTATATTCATAAATGGTTACATATGTGTATATTAACAACATATAGTATATTATGCATGCACACGAGTAGATTCATATAAAAAGTATGAAATTAATGAAAACGAAACAAGTCACATGTATGTAAATTCGTAATATGCATATGTGTATATACATAATAATATACATATGTGTATATCCATAACAAATAACAAAAAACATAATACGTATGCACATATAAGTAGATTTGTATGAAATTATAAAAGCAACTAGAACCATACAAGTTACATGTATGTATAAACGTAATATATGCATATGTGTGTATATAATCATATAATTAAAACAACAATGTGCATATGTGAATCGAATCAATTATATTTGTATCTTCACGTGATACTCGACATACATATATGTGTAGAGTGAGATACATATATGTATCAAAGTGATACCTAGGTTTCTTAATTGATTATTTCACGTATCGATTATGTATACTATATACGTATAATCCTTGCTCTCATGATCAGTTAGTTTTTTTACTCAGTGTTTGATTATGTTGGTAATAGCAAAAATAAATAACTTTATCACATATTCAAAAAAAAGTTCATGCCCAAAAATAATTACAATTTCAATCTCTGGGAAATTTTTTAATATTTATTGAAAATTATAAAAAGTTAATAACCATATATTATGATATCTATATATACGAGTAATAAAAGAAAAAACAATATTCAAATTAAAATTCAAACAAAATCTACAGATAAAGAAATGAGTGCTACGAATATTTGAAAATTAAATAATTTGTAAACAGAATATTTCTAAAAAAATATTTGAAAAAGAATAATAGTTTTGTCTTTATCATTTTCTTCTTGAGTGATAAGAATACCTGCAATATTCATTAATCAACTTCAATATATGAGCTAAAGATGTAGAATGATAATGTCGTAATCCATGATGGTCTATCAAAATTTAAAGCCCTTGGATCTCTTGTAATTAAAATAATTAAAAATGAGAAAGAGAGTTAAGAGATGAGAAAATTAAGGGATTTTAATTAAAAGTACTTAGCTAATGTCACTCTTACCCTTTTAATCTAAAGAGTTAAATGTCATTTTAATCCTTGTGATTTGGACCATTTTGTCAGTTTAGTCCAAAGGTTTCATTTTTCTCCTGTCGATTCAAAAAGGTTTCACCGTTGCCATTTTAGTCCATTGGGTTAACTTCATCCATTTATTCTGTTAACGAAGGGCAATTCAGACATTTTATATGTAATTCTGTTAACTAAAATGGCAATTCGGCTATATAAAATGACCGAATTGCCCTTCTCGTTAACAGAAAAAATGGATGAAGTTAAACTAGTGGATTAAAATTGCAACAATGATACCTTTTTGGACCCACAGGCGAAAAATAAAACCTTTGGACTAAAATGACAAAGTGACCCAAACCACAGAGACTAAAATAGCATTTAACTCTAATCTAAAAATTATTAAGGGCCAAGATTTGTAACATCCCATTATTTTAGTAGGAATTATAAAATATATTTATTATATTTGTTAAATTCGTTAAAGACCCTATATTCAGTGTTTGCTTTAGTAATATGAATATGGGTATAATTAGAAATATATTGTGAAAGAGGGGATATTAAGAAATTAAAGCATTCAACCAAGGATAGTAAATCCCATAAGAAGTATAAGGACCAGAATTGCCAAATGATATGAACTTAATAAATATAAAATTTTGGCTAATAAAAAGAAGAAAGCCACGTTTATTTACCTGGAAACTTCTGGTGAATTTGGTGTGGGTTCTATGATGAACAACGGGAGTGGATGGTGCCAAGGAGAAAAGATGATGTTCCAACGAATTAAAGTTGTAGAGCAAGGGTTTTCATGTATTCATCAGGAAGCAAGGTATGTAATTCTATCTTCCTAAAACCCTAGATTTTAGGTGATCGATCTTGAATTGTTGATGAAACTTAGATGCATGTATAAGAATTTGGTACAAAATGGGCTGATTAAGGATATTGAAACAAAATTATTATATGAACACATTTCTGAAACACACCAGGTGTTTGACAAAATGCCACACCGAAGAAACAATGATGTTTTAATAGAAAATTTGATGGTAACTTATACTAAAATTGGTTTTGTGTGTGTGTGTGTGTATATATATATATGCATTTCTATAAACATTTTATCTGGGTTCTAACCAGGAGATATAAGCGTATGGTTAAGTTCTAATTTGAATCTGGAACAAAATTACGAGCTGAATTCGTAATAAAATCACAACTATTGAGTGTCCATTTGATGTGTTATTTATATGGTTAGAAAGATACTTGAGTCTACTTGTACTGATTTTGATCATCAGGAGTCAACAAGATCAGAAGATGGGTCAAAATTATAAAATATTATAGTTGCATAGAAAGTTCAATTAAATCTTAAAACAGGTTAAGTAACCATGAATGGGGCGAGTTGGGATCTAAAGTTAAACATGATTATAATGATATCATGACTTGTACTTAAGTCTGGTATCTAGAGTGAATATTATAAAAGAGGTTACAAATATTACATGTAATTCAATCCACTTATTTATGATGAGTTGGCGAGAGGGTGTTAAAAGATTGTTTAATTTATATGTAATAGTTTGACTTCAATGGGATCATCGGCTCGTCAAGAAAATCAGAAGATAAATTAATCCTACGGGCGAAGGTGAGTGTTTCACACATTACTGGAATAAGTAAATATATGTGAATGAATTGTGATTGTTAAATTAGTTTGACTATGAGATAACCTTTGGTAGCATTGGAGAATGATAACGAGTTTGATGTTAAAAGGTAAACAAGGGTAAATGTTCAATATAATTATCATGAGGTAAGTAACTACACTAGACCTCGTATGAAAGTTTAACTAGTACAATTATCATGTGGTGGGTACCTTGTAACTGGTACAAAGTCATGGATCTCTTAATTGTTACGGTACTAGTATGATTGATCTAAAAGTTACGCAAGTTGTCTTATTGCTAAAAGGTGTGATATGTGTGGTTTAGAAAGGAAGTTGTGGTGAATGAAGATAAACTCTAGATTTGAATAATGTTACGGAAGGCATCAAGGATCACCTAGTTATCCATAACTTTTCTTCTGACAATGAGTATGAAGTTGAAAGTTAAACAAAGGTTAATGTTGAATGTGATCATCACGAGGTAAGCAACCTAACCTTGTCAACCCTTGTTACGAGAGAAGTTAATATATGATGTAATAAAACTTTCGAATAAAGTAGGTTGGTCTTTATTTAATGTTGACCACTAACCATCTTCCTGTTATGTGATCTTCAAAGATATTTTATCAATTGGTTGAATAGGCTTACGGTTATGGAAATGAAGCTTAGACTTGGTTAAACTAAATGTTATTGAACTGGATGTATCCTACACCAAAATACCAGTCTATATGCTGGAGACATACTGTACACTAAAAAAAAAGTTGATTTTTGTTGTTTTGAGCGTACAAAATTCCACCTGGGCCTCATGTACGTTGCCGGTTCAGTGTCATATACTAACTTGCGACAGGAAGAGACAACAAGTGTGCCATACGCTAAGGGGCGTATGGTACACCAGGTATAAAATTGTTGCTGAAATATGGGCATAATATGAGGTTTAAAAGTGGATAAACATGAGTCGAGTGGTTCCATCACAGGGTGGAAGTGACTGAACGTATAATTCATATTTAACTATAATGATGAAGATGGATTGAGTTAACTTAGATGTTCAATTATTCTAAGAATAATCATTATTTTTAAAGTTCTTAAATTAAGAGTATTACGAGAGTTAGTTTTCTTATGGTAACCACTCATATAGTTTACACTAATTGTGTTTTTATGATACGCCAGGTATGGGATTGAGAATACATAAACCTAGTATGGTTACGAAGATGGGAGTTAAAGATCGCATATAACATATATACAAGATGGATTCTATAAAAGGCGAGATTTCATTATCTAACGGATGAAAGGTTATTTGTATATTTTAAATTGGATATCTCACATCGAATGGTGATTGATAATCAAGTACACGGGATGACATAAGAAAAACACACTAAAAGCATTGTTCAAATATTTATCAAGTTGTTAAGAATTTTTTTAAGTCCTGTTAGTTTATGAAATAAATTCATGATATTTAAGTTTTGATAACTAAAGACGTTATGATGACTTTGGGATACTGAGACCAATTAATGATATTATAAAAAAAATTGGGACCTATTTTCCGCATTAAATTGCGTTGAAATGTAAAAAAAATTGAGGTGTTACAAGTTGGTATCAGAGCTGTGGTTTAGGGGATTCAGGTATATGGATGAAAATGCTTGAACCTAAACCTTTTGCTCTTGTTACGTGAAGTGTGTTTAACTCGAGACTTGATTAAGATACCAAGGTATGCTTATATAAGAGCTTACTAATTATGTTGTTGTAGTATGTTGTGAATGGATGGCTGTACTTGTAAAGAGAATGAATAAAATTGTGATTATTTACCAAGGTTATATTGGGCACTTGAGGGTACGTACCTACATTGAAATATTTATATATTAGAATGCTTCCAAGTTGTTGATAGAATAATAGTGTATAAATACGCACACATGCGAGGAGTATAACTGGTAATTTTGCCTAAAGATGTGTGATACTATGGCACATGATAAAACAATATTGAACTAAAATTCCAGTACTTCGGATATGATATGGTAATAACATGAATACCTATGTATAGTATGTGGACTACTTCATTTGGCTAGTGTAAGTAGTAAACATGCGGTACTAAAGTGTTCTAGGGTTTATCATAACCATGTTCAAGGTAACAAAGAGTAAGTGGACATGGTGTAATATATTGTAGAGTTACCATATACTAACATGATGAATTTTACAGATTCACAAGAATTGGAGGAAACAACAATGGTCACAAGATGGTGACTAATGGAGTAGAGGATCGGTGATAGCCTGATAGGTGACCATCTGTTGTAAGAGTCACAAGTGTGAGTGACCATTGGGTGTAAATGTCACATGATGCGGAGTTAACCGGTTGCAAGAGTTACTATTGGATGACCATCCGGATAAAAAAAAATCAAAGTGTGAGTGACCATCCGATGTAAGAGTCAAAAGTGTGGGTGACCATTCGGTGTAAGAGTTGCATGATTTGAAGTTATCTAGTTGTAAGAGTCATTGGTGGGTGACCATCAGGATTAAAAATGATCAAAGTGTAAATGACCATTCGTTGTAAGAGTCACATGATGTGGAGTTATCCGGTTGTAAGAGTCACGGGGGTGACCATCCGGTTAAACGAACTGATCATCTGTGATTGTTTAAACGGATTGATCGACAATAGTTGATAAATAGACTGATCCTCTGAGGGTGTTTATATGGACTGATCATCCATAGATATTACGCGAACCATTCAAATAGGAAGATTGCTCTCGATAATCAGCATTTTATAAATCCCAATGATGAAGGCTCGGGGAAGATACGCAGTAACAGAGACAGTGATTTGAAGAGATAAAGCATGGCATATGAGGGCTTTTAGCCTCACAAGTAAGTTGAAATGAATTCTTATTCTTATTCAAGAAATATGTGCAACATGGTTAAATAAAAGTGTTTAATTGGTAAATATTAAACGTGAAGCATATCTATAGAAACCGATATGGTTAAGATTTTGTGACCATGATTTTTATTGAACATGATGTGAAGTCCAAAATCAAGCAACGAAACCGTAAGTTACCTGACTATGAATTAACAATGAGATGTCATCTATAATAATGTGCATATTTAGTAATCTCTTTGCTAAAGCTTTTTTTGGGGTTTAATTAATAGCAGTAACTATAATTTGGGATATGAACATGGCATATGGTCTATATATAAGATTATGCGAACCCAAGATTGTATTAAGACCTAAGATGAAACAAGAACCCTAAGGTTGTAAACGAGCTATTATATGTATTGTAGTTCACTGGTGTATAGTTGTTAAGATTCGTTATATTATTATATAACAAAAGCTAAGTGGAATCACAAAGTAGAAATGATGATTTGTTGGAATATACCACTAGGGAATATCAATGGAAGCACAAGTTATCAATAATTCAATAAGTCCTAAATGGATTAAGAATGTTGATGTGTGACATATAAACTGCAATGGAATATCAATCTTTTATGTGATATACTAAGCCACTAATTGAATCACAAATGTTGCAATGTATAACTCATTGTAATTGTAGTAGATCAATATGTAATGAAATGATTACAAATTCCTTGTTGATTCAAGAGTTTGGGTGATTACTAACAAACTATTAGGATCATTGGGATGCTATTATAAGAACGGCTTATATGGGTGATGCATTTTGGATTTGGAAGTCCAGGTAAATAGCTTTTATCTCTTCATCGAAGTTATATGTTAAACAACTGTGTGGAGTTGTGTGGTTAGTGAAGGAGATACCTCGTGAAATCTTTAGTATGAAAGAAAAGTCCTAATAATTCGGTTGCATGAATCGTATAATAGTTGTTAAAGGTCACAAGTCTATATTATGATCTAGTGGAACGTTACCTAAACGTCATAAGAATATGCCATGCCAATTTCTTTATAAAGCCAGTAAAGATATTGATTCATATCGTATGTTAAATAACGATCATAGTAGTTGTAAATGGAGTCACTAGTGTTTAAAAGTCACCTAAGGTAATTTTGATTCATATCATATGTTATATATAGTAGTTGTAAATGGAGTCACTGGTGATTAAATCTCACATAAGGTGATGATTAGATCATGTTAACTGGGTTGTGTATGATGAATGAATTCAAACAAGGTGTGATATATGCGCAAATTAATACATTTGGAGTAAATTATGAACGACCTACATCTTTTGTAAAAATAAACAAAATACATGTGTGTGTAATGTATAAATGATCCAAATTAAGGCCATAATGATGTTTGACCCATTAGTTGAATTAATGTGTCAATTGCGAATTCAACAACTTTGGGATGAAAAAAAAAAACAAGAAGTAATCACTAGACTTGGAAACCAGGGCTGAGATATTTGGTATAATCTAATTAAGGTCCATGTATATTAGTTAAAAAATAAGAAGGGGTCACAAGATCTTCTGGCCAAGCTTATATTTGAATGTAAATTAATACTTGAAAATCACAACCATTACTTGTTGTATTGTTTGATAAAGAAGTGTACCGAAAGAATGTATCTATGTAATGTTGAACTTACTTAGATATGATTGTCATCCGATCATGGTAAAACGGTGATGATCTCCTTGTTGAGAAGTGCATTACATACATTATAGGATCATTAAGATTCAAGCTGAGTGTAGGACATCAGTAAATCGGTAATATATATATATATATATATATATATATATATATATATATATATATATATACTTATACTGAAATAATATGGCCTTTGGATTACGATATACGCAACAAGAAAAGTGTATTAACTATGATAATTTTGGTTCAAGAAGAATAATGTTAGTTGAAGCACTTAGTAGACAATGAAGACATCGGATTGAGATCTAAGGTCTATTGTCTACTGTGGGAAGAAAGATGATCAGATAGTATTATCATATATTATTTACGAACGACAAGGTTTCGAGGACGAAACCTATATAAGAGGGGTAGATTTGTAACATCCCATTATTTTAGTAGGAATTATAAAATATATTTATTATATTTGTTAAATTCGTTAAAGACCCTATATTCAGTGTTTGCTTTAGTAATATGAATATGGGTATAATTAGAAATATATTGTGAAAGAGGGGATATTAAGAAATTAAAGCATTCAACCAAGGATAGTAAATCCCATAAGAAGTATAAGGACCAGAATTGCCAAATGATATGAACTTAATAAATATAAAATTTTGGCTAATAAAAAGAAGAAAGCCACGTTTATTTACCTGGAAACTTCTGGTGAATTTGGTGTGGGTTCTATGATGAACAACGGGAGTGGATGGTGCCAAGGAGAAAAGATGATGTTCCAACGAATTAAAGTTGTAGAGCAAGGGTTTTCATGTATTCATCAGGAAGCAAGGTATGTAATTCTATCTTCCTAAAACCCTAGATTTTAGGTGATCGATCTTGAATTGTTGATGAAACTTAGATGCATGTATAAGAATTTGGTACAAAATGGGCTGATTAAGGATATTGAAACAAAATTATTATATGAACACATTTCTGAAACACACCAGGTGTTTGACAAAATGCCACACCGAAGAAACAATGATGTTTTAATAGAAAATTTGATGGTAACTTATACTAAAATTGGTTTTGTGTGTGTGTGTGTGTATATATATATATGCATTTCTATAAACATTTTATCTGGGTTCTAACCAGGAGATATAAGCGTATGGTTAAGTTCTAATTTGAATCTGGAACAAAATTACGAGCTGAATTCGTAATAAAATCACAACTATTGAGTGTCCATTTGATGTGTTATTTATATGGTTAGAAAGATACTTGAGTCTACTTGTACTGATTTTGATCATCAGGAGTCAACAAGATCAGAAGATGGGTCAAAATTATAAAATATTATAGTTGCATAGAAAGTTCAATTAAATCTTAAAACAGGTTAAGTAACCATGAATGGGGCGAGTTGGGATCTAAAGTTAAACATGATTATAATGATATCATGACTTGTACTTAAGTCTGGTATCTAGAGTGAATATTATAAAAGAGGTTACAAATATTACATGTAATTCAATCCACTTATTTATGATGAGTTGGCGAGAGGGTGTTAAAAGATTGTTTAATTTATATGTAATAGTTTGACTTCAATGGGATCATCGGCTCGTCAAGAAAATCAGAAGATAAATTAATCCTACGGGCGAAGGTGAGTGTTTCACACATTACTGGAATAAGTAAATATATGTGAATGAATTGTGATTGTTAAATTAGTTTGACTATGAGATAACCTTTGGTAGCATTGGAGAATGATAACGAGTTTGATGTTAAAAGGTAAACAAGGGTAAATGTTCAATATAATTATCATGAGGTAAGTAACTACACTAGACCTCGTATGAAAGTTTAACTAGTACAATTATCATGTGGTGGGTACCTTGTAACTGGTACAAAGTCATGGATCTCTTAATTGTTACGGTACTAGTATGATTGATCTAAAAGTTACGCAAGTTGTCTTATTGCTAAAAGGTGTGATATGTGTGGTTTAGAAAGGAAGTTGTGGTGAATGAAGATAAACTCTAGATTTGAATAATGTTACGGAAGGCATCAAGGATCACCTAGTTATCCATAACTTTTCTTCTGACAATGAGTATGAAGTTGAAAGTTAAACAAAGGTTAATGTTGAATGTGATCATCACGAGGTAAGCAACCTAACCTTGTCAACCCTTGTTACGAGAGAAGTTAATATATGATGTAATAAAACTTTCGAATAAAGTAGGTTGGTCTTTATTTAATGTTGACCACTAACCATCTTCCTGTTATGTGATCTTCAAAGATATTTTATCAATTGGTTGAATAGGCTTACGGTTATGGAAATGAAGCTTAGACTTGGTTAAACTAAATGTTATTGAACTGGATGTATCCTACACCAAAATACCAGTCTATATGCTGGAGACATACTGTACACTAAAAAAAAAGTTGATTTTTGTTGTTTTGAGCGTACAAAATTCCACCTGGGCCTCATGTACGTTGCCGGTTCAGTGTCATATACTAACTTGCGACAGGAAGAGACAACAAGTGTGCCATACGCTAAGGGGCGTATGGTACACCAGGTATAAAATTGTTGCTGAAATATGGGCATAATATGAGGTTTAAAAGTGGATAAACATGAGTCGAGTGGTTCCATCACAGGGTGGAAGTGACTGAACGTATAATTCATATTTAACTATAATGATGAAGATGGATTGAGTTAACTTAGATGTTCAATTATTCTAAGAATAATCATTATTTTTAAAGTTCTTAAATTAAGAGTATTACGAGAGTTAGTTTTCTTATGGTAACCACTCATATAGTTTACACTAATTGTGTTTTTATGATACGCCAGGTATGGGATTGAGAATACATAAACCTAGTATGGTTACGAAGATGGGAGTTAAAGATCGCATATAACATATATACAAGATGGATTCTATAAAAGGCGAGATTTCATTATCTAACGGATGAAAGGTTATTTGTATATTTTAAATTGGATATCTCACATCGAATGGTGATTGATAATCAAGTACACGGGATGACATAAGAAAAACACACTAAAAGCATTGTTCAAATATTTATCAAGTTGTTAAGAATTTTTTTAAGTCCTGTTAGTTTATGAAATAAATTCATGATATTTAAGTTTTGATAACTAAAGACGTTATGATGACTTTGGGATACTGAGACCAATTAATGATATTATAAAAAAAATTGGGACCTATTTTCCGCATTAAATTGCGTTGAAATGTAAAAAAAATTGAGGTGTTACAAGATTAGTTCACTTTCAAGAAGTTGTTCATTCTTAAACCTAATCCTATATATATTCGATCTATTTGAATGTTGACTATGAGGATATATGGTACGCTAATGATGAGTAATTGTGACCTATGTATTAACTCATGTCAAAGATATTAATCTAACCGCGATATAATCACAATTGTGTATCCCATTATTTGAACGAGTCGATCAGGTTGGCACGGATTAGGGTAAATTACACTTTTCGTCATTTATGTTTATAGCAGGTTGCAATGGATAGCCTTTAACTTCAATAATTTAGGGATGGGATTTTTTACCGAAATACTGGTACCATACCGGTACCGTACCGATGCCGTACCGTACCGATCATAAACGGTACCGGTATCGGTAATAGATTTTTCGAAATTCGGTATCGGTAAAAAACGATATCGGTACCGGTATTTTTCGGTAAATACCAGTATTAATACCGAATTTAATAATGGCCTTATGTATTTTGCTATTATCTTAGATCCCACTATGAAGTTATATTTTCTTGAACATTGTTGTACAAAAACCAATATCAAATTTCTTTTCTTTGGTTATTTTTAATCAATCATGATGATTTTTAGACATGTTGGAATTTGGATGTTAAAAGTCGAACACATGGATGTTTACCATTTGATTTTTTTGACTACTTAATATGTTTACCATTTGTTTACATTCTTCTATATATTACTCTAGTTCAATTAATAATGGATGGATGTGTGCACATGAAATTTTTTTAGGTAAAACAATGGATGACACCAAAGCGGTACCAATATGGTAAAGTACCGAAATACCGGTACCGATACCGGTACCGAATCTATAAATACGGTACGGTAATCGGTATCAACATTTCCTCAATTTTGGTAACGTTATTTACGGTATCAGTACGATACCGGTATCGTACCGATCTCATCCCTACAATAATTACAGTCACAATCATTTATTTAGAAAACGCATTACACCTTTCGTCCTTTAGCACTAACCAAGTTAAAATTTCCAGTTATGTCAATTCACTTAAGGGTATTCTATTCATTTCATGTTTTTATTTAAAATGTTCATTAATAAATAAACATCATCTTCTCCAATCCTAACCCTAGAATCTCTCATCTTCATCTCTCTCCAACCAACCTCTACCACCACCACTCCTAACTCTAGGTATATATAACAAAAGTGATTGATTAATCCACAAAATGATCAATCAACTAAATGTTCTTCATACTTCATCACAGCTTAATCAGTTGATCTAACATCAAGATCATAAGTGAGACAATCCAACTGTTTGAGCATTTAAGTAAAACCAAGTATTTCCCCAAATACAAAATTGATAGTGTGTCACAGATTTTGATCTAAACCTAATACAAAATTTTATAAATACAGCTCATCTTATAAGCTTTATAATCTATAACCAATTCAAATATCCAAACTAGCCCATTTGATATACAAAACTTTATCACACCCACATGAAATCAGGCTCACTGAGACAAATCATCGAACAGCTGGTGCTCAACACAACTGAACATACTAATCGATACCCAACTGAAACAATTATTTAACAAATTGAATTATTGAAAGATCGAAAGGATTGATAATCAAAAGAAATTACTGGGATCTTGTGAAGAGGGACTTGCGACTTGAAGTAGATGTAATCACCAGGTGCAGAAAACCCACCTTTCATTGCTGCTGATTTTGATGATGATCGTTACTATTTGAAGCCCATTAAGTGTTGTTTTGTTCAGAGAATCGTGTAGGTTCCTCATTTTCTATTTTACATGATTGAAGGAAAAGATGAACCACGTGATCGAGCCCCGAATATGAATACATCGTGTAGGACAGATGAGAGATTCTAGGGTTAGCGTTGGGGTTGGGGGAAGATGATGTTTTTTTTTTATAAATGTAATATTTTTAGTTTTATTTAATAATGTACATTTTTAATAAAAGAATGAAATGACCAGAATACCCTTGAGTGGATAGACATAACTGAAATTTTTAACTTGGTTAGTGTTAAATGACGAAAGGTGTGATGCGTTTTCCAAATAAAGGATTGTAACTGTAATTATTGAAGTTAAAGGCTATCCATTGCAACCCGCTACAAACATAAAGGGCGAAAAGTGTAATTTACCCCATGGTTTATAAACAACTTGACTGGTTGTAATAAATCATAATTAGTTGTAAATGGGTTAAACAAGACGCATAAGTTAAAACTGAGCGTAAGCGCTCAAGCAAATATGTTTAACTGAACGAATTAAACAACCAAGATGGAGCATGTTTGATAATAAAAAAATTATAAATTCATACAGTTTAACCTGATTATTTATGACATATTATTAAAGGAGTTAAACCTTAATTCAGGGTGTAAGGAGTGGTTAAACACTTTGGAGTGGCAAACCAAAAAACCGACCAATCAGAGCGCGTCATGTCAATCAGTGAAAAGTGTTTAAACTTTGGTGAAAAGTGTTGACAATGGTTTAGACACTTGGTGAAGTGGTAAACTATTTTAAAAAAAAAAGGAAAAAAATGTGATTGGTTGAGTTAGGAATGGACCCCACCCACAATACCCTCTCTCTCCTTCCCCCTTCACCGAGTCGGCATCCTCTCCCCGCTCCATTCACCACACCGCGCGGCAAAGGGGTCGGCGGCGGTGTTCCCGCGCGGCAAACACCCTTTGCCGCTCAACTTTGACGACCACTCCGTATACCCTAATCTATATCTTATGTTTTTCTGAAAGCTGAAAATTTTGATTGATAATCGAGATTCTTTTGAGGAATGATTAATTTTAGCATTTTTTTTCCAAATAAAACACGTACTGTAGAATAGCTGACATAATAATTATTGATTTTGTCAAACAATCATCTTATCGTTGGTCCACCGAAAAAGATAAGGGTGGACAGTATGGTTCGGTGAACATCATCCGGGGGTGGCAGTCACCCCACGGGGAACGAAGGCCGGCCTCTTTTCGGTGAGTGAGGAGTGCTTTCTTCGGTGACTACTCACTGCTGTGGGGAAGAGGAGGGAAGGAGGAGAGAGAGGGGTTTAATAGTGGGTCCCAATCCCTTTCAATCAATCATAATTTTTTTTAAATTCTTTACCACTCTCTAGGTGTTTGAACCATTGCTGGTGATTGAGTGCAAAATGGGGAGTGAAATTGGGACTTGAC
This sequence comes from Helianthus tuberosus, assembly GCA_030545235.1. Taxonomy (NCBI): domain Eukaryota; kingdom Viridiplantae; phylum Streptophyta; class Magnoliopsida; order Asterales; family Asteraceae; genus Helianthus; species Helianthus tuberosus. The sequence goes on along the minus strand of CM060353.1, from coordinate 133,157,847 downwards.
ATGACATGCTATTATTGGCTAGAGAATAACTCAAACACCCTAAAGTGATTGAACCATACCCTCCACCCTAATGCAGTCGCATGTCGAATAGTAAAATCGTTTTGTAGCAAATTATTTTTTAACAACTAATTACACAAAAAATTAGTTGATTCGACATTTATTCTACGTAAGCAAGTGTACTCATAATAACCACACAGAGAGAGAAATAATAACAGCTTAAAAGTTCGTCCAATATGTCACATAAAAAAATATAAGTGTGTATATAATTCTTATAATTCTCTAGTTCGAACAACGAGCATAACTTTTATTAGAAAGCTTCCAATAGAAGTTACAGTTTTTTATAAAGTATAAAGAAATATGTTTTTGAAATATGATTTAGGATCAAATACAAATTCTCCTGAAAATAAGTAGCCATACGAAGGATATCAAACGGACTCCGATTGACCTATTCAAACGACATTTGAACCGTCTCATCTACGATGTGAGATTTTAGGTTTTTTAGATGTTTAGCTTGCAGATTTTATACTTTTTGGTTTACATCATTGTGTCTTTTATTTGTTACTATTTCTTTTTTATATTTGCGTTATTGTGTTTTTTTTGTGATTTATTGTGTATTTTTTTCAACACTGTGTTATATTTTACGATTCAATATATCTTTACACTTTTTATTTTTAGTAGACATTGTAGAATAACTTTACCCTTTGACAGTGTTCTTGCCCCGGTCCCCTTCTCCACCCCCCTATGGCAGTGTTCACTCAATGTTTTTATAATAAATTAAAAACACTTAATCTTTTTATAAAAAAAATATAAAACTAATCTATACTATCTATAATAAGAGAAGATGAGCTGATGTAAAACTACCTACGTGTCAAATTCTAAGTTATGTCACATGTCAATGATGATGTCATAATTCCGGTTTATAATATAATCTATAAAAGATGTCATTGATTTTTAATAGAACTAATAGTGGTATTTTTAGGCGGGATAATTTAAAAGATTTAAATTTGAAAGCCCTAAACATAAACCTAAAACCACATCTCAGATAAACATCTTCTCTCTCTTCCATCATTCTCTTTCTAAAACCAACTTTCTCTTCCATCATCCTCACAATCGTCTTATCTCCTCTTCAGTTCTTCCTCTAGAATCTTCCTAAACAATGTGTCGATTGAAGAAAGAAAGGAATTCCACAACAGAGTGAGTAACAACTGACCAACAATTTAAACATCAATCGACACATTTAGCCCTAATTTGATGAACTTTTGCGATGGATCCGAAAGCAGTGGTGCTGGAAATAAGTTCGGATGATGATGAGAAGGAGACTAACGGTGGATTGAAGTCGTCGAGAGTTGACTTGGATGATGATGACTGTGTGGTATGTAATTTTTGGTTTCTTATCCATTTTATACAGCCTAGGGTATGTAATTTTTGGTTCAATAGTTTTGTTTGTGCTTTTGTTGGAATATTTGTGCTTTTGTTGGAATATTGTGCTTTTGTTGGAATATTTGTGCTTTTGTTGGAATATTGTAGTTTTGAATAAATGGTAGCTTCTGATTTGGTTATGTAAATTTTCTAAGAACCTAGACTGTTGATCCATCCAGCTGAGCTGTCGAGTTCTTGAACAACTCTTATGCAGGTTCGACATTATTTTATAGTAGTGATATTGTTTTGCAATCCATGATTTGAATGTGTAATCGTCAGTAAGTTTGAATTACTTCACTGAAATTTGAGAATCAAATTGCAAAAAATTGCAGGTTTTTTTATGCCAGGAGCACACAAGCAGTACATGAACTTCAATTCAATGGATTGAAATTTGAAGATTATTTATTAACAAATTTTATATTTTTTTACTCGAGTTGTTCATAAACATTTAGTTATTTTAACTGCTATATAGTTATCAAATCACAGTCATTCAATTGAAATGAACATTTGGTTTCATTTTCCCCATTCAATAAGCCAAGTTGAGAACCGAAATCTTTGACAAGCTTTTGCTATTTTTCTTGATGTTTTCTTCCTTTTGGATTCTGGCATGTGTGCAGCAAATATGGATGGACATATGTGAAAATGAAGCAGAGAAAGACAATATGTTAATGGAATTAGAAAGAGAGTGAGTCGAAGTGTATAGAAGAAAGGTTGATGAGGCTTCAACTGTTGTGTTTGCAAAGCATTGAAGCCCAAGAGCGTGAAAAATGGTTGCGGTAAAGAAAGGCCAAACCGAGCGAGAACTTGGTAACACCATCATGCTTCTAGAGGAGACTATTCACAAGTATTGTAATTTACATTTTCATTAATTATTTGTGGTGATATTGTTATTATATCAATGACTTATAGTTATTCTTTTCTTAAAGCTTTGTGGATCATCAAAAACCACAAGCCGAGCTTGACAGTAAGGCATGTGCGGCTGTTCGACAAAACGGTCTTATGGCACTTTATGATACACTGTTTAGCCAGGTAAAATCCATACTACATGATTATATTTACAGAGTTGATTCTTGAATTTGGTTTGGTTTGTTTTGTTTTGTTTTGTTTTGTTTTGTTTTGTTTTGTTTTGTTTTGTTTTGTTTTGTTTTGTTTTGTTTTGTTTTGTGATTGTTTGTTGGTATGTGGTTTATGTTTAGGTTGATCAGTGGTTTATAATCGGACCGTCCAGTTCCTTCATCAGGTATTATTTCCTTTTCATTTTCACTACACTGATTTAGCGTTACCTGATGTTGATGAGGCTTTGTTTTGTTACCTGATTATTTTCTTTTTTATGATAGAACATTGTTGTAAGGTTGGTTATTTTGTTTTGTTTTTGTAATAATCAGGCTCATTGTGTTTTGGTAGGTGTTATGGATTTGATAGTTGTATTGTTTCAGTACATGTGGTGCGATTAGGGTGGGTTAGTGACTTGGGTTGGTTCAATCAAGAGGGAAATCAAGATCGGCAAGCTATCTTGGATGGGGATAATCTTTTTGAGAAGTTGAGGTCAGTCTGAATGATTACAAAAAGGAAATTTTTTTATAGTTGAATCATTACATAACTAACAAAGAATCAACTGTAACTAACAAAATCTGTTTCTTTTTTATCGAAGTATGGAAGACAATGGTCGGAGACGAAGGTGTAACACCCTAAATTTTTACTCTTAAATTTTGGCAAAATATAGTTTAAGTTCATGACTTTCATTAACAAAGTTCATAAAATACAAAGACCTTAGTCAACTATGGCTAAGTTAACATCATTTCAAAAACTGTTTAGCATGTGTTTACAACCCATACATCAAGACTACAAAAGATCTAAATCATTGCGGAAGCTTCAAAAGTGGAGTGTTCGGTTCTTCATCTAATCGCTTGATCGCCATCCGTATCATCCACCAAATTACCTAAGATCAAAACCATTTAAAAACATTAGTTTTGACGTTTATATATATAATATGACTTCAAGTTATCATCCCATTTGAAGCAACAAACAAATGAAAACATTCTCAGGTCTACCGTAAATTACGGTATCACCGTAATTTACGGTGAGGCCTGGAGTTGTACAGTCACCGTAAATCAGGAAGTTATTACCGTAAAACATTTCAACACTACCGTAATTTACGGTAATACCGTAAATTACGGTAGAACCTGGAACTTCATGTTTGATTTCGGATGATCAATGTACCCAGATTTCCAAGTCTCATATCTCAGTTTCTATATGACACCGATACACTAAAAACACCATATTTCTTATACATTACACATAAACCAAACATCAAAGATTAATCCGTCATATTACGGATTATAAATCATGTTTTACTTGATTATTTGACCCGTTTGGCTCGTCTAAAGAATCCTTCTCTTTGACGACTACCAACGAGTACTATCCGAATTTAATAAACCATTCAATATAACGACTTCAACGCTGAATTTAAAACCCTCTTATTCAAGATTCAATTATACATTAAAATCATCAATCTAATAATTGTAACGGGTCAAATTACATACCTTCAAAGTTTGCCCTTTAAACGTGGTTCGCCACCCGCTTGTCCGCTTGACGCTCCTGCGTCCGTTCCTATAGAGTCCATTTACAACGCGGTTTAGAACTCCCTTTGTATCATAATTCGCATAATGCATCAATACATCATGATTATGCGTTTAAGCTCAGAATTTCAGTTTTAAGCCTTCATAGAGGCATTTCAACGAACACTTTAAGGGCAGAAATTTATATCTTTCATATTCAAGTTTATAACATTGCTAATTAGCTAACTTAATCATCCAATAGGCCCTTATATAGTATTTAACATCATATTTTTCTGAAATTACTTTCTCTAAGATCAATTACACTAGAATAATCATCAAAACCCTAGTGTTCATCATCATCATGTAAACTCACAACCCACCTTCAAGGTGTTCATAGAAATTTCCAGAATTTGGTCATGATTGCACATGAAATTTGCTAAATTTCACTTCTAGACATCTTATCAATTCTAATCAAATCCAATAACACACATGCAACAACAATCTTCAGATTTTCTAAAATCATGAGAAATTCAAGTTAAGAGATTTCATTAGATTTCACATACCTTACAATCCTCTTGTGATGAGGATTACAATTCTGGGCTCAATTCTCGATTTGGACCAGATTTACACATTCAATTTGAGGGTTTTTGTGATTTTTGGAGTTTGGAGCCAAGGGGTGTCGCCCCTCTCTTGTTCTGTACGACCAACACCTCCTAATGGGGGTGTTTGGTTTGTTTTATTTCTTTAATTACAATTCAAGTTTCAGTTTTTACAACTCTAGCCCCTCCATTTTTAACCATCTTTTAATCTAGCTACTTTTAACTCTAGTTTGAGTTATTCCTAGAAATTAACTAACTAGGTTAAAGTCCCAATTAATTAAATTCTCGTTTATTTAAACTTTATAATTCTAATATAAAGTTTTATATTATGTATTTCTTTTATTATATATTTTTTTTTTATCGGGGTGTTACAGGTCCACCCCCCTTAAAAAGGGTTTCGTCCCCGAAACCGTAGTACGTACCAAATAAAGTAGGGTAGAGCCGACGCATCTCTTCCTCGGTCTCCCACGTGGTGTCCGAGCCTTTTCTATGCTCCCACTTGACCTTGACTTGATCGATTTGTCTATTTCGTAAGTGTTTGACCTTTCGATCTAAAATCTCCAACGGTCTCACAACATAATTCAGACTATTATCCACTTCAATATCATCATAATGGATATAGGTTGTTTCGTCCGCTAGGCACTTTCGTAATTGTGACACATGAAACGTGCCATGAATCCCACTTAGTTCTTCTGGTAGTTCAAGACGGTAGGCTACTTTGCCAACCTTCCCGATAATTTTGAACGGTCCAATAAACCTCGGGCTTAATTTCCCCCTTTTTTCTGAATCTAATAACGCCCTTCCAAGGGGAGACTTTTAGCATAACCATGTCGCCAACCTGGAATTCGATTGGTCTTTTTCTTTTATCAACATACGCCTTTTGCCTGTCCTGAGCCGCTTTCAAGTGTGCCCGAACTTTATCGATCTTTTCATTCGTGGCTCGTACTATATCTTGGTGGGCGAGTTCACGTGGACCCACTTCACCCCAACATACCGGGGTTCGACACTTCCTACCGTAAAGCATTTCGTATGGTGCCATCTTAATGCTAGATTGGTAACTGTTATTATACGAAAATTCGACTAACGGTAAGTGAACATCCCAACTGCCTCCAAAGTCGATTATACACGCCCGTAGCATGTCTCCCAATATTTGTATCGTTCTTTCACTTTGTCCATCCGTTTGAGGATGGTACGCAGTGCTAATGAACAATTTGGTCCCCATTTGTTCTTGGAAATCTCGCCAGAAATTCGAAGTAAACCGGGTATCCCTATCAGACACGATGGACACCGGCACCCCGTGGCGTGCTATGATTTCGTTGGTATAAACTTCTGACATCTTTTCTGACGTATAAGTCTCACGTATCGGAATGAAGTGAGCGCTTTTCGTCAATCTATCTACCACTACCCATATGGCATCAAAACCACGACTCGTTTTAGGCAGCTTGGTTAACAGGTCCATTGTAATATGTTCCCATTTCCAAACCGGAATTTCTAACGGTTGGAGTTTGCCGTATGGTTTCTGATGCTCCGCCTTGACTTGTAAACATGTCAAGCATTTTTCCACATACTTCGCCACATCCCTCTTCATTCCGGGCCACCAATAGTTTTGTTTCAAATCATTATACATCTTGGTCGCACCCGGATGAATTGAATAACGGGATTTATGAGCTTCATTAAGTAGAAGCGCCTTCACTCCACAGGTATGCGGGACCCATATCCTTCCGGATCGAGTCTTTAATCCATGATTCCCGTCCGACAAGTCTTTCAACTGACCAATTATTCTTTCCTTCTTCCAATTCTCTTCTTTTACTGCTTCTAATTGCGCTTCTCGAATACGTTCAAGTATACCCGAGGTTACCACGAGTTGCATCGATCGTACTCGTATCGGGACATAATCCGCTTTTCGGCTTAGAGCGTCCGCTACCACGTTTGCTTTTCCGGGGTGATAATGTATCTCACAATCGTAGTCCTTCACCGTTTCTAGCCATCGCCTCTGCCGCATATTCAACTCCTTCTGATCAAAGAAGTATTTCAAGCTCTTGTGATCGGTGAATATGGTACACTTTACCCCATACAAGTAATGTCTCCATATTTTTAATGCAAACACTACCGCTGCCAATTCGAGATCGTGCGTGGGATATTTCTTCTCGTGCATCTTCAATTGTCTCGAGGCATAGGCTATTACCTTGCCCCGTTGCATCAACACGCAACCGAGCCCCGATAATGAAGCATCCGAATAAACCACCATGTCTTCGACTCCGTCCGGCAATGTCAGTACCGGAGCTTGAGTTAGCCTTTCCTTTAGCGTCCGAAACGCTTTTTCTTGATCGACTCCCCAAATAAACCTTGCTTTCTTTTGGGTTAGCTTTGTTAGCGGCGATGCAATCTTGGAGAAATCTTGAATGAATCTTCTATAATATCCAGCAAGCCCCAAAAAGCTTCTAATTTCAGAAGGGTTCTTCGGGGGATTCCATTTTGACACCGCCTCTATCTTTGACGGGTCCACTAAAACTCCATCGGCACTTATGACATGACCGAGAAATTGTACCTCTCGTAACCAAAAGGCACATTTAGAAAATTTTGCATAAAGCTTCTCTCGTCTAAGTGTCTCTAACACTTCTTGTAAGTGGCGCGCGTGTTCGGCTTCACTTTTCGAATACACTAAGATATCATCGATAAACACGATGACCGACTTATCCAACATTGGCTTGCAAACCCGGTTCATGAGGTCCATGAAAGCCGCGGGCGCATTTGTTAGCCCAAATGACATCACGAGAAATTCGTAATGTCCGTATCTTGTGCGGAAAGCCGTCTTCGGCACATCTTCTTCTTTGACCTTTAGTTGATGATACCCCGATCTAAGGTCAATTTTAGAAAACCAATTCGCGCCTTGTAGTTGGTCGAATAAATCATCTATTCTCGGGAGCGGGTATCGGTTCTTTACCGTGAGTTTGTTTAACTCCCGGTAATCAATACACATACGCATGCTCCCGTCTTTCTTCCTCACGAACAATACCGGTGCGCCCCAAGGAGACACACTCGGCCTTATGAATCCCTTATCAAGCAGGTCTTGGATTTGGGACATCAACTCTTGTAGTTCCGACGGTGCAAGTCGGTACGGGGCTTTTGCTACAGGTTTCGCGCCCGGAATCAATTCGATCCCGAACTCTACTTCCCGTTCAGGCGGTATCCCCGGTAGATCTTCCGGAAAAACATCTTCATAATCCCGTACTATCGGTACATCACCAATCTTCCGTGATTCTTTCTCGGTCTCATTTGCATAAATTAAGAATGCCTTGCATCCTCTCTTTATGAGCTTGTGAGCTTTCAACATCGAACATACTATGGGGTTGCCTCGTTTTTCGCCATAAATGGTGACGTGTTTTCCGCTCGGAGATGTTAGTTTTATCTCTTTGCGAAAACACACGACCTTTGCATGGTATTGAGATAGCCAATCCATTCCCACGACTACTTGAAATTCTCCCATCGACATCGGGATTAGATTTATTAAGTATTCTTCATCATCGATGCTCAGTTTACAATTTTCACATACATCACAAACAATAAAGCTTTTGTTATTACCTATCTCTACTTCTAAAGGCACAGGTAATTTTGTTAGAATAAATGAAGGATGTCGAATAAACCCATATGAAACAAAGGATTTATTCGCACCCGTATCAAATAACACGTGTGCGGGAATTGAATTTACAGCAAATATACCTGAGACCACGTCAGGTTCAATCTTCGCTTCTGCGGCAGTTAGTTGGAAAGATCTTGCCTTTGCTTTCGGGGCTTCATCTTTCGCTTCTTGCCCATCTTTCTTTCCAACCAGTTCCGGGCATTCCGACTTTTTGTGACCCGTTCGATAACAATTGTAACAAACCGTCACCTTCTCCGGGCATGACATAGCCATATGTCCCTTTTTCTTGCATATGGGACAAGGCTTATCCTTGTAACGACATTCGCCCTTATGATTCTTCCCACAAATTTTGCAACCTGATGTGCTACCTTTAGCATCTGATCTCTTTGCGGATTCATTCGTTCTTGCTTTCTTGGTAGGGCTTGGATTCACATCTAGTGCCCTTCGTTCACCCCGTTCTATACTCTTCTTCAATTCAATCTCCCTTTCCCGAGCAGCGTTAACAATCTCGGTAAGGGTCTCGTACTTTGAAGGGGTTATGAACTCTCTATATTCCGCACTTAGCATATTATGATAATAATAGACCTTTTGCTCCTCGTTCGTTATCAAATCATCACAGAACTTCATCTTGTCCATAAACATTCCCGTGATCTTGTCTATGGATTCACCTTTGTGTCTGAGTTGCATGAACTCTTCCTTGATCTTGTTTATGACCGCTTTGGGGCTATGGTGTTTAAGAAACGGTGTCTTAAACTCCTCCCAAGACATGGCCTTAGCCGCTTCACTTCCAATCTCCTTCTTTTTGTTGTCCCACCAATCCTTCGCTTGATTCCTTAGTTGACCCGTACCAAAAGCTACGTAGTCTTCTTCGTCACAATGGGTTCTCTCGAATACCCCTTCGATGTCACTTAGCCATCGTTGGCACACTATCGGGTCAACCTCCCCATTGTATACTGGTGGTTTACAAGCCATGAATTCCTTGTATGAACAAGGCTTTCGTCCTCCACGCTTTTCCTTTACTACATTTGAATCGTCTTCCAGTTTCTTGATTCTATCTTCTACTATTGATAAAACCGTGTCTTGGATTTTATCAATAAAGTCCGACAAACTGTTTTCGATCGCCTTTCCAACCTCTTCGGCAATCACTTCCCTCACTTGTTCGGTGACTCTTGGCACCGCATTATCATTGCCTCCATCAGCCATCTCGATTTCTGAAATGTTTACACAGATTGTTAAACATTCTATTTATAACGCATGCTTTACTTGTTTTGATTTAATCAAGTTCGTAACTTGATTTGATAATTCTTGTTTCTATCCAATCAAGTCCATAGCTTGATTTGATTCATTCATGTTTCTATTTAATCAAGTCCGTAACTTGATTTGATAATTCATGTTTCTATTTAATCAAGTCCGTAACTTGATTTGATAATTCATGTTTCTATTTAATCAAGTCCGTAACTTGATTTGATAATTCATGTTTCATGCATTTCTTGCTTTTTGAGTGAGCTTACACACTCTTTTCATGCATATTGTCCATTTCTCATTTTATACGTAGTACATAATTTATTAACAAAACAAGTTAATTCTTACCGGACGATCGATCAAGCTTGAACCAAACACTTATTGACAACCATGAGCTCTGATTACCAACTTGTAACACCCTAAATTTTTACTCTTAAATTTTGGCAAAATATAGTTTAAGTTCATGACTTTCATTAACAAAGTTCATAAAATACAAAGACCTTAGTCAACTATGGCTAAGTTAACATCATTTCAAAAACTGTTTAGCATGTGTTTACAACCCATACATCAAGACTACAAAAGATCTAAATCATTGCGGAAGCTTCAAAAGTGGAGTGTTCGGTTCTTCATCTAATCGCTTGATCGCCATCCGTATCATCCACCAAATTACCTAAGATCAAAACCATTTAAAAACATTAGTTTTGACGTTTATATATATAATATGACTTCAAGTTATCATCCCATTTGAAGCAACAAACAAATGAAAACATTCTCAGGTCTACCGTAAATTACGGTATCACCGTAATTTACGGTGAGGCCTGGAGTTGTACAGTCACCGTAAATCAGGAAGTTATTACCGTAAAACATTTCAACACTACCGTAATTTACGGTAATACCGTAAATTACGGTAGAACCTGGAACTTCATGTTTGATTTCGGATGATCAATGTACCCAGATTTCCAAGTCTCATATCTCAGTTTCTATATGACACCGATACACTAAAAACACCATATTTCTTATACATTACACATAAACCAAACATCAAAGATTAATCCGTCATATTACGGATTATAAATCATGTTTTACTTGATTATTTGACCCGTTTGGCTCGTCTAAAGAATCCTTCTCTTTGACGACTACCAACGAGTACTATCCGAATTTAATAAACCATTCAATATAACGACTTCAACGCTGAATTTAAAACCCTCTTATTCAAGATTCAATTATACATTAAAATCATCAATCTAATAATTGTAACGGGTCAAATTACATACCTTCAAAGTTTGCCCTTTAAACGTGGTTCGCCACCCGCTTGTCCGCTTGACGCTCCTGCGTCCGTTCCTATAGAGTCCATTTACAACGCGGTTTAGAACTCCCTTTGTATCATAATTCGCATAATGCATCAATACATCATGATTATGCGTTTAAGCTCAGAATTTCAGTTTTAAGCCTTCATAGAGGCATTTCAACGAACACTTTAAGGGCAGAAATTTATATCTTTCATATTCAAGTTTATAACATTGCTAATTAGTTAACTTAATCATCCAATAGGCCCTTATATAGTATTTAACATCATATTTTTCTGAAATTACTTTCTCTAAGATCAATTACACTAGAATAATCATCAAAACCCTAGTGTTCATCATCATCATGTAAACTCACAACCCACCTTCAAGGTGTTCATAGAAATTTCCAGAATTTGGTCATGATTGCACATGAAATTTGCTAAATTTCACTTCTAGACATCTTATCAATTCTAATCAAATCCAATAACACACATGCAACAACAATCTTCAGATTTTCTAAAATCATGAGAAATTCAAGTTAAGAGATTTCATTAGATTTCACATACCTTACAATCCTCTTGTGATGAGGATTACAATTCTGGGCTCAATTCTCGATTTGGACCAGATTTACACATTCAATTTGAGGGTTTTTGTGATTTTTGGAGTTTGGAGCCAAGGGGTGTCGCCCCTCTCTTGTTCTGTACGACCAACACCTCCTAATGGGGGTGTTTGGTTTGTTTTATTTCTTTAATTACAATTCAAGTTTCAGTTTTTACAACTCTAGCCCCTCCATTTTTAACCATCTTTTAATCTAGCTACTTTTAACTCTAGTTTGAGTTATTCCTAGAAATTAACTAACTAGGTTAAAGTCCCAATTAATTAAATTCTCGTTTATTTAAACTTTATAATTCTAATATAAAGTTTTATATTATGTATTTCTTTTATTATATATATATTTTTTTTATCGGGGTGTTACAGAAGGGGATTCATATCACTCGATTATGTTAGTTTTGATGCTTTTTTATTAGTTCTTTTAGTTTTCACCTTTTCGAAACCCTTTTGTATTGGTACACATTGGATATGGGAGCAGCACAAGTGATCAACAGAATTCCACAAATCAAGTTTGTACAACATCATTCTAAGCTTTTTTGATCTTTTCATTTTTTTTGTTAAGACATTTGATTTGTTTGTGTTAATGTGTGAATAAGTTGTTTATTGTTAGTTTAGGTTTCCGATTATCATTTTTTTGGATTAGATGTCAGAATATGTGTTATGTGTTAGGTTAGGGTTAGTGACTTATGGTTGGAATAAGAGAATTAGATTTGCTGATCTGATTCGCTAAGAATTAATTTGAAGAACAAGATACGTGACCTGAACCGTTTGAAAGCTTTTGTTGTATTAGGACCATCATAACTTGAATACATGTAAAATGTTGGATTTACATAAATATGTTATCATAGATATGTTGTTGCTGAATTTACATAAAATGTTGGATTTAACCTTTACTATATTCAGGGTTATATTATATATATTTTGAAAGTATGTGTGTGCATATTTACATAAATTGTTTTGTGCAGAACACTACTTTGATATTATATTATATAGATATAATTTGAATTTTGAAATTCAAAATTCAAAATAGAGAAGGGGCTCAATAAATGCCAGGGAATTAAACCGCCCTCTTTTCTTCTCTATCTCTCTCTCACTAAAAAACCTATCACAAATCATTTCAGATTCAAATCGGCATGCTGAAACTTTCTCAAATTGGTAGTTCATGTTGCCTCCTTCACAAATCATGACAGATTTAAAGTTAGAAATCCTCCTCTCATATTTGATCTTCCTTTCTGAGTTTGTTTTTAAACACAGGTTTTGTCACACCCTGGCTTTTGCGGAAGCGTGGGTTTATTTGGTGTGACTTCTTAATACCATAGCACAATCATAACAACGCTATATGAAATAAAACACGTGATGATCATCCATTCAATAAGTTTTAAAAGTTACCACAACATCATTGTTTTAAAAGTCGACACATAAAATGACATACACCCATGACATAATTAAAAACATGTTCATACGACACGACAAAAGACTTGACTAGAAATACGGTTTAAGACTTGCAACCCGTCCAGGCAAGGGTCGCACTTCCTAAACCTGGATGACATCATTATTCCTTAAGCAGCTTGACGCGATTGCATATCTCGCCAGATCCACTAATTTCCTGAAATACATGTAGTTTGAAAATCAACAAAAGTTGAGCGAGTTCATGTAAAAGTGAGTATGTATAAACCTTTAAAGTATGTATCAAAGTCCCTGGTATGTAGCATTAAGGAAAAAGAGATCACCACTGGGTTGCAAAGCCACTGGTATGTGTGAAAAGGTGCAGGAAAACTCAAACCTAGCAAATTTGTGCGTCGGGCACATAGTCACCACCTGGTCCACTCAGCGGACTCAGGAGTGGGGCTCGCTACACCCAAATAGATCTATCACTCATGTCCCTCGGTCCTAACAACGAGGATTAATGGCCTTAAGTGTTGTACCCACCCTTCACATGATCTAGTAGTATAAACCCTCCTTAAGCTAACCATACCATGTAAATAAATGTTTGTAATAATTGTCGCATGTATTTCACCCCCGAAGTATAAAACTGAAAACAGTAAAGAGAAAAGGGGGACATGAACTCACAGAAGTGCGTATCCTGTAACGTCAATCTCAAACTCGAACTGCTGCGTGACGACCTACACGTACTAATGTCTATTAGACGAATGGGCCGTGCCTTGGCTTAGGGTTTAGTGTTTTGAGTTGCGTTACTATGATATTATACTTGTTAAAATAATATTAATTATTTTAACTTAACTTTTGTTTTTAGGAAAAATAGTTAGGCAACTATTTTGTATCCACACTTCTTAATTATTTTGTAAGTGTATTTCCTGCCCAATGATGGGGGTTTTTATACATGTACACTTTGTAATTCCGAAAAATATATTTTAAGTCCCACTTAGAAAAATATATTTTAATCACTTGTCTAAAACATCTTAATTCCAAAATATATATATTTTTCCCAAAAATATTATATTTTACTTCATAAACTTCCCAAAATAATATTTTACCAAAATGTACGTATAAGAGTATTTTTCCGAAATACTATATAAGTGACGTCTTAGTGTTTCGTATTGCGATAATACTTGCGTAACTCAAATATTTATTTTGTAAGAATTTTGGTATTCTTTTTGGAGTCGTAATTTCATGGCGTTACAAGTTATATTATTTTTACCCTAAAAATAATATATCTAGTTCACATAATAAACGAACAATCACACAAGAGTTTTAGTAATAAATATATATTCTAAATATATATTTATCAAGTTTTATTTACGAAATCCACCTCCGGCACTTAGTATTTTTGTAATAAAAATAATGGCGAAGTTTATTTTGAAAATAAATTTAGAAATATATTTGTAAACACTTACTAGAAAAATATTTCTAAGTGTTGGATTTTAGAAAAAAATTTCGCCAGAGTTTCCTTTGTAATTGGAGGCGTCCACGCTTACTAGCGTATCATTTTCTTTTGTAAAAATCATTCAATCAATTCTCAATCAAAAATATACAACCTTTATTTATCAACTTTGTCAAAAACAAGCATAAACCATAAACTTATGAACTTGAAGATTTATAAAAACAAGTAGTAACTTACTAGTAGCCTTAGTGAGTCTTGTTATCTTTAAAAATGTGATTAGTTTCTTAAAAACTTTATTTTTAAAGGATTTGAACATTTACAACTTCTAGTCACGATTTCTAAAAATATTTCTTTGTGAAATTCTCTTTTTACACAAATGTTTATACGCTTGTTTATCCACTAAAAATACGATTTGTTTATGTGAGATCAAACTTTTAACAAAACTCATGCTCTTCACTTGGTTCTTTCGAAAAACCACTCATAGATCTTTAGATCTATGAGATTACAACCCATTTTGAACTTTATTTTTCAAGAAAATGTGTATTTAATCAAGTTCATAGTTATGTATGGATGATTTCATCATCCTACACATTTTTAACCTTCACATCTTGCTAGTTCATGTCTTTAAACATGATCTAGCAAACCTATGTGATGAACCATAACATTTTTACTAACAAACAACATACAATAATCACAACAACACAAGATCAACATGATTTCATCATTACTTTAACCATTCTTCATCTCTAGTTAGTTTATACTTCAAGACTTTGATTATGTTCTTTAGAGTTCTTAATATTTCATCATCCTTTTCACTATTAACCACCAAAAATATGAACAAGATGAAGATCTAAGGCACTTACTACTAGCACAAGGCTAGGGGAGAAACAAAGCGAAAAAGTGATGGATAAAAGAAAACAAGAGCGGTCCTTGAGCTTCCGAGTACACCAATCTTACTTGTTCAGTCTCTAGCACCCTTGGATATATATGGATTGCTTGAAAAAGACTTGAAGGTGGTGGTATGGTGGTGTGTTGGTGGCGGCCGAACCAAAGAGAGGAGAAAAGAAAGTTGTGAGTGAAGTTTGATGTTTGATGAGAGAAGATGATTAACTCCTATGCTTATTTATAAACCATACTTCCACATTATCCACCATACACAATGTCTCATTAACCACAACATCTAAATAAAATATTGAAAAGAAACGAAGGGTGGGTCACCCTATGGTAAACATGAAGTCAGATAAACATGTAAGTCATAATAATGCAAGCAAATAATTCTCCTAGTCTCCCAGACTACCCCTCCCAGCCTCTCAGACTGAACTCCCTAGCCTCTCAGACTAACTCCCTGGTCTCTAAGACCACTCCCAGTCTCTAAGACTAATTCCCTGGTCTCTAAGACCAAACCTCCCAGTCTCTAAGACTAAACCTCCCCAATCTCTAAGATTGAACCCCTCAGTCTCTAAGACCGAACCTCCCTAGCCTCTAAGGCTAAACCTCCCTCAGTCTCTAAGACTGAACTCCCTCAGTCTCTAAGACTGAAATATAAATTTTGAAAAGCGTATTTGTGCCTTTTTGTTTGTAAAAATATTTTGTACCCTAGATCTGGACGTTTAGTGTATGCAATGTAAAAGTGTTTTCGTGAGAGCCCTATTGATCATATTCTAGACTCGAGGAAGAATCCTAGTTCGCTATGATCGAGGCTCTGATACCAAGCTGTCACACCCTGGCTTTTGCGGAAGCGTGGGTTTATTTGGTGTGACTTCTTAATACCATAGCACAATCATAACAACGCTATATGAAATAAAACACGTGATGATCATCCATTCAATAAGTTTTAAAAGTTACCACAACATCATTGTTTTAAAAGTCGACACATAAAATGACATACACCCATGACATAATTAAAAACATGTTCATACGACACGACAAAAGACTTGACTAGAAATACGGTTTAAGACTTGCAACCCGTCCAGGCAAGGGTCGCACTTCCTAAACCTGGATGACATCATTATTCCTTACGCAGCTTGACGCGATTGCATATCTCGCCAGATCCACTAATTTCCTGAAATACATGTAGTTTGAAAAATCAACAAAAGTTGAGCGAGTTCATGTAAAAGTGAGTATGTATAAACCTTTAAAGTATGTATCAAAGTCCCTGGTATGTAGCATTAAGGAAAAAGAGATCACCACTGGGTTGCAAAGCCACTGGTATGTGTGAAAAGGTGCAGGAAAACTCAAACCTAGCAAATTTGTGCGTCGGGCACAAAGTCACCGCCTGGTCCACTCAGCGGACTCAGGAGTGGGGCTCGCTACACCCAAATAGATCTATCACTCATGTCCCTCGGTCCTAACAACGAGGATTAATGGCCTTAAGTGTTGTACCCACCCTTCACATGATCTAGTAGTATAAACCCTCCCTAAGCTAACCATACCATGTAAATAAATGTTTGTAATAATTGTCGCGTGTATTTCACCCCCGAAGTATAAAACTGAAAACAGTAAAGAGAAAAGGGGGACATGAACTCACATAAGTGCGTATCCTGTAACGTCAATCTCAAACTCGAACTGCTGTGTGACGACCTACACGTACTAATGTCTATTAGACGAATGGGCCGTGCCTTGGCTTAGGGTTTAGTGTTTTGAGTTGCGTTACTATGATATTATACTTGTTAAAATAATATTAATTATTTTAACTTAACTTTTGTTTTTAGGAAAAATAGTTAGGCAACTATTTTGTATCCACACTTCTTAATTATTTTGTAAGTGTATTTCCTTCCCAAGGATGGGGTTTTTTTATACATGTACACTTTGTAATTCCGAAAAATATATTTTAAGTCCCACTTAGAAAAATATATTTTAATCACTTGTCTAAAACATCTGAATTCCAAAATATATATATTTTTCCCAAAAATATTATATTTTACTTCATAAACTTCCCAAAATAATATTTTACCAAAATGTACGTATAAGAGTATTTTTCCGAAATACTATATAAGTGACGTCTTAGTGTTTCGTATTGCGATAATACTTGCGTAACTCAAATATTTATTTTGTAAGAATTTTGGTATTCTTTTTGGAGTCGTAATTTCATGGCGTTACAAGTTATATTATTTTTACCCTAAAAATAATATATCTAGTTCACATAATAAACGAACAATCACACAAGAGTTTTAGTAATAAATATATATTCTAAATATATATTTATCAAATTTTATTTACGAAATCCACCTCCGGCACTTAGTATTTTTGTAATAAAAATCATGGCGAAGTTTATTTTGAAAATAAATTTAGAAATATATTTGTAAACACTTACTAGAAAAATATTTCTAAGTGTTGGATTTTAGAAAAAAATTTCGCCAGAGTTTCCTTTGTAATTGGAGGCGTCCACGCTTACTAGCGTATCATTTTCTTTTGTAAAAATCATTCAATCAATTCTCAATCAAAAATATACAACCTTTATTTATCAACTTTGTCAAAAACAAGCATAAACCATAAACTTATGAACTTGAAGATTTATAAAAACATGTAGTAACTTACTAGTAGCCTTAGTGAGTCTTGTTATCTTTAAAAATGTGATTAGTTTCTTAAAAACTTTATTTTTAACGGATCTGAGCATTTACAACTTCTAGTCACGATTTCTAAAAATATTTCTTTGTGAAATTCTCTTTTTACACAAATGTTTATACGCTTGTTTATCCACTGAAAATGCGATTTGTTTATGTGAGATCAAACATTTAACAAAACTCATGCTCTTCACTTGGTTCTTTCGAAAAACCACTCATAGATCTTTAGATCTATGAGATTACAACCCATTTTGATCTTTATTTTTCAAGAAAAGGTGTATTTAATCAAGTTCATAGTTATGTATGGATGATTTCATCATCATACACATTTTTAACCTTCACATCTTGCTAGTTCATGTCTTTAAACATGATCTAGCAAGCCTATGTGATGAACCATAACATTTTTACTAACAAACAACATACAATAATCACAACAACACAAGATCAACATGATTTCATCATTACTTTAACAATTCTTCATCTCTAGTTAGTTTATACTTCAAGACTTTGATTATGTTCTTTAGAGTTCTTAATATTTCATCATCCTTTTTCACTATTAACCACCAAAAATATGAACAAGATGAAGATATAAGGCACTTACTACTAGCACAAGGCTAGGGGAGAAACAAGGCGAAAAAGTAATGGATAAAAGAAAACAAGAGCGGTCCTTGAGCTTCCGAGTACACCAATCTTACTTGTTCGGTCTCTAGCACCCTTGGATATATATGGATTGCTTGAAAAAGACTTGAAGGTGGTGGTATGGTGGTGTGTTGGTGGCGGCCGAACCAAAGAGAGGAGAAGAGAAAGTTGTGAGTGAAGTTTGATGTTTGATGAGAGAAGATGATTAACTCCTATGCTTATTTATAAACCATACTTCCACATTATCCACCATACACTATGTCTCATTAACCACAACATCTAAATAAAATATTGAAAAGAAACGAAGGGTGGGTCACCCTATGGTGACCGTCGCCCAAGAGGGGGGGGGGGTATGGGGTTGGGTTGTAAGGTTATGGTTACCATCTAGTTGGATTTAAATTGTTTAGTTAGTGGTTATGGTGTGTTGTTAATTATAAGGTGTGTTAGGGTGTTCGGGGACCCTAACTAGCTCAGAAAAGTAAAAACAATGTGTTTGGCAATATTTTTATGTTCCGGGTAAAGTCCGATTGTTCGGTTGGGTGTTGTCCGTTAAAGTGCTAAATCAATCTTTAAAGTGTCTCTTATGTTACATTTAGTGACACATGTAATTCCCAACACTTTGGAAAATATCTAGGACTATTTTGCCAAGTTTTTGCACTTTACTAGCATTATTAAATGCTGATTTTTGTTTAAAAGTGCAGAATTCTGCATTTAAAGTGTGTTTTTGGCACTTCCCGGCACTATAACTATCACCTAGTGACGCAGTTTTATGGTCCTCACTTCCCTACACTCCCTTCTAGTGTAGTATTCTAATTCTGGCTCATACTGGCCTCAAAAGCATTGTCTGTCTAGGTGCTGGCATTGTCAGCATGTCTCTGGGTTATCCGCTTACCGTGCTAACTGTGCTTTGTGCATCAAGGTTGTCACTAATGTTCGTGTGTAATAAATGGAGTGACAGTATAAAATGTGATGCATATGTATGTATGTAACAGAATTCAGTAAGCAGTTAAATCAACAGTTGTAATCAAGCACAGTCATTAAGCACAAATTAAGAATTAATTAATTGTACGGATACCTGTAATTTTTAGGGTTGTCACAGGTTTGAACTTCTAGGGTTCATATGTGGGTATCTATATAATCTCCGGTAAAAACAACCATTTTTCCGGCGTGGAGGCGGTGGAGGAACCGGCTGCCGCGACATTATTTTCTGGAAACATGTTTACTTTTTCGTCGTCGTTGAACTTCACAGATGGATTGTATTGATGGTAACTTTCTGTCTCGGATTTTCGTAATTTGTAACTTATTTTGAACAAAGATTGTTAATCTGTTTCATATTTCAAGTTCGATTTTAGGTTTTGGGTGGTTTTTGTTTTTTCTATTTTTTAAAATACAAATATATTTATTGATGTTCATTATGTTTTTGTACTTGGTGTTCAATCTTGATTTTAGGTCAATATCGATTCATCCATGATCCATCCATTGTTGTTGTTGTTTTTTCCCAAAATTTTGTTTTTTCCCACTTATTTTGAACAAAGATTGTTAATCTGTTTCATATTACTGTGAAATGAATGTTGTTTACTTTAGAAAGTCAAGTAGAAGTGTTCTTTCATTGGTGATGTCTCCATTAGAGGTCGTATTCTTGCTGGTAGTTGCCACAGTGTGAAAATGGTTAGGACCAATATTGTTCGTCGGGATTACCTCCATTATGTGAAGAAGTATCAGCGGTTAGATTCAGAGAGTCAAAACCCTTTGCTGCAATTTACCAGTGTTCTTATCCATAATTAATCCAATTTGCAAGATTTGTGTTGTATGCAGTTATGATAAGCGCCATTTATGTGTTGTATGCAGTTATGAGAAGCGCATTGTTTCTGAGTGAAAGAAGGTGACCATGTCACTGTTGGATCTGTGTAGGCCTCCACTGATTGTTTCTCGATCCGATTATCGGGTAAGTTCTTCATACTTTACTTAATTTCTGGATACTTAAAACAAAAATCTCTACTTTCTACTGTGTTTGCTATCTGGATTTTTAATTTCGTCTTGTACTATAAAGTGATTGGAGGTTTAGGGTTTTAGTTCGCTGTTTAACAATCAAGGAAAATGGGTTTGATATCATACCTGCTTTAGAGTTTTACTTGTATCGTTTAAAACAAAACCCAAAAAAATTGTTTCCGAGTGAAGAACCTATAACAAAACAAAAATTCAGCATTTAAAACAAAACCCAAAAAAAAATTGGTCAGCCTAAAACCATACCTAAAATTATAATGAAACAGAAGCAAAAATAAAATGTCATAAAAAAAAATTAATACGATTAAAGTATAAAGTATTAAAAAAAGTAACAATTACATATAAAAAAGAAAGCTAATCAGACACTTAAACTCTAATAGCAAGAATCAAGAAACTTTAACTTCAACTCCATGGAGGACTGAACTTCTCGATGTATGTCATTGATCTTTCTCATGAAGTCCAGGTCTCTGTCTCCACACTCTATATTACTCGCAACACACAGGTCATGAACGGAAGTAGTCGGCATCGCCCTCAGGTCTCTCGAAACTTGGTCTCATGTCAGCAGACCAAGTTGCAGTCCGTTAAAACATCTCTTCAACTCTTGAAGAGTACACCTATCAGCAAAAACTTGCTCTTCGGTTTGTTTAATAAAGCGTTGCTTGAAATCCTCAGATTGTGCAGAAGTATGTGACTCCACTTTAATGTATTTATAACAACTAAAGCAAAACAATAACAGTTGTTCTTCTATTTCACTGAATGAATCTGGGTATGATGAAACAACATTTGAATTTGCAATGGTATTATATAGGATATGTAACAGCCCAAAGGTCAGATTTAAATGCAAGCATTAAATAAAAATTTATATTTAAAAACCTGATATATTTAATGATTTAATAATGAAAAACGTGTATATGGCCAACATGTCCCTTCATTTACCTTATCAAACATTTTAATGTAAAACCTTTGAAAAATCAATTTTAATGGCAAACCAAGTAAAATTAAATATCTAGAAAACCAAAGAACAAAATTTAAACTTTCAAAAAAAGTTGATCTTTATTAGCAGACATCTCTTCGTTTACCCTATCAAATATTTCAAACACTATAAAGGATCATGATTAGTCTACTTGAAAACATCAAGACTTCATTTTAAAAAAAACCCTTTATCCTAAAACAAAACGTCCAAAACCACTCACAGTCTTTCTAAATGGCAAGCAAAACCTTCTACCACCGGTCGGATACTACCGATCTTAAAATTGAATATTCAAGATGGTCACTCCATGAACAGAGAAAAGCTGAAGAACTCAACAAAAAGTTGCGTTGGTAAGTGATAAATATTATAAGCAGACGTGGAGTAGCATTGCACTGCTGGATGAAGTTGTCTCTTCTCCTCCATCAGAGTTTAAAGAAAAAGCAGAAGAGTTTATCACACATCTGCTGAAACAGGATCAGAAGACCTGTGATATGCTAGCTGATCTGCAAATTAAAACAAAAAATGAAATTGCATGCAAGAAGGCGAGAGAAATAGATATCCTAGGAAGTGTTAATTGTAATGTTTAATTTTTAATATTTTTAAAACTCAGAATTTTGTAATACTATTTAATATCGAATGAAGAAGTGTTTATTGAAAACCCCAGAATTTTGTAAACTCAGAATTTTGTAATGTTTATGGCAGTCAGGTACAAATCCGACATTTTCATCGAATTATAATCACCGTAACTTTTCATAATTCTGAAAACTTTCATTCCAGTACTATGGATATCATTTGTGATCTTCGTGCTTCTGAATGTTAACGGTATGTCGTTACTACTACTACCCATGTCAAACCTGCTCAATATAATTTTCACAACATTTCACCATTAATTCCTTTTCAATTTAAGATTTGAATTTCTTATTCAATTTCAAATTTGAATTTAAACGGTATCTGGTTTGACTAAAAAAGTCAATACATTTCACCATAAATTCCTTCATAAGTAGTTTGTATTTTGTACATTAGTGTTAGATTTAAAGTGAAATAAATATAGATTCATTCATTTTTTATGATTCATTTTGTAGCAATCCAAAGAGGGGCAAGATGTTCATCTTGATCAGGTTAAAGCGGTGCTGCTGGAGTGTGCCGGGCACTTTGGCTTGTGTGCAAGTGTGGAAGCGAAGGGTAATAAAGTTGTTTAGTGATTTGGTAGTTTCATGTCAATGTAGTTCTTTCCATTTACGTTTTTTTCTATTCGTATGTAGTGAAATTGGCTGAATTTATGAAATGTTTTTAGAGCTTTATTGGAAGAACCGAGACGAGAGGGTTTTTGAACTAAAGTATACGGATACAACCATGCTCCTGGAAAGTATTAAGGCAGAATGAAATCATACTGGTGGATGGTTAAAAGGAGAAAAATTGCGGATCTCACCTTAGATAGCTGGAACAATTTTGTAAAACTTGGATTTTGTATAGGCTTCTGTATAGTTTGTTTGTTGTTTTTGTTCTATTTGCGGTGTATTTGCTCTTATGTTATGGCTAATATAGCAGTTTTACATTAATTATGCAAAAGAACAATTGCATCAGCATTTCAATATTCATGTTTTCAAATTAGAAGAAGAGGTACCACCATCTTATTTTTCAATATCATAATATTTTTATTAACCATCGAAATAGTGTTGTTAATGATGTTTTTTGATAGAATGTAAGATGTATTTTGATCTCATCCACTAAAGAAAACCCGTTTGTTACACTTAACTAAGAACAAGTTTTGTTTGGGCCAAATAAGACTGCTTTTAATGAAAGTTTGTGCATTGGGGACATATTGTTTTTACATTATGTAAATAGATGTCTATAATCCATAATTATGGTTTCAAATCTGTTACATGAGTTATTTACAGTTGTAGTACACTAAATATTTCATATTTCTATTGAGTTGGTGTCTATAATAATTAACTCTTTTTAAATAAATGCAATCTAATAATTAAATGTATACTATATATAACAAATTATTAAAGCCTAAATTGTATATTAAATGTAAACTTTTAATACATACAATACAGAGACAAAACGTCATACCAACTTCGTAGACTTGACGGAACTTACAGACTCGATAACAAAAGACCGTAACATACAATACAGAGACAAAACGTCATACCACCACAACCAATTGTGGATCTTTACTGACGAGTGGACTTCGGAATGTAGCAGATATGAATGAATATAACCCCAGTGTAGCTCTTCGATTTTCCTTGAAATTCCAGAGCTCGCTAATTACATATCTGCCACTGGGGTTGTATTCATTCATATGCAATTGATCGTTTTGATCAATCAGTTCCTTATGTGCACCGCACCATCTTCTAGGAGGTTGTCAAGTGTTCTCGCCTTCGTAGTTGGTGTTTTGCGTATCTTTACATCCGCAGCCATTCTGTACAATATTTTCACAAAAGACATCACAAACAAACCTGAACAAAGCAAAACAAATCAACCCTCTGTTTTTTCAAAGCAAAACAAACAAAACAAACAAACATAACAAAGCAGAACAAAAACAAAAACAAACAAACAGAACAAAAACATCACAAACAAACCTGAAAAACTGAAACCAAAATACTCCAAATCAACCCATTCACAAAAAACTGATTATCATCATCATCATGCGGCATTCAGATTATCATTCTCAAAAATTGAAACCAAAATACCCAAATCAACCCTCTGTTTTTTCACAAAAAACTGATTATCAACATCATCATCATGCGGCATTCAGATATCATTATCAAAAACTGAAACCAAAATACCCAAATCAACCCTCTGTTTTTTCACAAAAATCTGATTATCATCATCATCAACCCTCTGTTTTTTCACAAAAACATTCACAAAAAACTAATTATCATCATCATCATCATGCGGCATTCAGATTATCATTATCAAAAACTGAAACCAAAATACCCAAATCAACCCTTTGTTTTTTCACAAAAACATTCACAAAAAAACTGATCATCATCATCATCATCATCATCATCATCATCATCATGCGGCATTCAGATTATCATTATCAAAAACTGAAACCAAAATACCCAAATCAACCCTCTGTTTTTTCACAAAACATTCACAAATAACTGATTATCATCATCATCATCATCAGGCGGCATTCAGATTATCATTATAAAAAACTGAAACCAAAATACCCAAATCAGCCCTCTGTTTTTCACAAAAACATCACAAATATCAAAAACATATATAGATAAGATGATGGTCCAAACCTCTGTTTTGAAGATGAAGATGGATGAAGATGATGAAGACGGATGAAGATGATGAAGACGGATGAAGATGATGAAAATGGATGAAGATGATGATGATCGGTGTAAAACAGAAAAAATAAGGTACACAAGATTTGAAGATGGATGAAGATGGATGAAGATGAAGATGAAGATGGATGAAGATGATGATGATCGGTGTTGAGAGTTGAGAGAGAGATTTGGAGATTTTTTGATTAGTGTGATGATGATGATCGGTGCATTTGATCTATTTAATCAGGATTCTTAAAAAGAGTTATTTAACCAATCAATCTTTTTATATTTGATTTATAATCACTCTTTTTTTGGAAATAAACTTTTTGTTATTTATTAAGAAATTTTATAAATGGATCTCTTTTCTTTTTAACTTTTAATAAATTAATAGATAAGATTTTATTAAACAAATTCTTTTTAATAGAATGTAAGATGTACTTTGATCTCATTTACTAAAGAAAACCCGTTTGTTACACTTAGGTAAGAACAAGTTTTCTTTGGATATTGTAACTCTGGTTTTAATGAAAGTTTGTGCATTGGTGACATATTGTTTTTACATTATGTAAATAGAACTGAGTTATTTACAGTTGTAGTACACTAAATATTTCATTTTTCAATTCAGTTGGTATATTAATAATGGCCTTTTAAACTCTAACCCATTATTAATGTTAATATGATCAAACATATGGGCTTTATTGAATTGTTCAATAACATTTGGTTATTTAAATTAGGTCATCTTTTTATTATTAGACAACATAAAATTAGGTCATGCTTTTATTTTAGACAACATATTATCAATTAGTTAGGTTATTTCTATATCAAACCTTAGCTAATAATTTTTTCGTAACACAGTAATAAAATTTTTATGTTCTAACACATATTGGCTTTAACATTGTTTTATAAAGATATGTAACTAAATACAAACAATTTAAATGATGTATTATAATCTAGGGAAAAGATCAAATAGGAAGTTTGGTTTGGGTAGGAAGTGTAGGAAGCAATAATAGAATGACATGTGGCAAATAACAAAAAACATAAGGAAGGGCATTTTAGTCATAGATAAATTAGTCTTTTGAATTCCTAGATCTAAGAAAAACCCAGTTACGTTTTTCTCTTTTACCATTCATCTCACCCACCACCACCACCACCATTGTTCTCTCCACTCTCACTGGCAACACCGTTGGTTCGAAGACGTCACCACCACCGCTACACCCATCACCTTGTTTTACCGTACATCAGCAGAAATTGATGTTGGCGGTTCGTTAGAATTAGGAATTGATGTGAGTGTTCGCCGGAAATTCTTCGTGTTCACCGGAGTCAGTTCACTCTCCGGGACCATTCAAATCTCTTGATTATGTGCAACCTGTAAGTCAAAAATTGCATAATACATTCGCTTCTCATAGGCATTAAAAGCACTCAAACAATTATAATTATTATTGTCTGTTGTTCTGGTTGAATTGTGAATGTTAAAGAGACTTGGGTTTAGTGCTTAAAAGTTAAAACTGAGTTGGGGAAGTTGGTATTCACTGTGAATGATGTTATCTGAACGTTGCGTTTTAGAATGATAATGTTTATTTGGGTTTTTGTTTGTTTGTGATTTTCATAAAACACATTTTTATATGTTTTTTGTCTAATACGTTTTAGAAAAACACATTTTGAAATGTTTTTAGTCTATTGCGTTTTAGGTAAAACCCATTTTTATATGTTTTTAGTCATTGCATTTTAGAAAGAATATTTTTTTTTTTTGTGTTTTTAAGCCATTGTGTTTTAGAAAAAACACATTTTATGTGTTTTTTTGTCCATTGCGTTTTAGAAAAACACATTTTGAAGTGTTTTTAGTCCATTGCGTTTTAGGTAAAACACATTTTTATGTGTTTTTAGTCATTGCGTTTTAGAAAGAACATTTTCTTTAGTGTTTTTAGGTCATTGCGTTTTAGAGAAAAAGACATTTTTATGTGTTTTTTGGTCCATTGCGTTTTAGCAAAACACATTTTGAAGTGGTTTTAGTCCATTGCGTTTTAGGTAAAACACATTTTTATGTGTTTTCTGGCCATTGCGTTTTACAAATAAGACATTTCTTTGTGTTTTTTGTGTATTGCGTTTTAGAAAAATGTCATTTTTTAGGTTTTTTTTTCTATTGCGTTTTACGCAACTGAGTTTTTTTCCATTGCGTTTTACGCAACTGGGTTTTCGAATTTTTTTTTCGAAAATATAGCAATAGTATACTCGTTTTAAAGATAAAAAAACGCTCGTTTTTTTGGTGCAATTTTTATAAAAAAATAATGTCGTATGAAAGGGTTATTAACGTTTAAAAAATGGGGGGGGAATTGGAGGAGAGAGAAACTATTGCTTTGGATTGACTAGAATGCCCATAAACAAACTCACGCGCCTCTTTTCTTCCCTTTAATTTCCATCATTTAATCTTAGCCCTTGATTAACTAAATGGATGGTCAAGATCACTTCCTAGACTTCTTAGCCAAATAAACTTCCTATTGTATCTCCACCCTTATAATCTATTTCGATGGTTGTTAAACCTACCCGTGTGGTCACACGGGTCCTACAACTAGTAATAACATAAAAAAACAAAAAAAAAAAGTGTTGGATCGCCATGAAAACGAAACTTTCATCACCTAACCCTACCAAACCCCTAATGTTCGGTAAGGATCTATATTAACGGTCTAGATTCTGCCACGTGTTTTTGTACAAGAAATAAGTGAAATAAATACCAGTGACATCGTTGCCGGATTGCGTGGGGATTTATGGGTCGCTGTGGACCGCCCACGGTTTCATATTGACGTTGAAATAAAATAAATAATCAAATCAAATGATATTTGGTCAGTGTGATGGCTCATATGACTTGTTCCATCTAATTAACCTATTATGACCCGATTCACATTACAAAAACTTAATACTCTAAAGTCAAATAGAACTTTGACTACTAATGTTTCTAGACCGGACTACAAATTGTTTTTCTTTTTAAATAGATGGTTTAGGGTACTCCGTATGATCTCGGGGAGAGGCTTCGGGGAGTGTGTGCTGAGCGGTTAATGATTGCCGGCTTCAAATTGGTGAGTGGGGAGTGGTGATTTCGGTGACTACTCACCGATGCGGGAAGAGAAGGGAAGGAGGAGAGGGGGGGGGGGGGGGGGGGGGGTTAATGGTGGGTCACAACCCCTTTCAACCAATCACAATTTTTTTTTTTAAATTCTTTACCACTCTCTAGGTGTTTGAACCATTGCCAGTGATTAAGTGCAAAATGGGGAGTGGAATGAGGACTTGACATTACATGATATTATTGGCTAGAGAATAACTCAAACACCCTAAGTGATTGAACGATACCCTCCACCCTTATAGGTGTTATCGCCCAAATATACATGTTATATAATTTTTAAATGGTGTCACAAATCTTTACCCCGTACGTATGCACTCCCTAGACTAAAACTTTTAAAAGGGTGTCTAGGATTGCTTATTAAAATTGTTTATATATGTATTGTTTTTTTAAACAAAAATAATTGTTTGAAATAAACAAATCGTTTATTACAAAGCTTTAATTCAAAAAGAATAATCATACAATCACAACATACACCCTAAGAAGAAACAAAATCTAAGAAACTTTTGATTATTCTGTGTCACTAAATAATCAGAATACGATAGTATTGTAATAAAATAAATTTTATGAAAACATTAAGAAAGTGGTTATCACATTTTTAATGTGAATATGATATTGAAAACACATGTGGGCCGGCCCAAAGTATCTTGGTAAAATTGATAATCACCAGCCAACCTAGCTTTCTAAGGTTCACATGGTTTCCGCATCAAGCCCATTAAGCATATAAAATATAACAAGGTTGCATAAGCCCATTAAGCATATATACAACATTCTCCGACCGGGGGGGGGGGGGGGGGGGGGGGGGGTAATCAGTCAGGAAGAATTTTGAAACTTTATGTATCTCTAATTCTACACCACTTAAAATACAACTAAATATTCACATGTGGTTTGAACCTTTACCAATTGAGGGGAATTCACCAATGTTGTTTTGCCCTAAGGCCTCTTGAAGTTTTGAAACATCAAACCATTATATATATATATATATATATATATATATATATATATATATATATAGGGGAATGCTAGACAAAAAACCCTTAAATTTTTAGAAAACTCTGGAAACTCAAATCTCCCCCCATTTTTACCCAACCTCCCGACATTTTTTTTTTGAAAAAAATAACACATGTAATATACATGTTTTAGAGTGTTTTGGGCAAAAAAAAAAAAAAAACAAAAAAGCGCCGAAGGGATTTTTTTTTAAAAAATAAACAAATTTCAGCAATGTCCGGTTGCCTAACATGTGTTAGGCACAAAAGACAGAAATTGTTGAATTTTTTTTTTAAATAATCCCTTCGGCGCTTTTTTTGATTTTTTTGGCCCAAAATTCTTAAAAACATGTATATTACATGTGTTATTTTTTTCAAAAAAAAAATGTCGGGAGGTTGGGTTTTCTAGGGTTTTTTATATAGATAGGGTTTTCTATATAGCCCTACCCTATATATATATATATATATATATATATATATATATATATATATATTGAGAGACGATGAATAATAATTTTATTTTTATAATAATATATAGTTTTTTATTATTTTATTATTTAATATATTATAATAGTTTATTTTTATAATAATATATAGGTTTTTTTTATTATTTTATTATTTAATATATTATAATAGTTTATTATTATATTTACTTTTAATAACGTATTTTTCTTTTTTTTTTAACATCTATTTTCTTTACCTTTTTTTAATAATTGTTTTCGTTTTCTTTTTTTAACATATATTCATTTATCGATTAATTTGATACTTTTTTAATAAGTTACGTTTATAACTTTTTTCTAAAAACTTAAGTACGTAGTTGTGCTTGAAATAAAGTATTCTTATAATTTATAAAGTATTTATTTGGTATCATAAAACGGTACGATGATAAACTAAATCGTTTTAATGATTTGACTTTCTAAACAACATGCTTCATTTTCAAATTATGTTTGTTTTACATTATTATTTGCTCGGTTTCGCTGCAACACGCGATATAAAAAAACTAATATAAATTAAATGCCATACTAGATTTGATAATAGGCATAGATGTCATAATTATATATTCTTATAGCATGAATGTTACAACAAGATTCAGTATAACATTTTATTTTAAATGGCGAATCTTACGATAATTCTACTTCTAAATTACATCAAATTATACCAAATCCACCCCATGTTAGGATTTGAACCTAGTCTTCATCCTAAGGCCACACGGGGCGGATACGTTATTTACCGTGATACAATAGTATCACGCGTGGAACACCGCCGCCTCCACTTCCATAACGAGTGATATGGTATAACTCGTTATATATATAACGCGTTGAAGATATTGGGTGATGAATGTGTATCTTGTACATTGTGCATTAATACTTGTACATTGGAATCCCATCACTAGTGATACCACCCCCACTACATTTCTATCACTAGTGATAGAATATTGGGTGATGACATGGCATGATTTGATTGGATAGTGAGAGTGATAGAATCATATCACTAGTAACCACCCCCCTCCCCTAACAGGCACGAGGCTCTACCAACCAGCCAAAACAAAATTCCATACAACATGCTTCGTCAGACAGGTAACATAAATGCCATATTTATTGTAATCTTATGAATAAGTCTCTAAAAGGTCTTATTTAATACAATACACGTATCATTACGTCGTGCCTTAAAATGGTTACACAACAAGTTGAGTTTAAAGTGACGAATAAAGTGGTACACCAGATAAGGTTAATCCTGCTTCTACGATAAAAATATTACCTGTAACGTAATAAGATGAGTCATGGATTAGGTGCCTAACCAACGACGTCAAGGCTGGGTCGGCAGTGCCAAATTCTCTTAATGGCACTACTTTCAAAGCTACATTTTTAAACCACTTCTTTTGCATCAGCCCCTCCGTAATCTCAGATTTAAAAAGACCTGGACATATAGAGTTTACCCTTATTTTGTGTTTTCCAAGTTCCATTGCCATCAGCTACAACAAATCAATTAATAAAGTCAAAATAATAATAACAATAATTTAAACTTCTGATATATAAAGCTTCGTAAGCATTGATTGTGATCGATGTAAAGTTAGGACAAACTTTTGTCATAGTATCAAGGGCTGATTTTGAAGAAGCGTATGCAAGAGATCCTGGACTATATGTACGTTGAAGACCAGCAATCGAAGAGATGTTGATTATGGAACCTGTTTGATTAAAAGCACGCATTTGAAGGCAGACATACTTTGACACCAACCATGATCCTTTTACATTTGTTATAAAGGTTTTATCCCATTCTTCTTCTGACCAATTCAATGAATTTTGCGTTGGACCTTGATACAAAACGTAACATCGTAAGTTAGTTTAGGTTTAACATACAAACAGATGTGTGTGTACGGTGTCAACATCTAAAATCTAATTTAAATAATTTGTGTTTATCTTTTAGGCAAAAATATAGAAAATTGAAGAGGGTGGTGGATAATTATTCATTTGTTTGGTAATGCAAAGAATGAGAGGCGGAATAGAATGTATTATTATGAGGGAATGAAGGGAAGGGTTTTTGGTTGGTTAATAGAATGGAATCACCCATTACATAAGGCATTTCATTCCATCAAAATCATTCATCCGCCCCCGTATATTTTTTCAATCCATATCCTCTTGCAACCTTCATTCAGAACACCACAATCCAGTACCATTGCCACCACCCACCACCGATGCCCACCGCCATCGCCACCCACCAGTTGTCGCCACCCGCCGCCGCCATCACCTCGACGGCCACCGCCGCCACCACCCACCCAGGGCCGGCTCCATAGGCTTGGCATTCTAGGCACGGGCCTAGGGCCACCAAAAAATAAACGCCTCCAAGTTTTTTGAAAGTTTTTATATAGTATATATATTAGGCTCAAATAAATACATTTACTTCAAAACTAAACTGGTTTTTCATTGAAGGAGCCCAAAATAAGTATTGTTTAGTAAAAAAGGCCAAGTTTCAAAACCAATCTCGCCTTGATATCCAACTATTACAACACAACAACCATCGACCTAATCATCAATATTTAGCGGCCTAAAGTGTCACGGCCCCCGTCCCGGTTTGACCCGGTCCAGGAGCCGCGGGACAGAAACCCGTGATATTTATTAATTGAGTTGACAGCGGAAGATTCAACAGGATCTTTCAAAACTTGAAATGCCCGATTATTTTATTTCATAATTCGGGATAAACCCCGTAATTTACAATAGAGGAATTTCACTAGGGAATTCCCTGATTTATAAAACATGTTTATTTATTTTATTGAGCCACATCTTCAAGCTTGTTAGTGCTCCGTAGCACGTTTTCCTTGATTCACAGCAGATCGCCTGAAAACATGTTTTAAAAATATTTTATCAGCGAGGAAATACTGGCAAGTCACTCAATTTGATAAAATGACACATAGTTATAAATTACAGCATACGAGCGATTACAATGGCTTCTATCTTATTTTTATCTGGAGCCGTGTCACTTCCTGGTGACGATGGTCATACCACTATTGGGTCTTTTTCCCCAAGTAGTGATGATTATCACTGTTAGGATTTATTAGCCTAACCGTGAGAAATTAATAATGTGCACAATACCCCACTAGCCAGTGATTCAAGATAACCACGACTTAATCCCTGTAATTGTAACCTTTGAAAATAATGGAGTATTGTAAAATACTTTTGATAAAAGAGAATGACTCACATTGCAGATTTAAACGGGCAGAGTTTAGCCTACTGATTAGCCTTGTAACCTAATTTAAATAACAATGCACACGAACTATGTCAGTAACTAATACAGCATTTACGATAACTCACGAGATTAAAATCCTCACAACGAATGACAAAGTGCAATACTTAAACATCCATCGAATTCACGACGAATGACAAAGTATATGTCACACCCCCAAAATCCACACGCGGAGTATCACCGCTTAGAGGCGTGACTGACCAGGATCCAGCCACCAATCATATTGAACATGCATGTAAGTAATTATAAAAGCCCAACCAATACAATTGGTGTCCAAACAAAAACATAGTTTAAGTTGCAAGCGGAAGCATAACGTTTAAAACCAAAACAAAATATAAGTTCAATGTTTCACATGGCACACAGTTGTCCATGTCCCACAACGACCCTCCTCCATGCAAGCTCCAGCTACGTACCTATTGACCTGCAAAGCATGTAGTAACGAGTCAACAACAATGTTGAGCGAGTTCACAGTTGGGTGTTTGTTTTAAGTTCTTTCGAAAACGGTTTCCTTTAACTGGCAATCCCTGCCGTGGCGGTTACCCCATAGTTGAAAACGTGTTTTGTTTATTCCCGGTTTACTCTGGCAATCCAGCCGTGGGGGCTACCCCATGTTTAGTTATCTGGCTTTTCGGCCGTGGGGACTACCCATGTATATACTACTAGACTCGTTACCATATCGACTGCTGACTGTAGTCATGTTTATGTGCCCTGAACTGTCAATGTCTATCATCATTGACGTGCCCAGATCCATTAGTTCACGCCCGTCCTCTGCGGCACGGTGTGAGGCTTGTCAGACCTAAATAGCGCTATCTAACTAATGACCCGCTCGCCATTGGCCCGGCGATTAAGTCGATATAAAAAGGAGGGACTTCGTGATAGAGTTTTGGTCTAGTAAAGTTAACTGTCCATGAGGACGAGGAATTATATTCCTGAACCAGTACTGTCCTACCCAAGAAAGGACGACGAATCCATGTTCCTTAACCCATTCCCAACCCCTGGGAATCCCATGCTTTGTAGAATGTGTGAACTCACCTCGGTTTGCTCGGTTTGACTAGTTACGTGTTTCAAGTTGCTCAAAACAATCCTAACATAGTTATCAGTAACAATCAGTGTCGCATTCAATTTAAATCACATATTTTGTCACATAATACACTGTACACATTCGGAATGCAAATTATTTCAAATCACAAGTATTATCTACTAATTAACACTTGACAGTTTATTGCCTCAATCCTATTAAAGCGCAGCCCACATGACAATTAACATAGTTCAAATGTAGCAGTCCATTGAATATGTGATGACCCAACTAATATGTACACAATTTATCACTGTATTCGGCCCAGATTAGTGTGTGAAGCCCCAAACAATACTTATATTACTTACTCCATCAATCCCCTATTTCATCATGTACAGCTAATGAGATTTATGCACAAAACAGAACAATATATTTCATCAATGTTAATTGGGTCCATACACTTTAATACTTCGGCCCACATGTGTTTACCCAAACCGATTTATGAATTAATTGAATAAGGATAAGGGCCATCATATTATTAAAATCACACAAGGCCTCTCTCCTGATGTCATGAAGTAATCATGATAAAAGAATAATTTCTTGACATTAAATGCAAATCTGATGACTCTTACACACATAGCTAGCAATTTATATTTACCAATTCCTCCTATTGGACCGAGTACAACACATGGACTAATCATGGCATGGACCAGACAAGCATTAACAAATTCACATGCAATAAAGAACACAAGCCGACAATTTACCTACAGACCATCACATGCAATTAAGAACACATGGGCGACAATTCATATATATATACAATTCACATATATACAATCGTAAGTTCAAGAAGTGGCCGACAAATATATATATATCATCACATGCATGATTATTAAAACAAAACAAATAAGAGAAATCACTAACCAGCCAATGATCCGTTAAGATAATGTTACAAGAGAGGGGGGTCCTTGACCACTGCCGTCGCACTAGAGGGGTTTTTAGGGTTTAGAATATGATCGAGTTTATTAATATACGTAAACCACATGTAACTATAGCTAAGTCAATGACCGTCCTCTATATCAATGCCCACTTGGGCTCTACCAAGCCCAATTGCACATTCAGATGATACAATGGGTCCGGTTTGGGCTTTGGTTGGTATTGGGCTCGAATGGTGTAAATTTAAGATAGTCTGCAAGTATGAGCCGTGTGTATGAACCAGTTATGATAATTAACGTGACCCACCTATAACTAGCTACATGCTAAAGTTCGGCCCAAAT
Organism: Helianthus tuberosus; assembly: GCA_030545235.1. NCBI lineage: Eukaryota > Viridiplantae > Streptophyta > Magnoliopsida > Asterales > Asteraceae > Helianthus > Helianthus tuberosus. Next base: position 133,123,064 of record CM060353.1, on the reverse strand, counting down.
ACCACATGATACGAAGAACAAGTTAGAATATTAGCACAACGCGTTTAATCACACTTAATAACACACTTAATACAACATATCGGTCACAATACGATTTAACATATTACAAACGTGCACAGTTGTGAAACAAACAAGTCGTGTAAACAAACAACTTAAACAATTAACGTGCCATTAATGCGAAGGTGGAATCTTGGAAACTCGAGTTGTCACATTATCCCCAAGTTGAAAGAAATTTCGTCCCGAAATTTAGCACGTGCTCACTAAGGAAGCTAGTTAAGTTTTATGGTTTTCCTGGGGTGTCACATCCTCCCACCGTTGATCTGGAATTTCGTCCCGAAATTCCGTAGCTTCAGCCTCAGTAGTGGTTGTACTGTTTACGAATAGTTGGGGATACTTTTGCTTCATTTGATCTTCGCGTTCCCAGGTAAACTCTGGGCCGCGACGTGAGTTCCAACGAACTCGAACGAGAGGTATTCTAGTGCGCTTGAGGACCTTAACATCCCGGTCCGTGATTTCAACTGGTTCCTCGACGAATCGTAACTGCTCGTCGATAGTGAGCTCCTTCAAAGGAACTATGTGGGTCTCATCTGACAGACACTTCTTCAGATTTGACACGTGGAAAACGTTGTGAACTGCACTGAGTTCTGCTGGTAAGTTCAGTTTGTAGGCCACCTTGCCTATTTTCTCAATGACTTCGAAAGGTCCAACGTATCGTGGGTTAAGTTTGCCTCGTTTACCAAAACGAACCACACCCTTCCAGGGAGAAACTTTGAGTAGCACTCGCTCCCCAACCTGGAGCTCGAGTGGTTTCCTGCCCTTATCGGCGTAGATTTTCTGACGGTCACGAGCTGCCGCCATTCGTTGTCGTATTTGAGCAATTCGTTATGTTGTGTCTACCACAAGTTCTGGGCCAATGATCTGACTATCCCCCACCTCTGCCCAACAAAGAGGTGATCGGCATTTACGCCCGTACAATGCCTCAAACGGAGCAGCTTTAATGCTGGTGTGGTAGCTGTTATTGTACGAAAATTCCACAAGTGGCAGATGCTTTTCCCAGCCGTTGCCAAAGTCAATTACACATGCCCTAAGCATATCTTCGAGGGTCTGGATGGTGCGTTCAGACTGCCCATCCCTTTGCGGGTGATAAGCTATGCTCATATCTAAACGTGAGCCAAAGGAATTGTGCATTGCTTGCCACAGTTCTGAAGTAAAACGTGCATCTCGATCCGAGATAATAGAGGTGGGCACTCCGTGCCTCGAGACAACTTCCTTAAGATATACGTCTGCCAACGTGGAGAACTTATCCGTTTCCTTGATAGCCAAGAAGTGTGCAGACTTTGTGAGTCGATCCACGATCACCCAAATAGTATCGTTACCACGTTGAGATCTAGGCAGGCCAGTAACAAAATCCATGGAAATTTGCTCCCATTTCCATTGTGGTATCTCTTGTTGTTGGAGTAGGCCTGAAGGTTTCTGGTATTCGACTTTGACTCTCGCGCAAGTCAGACACTTGCTGACGTACGTTGCTATGTGTGCCTTCATGCTAGGCCACCAGTAGGTAGTTCTAAGGTCGTGGTACATCTTATCCGAACCAGGATGTACTGAGTAGCGAGACTTGTGTGCCTCATCCATCACAAGTTCTCGTAGGTTGCTATAAAGTGGGACCCAAATGCGTCCTGTTACGTAGGCACCGTCTTCCTTTTGTTCTAATCGTTGCCTTGAGCCGCGTTGGGCTTCAGCCCTGACGTTTTCTGGTTTCAATGCTTCTACCTGAGCATCTCGTATCTGGGAAGGAAGACTAGATTGAATAGTGAGTTGTAAAGCTCGTACGCGCTTAGGCGTAGTGTCCTTTCGACTGACGGTGTCAGCCACAACATTGGCTTTGCCTGGATGGTACCTGATTGAGCATTCGTAGTCATTCAGTAGCTCGACCCATCGTCGTTGTCGCATATTCAGTTCCTTCTGTTTGAAGATATGCTCGAGACTCCTGTGATCGGTGTAGATGGCGCACTTGGTACCGTACAGGTAATGTCTCCATATCTTAAGTGCAAAGACAACAGCTCCCAGCTCTAAATCGTGTGTAGTGTAATTCCATTCGTGAATCTTAAGTTGGCGCGAAGCATAAGCAATGACTTTGTCACGTTGCATCAACACACATCCAAGACCCTGAATGGATGCGTCGCAATAGACCACAAAATCGTCTGTGCCCTCTGGCAATGAAAGAATAGGTGCGCTACAAAGTCTATCCTTTAAGTGCTGAAATGTTGATTCCTGTGTATTACCCCAACGGTAGATAACGCCTTTCTGAGTTAGTGAGGTGAGGGGTTGTGCAATCTTGGAGAAGTCTTTGATGAACCTTCTATAATAGCCCGCCAAACCCAAGAACTGGCGGATTTCTGTTGGTGTACGAGGTGCAGGCCAGTTCCTGATCGAATCAACTTTCGATGGATCAACATGAATCCCATCCTTGTTTACCTCGTGGCCTAGAAAGTGGACTTCACGAAGCCAGAAGTCGCATTTCGAAAACTTGGCGTACAGCTGTTCTGTTCGAAGGAGTTCCAAAATAAGTCGTAAATGCTGCTCGTGTTCCTCCTGACTCTTAGAGTAGATCAGAATGTCGTCGATGAATACAATCACAAACTTATCCATGTAGGGCTTGCACACTCTGTTCATAAGATCCATGAAGACCGCAGGCACGTTTGTTAACCCGAATGGCATGACTAGAAACTCGTAGTGGCCGTAGCGAGTTCTGATTGCTGTTTTGGAGACGTCCTCATCCCGGACTCTCAGTTGATGGTAGCCTGACCTCAGGTCAATCTTCGAGTAATAGCTCGACCCTTGCAACTGGTCGAATAAGTCATCGATGCGTGGAAGAGGATAGCGATTCTTCACAGTCACCTTGTTCAGTTCGCGGTAATCTATGCACATGCGGAAGGTACCGTCTTTCTTCTTCAAAAATAATACTGGAGCTCCCCAGGGCGAAGAGCTAGGACGAATGAGACCCTTATTCAAGAGTTCTTGCAATTGCTTAGACAGTTCTTCCAGTTCAGTTGGAGCTAAGCGATAAGGTGCTCGAGCTATGGGTGCTGCTCCAGGAGCTAGCTCGATCTGAAATTCGACCTGGCGATGGGGCGGTAGCCCAGGTAAATCTTCAGGAAACACTTGAGGAAAGTCGCGTACTACCGGAATATCCTCTATTCTATTCTCTCTCGTTGATGCGTCAGTAACAAGTGCTAAGATAGCGGTGTGACCCTTTGCAAACACTTCTGGGCCTTAAGGAAGGAGATGATGCCCACTACAGCACCACTCTTGTCACCTTGAATTTCGAGAGGTTCTTTGCCAGAACGGGGAATACGAACAATCTTCTCTTTGCATAGGATCTCTGCTTGCTGTTGGGATAACCAATCCATACCAATAACGATGTCGAAACCATCACAACGTTGGGGTCATTCCTAGCATCACCCTGACCAATCACGAACACTCGACCCCTGGCACCATTGCCGTTGTTATTACCCCCGTTGTTATTCCCGTTGCCCTGATTATTGTTGTTGTTGTTCTGATTCTGGTTTAGCTAAGGGCAGTTCCGCTTAAAGTGGCCTTCAGCACCACACTGAAAGCATCCCATGTTACCTCGCTGTCGCTGCTGGTTCTGTGGAGCTGTTGGTTGTTGTTGTTGGTTCTGATTCGCAGGTCGCGAGCTCCTGCAATCCTTAGCTTCATGCCCCATCTTGAGACACCTCTGGCAACGACCCCTGTTGCACTGACCACTGTGGTGCCTGTTGCATGTGTTGCACTTTGGGTGGTTTCCTCGATATCCACCCTGCCCTTGACTACCAGAAGATTGCTGACCAGGACTCTGGTAGTCATCGATCTTTCGCTGCTATGCCTGGGACTGAACCGAAGTCGAACCCTTGCTGGAGGTTCTATCCCATTTTCGCTTGTTGTCACTGGGAATAGCAGAAGTAGTAGTAGTAGTAGCACCAATATGTTTAGGCAGCTTGTTCTGTTCCACTGCCTGGTCTGTGAGACGATGAGCAAGACGAGTAACATCTTGAATAGTAGCAAGGTTAGTAGCAGTCACATGACTTTGAATCTTTGGTACTAAGCCTTTGAGGTACAGCTCAATGCGCTTGATGGGAGGATCCACCATAGTTGGACACAAAATTGGCAGTTCGTATACGCCTCTATCTCTGACCCCGTCATCTTCAAGTTAAAGAACTCCACTTCCAGTTTGTGGATGTCATCACGGTTACAGTATTCTCGCTTGATCAGTTCCTTAAAATCATTCCTTGGGGTGGCATTAGCAGCCGCCAGCCCCAGCATCTGAACTTGCGCGTTCCACCAAGTTAGCGCAGTGCCTTCGAGAGTACCAGTGGCGTACTTCACCCTACGAACCTCAGGGCATTCACACATCTCGAAGACCGATTCGAGCTTCTCAAACCAGTGGAGGAGTCCAACGGCCCCTTCAGTGCCACTGAAAGTAGTAGGACGACTGTCCATAAAAATCTTGAATGCGCATACAGGTGGCTAAGCGTGTTGACCTGTCGTGTGCGTAAGAGTAAACATACTTAAACACGAGTGTTGGTTTACGAGAGTAGGATCTAAAGATCCTAGAGTAAGTGGTGATGGCAGGTTATACCTCCTGCCTGTGCAGCTACGAGTGCTGCAGTAACTTGTTTAGTGATCAAAGCCGCCAACTGGGCTTGAGTTAGGTTAACGCGTCCACTCATGATCTTGATATCAAAGAGAACATGAGTGAGAGAGGTTCGCGAAAGTGTGATGACAGAAGAGAGTGAGCACATAAGTGTTTCAATCAACAGTTGTTACGTTTATCTAAGCATACCATGAGCAAAGTTCTATGTAATCTAGCATGTAGGCAATGTAAACATAAATCGTATCACCTAGAATGTTGAGTCTTGCACATGGAGCGAAGCGTCGTTGTGGATCGTAGAGCACTGAACAGGTTATAGTCTGGTTTTAACAAAAACGTTTTCCCTTATTAAAACCAAGTTCTCTATAACCAATGGCTCTGATACCAATCTGTCACACCCCCAAAATCCACACGTGGAGTATCACCGCTTGGAGGCGTGACTGACCAGGATCTAGCCACCAATCATATCGAACATGCATGTAAGTAATTATAAAAGCCCAACCAATACAATTGGTGTCCAAACAAAAACATAGTTTAAGTTGCAAGCGGAAGCATAACGTTTAAAACCAAAACAAAATATAAGTTCAATGTTTCACATGGCACACAGTTGTCCATGTCCCACAACGACTCTCCTCCATGCAAGCTCCAGCTAAGTACCTATTGACCTGCAAAGCATGTAGTAACGAGTCAACAACAATGTTGAGCGAGTTCACAGTTGGGTGTTTGTTTTAAGTTGTTTCGAAAACGGTTTCCTTTAACTGGCATCCCTGCCGTGGCGGTTACCCCATAGTTGAAAATGTGTTTTGTTTATTCCCGGTTTACTCTGGCAATCCAGCCGTGGGGGCTACCCCATGTTTAGTTATCTGGCTTTTCGGCCGTGGGGGCTACCCCATGTATATACTACTAGACTCGTTACCATATCGACTGCTGACTGTAGTCATGTTTATGTGCCCTGAACTGTCAATGTCTATCATCATTGACGTGCCCAGATCCATTAGTTCACGCCCGTCCTCTGCGGCACGGTGTGAGGCTTGTCAGACCTAAATAGCGCTATCTAACTAATGACCCGCTCGCCATTGGCCCAGCGATTAAGTCGATATAAAAAGGAGGGACTTCGTGATAGAGTTTTGGTCTAGTAAAGTTAACTGTCCATGAGGACGAGGAATTATATTCCTGAACCAGTACTGTCCTACCCAAGAAAGGACGACGAATCCATGTTCCTTAACCCATTCCTAACCCCTGGGAATCCCATGCTTTGTAGAATGTGTGAACTCACCTCGGTTTGCTCGGTTTGACTAGTTACGTGTTTCAAGTTGCTCAAAACAATCCTAACATAGTTTATCAGTAACAATCAGTGTCGCATTCAATTTAAATCACATATTTTGTCACATAATACACTGTACACATTCGGAATGCAAATTATTTCAAATCACAAGTATTATCTACTAATTAACACTTGACAGTTTATTGCCTCAATCCTATTAAAGCGCAGCCCACATGACAATTAACATAGTTCAAATGTAGCAGTCCATTGAATATGTGATGACCCAACTAATATGTACACAATTTATCACTGTATTCGGCCCAGATTAGTGTGTGAAGCCCCAAACAATACTTATATTACTTACTCCATCAATCCCCTATTTCATCATGTACAGCTAATGAGATTTATGCACAAAACAGAACAATATATTTCATCAATGTTAATTGGGTCCATACACTTTAATACTTCGGCCCATATGTGTTTACCCAAACCGATTTATGAATTAATTGAATAAGGATAAGGGCCATCATATTATTAAAATCACACAAGGCCTCTCTCCTGATGTCATGAAGTAATCATGATAAAAGAATAATTTCTTGACATTAAATGCAAATCTGATGACTCTTACACACATAGCTAGCAATTTATATTTACCAATTCCTCCTATTGGACCGAGTACAACACATGGACTAATCATGGCATGGACCAGACAAGCATTAACAAATTCACATGCAATAAAGAACACAAGCCGACAATTTACCTACAGACCATCACATGCAATTAAGAACACATGGGCGACAATTCATATATATATATACAATTCACATATATACAATCGTAAGTTCAAGAAGTGGCCGAAAAATATATATATATCATCACATGCATGATTATTAAAACAAAACAAATAAGAGAAATCACTAACCAGCCAATGATCCGTTAAGATAATGTTACGAGAGAGGGGGGGGGGGGGTCCTTGACCACTGCCATCGCACTAGAGGGGTTTTTAGGGTTTAGAATATGATCGAGTTTATTAATATACGTAAATGATATTCGTTAATTTACACATATTTAATCCCCCGTTTTACCCCTATTTTATGCGTTTTTGGCCGTAAAACCGTCATTCGGATACTTATTTATCTACATTTGTGTTTACAGGCCTAAAACTACATTCCAGACAAGATGATAGCAAAAACGAGGACTTTTCGGACAAAACGACGAAGCTGCGGACATTCTGTTAAGGATTCTGATCTGGGCCTGTGGAACGACCGTTCCACCTGATGCACGGTCGTGCATCTCCGACAAAGGTGATCAACCCGGAAGTGAACGAGAGGTGCGACTGATCGTTCTAGGAAACAAGGCGGCTCGGTGAAGAACGGGCGTTCCATCTGAGGAACGACCGTGCAATTCCGATGAACCAACAGAGTCCCGGAACTGAACGATCGGTGCGACTCGGCGTGCAACAAATGACCCGGAACTGAACGACCGTTCCACACGAATAACGGTCGTGCCATTTCAAATCTGGTCAACGATCCGATGACGTATGCAGTATGGTGACCCATCCTCAATAATTGAATAAAGTGAACGGTCGTTCCATAGGGAGAATGACCGTGCAACAGCAAAAAAGTATAAAAACACAGCAGAAACCTTCTGTTCGATATTCTGGATTTTTGGAGAGCTTCACAGGCGATTTTCAGGCTCCAGAGGCATTAGCTTTCACCCGGATTCAAGCCACATTGTCTCGTTTAGCTCGATTACTACCCGGATCCTTAGTCTAGTACTTGTTTATGGTTTGATTTTCTAATCTTTCCATGTTTTTGTTAATCTTTCAAGTACTTAGATTATTGTTTATGTATTATTGTAGCCTTTGGGCAAAAACACAACAATCCCTTGCTAGATTATAACCATTAGTTTGTTAAACTTTGTTTGTAATGACATTTGAAGTATTTTCTATGTTAATCTTTGATGATTAGTTTGCAACCTTGTTATTGATATTGAATTCTTGATTATAAGTAATTAAGTTGGATGATTGATGCTTGGTTAGTTAAGATAGTTGAAAAATGAAGCTTAATTAATCTTGTATTAGTAAACTTTGAACTTGGATAACTAGATTAGCTTGGTTTAAATGTGTGCATCATGATACTAGAAATGGTTAGTGATTTAATAAAATGTAATTATTGTTAATCAAGAGAGCTTGCCGTCACGTAAGGACCTAAACGGGTTAGATGGTGTCGTTATAAATTCTTGCCATGATTTGTTAGCTTAGTTAGTAGTTTAGGCCAAAATTGCTATCTTGGTGAATTATTGTGCAAGATTTGTAAAATGAACTCGGTTGTGATTTAATCTAGTTTATGCTTGTCTCGGTGGTTGCATTGTGTTTATCGGTGTCGCTTTCCTTGTTTAAGTGAGGTTAGAATAATCCTAACGGCTGACTAACTTATTTTTAAGAGATTTTCATAGACATTTATCAATTGCACGTTAAAGAACAATTTTAGGTGGTTAAAGTGTGTTTATCGTTTTAACTTTCCGAATGATTGTCATGTTAGGATTCCCGAAAGGGATACTAATTGTCTTAAATTGGAAAATTGACCGAATGCTTCTAGTGCCAAAACTGACTTAGTTGACATGCTGTGGTTGTGTATTTAGCAAGGCTTTTTATCTACTATCTATTATGTTTTTATTATGCTTTTGTTTATGCTTACTTTAGTTTAATTTAAAAACCACAAAACTTATCTTTTTACCGGTACTTTAGTGACAAAGGTCTAGTATTATTTCTCCGCCCATTTCCTTGGATCGATACTTGGTTCTTACCTATACTTTACTACATATATGACGGGGTACACTTGCCTCTTTCGTGTGTGTTTTAATGTTAAAGTAATAATCACTTTTATAAATTTAAAACCAAATCGTGTGTAAATTCATTGCAAAATTATGTATATATACGCACACGTCAGTAAACCACATGTAACTATAGCTAAGTCAATGACCGTCCTCTATATCAATGCCCACTTGGGCTCTACCAAGCCCAATTGCATATTCAGATGATACAATGGGTCCGGTTTGGGCTTTGGTTGGTATTGGGCTCGAATGGTGTAAATTTAAGATAGTCTGCAAGTATGAGCCGTGTGTATGAACCAGTTATGATAATTAACGTGACCCACCTATAACTAGCTACATGCTAAAGTTCGGCCCAAATACCACATGATACGAAGAACAAGTTAGAATATTAGCACAACGCGTTTAATCACACTTAATACAACATATCGGTCACAATACGATTTAACATATTACAAACGTGCACAGTTGTGAAACAAACAAGTCATGTAAACAAACAACTTAAACAATTAACGTGCCATTAATGCGAAGGTGGAATCTTGGAAACTCGAGTTGTCACAGTATAGCCCTAATTTGGGCAGCACTTAAACATCCATTGGATAGTTTTCAATCGATCGGACATTGAATCGTAGCAGCGATCGAGTTAATACCCTGTATCGTAGCAGCGTTTCACTACTGTGAATTGTAATTTCGACTTTTGAGAAGTATACTTCGTGTTTTGGATTGAAATTTCGACACCAGTGAACTGCTCGTAACCCATTCTATTTATAGCAGAAATTTGGGGTTTACGCGGCCCGCGTAAGCCCCTTCTTAATCTTTACGCGGCCCGCGAGAGGCCCTAGTCGTAGACTAGGGCTAGCGTGTCATCAGTAGTGCTGCCACGTGGCCTGGGAACGCTTATCCGGTCAACTTAGGTTTGACTCGGCCCGTGTGAGGTCCTTCTGATGTTTACGCGGCCTGCGAGAAGACCAAAAATCTGTTTTTCTTGATTTTTGATATGGATTAGGGTTTTAGGGGTCTGGGTTTTCACTTCCGGGTCGTTTTGGGACATTTTTGAAGGTCCTTACATCCTCCCCACCTTATTTAAAATCTCATCCTCGAGATTTATTGAAATAAGTGAGGATACTTTCGCCTTATCTCCGATTCCAGCTCCCAAGTGTACTCGGGTCCTCTCTTTGAATCCCATTTGACTTTGACTAGCACTAGTCTTTTGTGTTTGAGAAACTTGATCTTTCTGTCTTTTATTTGTAGTGGCTTCTCAACAAATTTTAACTTTTCATTTACCTCTACATATTGAAGAGGTACTACCAATGATTCGTCAGATAGACATTTCTTGAGATTGGATATATGAAATATGTCATGTACTCCAGCTAGCTCCTCTGGTAGTTGTAAGCGATAAGCAACTGGTCCTATAACTTGGATTACTGGGAATGGTCCTATGTACCTTGGACTTAGCTTTCCTTTCTTACCAAACCGAAATACTCATTTCATAGGAGAAACTCTTAAGAGAACCTTGTCTCCGACTTGAAATTCTAACGGCTTAAGCCTATTATCTGCATAACTCTTCTGGCGATCTCGAGGCGTCTTTAATCTTTCCTTGATTTGAGTGATCTTGTCTGTAGTTTCTTGCACTATTTCAGGACCTGATAGTTGACTTTCTCCTATTTCTGCCCAACAAACTGGAGTTCTACTCTTACGTCCATACAATGCTTCAAATGGGACAGCTTCAATGCTTGAATGATAGCTATTATTATAGGAGAATTCAATTAAGGGTAGGTGGTCATCCCAATTTCCACCAAAATCTATCACACATGCCCTAAGCATGTCTTCCAGGGTTTGGATCGTCCTTTCACTTTGTCCGTCTGCTTGAGGATGGTACGCAGTACTTAGATTTAGTCGAGTTCCCATTGCTTCCTGAAAACTTATCCAGAAATGGGAAGTGAAACGACTATCCCTATCCGATACAATGGAGAGTGGAACTCCATGTAAGGATACTACCTCGTCTACGTACAACTTAGCTAACCTTTCCATGCTAAAGGTTTCTTTCATAGGTAGAAAATGAGCTGATTTGGTTAATCGATCAACAATTACCCAAATCGCATCATTACCTCTTCTGGTCTTGGGTAACTTAGTAACAAAGTCCATTGTTATGAGCTCCCATTTCCATACAGGCATTTCTAATTGTTGGAGTAATCCTGAAGGTTTCTGGTGTTCTTCCTTAACTTGTGAACAAGTAAGACACTTAGAAACATATTTAGCTATATCCTTTTTCATTCCTATCCACCAGAAATTATTCTTTAAATCTTGGTAATCTTATTGTTACCAGGGTGCATGGTATACCTAGATTTATGGGCTTACTCTAAAATTTTATTTCTTATCTCTCCTTGCTTAGGTACCCAAATCCTTTTCTTGTGGAATCCCAAAATTCCATCACTTCCTTGTTCTAATTCCTTTATTCGTCCTTTCATACCTTCGGTATCATCCTTGATAGCTGTTTCTTGAATGTTTTTAAGTTGTTCCATTAAATCTAACTGTAGATTTAATCTAAGAGCACGAACTCGTCATTGTTTCTCATGATACTTACGACTTAAAGCATCAGCAACTACATTTGCTTTTCCTTCGTGATATTGAATATCACAGTCGTAGTCACTTAGGATTTCCATCCATCTCCTTTGCCTCATGTTTAATTCTTTTTGCCCAAATATGTATCTTAAGCTTTTATGGTCTGTGTAGACAGTAAACTTACTTCCATACAAATAGTGTCTCCAAATCTTAAGGGCAAAAATTATGGCTCCTAATTCTAAGTCATGAGTAGTATAATTTTCCTCGTGCTTTTTCAATTGCCTTGAAGCATACGCAATTACCTTTTTGCGTTGCATTAGCACACATCCTAATCCTAGCTTAGAAGCATCACAGTAGACTTCAAAATCTTCTGTTCCTTCTGGTAAAGCTAGAATTGGAGCGTTTGTTAATTTCTGCTTTAAAATCTTAAAAGTTTCTTCTTGCCTAGGTCCCCATTCAAACTTAACTGATTTACAGGTTAGCTTAGTTAATGGTACAGCTATCTTGGAAAAATCCTTAATAAAACGCCTATAGTATCCAGCTAACCCTATAAAACTTCTAATTTCCATAGCTAACTGCGGGACCTTCCATTTGGTGATCGCTTCTATCTTAGCAGGATCTACGTGAATACCTTCATGATTCACCATGTGACCTAAAAATTGTACTTCTTGTAGCCAAAATTCACACTTCGAGAATTTGGCATAAAGTTGTTCCTTTCTTAACAATGTTAAGAGTGCATGCAGGTGCTCACAATGCTCCTCCTGGTTTTTGGAATAAATAAGTATATCGTCGATGAAGACAATTACGAATTTATCCAAGTACGGTTTACAGATCCTATTCATCATGTCCATAAATGCTGCTAGAGCATTTGTTAGTCCAAAGGGCATGACTCTAAACTCGTAATGACCATACCTAGTTCTGAAAGCAGTTTTAGGTATGTCTTCTTCTTGTACTTTCAATTGATGGTATCCGGAGCATAAATCTATCTTAGAAAAGTATCTAGGTCCTTGCAATTGATCAAAAAGATCATCAATCCTAGGTAATGGGTATCGATTCTTAATTGTAACCTTATTCAATTCCCTGTAATCGATACACATTCGCATCGAACCATCTTTCTTTTTCACAAACAACACTGGTGCTCCCCACGGGGATGAACTAGGTTGTATGAATCCTTTACTTAGCAATTCATCTAACTTCTTTTTCAATTCTAGCATTTCGGTGGGTGCTAACCGATAAGGTGCCTTAGCTATCGGTGTAGTTCCAGAAATTAGATGAATTCTAAATTCTACTTCCCTATCAGGTGGTAATCCAGGTAGTTCTTCTGGGAATACCTCTGGGTATTCTGATACTACTGGAATCTGTTTGAGTTCCTTACCCTTAGTGTTAATGATTACTGACATCATATACACTACTTCTTGTTTTCTTGAATAACTGGCCAATTTCATTACTGAAATGAATTTCAGTGGCCTTCGTGGCTTATCTCCCGTAATCAGGCTCTAGGGTTGTTTAGGAGATGTTGAAACTGCCAGTCGGTGGTCCACCATTCTTCTAATTCTGCTGGTAGAGGTTGGGAGTGGATAATAGGATCTGGGATTTCAGGCTCTAGGTCAACTGGAAGTTGTGCTTCCGCTGGGTAATTAAAAAGGTTTTCACCGGTAGGTCCGATGAGATCACTAAGTGCTAGTTTATGATCCAACTCCTCCCAGGGTGGCATTTCCTGGTCTTGCCTGGAACTTTCCCCAATCTCTATTTCCTTGCCTTTACCTTTGGGATCCTCCGTCTTGATAACTTTCCTTGTTGCTGGTTTCCTCCTACGCACACGCCTCCAACCCACAATTCTTCTTCTCTTCTTTGGCTTAGGTTTCTCCGGAGGTTGGGTTTGAAATTCCATAGGTTCCTCTATGTCATCACAATACCCGGTAAAGTCTCTGGAAACTTCCACATTAACAGGATAGAGATTGAGATTCTGAAGGGCTTCAGATAACTCATTCATGCTGTTTAGTAAATATGAGGAAACATACAAAATTCTAGGTTAAATGTTTGTAACTTGAATTTTCACATAATCACAGATTGGAAATCAGAAAATTAAGTATTTAATAAATATGAAATATTGCGATTTTTATATATTACAAATTACAACTGAAAATATACTAGGGATTATTTATTTTAGTCTATCTTTTCTTACTAAGTTGTTTATCTAATGGGCAAGTTTCTTTAAAGTTTCTGATTTATGGATGATATGGGTACTGGTATTGGGTTGATGGTTTAATTATAAGTTAGCATTTATTGCTACAGTGGCTAACATGTAGAGATTTGCCCATTGTTCATCTAACTCATCTTCCCATGGTGGGTTATCACCTGTTCCCTGAGTCTCTTTATAAATTATCACTTCTTTTGTTTGTGACTTCCTCATTTTCTCTTGACTTTTTCTAATAATATAACTTCTTTTCTTAGGGGTAAGTGGTTTCTCAAACTGTGCCTTACGAACAAATATTCATTCCTTAGTATCTGCTGAGTATCTTGAGGAATTTGATTGGAATGAAATTCCCTTATCTTTCGGGGAACTATCTAATTGACGATAGATGTCCGAGATTCATTGCTTACCCATACTGTAACTAACAAGTAGTCAGTTAAAAACACATAATCACAAGACAGTAATCAGGAAAATTAAGTATTTTTAAATACTTAATAGGCTTAAATCAGTGGCTCTGATACCACCTTTTCTGTCACGGCCCCCGTCCCGGTTTGACCCGGTCCAGGAGCCGCGAGACAGAAACCCGTGGTATTTATTAATTGAGTTGACAGCGGAAGATTCAACAGGATCTTTTAAAACTTGAAATGCCAGATTATTTTATTTCATAATTCGGGATAAACCCCGTAATTTACAATAGAGGAATTTCACTAGGGAATTCCCTGATTTATAAAACATGTTTATTTATTTTATTGAGCCACCTCTTCAAGCTTGTTAGTGCTCCATAGCACGTTTTCCTTGATTCACAGTAGGTCGCCTGAAACATGTTTTAAAAATATTTTATCAGCGGGGAAATACTGGCGAGTCACTCAATTTGATAAAATGACACATAGTTATAAATTACAGCATAAGAGCGATTACAATGGCTTCTATCTTATTTTTATCTAGCGCCGTGTCACCTCCTGGTGACGTTGGTCATATCACTATTGGGTCTTTTTCCCCAAGTAGTGATGATTATCAATGTTTGGATTTATTAGCCTAACCGTGAGAAATTAGTAATGTGCACAATACCCTACTAGACAGTGATTCAAGATAACCACGACTTAATTCCTGTAATTGTAACCTTTGAAAATAATGGAGTATTGTAAAATACTTTTGATAAAAGAGAATGACTCACATTGCAGATTTAAACGGGCAGAGTTTAGCCTACTGATTAGCCTTGTAACCTAATTTAAATAACAATGCACACGAACTAGGTCAGTAACTAATACGGCATTTACGATAACTCACGAGATTAAAACCCTCACAACGAATGACAAAGTGCAATACTTAAACATCCATCGAATTCACGACGAATGACAAAGTATAGCCCTAATTTGGGCAGCACTTAAACATCCATTGGATAGTTTTCAATCGATCGGACATTGAATCATAGCAGCGATCGAGTTAATACCCTGTATCGTAGCAGCGTTTCACTACTGTGAATTGTAATTTCGAATTTTGAGCAGTATACTTCATGTTTTGGATTGAAATTTCGACACCAGTGAACTGTTCGTAACCCATTCTATTTATAGCAGAAATTTGGGGTTTACGCGGCCCGTGTAAGCCCCTTCTTAATCTTTACGCGGCCCGCGAGAGGCCCTAGTTGTAGAGTAGGGCTAGCGTGTCATTAGTAGCGCTGCCACGTGTATGCCACGTGGCCTGGGAACGCTTATCCGGTCAACTTAGGTTTGACGCGGCCCGCGTGAGGTCCTTCTGATGTTTACGCGGCCCGCGGGAAGACTAAAAATCTATTTTTCTTGATTTTTGATATGGATTAGGGTTTTAGGGGTCCGGGTTTTCACTTCCGGGTCGTTTTAGGACATTTTTGAACGTCCTTACATAAAGCCCCTAATACAGCCGCAATCATCGTTCCCACTTCCCATCGCAACCTGCTTTTAATTTCTAGACGAAAAAAGTAAGGGTAATCACACATCGCATCGGGATTGGAGGAGAGTTTATCGAAGAAATTAGGGCCTTCACTTCATAGTTCGCTTAGGGTCTCCAAAAATGTAGGAACGACCCTGCACCCACCCGCCAACGTTCGCAGCCACAGCCGCCTCCGCCACCACTACTTGTCGCCCACCACCGTTGCTACCACCACATCCATTCACCGCCACCTTCACCAACCACCACCGTCGTCACCCACTACCACCACCCACCACTGACGCCCATCAACGTCGCCACCCACCAGTCACTTCCACCTGCAACCCGCCATCGCCTCCGCCGCCACCCAACGCTGCCTCTACCACCACCGACCACCACCGATGGTCGCCGCCACCCACTCGTCACCGCCACCCATCACCTCTGCCACCACTTATCACCACCACAAAGATCAACTAAAAAATAAAAAAAATAAGTCGTGTTTTACATTGTTTGAAAACGATTAAACAAACACGGGCATCGGTTACGATAATAGTGATACCAGTAACGATGTTCGGTGGTAAGCGGCGGGAATTGGTCAGTATCGGCTTGTCTCATTACCGATACGACACGGACACTCGATATAGCAATCGAAAGAGAAAAGCCAAGAAAAAAAAGATGTGATATGCCTAAAACTATATCGACATGTGTTTTACATCGATCCAATAAGCTGTGAAAACGAATATCCACGGTTCAACGGTACCGATATATCTACCGATGTTGTTCGATCGGAATCCATATTGTTGGAACGGTAGGCGTCCAATTCATCACTGTACTGATGCACACTATAATTACAATAAAAAAGTTACCCTAGCGAGTACAACTTCGTTCCAAACCCATAAAAACGAATACATGTACCACTACCCAAGTTGTTCAGATGGTATTGGTTCAATTCGCCACGATAAAAAAAAAACAATTAAATTTGACCCCTTGGATTTTGAAAAAAACTTATAATGGAAACGTAGATAAAAATAAATAAATCACAAAAGTAAATTTGAATTTTATAAAACATTACATTGTATACATATAATAACGAAAAGGAAAAACGTCAATTTATATAAACAATTTGATAAGATGCACGTTTATGCTTGGATTACTTATACATTACTACTCACCAATTCGTTTTGAATTTTTTTTTGTATCAAGACGTAAATAAAAACATGTACGCCACAACGACATACTTGATAATCTATCTATACTTTCTATAAAAGGAGAAATCCAAGTGACATAAGAAAAGCTGATGTGTCAGCAGGAGAGCATGTCCAACAATGCTTTTCTTATGTCATCCCCAATGAGGTGGCAGCCAAAGAGGGAGTATAGTGACATCATAATTCAAAGATCTGCCATCCAAACCACTGCCCCACTTTTCAATTTCAAAGGCTGGCCCACATTCAATTATGAAACCACTGATGTAATAGCTAAAATTCAAACCACTGATGTTTCGTTAAAATGAGAGGGTAATTTGAAATTTAAAACTTTCTAGGGATATGTAATTTGCATTTAATGTCATCAGAGCTTCAATTCTTCTCTCTCTCAAATATAAATTCAAACCCAAATCCAAACTCGATCATAATTTCAAAAACCCATTTCAATCTATCTATCTACTGTCTCTCAACTCTCTATCTCTAAAACTGTAGATACAGAGAAGAGGACGAAGACGACAGAGGCGTTGCATTTAAGAACGATTTGAATATTATGCAGACCAACGGTAGTTTAAAAATAGATATTTTTTGATTTTTTCTTTTTATCACAAACTGAAGGTTTGTATGCTAAATGTTCTTCAGGTAGATCTTGCTGGATTTGTTATTTGGTATTGAAGTCTTGAGTTCGTTGGCCGAGCTTCCGAATGTGATCAAGGTTATAAAATGGATCTCAACTTTATTGATGAACAGGTAATGTCTCTTTGTGTTTAAAAATAGATGTATATGTGTTTAAAATAAATCAGGTAATTGTTATTTTTTTGGTAATTGTTAATACACTTTGTAATCAGTTCTTCTTCTTCTTCTTCTTCTTCTTCTTCGTGGTTTCTTGAACTTTGTTACATGGTTGACATATTGAACTTTCTTCAAATCGTCATCTTCTCCAATGCTTCCATCGATTCTTCTCTCGCTAAATCTGGTAACAATCCGTGACCTAATTTCTTTCATGAATGTATAAAATTTGATTGATATGTTTGTATCTTTTGATTTTGTCTTTGATTTGTTATTGTTTATTCAGATGCTTGCATTGGTGTACCATGTGATTACGAGTAGTTTGATTTTGATATGAAAGTAAAAGGAGAGATCCCAATGACATAAGAAAAGCTGGTGATGTCTGTTTATTCATCCTGTTTAATATCGATTTGAATATTATGTAGACCAACGGTAGTTTAAAAATAGATATTTTTTGATTTTTTCTTTTTATCACAAACTGAAGGTTTGTATGCTAAATGTTCTTCAGGTAGATCTTGCTGGATTTGTTATTTGGTGTTGAAGTCTTGAGTTCGTTGGCCGAGCTTCTGAATGTAATCAAGGTTATAAAATGGATCTCAACTTTATTGATGAAGATGTAAAGTCTCTTTGTGTTTAAAAATAGATGTTTATGTGTTTAAAAATATGTTTGTAGCTTTTGATTTTTTCTTTGATTTCTTATTGTTTATTCAGATGCTTGCATTGGTGTACCATGTGATTACGAGTAGATTGATTTTCAGTTGGTATATTGGGATTAAATACTCAACTGATGGAATGACAGCAAGTCCAGGTTATGCTTCAAGCTGTCTCGATTTCTTTGGAGGCGGGTAGGTGGCTTTGGGAGGTCTGAAAAACAGAATTGATAAATTTATGGAAAATGGGGTTGAAAGATGATAACCCAAAAGTTGAGAATCTCATTCTACATCTTCGATAAATTCAAGGTTATTCTCAAATATCTAGGAAGCATTATTTGAGAATACCATTGAATTTATCAGAGCTGTCGAATGAGATCCTCCACTGTTGGGTTATTATCTTTCAAACCCATTTTCCCTAAATTTATTGATTCTGTTTTTCAACAGGGATGTAATGTAATGATTCCTCTTAATTGAATAGACAGACACTTGCTGCCTCTCAAAGGGTTATTGAGTGGTTATAACAGCTGATCCTAAAGCCAAGGACTGTTATAACTAACCACTACTCGCAATAAAGACTGATTAGACCTATCCACTGTTGAAGACAAAGATCTTAAAGGCAGGCACTTATGTACCTAAGGCCTGATCAACCAAAGGAAAATCACTGCTCAGTATCAGCAGTGGTTCAGTATCTGCAGCGGATTCAACATCAGTAGTTATGTATCGGTTTTTCTTATGTAATAGTGTTTAGTGTATCAGGTGTTTAGATTTTGTTACAACTTCGATGATGGTTGTTACATTTATGAAAATGTCTAACAATTTCGGATTGGGTATATCCGTTCACAGTTTTATGATACTTCAGTGTCTATGATAAAAATTATGTTGCTTCCATGATTGACTGGTCTCCATGTTGATTCGATTAATGTTATGTTATGTATATACAATCTCTCGAGACAAACCCTAGAGTTTATGTATTACAATCTCCCCATGTTGATTCGATTAATGGTATGTTGATTCGATTAATGGTATGTTATGTAATTGCTACAGTTTGAATATTAATGTTATTATATTATCATCTGTTGATCATGGTGTGTTAAAGCATAGAGGGAGCATAGTGACATCATAATTCAAAGATCTGCCATCCAAACCACTGCCCCACTTTTCAATTTCAAAGGTCTGGCCCACATTCAATTATGAAACCACTGCTGTTCATTCAAAATTCAAACCACTGATGTTTCATTAAAATGGGAGGGTAATTTGAAATTTAAAACTTTATAGGGATATATGTAATTTGCATTTAATGTCATCAGAGCTTCAGTTTGAATATTATTGTTATTATATTATCATCTGTTGATCATAGTCTGGTAAAGCACTGCTGTTTAACATTCTCTGTTGAACTGCATCATCTGTTAGTCCATAGCAGAGGTTCTCTTTGGCAGACCTTTGCTTGAACCGTGTCGGTGTTTATCAGCAGATGTTCATCATGAGGCGTGTGTAAACATATGTTTCAAATCCTCTGTTGAACTGCATCATCTGTTAAGTCACAGCAGATGTTAGCAATCTATACCGTGGAATGAACAGCAGATGTTATGTTTGGCAGCCTTTGTTTCAACAGCAGATGTGTGCTTTATGATGCTTTTGTATTCATATTCAGCAGCAGAGGTTGTTTTATCAGCAGAGGTTATTTGCTATAATAGTCTTTGTGTTTATCAGCAGAGGTTATTTGCTATAATAGTCTTTGTGTTTATCAGCAGAATTTATCTGAATAGAGGTTGAGTGCATAAATTTATTTGTAGTCAGAGGTTTGTATCAGAGAGGTTATGACAATGATCACCCATAAATTTGTTGAAGCCTTTTAAGTGTCGATGACTGCCCATAAATTTGTTGAAGCCTTTTAAGTAACACCAGATGTTAGCTTTATGATGCTTTTGTATTCATATTCAGCAGCAGAGGTTGTGTTTATCAGCAGAGGTTATTTGCTATAACATTCTTTGTGTTTATTAGCAGAGTATAATTGAAGTTGTAATGTATCATGAATAGCCAATTAAAATATATGGAGAATGTACAACAAAGGTTTAAGTTAATATAAATAACAAGATAAGCATACATGATTATAATTTAAATATTCGTAAGTCGTAAGTTTTCAAAATATAGAAGTTTGATACATCACCATCCCATAATTTATCTCAAATGAGATAATACCAACAACCACAACTATCTGTATACTTTCTTTAAGATCAGCTTGGCTTTTTCTTCAGAGTAGACAAATTTGCATCTCATATTTCTATAGATACCATTGGGCTTCGTGAACTTCTTGGTGAATTGACAAGCCGCGTATCTAAATCCCTTGCCATGCTTCTCCTGTCGAAAGTCAATTACAGTGTCAACTCCATTCAGATTTTCAACTGTCATCTTCAATGTTCTATGAATCCTTGATAAAGACGCTACTTTCACATTCAGACGCTTAAAAATAAATATAAAATACCAATAATTAATAAGAAATACATAATGTATTTAAGTAAAGTAACAAAAAAACACCTTAATTGTAATAAACATTTAACATCCAAAGAATGATGAATAATATATTAACAGAATAAACTTACAAAATGTTTGCTGCAGTACCATACGAATTTTAACGGGTATACATCAGGATCAACTTCATAATCTGAGACAGCGGCATCAAAATCTGCGTCGTCAATGTCATCGGATGATTCATTCGATACAACATAATCACTATCAGAATCTGTGTCATTGGATTCTTCAACATCCTACTGGTGATGTAGATCCTCGGTAATTTGAGGAACTTCTAAATTGGGTGAGGAAGTATCGTCTATCGGACTGTCATTGGATTTTGGTGCAACAATCTCACATCCATTCAAATCAAAGGCAGTAAGCAGAAATATGTAATCCGCTACGTATCTTAAAACAACTACAATTCCTGTTTGCATACCCAGGTCGTGTACAACCTTTTCCCATCCATCGGTTATAAAGTAACAATTCCAAAGAGGATCACGTTGAAGTAGTACATCAAAAGAGTCCCACTGATTCACATAGATCTTAAATGTCTCTTTAAGATTACCAACTCCAATACTGACGTTGACTAACTCCTTGGGTATTAGCTGAACAAAAATGTATAAAATTATGAAATCAACAAAGGTACAGTAAAATTAACAACTATATCACTAATTACTATAGTAACATTTAAGTATTGGATTAAAATACCAAAACTTACCAACACGTCCTTACAAACATCAGTAAAACTATGGGAGAATGAATCCATACATCCAAACTTCCTCTCAAACGATATTGATGTGAACATAGAAATCATTGGGAGTTTTGTTGGATAATGATGAACTTTTTCAAAAGGTGTCAGCAGATATGTATATGGTGCAGTTTTTTTAAATACCAACAGACATCCTTCTTTCAATGAAAGGTCAGAGACAACTGAGGACCATCCTTCTTTTAGAGCAAAAGTTCCATTGTGTTTTGAGAATCGGTAATCCCATCTTATACCGTTTACACACTCTATAACGCCAACGTTACCAGGAACTTCTTTGAGTATGATTGTCTGCAAAGTTTTGTGGTATTATCTGTTGAGTTCAAGTATTGGCAAGTGTTATATGTGAATTAATTGTTAACAATAAAACTGTAGAAAATGGTTTTAATGTAATAATCTTACCAAGATTTTGGAATTAAGTGAATCCAAATATTTATAAAAAGACATCTTCCAAGATATGATGTTTCTGGTTAAAAATCAAAGAAAAAATGAAACAATGTATTTTATCAGATACTTCATTATTTATAAAGACTGTGATAACAAATGTGAACCAACAATGTTTAACATATCTATGTCATTCAGATAACGCATTTAATATTTATCGATTTATCTAGAGTATAACAATAAATAAAGATTCCTCTAAAAACTGTAGAATCGAGTACCACAGTCAATAACTTTTTTTTGCAAGTCTATAAATAAAAGATTTGTCATTTAATCATATTCTTTAATATCAAGTAAGAAAAGCAACAAAATATACCTTATCGATTGCTTTCAAGAATCCAAATGTAACACCATATCAAACAAAACTTCAAATTGGAAACATTATAAAAAATAAAAAAGCTTGTAAAATTAAATTGATATATCATCTAAAACATGCAATACATTGAGAACAGTCTTCATAACAGTTGTTAATCATGTGCATATGAAACTAATGTATATACAAATTTTAATAAATATTATTATACCTTGATCGAAGTTGTTGATGATGTCAAAAGTAAGAAGAATTCAAGTGGAGTGATTCAATATTGAAATGGATATCGGTGATTAAAACTTGAAGCACTTTTTATGAGATCAGACAAACAATTTTGTAAATGGGATTTGGAGAGTCGTTAAAAAGGTAAAGTATGTTTCTATTTGCCTCTATGTAAAAAGGTAAACCACCATTGGAATAATAAATTACATTTTACCGCCATTGAGATAAGGAACTTACATTTTACCCCCTAATAATATAGCTTTCTTTTTCAAATAATTCAAATCATTTTCAAACAATTCAAACCATTTTCAAAAAACTTTGAAAGTCTTTTTCTTGAGTGCTCAACAATCTTCTTCATTCAGATATTTGAAATTATGGCTACAGATAATAGAATTTCAAGTAAGTATGAACTGTTATTTCAACCAAGTCAAAGTCAAGTCTGTGCTGAAGCAAGGAAAAAAAGGAAGCGTGTTCTGCAACAAAAGCGAAAGAAGAGTGGTTTTCATCGTACATCGACATCCGATTCTGTTAAAAGGATTCCATTATTAAACACTCCAAGTGGTATGTCTTATAGGTTTGTAAACAAAATTTTACAAGAAATATATATTTATATGTTATCTTTTGGGAATCCTTACACATGTTTCGTATTTTACAAGTTTCAATAACCAATGTTGAGAGAAGGAATGTGTATCATTTTCCTACTTATGCTACTCTAAATATTAGCAGTAATTTGTTTCACTCATCTACAGAAGTAAAAGGTATACTTACTGCAGATATTTTTTGGTAATTTCAAAAAATTTTCACAATATGTTCAAAGTTCTTTCCTTGAGTGGTCAATAATCTTCTTCATTCAAGTATTTTAAATTATGGATACAGATAACACAATTTCAAGTAAGTATGAAGTTGACCTTCAAGAAAGTCAACGTCAAAGCTGTGCTGAAGAAAGAGAAAAAAGGAGGTATGTTCTTCAACAAAAGAGAAACAACAGAGGTTGTCATCCTGCATCAACATCTGATTTTGTTGAAAGGATTTCATTTTCAAATACTTCAAGTGGTATGTGTTATAGTTTTACAAACAAAATTTAAAAGAAATATGTATGTATATGTTATGTTTTTGGAATCCTTACATATGTTCTATTTTACAAGTTTCAACCACCAATGTTGAGAGAAGGAATGTGTATCATCTTCCTGCTTATGCTACTCCAAATATTAGTAGTAATTTGTTTCACTCATCTACACAAGTAAAAGGTATAGTTACTGCAGATATTTTTTGGTAATTTCAAATAATTTTCACAGTACTTTCAAAGTTCTTTTCTCGAGTTGTCAACAATCTTTTTCATTCAAGTATTTTAAAATATGGATACAGATAACACAATTTCAAGTAAGTATGAAGTTGACCTTCAAGCAATTCAACGTCAAATGTGTGCTGAAGAAAGAGAAAAAAAGGAAGTATGTTCTTCAACAAAAGAGAAACAACAGAGGTTGTCATCCTGCATCAACATCTGATTCTGTTGAAAGGATTCCATTTTCAAATACTTCAAGTGGTATGTGTTACAGTTTTGCAAACAAAATTTAAAAGAAATATGTATGTATATGTTATGTTTTTGGAATCCTTACATATGTTCTATTTTACAAGGTTCAACCAACAATGTCGAAAGAAGGAATGTCCATCACACTCCTTTTGGAAGTACTAAGCAAATATCCAATTTTGTTGAGAGGACTCCATTATCAGATATTACAAATTGTATGTTTTAAATTTAACGAAACAAAATATTTGTTTAATCTTAGGTTTTATGAATTGTTATATATATCTTATTTTATAAGCTTCAATATAGGTGGAATATCTAAAATTGAATTACAAATGAGTGATGAGATGTTACCAGATTCTGTGGTTAAGAAGATTCATGGAATTTCTAAAGGTATAAGATACGAATGTAAATTCCTGTTAAGTTTTCAATATGTAGAAAACTTATGTTGACTTATAAATTTACTAAGTCTGTAGAGTATATTGATCATGGAGATGCCATCTTTGTGTGTTCTAAATATGATGTAATGTTATGGGAAGATGAAATGCTTAGGGGAAATTAAAAATGTAAGAAAACATCCTATTCTCTTTGTGTTCAAATGGAGATGTTGAGCTACCACGACCGCCTACACCTCCTCCATTACTACGTCATTTATATAAAAGTCATACCTCACAGTCTCGCAATTTCATGGATAATATTCGAGCATATAACATGATGTTTTCCTTCACATCTCTTGGTGGGAAGGTTGACAAAAGTTATCAGAGAGGTAAAGGTCCTTATGTATTTAGACTACAAAGTCAAAATTATCATCGAATGGGTAGTCTACTTCCGGACGATGGGGAAGAACCTAAATTATCCCAGCTTTACATATATGATTCACAAAACGAAGTTGTAAATCGTCAAAAAGCAGTAAGGTAATTTCTTTATGATAATTGTGGCATTTATGAATATATATTTTGCTTGTCAGTATATTTACATTCATTATCATTTGAAATGAATGTAAATTTTAACATTTTATATTTATGGCAGTTCTCAGATAGAATGCAAAACTACAAGAAACAACCAGCTTGATAGTACAACCATAGAGGGTCTTAAAGATATGTTGGATTCTTGCAATCCTCTTGTCCAGTCCTTCAGAATGGTAAGAGATTGTTTTCAAGAAAATGAGTTTCAAGATGTAAGCTTGAAGCTTATTGGAACAAGAGATAAGGATGGAAGAGTTCACAATTTGCCAACAGCATCAGAAATTTCTGCGTTAATACATGGTGATTTTGATGGAGCATTTGATAAACGGGACATTGTTGTTAGAAAGAAGTCTGGTGGTCTTCAAAGAATTAATGAGCTTCATCCCTTTTACCTTGCTTTGCAATATCCACTTATTTTCCCATATGCGGAAGATGGTTATAGAGTTGGTATTAAACATAGAGGGATTGCGATTGATGATGAGGTACTTAGAACCAATCTTACAATTAGAGAATTCTTTTGTTACAAAATTCAAGATAGACAGAATCAGTTTTCATTGTTAGTTAATGCGAAAAACTATTTCAGCAGTTTTTGGTTGATGGATACACGATGATAGAATCTACCAGGTTGAATTATATAAGGATACAACAACCTAAACTTAGAGTGCAAAATCTTAAGAACTTGAATGCTACTGTTGAAAGTGGAGAGAATAATGCCTCAAGTTGTGGTAAACCTATACTTTTACCTTCATCATTTACTGGTGGTTCTAGATATATGATGCAAAAGTACTTGGATGCTATGGCAATTTGCAAGTCTGTTGGATATCCCGATTTATTCATAACGGTGACTTGTAATCCAAACTGGCCTGAGATTTACAGGTGTTTGCACGATAAATCTCTTAATGCTGAAGACAGACCGGATATTATCTCTAGATTATTCAAGTGTAAATTGGATCATCTTATAAAAGATTTCAAGAAACATAAATTCTTTGGTGATATACAAGCAGGTACCCTTTAGTTATATTTTTTACTTTGAACATCTAATTATATATATATCTGACAGCCCACTGTTCAAAAATTTCAGTTATGTATACAGTGGAATTTCAGAAGCGTGGTCTCCCACATGCTCATATATGTTTGTTCTTGGGTGCTAAAAGCAAATTTCCAAATGCATCTGATATTGATCGTGTTATTAGTGCTGAGATACCAGATAAAGAAAGAGATCCTGAATTATATGAGCTTGTCAAGCAATTTATGATTCATGGACCATGTGGTACAGACAACCCACTTGTCCATGTATGGTTCAGCAAAAATGTTCTAAAAAGTTTCCCAAAAAATATGTAGATGAGACTTGTGTTGATTCTGAAGGATATCCTGTCTATCGTCGCCGTCAAACAAGTAATACAGTAGTAAAGAATGGTGTGACACTTGATAATAGATTTGTAGTTCCTTACAATGCTTTCCTGCTCAGAAAGTATCAGTGCCACGTTAACGTTGAATGGTGCAACCAGTCAGGTTCTATCAAATATTTGTTTAAATATATTAATAAGGGGCCTGATAGAGTCACTGCTTCTGTTTTTCAAGCCAATATCACCAAGAATGATACGGAACAGCTGTAGATGAGATAAAAGCATACCTTGATTGTAGATATATCTCTGCTTGTGAAGCTGCTTGGAGAATATTCATGTATGATAAACATTATAGATATCCAGCTGTTGAAGTATTACCTTTTCATTGTGAAGATGGTCAGAGTATTGTGTATAACGATCATGATAATTTGTGTGATATTGTTACTGATCCAACTGTGAAAATGACAATGTTTACAGAGTGGATGAATTGTAATAAAGTCGATGAATTTGCCAGGACATTGAGGTATGTTCAGTTTCCGGGATATTATGTATGGAATGCTAAAAATCGCAAATGGAATCGAAGAAAGCATCCGTATGGATCAATTGGGATGATACATTATGTCCCACCATCACTTGGTGATTGTTATTACCTAAGGATTTTACTGAATCATATTAAGGGACCAACGTGTTTTGAAGATATAAAAACAGTTGATGGGCAGGTTTTTCAAACATTTAAAGATGCATGTTTTGCACGGGGGCTGTTGGATGATGATAAAGAATATGTTAATGCTGTCAAAGAAGCTAGCACATGGTCAACCGGAGATTTCTTAAGGACCTTTTTTATAATGTTGTTGTTGTCAAATTTGATATCTCGTCCTGGTGTTTTTGGGTCAGAAACGAAGTCCCTGTTATGTGAAGACATTCTGCATCAGCAACGAAAGATAACTGGTATTGCAGGTAATGTTATTATTTTATTAAAGTTATATACAACTACATTAAAATTATGAAATAGCTCTGTTATTGGGAAAAAACTAATATTTTTTTCAAAATTTGTTTTAGATTTGGATCTTCAACAAGAAGAACTTGAAAATATCTGTCTATCTGAAATTGAAAAGTTGCTACTTACCAATGGAAGTACAGTGAGAAATTTTGATGATATGCCAAGTGTTCCGGATAATTATGTTTCATCGTCGAACAATCGATTGATAATGAAAGAATTATCGTATGTCAGACTAGCTCTTCAAAGGGAACATGATTGTTATGTAAAGTGTTTAACTGCCGAACAGGAAAGGATATATAAAATTGTTATGGAAGCGATTGAAAAAGGTCATGGAGGTGTGTTTTTTGTATATGGTTATGGTGGAACTGGAAAGACGTTTCTTTGGAAGACATTCTCAGCTGCATTATGATCAAAAGGTGAAGTTGTATTGAATGTTGCATCCAGTGGAATTGCTTCACTTTTGCTGGATGGTGGTAGAACTGCTCATTCAAGGTTTGTAATTCCAATCAACATTAATGAGAATTCAATATGTTCAATAGAGCCTAATACTGAGTTAGGTGATTTAATTAAAAGAGCAACATTGATTATTTGGGATGAAGCACCCATGACTCACAAGCATTGTTTCGAGGCTCTTGATAGAACAATGAGAGACATATCACGTTCCAGTCAACCGAACATGCAATCGAAGCCGTTTGGGGGAAAGGTCATTCTATTTGGTGGTGATTTTAGACAAATTCTTCCGGTCATCCCTAAAGGTACCAGAACAATGATAGTCAATGCTTCTTTGAATTCTTCTTATATATGGCGACACTGTCAAGTACTAAAGCTAACTGAGAATATGAGATTAAGAGTTGGTTGTCAGGAAGCAGATCTGAAAGAAATAAAGGAATTTGGAGAATGGATTTTAAAGCTTGGTGATGGTTTGCTTGGTGAAGAAAATGATGGTTAGATTGATATTGAAATACCAGATGATTTACTTATTCATGACCAAGTCAATCCTATTTCTTCTCTCATTTCATTTATATATCCGGACATGAATAAGTTTTTGTGGGATTTAACGTATTTCCAACAAAGAGCGATTCTTGCTCCAACTAATGAAGTAGTGGATTCAATAAATAAAGAGTTGTTAGAGAGCCTGCCAGGTGAAGAAAAGGTTTATTTTAGTTCAGATAGTTTATGCCAATCGGAGGAAGAATCAGAGCTTAATATGGCATTGTTTCCTTCTAATGTGTTAAACAATCTTCGTTTATCTGGTTTACCTAACCATAAATTAGTACTGAACTTGGTGCTCCGGTGAGGTTACTCAGAAACATTGACCAGGCAAATGGATTGTGTAATGGTACACGTTTACAAGTCACGAAGCTCGGAAAAGTTGTGATTGAAGAAAAAATTATCACAGGGACTAATATAGGTCATCATACTTTGATTTCAAGACTGAAGATGATACCTTCAGATAAAAGAATACCAGTGAAGATTTCTCGAAGACAATTTCCACTTTCACTGTGTTTTGCTATGACAATAAATAAAAGTCAAGGACAATCATTAGAGCGTGTTGGTTTATATCTTCCACGTCCAGTGTTTAGTCATGGCCAGCTCTATGTTGCTGTATCTAGAGTAAAAAGTAGGAAGGGGTTGAAAATTTTGATTTGTGATAAAGAGAAACGAGTCTGTACAACCACTACTAATGTGGTTTACAAAGAAGTTTTACAAAATCTATGATGATACTAAACATATGTCAACCTGGCAACGTCTGTTGGGTATAATGGAGGAACTGTTGTTAGGAAATGTTTGTTGGAAAGCAATACAACTTTTTGAAAGCATCTGATACTTGCTCTGCATTAAGCTTATCCTGAGAACACATGTTGTTAATAACATTATTCTCTTAACATCTGTTTACTAACCTTTGTAATTTCTGTTGATTGACCTTTTTAACATGGGTCGACTAACATCTGATAGTTACTATCTATCCATCTGGCAAGCTCTGTTGGAGATAATGGATGACAGTTTTTAGTAAAGTCTGTTGGAAAGCAACAGAAGTTTTTAAAAGTTAATAGACAACAGTGGTTTCCTATCAACATAATGGAATTGCTGTTGAATAAACCTATTGATCATTAATTTATATCAATTTTGTAAGTCTGCAGTAATTATTTTTTTACTCTCTGTCAATATGTGTTATACATGGTTTTCTAAGAAACAATAGTGGTTTGCTATCAACATAATGGAATTGCTATTGAATAAACCTATTGATCATTAATTTAAATCAATTTTATAAGTCTGTACTAATTATTTTTTTACTCTCTGTCAATATGTGTTATGCATGGTTTTCTAAGAAACGACCCGTTTTTGCACACGGGTCTTACCGCTAGTACTATATAATAAAAGAAACAATTTTTGGGACACTTGTCATCATATTAGGCCATGTCTTATGGATACTTATTATTTTAGTTTAATCTTTTCTAATTAATTATAGATAATCCTCCTACTAAATATTATTTAGTTTAACTATTACTTTTATATTTATCTATTTACTTCAAAGTCAAACTTAGTTATCTAATTTGATATTAGAGTAAATTACAATTTTGGCCCATGTGGTTATATCACTTTTACCCTTTTAGCCCAAAAAGGATTTTTTTTAACATTTGAGCACTCAACGTCTTTTTTTCTAACCCTTTTGGACCCCAACGTCATTTTTTCTAACCCTTTTGGCCCCTAAAAGTAAATGGATGAGGTTAGTGTTTGGGGCCAAAAGGATTAGAAAAAAAGACGTTGGAGGCTCAGATGTTAAAAGATTAATTTTTTTGCTAAAAGGGTAAAAGTGATATAACCACAGAGGCCAAAATCGTAATTTACCCTTGATATTAACTATATATTTGAACGTTTTGTTTAGTTTGGTATCAAATAGATTTTACGAAACTTAAAATAAAATTAACTAATATTATTTATCATTTCTACATTTATAAGTTTTAAATAAATGGTTAAATTTATTGGGACTTTGGTATATTTAATAGTTTTAAATAAAGGGTTAAATTTATTGAGACTTCGTTAACAAATTTTACTACAATATAATAATCTATTTATATCAATCTAAATATATATCTATACTATACTATATAATAAAACATTAATGTGTGACACCTATCATTCATTGTAAGCATTTATTTTAAGATTTTCTCAGTTCACTTCCAAACTTATCTTATATTAATTAAATAAATAAATGAATAACGAGCTAATATTAAATTTCATCCTACTTTAAATTTTGAATACCATTCTTCTATTTTTCTAATAAAATATTATTCTAAAATTTAAATTGTTAATTTAAGATATTTTTAAGGGTAAATTACATTTTTCGTCCTTTATGTTTGTACCGTATTGCAACGGATAGCCTTTAACTTCAATAATTATAGTCACAATCCTTTATTTGCAAAACCCGTTACACTATACGTCCTTTAGCACTAACTAGATTAAAATTTCCAGTTAAGTTTATTCACTTAAGGGTATTTTGGTTAATTCACGTTTTTATTTAATTATTTAATAAATAAAAAAAATCATATAAACTCCATCTTCCCTAATTTCCTAACCCTAAAACCCTAACCACCACATCTTGCCACCACCACCACATCCTGCCGCCACCACCACCACATCCTACCGCCACCACTCTGGCAACATCCACCGCCCTAACCCCTCCACCAGAAGCTACATTTCCTGATGGTGGGGATACAATATTCAATCAAGAAGAATGGCCTTCAGATGAATGATTCTGGTGATGATGAGTATGATCCAGACAGAAATGAAAAACATGAAAATAGTTGCAGCAATAGCACAGCTTGCTCTTCAGGAGAATCTTCTGATGATATTGTTGTCACCAGTAGCTACAGTTCACGTCACTAGACACCGTCGTTCAGTACAACACCTTCCTCGACTAATCGTCGGTAGCCCAACTCCGACATAGCTGTCACCCATCTAGACGCCATCATCGTCGCTGACTTTAAATCCCATCGGGAAGAACCACTGTCGCTGTTTTTTAACCACCATTGTCACATTTCAGATTTGTGAAAAACCACCATCGGGAATCAATATTTGGTATAATACTGTGAGGGGTTTTGTGTCCTGTTCTAGGGTTTCAGTTACCCTAGGTTTTGCAAGGTTGTGGGGGATTTTCTTCCAGATTTGAAGTCCGACCCCAATATCTCAATCGGAGGTGGCCGGAAGTTATAGAGATAGAGAGATGTCAGTGGTCCACGGCTTAGGAACACATGATAAAAATAGGTAATCTTTTTGTTTAGGGTTTGATTTGATCTCAAAATGTGTTGTAACAACTGATTTTGTGTGAAAGGGGTAGGTGTTGGTGTGGCTTGGTGATGGCAGGTGGTTGGGATAATGTGGGTTTTGCAGGTGTTGGTGTGTTGGTGCTGGTGGTGCTGGTGGTTTGTGTAAAAATATGGGGTGATTATATATATTCAGTTATATGAAAATTATTTTTAAAGTTAAAAGACTTAATTATCCTTATGTGACCAAAGTTAACTGAAAATTTTAACCTGGTTAGTGATAAAGGACCTAAAGTGTAATGAATTTTCCAAATAAAGGATTATGACTGTAATTATTGAAGTTAAAGGCTATCCATTACAATCCGGTACAAACATAAAGGACGAAAAGTGTAATTTACCCTATTTTTAAATAAAACAAGTTATTTATCACGAAAACTAAACTTTATATTAATATATGAAATATTTTCATTACTAAAAAAATAATTATATCAATTTTATTACATAATTTATAAATCAATTTATCGGAATTGGTACCAACATTTTATCACTCAAATATATGCTGATTTGCTTCTTGAATAACATATCTTATTGGATAAATTACACTTTTCGTCCTTTATGTTTGTATCGAATTGCAGTGGATACCCTTTAACTTACATAATTACAGTCACAATCCTTTCTTTTATAAAAGCATTACATCTTTGGTCCTTTAGCATTAACCTGATTTAATTTAAACGTTAAATATGGCCATGTGCACCTCAAGTAAGGGTAATAATGTCTTTTTACCCTCCCTTTCTTCTCCCCTTTGTAAACCCTTCATAACCCTAACCCTTATCCCCCACCACCATCAACAACCCACAACCAACCAACACCTACACACTTTCTACTCGCTTTCTCTCTCTAAAAACACACAAGGTGGTCGATTCCAGCGGCGGCTCAGGCGGTTTGGTCGGTTCAGGAGGCGGCTCAGGCGGTGGGCGTTTCAGGCAGCTCAGACAACAGACGTTTCAAGCCGCGACGATGGTTTTCCCCAAACGGTGGTCTAACTTTCTTTTTTTCTGATTTGCTGCAGTGAATTCCTTCCTCTCCAAATTTGTTTGAGCTTCTTAATTATTGAATTTTTTGTTGCAATTACAGCTAGTAGCAATTTGTTTATTCTAGATAATTCTACTCGAATTGATCTTTTATACATCTAATGCTTGATCTAGCTTCATGTTTTCTCATCTTAATTTAACGGCATTTTATAGATCTAGAAAAATATATGGTTTTGATAATATTTGCTGTATATGACGCATATGAATCGAATTGTATTTCATCTTTATTTAACCTTTAATCTTGACTTTTTTTACTGTGTGCTTGCTTGTCAGTCCTCACACATATGAATCGAGTTGCAAATTCAAGCTGTTGTGATGGTTGTATGGTGGTGGATGAGAAAAGAAAGAAATAGATATTATATAGGTTTTTAAATTTTAAATTTGGTTTTTGTTTTATGTGTAAAACTATTTTTTTAATTATATTGGTGAAAAAGACTAAACTACCCTTATCTGATCAGATTTAACTGAAAGTTTTAACCATGTTAGTGCTAAAGGACCTAGGGTGTAATGTTTTTATAAAAGAAAGGATTGTGACTGTAATTATTGAAGTTAAAGGGCATCCACTGCAATCTGATACATACATAAAGGACGAAAAATGTAATTTACCCTATCTTATTTTCAAGAACCATCTTCACAATCACCATATCCATCATGTATCGAGTATTATCCATTAGTATATTGAAATATATGACTTTTTTATTATTGGTATATAAAATAAGATTTATTAAACCCGTGTAATACACATAGTTTTTCAAAGATATACCTTTTTTATTATTTACTATACAAACTTACATTTATTCGACCCGTGTAATACATGAGGTTTTTTAATATATAACTTTTTATTATTTGATATATAAAATTAGATTTATTCAATGCGTACAATACACAGGGTTTTTTAAGGATATATATTTTTTATTATTTAGTATAGAAAATTACATTTATTTAACCCGTGTAATACACATATTTTTAAAGATATAACTTTTTTATTATTTGGTAAATAAAATTACATTTATTCAACCCGTGTAATAAATAAGGTTTTTTAAAGATGTATTATTTTATTATTTGGTAAACAATATTACATTTATTCAAACCGTGTAATACAAATG
Source organism: Helianthus tuberosus (assembly GCA_030545235.1). Taxonomy (NCBI): domain Eukaryota; kingdom Viridiplantae; phylum Streptophyta; class Magnoliopsida; order Asterales; family Asteraceae; genus Helianthus; species Helianthus tuberosus. The sequence goes on along the minus strand of CM060353.1, from coordinate 133,089,473 downwards.
GTTTTAAAGATATAACTTTTTTATTTGGTATATAAAATTATATTTATTCAACCCGTACAATATGGTTCTTATAGATATAACTTTTTATTATTTAATATATAAAATTATATTTATTCAAACCGTGCAATAAATGATGTTTTTTAAGATGTATTGTTTTATTATTTAGTGTATAAAATTCATTTATTCGATCCGTGTAATGCACGGGTTTTAATGAATAGTGATTTTAATATTATAATAATATATAGTTTTTATAATACTTTTATTATTTTAATATTATAATAATAGTTATTTTCTTTATTTTTTAACTTTAATCATTTTTTTTAATATCAGACGTTGGGATAAGCTTTGTGTCAACCGGTATCGAACCAGTAATGGTATCGAAAATACCGGGACGGTCCTGTTCGATATCAGTACATGAAGGTAAAAGCCTACACTAATATTGAAAATGGCCAAAAGTTGGTGCCGAATTGATATTGGAAATCTTTTGGTTCGGGAAATTCAGTGCTGCTACCCGGTACCATTTGCTCATCCCTGATCACGGTTACCGTACGAACAACGGTATCGTACAACTTTTTTTTTTGTTGATTTTCTTCAACTTTTAATTATTATTTTTTAGTTTCAGGGGTAGGGATGAGCTCGGTGCCAACCGATACAGAATTGGTATTGATACCGAAAATACCGGTTACGGTACCGGTATATGAAGGTAAAAACGGTAGTGAACCGGTACCATGAACGTCAAAAGTCGGTACCGAATTGGTACTTAAGATCTTTCGGTTCGGCAAATTTGGTACCGGTACCCGGACCAATTTGCTCATCTCTGACCACGGGTTTCATACGAACAACATTGTTACCATACAACTTTTTTGGTTGATTTTCTTTCGGTTATCTTTTAGTGTTTTTTTTCTACATTTTCTTTTTATTCTTGTTAGCAGTTCCGTTCGCAACACGCTCGTAGTGATTTCAAAACACATGTAAACACAGACTAAATAACAAAAGAAAATCGCCGCAACGCGGCGAACTTCTTTAAACCTAGTTTTAATAATAAAGTAATAAAAAATAAATAATATAAAATACATACAAATAGGGGAGATACATAATCACTAAATAACCAAAAGAACTAATTTAATTATTGTTGTATCAATAATAAAATAATAAAAAAATAAAATTAAAAATAAATAATAAAATACGTACAAATAGGAGAGAGACATAGTATTATTCTTGTATTATGTGTTTAACTTGGTGTACTTTAATGTACACCCTCTTTTTGTTAGATATATAATATACAACCTTTTTTTTCATATTTCTATATAATAAATTATTATTATATTTATCTTTAACCTTACATAAATTCAAAAATTTTAACTTTTAATGATTTCTTTTGTTAATATTACGACACTGTCTTAATAACATCAATACCGGTATCGTATAACTTCGATACCGGTACCGTATAACTTCAGTTTAGTTTTTTTTACGTGATGTCGATTACCCTTTTTAATTTTTATTAATATAATATAGCGTTTAATAAAATTTCATATATATATTCGTCATGTGGTTATTATTATGTACAACTCGATAAAAGTTCTATTCGAACGGGTCATATATAGTTGATTTTTTTATCATCACAAACCGAACATATGCCGACCAAATAACATCGGTACTAGTATCGTATTCGCTTTTATAGTTTTCTCGACGTGACGGATAAATTCAGTTACCAAAGAGTTATATTCGAAATAAAATATTTTGTTGGTACCGTGAGCTATATATATTGAGTGTCTTGTAAGATACCAGTACCATAACGAACCGAACCATTGCCGGTGGAAGAAAACCGATGCAGGTACATGTATTCGTTTTTATGGTTTTCAATCGATCTAGAACACCTGTCGACCAAGTGTTGATATTGTACTGATAGTATAATGACCAAAAGTCCACAACAAAACATGAAGAAATCCAATTGGTTAAAATATAATTCTAAGCAGATGTACGAAAAGTTAAAATAATATAAAAAAACTTTAACTACCCAGTGAAAAATAAATCGTTTTTTTATAAAGAGAACAAATTTGATCAAATCTTAAGATAAAGCCCATATATCTAATCAATATATGACACGCGTCATTAATCGGAGAAATCCACTTTTTGATTTTCCCGCATTTTTTTCTACTTATCTTATATTAATTAAATAAATAATAAATTTATATTAAATCTTATGGTACTTTGAATATCGAATATAATCTTTCTTTTTTTCTAAAAAAAATATTATCCTTAAATTTAAATTGTTAATTTAAGATATTATTAAATAAAACAAATTATTTATCACGAAAACCAAACTTTGTATTAATACATTATTTATTTCTATTCTTATTATTAAATAAAATTATTATATCGATTTTATTACAAAATTTATAAATCAAATTGTCGGAATCGACACCAACATTTTATCGCTCAAATGACTGCTATTTTGCTTCTTGAATGATGTACTTTTATTTCAAAATTATCTCCCATATAATATTCTTTTTATTATTTGGCATATAAAATTAAATTTATTCAACCTGTGTAATAAACAGAGTTTTTTTAAATATAACTTTTTTTTTGTTATTTACTATACATAATTACATTTATTCAACCCGTTTAATACACGGGGTTTTAAAGATATAACTTTTTTATTATTTGGTATATAAATTTAGATTTATTCAACCCCTATAATACACATAGTTTTTTTTTAAGATATAGCTTTTTTATTATTTAGTAATTAGTATACAAAATTACATTTATTCAAGACGTGTAATACACATGGTTTTTAAAGATATTTTTTATTTTGTATATAAAATTACATTTATTCAACCCGTACAATACACGAGATTTTAAAGATATAACTTTTTTATTGCTTTATATGTAAAATTACATTTATTCATCCTGTGTAATAAACGAGCTTTTTAAAGATATATTGTCACACCCCGACCACGTAAAACAACAAAACGTGGCGGAAACGTCGGGGAGTGTTGTAACAGAATCATTGTTTCATAACACATGGAAAATGAAATATTGTTTTATTAATTAAAAGAGTTACAATGTCTTGACAATCAAAGAAACATAACATAAATAACTAGTCTTGCATCTTTTATTGTCACTGAGGCCCAAGTCCGCCTAAGTGTATCTTGATAAATCCTATGCATCATATCCTGAAACACATGTGAAAATAGGTACGTCAGCATAAAAATGCCTGTGAGATACATAGGTTTTGTGAAAATAGGATTCATGACTTGTAAGTTTAGAAAAAGTTGTTTAGAAAAATTCATGTAGACGACACGCTCTAGTTTACTGAAGAACCCGTTGAGGTTATGGACCGGAAAGTCCACAAGACAAGGAGAAGTCGTATCGAACTAGTCAAGGTCAGCTGGAACTCACGTCACGGTTCCGAATATATCTAGGAACGTGAAGATCAGATCAAGACAAAGTATCCCCACCTGTTCGAGAAGATTCCTTCAACGGATTACTCAACGTGAATTTCGGGACGAAATTCTTTTTAACGGGGGGAGAATGTGACAAATGGCAATTAACCAGAAAATCCGTACAAACAAATCACTATTTTATTTACATAATCTCATGCATTTAGCGTAATTTAATTACGTAACAGTGTCGTTAATTGGATAACAAGGTTAGGACAAGGAAACAATGCTAAAACATATGTTGGTTTTCGCCACGTTGCGAACCCACGCAAACAATGTCCTAAAAGTGTTGGTAGAAAGTGCTGCGTGCACTATTCACGGTTACACTATTTCATGCCAGCAAACCGTGAAACTAGACTAAAACACTGAAAAACGACACTCGGATAACATAACTGAGTCCATTTATATGAGAAAACATTATTGTGAAAACATGTCTTGCAAAGAAACAAGACTTTCCGGTATAACGCCCTAATCTCAAAAATGTCCGTTTCGGCTTAAAATATGGTATTTTAATGCGTCCGATCTTAAAACAAAGCATTTCCGGGACTTCGGAATATTGTCAACTGATGAAAAATATACTAAAACAATAAGATGATATCAACGGAATGTTCATAATCACAAGTTCCGGCGTTACATCACTGTGTGCTAAAATAATTCGTTAGCTCACCGGCGAACTAGTAGGCGACATTTTTGGTCATGAAACAAGCAAACGAAGAATCTAGCGAGCTAGTTAAACTAAATTTGGGACTCGGAATCACTTCATACAACCTTCGGATGCCAGAAACCAACTTACGGAAAATCCTTGTCGGTACGACATAAAAGCATCGTAGGTGAACCGGCGCTTAACCGAGAACCGTCTAAACTAGTTAAACACTATTTTAACTAGTCTAGTGAACTAGTTAATGATAAATAAAGTCCCAATCCCTAATTACCCTCTAATGGTGTAATTAAACCCCTAATCACCCTACTCTAAATAATGACCAAAATATCTAGTTCTTTTAACAATTTTTATAAAATATTTTCACTTTACCCCCCCCCCCCCCCAATATATAAAAAGTCAAGTGGGTCCCACCCACCAAATATTTGGTTGAAAATTATAAGATTTCAAGTATGGGGGAATATAATGGAAGTATGGTAATAAATCTTAAAAAGATTGGAAAAATTATAACAAATCAACCTACCATATCTCCATTCTCACAACACATTTTCAAAGCACAAAACCTTCCTTTTGGTGCTCCTTGTTCACGGCTCACAAGACCCCCCACAAACCCACCTTAAATTTCCACTAAATCACCCTAAATTAGTTACTTTCTAAGCCTTTTCAAGATCATATACACATGGAGTAAGCATAGAGGATCACTAGAAAACTAGGGCTAGGCCCAATAACAAGAAAACTAGGGCTAGGCCTAATAACAAGAAAACTAGGGCTAGGCCCAATAACAAGAAAACTAGGGCTAGGCCCAATAATAATGATGACAAGCGAAAACATAATAAAGAATTCAAGATGAACAACTTGTACGAGGTCCGAAAGACCTAGTGTCTAACGAGATTAGTACACATGTAGGTTATTGACACGTACGGACGCTTACTTTGATATCATATTTCACGGAACGCAAACTTGTGAGTTCATGTCCCTCCTTTCACTGTTTTAAATGTTTTGTTTTCAAAAACATCAAGGGGAAATACATGCTAAAACTATTGGTATGTTAGTTACGGAGTAGAAGGCATGATCAATGTGCATAAGTAGGGAATCTACATTAATAACCATTAATCACGTAGTGACCAAGGTGCAAAAGGTGTAGATCTATTGGGTTTGAGGCACGCCCCACTCCTAGTTGTTAACCGTGGAGTGCTTTTGTGATCCCAATGTGGACAAAGTGTTCTCGGTTTGGTTATTTTGCTTATGGCGCATTATGTCAGGGGGCTCGCTACCCACTGATAGATCTTTAACAGACTCCATGATTTAATCAGAACATACCATGATTACAAGATAACAAGTACTAGATTTCATATGATATCAAATACTGCATGAACTCGCTCAACTTTTTGTTGACTTTTTAAAACTACATGTATTTCAGGAAACAGGTCTTGAGCCGGTGATTCACTATGGGATTCGGGAAAACAAATGACAACGATGGCCACTTTTGGGAGGATTTGTCTTTTATATCCCAACTTCGTATGGGTATATAGGGGACAAAACCTCACTATGTTTTGTGTCAAAAACTATCTTTTGTTATGTGAAAAATAACTTAGAACTATGCTATGTCAAGCGTTGTTGAACTTGGAAACTATGTTGAAAACTTGTAATCTTTTGTTGAAAACTATATATCTATGGCATCGTTGTTGGTTCATGTTGTTAATACATCTGGATGCAATGATTACCTTTCTTGCGTCACACACAATACGCTTCCGCTACTAGCAGGGTGTGACAGATTGGTATCAGAGCTCCGATTGTAGTGAACCGGGGAAAACCTTTTATTAAAGTTTGGTCTATAATCACCGAAGGGCTCTCACATGAAAACAAAGTCGATAACATTACAAAAGTGATTTCAAAAGTTTGACAAAAATGACAAAAGGTTTTCATTGTGTCACAAAAACCTAAGGATCTATCACGCGGGCTCAATCACTAGTAATGAATATGGATCAATACATGGATAGTCGATAAGTAATAGACTTGAAAACACTAAGGCTTACATGTGAAACACGAGAACAAAAATAACATGAGATTTAGTGATTATATATATAATGTATTTATATATGTGTTGTACGGAATATTTTGCCATGAACGAAAATAACTTCGACTACGAATCCTATTATTACACTTGACTCATGCGATGAGAATGACGACCTCGCGTCTATTACAAAGCTTATGGCGGGCGTGGTCCCTGAAAGAGACCCTAAAACATTGATCCCGTGGAAGATGGTTGTTTTCCCTCGGATGGTATATGTCTGGCTTCGGTAGTGGCGATGAGGCGGAGGTGGCGTCCTTAGACAACAACTCTACTAGTGGGAGGAGGTCCCTGAGATTCATAAAGGTCATGATTGATTACATTCTTGTTAAGGCAAGGAAGATAAAGTACTCATCTTAAAGGTGCCCCTCCAGTTATTATTGTTACGGATTCTTTTTATTCCTATTTCGGCTAACATTGTGCCCTTTCACGAATAATGACAATGGGCGTTAGCATGTGGACCATCACGATGGTCCCTTCTGTGTTAAAAGTATATAGACAATAGACTCCTCTCTCTGACTGATCGTCTGCTTTGAACGAGAGACACTGGGGTGACCATGCAAGACAATTTATTATTATGGGGCCCCACGTAATAACAACTTGTAGTGCATGGGAATCCTGGTGGGCTCTGCGGGTCAAACCAAGAGATCACTATCCATTTGAAGTTCTTAAGTTGTTCAAATTTCTATCTAGTAGAACACTAACCGGAATGGTTACTATAACACTCTACGATACAGGAAGACTACACGTATTGTTTGCACTTAACATTCGATCTATAACACGAGTCGTCTGAGACTAGTCATCGAAAGCAAACAAAACTCGTTAGCCACTCATGGAGGATTTTTCCTCAACATTCTCGAAATTCTTGTACATGGGCTGGTTCTTTGGTGTCTATGACACCTTACCTCATCTTAGTCATTGGAAATGATTACATTCAACTCTGTCGTTTGACATTTGTCTTATTCCAAAGGATGATATGGCATGAGCCATACTGCAACTCCTTCATTGTATTATTCGACATCTATGGAAATTATAACAATTTTATCGAAGCTCGTGGAGCTCAAGGAGTATCAACGTATTCGTCACACGGGCTAGTGCGGCGAAGGATTTTTTTTCTACTTTGGGCGATCGAGATCCAGGAAGTATGGGATACACGTTGTAAAAATTGGAGACGACCGTTTGGTTTCTCCTCCTCAACGAATTACTTCTTTTCCCATTTAGGCACATGGCTAATACACTCAAGAGGTACTATGCATTTTGGAATGCATTTATTCATGAATATCATTGTTCAAACATACCAGAGCAACGCTGTCTTGAGGTTTCCACGACCAATCGCATTCTTAATTCTTAGGCGCATGATAGGCTATACCTGTCCAAATAAAAGCCTAGACCCAATGATACTATGTATCGGAAACAACGTGGCGTTGACAAGGAAATCTACGCCGATAAGAGGGTCAGTTAATTAGCACTTTACTATTAAAGTTGAACTCAAGTTTTTATGGAACGACATGAGGTCGCAGAAATTATGCAAGATGAGTTTGCCGAGTCGACACTAGTGATGGTACTGATGGTACCAGTAGTTCAAGTGGTTCAAATTCCGATGGGACGAGAATGAGTGGCAATGCCACACTTGGAGATGCAATCACACCAGATTTTAATCCTAAGGCTTTTCCGGATTATAAGCCGCGAGATCTCATTGATACGGAAGGTGTGGTGATTTCTATCCGCTAGATAAAGACAAGGAAGTCAGTTAACCTTGCTAATAAATGTACTCCTAAGTAAACATTTTGGTAAACGAATAGCCTTCTGTTGAATGAGGCGATAACTTGGTGGAATCTCCAAGTGCAAACTATAGGGAGTAATACAACAAAGAGGTTATTGTGGGAAGCACTCAAGAATCTTAAGCGAGAAGAGTATTGCTCGCTAGTGGAAAATTCCAAGTTTGGGAACCGAGCTCTAGAACTCGATCATGATTAGAGCTAATGTTTTTAGTTACCCCCGACGCCTTTACGATCTCTCAAGGATTATTGCATACTGGATAACACCCGAATTCAAACGCACTGAGCGCTACATTTGGGGTGTAGCCCTGAGATACAAAGCTGACATCAAGAAGTACACTAATAACTTGTCAAAATTCTGAATGAGATAAGTGAAACTTTCACCATGAGGGCACTTGCAAAAGTGACAAGAGTAGCAGTGTGGTGAGACTGGGCACAAAACAGAAACTAATGAGTTAGTTATATTTAAGAATGAACGAGGTGGTTTTTACTGTGGCAAGGAGGTCACTACGAGCATGGATGGTTAAGGATGAATCAAGCTAGTGAGTAAGCAAGTCTAGGGGTATGCTCTACTCTACAACCATCATGTATCAATACTTTGGATACCAACGTTGGCTTAACTTAGTGTCTTTAGATACTAAGCATATACACGAATTAGAGTCATGTAGGTTAAACATGTCTTGCTCTATCAAGTTAGCTAATGAGGAATTAGCGAAGTCATGTGAAGTCATTAAGGGTCGCCGGTACGTTCCTATCAACCGAGCCGTTGCATCCGTGTTGTTTAATACCGGTGTCGGTATTAGCTTCGTCCTCATAAAATTCAAAGTATGCTTGGCCGAGTCAAGTAAGCTAGACGTCCTCTCATACCATAGGATTGGCCAACGGTGAATTAGTGAATCAGGAGAAGAGATTAAAGGACGCACACTCGAACTTGGAGCACGGAAATTCAGTATCGACCTCTCACTCATTCAAATGGGTTGTTACGACTAAACTCCTGGCATAGACTGGTTGGCCGACAACCTAGCAGAAGTAGTTGCTTTGAGAAAACTATCCTTTCCCCCCCTGTTTGACGAGAGAACATCTTGTGGTGCACGGAGAGAAACACGGTACACGGTTGCTGATCAACAACTGTATGAAGGCTCGGAGGAGTCAGAGAGCAGGATGCATCGCCTCTCTTGCCCATGTGGTCGACAAGAAGGCCGAGTAGGTGGGGGACATCCCTGTGGTAAGGGAATACCCTGAAGTCTTTCCAGAAGACTTGCTGGGACTACCTCCGCAGCGATAAGTCGAATTCAGTATCGATCTTGTGCCAAGAGCTACACCGGTGGAGAAAGCTTCATATAGACTCGTACCCTTGGAGATACAGGAATTATTTACTCAGCTTCAGGAATTGTTTGACAAAGGATTCAATAGACCGAGTTTCTCACCTTGGGGAGCTCCGGTGCCATTTGTCAAGAAGAAAGACGGAACCTTTCGGATGTGTATGGATTACCGAGAACGGAACAAGTTAACCACAAAGAACCGGTATCTTTTACCAAGGATCGACGACTTGTTCGATCAGTTACAAGGTTCTAACTTTTATTACAAAATCGATCTACGATCCGAATATCACCAGCTGAGAATTCAATAGGAAAGCATTCCTATGACATCGTTCAGGACTCGTTATGGGCATTACGAGTTCCTTGTTATGCCCTTTGGCTTAACAAAGGCACCCGCCGTGTTCATGGATTTAATGAACAGAGTATGTAAGCCATATCTCAACAAGTTCGTGATCGTATTCATTGATGACATTTTAATATATTCACGAACCGAGGCAGAACACGAACAACACTTGAGAACTATTCCGGAGTTGCTTAAGAAAGAACAATTGTATGCCAAGTTCTCAAAATGCGAATTTTGGATTCGCGAGGTGCAATTTCTCGGTCATGTGGTGAACAAGAATGGTATACATGTTGACCCAGCTAAGATAGAAGCCATAAAGAACTGAAACGCTCCCAAGACCCCAACGGAAGTAAGCCAATTTCTAGACTTAGCGGGATACTATCGTAGATTCATTGAGAATTTTTCTAAAATTGCTCAACCGCTTACCTTGCTCACTCAAAAGGATAGAAAGTTCGATTGGGACGAAAAAAAACAAGAAATGGCGTTCCAATTGCTTAAGGATAAACTATGTCAAGCGCCAATCTTATCACTCCCGGATGGTACCGATGACTTTGTGGTGTATTGTGATGCATCGCACCAAGGCTTGGGTTGTGTGTTAATGCAACGTGAAAAAGTCATTGCGTACGCGTCACGGCAGTTAAAAGTTCATGAAAAGAACTATACCACTCATGACCTGGAATTGGGTGCAGTGGTATTCGCTTTAAAATTTGGCGCCATTATCTTTATGGTACTGAGTGTACCATATTCACAGACCATAAGAGTCTTCAACATATATTCAATCAAAAAGAATTAAACATGCGCCAACGGCGAAGGGCAGAATCGTCGAATGACTACGACTGTGAAATCAAGTACCATCCGGGCAAAGCAAATGTTGTGGCGGATGCTTTGAGCTGGAAAGAGCGGGTCAAAACTTTACGAGTACGACCCTTAGAGTTAACCATTCAGAATAACTTCACTACTCGTGTGCACGATGCACAACTAGAAGCTCTAAAGCCGGAGAACATTCAAGTAGAATCCTTGCGAGGATTAGAGAAACAATTGGAAGAGAACAAGATGGCACATGGTATTTCATGGGAGAATCTAGATTCCTTACTTTGGCGGATTGCGAGGCTTAGTGCTGGATGAGGCACACAAGTCAAAATATTCCATACATCCAGGATCTGATAAGATGTATCAGCACGTAAAGGAATATCACTAGTGGCCTAATCTCAAGAGAGATATTGCGACCTATGTTGAGAAATGCCTAACGTGTGCAAAGGTCAAGGCCGATTATCAAAAGCCGTCTGGCTTATTACAGCAACTGAGATTCCCGTTTAGAAATGGGAACAAATATCAATAGATTTCGTTACAAGACTCCCATAGACCTCTCGAGGTCATCACATGATATCGGTTATCATTGATCGATTAACCAAGTCGGCTCACTTCTGACCCATTCGTGAAAAAGACAATATTGAGAAGTTAGCTGAGCTTCATCTTAACAAGATTGTGGCACGTCATGGGGTGCCAATTGCAATATTCTTGGATCGGGATGGTCGCTTTGTGTAATCATTTCAGGAATTGTTTGGATCTCGTTTGGATCTAAGCACAACATTTCATCCGCAAACCGATGGCCAATGCGAATGAACCATCCAAACTTTGGAGAACATGCTTCGTGCCTGTGTGATGGATTTAGGCGGTAACTGGGATACTCATTTACCTCTGGTAGAGTTTTCCTATAATAACAGTTATCACACAAGCATTAAAGTCGCCCCATACGAAGCACTAAACGGACGGAAGTGCCGATCACCGCTGTGTTGGGCGGAAGTCGGAGACAAACAACTCATTGGCCCTGAATTAGTCCAAGAGACTACTGACAAGATAGCAAAGATACGAGACCGTATCAAAGCGGTTCGTGACAGACAAAAGAGCTACGCGGACCAAAGATGTAAACCATTATCCTTCGAGGTCGGAGACAAGGTCGTAGTAAAAGTCTCGCCTTGGAAAGGCGTAGCTAGATTCGGGAAACGCGGGAAACTAAACCCGAGATACATTGGGCCATTTGAGATTCTAGAAAAGATCGGTACCGTCGCGTACAAACTGAAACTGCCAGAAGAACTCAGTAACATACACGACACATTTCATGTGTCGAATCTCAAGAAAAGTCCGACTGTTGAGACAGTTATCATCCCAACGGATGAAATTCATGTAGACGACACGCTCCAGTTTACCGAAGAACCCGTTGAGGTTATGGACCGGAAAGTCCACAAGACAAGGAGAAGTCGTATCGAACTAGTCAAGGTCAGCTGGAACTCACGTCACGGTTCCGAATATATCTAGGAACGTGAAGATCAGATCAAGACAAAGTATCCCCACCTGTTCGAGAAGATTCCTTCAACGGATTACTCAACGTGAATTTCGGGACGAAATTTTTTTAACGGGGGGAGAATGTGACAAATGGCAATTAACCAGAAAATCCGTACAAACAAATCACTATTTTATTTACATAATCTCATGCATTTAGCGTAATTTAATTACGTAACAGTGTCGTTACTTGGATAACAAGGTTAGGACAAGGAAACAATGCTAAAACATATGTTGGTTTTCGCCACGTTGCGAACCCACGCAAACAATGTCCTAAAAGTGTTGGTAGAAAGTGCTGCGTGCACTATTCACGGTTACACTATTTCATGCCAGCAAACCGTGAAACTAGACTAAAACACTGAAAAACGACACTCGGATAACATAACTGAGTCCATTTATATGAGAAAACATTATTGTGAAAACATGTCTTGCAAAGAAACAAGACTTTCCGGTATAACGCCCTAATCTCAAAAATGTCCGTTTCGGCTTAAAATATGGTATTTTAATGCGTCCGATCTTAAAACAAAGCATTTCCGGGACTTCGGAATATTGTCAACTGATGAAAAATATACTAAAACAATAAGATGATATCAACGGAATGTTCATAATCACAAGTTCCGGCGTTACATCACTGTGTGCTAAAATAATTCGTTAGCTCACAGGCGAACTAGTAGGCGACATTTTTGGTCATGAAACAAGCAAACGAAGAATCTAGCGAGCTAGTTAAACTAAATTTGGGACTCGGAATCACTTCATACAACCTTCGGATGCAAGAAACCAACTTACGGAAAATCCTTGTCGGTACGACATAAAAGCATCGTAGGTGAACCGGCGCTTAACCGAGAACCGTCTAAACTAGTTAAACACTATTTTAACTAGTCTAGTGAACTAGTTAATGATAAATAAAGTCCCAATCCCTAATTACCCTCTAATGGTGTAATTAAACCCCTAATCACCCTACTCTAAATAATGATCAAAATATCTAGTTCTTTTAACAATTTTTATAAAATATTTTCACTTTACCCCCCCCCCCCCAATATATAAAAAGTCAAGTGGGTCCCACCCACCAAATATTTGGTTGAAAATTATAAAGATTTCAAGTATGGGGGAATATAATGGAAGTATGGTAATAAATCTTAAAAAGATTGGAAAAATTATAACAAATCAACCTACCATATCTCCATTCTCACAACACATTTTCAAAGCACAAAACCTTCCTTTTGGTGCTCCTTGTTCACGGCTCACAAGACCCCCCACAAACCCACCTTAAATTTCCACTAAATCACCCTAAATTAGTTACTTTCTAAGCCTTTTCAAGATCATATACACATGGAGTAAGCATAGAGGATCACTAGAAAACTAGGGCTAGGCCCAATAACAAGAAAACTAGGGCTAGGCCCAATAACAAGAAAACTAGGGCTAGGCCCAATAATAATGATGACAAGCGGAAACATAATAAAGAATTCAAGATGAACAACTTGTACGAGGTCCGAAAGACCTAGTGTCTAACGAGATTAGTACACATGTAGGTTATTGACACGTACGGACGCTTACTTTGATATCATATTTCACGGAACGCAAACTTGTGAGTTCATGTCCCTCCTTTCACTGTTTTAAATGTTTTGTTTTCAAAAACATCGAGGGGAAATACATGCTAAAACTATTGGTATGTTAGTTACGGAGTAGAAGGCATGATCAATGTGCATAAGTAGGGAATCTACATTAATAACCATTAATCACGTAGTGACCAAGGTGCAAAAGGTGTAGATCTATTGGGTTTGAGGCACGCCCCACTCCTAGTTGTTAACCGTGGAGTGCTTTTGTGATCCCAATGTGGACAAAGTGTTCTCGGTTTGGTTATTTTGCTTATGGCGCATTATGTCAGGGGGCTCGCTACCCACTGATAGATCTTTAACAGACTCCATGATTTAATCAGAACATACCATGATTACAAGATAACAAGTACTAGATTTCATATGATATCAAATACTGCATGAACTCGCTCAACTTTTTGTTGACTTTTTAAAACTACATGTATTTCAGGAAACAGGTCTTGAGCCGGTGATTCACTATGGGATTCGGGAAAACAAATGACAACGATGGCCACTTTTGGGAGGATTTGTCTTTTATATCCCAACTTCGTATGGGTATATAGGGGACAAAACCTCACTATGTTTTGTGTCAAAAACTATCTTTTGTTATGTGAAAAATAACTTAGAACTATGCTATGTCAAGCGTTGTTGAACTTCGAAACTATGTTGAAAACTTGTAATCTTTTGTTGAAAACTATATATCTATGGCATCGTTGTTGGTTCATGCTGTTAATACATCTGGATGCAATGATTACCTTTCTTGCGTCACACACAATACGCTTCCGCTACTAGCAGGGTGTGACAGTATCCACCATGCTTGTATCATATTACACACGCCTCGTTACTTAAATCACTTACTCAAACCAAACCACCAAAGTAAAATGTTTATGTATAATCTAATGTCAAAATGTTTATGTGAAAACCATGTCTAATGCCTATGTCTAATGTAAATCATGAATTGTGTATGTAAATGTCAAAATGTTTATGTATGGTAAGTGAAATATATCAACTAAACCATATGTAAAATGCACAAAAACAAGGTATTGAAGTGAAACATGGTTTAAATCAAAGTTATGTTTTGTGTAATACATGCATGCTATACTGATATAAACATTTATGCGATATTGTGAAAATTCATACATCCAAGCCTTGCGACAGTCGGATAACCCTTTTAGTAAAGGTTATCAAAAAATGTATTCGGATTCGGTCATTCCTTCCATCCAAACAAACCCAAGATTACAGGAATGGGATTTGTCAAGTCCTATGGTACCACTACCTACTACCGAGCGGCATGATCGGTGTTAATGAATGTACATTGTCTCATTTAAACAAACCAAATGTCATACCAAAATGTAAGCATGTGATGAATAAAATAATGTACTAAGTATGCACACAATGGGCATACATAGCATAAAATGTAATGTAAAATAATGTACTAAGTACGCACACAATGGTCATACATAGCATAGAATGTAATGTAAAATAATGTACTAAGTACGCACACAATGGGCATACATAGCATAAAATGTAATGTAAAATAATGTACTAAGTACGCACACAATGGACATACATAGCATAAAATGTAATGTAAAATAATGTACTAAGTACGCACACAATGGGCATACATAGCATAAAACACAATGAAAGCATGTACTATAAATGTACTAATGAACATAGCAAGTATATGATGTGAAAACAGGAAAGCATGAAAGTAACAAGTAGGCACATGTGTTCCACCCCAAAACAATTTGAAAACAGTAAAAGAGGGGTCTATGTACTCACTTGAGATTGCTTAGTAGTTCTTGAGTAACAACCAAACAATGCTAGAGATCACGGATATCAAACGGCACCTAATATAGGTAACTACATTAATAAACCGGACTTATAACGGAGGATCGGATAGAATGGGGGCTCGTAAACCAAATGAGTATGGGAACTCATGTAATATGGTTTAACAAGTCTACATACTAAGATGAAACCTAACTTAAGTGCTTACGACCCATTACGACCCGTTTAGGTAGCTTATGCTACTTTAACGCGTCGTTCGCGTGACACGCGTTCGGAACGCCTAATTAGCCCTATGATAAGTAAAATATGCCTTAACATGTCTAATATTGTTACCAAATCAGTTTAGATACCAAAAGTTATGTTACATATGCTTAATATGAATTTTGGCGTAAAAAGGGCATTTTGGTCATTTACCTAAGGCATATAAACTACATATCATATAACTAACTAAACGCCGTGACCATAAGGTATAACCTCGGAAGGTTATTCCCTATATACTATGGTCACCTAATGTGTTTGGTCGGATCCTAATGATCGACCAAACGGGCCGGGTTCGAAAGCATAAGCGATTGTTTAGATCGCTTACCTTACGACCCTATATAAGCACTAAACTAAAAGTGACGAGCTAAGCATGTTAAAACATGCTTAACTAAGTTTAGAAAACAGGTTTGGTATCAAAACAAACGGTTTTGATACCCAAGAGTAGTTTGGTTACAAAATACGCACGGATGCGCATTTTGGCCGAAACTACGACTCGTCACTGAGCCTAGATAACGTGGTAATCAGTAGGTATAGTCACTAAGGCCTATGACCATCGTGATTACGCTCACGTTATGAAGTTCAAACGAACTTCGCATTGACCATAAATTGGTCAATGCAGAAAGTCAAACAAAGTTTGACTTTCGGACTCGAAAAGCGATAAAAGGACGAAGGAACACTTACAAAGGGTCCCCGCAAGTTTGATTCCAAGTAATCTCAGGTAGGAAGTGAGAAATCACAACCACTTAGAGAAAAACTCAGATCAAATGTGGGTTTGCAAGGAGTGGGGGTTGGGTATTTATAGGAAAAGGACCACCGTTAGGATCGTTTCTTGAATATCGTGCCTTGATCTCACCCGTACACTTGTCGGAATGTTATGGTAGCTCATTTTGCCCCCACCACCAGTTATTGACAAGTGGCATTGGCCTTTGGGGGGTTGAAAGGCTGGAAACAGGCTGTTAAAAATGAGTTGCTGCATCTGGCCCTGCTTACGGACCGTAAGGGTAATGGCTTACGGTCCGTAAGCCATCAAGTTAGACAGAATTACACTTTTGGTCCCTGTTATGCGTTAGAGCCATTTCCGACACGTTTAAGGCCCGTTAACCTCATTTCAAAGCTCTAAAATGAAGTTAAAGTATAGGGAACTTAAAATGTGCTCAAAAATATCTCGGATGTCGGTTCGTTTGGCCGTACGGTTGCGATGTTCGCTTAATTACGACGGAATGCGCATAAGCGCGAAAAACGATCCAAATTGCGTGACGAATGGATTTTTCTTATGCCAAACACTAAAATAAAATATTATAGTGCTTACATAAATTTTTGGATGTCCGGATGTATTCAGAACGTAAGTTATGCGTGAAAGTGCAAACTTGTGCACTTTTTGACGCTTTTAGTCCCTGAATGACCCAAAAGTTTATTTTAGCACACCGAACCCCTCAAAGCCTATTTCTAAGCTATTTAAAGGATATTTATGGTATGTTTAACTTATGGTCATGTTCCAGAATGTCTGTTACAGTTCAAATCGGCATACTTTCGCAGTTTGTAAAATTTAGTCCCTGTAAGCGAATTAACTTGATTTTGCCATACCAAAGCCTTCAAAACTTATTTCTAAGTTATGTAAAGGTTATTTAGGGTATGTTAAGCCTATTTCACTATTCTGGAGTGTTCGTTGCATTAAACTGGTTATATTTACGCATCAGTGCGCGTATAACCTTCCAGAAAGTGATTTAAAGCCCGAAATAGAACAAGAATTGATATGTGCAAATGATACACATATTTGTACAAATCCCAAGTATGAAATACAATATTTCATTGGTTTGGTATTTGTTTGATGGTCGCAGTGACCCAGGTGTCACAGTCTCCCCTACTTTAGGAAATTTCGTCCCGAAGTTTATTTATAGGAAACTTGTGAGAGCTTGAAACATGAAGTTGAAAAGACAAAACAATACTGGTTAAAGTTCTTGAACTTCTAGTAACTTTAAATAACCTCATGCTTACAATGTAGGAGGGATACTTATATACAAGTATATGAAGTGTCATTGGTGCGTCCACCGTACCTCCATTACATCGTTCTCATTTTGTTATTGTTGTCACTATCGGTTCTTACACATAATAAGTTTTACTGGGTTTCTGTGCACTGAATTTTATAATTACGTACGCGTCCATAATTAGACAATTTCTTGCATAGTTCACACAGTCTATTTTATAATGTGTAGGAGGAAACCAAATGAACAAACCTGTGATGAGTGTGACTAGACCACCATAGGGTCCCTTTTATTAAATCAATAAATGATTTTAATAGACAACCAAGGAGTCTTTTCAGCTTATATCATCACATGTCATTCTTAACCAGATTTTTGAATCAATCTTTTTGACTAGACCCCCTAAAAGGGTCTCTTATGAATCATGGAGTGGTACTATATAATCCAAGGGTCTTAACTATTACATAGAAGCCCGTTAAGGATTTAAGGTAGTACCTTTTTGAATATCCTACTACGAATCCCTCATATGAAGATATGAAAGATTCTACTAGGATTTGGATAATGAATACCCAGAGTATAAAAACACAAAATGCATAAAAGAAAACACAAGATGCATAAACACATAGTCATATAACCACAAAAATTGTTTATCTAGATCTTTAATTTGTTAATTTTTTTTGCTAACAGAGCACATGTATTTAAAGCACACTAGGAATCCATCTCGTGGATTTCATTTGGTACTTTAAACATTATCAATAATCTAACTATAAAGATAGAAATATTTTTAAAAGAAAATTTTGATTTCGATTATAAGGAACCGAAATGTTCGAATTTAGGTACATAAGGAATCCAATTAAGGACTTTGATTTGCATGATAATCATCCACAAGGGTCTAAATGTGAAGATAAAAAGATCCCATATGGATTTTAGAAGTTGAAGATGTTTTGAAACCTTGCACTTGATGTGCTTAGGTCAAAACATGAAGTAAAATGCTTATGAAGTTGAGATGCCAGATATGCCAAGGCGACATATGAAGCAGAATTTGAAAATTAAGTCAATGTATGAGGAAAATATTTTTGGAAAACTATGCATGGGGTTCTAAAAATGTGTTCAATGTTTTTGAAACCTCATATATAATACCTTTGAAATCATAAAGTAGGTGTATTAGGTAGGTATATATTTAAAAATTGTTTTAAAATCATGCGAGATAAATTTTGAAATTATGTATAAGGTTTTTGGAAAACATGAATGATGCTTTTCGAAATCATGCACTTGATAAGAAAATGTACTGTGTTAATATTGTCTTCAGACTATATGAAACATTTTGAAATTATGAAGGTTGTTTTTGAAAACATAGCCAATGTTTTTTTGAAATAACATAGACAATGCATTTAAAAAATTTGTTTTCAAACTATATGAAGTGTTTTGAGATCATGAAGATTGTTTTTGAAATACTTGTACTGTGTATATTGAAAAATCAAAACGTAATGGGTATGAGATTTGAAAATACCCTTAGTTATCTAACCAAAGATTCAAAGGCACAGATGTGCAGAAGCATGATTACTCATAATGTCACTTTATTTTCTGTACTTTGTTTCTTAGAGTGAAACGAGTACTTAAAATTTTCGAGGGAATCATGAGCGATCATTTGAAAGAGAGAATCACAAGAGTAGTTTGTAAGGAACATAGTTCCTTAATATAGGTATCATAGAGAATTTCCATTTACTCATGTAACTATACTTGTATATCAGAATTGTGAACAACAATTTATTTATAATCAAAACAGATTGTTTCACATTACAAGAAATAAAAGAAACAAAAGCATAAGACAACAAGATCTTCTAATCAGCCAACTGCTCATCCGTGGATTGGATTTGCCTTAGCAAGCTTCGGGCATTTATTCACGAAATGACCCATCTTGCCACAGTTGTAGCACGATCCAGGCTGAAAGCGAGCTTGAGCAGGATTGGCTTGTGGTTGATTTGGACCACCTTGGTTCGGGTTACATCGACAAGAACTTGCCAGGTGACCAACTCGCCCACATGATACACACAGACGACACTGTAAGTGAGCTTGGTGATGCCCATTACATTTGTCGCATATTGGTGCCGTTCCCTTGTATTGCTTCTTAGCAGGTGGTGTTGCCACCCGGATGGGACCTGCTTGATTTGGTACAGCTGCAGTTGAGCAAACCCTTGCTGTATGACCTATAAGTCCACAAATCTGGCATTTGCGGCACTTCACACTAGCATGATGATGAAGGCTACATTGGTTGCACAAGGGTGCAGTTCCGTTGTATGGCTTCCTAGCAGGGGGTTGAGCTGGTTGGTTAGGGATGGCTTGACCATTGTGAGCGACCACGGCGAAGTTCTGAGAAGCCTTTCGCTTCTTTGACTTCTTAGGGGATCCAGTCTGTTCATCCATGGTCTTTGATTCCTTGATTGGTTTCTTGGCTGGCGGTGCTGTCACTTGCCTAGGTCTTGCCTGTTTTGGTGCAACCGCTGCGGGATTCTTTGAAGCTTTACATTTCTTAGGTTTAGGTGAAGGCTTGGCCTCTGCCTCCTTTGGTGACTCTTGAGTGGCTTCATCCTGGAGACGATACATGGCAATGGCTAATTCGACAGTCTTCAGGACTACTTCGCCTATTCGCTGGGCAAATTTGGCTGTTCGCTCGGACATTTGACCGTTGCTGAGAGGAAGAGACATTCTAGAAGAAAATGAAAGACATAGGAAGAAACAAGTGAAATGTTGTCGGCAAATAAACAAAATGACAACGCATAGAAATTGCGATCATTTGTTTGTTACCTAAGGCAAACAAATGAGATGGTGACTAATCAAAGTAAACAGATCATATTAATGTACCACTGAAGACATGCTTGCCTATAAGTGAACACTCACCCCAAGAGTTCCCAGGTAAGAGTGACTGGTCCGATACTGCGGATTTGTACGAACACTCTAGCCTTCGACAGAAAACTCAAGGTACAGGCATTCACTCTTCCAGTTTGCACGTGTTCACATCATAAGACCCAAACTTTGACGAGATTTGAAAAACTTAGAGGGTTCAAAACCTTATAACAGAGGGTTCAAAACCTTACAATAGAGGGTTCAAAACCTAGTAATCAATCATCCTAGAACAGATGATTAGTTTTCAAAGCGGTTTTGAAATTTGTTTTCTTGTTGTGGTTGTCGCCTAAGGATAGGTGACAGTATTGTTTTATGACTAAACGCAAGTAAACTCGCGTTAGGGTCCTAGGAAGGTTATAGACTAGGTCAAAGCATTACTAATAACCTAATTCCCTATAACCATGAGCTCTGATACCAACTTTTCTGTCACACCCCGACCACGTAAAACAACAAAACGTGGCGGAAACGTCGGGGAGTGTTGTAACAGAATCATTGTTTCATAACACATGGAAAATGAAATATTGTTTTATTAATTAAAAGAGTTACAATGTCTTGACAATCAAAGAAACATAACATAAATAACTAGTCTTGCATCTTTTATTGTCACTAAGGCCCAAGTCCGCCTAAGTGTATCTTGATAAATCCTATGCATCATATCCTGAAACACATGTGAAAATAGGTACGTCAGCATAAAAATGCCTGTGAGATACATAGGTTTTGTGAAAATAGGATTCATGACTTGTAAGTTTAGAAAAAGTTGTTTAGCAAAAGTCAGTCATGAACCTTGTAAATTGATTTGTTTTGTAAATCGTTTGAAAAACAATAAGTTCAGATGATATGTATAAATAAGAGAATAATGTATGGTTAAATGAATAACCAAGTAAAATGAGTTTGTATAAGATAAGTTGTTTGTAAAACAATGTCTTGTGAAAAGTATGTTATTTGTATAAAATGTTATATGTCTCAAATTGAAATGATTTAAATAATGCTACGATATGTAATACCATACAAACACTTATATATAGGAAGTACCAGCGGCGTATCTACCATGCTTGTATCATACGCCTCGTTACTTAAATCACTTACTCAAACCAAACCACCAAAGTAAAATGTTTATGTATAATCAAATGTCAAAATGTTTATGTGAAAACCATGTCTAATGCCTATGTCTAATGTAAATCATGAATTGTGTATGTAAATGTCAAAATGTTTATGTATGGTAAGTGAAATATATCAACTAAACCATATGTAAAATGCACAAAAACAAGGTATTGAAGTGAAACATGGTTTAAATCAAAGTTATGTTTTGTGTAATACATGCATGCTATACTGATATAAACATTTATGCGGTATTGTGAAAATTCATACATCCAAGCCTTGCGACAGTCGGATAACCCTTTTAGTAAAGGTTATAAAAAATGTATTCGGATTCGGTCATTCCTTCCATCCAAACAAACCCGAGATTACAGGAATGGGATTTGTTAAGTCCTATGGTACCACTACCTACTACCGAGCGGCATGATCGGTGTTAATGAATGTACATTGTCTCATTTAAACAAACCAAATGTCATACCAAAATGTAAGCATGTGATGAATAAAATAATGTACTAAGTGTGCACACAATGGGCATACATAGCATAAAATGTAATGTAAAATAATGTACTAAGTACGCACACAATGGGCATACATAGCATAGAATGTAATGTAAAATAATGTACTAAGTACGCACACAATGGGCATACATAGCATAAAATGTAATGTAAAATAATGTACTAAGTACGCACACAATGGGCATACATAGCATAAAATGTAATGTAAAATAATGTACTAAGTACGCACACAATGGGCATACATAGCATAAAACACAATGAAATCATGTACTATAAATGTACTAATGAACATAGCAAGTATATGATGTGAAAACAGGAAAGCATGAAAGTAACAAGTAGGCACATGTGTTCCACCCCAAAACAATTTGAAAACAGTAAAAGAGGGGTCTATGTACTCACTTGAGATTGCTTAGTAGTCCTTGAGTAACAACCAAACAATGCTAGAGATCACGGATATCAAACGACACCTAATATAGGTAACTACATTAATAAACCGGACTTATAATGGAGGATCGGATAGAATGAGGGCTCGTAAACCAAATGAGTATGGGAACTCATGTAATATGGTTTAACAAGTCTACATACTAAGATGAAACCTAACTTAAGTGCTTACGACCCATTACGACCCGTTTAGGTAGCTTATGCTACTTTAACGCGTCGTTCGCGTGACACGCGTTCGGAACGCCTAACTAGCCCTATGATATGTAAAATATGCCTTAACATGTCTAATATTGTTACCAAATCAGTTTAGATACCAAAAGTTATGTTACATATGCTTAATATGAATGTTGGCGTAAAAAGGGCATTTTGGTCATTTACCTAAGGCATATAAACTACCTATCATACAACTAACTAAACGCCGTGACCATAAGGTATAACCTCGAAAGGTTATTCCCTATATACTATGGTCACCTAATGTGTTTGGTCGGATCCTAATGATTGACCAAATGGGTCGGGTTCGAAAGCATAAGCGATTGTTTAGATCGCTTACCTTACGACCCTATATAAGCACTAAACTAAAAGTGACGAGCTAAGCATGTTAAAACATGCTTAACTAAGTTTAGAAAACAGGTTTGGTATCAAAACAAACGGTTTTGATACCCAAGAGTAGTTTGGTTACAAAATACGCACGAATGCGCATTTTGGCCGAAACTACGACTCATCACTGAGCCTAGATAACGTGGTAATCAGTAGGTATAGTCACTAAGGACTATGACCATCGTGATTACGCTCACGTTATGAAGTTCAAACGAACTTCGCATTGACCATAAACTGGTCAATGTAGAAAGTCAAAAAACGTTTGACTTTCGGACTCGAAAAGCGATAAAAGGACGAAGGAACACTTACAAAGGGTCCCCGCAAGATTTGATTCCAAGTAATCTCAGGTAGGAAGTGAGAAATCACAACCACTTAGAGAAAAACTCAGATCATATGTGGGTTTGCAAGGAGTGGGGGTTGGCTATTTATAGGAAAAGGACCACCGTTAGGATCGCTTGTTGAATATCGTGCCTTGATCTCACCCGTAGACTTGTCGGAATGTTATGGTAGCTCATTTTGCCTCCACCACCAGTTATTGACAAGTGGCATTGGCCTTTGGGGGGTTGAAAGGCTGGAAATAGGCTGTTAAAAACGAGTTACTGCATCTGGCCCCTACTTACGGACCGTAAGGGTAATGGCTTACGGTCTGTAAGCCATCAAGTTTGGCAGAATTACACTTTTGGTCCCTGTTATGCGTTAGAGCCATTTCCGACACGTTTAAGGCCCGTTAACCTCATTTCAAAGCTCTAAAATGAAGTTAAAGTACAGGGAACTTAAAATGTGCTCAAAAATATCTCGGATATCGGTTCGTTTGGCCGTACGGTTGCGATGTTCGCTTAATTACGACGGAATGCGCATAAGCGCGAAAAACGATCCAAATTGCGTGACGAATGGATTTTTCTTATGCCAAACACTAAAATAAAATATTATAGTGCTTGCATAAATTTTTGGATGTCCGGATGTGTTCAGAACGTAAGTTATGCGTGAAAGTGCAAACTTGTGCACTTTTTGACGCTTTTAGTCCCTGAATGACCCAAAAGTTTATTTTAGCACACCGAACCCCTCAAAGCCTATTTCTAAGCTATGTAAAGGATATTTATGGTATGTTTAACTTATGGTCATGTTCCGGAATGTCTGTTACAGTTCAAATCGGCATACTTTCGCAGTTTGTAAAATTTAGTCCCTGTAAGCGAATTAACTTGATTTTGCCATACCAAAGCCTTCAAAACTTATTTCTAAGTTATGTAAAGGTTATTTAGGGTATGTTAAGCCTATTTCACTATTCCGGAGTGTTCGTTGCATTAAACTGGTTATATGTACGCATCAGTGCGCGTATAACCTTCCAGAAAGTGATTTAAAGCCCGAAATAGAACAAGAATTGATATGTGCAAATGATACACATATTTGTACAAATCCCAAGTATGAAATACAATATTTCATTGGTTTGGTATTTGTTTGATGGTCGCAGTGACCCAGGTGTCACATATATTATTTTATTAATTTAGTACATAACCTATTAAACTACATATAATCTATAACAACCGTAATCAAAGTTAGTGAAAACCCTAGTAATAATGATAATAACATAACATTGATGATTTTTTTAAGCTTTAAGAAATATTTAAAAACGGTAAAAGTAAATTCCTATACAACGTCAAATATACTTTTGCCTATTTTTACACTTTTCTTATTTGGTAAATAAAGTTTAGGTGATGGGGGTGTTTGTTTTTTTGTGAAAAACACTTCCAAACCTCTTATGTCTGCCTCACGCAAACCACGCGCAGACATTTGAGTCTACAGCATGTTTGTTTTTTGTAAGTGATTTCATTAAAAAACCTCTTTCTCGCACAGGCCTGGCCTCACATCTTCAAGCCTCTTCTAACCTCTGCTCTTTCAAAAACAAATGAAAAACCCTAGCATCCTTCTTCTCCACAGCGACATCTCCATCTTCTCCAGCCAGCCGACACCTCCACCTCCTCCGCCACCCACATCTCCGTCGACCCCACCTTCCGTCGCTTCTCTTCCTCCGGCGACCCCCCTTCGTTTCTTCGCTGCCTCCGTCGACATCAAACTCTGTTGTTTCTATGCCTCCGTCAAATCCCCGTCGCCTCCATCACGCAAAACCCTAATCCTCTGGTTCGTCGCCGTGAAGAGGAGGAGGAGGAGATGGTATTGCTGAAGCTACATAAGCGGCAGAGGCAAGGTCTGGCTCGATCCAAATGAAGGCAATGAGATCTCCATGGCTAACTCTCGTATGTTCCTCTTCTTCATCATCACTCATTAGCTATTAGAAAACCTAATTATCATCTGTTTTCACTTTCTATACATGTATTATGATGAAATAATCAGTTATTGTTCATAATTTGAGCTTGTTCGCTTTGTTTATGCATCTGTCGAAACTATTTGTGATTTGTGAGTTGTTTTCATTTTTGGTGTTGATGTAGTTATGATAGAGGCTATTATTGTTCACAAGTTGAGCTTATTACGCTTTTTTTATGCATCTGTCGAACCTATTTGTGATTTATGAGTTGTTTTCACTTTTTGTATAGATATAGTTATGATAGAAGTAGTTATTATTCATAACTTGAGCTTATTACACTTTGTTTATGCATATGTTGAACTTACTTTCGAGCCGTTAAAAAACAAACAGTCTTCTTCTTGTAGACTGCAGAGTTTGGCCCATCTCTTCAGCTGCAAATGTCTGCAGATGTGGTCCGCAGACTGCAGAGGTTTTACCTCTTCAAAAACAATCAACACCTAAATATACCTGTAATACCGGCATTGTTGATCAAAGCATCAATACGGCCAAAATCATCCCAAGCCTTTCTCACAGATGCTTCAATGGTCGGACCATTGGCACTAACATCAAGCTCCACCGGCACTGCCAATACACGATGATTCCTGGTTTCACTTTCGTTATCACGTACATCCAAATTATTAATTTGATCACAGAGAACCTTAAGGCGGTTGGTTCGACGGGCGGAGGCAATGATCCTACAACCGGATTTGGCTAAGTCGATACAGAATTCCCAACCAAGGCCAGACGATGCACCAGTAACCATCACGATCTTGCCACTAAGGTTTTGCCATGGTTCAAGTTCAAAGGTTGCTACCTGTTGAGAAGATATTGCCATTGATCTTGCTCTGTGGTAACTAGCTTTTCGAATGTTAAATAAACTAATAACATAAAGTAAACTATTTAAAGGCTTAAGAGTTTAGGGGTGGTGGTGCCCGTAGTAGTCGGAGACTGTACAAATTATATTTATTTCCGGATGTTTAGATGTTCCATAAAAAGAAAATAATTAAATGCAACAATAATCATTTTCGGGAAAAAGCTATTGTAGGTTGTAACATAGGGTTATATTGTTAATAAGTTACGCTAGGGCAAAATTTTCATTTAAGTGTTGATCAATTCTTAAATAACTAATGGAAAAGAAGAATAGATAAATTATGTATATCTGATTAGCGAGTGACCGTGGAGAGGAAAGACGACATATTATTGAGGATGATCGCGTTTTAGTTTAGGGTGTATGGTTAGGATGGCTAAGGTGAGTACGAGAACCCACAAAATTGAGAGAGAGAGAGAGAGATATAGAGAGAGTAATGGTCTGTTTGGTATGGGGTAATGGAATGGACGGGGTAATGGAATGGACGAGGTAATAGAATGGATCATTACCATTCCATGTCTTGTTTGGTTGCTATGTGAGAATGGAATGAAGCATTACTTTTTGTTGTTTGGTATGCGAGAACAGACGAAGGAATAAAATCGGATGGCGGTGGTCAACGATGGAGGGTGATGGTGGGTGGTGATAGGTGGCAGTTGTAGCGGCGGTGGTGGCGGCGACAGGTGGTGACAGCGGTGGTGGTGGTGGGTGACCGTGGTGGTGGGTGGCAGCGGTGGTCGGAGGTGGTAGCGGCGGTGACGGTGGTCGTAGGTGGTAGCGGCGGTGGCGGTGGGTGGTGGCGGTTGATAGCGGTGGCAGAGGTTGGTGGCGACGACAGCGGTGATCGAAGGTGGCAGCGACGATGATCAAAGGTGGGTGGGTGGCGGCGGTGATCGGAGGTGGTTGCGGCGACGGTGGGTGGCGGCGATGGCGGTGGCAGGGAGGGAGGTAGGTGGCGGCGGCGAGAGGTGGCGGCGGGTGGCAGCGGAAGTGGGTGACTGTAACGCCCAGATTTCCTAATCCGAAAAAGTAATATTATCATACTATTATTTAACAAAATTTGGGCATGACTCGTTCGTATTATGAACAATTCCCTGTATGACCAACTTGTAAGAACTTAAATACGACACAGCGAAAAATATGAGCCCAAAAATTTCGTTCTTAAAAAGTCATATTAACTACATGAAGACCCAATTACAAATTGTAATACATTCATTAGAAAGGATTCACAATGTTACATTATATCAAGGTTTCATGACCTATTTAAAACAAACTATGCGACCTTTCTTTCCCGTACAATCCTTGCTCTCAACTCGATCTATGTCTGCTTCACTTCGCTAGTGGTAGAGAAAACCCGTACGATACCTGTGGACTCCATATACAACTTAACCATTAGTCTTTAATACATCGCACAAAATAAAACTATGTAATAGAAGTTCATAAAGCATTCAATGAAGTAAACTTGGAATTGTCCAAGTGTATATCTTAAATATCCTTAATCCCAATCCTGTTTCAGTTCTTCATGAACCCAACAATCTCATACCTGCATTACATTCCAAACTCAAAGCACATCATTAGTAATCGTAAGTACTCCGACGCCTTGATAACATTCATACGTATATCTTTAGCATCGTATATTCATACACACATGCATTCACACTTACGCGCCTATTATCATATACGCCTATATGCAAACGTACCTTCATACATGTCTACGACCCTACCTACGCACAAACAATCATTTACGAATTTATATACACTAGCTCATGCTTACCACTTCATACACGTACGCTTATGTCAAAACAACATATTCATAACTTAACATAATATCGGCGATATACAAACGACCTACGTGCCTACTAGATTCCTAAACATATTTACTTAAACAATTTCTTACACTCATACGAAAACAAATCCATTCTTTCACTAACCGACGGCCCTTAACATCTCTTATATCCAAAACCAATTCTTAACATAAGTTATGAGACCTTGGAACACCATTTAGACAAGTCCAATATATAAAACAACAAAAATCCAACAAATCGCTTGCAGCCCGGTCTCTCGCGGGCTGCGTAAGCCTTGGCTTACTTCTTCGCGGGGTGCGACAGCTCCACCGTAAGCTACGGTGGCTACCGTAGCTTACGGTGGCCATGAAGACTTCAGAACCTACCGTAGCTTACGGTGGCTACCGTAAGCTACGGTAGTGCCCAGCTCAACTTTGATTTTAATTATTTAAACTAGCATATCAAGACCAATTTACATCTGAAACAGTTGAAACATGTTTCTAATTATCCATAAAATTATTCCTTACATAACTAACTAAAAGCCCCTGCCCTGGGACCTTAATCTACCCGAATTTCCTTAACAAAGCGTTAGCTGCACAATTATTCGACCCATTCAAGACTTTATCAAACATCTCATGCGTTTGCACTTAAAACTAGCATAATGTTAATACTATGACACTTTTACATTAACAAGATATATACATATATATATACATATATATATATATACATATATATATATATATATATATATATATATATTAACATCGTTATTACGTGTACTAACGTTACATAATAAAACATACTCTTATCTTGACCCGTTCGGTCATCTTAGCAAACACCATCACCTATAATAACTGAATCCTAAATAGTCTTAAATTACCATACTTAAGTGACTCGCATATAGCCTTCCTAATTGGTCTAGGAAGTGATTCGGAAATCACTTCCTTAATGCTCCTTACTTGCTACCAATGTCATAAAAAGGCATTTCACATAATTTCTAATATTTATCATACAAATAACCTCTTTTATTACTAAGGAGGGAGTCGGGGAGTTTACTTACCTCATGCATCCGAATTTATACATAGCTTCCGTGTTTGCCCTTGACCCGTTGTCCTTCCGTGCTTGTGTTCATGATGACATTGCTCCTATCCATATAATTAGTCACATTCATAACATGATTAGCACACGTAAACCCATTCAACTATGTTCACAAGCTTATTCATGGCATTTATACGTAATTGACTCTCACAAAGTCAAATGTCCAGCTTAATAATTTCATTCGAACTGAGATTATGAATTCGTCTAAATAGTAGGCTATAGTATGAACATCATTCGCATTTCACACTCATAATGAATGATACGTAAACTCATACACACACATTCCATTCCGTTCATACTAGGATCCTCATAACTTCATAACTAACAACATTATCATTCAAGATTGCCTAATTTGACACTATCCTTGAACCCGACACGATTCTTACCACAACATCAACTAACGCATAAGATGCATCATAATCACTTTCTATACCTATAAACTTACAACTTGCATACAATTTCACATATTTGTTCTCTTAGGCATTTCATCGAACACTTGGCGGGTTTCGTATTTATGAAATATTATGTACAAGCTTTTAAAGCATGAATCTTGCTAATTCTTCACATAACTTTCATTTTAATTCAGATTCAAAATCAATAATCTAGAACATCCATTGTCATACACCTCAAGCATCATCAAATTAACATAAAATACATCATCATCATCATCCTACAAAAGAACCACTACAAATGGGTTTTTCATAAATATACATAACAATCAGAAATCTAAGCATAATTCAAGTTTCATAAGGCGTTTCTATCACATATCCATCCTAACTTCACTTAGATTTACGAGTTCATCAACACCCAATTCACCAAATCATAATTACTTGATAGTGAAGAACACTTAGGAGATCGATAATCTTGACACATGCATCCTAAAAACCTTCAATTCCCTTTTCGATTTGGAGATTTCTTGAAATTTAGGGTTCATCCCTTTTTCCCCTGCTTGTGTGATCGACCACACACGCACAGTGTGTGTGGTTTTTATTTTTTTCTTTCTTTTAATGTTTTAAGGATTATCACTTTACATATTTGGCCCTTCAAGAATAATATTCATATTAATAGGACCAAAAACTATCCCTACTTATTCATATCTAACTTAAATTAAAAATCTCATGGAATTTGGGGTGTTACAAATCTACCCCCCTTAAAGGAGGTTTTGTCCCCGAAACATTTCACATTTTGTACTCCTACCATTTCACTATAATCATTCAAAGTGCATACTATAACACCCATACATTCGGGCTCTTTGGCTAACGGTCTTATTCTTAAATAAACATAATGGCAGGTATTGCACCTACCTTCTTAAGTTAAGAATTATACTTTCATAATCACATAAAAGTTGGAGTCTTATCATGAGCTCTTAATAGTGTCGCTTTCATTTTAATAATGCTAGCTACTAGCACACTTCATCGTTAGCGGTTCATTAGTTGAATTCATTCAAGGTGCATACTATTGCAAGAACATACTCGTGATCGAATCAAGTTTAAGGTTTGCTTCTACCTTTCTAATTAAGCATAGGACTTTTATACGTTTATGTTGGAACCTGAAGGTTTATACATGAAGGATTGCATAGTTAAAGGGTTGATTTTGTATTAGTTAAATATATGATTTTGGGTCGATATGTATGGGTTGGGATAGTTTGGTTGGTTTTCGAATGGGCCTAGTTAGGAGTCCATGTGTTTGAGTATTTAAGCAAACCTCAACCATTTGGTTGAGGTTAATCAGTTGTTGCGACTAGAAGGCAGCCGAAACACCAAGGAGTCTTGTATTAGTCATTGTTCAACTTTGAATGCAAGATATTCTGGTTTGTGTTTGATCATTATTGTTTCTATTATATTTTAATCTTGAATCGGCTTGTGATTGTTTTCCGCACTCTCACAAGTTAATGTTTGATATCATTGAAGGATCCTAACGGGTTTTTACAATTGGTATCAGAGCCAAAAAACCAATTCTTGGTTCGGTTTTGATATCATTCAGATTCAAGGATATCTTATATTACTGATCCAGTTTTGATAGTGTTTGTTTTGCAGTGACAACAGTTTTGGTTGCATGTTCTGTTTTTTGGATCATTCAATCTTCAAACTGTTCTTAGAAATTATTGAAAGAATTTACTGATTTTGGTTTGTGTGATTTCAGTGAGTTGTTTGCTGATTTTTCGAAAGTTTGTTGAGGATTAAAATTCAAAGATTTCAAAATCTTTGAATTTTGGAAGCTGCTGATAATCAGGGATTTCTGCTGGTTTTATCACTTTGTTTGTTTTGCAGGGTCTCGACTTGTGAACTTGTTGTCTCGACTCGCAACCAGCCTTGGTCTCGAGTTGTTCACATCCAGTCTCGACTCGTAATCTACTGAGGTCTCGAGTAATCTGCTTCTAGTCTCGACTCGCAACCAGTCTCAGTCTTGAGTTGTCTGCTTTTGGTCTCGACTCACAACCATCTGTGGTCTCGAGTCATCTTCGTTATTGTCTCGACTCGCAACCGTGGTCTCGACTCGCAACGAAAATTTGCAACGTGACTTTGGACTTTGAACTGTGAACAGAATCTTTGGACTTAAAATAATTAATTAATTAATTAATCATGTCTGCAAATAATGTTGACTTGGCTGCCCTTAACAAACAACAAGAACTGGATTCAAAGGTTGGGACCACTACACGCATTCCAAGGTTGACCGATGCTAATGACTTTCCTGAGTGGAACTGGCGTTTTGAACAACATGTAAAGGTAAAAGATTCTAAAATTTGGAGAAGTATTCTGAGAGGTCCAAGGGAGATCATGACAGATAGTCCTACTGAACCAGGTTTAAAAGTAAAGAAAGCCAAAAGTGAATATACTGAAGAGGATTTCAATATAATTGAAGAAGATGAAAGAGCACTGTCCTATTTGACCATGGGATTGGGTCCAGATATTGCTATTGGCTTTCGTACCTGCAAATCTGCCAAGGAACTGTGGGAATCTCTGATCGATGTTTATGAAGGAAATGAGGACATGAAGGAGAGTCGAAGAAATTTGCTAAGACAAAATTTCAACAATTTCAACCATATCTATTGAGAAACTGTTGATAACCAACTTCAGAGGTTTGTCAAACTGGTCACTCAAATGCAGATGGAAGAAATTCATACATCAAATGCTTCGACAAATAGACAACTTTTGAATGCGTTACCAAAAAGCTGGGATCATCATGTTGCAATGATCAAGAAAACAAAAGATCTTGCTAGGTGCAGTTTGTCAGAGATGATTTCTCATATCAAAGCCTGTGAACTAGATGATAAACAAAGAGAAACCAACTATAAGAACAGCATGCTAGCTGCAGGATTCTCTGTTGCTCCTACTTCGTCAAACAATAACAACGCAGCTCTCTTGTCTCAAGGAGGATTTCAAATGTTTAGCAACACGGCATCTGCTAAGGCTGCTCCTACTTCAGCAAATGTCTATTACTCTGGGTCTCCTACACAAGCTGCTCCGTCACTTTCTACTGCTGCTTCTGCTTCCGCTGTGAATGCATCCTCTGCTGCTCCTACTTCCACTGTGAAAAATGAGATGATTGCTTTCTTTACACAACAGTCTAAAGAAAATCTGGATATCGCAGCCTCTGTTATAAACTGTTTGAATGCATTTGTTGCAGGAAAAATTGACCCTCCTAAATGGTGTGGCGATGACTTACATCAGATTCATCCTGATGATGTTGAAGAAATGGATATCACTTGGCAGATGGCTATGGCTGCATTCAGGGCAACAAGGTTTATGAAAAGAACTGGTAAAAACAGATGGGGTGCTTCATTTACAGGAGCGTCTACAGTGCATTTTAAACTACGTTGTTACAACTGTCATGAGGAAGGACACTATGCTCGAAACTGCACAAAGCCTACGATTAATAGAGAACAGACTCCTGCCCAGCCCGTAACACCTAATCGAGAAAGAGCTCTTGTGACCACATCTAGTATAACGGATGATCCTGCTACTGGAAGTCCTCAACCACTGGGATTAGCTCAAGCCTTGGTGGTTCAACCCGACATAAACTTTGATTGGAATTCGGAAATTGAGCGACTGAATATTTCAGCTCCAGAAAATCAAGCTGCTTCAAATAACATTGCTTTCATGACCTCAAATGATCAAGTTTCTGTACCCGAGGAGGAGGCATCAGCAGAAAACTTGGCTCTCATGACCCAGATTCTTTCAGCTCCAGTTAAAGGTCTCACCAAAGAAGAGGTACTTTCTGCTTTCTGTACTCCTGAGTGTAGAGAAAGAGTTGAAGTTTATAGAATACACAACGCTGAGCTAATTCAAGATTATCAAGATATCAAAAATAAAAACTTTACTTTATCAAAAAACGAAAAACTTTATAAAGAAAAGATTGAAGCTCAGCGAAAAGACATCGTCAAACTCAAGGATGATGTAAGTGTGAAATCATCTCAACTCTTATATGTTCAGGAGAAACTGTGCGCTGTGACTAAGGAACTGGAAGATATCAGAGATAGATATCAAATTAATGAGCTTAATATTAAGAAATTTGATTCTTCCAGCAAATTAGTCAAAAACTTGTGTAATCAACAGCTCGCATACAAGGAAAATAAAGGGCGTGGTTTGGGTTTTAATCAGGCTCCTCCTCCTTATAATGACAATTATACTTATTTACCCATGACTGAGGAGGAGATGATGAATGAGAGTAGAATGACTTATGGTCCCCAAAACAATAAGTCATCATTTAATGACAGACCAATTGAGAAACAGAAGTCTGCTCAAATTAATTTTGTTTCCAAAGGCTCTATTGATCCTAACACTTCGTCTTCATGTGCAGAGAAAGTATCTGAAGTAAAATGTGAAGATGTTCTTGGGAGTGAACCAGTTGTTCATACTAATATTTCTGAAAATTATTTTGAACAAACTGAATCTGATATTGCTTTTGGTCGGTCTTTGTTTGCGTCATTTTCTGCTTATGTTTCGTCTTGTGAGCCTGATGTTTTGGGCAAAACTGATAATGTTTGTGTTGAACCTTTGAACAATATGTCTGATGATGAATTTTCTTCAGTTAATGATTGTGAATCTGATGTTTCTGACTCTTTGGTTGATGATAGTGTTACAGGTGAGGTCCCTCAGGACACATTCAGTGAAACCACTGAAACTTCTTCACAAGAAAATCAGGAGTATCATGATTCTTCTTCTGAATCTATCTCAGTGGGAATCCCTAATGTTGAATCTAGTGGGATCCCATTGGAAACTGTAGTGGAAATTGAACATGAATTAGTTTCACATGATAAATGTGTTGATGAAACGCATATTGATGAGACTTCTGCATGTTCAAATACTGAAACTGATTTTGATAAAGAAGAAAAAGGATTTAAGTTGAATAAAGAGTCATTAGAAAATGTTTTTGAAAGTAAAACATCAACTTCAAATGATGATTTCAGTAAAGAAAGAGTGTCAAGTTGTTCATCAACATCACATGAATGTGTAACTTCTAATCAACAGACATCAAAATGCTCAGAACAGCCACAAGCAAAGCATATTAGGAAAACCAAAACGTCCAATCATTCAAAACCAAACAAAGATTCTTCATTAAAGTATCAAAATTTTCAAAATACTCACAAAATGAAACGGCAAACATGTTTTAATTGTGGAATTGCTGGACACACTGCCAGAAACTGTGTTCAACTCCCAAGTGCCCAGTTCAAGGAGAAGTTTGTACAAAATCAGAAGGTCAAGTCTAACCGATATAGTTGTTCTGAGTCAATGATGACTGAAAAGTCTAAGACAATGAAAAACAACTATCGTAAGACTAAACCTTCTGATCAAGATTGGAATGCAGCCAAACGTAAAAAACAAAATCAGCAAAATGATTTTCGAAGAAATCAATATAAAGCTTTTGGTAACTACTATTCTCAATGGTCAAACAAGCATTGGAAACCTAAAGCTAAGGCCACGCAATCCAATCCGTCTCATACATTTCATCGAAATTCTGCCATTGGAAATATTTCGAAGTTTTTAAATAAAGACAATTTAGTGTGGCAGAGAGTGACTTACATCGATGCACAAGGAAAACCCATATCCACTATGGGCTGGGTTCCTAAATCTAACTAATCCCGCTAATCGTGCAGGAACAACTGTGGAGGACTACTGTGTGCCTCTGGTACATGGATAGTGGCTGTTCCAGGCACATGACGGGAGACTTATCCCAACTGGTAAATGTTAAAGAATTTAATGGTGGATATGTCTCATTTGCGGGAGGAGAATCAGGAAGGATCACATTGAAAGGAACAGTAAGAAACAGCGTTTTAAGCTTCGAGAATGTTAACTATGTTCCAGAACTGAAACACAATCTGTTGAGCATCTCTCAGACTTGTGATCGAGGAAATTCAGTTCACTTTACTAAGAAAGGTTGTTATGTACTTAAACCTGGAATTGTCATTCCAGAAGATTGGTTCTTAATGTCAGCAGAGAGACGAGGAAACGCTTATGTGATTGATATGAACAAGAAAGCATGTGAAGAAGTTACTTGCTTATTCTCGAAGATTTCAGAACATGATGGTCTACTGTGGCATCGTCGCCTTGGGCATGTGAACATGAAGAATCTGAACCGACTGGCTAAAGGTCAACTAGTCCGTGATCTTCCAATCAAAGATTTCATGTTGGTTGAAAAGTGTGTTGCTTGTGCGAAAGGAAAAGCTCATCGAAAACCTCATAAGTCTAAACCTGCACCCTCAACGAAAGCTGTGCTCGAATTACTTCACATGGATCTTTTTGGTCCAGTGAACATGTTGAGCATTGGCAAGAAAGCTTATTGTCTCGTAATCGTTGATGATTATTCACGTTACACCTGGGTGTATTTTCTCAGCCACAAGAATGAAACTGCAGTCTTAGTGAAACAATTCATCACTCTGACTGAAAATCAAGCGAGTACCAAGGTGAAGGTTATTCGATCTGACAATGGGATAGAATTCAAGAATGTTACTTTGGACACATTCTGCACTGAAAAGGGAATTGATCGTCAGTATAGTGCACCACGAACTCCTCAACAGAATGGAGTAGCTGAAAGAAGAAATCGTACTCTTATCGAGGCTGCACGAACTATGCTGGCTGACTCGAAGCTTCCTAGTTTCTTTTGGGCTGAAGCTGTTAGCACGGCTTGTTACATCCAGAATCATGCTTTAGTAAATAAACGTCATATGAAAACTCCTTATGAGATTCTGGAAGGACGTAAACCTTCGGTTTCACACTTTCGTATTTTTGGATGTCCATGTGTATTATTACTTATGGACTCTAATGGAAAGTTTGAGGTCAAAGGGGATGAATGTTTCTTTGTTGGATATGCAAAAGGCTCTGCCTATAGAGTATACAACAAAGTTACTAAAAAGGTCGTCGAGTCGTGCAACATTGAATGGCTCGAAGAAAATGCTACGGATGCTAGAGTTGGACCAGATTGGTTATATGATTATGCTAATTTGTTTAAATCATTTAACATTTTGTCAAGTGTTTCTTCAGATGCAGATATATCTACTCCAAAGCAACCGTTGTCTTTTGAAGATACTGAAGAAGAAGAACAGACAGAAGGAAGCTTTAGACATCACACCATTGATCCACCGGGAATGGTTTTTACACAGCATCCCCTGTCTCAACAAATATCTCATCAATCTCCTGAAGGTGCACAATCGAGTGGAATTTCACGTAATACAGCTGGATCAGAACTGTTTGCTGACCCTATTCCTGAAGAGTGTATTGTTACCACTCCTGTGAGTCACAGTCCGGTAGCACCTAATGAGGGGGAGTCAAGCAACATACACACATCTCCAGACGAGACGATACCTGAATTTGCCATTCCAACAAGTGTTCAAAGAAATCATCCTATTGAGAATGTTATAGGCCCTGTGAATGCAGGAGTTCAGACCAGAAGCCAATCAGGAACCATTAATTTGTGCTTATATTCTAGCTACATTTCTCAAATTGAACCTAAAACCATTGATGTAGCGTTCGCTGGGTTGATGCTATGCACGAAGAGCTAAACCAGTTCGAGAAGCTAGGAGTATGGAAACTTGTGGAGTTGCCAAAAGGAAAACGCAAGCTTGGAACTCGCTGGGTTTTCAGAAACAAGCAAGATTCTGAAGGAGTTATTGTTCGAAATAAAGCACGATTAGTGGTCCAAGGATTCAGACAGATAGAGGGACTGGATTATGATGAAGTCTATGCCCCTGTTGCTCGACTTGAAGCAATCCGGATTTTCTTAGCATACGCATCCTTCATGGGATTCACTGTTTACCAGATGGATGTCAAAACGGCATTTTTGTACGGAGAAGTGAAGGAAGAAATTTTTGTTGAGCAACCGTCGGGTTTTATTCATCCAGACCATCCAGAATATGCCTACAAGCTTGACAAGGCATTATATGGGTTGCATCAAGCACCTAGAGCTTGGTATGCTACTCTGACAGAACATCTTCTGGCTCATGGATACACACGAGGCACAATAGATTAGACACTGTTTATCAAAAGAGTGGGCAAGGATCAAATCTTGGTTCAAATTTATGGGTTGATGATATTATCTTCGGGTCTACAAGTGAGAAGCTTTGCAAAGAGTTTGAGAGGGTTATGAAAAAGAAGTTCGAGATGAGTGCACTCGGTGAAATGACATTGTTTTTGGGTTTACAAGTTAAGCAAGATTCACGGGGCATTCTAATTCATCAAGGGAAATATGTGGATGATGTGCTGAAGAAATTCAAGTTCACTGACGCTAAACCGGCAGAAACTCCAATGGCAGAAAGACCGTTGTTAACTGAAGATGCTGAAGGATCCCCTGTTGATCAACGACTTTATAGGTCTATGATTGGATCGTTGATGTATCTAACAGCTAGTCGTCCTGACATCATGTTTGCTGTCTGCAACTGCGCAAGATATCAGGCTAATCCTAAAACTTCTCATCTTACTGCTGTTAAACGAATCTTTCGGTACCTTAAAGGCCGACCCAGGTTTGGTCTGTGGTATCCGAGGGATTCGAATTTTGACCTGTTTGCGTTTTCTGATAGTAATTTTGGAGGCACTGACAAGGACAGGAAATCCACCTCTGCTGGTTGTCAATTTTTGGGTGACAGACTCATTTCTTGGCAATGCAAGAAGCAACAAACGGTAGCTATTTCCATAGCTGAAGCAGAATATGTTGCAGCTTCGGCGTCTTGCTCTCAAGTGGTGTGGATGCAACATCAATTGCAGGACTACGGTTTGACTTATCTTAAGACTACCATATACTGTGATAATGATGCTGCCATACAAATTGTGAAAAATCCTGTTTTCCACTCAAAAACCAAGCACATTGATATTAAAGTTGATTTTATACGAGACTGTTTTGATAGAGGTCTTATCAAACTTGAGCAAATCGACAAAGATGCAAATGCTGCCGATTTGTTCACAAAACCTGTCAGCAGTTCGAAATTTCAAGTGCTTGTGGATTTTCTGAAAATGATCCGTTTTACTGACTGAGCATGTTTTTGTTTTATTTCGTAGGTAAATTTGTTCATAAAGTTTTCTATTCTTAGGTAGTTTTTATTTATGCTCAAATTTAGGGGGAGAAAATTATGAAAAATACAAAAACATTAAAAAATTGAAAAATACAAAAAGAGGCGTTGCATGACTGGGAAATGAAATGAATTTTCACATTATGGTCGAGGGCTGACTCATGTAAGACCAGTATCGAAATAGTTTGACTCTAGTACGATGTGTTGGTAGGCTCTATACTTAAAGACTGGGAACAATAGCTGTTTCTGTTTAGAACTAAAATAGTACATGACCCCAGGAAAGAAAATCACTTGGAATTAGCTCATGTCTATTTGAATGCCTGTATGTTGTCCCGATACACACAATTTTGATCTGACTCTAAAATCTTCTCTGAAAAAGTCGTGTATCTCCTTTGCTGCATCCAGATATATGCTGACCTGGAGGTGCTAGGCAACGTCAGCTTCTGCTGCATCCAGATACATGCTGACCTAGCTGTACGTTGTCGCTCTGTAGATCAACTATACACCCGAAAGAGGCCCTCAAGTGCCCAAAAGAAACCCAAGAAACCTATATCAAACTGAGAAAAACTCATTTGATCTGTATATTATACCATCTCTACTTAAGATCTATTCTGTTCTCTTCTCAATCTATTCCCAGTTAAGATTTCAGAGATTTGGATTGGACTTGTGAAATATGTGGTAGGGAAACTGCTTGCATGATAGAGTGTGCTGTCTATAATTCCGGGATTTGATTAGTATTTGTTTGGGTGTTCATTGTTAAGACATCAAAACATGATAAAATGAGTTACAGGCAGTTATATGAAAAAGGTCTAGGGAGACGAGTTTAAGTGGACAAATATACTGGCAATCGTCTAGATCATTCGGTAGTAGATCAGTGTTGATAAGTGAAGTCAAGCCCGAAACCTCGTGATTTGATCCCTGAGCAATTTTGTTAATTTCCTATTTTATTTTTGTAAATAATAGTTTCTATTATTTATTTTTGTTTTAGGTTTTGCATTCGTAAATAATGCTCAGAAGGTTTAGTGGATTATTTAAAATTATATCTGAAATTAGAGGATGATTTTCGTAAATGAATTAACTAAATAAATTAAATCCTTTAATATCATATTCAGCCCAATATTATGATCTCGGCCCATGTCAAAAGGCCCAATCCATGAGGTATATAAGACAGGTCTCGAGTCGAGACCTCATATCTCACTCGAGACCAACTGTGATTTCCTCTCATTTTCTCTCTCTATTCCGGCAAGTTCTTATCGTCTCCGACGCACTTTCCAGTTTCGTTTCATCATATTCATTTTCCGGTCTTGATTCATAGAATTTTTAAAGGTATTTTGATGGTATTGTTCAAGTTTTGCAGGTGTTATGAAGATCTGATGATGTTTTTATGAAGATTTGAAGATGACCTAGAACCCTAGTTTTGAATATATTTTGGTCTTCAAATAAATCATAGGGTGTTTTGGGATTTTGATCCAAAATCTGAAAAGATGAAGTTGTTTGTGGGGTCTCGACTCAGATAACATAAGGACTCGAGACCAGTGGTTACGAGTCGCAATCTCATGATCTCGACTCATGGTCTCGACTCAATAGCTCATGGTCTCGACTCGAGAACTCATGGTCTCGACTTATGGTCTCGACTCATGGTCTCGAGTCAACAGTAACAGTCTTGAGTCGAAATTTTATTATCTGAGTCATGTTGCTGTTGACCTGTTCTGATTGTTGATTTTAAAATTTGAAATTTCTAAATTTGATTCAAGTATTTGCTGAACTTTTTATGTTCCTAATAAACTTGTGTTTTATGCAGAATATGGATTTGAAGTTTATTTCAACACATAATCAAGCAGGATACTTAGCACCTCCTCCGGAGAAACACAAGAAGTTGTACACTTCATTGATGAAAGGTCTCAACAGTTGCCGTATTATTCATGCACTACGAGAAAATCCAGTTATCTATGAAAATCTTATTCAAGAATTTTGGAAAAGTGCAAGGATTGAAGTTATTGAAGGAAAAGGAGTTATTGTTGCTGACATTC
The DNA here is from genome assembly GCA_030545235.1 of Helianthus tuberosus. Classification (NCBI taxonomy): domain Eukaryota; kingdom Viridiplantae; phylum Streptophyta; class Magnoliopsida; order Asterales; family Asteraceae; genus Helianthus; species Helianthus tuberosus. The sequence continues at coordinate 133,048,771 of CM060353.1, read as the reverse complement.
AAAAGAAGGTTGTCACTGTGACAGAGCAGATGATTCGAGAAGTATTACAGTTCAATGACCAAGAAACAGACTCCATTGAACTTCCCACTGGCACAGTTGAAGCAATATTGCCTAGATTGAGTTATGAAGGGAAGTATCCACCTCTGGTTAAGAAGTTTGTGCATCCTTATTGGCGTCTTTTGTTGCACATGTTTATTTTGTGTATGACAGAAAACAGAGGAGGCACAGATCAGTTGAACATTACTCAGTCTGCTGCTCTTGTCTGTGTGATAACAAACGAGCCTTTCAATTATTCAAAGTATATTTTGGAAGCGATGAAGTGAAATGTGTTTGGAGTCAGAAAGGACAAGTTTCTTATGTATCCAAGGTTCTTGCAAATGATTTTTAATGCTCGTTATCCAGAGTTGGAGAGATCTGGAAACACATTGGAGTTGAAGCCCATGGGTCCAGCTTGTTTTGGTGCTCTCACTCCAAAGAAGGGTACTGAAAAGAAATTTGAAGGATTAATTCCGTTAGAGAAATTTGGTCAATTTGCAGAGACTGAAGATGTAGCTGCTAATCCTGTAATAGTGCAACCTGTTCCAGTGAATGATGCGCCTGCAAATGCTATAGTTGCTGAAGAACATGATATTCAAAGGGGTATTGAAGATGAGCCTGAGACAGAGATTTTAACAATCGATTCTGACGATGAAGGCATTGAGATTATGTGTGATTCTGGAGAAGATGAAGAGCTTCCTCCTGAAGCTGAAGCTGATACTGCTGTTCCTGCTGTTCCACCTGTGATTTCTGCTGAAAGTTTGGCTTTGCTGTTAAAGTCTGTAACTGATAAGATGGGAAATCCTCCTTCTGATCTTTCAGTTTCAAGTGAAGAGCCTAGTGAGAACCCAAAGGATCCTGATTCCCTGCCATTGAAGCGGAAAAGGAGGGATCCTCGACTCGGAATGTATGTTGAGCAAAACAAAGATCAATCCATGAATATTGCTGAAGATGATGATGGTTTGTATGACTTCGATTTTGAGAAAAGTGTCACTGATACCACCACCACTACTGAAGATATCTTTGAGTTTGATGCTGACACTCAAAGAAATGATATGGATACCACTATTGTTGATGTTCAAGTTACAACTGTTGATACTGATTCTCTTGTTGATATTATGCCACTTGGTATTTCTGAATCTGCAGGTCCTTCTAGATTTGTTCATGAGTTACCTAGCAGTTCAAGTGGTAAGAGACCTGAAGAACCGTTGAGAATGCCATTTGATGATGACTCAAGTGATGATGACGAGTTTATTAGCATGAGGGAGATGAAGAAACGACTGGTTGTGCTTGAGCAAGATTCAATTCATAAAGATGCGAAGATTATCCAACTTGAAGATACTATAGTGAAGAAAGATCAACAGATTGAACAGCTTCAAGGAGATGTTAGTTTGTTGTTCAGTACGGTTTATGATTTACGTGGAAAGTTGGAAAAGAAGTTTGGACAAGAGTTTTCTGATCCAACTGACGTTGAAAACAGAAGAAAAGCTTTCGCTAAGGATGATGCTGAGAGAAGTGCTGCTATGGAACAATATTTCAAAAGAGTTACTAATCCAGTGGCAGACAAAGAGAAGGCTGAAAGAATTAAAAAGAAAAGGGAGTTTGTAATTTTGAAGAACAAGAATCTAAATCTAGATGATGATGATGCTCATGCAACTCACCATTTAATGGATGTTGGTGAAACTCTCTATGATAAGGTTGGAAATCGTTCTGGTGTGGTTAGCTGGGGATTTGATCATGATCGCAAAAGATGGTGGATAAAGAGAAAAGTTGGTCCTGTCGAGTGGTACAAACATCCAGGCCAGTTTCAGTCTTTCACTAAGGTTGATTTGACAAATTTATCTAAAGCACCTTATGTAGATGATAAGCCTGGAGGTCCTGGATATATGTTTTTCGAGAGATTGAAGAGGGAAGTTCTTCGTAACTTTCCTTCGATGCACACGGCAGAATCCTATGTTAAACCAGTTAAAGGCATTAGAGATCCATACACAAACAAGCGTATGAAGATTGTGCATTGGCCTGCAACTGACAAAGAAAAGATGATTCCGTTGGTGAAGAAAATTCCAAAGGGTGCTTTGAAGTCTTTGCATTTCTGGGCTTATGATGAGCGTCTTGGACAGGCAGTGTTTGTTTGTGATGATGATGTGAATTATCGATTGGTTGATCAAGTTGATGTGCTGAATCTTGCTCTTGAAGACCTGGAGGTGTTAGCTCGAAATCAAATTCGAGCTACTGAAAAATATGAAGAGATTGCAAAAGGATGGACTGCTGCTGTGATTTTAGCCATTCACATTCGCACAAAAGGTTTTGGTGGGCTCAAGGATCGATTGGGTGGTGATCGTGACAATTGAAGTCTCAAGATCCTCCATGCATAAACCTAGGGGGAGATTGTTGGAACCTGAAGGTTTATACATGAAGGATTGCATAGTTAAAGGGTTGATTTTGTATTAGTTAAATATATGTTTTTGGGTCGATATGCATGGGTTGGGATAGTTTGGTTGGTTTTCGAATGGGCCTAGTTAGGAGTCCAAGTGTTTGAGTATTTAAGCAAACCTCAACCATTTGGTTGAGGTTAATCAGTTGTTGCGACTAGAAGGCCAGCCGAAACACCAAGGAGTCTTATATTAGTCATTGTTCAACTTTGAATGCAAGATATTCTGGTTTGTGTTTGATCATTATTGTTTCTATTATATTTTAATCTTGAATCGGCTTGTGATTGTTTTCCGCACTCTTACAAGTTAATGTTTGATATCATTGAAGGATCCTAACGGGTTTTTACAGTTTACCCATCATGGTGGTTCAATGAATTTTCCTTCTCACACATGTTTCACTCATGATTCTTCATTCTAGCATTAATCACACAAGTTCCTATCCTTCATTTCCTTAGTTCATATTCAATCTACCAATTCACGCTCATGATTCATGAGTTAGATGTTTTACTCACGAAGAGTTCGATCGTTCTTTCCTATAAAATGGATGATTAGCACCTTTCATTCACATTCTTTCGAGTATGGCGTTAACTAAATCATTTTGTTTACATACTAGTCATTTCTAGATTCTTTTTAAAACTGTAGATCATTTGACTTATTCATAGTGGGTTAATACATGACCATTCTCTAACACATTAATTTCCCTTATCCTTGTCATTCATAACTGGTCGATACATAACCATTCCTTAGCATACTATTTTCCACTCGGTCCTTCATTGCATTCAGTGTTAAATCACCTATGTTCTTTTGAAACCCTTACTACTAGTATTCTACTTTACACTTCGCGTTTCTTACGTAATACTTTTCAACTTTCGCAAATAATTTTTTACCGACATCTGCAATTTGACTCTTCAAAGCCAACTGCCACTCAGCACCTAATGTATACCAGTATCATAGTACGCGTTGTACTCACTTTCCGTTCAAACGTTCTTACAAAAATTATTTCATTATTTTAACGTTTTCTTGCAAAAACCCTTCATCCACGTCCATACCCGAGCCATTCACTTGGGTCATAGCCGTCATTCATTCTAACTCCCAAAAGTCAATTTAATAACATGTCTAACATGTAACTTATTTCAAGGCTTACATCTTTCAACTAAGGTTCCTTGCCACTATAATAGCTTTCCTCGGTTTTATCTACTTGGCGAATCAATTACTTCGTACTAAACTTTACTAATACCTGCTTAGCAACTATCACTTACTTCGTTTAACTTGTCCGGAAATCCAATTGTAAAATACATTCTGACCACATGTCTACCAACTACCCATTTCTGGCACATCCTTCTCTAGTCGAGCTATAAGCCCCTACTTAAAAGAAAACATAACCTTTGTACATACCTTGTGCGAATCAAAACCTTTGACTCGTTATCCATAACTTACGACGGTTATTCCCTTCCAATTGTGACAATGCATGCCCATTCATTACGCTTACCTATAAGCATAAAGCTTGTCAAAACAAAACATTAATTACAAGGTTTAAATGGCGATTTCCATTTGACCTGCAAGACTAATTCGTCCCTTAAACCATTCTTGCATATAAACATATTTGTACATATACATATTCACACACACACACACACACACACACATATATATATATATATATATAAATTTAAGACGTAACTTGGATAATATCCGCTTTTTAAAGAACATTTACTTGCTAAATATGTAATTACTTTCACATTCAAACTTTGTATTCTTATCATTCATTCCCTTCTACGCTTCGAATCCGTCGCGCGGTTTCTAGCATATCATTCATTCTTTCATTCTTTTCATACTTCGAATCCGTCTCGCAGATTCTAACATATCATTCATGCTTTCATTCCTTTCATGTTTCGAATTCGTCTCGCGAATTCTAAAATATCATTCATACTTCCATTCCTTTCATGTTTCGAATCCGTATTGCGGATTCTAACATATTATTCATACTTCTCATGTGTATTTGGTACTTTTAAAATCCTGAAAGTCCTACATTTCCTTTCACCCTCACGTCCACCTAATACCTAATTCTAACGGACATACCTATAAAAATTATCACGGTCTCACCAATGTCATATGTTTCTTGTGTACTGGCCAGGTACACAATCCACATACTAGTTTCGTGTCTTCGTGTAAACGTCACCTTATGTCCGAAGAATCAGGTTTAAGCACGTGTAACATTTTCAAAACTTCATTACCATTCTAGTATTATATTTCATTTTAAATCTTTCCTTCATTTGATAGATTTTACCATTACATACACCCACATGTTAAATTTTACGTACCTGGGTCAATTTGTTTTAATGCATGCCTTGGCGCCGGTCCTAGACCGCATTCACGAATTATCCTCCCCAAGCAATTATGCTTACCTTACACATAACATACTGTTAGTTTTCTTCAACTACATACTTAAGTACACACTTATCTTTGCTTCTACCCTTAGATCTTGATCGAGTCTCGGATTGTATGGGTTCCTTGTCACAAGAGCACACCGGTTTGAGTTCAAGTATTTACCTCCTCATACTTGATTTCCCTCAAACCAGGGCTATGATACCAACTTGTAACGCCTAGATTTCCTAATCCGAAAAAGTAATATTATCATACTATTATTTAACAAAATTCAGGCATGACCCGTTCGTATTATGAACAATTCCCTGTATGACCAACTTGTAAGAACTTAAATACGACACAGCGGAAAATATGAGCCCAAAAATTTCGTTCTTAAAAAGTCATATTAACTACATGAAGACCCAAGTACAAATTGTAATACATTCATTAGAAAGGATTCACAATGTTACATTATATCAAGGCTTCATGACCTATTTAAAACAAACTATGTGACCTTTCTTTCCCGTACAATCCTTGCTCTCAACTCGATCTATGTCTGCTTCACTTTGCTAGTGGTAGAGAAAACCCGTACGATACCTGTGGACACCATATACAACTTAACCATTAGTCTTTAATACATCGCACAAAATAAAACTATGTAATAGAAGTTCATAAAGCATTCCATGAAGTAAACTTGGAATTGTCCAAGCGTATATCTTAAATATCCTTAATCCCAATCCTATTTCAGTTCTTCATGAACCCAACAATCTCATACCTGCATTACATTCCAAACTCAAAGCACATCATTAGTAATCGTAAGTACTCCGACGCCTTGATAACGTTCATACGTATATCTTTAGTATCGTATATTCATACACACATGCATTCACACTTACACGCCTATTATCATATACGCCTATATGCAAACGTACCTTCATACATGTCTACGACCCTACCTACGCACAAACAATCATTTACGAATTTATATACACTAGCTCATGCTTACCACTTCATACACGTACGCTTATGTCAAAACAACATATTCATAACTTAACATAATATCGGCAATATACAAACGACCTACGTGCCTACTAGATTCCTAAACATATTTACTTAAACAATTTCTTACACTAATACGAAAACAAATCCATTCTTTCACTAACCGATGACCCTTAACATCTCTTATATCCAAAACCAATTCTTAACATAAGTTATGAGACCTTGGAACACCATTTAGACAAGTCCAATATATAAAACAACAAAAATCCAACAAATCGCTTGCAGCCCGGTCTCTCGCGGGCCGCGTAAGCCTTGGCTTACTTCTTCGCGGGGCGCGATAGCTCCACCGTAAGCTACGGTGGCTACCGTAGCTTACGGTGGCCATGAAGACTCCAGAACCTACCGTAGCTTACGGTGGCTACCGTAAGCTACGGTAGTGCCCAACTCATTCATGGCATTTATACGTAATTGACTCTCACAAAGTCAAATGTCCAGCTTAATAATTTCATTCGAACTAAGATTATGAATTCATCTAAATAGTAGGCAATAGTATGAACATCATTCGCATTTCACACTCATAATGAATGATATTGTTATGGGTGGTTTTGTAACACCCCGAAAATATAAATCTTTATATTAGAAATTTAAGAATTTCATAAACAAGAATTGATCATCTAGAAATTTTAACCAAGTTAAATTTACAAGCCTAGAAATAACTAACACTAGGTTAAAAACACTAGTACTTAAAGTTAGATGATAAATGAGGGACTAAGCTTGCCAAAAATGAAAGTTAAATGCTGAATTATAACAAAACTCACCAAACACACCATTTTAGGTGTGTCTGGTCGATCAAGTGAAGCAGGGGGCGATCCCCACTTCTCCAAAACCCTAAAATTTCAATTATCTTGCAAATTGATGGATTAATCCAAGAGGAAATCGAAAATTGAGCTTAGAATCATAATCCTCATCACAAGAGGATTGTAAGGTATGTAAAATCTGATGAAATCTCTTAACTTGAATTTCTCATGATTTTGGAAAAATCTGAAATTAGATGTTGCATGTGTGTTATTTGGTTAGATTAGAATTGATATGGTGTTTAGAATTGAAACCTAGCCAATTACATGTGAAATCATGACCAAATTCAGGAAATTCCATGAACACCTTGAAGGTGGGTTGTGGGTCTTACATGATGATGATGAACACTAGGGTTTAGAATGATTGTTCTAGTGTAATTCGATCTTAGAAGGTAATTTCATAAAAGTATGATGTTTAAATGTTGTATGATGGCTTTATTGAAGCTAAGTTAACTAATTAGCAATGCTATAAACATGAACATGAAAGATGTAAAAATTCTGCCTATGAAGTGTTTGTTGAAATGCCTCAAAGAAGGCTTGAAACTAGAATTTAGTAGTTAAAACACCCAATTGTGATGTTTTGGCTATTATGCGAAATGTGATTACAAAGAGTTCTAAATATGATAAAATTGAACTCTATAGGAAAGGATACCGGAACGTCAAGTGGACAAGCCGGTGGCGATTCGCGGTTGAAGGGCGTACACTAAGGTATGTAACTTGATTCGTTACATTTAGTAGATTTTGATTATTGTAATACGCATAGTGGAAATTTAGAATAAAGGTTGCTATGAATTAAAGCGGTGATGTCGCTATATTGAATAATTGGTCAAAAGTTGTTAAGAACTCGTTGGTAGTCGTCATAAGGAAGGAATTCCGTAGACGAGCCAAACGGGTCGAATAATCAAGTAAGGCACGGTTAATGCTCCGGTTTATAACGGATTGATCTTTGATATAGGTTAACATATAGCATGTTAGAATTACGAGAATTCAATGTATAGGTTGTTAGAAAAGTGAAATCCGAGGGTTGGGTTTTGAGTACAATGAACACAACAAACAAGTGATGGATTTCCAGCAACTACCGTAAGTTACGGTAGTACCGTAACTTACGGTAGGGATCAAGTGTTTACGGCAGTTTTCTTCTGGTTTACGGTGACCAGGGACTTCCAGAATCTACCGTAACTTACGGTCACACCGTAAGTTACGGTGGAACCAGAAAACAAAACCTTATTTTGTTATTTAGATTTTGATGTTGGATTTTATATTTATGTGCTATATAACTGTGTCAGATCTAATGTTTTAAAGATTTTGACCATAGGTTACAAGGTGGATCTTACGGATGGCGGTCAAGCAAATGATGAAGAACCGAACACGAATTTTTGAAGCTTCCGCAATGTTTTTAACATACTTAGATTTTGTTCATGGGTTGTAAACAATTTCTTAAACGAATTTTGAATGTTCCAACTTAGTCATTAGTTGACTAAGGGTTATGCTACTTATGAAACCTATGTTATTTTAATATCTTTTGGTATAAAATTTTATAAAATTAGTGATTAATTCTGGTAAAATTTAAGATTGTTACAAGTTGGTATCAGAGCCTAAGGTTGTTAACAAAGTGTTCGGTTCAAGCTTGATCGATCGTCCGGTAAGAACTAACTTATTTTGTTAATAAATTATGTACTACGTAAAGAATGAGAAATGAACAAATATGCATGAAAAGAGTGTGTAAGCTCACTAAAAAAAAACAAGAAATGCATGAAACAAGAATGATTAAATCAAGTTATGAACTTGATTGAATTGAAACAAGAATGATTAAATCAAGTTATGAACTTGATTGAATTGAAACAAGAATGATTAAATCAAGTTATGAACTTGATTGAATCAAAACAAGAACGATTAAATCAAGCTATGAACTTGATTAAATCAAAACAAGTAAAGCATGTGTTATAAATGGAATGTTTAACAACTTATGTAAACATTTCAGAAATAGAGATGGCTGATGGAGGTAATGATAATGCGGTGCCAAGAGTCACCGAACAAGTGAGAGAAGTGATTGCCGAAGAGGTTGGAAAGGCGATCGAAAACAGTTTGTCGGGCTTTATTGATAAAATTCAAAACACAGTTTTATCAATAGTGGAAGATAGAATCAAGAAATTGGAAGATGATTCAAATGTAGCAAAGGAAAAGCATGGAGGACGAAAGCCTTGTTCATACAAGGAATTCATGGCCTGTAAACCACCAATATATAATGGGGAGGTTGACCCAATAGTGTGCCAACGATGGCTAAGTGATATCGAAGGGGTATTCGAGAGGACCCATTGTGACGAAGATGACTACGTAGCCTATGGTACGGGTCAACTAAGGAGTCAAGCGAAAGATTGGTGGGATAACAAAAAGAGAGAGATCGGTATTGAAGCTGCTAAGGTCATGACTTGGGAAGAATTCAAGACGCCATTTCTTAAGCATCATAGCCCCAAAGCGGTTATGAATAAAATCAAGGAGGAGTTCATGCAACTTAGACACAAGAATGAGACCATAGACAAGATTACGGCAACGTTTATGGATAAGATGAAGTTTTGCGATGACCTAGTGACGAATGAAGAACAAAAGATATACTACTACCATAACATGTTGAGTGCTGAATATAGGGAATTTATCACCCCTTCCAAATATGAGACTCTTACCGAGATCATAAATGTTGCTCGGGAAAGGGAGATCGAACTAAAAAAGAGTATTGAAAGGGGTGAACGGAAAGCACAAGATGTAAACCCAAGCCCTGCTAAGAAGGCACGAACAAACGAAAGCGCAAAGAAATCTGATACGAAAGGCGGGTCGCCAAGTTGCAGAATATGCGGAAAGGGTCATAAAGGCGAATGCCGTTACAAGGATAAGCCTTGTCCCATATGCAAGAAAACGGGACATATGGCTATATCGTGCCCGGAGAAAGTGACGGTTTGTTACAATTGTTATCGAACGGGTCACAAAAAGTCGGAATGCCCGGAACTGGTTGGAAAGAAGGATGAGCAGAACCCGAAAGGTGAAGCCCCTAAAGCAAAGGCAAGATCTTTTCAATTGACCGCCGCAGAAGCAAAGGTTGAACCTGACGTAGTCTCAGGTATATTCGCTGTAAATTCGATTCCTGCACGCGTGTTATTTGATACGGGTGCGAATAAATCCTTTGTTTCATATGGATTTATTCGACATCCTTCATTTGTTTTAACAAAATTACCTGTGCCTTTAGAAGTAGAGATAGGTAATAACAAGAGCTTTATTGTTTGTGATGTATGTGAAAATTGTAAACTGGGCATTGATGACGAAGAATATTTAATAAACCTAATCCCGATGTCAATGGGAGAATTTCAAGTAGTCGTTGGGATGGATTGGCTATCTCAACATCATGCAAAGGTCGTGTGTTTTCGTAAAGAGATAAAACTAACATCTCCGAGCGGAAAACACGTCACCATTTATGGCGAAAAAGGTGGCAACCCCATAGTATGTTCAATGTTGAAAGCTCACAAGCTTATGAAGCGAGGATGCAAGGCATTCATGATATACGCTAATGAGCCCGAAAAAGAATCACGAAAGATTGAAGATGTACCAGTAGTACGAGATTATGAAGACGTGTTTCCAGAGGATTTACCGGGGATACCGCCTGAACGGGAAATAAAGTTCGGGATCGAATTGATTCCGGGCGCGAAACCTGTAGCAAAAGCCCCATACCGACTTGCACCGTCGGAATTACAAGAGTTGATGTCTCAAATCCAAGACCTGCTTAACAAGGGGTTCATAAGGCCGAGTGTGTCTCCTTGGGGCGCACCGGTGTTGTTCGTGAGAAAGAAAGACGGGAGCATGCGCATGTATATCGATTACCGGGAGTTAAACAAACTCACGGTAAAGAACCGATACCCGCTCTCGAGGATAGATGATTTATTCGACCAACTACAAGGTGCGAACCGGTTTTCAAAAATTGACCTTAGATCGGGGTATCACCAACTAAAGGTCAAAGAAGAAGATGTGCCGAAGACGGCTTTCCGCACGAGATACGGACATTACGAATTCCTCGTGATGTCATTTGGGCTAACAAACGCACCCACGGCTTTCATGGACCTCATGAACCGGGTTTGCAAGCCAATGCTGGATAAGTCGGTCATCGTGTTTATCGATGATATCTTGGTGTATTCGAAAAGTGAAGCTGAACACGCACATCACTTACAAGAAGTGTTAGAGACCCTTAGACGAGAGAAGTTATATGCAAAATTCTCTAAATGTGCCTTTTGGTTACAAGAGGTACAATTTATTGGCCATGTCATAAGTGCCGACGGAGTATTGGTGGATCCGTCAAAGATAGAGGCTGTGTCAAAATGGAATTCTCCGAAGAACCCTTCGGAAATTAGAAGCTTTTTGGGGCTTGCGGGATATTATAGGAGATTCATTCAAGATTTCTCCAAGATTGCGTCACCGCTAACAAAGCTAACACGGAAGAAAGAAAAGTTCATTTGGGGTGCTGATCAAGAGAAAGCGTTTCAAACGCTAAAAGAAAAGTTAACTCAAGCTCCGGTATTGACATTGCCGGACGGAGTCGAAGACATGGTGGTTTATTCGGATGCTTCATTATCGGGGCTCGGTTGCGTGTTGATGCAACGGGGCAAAGTAATAGCCTATGCCTCGAGACAATTGAAGATACACGAGAAGAAATATCCCACGCACGATCTCGAATTGGCAGCGGTGGTATTTGCATTAAAAATATGGAGGCATTACTTGTATGGGGTAAAGTGCACCATATTCACCGACCACAAGAGCTTGAAATACTTCTTCGATCAGAAGGAGTTAAATATGCGACAAAGGCGATGGCTGGAAACGGTGAAAGACTACGATTGTGAGATACATTATCACCCCGGAAAAGAAAATGTGGTAGCGGACGCTCTGAGCAGAAAAGCGGACTACGTCCCAATACGAGTGAGGTCGATGCAACTCGTGGTGACCTCGGGTATACTTGAACGTATTCGAGAGGCACAGTTAGAAGCAGTAAAAGAAGAGAATTGGAAGAAAGAAAGAATAATCGGTCAATTGAAGGATTTGTCGGATGGGAATCACGGGTTGAAGACTCGATCCGGAAGGATATGGGTCCCACATACTTGTGGAGTGAAGGCGCTTCTACTTAATGAAGCTCATAAATCCCGTTATTCAATTCATCCGGGAGCGACCAAGATGTACAATGATTTGAAACAAAATTATTGGTGGCCCGGAATGAAGAGGGATGTGGCGAAGTATGTGGAAAAATGCTTGACATGTTTACAAGTCAAGGTGGAGCATCAGAAACCATATGGCAAACTCCAACTGTTAGAAATTCCGCTTTGGAAATGGGAACATATCACAATGGACCTACTGACCAAGTTGCCTAAAACGAATCGTGGTTTTGATGCCATATGGGTAGTGGTAGATAGATTGACGAAAAGTGCTCACTTCATTCCGATCCGTAGACTTATACGTCGGAAAAGATGTCAGAGGTTTACACGAATGAAATAATAGCACGTCATGGGGTGCCGGTATCCATTGTGTCTGATAGGGATACCCGGTTTACTTCAAATTTCTGGCGAGATTTCCAAGAGCAAATGGGGACCAAATTATTCATTAGCACTGCGTACCATCCTCAAACAAATGGACAAACTGAAAGAACGATACAAACATTGGGGGACATGCTACGGGCGTGTATAATCGACTTTGGAGGCAGTTGGGATGTTCACCTACCGTTAGTCGAGTTTTCGTATAACAACAGTTACCAATCTAGTATTAAGATGGCACCATACGAAATGCTTTACGGTAGGAAGTGTCGAACCCCGGTATGTTGGGGTGAAGTGGGTCCACGTGAACTCGCCCACCAAGATATAGTACGAGCCATGAATGAAAAGATCGATATAGTTCGGGCACACTTGAAAGCGGCTCAAGACAGGCAAAAGGCGTATGCTTATAAAAGGAAAAGGCCAATCGAATTCCAAGTTGGTGACATGGTCATGCTAAAAGTTTCCCCATGGAAGGGCGTTATTAGATTCAGAAAAAGGGGGAAGCTAAGCCTAAGGTTTATTGGGCCATTTAAAATTATCGGGAGAGTTGGCAAGGTAGCTTACCGCCTTGAATTACCAGAGGAGCTAAGTGGAATCCATGGCACGTTCCACGTGTCACAATTAAGAAAGTGCCTAGCAGACGAAACGACCTATATCCATTACGATGACATCGAAGTGGATAATAGTCTGAATTATGCGGTAAGACCGGTGGAGATTTTAGACCGGAAGGTCAAACTTTTACGAAATAAACAAATTGACCAAGTCAAAGTCAAATGGGAGCATAGGAAGGGTTCGGACACTACATGGGAGTCCGAAGAGGAGATGCGACGTCTTCACCCTACTTTATTTGGTACGTAATTAGGTTTCGGGGACGAAACCCTTTTAAGGGGGGTGGACTTGTAACACCCCGAAAATATAAATCTTTATATTAGAAATTTAAGAATTTCATAAACAAGAATTGATCATCTAGAAATTTTAACCAAGTTAAATTTACAAGCCTAGAAATAACTAACACTAGGTTAAAAACACTAGTACTTAAAGTTAGATGATAAATGAGGGACTAAGCTTGCCAAAAATGAAAGTTAAATGCTGAATTATAACAAAACTCACCAAACACACCATTTTAGGTGTGTCTGGTCGATCAAGTGAAGCAGGGGACGATCCCCACTTCTCCAAAACCCTAAAATTTCAATTATCTTGCAAATTGATGGATTAATCCAAGAGGAAATCGAAAATTGAGCTTAGAATCGTAATCCTCATCACAAGAGGGTTGTAAGGTATGTAAAATCTGATGAAATCTCTTAACTTGAATTTCTCATGATTTTGGAAAAATCTGAAATTAGATGTTGCATGTGTGTTATTTGGTTAGATTAGAATTGATATGGTGTTTAGAATTGAAACCTAGCCAATTACATGTGAAATCATGACCAAATTCAGGAAATTCCATGAACACCTTGAAGGTGGGTTGTGGGTCTTACATGATGATGATGAACACTAGGGTTTAGAATGATTGTTCTAGTGTAATTCGATCTTAGAAGGTAATTTCATAAAAGTATGATGTTTAAATGCTGTATGATGGCTTTATTGAAGCTAAGTTAACTAATTAGCAATGCTATAAACATGAACATGAAAGATGTAAAAATTCTGCCTATGAAGTGTTTGTTGAAATGCCTCAAAGAAGGCTTGAAACTAGAATTTAGTAGTTAAAACACCCAATTGTGATGTTTTGGCTATTATACGAAATGTGATTACAAAGAGTTCTAAATATGATAAAATTGAACTCTATAGGAAAGGATACGGGAACGTCAAGTGGACAAGCCGGTGGCGATTCGCGGTTGAAGGGCGTACACTAAGGTATGTAACTTGATTCGTTACATTTAGTAGATTTTGATTATTGTAATACGCATAGTGGAAATTTAGAATAAAGGTTGCTATGAATTAAAGCGTTGATGTCGCTATATTGAATAATTGGTCAAAAGTTGTTGAGAACTCGTTGGTAGTCGTCATAAGGAAGGAATTCCGTAGACGAGCCAAACGGGTCGAATAATCAAGTAAGGCACGGTTAATGCTCCGGTTTATAACGGATTGATCTTTGATATAGGTTAACATATAGCATGTTAGAAATACGAGAATTCAATGTATATGTTGTTAGAAAAGTGAAATCCGAGGGTTGGGTTTTGAGTACAATGAACACAACAAACAAGTGATGGATTTCCAGCAACTACCGTAAGTTACGGTAGTACCGTAACTTACGGTAGGGATCAAGTGTTTACGGCAGTTTTCTTCTGGTTTACGGTGACCAGGGACTTCCAGAATCTACCGTAACTTACGGTCACACCGTAAGTTACGGTGGAACCAGAAAACAAAACCTTATTTTGTTATTTAGATTTTGATGTTGGATTTTATATTTATGTGCTATATAACTGTGTCAGATCTAATGTTTTAAAGATTTTGACCATAGGTTACAAGGTGGATCTTACGGATGGCGGTCAAGCAAATGATGAAGAACCGAACACGAATTTTTGAAGCTTCCGCAATGTTTTTAACATACTTAGATTTTGTTCATGGGTTGTAAACAATTTCTTAAACGGATTTTGAATGTTCCAACTTAGTCATTAGTTGACTAAGGGTTATGCTACTTATGAAACCTATGTTATTTTAATATCTTTTGGTATAAAATTTTATAAAATTAGTGATTAATTCTGGTAAAATTTAAGATTGTTACAAGGTTTTCTGCTTATATATCCTGGATAATACTGGATCAGGATATTGGTAACATCCTGACACAGTATCCTGGTAATAACTAATTAGTTCATGTGTAGATTAATGAAGCAAGCCTATAACGTTCGAGTGGACCTGTTCTCCCGAAGACTTGGACTAATCAGTTGAAATGGGGACGTTGAAGCCGGAAGAAGTGGTCTACAACATTCACAAAGGGAATATTCGGCGTATCCCAGGTTTATAGGCTAGTTTGTTAGTTTTGTTTTACTATAAATAGGATTGATCAGATCAGATAGAACACACACAACTTTTCGTACACTCTTGCTCTCTACTAGCTGCAATCACTCACTTAACACTTACACTTGTACTTGAATCGCATTGTAACACCTAGTTGATCCGTATCATATCCAGCACTGTATCCTGATATTTGAAGTAATAAGAAGAACAAGACAGCTACGATTGTCAGCTCCTGAGGTTTTATGCCGGCGATTTAGATTGATCAAGGGCTTTCCTCGTACATCCCGTGTCACCCTTTACCTTTTTTGCTCATTGTCTGATTGTAGATATAGCTCGATATCCTGAGCTATATCCTGAAAACTGCTTTTATTAACAAGTTAATCAACATATTTTGCTCAAATACTTCTAGCACACTACCTCACTTAACTAATTTGATCACTTAGTTACTTAGGTAATTTTTGACCAAAACAATTTGGCGCCCACCGTGGGACAAGTGGTGCTATTTCTACTAAAAGCTTTTGCAAAATCACTACTTAGTTTTCTATTTTCAAAACTTTTTGCTACACTATTTTCAATGGCCTCAAGATCAAACATGAGCTCTTCTACCATGTCTGCGACAACCTTTGCAACAATTGGTTCGGTGCTCCCACCATCTTTGAGGACGCAAGCCTCTTCACAGCCTCAGGATCTTTCAAGAAGAACTGAAACTCATGTGGCTCAGGATGTTATCCCCACTCGGAATGTTCAAGGATTTGCTGTCTCAGGGGGTACTCCTATTTTGGCTTCTAATGATGAAATTCTAACCTTGTTTGGTAGTATACAGGATCAGATGAAGCAACAACAGGAGACTAACCAAATGCTGATGAGAGAGATACAACTCTTGAAATCCAGCTCGAGCAGGCCTGCTGAGTATACTGTCGCTCCCTTGTAGCCCAGGGCTTTGAACTTCAGTTCGGCAGTGTATACCAAGGATAACAGGGGCAACATTGTGCCTAGTCATACTCAGAATCATACTCCTGAGATACCATCTTTGGTTAGGGTGTCAACTGTGAGAAGCTCAGGATATGCTTCAGGATATGGCCAGAATCCTCAGACTGGTAACGTGTCTAATAATACTAATACTCTTGTTACTAATGGTCTTGGATCTTTGTAGGATGCAGGTATGACATCAGCATTTTCTAGGGAGCTTTAGAAATTGAAGGACATGATATCCAGTGTACCTGGGGTGGTCCAGCCAATTCCAGAAGTGTCCTAGGATAGCCACAAGATATCCCGGTTTGCATATCCTATTTGTGATGCTGAAATCCCAAAAAGATTTCAAACCTCCAACATGAAGCTCTATGATGGAACTACGGATCCTGAAGAGCATATTGCTCAGTATAGGGAAAGGATGGAAATTAATCCTATCCCTCCAGATCTCAAGGAAGCATGCATCTGCAAGGGTTTTGGTTCTACTTTGACAGGATCTGTCACACCCCCAAAATCCACACACGGAGTACTACCGCTTGGAGGCGTGACATGACCAGGATCAAGCCACCAATCATATTGAACATAAGTATATACATATCAAAAGTCATTCATCAATACGATAGGTGTTTACAAAACCAAATATAAACAAGTGTGTAGCGGAAGCATTTAAAGTAAAACCCAATATAAGTTTAAGTACAAAATGTTATAGTGTTTAACATCACATTCACGATCCATGTCCACAACGACTGTGCCTCCCGTGCAAGCTCCAATAGTACCTATGGTCCTGCAAGGCATGTAACAGAGAGTCAACAACTAGTTGAGCGAGTTCACAGAAAGTAATGCGTAATAGTAAGTTTGTTTGTATCATGTGGCTCTACTTGGCCGGTAGTAAGTTCTATTGGTGGGGGCTTCCCGTGTTGTATAACCACTAGACTATTTGTAACCATATGTGTTCTTCACAACCGAGAACAGTAATTCGTACAAGTGTTACGTAGGTTTTACGTAAGTATCCTTCCCAACCGAGGATTAGGGGTACGCGTGGGTTTACGTAGGTTTTACGTAAGTGCCTGACACAACCGAGGCAGTAGTAAATATAGGTTCACGTAGGTTTTACGTGAGTATCCTTCACAACCGAGGATAGCGAATAGCATAAGTATACGTAGGTTTTACGTATGGGTCCTGCACAACCGAGGACGATGGTATGGTAGTCTAGTAATAATGTCCGCATGAATCTATTCAACCTTATTCCTTAAATCCCATTCCCAAGCCCTGGGAATCCCATGCCTTGGTAGAAGTGTGAACTCACCTTGTTTGCTCGGTATGCTAAGTATGTGCTCACGGTTAATCAATCACGTCCTATGGTACGCACGTATACATAATCAGTTTGCATTCAAGTTGTTTGCACGTAAACATAATTATAGTGGATAACACATCAAAAATCACTAAGTAGCGCATTGCACGTATTCATGATCAGGTGTAGCATCTAACAGCAGTTAGTTAACTCAGTTAGAAACAAATTACATAAACAGTTTACCCAGTCGGCGAAACACCCCTGTTTCGCCGTAATACCCTTTGACGAAACACTCTTGTTTCGTCATGACCAGTCTCGGCGAAACACAATGTGTTTCGCCATGTCGGTTTCGTCATAAAAACTTGTTTCGCCGGTGCCTTAGATTCGTCGAACACATAACAGTTTCAGCAATAAATATCATGACACAAAACTTAGTGGCCAACAACTATCCATAATCGCCAATTCTCATTGGACCAAGAACATCATATAGCCGATTGGACCTTCAACATCACAACCGATTGGACCTTTAATGAGTTATCAACATTTACAAACATCTTTATTATAAAATAAGCGGTTCACATATCCCCACCCCTTTGACCACCGATTAACCCACCATCTCGATAATAAACAACCCATGACACAAATCATAACCTTATCCATTCTAGCCGACAATATACATGTGATGTTTCTTTATCTTTCATGTTGACAACATATAAACAAACAATAAACAGTGAATCATGACAAACATCCTGACGACACACACATGGGCCGTGACTAAAAGCATTCATTAAACAGACTTTTAAATCAATAACAAGTAATCGATTCTGATTAAAACACACTAACCGAGATGTTCGGAAATGAGGGTTTGATCGCTAAAGAGAGGGCTTGGGGAAACACACAGCTGCCGTCACACTTGGGAGAGTTTTAGGGTTTCAGATTGTTAACGTGTGACGAATGAAACAATTCCGTGTAATATATATGCGTACAAGTGAACTGGGCCCTAATGGGCTTTGGTGAAACTGGGCTTCGGCGAAACACCTGTTTCGTCGAGATGCTTATGGCGAAACAGTCTATTTCGTCGGGTCCAGTCTGTTTCGTCGAGTCCTTTTATGTGTTAACAGTTTTAAGTTTTCAACAGGTTTCATGTTATACAACCAAACACAAAATCATGCAACCACAATGCGTTCATAAAAAATATAGAGAAAAATAACGTGTACAGTTACAAGTTACACAAGTCAAACAACTAACAGTCAAAGTCAACGCGCACTAAATGCGAAAATGAAAGTCGGAAACTCGAGTTGTCACATTATCCCCAACTTGAAAGAAATTTCGTCCCGAAATTTAGCATGCGGTTACTGAGGAAGCCAGGTAAGTTATCGTTTACTGGTTTTCCTGGGGTGTCACATCATTCCCCCGTTGAGTTGGAATTTCGTTCCGAAATTCCGTAGTAGCTTCAGCCTCAGTAGTAGTTGCATTGTTTTCGAACAACTTGGGATATTTGAGTTCCATTTGATCTTCGCGCTCCCAGGTGAACTCTGGGCCGCGACGGGAGTTCCAACGAACTCGTACAAGAGGTATTCTAGTGTTCTTGAGGACCTTAACATCCCGGTCCGTGATTTCAACTGGTTCCTCGACGAAATGCAACCGTTCGTCGATAGTGAGCTCCTTCAAAGGAACTATGAAGGTCTCATCTGACTGCCACTTCTTCAGATTCGACACATGAAAGACGTTGTGAACTGCACTGAGTTCAGCTGGTAAGTTCAATCTGTAGGCCACTTTGCCTATCTTTTCTATGACTTCAAATGGTCCAACGTATCGTGGATTGAGTTTGCCTCGTTTGCCAAAACGAACAACACCCTTCCAAGGTGAAACTTTGAGTAGTGCTCGATCCCCAACTTGGAACTCGAGTATTTTCCTGTCTTTATCAGCGTATACTTTCTGACGGTCACGAGCTGCCGCCATGCGTTGTCGTATTTGAGCAATCTTTTCAGTAGTATCAACTACCATTTCAGGACCTGTGATCTGACTGTCACCCACCTCTGCCCAACAAAGAGGTGATCGGCATTTACGCCCGTACAATGCCTCAAATGGAGCAGCTTTAATGCTGGTGTGGTAACTGTTGTTGTATGAAAATTCCACAAGTGGCAGATGTTTTTCCCAGCCTTTGCCAAAGTCAATTACGCACGCCCGAAGCATGTCTTCTAGAGTCTGAATAGTGCGCTCAGACTGCCCATCGGTCTGAGGATGATAAGCTGTGCTCATGTCTAATCGTGAGCCAAAAGATTTGTGCATTGCTTGCCACAGTTCTGAAGTAAAACGTGCGTCACGATCAGAGATAATAGAGGTGGGCACCCCGTGCCTCGAGACAACTTCCTTAAGGTATACGTCTGCTAGAGTGGAGAACTTATCCGTTTCCTTGATAGCCAGGAAGTGAGCAGACTTTGTGAGTCGATCCACGATCACCCAAATAGTATCATTCCCACGCTGAGATCTAGGTAGGCCAGTAACAAAATCCATGGAAATTTGTTCCCATTTCCATTGTGGTATCTCAGGTTGCTGTAGTGGGCCTGATGGTTTCTGATATTCTGCTTTGACTCTCGCACAAGTCAAACACTTGCTAACGTAAGTTGCTATGTGGGCCTTCATGCTAGGCCACCAATATGTAGTTCTGAGGTCGTGGTACATTTTATCCGAACCAGGATGTACTGAGTAGCGAGACTTATGAGCTTCATCCATTACAAGTTCGCGTAAACTACCATAGAGTGGGACCCAGATGCGTCCTGTTACATAGTAGGCGCCGTCTGCCCTTGGTTCTAACCTTTGCCTTGAACCACGTAGAGCTTCAGCCCTGACGTTTTCTGGTTTCAATGCTTCTACCTGAGCATCTCGTATCTGTGAAGGAAGACTAGACTGAATAGTGAGTTGCAAAGCTCGTACACGCCTAGGTATAGTATCCTTTCGACTGAGGGCGTCGGCCACCACATTGGCCTTGCCTGGATGGTACTTTATAGCACATTCGTAATCGTTCAGTAACTCGACCCATCTACGTTGTCGCATGTTCAAATCTTTCTGCTTGAAAATATATTCGAGGCTCCTGTGATCGGTGTAGATGGTGCACTTGGTGCCATACAGATAATGTCTCCATATCTTGAGTGCAAAGACAACAGCTCCAAGCTCTAAATCGTGCGTAGTGTAATTCCGTTCGTGAATCTTAAGTTGGCGTGAAGCATAAGCAATAACTTTATCCCGCTGCATCAACACACATCCAAGACCTTGGATAGATGCGTCGCAGTAGACTACAAAATCGTCCGTGCCTTCTGGCAATGAGAGGATAGGTGCGCTACAAAGTCTATCCTTTAAGTGCTGAAACGCTGTTTCCTGTCTGTCACTCCAACGGTAAGCAATGCCTTTCTGTGTCAGTAATGTAAGTGGCTGTGCAATCTTTGAGAAGTCTTTGATAAACCGTCTATAATAACCCGCCAATCCCAAGAATTGGCGTATTTCTGTTGGTGTACTAGGTGCAGGCCAGTTCTTAATCGAATCTATCTTGGATGGATCGACATGAATCCCATCCGTGTTTACCACGTGGCCTAGAAAGTGGACTTCACGAAGCCAGAAGTCGCATTTTGAAAACTTAGCGTACAGTTGTTCCGTTCGAAGGAGTTCCAGAATAAGTCGTAAATGCTGCTCGTGTTCCTCCCGATTCTTCGAATAAATCAGGATGTCGTCGATGAAAACAATAACAAACTTGTCAAGATAAGGTTTGCACACTCTGTTCATAAGATCCATGAAAACCGCAGGCGCGTTCGTTAGCCCGAATGGCATGACCAAAAACTCGTAATGGCCGTAGCGAGTTCTGAATGCTGTTTTGGAGACGTCCTCATCCCGGACTCTCAGTTGATGGTAACCTGACCTTAGATCAATCTTTGAGTAATAGCTCGACCCTTGCAACTAGTCGAATAAGTCGTCGATGCGTGGAAGTGGATAGCGATTTTTCACCGTCACCTTGTTCAGTTCGCGGTAGTCTATGCACATACGAAAGGTACCGTCTTTCTTCTTTACAAATAATACTGGAGCTCCCCAGGGCGAAGAGCTAGGACGTATGAAACCCTTTTCCAAGAGTTCTTGTAGTTGCTTAGACAGTTCTTCCAGTTCATTTGGAGCTAAGCGGTAAGGCGCTCGAGCTATAGGTGCTGCTCCTGGAGCTAGCTCGATCTGAAATTCGACCTGGCGATGGGGAGGTAACCCAGGTAACTCTTCAGGAAACACCTGAGGAAAGTCGCGTACTACAGGAATATCCCCAATCTTTTTCTCTGTCGTCGATGTATCAGTAATGAGTGCTAAAATAGCTATGTGGCCCTTTCGCAGACACTTCTGAGCCTTCAAGAAAGAGATGATGCCACTCACGACACCACTCTTGTCGCCCTGAACTTCGAGAGGTTCTTTGCCAGAACGAGGAATACGAATGATCTTTTCCTTGCATAGGATCTCTGCTTGCTGTTGGGATAACCAATCCATACCGATGACAATGTCGAAACTACTCAGAGTTATAGGAATGAGATCGATAGAGAAAGTCTGACCAGCGAGGATAAGATTACAACCCTGAACTATGTGCGTGGCCTCTAGACTTTTACCGTTAGCTAACTCTACGACATGTTTGATGTTCAAAAGTGTTGGTGCGCGTTTAAGCATTTGACTAACGTTCAGAGACATATAACTGGTATCCGCACCCGAATCAAATAATACGGTAACATAAAAGTCGTCAAGAAGAAACTTACCCGTAACCACATTAGGATCGTTCCTTGCGTCACTCTGACCAATCACAAACATACGACCCTTTGCACCATTGTTGTTGTTGTTGTTTCCCCCATTGTTGTTCCCAGTGCCCTGATTATTGTTGTTGTTGTTCCCAATTCCCTGGTTGTTGTTGTTCTGGTTTCGGTTTAACTGAGGGCAGTGTCTTTTGAAGTGGCCTTCAGCACCACAATGAAAACATCCCTTGTTACCCTGTTGTTGATTCTGCAGTGCTTGCTGCTGCTGCTGATTCTGAGTTACAGGCCGTGGGCTCCTACAATCCTTGGCCTCATGGCCCATCCTGAGGCACCTCTGACAACGACCCTTGTTGCACTGGCCACTGTGATGCCTGTTACAGTTGTTACACTTTGGGAGGTTCCCTCGATAACCACCCTGCCTGTGACTGCCCGAAGATTGCTGACTAGGGCTCTGATAATCACTAGTCTTGCGCTGTTGCTGTGCTTGAGACTGTACAGTAGCTGAACCTCTACTAGAATCCCCTTCCCATTTCCGCTTGTTGTCGCTGGGAGTAGCAGGAGTAACTGGAGTGGTAGTGGTCGCGCTGATACGTTTAGGCAGCCTGTTCTGTTCCACCGCCTGATCGGTGAGGCGATGAGCTAGCTTGACGATCTGTTGAATAGTGCCAAGATTCGCTGAAGTTACGTGGCTTTGAATCTCTGGCACCAGACCATTGAGATACAGTTCGATACGCTTAATGGGAGGGTCCACCATAGTAGGACACAGAATAGCCAACTCATTCGATCTTCTGGTGTACGCTTCAATTTCTGACCCCGTCATTTTCAAATGGTAAAATTCTACCTCCAGCTTATGAATATCATCACGACTACAGTATTCCTCTTTAATCAATTCCTTGAAACCGTTCCAGGGTGTGGCGTTAGCAACAGCCAACCCTAACATCTGAACTTGCGCATTCCACCAAGTCAGCGCAATGCCTTCTAAAGTACCAGTGGCGTACTTCACCCTGCGAGCCTCAGGGCATTCGCACATTTCAAATACAGACTCGAGCTTTTCAAACCAATGGAGGAGTCCAACCGCTCCTTCCGTGCCACTAAAAGTAGTAGGACGACAGTCCATGAAAGTTTTGAAGGTACAAACAGGTGGCTGAGCGTGCTGGCCTGTTGTATATAAGAATCCAGTACAAGATTAAAACACAAGAGTTGGTTTAGGAGTGTAGGATCTAAAGATCCTAGTGTGAGTTACAACTGCAGGGTATACCTCCTGCTTGTGCGGCTGTAAGTGCCTCAGCAATTCGTTCGTTAATGAGAGCCGTCAGTTGGGCTTGCGTCATGTTGATACGTCCAGACATGATCTTCATAGTAAATATGACATAAGTGAGAGAGGTTCGCGAGTAGTGTGATAACAAAAGGGAATAATCACACAAGTGTTCTCATGCAATAGTGTTAAGTTAACCTAAGCATACCCGGAGCAAAGTTCTATGCAATTCTAGCAAGTAGGCAATAAGACATGTACCATATTACCTAGAGTGATGAGTCTTGCACGTGGAGCGAGGCGTCGTTGTGGATCGTTGAGCACTGTTCTGGTTATAGTCTGGTTTTAATAAAAACGTTTTCCCCTGATTAAAACCGAGTTCTCTATAACCAATGGCTCTGATACCAATCTGTCACACCCCCAAAATCCACACACGGAGTACTACCGCTTGGAGGCGTGACATGACCAGGATCAAGCCACCAATCATATTGAACATAAGTATATACATATCAAAAGTCATTCATCAATACGATAGGTGTTTACAAAACCAAATATAAACAAGTGTGTAGCGGAAGCATTTAAAGTAAAACCCAATATAAGTTTAAGTACAAAATGTTATAGTGTTTAACATCACATTCACGATCCATGTCCACAACGACTGTGCCTCCCGTGCAAGCTCCAATAGTACCTATGGTCCTGCAAGGCATGTAACAGAGAGTCAACAACTAGTTGAGCGAGTTCACAGAAAGTAATGCGTAATAGTAAGTTTGTTTGTATCATGTGGCTCTACTTGGCCGGTAGTAAGTTCTATTGGTGGGGGCTTCCCGTGTTGTATAACCACTAGACTATTTGTAACCATATGTGTTCTTCACAACCGAGAACAGTAATTCGTACAAGTGTTACGTAGGTTTTACGTAAGTATCCTTCCCAACCGAGGATTAGGGGTACGCGTGGGTTTACGTAGGTTTTACGTAAGTGCCTGACACAACTGAGGCAGTAGTAAATATAGGTTCACGTAGGTTTTACGTGAGTATCCTTCACAACCGAGGATAGCGAATAGCATAAGTATACGTAGGTTTTACGTATGGGTCCTGCACAACCGAGGACGATGGTATGGTAGTCTAGTAATAATGTCCGCATGAATCTATTCAACCTTATTCCTTAAATCCCATTCCCAAGCCCTGGGAATCCCATGCCTTGGTAGAAGTGTGAACTCACCTTGTTTGCTCGGTATGCTAAGTATGTGTTCACGGTTAATCAATCACGTCCTATGGTACGCACGTATACATAATCAGTTTGCATTCAAGTTGTTTGCACGTAAACATAATTATAGTGGATAACACATCAAAAATCACTAAGTAGCGCATTGCACGTATTCATGATCAGGTGTAGCATCTAACAGCAGTTAGTTAACTCAGTTAGAAACAAATTACATAAACAGTTTACCCAGTCGGCGAAACACCCCTGTTTCGCCGTAATACCCTTTGACGAAACACTCTTGTTTCGTCATGACCAGTCTCGGCGAAACACAATGTGTTTCGCCATGTCGGTTTCGTCATAAAAACTTGTTTCGCCGGTGCCTTAGATTCGTCGAACACATAACAGTTTCAGCAATAAATATCATGACACAAAACTTAGTGGCCAACAACTATCCATAATCGCCAATTCTCATTGGACCAAGAACATCATATAGCCGATTGGACCTTCAACATCACAACCGATTGGACCTTTAATGAGTTATCAACATTTACAAACATCTTTATTATAAAATAAGCGGTTCACATATCCCCACCCCTTTGACCACCGATTAACCCACCATCTCGATAATAAACAACCCATGACACAAATCATAACCTTATCCATTCTAGCCGACAATATACATGTGATGTTTCTTTATCTTTCATGTTGACAACATATAAACAAACAATAAACAGTGAATCATGACAAACATCCTGACGACACACACATGGGCCGTGACTAAAAGCATTCATTAAACAGACTTTTAAATCAATAACAAGTAATCGATTCTGATTAAAACACACTAACCGAGATGTTCGGAAATGAGGGTTTGATCGCTAAAGAGAGGGCTTGGGGAAACACACAGCTGCCGTCACACTTGGGAGAGTTTTAGGGTTTCAGATTGTTAACGTGTGACGAATGAAACAATTCCGTGTAATATATATGCGTACAAGTGAACTGGGCCCTAATGGGCTTTGGTGAAACTGGGCTTCGGCGAAACACCTGTTTCGTCGAGATGCTTATGGCGAAACAGTCTATTTCGTCGGGTCCAGTCTGTTTCGTCGAGTCCTTTTATGTGTTAACAGTTTTAAGTTTTCAACAGGTTTCATGTTATACAACCAAACACAAAATCATGCAACCACAATGCGTTCATAAAAAATATAGAGAAAAATAACGTGTACAGTTACAAGTTACACAAGTCAAACAACTAACAGTCAAAGTCAACGCGCACTAAATGCGAAAATGAAAGTCGGAAACTCGAGTTGTCACAGGATCAGCCTTAAAATGGCTCTTAAATGTTCCACCCCATTCAATTACGTCGTTTGCTCATTTAGTCAATTTGTTTAATAGTCAATTTTCTTGCAGTCGAAGTTTTGAAAAACTAACCAGTGATCTCTACAGGATAACTCAAGGACCTCAGGAATTCTTGAGGGATTATGTGAACAAGTTTAGCAGGGAATCTCTGGATATCCCACACCTTGATGTTGCAACATCTGTGCAGGCATTCAAAATGGGTTTGCAAAAGGATTCCCAATTTTATCAGGATCTTGTAATGAATCCTTGCAGGAACCTGGATGAGGCTCGAAACAGGGCTTTAAGATATATTCGGCTGGAAGATGACAAAAAGAGGCAAGAGAGGATGAATTCATCCTCAAACTATGAATCAACTAACAGGAAGTCAGAATCCTCGTACAAACCATATCGCTCTAAGCCATATGTGTAACAATCTTAAATTTTACCAGAATTAATCACTAATTTTATAAAATTTTATACCAAAAGATATTAAAATAACATAGGTTTCATAAGTAGCATAACCCTTAGTCAACTAATGACTAAGTTGGAACATTCAAAATTCGTTTAAGAAATTGTTTACAACCCATGAACAAAATCTAAGTATGTTAAAAACATTGCGGAAGCTTCAAAAATTCGTGTTCGGTTCTTCATCATTTGCTTGACCGCCATCCGTAAGATCCACCTTGTAACCTATGGCCAAAATCTTTAAAACATTAGATCTGACACAGTTATATAGCACATAAATATAAAATCCAACATCAAAATCTAAATAACAAAAAAAGGTTTTGTTTTCTGGTTCCACCGTAACTTACGGTGTGACCGTAAGTTACGGTAGATTCTGGAAGCCCCTGGTCACCGTAAACTAGAAGAAAACTGCCGTAAACACTTGATCCCTACCGTAAGTTACGGTACTACCGTAACTTACGGTAGTTGCTGGAAATCCATCACTTGTTTGTTGTGTTCATTGTACTCAAAACCCAACCCTCGGATTTCACTTTTCTAACAACCTATACATTGAATTCTCGTATTTCTAACATGCTATATGTTAACCTATATCAAAGATCAATCCGTTATAAACCGGAGCATTAACCGTGCCTTACTTGATTATTCGACCTGTTTGGCTCGTCTACGGAATTCCTTCCTTATGACGACTACCAACGAGTTCTCAACAACTTTTGACCAATTATTCAATATAGCGACATCACCGCTTTAATTCATAGCAACCTTTATTCTAAATTTCCACTATGCGTATTACAATAATCAAAATCTACTAAATGTAACGAATCAAGTTACATACCTTAGTGTACGCCCTTCAACCGCGAATCACCACCGGCTTGTCCACTTGACGTTCCGGTATCCTTTCCTATAGAGTTCAATTTTATCATATTTAGAACTCTTTGTAATCACATTTCGCATAATAGCCAAAACATCACAATTGGGTGTTTTAACTACTAAATTCTAGTTTCAAGCCTTCTTTGAGGCATTTCAACAAACACTTCATAGGCAGAATTTTTACATCTTTCATGTTCATGTTTATAGCATTGCTAATTAGTTAACTTAGCTTCAATAAAGCCATCATACAGCATTTAAACATCATACTTTTATGAAATTACCTTCTAAGATCGAATTACACTAGAACAATCATTCTAAACCCTAGTGTTCATCATCATCATGTAAGACCCACAACCCACCTTCAAGGTGTTCATGGAATTTCCTGAATTTGGTCATGATTTCACATGTAATTGGCTAGGTTTCAATTCTAAACACCATATCAATTCTAATCTAACCAAATAACACACATGCAACATCTAATTTCAGATTTTTCCAAAATCATGAGAAATTCAAGTTAAGAGATTTCATCAGATTTTACATACCTTACAATCCTTTTGTGATTAGGATTACGATTCTAAGCTCAATTTTCGATTTCCTCTTGGATTAATCCATCAATTTGCAAGATAATTGAAATTTTAGGGTTTTGGAGAAGTGGGGATCGCCCCCTGCTTCACTTGATCGACCAGACACACCTAAAATGGTGTGTTTGGTGAGTTTTGTTATAATTCAGGATTTAACTTTCATTTTTGGCAAGCTTAGTCCCTCATTTATCATCTAACTTTAAGTACTAGTGTTTTTAACCTAGTGTTAGTTATTTCTAGGCTTGTAAATTTAACTTGGTTAAAATTTCTAAATGATCAATTCTTGTTTATGAAATTCTTAAATTTCTAATATAAAGATTTATATTTTCGGGGTGTTACAAGTCCACCCCCCTTAAAAGGGTTTCGTCCCCGAAACCTAATTACGTACCAAATAAAGTAGGGTGAAGACGTCGCATCTCCTCTTCAGACTCCCATGTAGTGTCCGAACCCTTCCTATGCTCCCATTTGACTTTGACATGGTCAATTTGTTTATTTCGTAAAAGTTTGACCTTCCGGTCTAAAATCTCCACCGGTCTTACCGCATAATTCAGACTATTATCCACTTCGATGTCATCGTAATGGATATAGGTCGTTTCGTCTGCTAGGCACTTTCTTAATTGTGACACGTGGAACGTGCCATGGATTCCACTTAGCTCCTCCGGTAATTCAAGGCGGTAAGCTACCTTGCCAACTCTCCCGATAATTTTAAATGGCCCAATAAACCTTGGGCTTAGCTTCCCCCTTTTTCTGAATCTAATAACGCCCTTCCATGGGGAAACTTTTAGCATGACCATGTCACCAACTTGGAATTCGATTGGCCTTTTCCTTTTATCAGCATACGCCTTTTGCCTGTCTTGAGCCGCTTTCAAGTGTGCCCGAACTATATCGATCTTTTCATTCGTGGCTCGTACTATATCTTGGTGGGCGAGTTCACGTGGACCCACTTCACCCCAACATAACGGGGTTCGACACTTCCTACCGTAAAGAATTTCGTATGTTGCCATCTTAATACTAGATTGGTAACTGTTGTTATACGAAAACTCGACTAACGGTAGGTGAACATCCCAACTGCCTCCAAAGTCGATTATACACGCCCGTAGCATGTCCCCCAATGTTTGTATCGTTCTTTTAGTTTGTCCATCTGTTTGAGGATGGTACGCAGTGCTAATGAATAATTTGGTCCCCATTTGCTCTTGGAAATCTCGCCAGAAATTTGAAGTAAACCGGGTATCCCTATCAGACACAATGGATACCGGCACCCCATGACGTGCTATTATTTCATTCGTGTAAACCTCTGACATCTTTTCCGACGTATAAGTCTCATGGATCGGAATGAAGTGAGCACTTTTCGTCAATCTATCTACCACTACCCATATGGCATCAAAACCACGATTCGTTTTAGGCAACTTGGTCAGTAGGTCCATTGTGATATGTTCCCATTTCCAAAGCGGAATTTCTAACGGTTGGAGTTTGCCATATGGTTTCTGATGCTCCGCCTTGACTTGTAAACATGTCAAGCATTTTTCCACATACTTCGCCACATCCCTCTTCACTCCGGGCCACCAATAATTTTGTTTCAAATCATTGTACATCTTGGTCGCACCCGGATGAATTGAATAACGGGATTTATGAGCTTCATTAAATAGAAGCGCCTTCACTCCATAAGTATGTGGGACCCATATCCTTCCGGATCGAGTCTTCAACCCGTGATTCCCATCCGACAAATCCTTCAATTGACCGATTATTCTTTCTTTCTTCCAATTCTCTTCTTTTACTGCTTCTAACTGTGCCTCTCGAATACGTTCAAGTATACCCGAGGTCACCACGAGTTGCATCGACCTCACTCGTATTGGGACGTAGTCCGCTTTTCTGCTCAGAGCGTCCGCTACCACATTTGCTTTTCCGGGGTGATAATGTATCTCACAATCATAGTCTTTCACCGTTTCCAGCCATCGCCTTTGTCGCATATTTAACTCCTTCTGATCGAAGAAGTATTTCAAGCTCTTGTGGTCGGTGAATATGGTGCACTTTACCCCATACAAGTAATGCCTCCATATTTTTAATGCAAATACCACCGCTGCCAATTCGAGATCGTGCGTGGGATATTTCTTCTCGTGTATCTTCAATTGTCTCGAGGCATAGGCTATTACTTTGCCCCGTTGCATCAACTCGCAACCGAGCCCCGATAATGAAGCATCCGAATAAACCACCATGTCTTCGACTCTGTCCGGCAATGTCAATACCGGAGCTTGAGTTAACTTTTCTTTTAGCGTTTGAAACGCTTTCTCTTGATCAGCACCCCAAATGAACTTTTCTTTCTTCCGTGTTAGCTTTGTTAGCGGTGACGCAATCTTGGAGAAATCTTGAATGAATCTCCTATAATATCCCGCAAGCCCCAAAAAGCTTCTAATTTCCGAAGGGTTCTTCGGAGAATTCCATTTTGACACAGCCTCTATCTTTGACGGATCCACCAATACTCCGTCGGCACTTATGACATGGCCAAGAAATTGTACCTCTCGTAACCAAAAGGCACATTTAGAGAATTTTGCATATAACTTCTCTCGTCTAAGGGTCTCTAACACTTCTTGTAAGTGATGTGCGTGTTCAGCTTCACTTTTCGAATACACCAAGATATCATCGATAAACACGATGACCGACTTATCCAGCATTGGCTTGCAAACCCGGTTCATGAGGTCCATGAAAGCCGCGGGTGCATTTGTTAGCCCAAATGACATCACGAGGAATTCGTAATGTTCGTATCTCGTGCGGAAAGCCGTCTTCGGCACATCTTCTTCTTTGACCTTTAGTTGGTGATACCCCGATCTAAGGTTAATTTTTGAAAACCAGTTCGCACCTTGTAGTTGGTCGAATAAATCATCTATCCTCGGGAGCGGGTATCGGTTCTTTACTGTGAGTTTTTTTAACTCCCGGTAATCGATACACATGCGCATGCTCCCGTCTTTCTTTCTCATGAACAACACCGGTGCGCCCCAAGGAGACACACTCGGCCTTATGAACCCCTTGTCAAGCAGGTCTTGGATTTGAGACATCAACTCTTGTAATTCCGATGGTGCAAGTCGGTATGGGGCTTTTGCTACAGGTTTCGCGCCTGGAATCAATTCAATCCCGAACTTTATTTCCCGTTCAGGCGGTATCCCCGGTAAATCCTCCGGAAACATGTCTTCATAATCTCGTACTACTGGTACATCTTCAATCTTTCGTGATTCTTTTTCGGGCTCATTAGCGTATATCATGAATGCCTTGCATCCTCGCTTCATAAGCTTGTGAGCTTTCAACATTGAACATACTATGGGGTTGCCACCTTTTTCGCCATAAATGGTGACGTGTTTTCCGCTCGGAGATGTTAGTTTTATCTCTTTACGAAAACACACGACCTTTGCATGATGTTGAGATAGCCAATCCATCCCAACGACTACTTGAAATTCTCCCATTGACATCGGGATTAGGTTTATTAAATATTCTTCGTCATCAATGCCCAGTTTACAATTTTCACATACATCACAAACAATAAAGCTCTTGTTATTACCTATCTCTACTTCTAAAGGCACAGGTAATTTTGTTAAAACAAATGAAGGATGTCGAATAAATCCATATGAAACAAAGGATTTATTCGCACCCGTATCAAATAACACGCGTGCAGGAATCGAATTTACAGCGAATATACCTGAGACTACGTTAGGTTCAACCTTTGCTTCTGCGGCGGTCAATTGAAAAGATCTTGCCTTTGCTTTAGGGGCTTCACCTTTCGGGTTCTGCTCATCCTTCTTTCCAACCAGTTCCGGGCATTCCGACTTTTTGTGACCCGTTCGATAACAATTGTAACAAACCGTCACTTTCTCCGGGCACGATATAGCCATATGTCCCGTTTTCTTGCATATGGGACAAGGCTTATCCTTGTAACGGCATTCGCCTTTATGACCCTTTCCGCAGATTCTGCAACTTGGCGACCCGCCTTTCGTATCAGATTTCTTTGTGCTTTCGTTTGTTCGTGCCTTCTTAGCAGGGCTTGGGTTTACATCTTGTGCTTTCCGTTCACCCCTTTCAATACTCTTTTTTAGTTCGATCTCCCTTTCCCGAGCAGCATTTATGATCTCGGTAAGAGTCTCATATTTGGAAGGGGTGATAAATTCCCTATATTCAGCACTCAACATGTTATGGTAGTAGTATATCTTTTGTTCTTCATTCGTCACTAGGTCATCGCAAAACTTCATCTTATCCATAAACGTTGCCGTAATCTTGTCTATGGTCTCATTCTTGTGTCTAAGTTGCATGAACTCCTCCTTGATTTTATTCATAACCGCTTTGGGGCTATGATGCTTAAGAAATGGCGTCTTGAATTCTTCCCAAGTCATGACCTTAGCAGCTTCAATACCGATCTCTCTCTTTTTGTTATCCCACCAATCTTTCGCTTGACTCCTTAGTTGACCCGTACCATAGGCTACGTAGTCATCTTCGTCACAATGGGTCCTCTCGAATACCCCTTCAATATCACTTAGCCATCGTTGGCACACTATTGGGTCAACCTCCCCATTATATATTGGTGGTTTACAGGCCATGAATTCCTTGTATGAACAAGGCTTTCGTCCTCCATGCTTTTCCTTTGCTACATTTGAATCATCTTCCAATTTCTTGATTCTATCTTCTACTATTGATAAAACTGTGTTTTGAATTTTATCAATAAAGCCCGACAAACTGTTTTCGATCGCCTTTCCAACCTCTTCGGCAATCACTTCTCTCACTTGTTCGGTGACTCTTGGCACCGCATTATCATTACCTCCATCAGCCATCTCTATTTCTGAAATGTTTACATAAGTTGTTAAACATTCCATTTATAACACATGCTTTACTTGTTTTGATTTAATCAAGTTCATAGCTTGATTTAATCGTTCTTGTTTTGATTCAATCAAGTTCATAACTTGATTTAATCATTCTTGTTTCAATTCAATCAAGTTCATAACTTGATTTAATCATTCTTGTTTCATGCATTTCTTGTTTTTTTTTTTTTGAGTGAGCTTACACACTCTTTTCATGCATATTTGTTCATTTCTCATTCTTTACGTAGTACATAATTTATTAACAAAATAAGTTAGTTCTTACCGGACGATCGATCAAGCTTGAACCGAACACTTTGTTAACAACCTTAGGCTCTGATACCAACTTGTAACAATCTTAAATTTTACCAGAATTAATCACTAATTTTATAAAATTTTATACCAAAAGATATTAAAATAACATAGGTTTCATAAGTAGCATAACCCTTAGTCAACTAATGACTAAGTTGGAACATTCAAAATTCGTTTAAGAAATTGTTTACAACCCATGAACAAAATCTAAGTATGTTAAAAACATTGCGGAAGCTTCAAAAATTCGTGTTCGGTTCTTCATCATTTGCTTGACCGCCATCCGTAAGATCCACCTTGTAATCTATGGTCAAAATCTTTAAAACATTAGATCTGACACAGTTATATAGCACATAAATATAAAATCCAACATCAAAATCTAAATAACAAAATAAGGTTTTGTTTTCTGGTTCCACCGTAACTTACGGTGTGACCGTAAGTTACGGTAGATTCTGGAAGTCCCTGGTCACCGTAAACCAGAAGAAAACTGCCGTAAACACTTGATCCCTACCGTAAGTTATGGTACTACTGTAACTTACGGTAGTTGCTGGAAATCCATCACTTGTTTGTTGTGTTCATTGTACTCAAAACCCAACCCTCGGATTTCACTTTTCTAACAACCTATACATTGAATTCTCGTATTTCTAACATGCTATATGTTAACCTATATCAAAGATCAATCTGTTATAAACCGGAGCATTAACCGTGCCTTACTTGATTATTCGACCCGTTTGGCTCGTCTACGGAATTCCTTCCTTATGACGACTACCAACGAGTTCTCAACAACTTTTAACCAATTATTCAATATAGCGACATCACCGCTTTAATTCATAGCAACCTTTATTCTAAATTTCCACTATGCGTATTACAATAATCAAAATCTACTAAATGTAACGAATCAAGTTACATACCTTAGTGTACGCCCTTCAACCGCGAATCGCCACCGGCTTGTCCACTTGACGTTCCGGTATCCTTTCCTATAGAGTTCAATTTTATCATATTTAGAACTCTTTGTAATCACATTTCGCATAATAGCCAAAACATCACAATTGGGTGTTTTAACTACTAAATTCTAGTTTCAAGCCTTCTTTGAGGCATTTCAACAAATACTTCATAGGCAGAATTTTTACATCTTTCATGTTCATGTTTATAGCATTGCTAATTAGTTAACTTAGCTTCAATAAAGCCATCATACAGCATTTAAACATCATACTTTTATGAAATTACCTTCTAAGATCGAATTACACTAGAACAATCATTCTAAACCCTAGTGTTCATCATCATCATGTAAGACCCACAACCCACCTTCAAGGTGTTCATGGAATTTCCTGAATTTGGTCATGATTTCACATGTAATTGGCTAGGTTTCAATTCTAAACACCATATCAATTCTAATCTAACCAAATAACACACATGCAACATCTAATTTCAGATTTTTCCAAAATCATGAGAAATTCAAGTTAAGATATTTCATCAGATTTTACATACCTTACAATCCTCTTGTGATGAGGATTACGATTCTAAGCTCAATTTTCGATTTCCTCTTGGATTAATCCATCAATTTGCAAGATAATTGAAATTTTAGGGTTTTGGAGAAGTGGGGATCGCCCCCTGCTTCACTTGATCGACCAGACACACCTAAAATGGTGTGTTTGGTGAGTTTTGTTATAATTCAGCATTTAACTTTCATTTTTGGCAAGCTTAGTCCCTCATTTATCATCTAACTTTAAGTACTAGTGTTTTTAACCTAGTGTTAGTTATTTCTAGGCTTGTAAATTTAACTTGGTTAAAATTTCTAGATGATCAATTCTTGTTTATGAAATTCTTAAATTTCTAATATAAAGATTTATATTTTCGGGGTGTTACAATATGGCAGGAATGACAGCAAGAAAGTGAATGCTGTTGAAGACGAGGATCCTGAGGAGTATCCTGAGTTGTCAGAATATTGCTTTTCTATTAATATACCTAAATTAATGTATGCTATGCAGGGTTTAGGAGACAAAGCGAGGTGGCCTAGGAAGTGTTTTGGTCAAAAATCAGGCTAGGATAATGCAACCAAATCTTTGCTGTTAGGAATGATGCTTGAAACAATGAACAAATGTATGAATAACTTGCAAAATGTAATGAATAAGTGACACAAGGATTTATACAAGGAAAAAGCCCTTGATCAAGAGTTGATCTCCGGCATAAAAAACCTCGGGTGATGGAAACTACCGATCACCAACTACAATTAAACAAATGATTGTTACAACTCAGGATGATAACATGCTTGTTACAAGGATCACTAGAGTGCAATGTGCATGAAATTGCCAAATGAACTGTTGAGAGCTTGCGAGTATGTGAGTGTTAGCTAAGTTAGCCGAATGTTCTAATCTAAGCTTATTATCCCCTTTTAAAATTAGAAATAACTAGATAACTAACTATCCGCTAAATGTGCGAGCTTCCCACGATCTTCCATAATGTTCACAAAGGCCAAGCACGTGCGGAATATTGAGGGCATATTCTCCAAGAATATCGGTAAGACTTGGTCCATGCGTATACTCCTGCAAAACAAACTCAAACATAACGAAGGCAACCGTTAATGTAAGGATAACCATAAGGATCCTGAATCCTGATCCTGCAACACCTTCTGAGGATCCTTAATTCAAACAGAATTGAGGATCCGTGATCCTGGCATTATTTGAGGATCCGTGATCCTTATGATTGGAAAATCCTCCCCTAACAATTTCCCCCAAAATATGAGGAGTAAAATGTAAATTACGAGTTATATTTTTTGATCTTATCTCCAATGAACTGACTAACGGATATATAGCCGTTAGAATCTAAGTAGCCGTTGCTGGTCTTACGTCAGCGACATGACTTGCCTGCAAAATCATCATTATAAATTCAAGTTAGAGATAAGGATCAGGAGGCATTTAAATTCGTGCGTTACACCCTTTAAATCCTCATTCGAAGATTGATCAGGTACTTCTCTCTCCCTTCTCTCTTCATCTTCTTCCGCTGTTCCTTTTCAAAATCTTTAGATCATAATGAAGTTACGATCCTCCCCTGCCAAGGATCACCAGAAGGATAGTCCTTTGAAAAGCCAAAGGATTATCAAAAATCTTTCGAAGGAACTCTGCAGCTTTACTGATACGGAGATCGACCGGATTCGTCACTGTTTTCCGGCGAATACCGTCTTCAAGCCTTTTGACGCTACTGCCAAAAGCGATTTCGTTTCTGAAACTTGGGTTGCCTTTCCGGTTACCCCATTCCTGATAGGATACTCCTATCCTTTCCCTGCCTTCACCCAGTCCTTCTTCTCCCTCACCGGTATATGCTATATCCAAGCCATGCCCATGATGTGGAGGGTTTTATATACCCTAGAGAACATCATTGAGCAGGAAGGCATCGTGTTGGGAATGTCGGAACTGGCTGAACTGTACAACCTTGTGAGCCATGGTTCACACTGCTTCTTATTCAAACATAAACCCGGTGATGCACACCCAATCTGTCACACCCCCAAAATCCACCATGCGGAGTATCACCGCTTGGAGGCGTGACATGACCAGGATTGAGCCACCAATCATATTGAACAACATAATTAAGTAAATAAAACCAACCACAATACAATTGGTGACCAAAAGAGAGTAACCAATTTTAAGTTAACAGCGGAAGCATAAAACGTAAGTCTAAAACATAAGTTCCATAGTTCATAAGTTTAAAGTCCAAAATGTAGGTTTAATAAATTCATAAGGACTTAAATATTAAGCACGGAACATAACAGTCCGTATCCCACAACGACCTCCTCCTCGTGCAAGCTCCATAAGCATCTAACGACCTGTAAGGCATGTAACAACGAGTCAACAACAAAGTTAAGTGAGTTCACGTTTGGTTGTTTAGTTTTAAGTTGTTTCCGAAAACATGGTTTGTCTTTCGTTGGCTTATTTGCCGTGGGGGTTACCCCAATGTTGAAAGTATGATTAACCAGTTCCTTCTTTATTACCCAGACCATATCCATAATCAGTGGGGGCTTCCCCATATGAACCACTAGACCGTTAAGATATCGACAACTGACGAACAATAGTTGTGCCCTACGTCAATGTTCTATCATCATTGACAGTTTGCCATAGTCCATTAGTACACGCCCGTCCGAACGGCACGGTGTGAGGTTTGTTAAACCTAATAGCGCTATTAACTAATGACCCTCTCGCCATTGGCCTCGGCGATTAAGTCGATATAAAAATGAGGGACTTCATGATAGAGTTTTGTCTAGTAAGTTTTAAGGGTGTTGTCCTACCCAAGGAGGACGAACGTACGTATTGTACCCAAGGAGAATACGTAGGATTAATATTGGCATCCTACCCAAGAAGGATGGCGGTACATATCCTACCCAAGGAGGATATGTAGGTTCCGTTTTAATTCTTTAACCCATTCCCAAACCACCGGGAATCCCATGCCTTGTAGAAAGTGTGAACTCACCTCGGTTGCTCGGTTTGACTCTGAAAAATAGCTAACAGTCAAGGTCGGTCAATCACGTCCTAGTATGATTACCACTTAGTTTATTAGTGACTTCAAATAAGCACAAAGTTCCTACACGCATCTACCACATAACATGCATCACTTTAACGGTTCATGCCCATATAAACTTCCCATCTATTCCCGTTCATAAGCAAACATACGACATTGCACATAACACTTTTATTGACATATAACATGTTAGATTATTCTCAGATAACCTACCCGACATTTAGACACGCAAATTACTACTTATGTCGTTTCAGCTTTTACTTTCAAAACTGGGCTGTTTTCGGGGATTTTAATAAAATAGTTAACTTGTTCCAAAAATTCCCAACTTTTTACAGAAGGTCTTGTACGATCCAAATATTATTGTGTAAAAATATCCGGATCCAATTCGTTACCAATATTTTATAAAAATTCATTTACCGGACTGCAATCAGATTCATCTTTATCTGACTGCAGTCCACGGAATAATTTAATTAAAATTCATCGTAAGTCCGATTTATGAAATTCCAGTCGGAGGACTACAAATACATCAGTGGTCATCTTCAGTACAAATTTCATGACCTAGTTCTATTCAGGTTTCAAGTTATGATGAAGAATATAACACGTATTTTCAGCAGCAAAAAAGCAGCTTTTGCTGCTGTTACAAAATGACCCTTTAAAAATAGCAAACGAAGTCCAAAAATTATGATTCTAGTGCCATTAGAACCATATTTCATAATAACATGTTATAGACTCAAGAAAATCAGTTTTTCGTTAAGTTATGATCTGGTTACAGCCAACTGAAGTTGAATGTAAACACCAACCAGCTTCATATTTTTCAGCTCTTAACTTTCTAATGCGTGCTCGATTGATTCCGTTAACATGTTCAGCGAATAACAATGACATTTAACATCAATATTAACAAGTAAATCATCAAGAAATCAACAACATAACCAAAACAACTTTATACTAACATTATTACATCATGTTTCATCTTTAATAAAGCTTTATGTTCATCTTCTTGGTTCTTGTTCTTTAGTGTTTCAAACATAACCATCATACTACAACTTTTAACTATGAAACAAGATGAACAAAGGTGTAACAAGGACTTACTACTAGCACAAAGGCTAGGGATGAATCTCTAATGAAAAGATGAAAAAGATGAAGGTGAAAAGCTATGTATGAAGCTTCTTGAGGTTCCACAAGTTGCAAGCTCCTTTGAATAGCCTTCTTCACTTGAATGAAGCTCAAAGATGGATGAATATGGTGGTTTAGTGGTATTGATGTGGGCGGTTGTGGGTGTCCGAGAGGAGGGAGAGAGTGATGAGAGATGAGGGTGAATATTTGTGAAATGATGTTGAATCTTGGTGCCATACATATATAGATTTCTTCTAATATTTTGGTGACAAGAACAAGCAACATCTAATAAAAAATCGAGAATAAATCTTGTAGTAGGATATGAAGTATGGTGTGAATATATGGTGGGTCCTCATGGGGACCGAATTCGGTTTAGGGGGGGGGGGGGGGAGGTTGCTTGTAACATTTCAACTAATAAGTAATGGATAGTTAGATTTCAAGTAGTATGTTGATATATGTTAGTTAGTTACTTTTTAGTGGGTGTTATGGTAAACGGGGACCATAGCTAGCCAAGAAATAATAACACAATGTATTTGACAAATATTTGGTGTCCCGGGTAATGTCCGGTTGTTCAGTCGGATACTGTTCCGTTAAAGTGTTTAATTATTCCGTAAAGTGTCAAATATATATATATATATATATATTGTAACACTTTTAATTCCTAACACTTAGGAAAACATTCAGGACCATTTAGTCAATTTTCTGCACATGACTAGTATGTTAACAAGCACATGTAAGTATGACACAGTAATCAGGAAACAGTTAAGTAATTCAACACAGTCACTAAGCATTTTAATTATCATTAAATAATCGTACGGATACATGTAATTACGAGGGTTGTCACATTCTCCCCCTGTTAAGAAAATTTCGTCCCGAAATTTAGCACATGGTTACTGAGGAAGCTAGTTAAGTTGCGGTGTTTACTGGCTTTTCCTGGGGTGTCACATCATCCCCCCGTTGATTTGGAATTTCGTCCCGAAATTCTGCAGTAGCTTCAGCCTTAGTAGTGGTTGCACTTTTCTTAAACAACTAGGGATACTTGAGTTTCATTTGATCTTCTCGTTCCCAGGTATACTCTGGGCCATGACGGGAGTTCCAAAGAACTCGAACAAGAGGTATCCGGGTACGCTTGAGAATCTTAACATCTCGATCAGTAATTTCAACTGGTTTCTCGACGAATCGCAACTGGTCGTCGATTGTGAGCTCCTTTAAGGGAACTATGAGGGTCTCATCTGACAGACACTTCTTCAGATTCGACACATGGAATACGTTGTGAACTCCGCTGAGTTCTTGAGGTAGATTCAACTTGTAAGCGACTTTGCCAATTTTCTCAATAATTTCGAACGGTCCAACATAACGCGGATTGAGTTTGCCTCGTTTGCCAAAACGAACTACACCTTTCCAAGGTGAGACTTTGAGTAGCACTCGGTCCCCAACCTGGAACTCGAGTGGCTTCCTGCGCCTATCAGCGTAGCTTTTCTGACGGTCACGAGCTGCCACCATTCGCTGTCGTATCTGAGCAATCCTCACAGTCGTGTCTACCACTAGTTCTGGGCCTGTGATTTGGCTGTCACCAACTTCTGCCCAACAAAGAGGTGATCAGCATTTACGTCCGTACAATGCCTCGAACGGAGCGGCCTGGATGCTGGTGTGGTAACTGTTGTTATACAAAAACTCCACTAACGGGAGCTGTTTTTCCCAGCCATTACCAAAGTTGATTACACATGCCCTAAGCATGTCTTCAAGGGTTTGGATGGTGCGCTCAGATTGCCCACCCGTTTATGGATGATATGCCGTGCTCATGTCTAATCGAGAACCAAAGGACTTGTGCATAGCTTGCCACAACTCAGATGTAAAACGTGAGTCACGATCAGAAATGATGGAGGTTGGCACTCCGTGCCTCGATACTACTTCCTTTAGGTAGATGTCTGCTAGAGTAGAAAACTTATCCGTTTCCTTGATAGCCAGAAATTGTGCAGACTTAGTCAGTCGATCCACGATCACCCAAATGGTATCATTTCCGTGTTGAGATCTAGGTAGGCCAGTAACAAAATCCATGGAAATTTGCTCCCATTTCCATGTCGGGATCTCTGGTTGTTGAAGCAGGCCTGATGGTTTCTGGTACTCAGTCTTGACTCTCGCACAAGTCAAACATTTGCTAACATAGGTTGCTATGTGGGCTTTCATACTAGGCCACCAATACGTAGTCTTGAGATCGTGGTACATCTTATCCGAACCAGGATGTACTGAATAACGAGACTTGTGTGCCTCATCCATCACAAGCGCGCGTAAGTTTCCGTAAAGTGGAACCCAGATGCGTCCGTTTACATAGTAGGCACCGTCTTACTTTTGTTCTAATCGCTGCCTCGATCCTCGCAAGGACTCAGCCCTGATGTTTTCTGTTTTCAATGCTTCGACCTGAGCATCTCGTATCTGAGCAGGAATACTAGATTGGATGGTAAGTTGTAACGCACGTACACGCTTAGGTATAGTATCCGTTCGACTGAGGGCGTCGGCCACAACATTGGCTTTTCCCGGATGGTACTTGATAGCGCATTCATAATCATTCAAGAGCTCAACCCATTGACGTTGTCGCATGTTTAACTCCTTTTGCTTGAAGATATGCTCGAGACTCCTGTGATCGGTGTAAATGGTGCACTTGGTACCGTACAGGTAATGTCTCCATATCTTAAATGCGAAAACAACTGCTCCCAATTCCAGGTCGTGCGTAGTGTAGTTCCTTTCGTGAACTTTAAGTTGGCGTGATGCGTAGGCAATGACCTTGTCACGTTGCATCAACACACAACCAAGTCCTTGGATGGAAGCGTCGCAATAAACCACAAAATCATCTATGCCTTCAGGCAATGAGAGGATAGGCGCGCTACAAAGTCTATCTTTTAAGTGCTGAAAAGCAGATTCCTGTGCATCACCCCAACGATAGGTGACACCCTTCTGAGTTAGTGAAGTGAGAGGTTGCGCAATCTTTGAGAAATCCTTGATGAATCTCCTGTAGTAGCCCGCCAAACCCAAGAATTGGCGGATTTCTGTTGGTGTACGAGGTGCAGGCCAGTTCTTGATCGATTCTACCTTGGATGGATCAACATGAATCCCATCCTTGTTTACCACATGGCCTAGAAAGTGGACTTCGCAAAGCTAGAAGTCACATTTCAAAATTTTGGCATACAACTGCTCTGTTCGAAGGAGTTCCAGCATAAGTCGTAGATGCTGCTCGTGTTCCTCCTGACTCTTAGAATAGATTAGGATGTCGTCGATGAAAACAATAATGAACTTATCCAGGTAAGGTTTGCATACTCGGTTCATGAGATCCATGAAGACCGCTGGCGCATTCGTCAACCCGAAAGGCATGACCAGAAACTCGTAATGGCCGTAGCGAGTTCTGAATGCTGTTTTGGAGACGTCCTCATCTCAGACTCTCAACTGATGGTAGCCTGACCTCAAATCAATCTTAGAGTAATAGCTCGACTCTTGTAACTGGTCGAACAAGTCGTCAATACGTGGAAGAGGATAACGATTCTTCACGGTCACCTTGTTAAGTTCGCGATAGTCAATACACATTCTGAAAGTACCGTATTTCTTCTTCACAAACAAGACTGGAGCTCCCCAGGGCGAAGAGCTAGGACGTATGAAACCCTTTTCCAAGAGTTCCTGTAGTTGCATGGATAGTTTTTCAAGTTCTGACGGAGCTAGTTGATAAGGTGCACGAGCTATTGGTGCTGCTCCAGGAGCTAGCTCGATTTGAAACTTAACTTATCGATGAGGCAGAAGACCAGGTAATTCCTCAGGAAATACCTCAGGAAAATCGCACACAATAGGAATGTCTTCAATTCTCTTTTCTTCCATTGATGTGTCAGTAACGAGTGCTAGAATGGCAGTGTGGCCCTTTCACAAACACTTCTGGGCCTTAAGGAAAGAGATAATGCCTACGACAGCACCACTCTTTTCGCCATGAATCACGAGGGGTTCTTTACCGGAACGAGGGATGCAGACAATCTTCTCGTTGCAAAGAATTTCCGCTTGCTGATGAGATAACCAATCCATCCCAATAACAACGTCGAAACTACCCAGAACGATAGGAATAAGATCGATAGAGAAGGTCTGACCAGCTAAGACGAGGTTACAACCCTTAACTATGTGCGTGACCTCGAGATTTTTACTGTTTGCTAGCTCTACCGTGTGTTTAGTGGTCAAAAAGTG
This sequence comes from Helianthus tuberosus, assembly GCA_030545235.1. Taxonomy (NCBI): domain Eukaryota; kingdom Viridiplantae; phylum Streptophyta; class Magnoliopsida; order Asterales; family Asteraceae; genus Helianthus; species Helianthus tuberosus. The sequence continues at coordinate 133,005,863 of CM060353.1, read as the reverse complement.
TTGGGGTGTGCTTAAGCATTTGACTAACTTTTAAGGACACATAACTAGTATCGGCACCCGAATCGAATAAAACAGTAACAAAGAAATCATCCAGAAGAAACTTACCCATCACAACGTTGGGATCATTCCTTGCATCACCCTGACCCAGCATGAAGACACGTCCCCTGGCACCATTGCCATTATTGTTACCCCCGTTGTTGCCTCCATTGTTGCCTCCATTGTTGTTCCCGTTTCCTTGGTTGTTGTTGTTCTGATTCTGGTTTAGCTAAGGACAGTTCCTCCTAAAGTGGCCTTCAGTGCCACACTGAAAGCATCCTTTATTGCCCTGCTGTTGCTTCTGCTGGTGATTCTGTGGGGCTTGTTGTTGTTGTTGGCGATTCTGATTTGGCGGTCGCGTGCTCCTGCAATCCTTTGCTTCATGGCCAAACTTGTTACACCTCAGACAATGACCCTTGTGACACTGCCCGCTATGGTGCTTGTTGCACCGGTTGCATTTGGGGTGGTTCCCTCGGTATCCACCCTGTCCTTGATTACCCGAAGGTTGCTGACCAGGACTCTGGTAGTTATCAGTCTTTCGCTACTGAGACTGAACTGAAGTAGAACCCTTGCCCGAATTTCCATCCCACTTGCGCTTGTTATCATTGGGAGCATCAGTAGTAGTAGCGCTAATACGCTTGGGCAGCTTGTTCTGCTCAACTGCCTGATCAGTGAGACGATGAGCCAACTTGATGATTTGCTGAATGGTGCCAAGATTAGCCGAGGTCACATGGCTCTGAATTTCTGGCACCAAACCCTTAAGGTACAGCTCGATGCGCTTGATAGGAGGATCCACCATAGTGGGACACAGGATAGCTAATTCGTTCCACCTCTTCATATACGCCTCAATTTCAGACCCCGTCATCTTCAAATTGAAAAATTCCACCTCCAGCTTGTGGATGTCGTCACGACTATAGTACTCTTCTTTGATCAGTTCTTTGAAACCGTTCCATGGGGTGGCATTAGCAACCGCCAGCCCTAGCAGTTGAACATGTGCTTTCCACCAGGTTAACGCAACACCTTCGAGTGTTCCAGTAGCATATTTCACCCTACGATCTTCAGGGCATTCACACATCTCAAAAACATACTCAAGCTTCTCGAACCAGTGAAGAAGGCCTACAGCCCCTTCTGTGCCGCTGAAAGTACTAGGTCGGCAATCCATGAATGTTTTGAACGTACGTACAGGAGGTTGAGCATGCTGACCTATTGCGCGAGAATAAAAGACAAGGTTAAACACAAGAGTTGGTTCGCGAGTGTAGGATCTAAACATCCTAGGATAGGTCGAAATGGCAGGTTATACCTCCTGCAGGGACAGCTGCGAGTGCCTCAGCCACTCGTTCATTGATTAGAGCCGTTAGTTGGGCTTGAGTCAAGTTCAAGCGTCCACTCATGATCTTCACATCGAAGGAAACACAGGTAAGAAAGGTGTCGCGAAAGTGCGTAAGTGTGGAGTGACAGAAGAGAGCCAACACACAGGGTTTCAAGCAATAGTTGTTACGCTAACTAAGCATACCATGATCAAATGCATTACTAGCAGGTAGGCAATACAAACATAAACCATATTACCTATAGTGTTGAGTCTTGCACGTGGAGCGAAGCGTCGTTGTGGATCGTTGAGCACTGTACAGGTTATAGTCTGGTACTATCAAAAAGCTTTTTCCCTTTTTAAAAACCAAGTTCGCTATAACCAATGGCTCTGATACCAATCTGTCACACCCCCAAAATCCACCATGCGGAGTATCACCGCTTGGAGGCGTGACATGACCAGGATCGAGCCACCAATCATATTGAACAACATAATTAAGTAAATAAAACAAACCACAATACAATTGGTGACCAAAAGAGAGTAACCGATTTTAAGTTAACAGCGGAAGCATAAAACGTAAGTCCAAAACATAAGTTCCATAGTTCATAAGTTTAAAGTCCAAAACGTAGGTGTAATAAGTTCATAAGGACTTAAATATTAAGCACGGAACATAACAGTCCGTATCCCACAACGACCTCCTCCTCGTGCAAGCGCCATAAGCATCTAACGACCTGTAAGGCATGTAACAACGAGTCAACAACAAATTTGAGTGAGTTCACGTTTCGTTGTTTAGTTATAAGTTGTTTCCGAAAACATGGTTTGTCTTTCGTTGGCTTATTTGCCGTGGGGGTTACCCCAATGTTGAAAGCATGATTAACCAGTTCCTTCTTTATTACCCAGACCATATCCATAATCAGTGGGGGCTTCCCCATATGAACCACTAGACCGTTAAGATATCGACAACTGACGAACAATAGTTGTGCCCTACGTCAATGTTCTATCATCATTGACAGTTTGCCATAGTCCATTAGTACACGCCCGTCCGAACGGCACGGTGTGAGGTTTGTTAAACCTAATAGCGCTATTAACTAATGACCCGCTCGCCATTGGCCTCGGCGATTAAGTCGATATAAAAATGAGGGACTTCATGATAAAGTTTTGTCTAGTAAGTTTTAAGGGTGTTGTCCTACCCAAGGAGGATGAACGTACGTATTCTACCAAAGGAGAATACGCAGGATTAATATTGGCATCCTACCCAAGGAGGATGGCGGTACATATCCTACCCAACGAGGATATGTAGGTTCCGTTTTAATTCTTTAACCCATTCCCAAACCACCGGGAATCCCATGCCTTATAGATAGTGAGAACTCACCTCGGTTGCTCGGTTTGACTCTCAAAAATAGCTAACAGTCAAGGTCGGTCAATCACGTCCTAGTATGATTACCACTTAGTTTATTAGTGACTTCAAATAAGCACAAAGTTCCTACATGCATCTACCACATAACATGCATCACTTTAACGGTTCATGCCAATATAAACTTCCCATCTATTCCCATTCATAAGCAAACATACGACATTGCACATAACACTTTTATTGACATATAACATGTTTGATTATTCTCAGATAACCTACCCGACATTTAGACACGCAAATTACTACTTATGTCGTTTCAGCTTTTACATTCAAAACTGGGCTGTTTTCGGGGATTTTAATAAAATAGTTAACTTTCTCCAAAAATTCCCAACTTTTACAGAAGGTTTTATACCATCCAAATATTATTGTGTAAAAATATCGGGATCCAATTCGATACCAATATTTTATAAAAATTCATTTACCGGACTACAATCAGATTCATCTTTTTCTGACTGCAGTCCACGGAATAATTTATTAACAATTCATCATAAGTCCGATTTATGAAATTCTAGTGGGAGGATTACAAATACATCAGTGGTCATCTTCAATATAAATTTCATGACATAGTTCTATTCAAGTTTCAAGTTATGATGAAGAATATAACACGTATTTTCAGCAGCTAAAAATGCAGCTTTTGCTGCTGTTTCAAAACGACCCTTTAAAAATAGCAAACGAAGTCAAAAAATTATGATTCTAGTGCCATTAGAACCGTATTTCATAATAACACGTTATAGAATCAAGAAAATCAGTTTTTGGTTAAGTTATGATCTGGTTACAGCCAACTAAAGTTGGCTGTAAACACCAACCAGCTTCATATTTTTCAGCTCTTAACTTTCTAATGCGTGCTCGATTGATTCCGTTAACATGTTCAGTGAATAACAACGACATTTAACATCAATATTAACAAGTAAATCATCAAGAAATCAACAACATAACCAAAACAACTTCATACTAACATTATTACATCATGTTTCATCTTTAATAAAGCTTTATGTTCATCTTCTTGGTTCTTGTTCTTTAGTGTTTCAAACATAACCATCATAATACAACTTTTAACTATGAAACAAGATGAACAAAGGTGTAACAAGGACTTACTACTAGCACAAAGGCTAGGGATGAATCTCTAATGAAAAGATGAAGAAGATGAAGGTGAAAAGCTATGTATGAAGCTTCTTGAGGTTCCACAAGTTGCAAGCTCCTTTGAATAGCCTTCTTCATTGAATGAAGCTGAAAGATGGATGAATATGGTGGTTTAGTGGAGGTGATGGGGGCGGTTGTGGGTGACCGAGAGGAGGGAGAGAGTGATGAGAGATGAGGGTGAATATTTGTGAAATGATGTTGAATCTTGGTGCCATACATATATAGATTTCTTCTAATATTTTGGTGACAAGAACAAGCAACATCTAATAAAAAATTGAGATTAAATCTTGTAGTAGGATATGAAGTATGGTGTGAATATATGGTGGGTCCTCATGGGGACCGAATTCGGTTTAGGGGGGGTTGGTTGTAACATTTTCAACTAATAAGTAATGGATAGTTAGATTTCAAGTAGTATGTTGATACATGTTAGTTAGTTGCTTTTTAGTGGGTGTTATGGTAAACGGGGACCATAACTAGCCAAGAAATAATAACACAATGTATTTGACAAATATTTGGTGTCCCGGGTAATGTCCGGTTGTTCGGTCGGATACTGTTCCGTTAAAGTGTTTAATTATTCCGTAAAGTGTCTTATATATATATTTTTGTAACACTTTTAATTCCTATTACTTAGGAAAACATTCAAGACCATTTAGTCAATTTTCTGCACATGACTAGTATGTTAACAAGCACATGTAAGTATGACACAATAATCAGGAAACAGTTAAGTAATTCAACACAATCACTAAGCACTTTAATTATCATTAAATAATCATACGGATACATGTAATTATGAGGGTTGTCACACAATCCTCAAGACCACAAAGAATGACACCAAATGGAAGAAGCGTTTTTTCTTTGTTAGGAGGGATTCTATCCCTGATGGGAAGGATCTCCCCAGAAAGTGGGCCACCCATGGTAGGATAGATGATCCTTATAGAAGGATCATAGGATAACCCGGTTCCTGTTGAGGATAACTGACCCCTTTTCTGTTTTGCAGCTATCTTTGTCTCTCATATCATTCCATCACCTGCAACAAAGGAGAGGATCGCCGCTTTTTGGAGCCTTGATCCTGCAGTTAGATCATTCCAAGCAAACACAAAGGATTCTCAAGAAGTATCCTCCGGCTCAGCCACAATGTCAAGTAAGTATCCAAGTTTGTATACGATTAAATGAAAATAAAACAAGAATACTTATCTGTTGTTTTGCATTGGTAGGCGCTGGAAAATCCTCAAAGTCACCCTCCAGATTCAGCGTCACTGATCTTGATGCCGTCTCCGGAAAGAAGAAATCTGCTGCTAGCCCAAGTGTTCAAATCCCTAAGCCCGTCACCTCCAAGGGCAAAGGAGGAAAGAAGAGGAAGTCCACCGAAGCTGATAACCTTGAAGGCCTACCCCTCATCCACCATCAATTTGAAGAATACTTCAATGATGTAAGGATCCCTGATCCTTAACTCTGTCCTGCCCATATGAGGATAAGTGATCCTGAAATGAAACCTTCTTTCTTTGCAGAAATTCGCTGAGATCCAGATGCTCTTTGATGCCTATGTTGAGGAGGCTGAGATGAAGGAGCTGGACTTCCAAAAGATCTTCCTGGCTAAGGATTAAACAATCTCCAACCTTGAGAAAGAGCTCAATGTGGCAAAGAGGCAGGTGGTCATGGCCCAAATAACTACTGATCAAGAGAAGCGAGAGGTGATGGAGGATGCCAAGGTCTCTGCTGCCATTGCTATGTACAAGACTAAATTGCAGATGGCCCAGGAAGCTCAGGATCCTGGCTTTGACAGGACCAGCTGGGATCAGGAGGGCTGGAAGGCTAGGCTGGCTGAATTGGATGATGAAGAGGAGGCTACAGAGGTCTTGATGCTTGAGGCAAGCGGCAGTGGGGCTAAGGATCAGGCTGGTGATCCTGGAACTGGAGGTGCTGGTGATGGTGATGCAGTGAAGGTGTGAGCTGCAGAAATGGGCGATGATGGGTTTATCTAGACGCGGCCGGAGCCCATTTTTTATAGTTTGGTAGTGGTTTTTGTTTTGATGATGTTTTTCTGAACAATGGTTGGTCTGTACTAACTTAGACAATAGTTTTTAGGGTTGAGGATTATGGATCCTTGGACAATAGGTAGGATAATGGGTGGTGGATGGATCCTCTGTTTGGGGGATGAAACCACTTGTTATCCTTCCGACTTTATTTCCTGCACTTAGACCTTGTTAAATATGGACACCCTTTGCCAACCCAAGTGGACGGGCCACGTTTTGCTGGTAGGAACTTCGGTTGGCAATTTTGACAACCTTTAAAGGGTTTAACTTTTGGTAAATAAAATCTTAATCTTTTGACTATCTCATGTGTTACTACATTTGTGAATACTTTACCTTTCAGTTGTTGTTATACACTTTGTTTGAATTCATAAGTTAAGAATAAAAGGTTGGTAAATTATGTCAAAAAATTTAGGATATGATCAAGGATCAAATATCCTATAACCGAAGAATTCAAAAAGTGATCTGACTTAAGGATCATGCAAGCTGTTGTCAAAGAATAAGGGTCACTTAGACAAATAAAGTATAAAACCAAAGTGATTAAGGATCATACCTGAGAATCCAAGTTAGGATCCTAAACCTTTAATACTTACAATCAGGATAACCAAAAGACAAACCTTAATAAAAGGTAAGGATCAAGGATCCTTAGCTGTTTAGCTTCAAAAACCTGAAATGGAACATAACTTGGGACTAAGCCAATTATAAGAGAAGAGTTAGCAACTGGGGACAAGCCCAACAATTCTGGGGATAAGCCCAATATACTGGGGACAAGCCCAAAAAACTGGGGACAAGCCCAAAAAACTGGGGACTAGCCCAAAAACTGGGGACAAGCCCAAAGGATCTTGTGTAAACTGGAGTATGGCCCTCACTGGCGACTATCCAAACTTAGTGACATGAAAATGCCAAAACCTTAGCTAACGTGAAAACGTTAGAAACCTTAGGAACGGATGTATGATACGTCTACCATTATACGTAGGATCCCGGATACAGCCAGTACAATGAAATTGTCAGCCCCTAAAGCGAGTACTGGTCCCATTGCCATGAACTGTACCAGGATCATCGTGCGCTACTGGCGATACTAGGGACAGGCCCAACAACTGGGGACTAGCCCAAATAACTGGGGTCAAGCCCAAATAACTAGGGTCAAGCCCAAAAACTGGATACTTCTGTGGATACTCAATCCTTTGTTAAGGATACATGAACCTTCTGCAAAACTCAGAATTAAGTGAAAGGAGGATAAAGGATCCAGGATCCTTCTCTTTATATATAGGATAATTAAAGAATAAAATAGATTGGAATTAGTTCATTACCAGATTGAGGATCATCTATCCTCTAAGGATCCTTCGAGGATATCGGTTATGAACATTGCTAAGGATCACGGATCTTTATTACATGAAGTATCTTTTCAAGTGGACAGCATTCCAGGCTCTTGGTAGTAAATCACCTTCCATTGTTAGCAATCGATATGCCCCCTTTCCTGCCTCAGCTTCAATCAGGTAGGGGCCTTCCCACTTTGGTACCGACTTTCCATAAGCAGGATTTGTGGTATTCTGAAATGCTTTCCACAATACCATATCACCAACTTGGAACTTCCTGATCCTGACATTCTTATTGTAGGCTCCAGGCATCCTTTGTTGATAACTAGCCATTCTTATCCTTGCCAAATCCCTGAGTTCTTCTACGGTATCCAAATCTTGAACCAGGTTTTCAGCATTTCCTTCAGGATCACGGATGCTTGTTCTAGCAGTAGGAACCACCATCTCTGTAGGGATCACTGATTGTGCTCCAAATACCAAAGAAAATGGAGTTTGGCCAGTAGCATTCTTGGGGGTTGTCCTATCAGCCCATAGTACATGTTAGGGGAGGATTTCTTAATGACCTGTGATCCTCAAGTGTTATCCGGTTTGGTGATCCTTACTTCTGTGACAATTAGTGATCCTCGGAAGTATTTCAGGATCAGGATCATGGATCATCCTAAGGATCCTTATACTAATGATTGTTCACTTTGAATTCGGTATTGTTTTGTAGGAGTACCGGATTGGACTTGGTCATGGCGACATTCCTGGAGAATATTCTCTTTAATTCTGCATGTGCTGGACCATTTGTGAACGTTATGGAGAACGTGGGGAGAAGGCACGAAATGCGGATAGTTAGTTAAGCTAGATATTTTCTAATTTAAAGGGGGTAGCGAGCTAATTTTTAGAACACTTGGCTATTTTTGGCTACACACACTCGTACAACTGCACTCACCAGCTCTCGGCAAAACACTTAGCATTTTTCATACATTTCTACACGATACACTATAGTGATCCTTGTACTTAGCTCGCTATCATCCGAAGTTGTAAAAGAATTGTTGTTTAATTTGAGTTGGTGATCGGTAGTTTCCATCACCCGAGGTTTTTTATGCCGGAGATCATTCATTGATCAAGGGCTTTTTCCTCGTATAAATCTTTGTGTCTCTTGTGCAATTCATTTCTGAGTGATCCTTATTATTGTTAATCAATTCAAGCATCATACCCCGCAACAGAGAGTTTGGTTGCATTATCCTCATCTGATTTTTGACCAAAACAGTTTGGCGCCCACCGTGGGGCAATTGGTGCTTCATTCCTAAGAAATTATCATTTTTGTGATCATTTCGGTTCGTTACATCCAAGCTAATGGCTTCATCATCAAAGAACACCTCCAGTGCGATGTCTGCAGTCAATTCATCCCAGGGCATTCCACCTTTGCCTCCACCACCTTCTGGACCTCAGAAAAATGCCGAGAAGAAACCAACTCCCATTTTCTCAAAACCTCCAACTTCTTCTGCTTCTTATACTCCCACTACTAGTGACTTGTTTACTCTGATTTTGCAGATGAAGGAGCATATACAGCAGCAGGATAAGACCAATGAAAGGATTCTTAGAGAAATTGGAGACATCAAGAAACAGAAGAGATCGGCAGAGGATCATTCCCCACTGATGCCCAGATCTTTGAATTTCGATACTCCAGTTATAACTTCCCAGCCTTTAGTGGTTCCAGACGTTCAATATGTGGGAGGACCAAAGGGAGTGCATTACGGATCATCAGCAATGACTCAGGCTTTAGGGTCATACTTCCAACCAGCAGGATCCCATCCTCAGCACATAGGATCCTTTGTAAGCTCAGGAGGATACTCAGGAGCGCAGCAGATTCAAGGGTTCTGTCCGTTTCAAGGATCATCCCAGGTTCAAGGATCCTCCTATGTTCAAGGATCCTCTCAGGTTCAAGGATCCTCCTATGTTCCAGGATCCTCCCAGGTTCAAGGATCCTCCTATGTTCCAGGATCATCCCAGGTTCAAGGATCCTCTCAGTTTCAAGGATCCTCCCAGGTTCAAGGATCTTCCTACGTCCCAGGATCCTCGCAGGTTCAAGGATCCTCTCAGTTTCATGGATCCTTCCAGATTCCAGGATCCTTAAGGAGTTTGCAATCAGGGAGTTCTGATATCCATCAGGGAGATTTTATTCCAATGCAGACCATTGCTTCTACTGGTCCATCCGTCATTCCAGAGCCCCAACAATATGGATTCACATCCGCTCTTCCTAATTTGAACCCAATGGGAGGTAACACTTTCAATAGTTCTTATACCACTAACCATGGCCTTATGCAGGATACAGGTATCAATCATGCCATGGCCAGAGAATTGCAGAAGTTAAAGGATATGATATCAAGTGTACCAGGAGTGGTCAAGCCTATCCCGGAGATTGCAGATGGGAGCCACAAGATATCTCGTTTTGCACCACCAATCTGTGATGCTGAGATACCTAAGAGGTTCCACGTGCCTACCATGAAGTTGTATGACGGTTCAACAGATCCTGAAGAACACATAGCACAGTACAGGGAAAGAATGGAGATCAATCCCATCCCAGAAAGGTTAAAGGAAGCATGTCTGTGCAAGGGATTTGGATCCACCCTTACTGGATCGGCTCTTAAATGGCTGCTAAGTCTTCCTCCTTACTATATTACCTTGTTTGCTAATCTAGTTAACCTATTTAATAACCAATTTTCTTGTAGTAGAAAATTTGAGCGTTTAACTAGTGATCTGTATAGGATAACCCAAGGTCATAATGAATCATTAAGGGATTATATCACTAAATTTAGTAAAGAATCCTTAGATATTCCTAACCTGGATATAGCTACGGCTGTTGAAGCCTTTAAAATGGGATTGCTTAGGGATTCGTTATTCTATGATGATCTTGTTATGACACCATGCAGGAATCTAGACGAGGTAAGAACCCGGGCCCTTAGGTTCATCCGGTTAGAGGATGACAAAAGGATCCAGGAGAGGTTAGCAGGATCCTCAAAGCAAGAGAAGCAAGGATCCTCATTCAAGAACAACAAGTTCAGATCCTATAACAAATCTGATAACCAGAATGTGCATGCTGTTGAACAAGAAGAGGATGATGAGGATTATCCTCCAATTTCTAAATATTGTTTTTCTGTTGATAACAATGAACTAATCCTTGCGATGCAGAATTTAGGTGATAAGGCTAGATGGCCCAGGAAAAATGACAGACCAGCTGCAACCAAAGATAAGTCAAAGTGGTGTGCATATCATGAAGATTTTGGGCATCTCACAGAAGAATGCATTGCACTAAGAAAAGAAATTGGATATTTGTTGAGCAAGGGGCACTTGAAAGAATTACTGGGGAGAAAGAAGTCAAGGACTCAGGATCCTGAAAGGATCCAAGAGAAAGCTCCAGCCCCTCTAGCAGATGCACAAGTGATAAACTTTATTTCTGGAGAATCAGACATTTGTGGAACATCATTCTCTGCAGCTAAAAGACATGCAAAGGAAACCAAGATGGATAATGGAGATAGACCCATTCGAACATCCAGTGTCTACGAAGGAAAAGTTATAACTTTTGATGAGGATGATCGTGTTGACATTCAGGATCCTCATCACGATGGTTTGGTTATCACTCTTTTTATTTCTAACCATTTTGTTCGCAGGATCCTTATAGATGGAGGAAGCTCTGTGAACATTATCCAGCTCGATGTCCTCAAGAAGATGAATATTCCTGAATCTGATATCATACCAAGATCCTCTGTGCTCGTGGGATTCAGTGGCGAGACTAAGAATACTCAGGGGGACATTAAACTCCCAATCTATATCGAAGGCCTACATTCTTACCAAAAATTCTGTGTTATTGACTGTTTATCTTGTTGTAATGTTATCCTTGGCAGGCCTTGGATACATGACATGAAGGCAGTCCCATCCACTTATCATCAATGTGTGAAGCTTCCTAGCCCTTGGGGAATAGTGAAGATTGATAGTGATCAGCAAGAAGCTAAGAACTGCTACACCTCATCAATGAAACCAGCCTCAAAGTCGAGGGAGCAATAGCAATTAAAGCATCCTCCAAGGGATGTCCTGGAGGCAAGAGAGCGGATGTAGTAGAAATCCTTATGGATCCTGATGATCCTGAATCTAAAGTTTATTTAGGATCAAGGATCCTTGGCGAAATGAAGGAAGACCTCATATCCTTCCTCAAAAGGAGAAAGACTACCTTTGCATGGAAACACGAAGACATGACAGGTATATCTAAAGATATAATCACTCACAAACTTGGCATTGATAGGTCTATCAAACCAATCCATCAAAAAAGGAGGAAATTTGCACCAGAAAGAAATGCCATTATCCAGGAGGAGGTAGAGAAATTACTCCGAGCAGGTATGATTAGGGAGGTCAAGTATCCAAGATGGTTGGCCAATGTGGTTGTTGTTCAAAAGAAAAACGGAAAGTGGAGGGTATGTGTCGAATTCACTGATTTAAATAAGGCATGTCCCAAGGATCCTTTCCCATTACCCCACATTGACTCCATGGTGGATGCAACTGCGGGTCATGAACTGTTAACTTTTATGGATGCTTCATCTGGATTTCAACAAATTCAGATGGAACCATCCGATCAAGAGGATACAGCCTTTATGACTCCAACTGGTATATACTGTTATATTGCTATGCCATTTGGACTAAGAAATGCAGGTGCAACTTATCAAAGGCTAGTGAATATGATGTTCAAAGATCAGATTGGAAAAACTATGGAGGTTTACATAGACGATATGGTGGTAAAATCCAAAAAGGCTGAGGATCACCAAAGGGACTTGGAGGAAGCATTCAATATCCTTAACAAATATAACATGAAACTTAATCCTTCGAAATGTCACTTTGGTGTTAAAGCAGGTAAATTCTTAGGATATATGGTGACAAAGAGAGGCATTGAAGCCAGTCCAGAACAAATCAAAGCTATAGTGAACATCAAGTCCCCTGCCAATGCTAAGGATGTTCAGAGGTTAACAGGCAGGATTGCAGCTTTAAACAGATTCATATCCAAATCCTCAGAAAAGTGCAAGGAATTTTATGATATCATAAGGAAGAACAAGAAATTCGAGTGGACTGAGAAGCATGAAAGTGCCCTAAGAGCTCTTAAGGATTACCTATCCTCGGCCCCGGCCTTGATGAAACCAGAAAAAGGAGATGTGTTATCCTTATATCTTGCGGTATCCTCAAAAGCAGTAAGTGCCGTCCTTGTTAAGGATCACGAAGGTACACAACATCCTGTCTATTATGTAAGTAAGAGTTTACTTGATGCTGAATCCAGGTATTCACACTTAGAAAAACTTATCCTTGCATTAATTATGGCATCTACTAAATTGAGACATTATTTTGAAACTCATGCCATTATTGTCAAAACTAATTTTCCAATTAAGAATGTCCTCAGGAAACCTGAAATGTCAGGAAGGATGGCTAAGTGGGCAGTGAAGCTTAGTGCATATGATATAAGATATGAGCCCAGGACAGCCATTAAATCCCAAGCATTAGCTGACTATGTGGCAGATTTCAGTAGTGATTTGCAAAAGGAAGCTGAATTAGAAGTCCAGCAGCTTGAGGAGACCAAGGATCCTTGGATACTCTATACTGATGGATCCTCAAATGTCAAAGGAACAGGGCTTGGAATACTACTAAAATCGCCACAGGGGGACATAATACCCCACTCTATAGCTTGTGAGTTCCAAACTACTAACAATGAGGCTGAATATGAAGCCTTGATAGCGGGTTTGCAAATTGCTAAGCATATGAGGATCAGGTATCTTGAGGTACATGTAGATTCTTTGTTAATCACTAATCACTTTAATGGTTCCTATGCTGTTAAAGGTGAAAAGCTAACCAAATATTTGGAGATAGTCAAAGAATTGGCACTCTCTTTTGTTTCCTTTAGTTTGACACAGGTACCAAGGGAAGAAAATGCAGAAGCTGATGCATTGGCTAATCTAGGATCATCTTTGAAGATCCCGGAGGATATAAGTATCCCCATTATCCATATCCTGGCTCCTGCCATCGAGGATCACGTGGCTATGGAAATAGGAGAGGATTCCACAATTATCCCTAGTGAGGATACTCAATCTCATTCAGGATCATGGATCCTCCCAATCATGAGATACTTACAACATGGATCCTAAGAATGCTACAGGCCAAACTCCATTCTCTTTGGTATTTGGGGCAGAATAAGTGATCCCTACAGAAATGGTGGTTCCAACTGCTAGAACAAGTATTCGTGATCCTGAGGAGAATGATGAGAACTTGGTTCAAGACCTGGATACTATAGAAGAAATCAGAGATTTGGCAAGGATAAGGATGGCCAGTTATCAGCAAAGGATGGCCGGTGTTTACAACAAAAATGTCAGGATCAGGAAGTTCCAAATTGGTGATATGGTGTTGAGGAAAGCATTTCAAAATACCACCAATCCTGCTGATGGAAAGTTGGCACCAAAGTGGGAAGGACCCTACTTGATTGAAGCAGAGGCAGGAAAGGGGGCATATCGATTGCTAACAATGGAAGGTGATTTGCTACCTAGAGCCTGGAATGCTGTCCATTTGAAGAAATACTTCATGTGATAAGGATCCATGATCCTCACATGATAAGTATCCTTGAAGGATCCTTGAAGCACAGATGATCCTCATTATGGTAACATTCTAATCTCAAACTATTTCATTTCCTTACTTTCTCACATAAGGATAAGGATCCTGTATCCTTTATCCCCCTTTTCACGTGATTCTGAGTTTTGAAGGATCAGGTACTCTTAGCAAAAGGATGGTTATTCACAAAAGCAACCAATTACTTGGGGTTGACCCCAGTTATTTGGGCTTGACCCCAGTTCCGCCAGTAGCGCACGATGATCCTGGTATAGTTCATGGCAGTGGGACCAGTACTCGTTTTAGGGGCTGATAATTCCATTGTACTGGCTATACCTAGGATCCTACGTATAATGGTAGACGTACCATACATCCGTTCCTAAGGTTTCTAACGTCTTCACGTTAGCTAAGGTTTTGACATTTTCATGTCACTAAGTTTGGATAGTCGCCAGTAAGGGCCATACTCCAGTTTACACAAGTTATCCTTGGGCTTGTCCCCAGTTATCCTTGGGCTTGTCCCCAGTTACTAACTTGTCTTTTATATTGGCTTAGTCCCAAGTTATGTTCTATTTCAGGTTTTCGAAGTTAAACAATTAAGGATCCTTGATCCTTACTTCTTACTAAAGTTTGTCTTATGGTTATCCTGGTTATAGTATTAAGGGTTAGGATCCTAACTTGGATCCCCAGGTATGATCCTTAACTATTTTGATTTTTTTCATTGTTTATTTGAATAACCCTTGTACTTTGACAACTGAACTCAAGATCCTTAAAATATATCACTTTTTGGAATTTTTCAACTATAGGATATTTGATCCTGGATCGTATCCTAAATATTTTTTTTATCTAATTTGTTCAACTTTTCTTATTTAGACAAGTGTATATCAAAACAATTAAAAAGACAAACAAGGATAACAACACAAGATAAGCCAAAAAAGATTAAAGTTATTTTATTAACAAAAGTTTAACCATTGAAGGTTGTCAAAATTGCCAACCCACGTTTCTACCAGCAAAACGTGGCCCGTCCACATGGGTTGGCAACGGGTGTCCATTGTTTATGCGGTTATAGCAAGTGCAGGAGATCAAAAGACGGCAGGATCACAATGGCTTCATCCCCTAAACAGAGGATCCCTCCACCATTTGTAATCCTACCTATTATCCAAAGGATCCTAGATCCTTAATCCTAAAACTATTGTTCAAATACAAACCAACCATTGTTTAACAAAAACCACCACCAAACCAAAAAACAAGAAAAAATGGGCTCCGGCTATGTCTAGAAGTGTCCATCATTGCCCATTGCTGCAGCCTACACCTTCGCTGCATCACCATCTCCAGCTCCACTAGCTTCACCACCATGATCCTTGCCACTGCCTCCAGCCTCGATCGTCAGGATCTCCTCAGCCTCCTCCTCGTCATCCAGTTCAGCCAGCCTTGCCTTCCAGCCTTCCACATCCCAGTTGCTCCTGTCGAAGTCGGGATCCTGAGCTTCCAAGGCCATCTGCAATTTGGTCTTGTACATCGCTATGGCAGCAGAAACTTTAGCATCCTGGGTGATCTCATGCTTCTCGTAATCAGCATTGATCAGAACTTTGGCCGTTTCAGCTTTGGCATTTTGGAGGTCCTTTTGGAGCTCAGCAATCTTAAGATCCTTGAGCACTGTGACTTGTTGGAGGTCAGCAATCTTCTTGTCCTGCTCCTCGACATGCCCAACGTAGTCTTCAATCTCAGCAAATTTCTGCAAAGAAGATATAGAACAGTTCAAGAACGGGTGATCCTCAAATAAGCTGGATACCTAAAGCAGGGATAAGGATCCTTACATCGTTGAAGTATTCAAGGAACTGATGGCGGATCAGGGGCAGACCTTGCAGATCCTCCACTTCATAGGCTTTTCTTTTCTTGCCACCCCTTCCTTTAACGGGTGCCTTGGGAATCGAAGCAGTTGGGCTGGCAGGAAGCTTCTTCTTAGAGGATCGTACGGTGTCAAGCTTAGTGACACTAAACCTGGAGGCAGATTTTGAAGCTTTTCCAGCACCTGCACATTCAAATCAAGATAAGTATCCTTATCCTATTTCTATTTAACTATTTATTTAAATCTTTAACTATACAAAAAACAGGATACTTACTTGACATGGTTACTGAGCCTGAGGATACCTCTTGAGAATCCTGGGTGGTTGTCTTGAATGATCTTGTTTCAGGGTCGAGTCTTCTAAAAGCAGCAAGCCTTTCCTTGGTAGCAAGAGACGGTTTGAGGTGCGAAACAGTGATAGCTGCATATCATAAAACAAAAGGGGGGTTAGTGATCTTATCACAAGAGCAGGATTATTCGGTGATCCTTCTCAGGATCCTCTGTCCTACCATGGGTGGACCACTTCCTGGGTAGATCCTTTCCGTTTGGGATAGAGTCTCTTCTGACAAAGAAAAAGCGTCGTTTCCAGTTTGTATCGTTCTTGGTGGCTTTAAGAATAGGGTGTTCTTCACCAGGTTTTCATTTAAACAAACATCGGTGGGATCCAAACGTTGTGAGATCATACATCTCACCCAACTCCGTCATTCCTAGATCAATCCCTTCCTGCTCGATGATCCTTTCAAGAGTATATAAGACCCTTCAGATCATCGGCATAGCTTGGATGTAGGAGATGCCGGTAAGGGAGAAAAAGGATTGGGTAAAGGCTGGAAAAGGATAGGTGTATCCTATGGTGAATGGGGTAACAGGAAAGGCAATCCAAGTTTCAGAGATATAGTCGCTCAAAGCAGTGGGATCAAAGGATTTGATAACGGTGTTCGCCGGGAAACAATAGCGAATTTTATCAATTTGTGGATCGGTGAAACAACAACGTTCTTTTTCGGAATCTTTGATGATCCCTTGGCTCTTTAAGGGGCTGTTCTTCTCGTGATCCTTGTTCGGTGAGTTTCGGAGCATCATTTTTGACGAGATGATGGTAAAGAAAGAAAAGCAGAGTAAGAGAAGGAAGAAGAGGAAAAGAGAATACCTGAATAAGTCTTCTGATGAGGATTTAAAGATGAAACGCTCGGATTTAAATGCCCTCTCGCTCTTATCTCTAACTACCATTTATAATGATGATTTTGCAGGATAAGTCACCTCAGTGACGTCAGGATTCCAACGGCTAGTTCGATCTTAACGGCTATATATCCATTAGTTTGTTACGGATAAGATCGACAAAATACAACTCGTTTATTTACAATATTACTCCTTATATTTTGGGGGCAATTGTTAGGGGAGGATTTCTTAATGACCTGTGATCCTCAAGTGTTTTCCTGTTTGGTGATCCTTACTTCTGTGACAATTAGTGATCCTCGGAAGTATTTCAGGATCAGGATCAGGATCATGGATCATCCTAAGGATCCTTATACTAATGATTGTTCACTTTGAATTCGGTATTGTTTTGCAGGAGTACCGGATTGGACTTGGTCATGGCGACATTCCTGGAGAATATTCTCTTTAATTCTGCACGTGCTGGACCATTTGTGAACGTTATGGAGAACGTGGGGAGAAGGCACGAAATGCGGATAGTTAGTTAAGCTAGATATTTTCTAATTTAAAGGGGGTAGCGAGCTAATTTTTAGAACACTTGGCTATTTTTGGCTACACACACTCGTACAACTGCACTCACCAGCTCTCGGCAAAACACTTAGCATTTTTCATACATTTCTACACGATACACTATAGTGATCCTTGTACTTAGCTCGCTATCATCCGAAGTTGTAAAAGAATTGTTGTTTAATTTGAGTTGGTGATCGGTAGTTTCCATCACCCGAGGTTTTTTATGCCGGAGATCATTCATTGATCAAGGGCTTTTTCCTCGTATAAATCTTTGTGTCTCTTGTGCAATTCATTTCTGAGTGATCCTCATTATTGTTAATCAATTCAAGCATCATACCCCGTAACAGAGAGTTTGGTTGCATTATCCTCATCTGATTTTTGACCAAAACAGTTTGGCGCCCACCGTGGGGCAATTGGTGCTTCATTCCTAAGAAATTATCATTTTTGTGATCATTTCGGTTCGTTACATCCAAGCAGATGGCTTCATCATCAAAGAACACCTCCAGTGCGATGTCTGCAGTCAATTCATCCCAGGGCATTCCACCTTTGCCTCCACCACCTTCTGGACCTCAGAAAAATGCCGAGAAGAAACCAACTCCCATTTTCTCAAAACCTCCAACTTCTTCTGCTTCTTATACTCCCACTACTAGTGACTTGTTTACTCTGATTTTGCAGATGAAGGAGCATATACAGCAGCAGGATAAGACCAATGAAAGGATTCTTAGAGAAATTGGAGACATCAAGAAACAGATGAGATCGGCAGAGGATCATTCCCCACTGATGCCCAGGTCTTTGAATTTCGATACTCCAGTTATAACTTCCCAGCCTTCAGTGGTTCCAGACGTTCAATATGTGGGAGGACCAAAGGGAGTGCATTACGGATCATCAGCAATGACTCAGGCTTCAGGGTCATACTTCCAACCAGCAGGATCCCATCCTCAACATATAGGATCCTTTGTAAGCTCAGGAGGATACTCAGGAGCTCAGGAGGATACTCAGGAGCGCATCAGATTCAAGGGTTCTGTCCGTTTCAAGGATCATACCAGGTTCAAGGATCCTCCTATGTTCAAGGATCCTCTCAGGTTCAAGGATCCTCCTATGTTCCAGGATCCTCCCAGGTTCAAGGATCCTCCTATGTTCCAGGATCATCCCAGGTTCAAGGATCCTCTCAGTTTCAAGGATCCTCCCAGGTTCAAGGATCTTCCTACGTCCCAGGATCCTCGCAGGTTCAAGGATCCTCTCAGTTTCATGGATCCTTCCAGATTCCAGGATCCTTAAGGAGTTTGCAATCAGGGAGTTCCGATATCCATCAGGGAGATTTTATTCCAATGCAGATCATTGCTTCTACTGGTCCATCCGTCATTCCAGAGCCCCAACAATATGGATTCACATCCGCTCTTCCTAATTTGAACCCAATGGGAGGTAACACTTTCAATAGTTCTTATACCACTAACCATGGCCTTATGCAGGATACAGGTATCAATCATGCCATGGCCAGAGAATTGCAGAAGTTAAAGGATATGATATCAAGTGTACCAGGAGTGGTCAAGCCTATCCCGGAGATTGCAGATGGGAGCCACAAGATATCTCATTTTGCACCACCAATCTGTGATGCTGAGATACCCAAGAGGTTCCACGTGCCTACCATGAAGTTGTATGACGGTTCAACAGATCCTGAAGAACACATAGCACAGTACAGGGAAAGAATGGAGATCAATCCCATCCCAGAAAGGTTAAAGGAAGCATGTCTGTGCAAGGGATTTGGATCCACCCTTACTGGATCGGCTCTTAAATGGCTGCTAAGTCTTCCTCCTTACTCTATTACCTCATTTGCTAATCTAGTTAACCTATTTAATAACCAATTTTCTTGTAGTAGAAAATTTGAGCGTTTAACTAGTGATCTGTATAGGATAACCCAAGGTCATAATGAATCATTAAGGGATTATATCACTAAATTTAGTAAAGAATCCTTAGCTATTCCTAACCTGGATATAGCTACGGCTGTTGACGCCTTTAAAATTGGATTGCTTAGGGATTCATTATTCTATGATGATCTTGTTATGACACCATGCAGGAATCTAGACGAGGTAAGAACCCGGGCCCTTAGGTTCATCCGGTTAGAGGATGACAAAAGGATCCAGGAGAGGTTAGCAGGATCCTCAAAGCAAGAGAAGCAAGGATCCTCATTCAAGAACAACAAGTTCAGATCCTATAACAAATCTGATAACCAGAATGTGCATGCTGTTGAACAAGAAGAGGATGATGAGGATTATCCTCCAATTTCTGAATATTGTTTTTCTGTTGATAACAATGAACTAATCCTTGCGATGCAGAATTTAGGTGATAAGGCTAGATGGCCCAGGAAAAATGACAGACCAGCTGCAACCAAAGATAAGTCAAAGTGGTGTGCATATCATGAAGATTTTGGGCATCTCACAGAAGAATGCATCGCACTAAGAAAAGAAATTGGATACTTGTTGAGCAAGGGGCACTTGAAAGAATTACTGGGGAGAAAGAAGTCAAGGACTCAGGATCCTGAAAGGATCCCAGAGAAAGCTCCATCCCCTCCAGCAAATGCACAAGTGATAAACTTTATTTCTGGAGGATCAGACATTTGTGGAACATCCTTCTCTGCAGCTAAAAGACATGCAAAGGAAACCAAGATGGATAATGGAGATAGACCCATTCGAACATCCAATGTCTACGAAGGAAAAGTTATAACTTTTGATGAGGATGATCGTGTTGACATTCAGGATCCTCATCACGATGGTTTGGTTATCACTCTTTTTATTTCTAACCATTTTGTTCGCAGGATCCTTATAGATGGAGGAAGCTCTGTGAACATTATCCAGCTCGATGTCCTCAAGAAGATGAATATTCCTGAATCTGATATCATACCAAGATCCTCTGTGCTCGTGGGATTCAGTGGCGAGACTGAGAATACTCTGGGGGACATTAAACTCCCAATCTATATCGAAGGCCTACATTCTTACCAAAAATTCTGTGTTATTGACTGTTTATCTTGTTGTAATGTTATCCTTGGCAGGCCTTGGATACATGACATGAAGGCAGTCCCATCCACTTTTCATCAATGTGTGAAGCTTCCTAGCCCTTGGGAAATAGTGAAGATTGATAGTGATCAGTAAGAAGCTAAGAACTGCTACACCTCATCAATGAAACCAGCCTCAAAGTCGAGGGAGCAATAGCAATTAAAGCATCCTTCAAGGGATGTCCTGGAGGCAAGAGAGCAGGATGTAGTAGAAATCCTTATGGATCCTGAATCTAAAGTTTATATAGGATCAGGGATCCTTGGCGAAATGAAGGAAGACCTCATATCCTTCCTCAAAAGGAGAAAGACTACCTTTGCATGGAAACACGAAGACATGACAGGTATATCTAAAGATATAATCACTCACAAACTTGGCATTGATAGGTCCATCAAACCAATCCATCAAAAAAGGAGGAAATTTGCACCAGAAAGAAATGCCATTATCCAGGAGGAGGTAGAGAAATTACTCCGAGCAGGTATGATTAGAGAGGTCAAGTATCCAAGATGGTTGGCCAATGTGGTTGCTGTTCAAAAGAAAAACGGAAAGTGGAGGGTATGTGTCGATTTCATTGATTTAAATAAGGCATGTCCCAAGGATCCTTTCCCATTACCCCACATTGACTCCATGGTGGATGTAACTGCGGGTCATGAACTGTTAACTTTTATGGATGCTTCATCTGGATTTCAACAAATTCAGATGGAACCATCCGATCAAGAGGATACAGCCTTTATGACTCCAACTGGTATATACTGTTATATTGCTATGCCATTTGGACTAAGGAATGCAGGTGCAACTTATCAAAGGCTAGTGAATATGATGTTCAAGGATCAGATTGGACAAACTATGGAGGTTTACATAGACGATATGGTGGTAAAATCCAAAAAGGCTGAGGATCACCTAAGGGACTTGGAGGAATCATTCAATATCCTTGACAAATATAACATAAAGCTTAATCCTTCAAAATGTCACTTTGGTGTTAAAGTAGGTAAATTCTTAGGATATATGGTGACAAAGAGAGGCATTGAAGCCAGTCCAGAACAAATCAAAGCTATAGTGAACATCAAGTCCCCTGCCACTGCTAAGGATGTTCAGAGGTTAACAGGCAGGATTGCAGCTTTAAACAGATTCATATCCAAATCCTCAGAAAAGTGCAAGGAATTCTATGATATCCTAAGGAAGAACAAGAAATTCGAGTGGACTGAGAAGCATGAAAGTGCCCTAAGAGCTCTTAAGGATTACCTATCCTCGGCCCCGGCCTTGATGAAACCAGAAAAAGGAGATGTGTTATCCTTATATCTTGCGGTATCCTCAAAAGCAGTAAGTGCCGTCCTTGTTAAGGATCACGAAGGTACACAACATCCTGTCTATTATGTAAGTAAGAGTTTACTTGATGCTGAATCCAGGTATTCACACTTAGAAAAACTTATCCTTGCATTAATTATGGCATCTACTAAATTGAGACATTATTTTGAAACTCATGCCATTATTGTCAAAACTAATTTTCCAATTAAGAATGTCCTCAGGAAACCTGAAATGTCAGGAAGGATGGCTAAGTGGGCAGTGAAGCTTAGTGCATATGATATAAGATATGAGCCCAGGACAGCCATTAAATCCCAAGCATTAGCTGACTATGTGGCAGATTTCAGTAGTGATTTGCAAAAGGAAGCTGAATTAGAAGTCCAGCAGCTTGAGGAGACCAAGGATCCTTGGATACTCTATACTGATGGATCCTCAAATGTCAAAGGAACAGGGCTTGGAATACTACTAAAATCGCCACAGGGGGACATAATACCCCACTCTATAGCTTGTGAGTTCCAAACTACTAACAATGAGGCTGAATATGAAGCCTTGATAGCGGGTTTGCAAATTGCTAAGCATATGAGGATCAGGTATCTTGAGGTACATGTAGATTCTTTGTTAATCACTAATCACTTTAATGGTTCCTATGCTGTTAAAGGTGAAAAGCTAACCAAATATTTGGAGATAGTCAAAGAATTGGCACTCTCTTTTGTTTCCTTTAGTTTGACACAGGTACCAAGGGAAGAAAATGCAGAAGCTGATGCATTGGCTAATCTAGGATCATCTTTGAAGATCCCGGAGGATATAAGTATCCCCATTATCCATATCCTGGCTCCTGCCATCGAGGATCACGTGGCTATGGAAATAGGAGAGGATTCCACAATTATCCCTAGTGAGGATACTCAATCTCATTCAGGATCATGGATCCTCCCAATCATGAGATACTTACAACATGGGGAGATTCCTACAAGAGAAAACCCTAGGGCTTTCAAAATTAAGGTATCTCAATTCACAATTTTAAATAATATGTTGTATAAACGATCTCTTGCAGGACCATATTTAAGATGCATTGAGGATCCTGAAATCCAAGAAGTTTTAAAAGACTTCCATGAAGGAGATTGTGGAAACCACACTGGGGGCAGGGCATTATTCTCAAGGATCCTGAGGACAGGATACTATTGGCCAACTATGAAGAGAGATGCTGTGAAGTATGCTAAGAAATGTAATCCTTGTTAGAGACACAGCAATATCCTTCATCAACCAGTTAAATTTTTGCATCCTA
This sequence comes from Helianthus tuberosus, assembly GCA_030545235.1. Classification (NCBI taxonomy): domain Eukaryota; kingdom Viridiplantae; phylum Streptophyta; class Magnoliopsida; order Asterales; family Asteraceae; genus Helianthus; species Helianthus tuberosus. The sequence goes on along the minus strand of CM060353.1, from coordinate 132,982,813 downwards.
TATCCTCCTCTTGGCCATTTATGAGATGGGGTATGGATATAGTTGGTAAGCTCCCTAAAGCACCTGGTGGAAAAGTGTTCATGCTTGCAATGACTGATTACTTCTCCAAGTGGATAGAGGCTGAAGCTTTTGCCCAAATCAGAGAAAAGGAAGTTATATCCTTCATTAAAAGAAATATTATAACTAGATTTGGTATTCCTTCTGAAATTATATGTGATAATGGTTCCCAATTTATTGGGGGCAGAACTACTAACTTTTGTGACAGCTGGGGGATTAAGATGATAACATCAACACCAGTCCACCCACAAGCTAATGGTCAGGCAGAATCATCCAATACACTACAACAAAAATGGCTTTTTAGGACCTTTTCTGTGGGACACTTGTAAAAGCGGGTCCTAAAAAACTATTTAATATGACTAATGAACTTTTGGGGTCCTTTTATAATAAACTCTACTAAACCGGTGTCCTAAAAACTATTTAATAGGATGGATGATTTTTGGGGTCCTATTATCATATAATTTAATAGGACACTTAAAATGTAGATCCTAATAAAGTACTTTATAAGACATTTAATTGTTAGTGTCCCATTATGTGGTACTGTATTAGGACACTTGACCATCTGGGGTCCTATTATAACATAACTTAATAGGACACGTTGTAGTTAAGTCATAAATGTTCAGTGTTATAGGACCCTTTCTAGTCGAAGTCATATTAGAACTTAACTTAATAGGACACTTGACACTTGGGTCTTATAACTTTAAACTTTATAGGACGCTTAATTATTGTGGTGTTATTATAATACACTGTAATAGGACACTTGATATTTGAGTCATAAAACATTAGTTTTATAGGACGCTTATTCGCTAGAGTTCTATTATAACATAACTTAATAGGACACTTGACACTAGGGTTTTATAACTTTAACCTTTATAGGACGCTTAATCATTATGGTGTTATTATAATACACCGTAATAGGACACTTGATATTTGAGTCGTAAAACATAAGTTTTATAGGACGTTTATTCGCTAGAGTTTTATAATAACACTAGGTTATTGACCCGTGATTACACGGGATGGTGGTAAACAAACAATAATTTTGAAACTAAAGTTTCATCATTCATCCTGCTACATTCATTTCCACCCTAGGTTGTGGTTTTCTCTGGTTGAAAGTGGGACACAAACTCAATCAAATTTTTTTGAATGGCCAACTCAAACTTTCATTCATAAATTAAAACCGAGCAAGGTGTTGGGGTATACACCATCCAAACCTCACAGTTACACCATTACATTAAATTAAAGTACATAAGAATTTTTGTCTAGCCTATACATGACAAGTCAAAACTACTCCATCTATTCCAAGTGAGTTCCAATCCTAAGTACTTTATGTTAGAACATACGAGGCAATATCTGATCTAACCCAGCAGATGTACTAGTTGTGCCACTAATTTAGGTTTTTAGTGACACTTTACGTATGCCACATTTGCTTCGCATACACTTATAATGGCATTTAGTTTATTTAGTTTGAGTGTTACTATATACACTATACTCTACAACACATTACTCTATAACAATTGTCAATAAATACAACAATATTTTTAATTATTATTCATTAATCATATATTTTTTTAATGAATGCAACCTTTTCTTTAATTATTACCAAATATATCTTTTTTTTTTTTTTAAACGACGACTTTCTTGTGTTAGGCCACACACTTTCCAAATTGAAGAGTCTCGCTGCCACACTCTAACCAGACTATGTTGTCTTAACCGGGCCCACGTTGGCTTCAAGAGTTTGGCTTGGGCTTCCCCTAGGAAACCACACCGTCGACTGCAACTTGACAAACTTGTGCCAATACAAGAGCTGAACACTCTCTAGTGTAACACACGATGGGACGAAAACTCGGGTGGGCTCCGGATAAAACCTGACACCTCTACAAGGAGGCTAGGCTCTATCCATTATTGCCTAACCTACTAAAGTTACATAAGTAAGGTTTCGACCCGAACAGTTTAGACGCGAACCGTTTCGACCCGAACAATTTAGACCGAACTGTTTAGACGAAAACCTCGTACCGTTTCGACCCTTACCGTTTCAACGCGAAACGTTTCGACCCGAACAGTTTAGACGCGAATCGTTTTGACCTGTACTGTTTCCACCCATACCGTTTCAACCCGAACCGGGGGTTGTGGGTGTCGGGTGATGGATTCCAATTCTTTTGACAACCAAACACATAAAAAATAGAACTGAGATTCCAATTCCAACAATTTCCATTTACAATTGTAATGTTTAAATTCCAAATCCAATTCTTTCAAATTCTAATTCCTATACAAATTACAATTCCAATTTCAAAACATTTCTCGAACCAAACGCCCCTAAATTGGTGATTACACAATGTAACGCAAATAAATTTCCGCTCTCAAACATTTCAATTTCCTTCTCAATCTTTTCCAAGACCGCCTAATTTGCCCCCCACCCTCCAAACTCCCCTCTAATTTTTTCAATTTTTTTCCCACCATCGATCCATTTTCCCACTCTGTATAAGACCGCTTCATTTGCAAGGCAGTGAACGGCAAAATAACCGTGTGTGTTTTCTCATCAGCTTCTACGCCATAGGTAATACTTTGTCTCATGTTGTTTCTCATCACCAAAGGTTCTACTTCAGACTTCGAATTTACATTCGTGTGCATGTTCTAGGGTTACTCAGTTTGTGGCCTTGTATTTTGTTTGTTTTTTATTCAATTATAGACACATCAGAATGTTTAATTTTGTAGTCTTAATAGATTTAATGGGTTTTGTGTGATCTAGGGTTCTGAATGGAATTGTGTTTGTTGGAATTCATATTTGGGCTATTTAATTTCGGTGCCCTAAATTTACTTATGGGGTTTGAAACAAGGCATTGTAGTTGTTTATATAGACCTGGCAAACGGGTCGGGTTGGGTCGGGTTATGGGTCAAAACGAGTTCGGGTCGAAACAAGTTCGGGTTAAAAAGGGTTGTTTTGGTTCGGGTCGAAACGGTTTCGGGTCAGAACAGGTTCGGGTCGGAACGGGTTCGGGACAATGTTGCCAGTGAATTGGAACTTCTTAATAATTTAATCTAGAAACAAAGCTATACAATTTTGAGTTTAGTTTATACTTTATACTCTACCCGACTATCTGATGAACTCCGAATCTGAATATAGCTAACGAATGATCACTACACTTGAATCTTGCGTTTATTCTTGATAGAGATTTTTGGTCGAAATGGTACTGGTCGAAACGGTTCGCGTTGAAACGGTACTGGTCGAAACAGTACGGGTCGAAACGATTCGATTCGAAACGGTACAGGTCGAAACGGTACGGGTCGAAACGGTTCGATTCGAAACGGTACTGGTCGAAACGGTACGGGTCGAAACGGTTCGCGTCGAAACGGTTCCCGTCGAAACGGTACTGGTCGAAACGGTACGGGTCGAAACGGTGCGAAACTCGTTCCGACCCGAAACTCGTCTCGTGCGGGAACTCGTGTCGGCCCAAAACCCGTTGCGATCCGAAACCCGTCCCATGCAGAAACCCGTGTCGGCCCGAAACCCGACCCGAACCGACCCCGTTCCGATCCAAAACATGTGTCGTGCCGAAACCCGTCTCGGCCCGAAACTCAATTTAACTGAACCCATTCCGATCCGAAACATGCCCCGTTTCTTTAAGACACTAACCCCCATCGACCCATTTCTTTAATGTTGTCGACCCGCTTTGACCCGAAAATAACAAGATGGAATTTAAAGTGACTCATTGTGACCCATTTAGTTAAAATATCTTACCCAAACCAACCCATATAATTTTAAAAGCAACCTAAATTGACTCATTTGCAAGGCTTTGGGTCAAGATTGCCCCCTCTAGATCTAGGGTTCTGAATAGAATTGTGTTTGTTGGAATTTGTCTATAAATTACTAAGGATCGTATTTATTATAATATGTGTTTTAATTTTTGGTGAGGCTGATGAATGGTGTCTAGGTTTTTGAATTTTTAAGTTCACTAGTTTAAAGCACCATATTTGACTTTAAACTCTATGAAAGTTGCTTAACCTTTTGTTAGAGGTGGAAGTATAATTTTTTGAACATGTACTATATACCTGTTTTGTTTCTTCTGGCTTAATTTGATTTACAGTCAGGTTTCTATTTCTCTTTGTGAGTTGGAAGTTGGAACATACATAATCTTATGACCCAATTCATGTTCAAGTTATTTAGAACATCGGTTTCAGTTCCAAATGTTTTCTTTTTTATTTAAATGAATGTGACTACACGGTTTAAGGCGGAGCTAATATATGAGGTACGGTGTCACACGACACCTTTGATTTTTGAAATTTATATAGTGTATAATAGGAAATATTGTTCGACACAAAACTTTTCTATTGTTAGGGCTTATTATCTTTTAAGTTGCACTAACTACTTTTAACTTTATTTATAGTTTTTATTCTTTTATCTTTCTTTTTATAAATCTTTATTTCTTAGTTATTTGGGCCTTTTATGAATGATTTAATGAGATTTTTCTTTTTTGTGTACACCGGTAATAGAAGATAAAAGTATGCAAGGACAAAGCTCCAAAAGACATATGAATGATTATGAAAAGAGTAGAATGTCAAGGGTTCAAGAGAACCAAAAAAATTACAAGCTTTAGGATTGAAAAATATTGCTAAATCTTTGACAAGTCTAGCAGAGAGTGACAAAATAAAGAAAAAGAAATCAATGGATACCAACGACAAAGATATAGATGTAGAGTATATGCCTGGTTCTGATGTTGATGTTGAGCAAGATTATCAAGAAGCTGCTACAAAAATCTTTAAAAAGGTACTAATATCAAATACCGATAATATACTTTCTTTCGGTTTCTTCTCTAAGATCTGTTCTTTAAATTGTTGTGCATGGTTAAAGTTTATCAAATTAGGTGAGTGGATGACCAGAATGGTGTGAGGTAAACGTTCAAGTACCAATAAAAAAAGATGAAAACTTGGTAAGACCATATGGTTTATTTTCTACAATTCAAGATTGTATTGGTGCATCCATCGAATGGCCCTATCCATTCATCTCGGTATGTATTTGTTAAACATGTGATACAAATAATTTTAATATCATGGAACTTAATGCTTATACATGGATGATTTATTTGTAGGTAGTCCATGAGGATTGAGGACGCATGATGACTCAAGATTTTTTGCTTCTTATTTATTTAATTGCTTTTAATTTCTTTCTTAAATGTTAAGACTTTATGTTAGATAATGTTATAACTTATTTATGGTTAGTGTTTTTGTTATGAATATGCTTATTTGAAATATAATGAAGTTTTATTTCTTTCATTAGTTGATGTTATACAATAACTATTAGGATGTTATATGTTGATGGGCTGTTTATAAAATTGGTTTTATAATCTTATTTGGGATATTAGGACCATTTTCTTGATATTAAAGTAGCTATAACGTTATATCATAAGGGTCCCATAAATTAATTTTTAAGAACGCTTGTATGTGTATCAAAATATTAAAAGTAGGTAATCACATATTAGAACATTGTAAAAGTGTTATAATATGTTCTTTTTAGGACGGTATTTAAGTTGTCTATAAACATATTATGCGACCATAAAATTGGTTTCATAATCTTATTTGGTATATTAGGACCCTTTTCTTGGTACTAAATTAACTATAATGTTACATCATAAGGGTCATATTAATTAATTTCTAAGGACGCTTGTAATTGTATCAAAAGATTAAAAGTATGTAAGCACATGTTAGAACATCGTAAAAGTGTCCTAATATGTTTTTATTAGGACACTATTTGGTTGTTCAAAGACATATTACGCAACCATAAAATTGGTTTCATAATCTTATTTGAGATGTTAGGACGCTTTTTTAGTTCCGAAACTTATTACGACCCCTTTACATGAAACGCTTTTACCGTTGGTCCTATTAAATGAAAGGTCTTATAAAATAGCATTTTAGGACGCTTTTGCGCGTACTAAAAACCCAGTTTTCTTGTAGTGATAAGATCATCATCAACAATTTGAAAAAGAAGCTTGGATCCAAGAAAGGGAAATGGGCAGAAGAACTACCTTATGTGCTTTGGGCTGATAGGACAACTCCTAAGAATGCTACAGGCCAAACTCCATTCTCTTTGGTATTTGGGGCAGAATAAGTGATCCCTACAGAAATGGTGGTTCCAACTGCTAGAACAAGTATTCGTGATCCTGAGGAGAATGATGAGAACTTGGTTCAAGACCTGGATACTATAGAAGAAATCAGAGATTTGGCAAGGATAAGGATGGCCAGTTATCAGCAAAGGATGGCCGGTGTTTACAACAAAAATGTCAGGATCAGGAAGTTCCAAATTGGTGATATGGTGTTGAGGAAAGCATTTCAAAATACCACCAATCCTGCTGATGGAAAGTTGGCACCAAAGTGGGAAGGACCCTACTTGATTGAAGCAGAGGCAGGAAAGGGGGCATATCGATTGCTAACAATGGAAGGTGATTTGCTACCTAGAGCCTGGAATGCTGTCCATTTGAAGAAATACTTCATGTGATAAGGATCCATGATCCTCACATGATAAGTATCCTTGAAGGATCCTTGAAGCACAGATGATCCTCATTATGGTAACATTCTAATCTCAAACTATTTCATTTCCTTACTTTCTCACATAAGGATAAGGATCCTGTATCCTTTATCCCCCTTTTCACGTGATTCTGAGTTTTGAAGGATCAGGTACTCTTAGCAAAAGGATGGTTATTCACAAAAGCAACCAATTACTTGGGTTTGACCCCAGTTATTTGGGCTTGACCCAAGTTCCGCCAGTAGCGCACGATGATCCTGGTATAGTTCATGGCAGTGGGACCAGTACTCGTTTTAGGGGCTGATAATTCCATTGTACTGGCTATACCTAGGATCCTACGTATAATGGTAGACGTACCATACATCCGTTCCTAAGGTTTCTAACGTCTTCACGTTAGCTAAGGTTTTGACATTTTCATGTCACTAAGTTTGGATAGTCGCCAGTAAGGGCCATACTCCAGTTTACACAAGTTATCCTTGGGCTTGTCCCCAGTTATCCTTGGGCTTGTCCCCAGTTATCCTTGGGCTTGTCCCCAGTTACTAACTTGTCTTTTATATTGGCTTAGTCCCAAGTTATGTTCTATTTCAGGTTTTCGAAGTTAAACAATTAAGGATCCTTGATCCTTACTTCTTACTAAGGTTTGTCTTATGGTTATCCTGGTTATAGTATTAAGGGTTAGGATCCTAACTTGGATCCCCAGGTATGATCCTTAACTATTTTGATTTTATTCATTTTTTATTTCAATAACCCTTGTACTTTGACAACTGAACTCATGATCCTTAAAATATATCACTTTTTGGAATTTTTCAACTATAGGATATTTGATCCTGGATCGTATCCTAAATATTTTTTTTATCTAATTTGTTCAACTTTTCTTATTTAGACAAGTGTATATCAAAACAATTAAAAAGACAAACAAGGATAACAACACAAGATAAGCCAAAAAAGATTAAAGTTATTTTATTAACAAAAGTTTAACCATCGAAGGTTGTCAAAATTGCCAACCCACGTTTCTACCAGCAAAACGTGGCCCGTCCACATGGGTTGGCAACGGGTGTCCACTGTTTACGCGGTTATAGCAAGTGCAGGAGATCAAAAGACGGCAGGATCACAATGGCTTCATCCCCCAAACAGAGGATCCCTCCACCATTTGTAATCCTACCTATTATCCAAAGGATCCTAGATCCTTAATCCTAAAACTATTGTTCAAATACAAACCAACCATTGTTTAACAAAAACCACCACCAAACCTAAAAACAAGAAAAAATGGGCTCCGGCTATGTCTAGAAGTGTCCATCATTGCCCATTGCTGCAGCCTACACCTTCGCTGCATCACCATCTCCAGCTCCACTAGCTTCACCACCATGATCCTTGCCACTGCCTCCAGCCTTGATCGTCAGGATCTCCTCAGCCTCCTCCTCGTCATCCAGTTCAGCCAGCCTTGCCCTCCAGCCTTCCACATCCCAGTTGCTCCTGTCGAAGTCGGGATCCTGAGCTTCCAAGGCCATCTGCAATTTAGTCTTGTACATCGCTATGGCAGCAGAAACTTTAGCATCCTGGGTGATCTCATGCTTCTCGTAATCAGCATTGATCAGAACCTTGGCCGTTTCAGCTTTGGCGTTTTGGAGGTCCTTTTGGAGCTTAGCAATCTTAAGATCCTTGAGCACTGCGACTTGTTGGAGGTCAGCAATCTTCTTGTCCTGCTCCTCGACATGCCCAACGTAGTCTTCAATCTCAGCAAATTTCTGCAAAGAAGATAAAGAACAGTTCAAGAACGGGTGATCCTTAAATAAGCTGGATACCTAAAGCAGGGATAAGGATCCTTACATCGTTGAAGTATTCAAGGAACTGATGGCGGATCAAGGGCAGACCTTGCAGATCCTCCGCTTCTGAGGCTTTTCTTTTCTTGCCACCCCTTCCTTTAACGGGTGCCTTGGGAATCGAAGCAGTTAGGCTGGCAGGAAGCTTCTTCTTAGAGGATCGTACGGTGTCAAGCTCAGTGACACTAAACCTGGAGGCAGATTTTGAAGCTTTTCCAGCACCTGCACATTCAAATCAAGATAAGTATCCTTATCCTATTTCTATTTAACTATTTATTTAAATCTTTAACTATACAAAAAACAGGATACTTACTTGACATGGTTACTGAGCCTGAGGATACCTCTTGAGAATCCTGGGTGGTTGTCTTGAATGATCTTGTTTCAGGGTCGAGTCTTCTAAAAGCAGCAAGCCTTTCCTTGGTAGCAAGAGACGGTTTGAGGTGCGAAACAGTGATAGCTGCATATCATAAAACAAAAGGGGGGTTAGTGATCTTATCACAAGAGCAGGATTATCCGGTGATCCTTCTCAGGATCCTCTATTCTACCATGGGTGGACCACTTCCTGGGTAGATCCTTTCCGTTTGGGATAGAGTCTCTTCTGACAAAGAAAAAGCGTCGTTTCCAGTTTGTATCGTTCTTGGTGGCTTTAAGAATAGGGTGTTCTTCACCAGGTTTTCGTTTAAACAAATATCGGTGGGATCCAAACATTGTGAGATCATACATCTCACCCAACTCCGTCATTCCTAGATCAATCCCTTCCTGCTCGATGATCCTTTCAAGAGTATATAAGACCCTCCAGATCATCGGCATAGCTTGGATGTAGGAGATGCCAGTAAGGGAGAAAAAGGATAGGTGTATCCTATGGTGAATGGGGTAACAGGAAAGGCAATCCAAGTTTCAGAGATATAGTCGCTCAAAGCAGTGGGATCAAAGGATTTGATAACGGTGTTCGCCGGGAAACAATAGCGAATTTTATCAATTTGTGGATCGGTGAAACAACAGCGTTCTTTTTCGGAATCTTTGATGATCCCTTGGCTCTTTAAGGGGCTGTTCTTCTCGTGATCCTTGTTCGGTGAGTTTCGGAGCATCATTTTTGACGAGATGATGGTAAAGAAAGAAAAGCAGAGTAAGAGAAGGAAGAAGAGGAAAAGAGAATACCTGAATAAGTCTTCTGATGAGGATTTAAAGATGAAACGCTCGGATTTAAATGCCCTCTCGCTCTTATCTCTAACTGCCATTTATAATGATGATTTTGCAGGATAAGTCACCTCAGTGACGTCAGGATTCCAACGGCTAGTTCGATCTTAACGGCTATATATCCGTTAGTTTTTTACGGATAAGATCGACAAAATACAACTCGTTTATTTACAATATTACTCATTATATTTTGGGGGCAATTGTTAGGGGAGGATTTCTTAATGACCTGTGATCCTCAAGTGTTATCCGGTTTGGTGATCCTTACTTCTGTGACAATTAGTGATCCTCGGAAGTATTTCAGGATCAGGATCATGGATCATCCTAAGGATCCTTATACTAATGATTGTTCACTTTGAATTCGGTATTGTTTTGCAGGAGTACCGGATTGGACTTGGTCATGGCGACATTCCTGGAGAATATTCTCTTTAATTCTGCATGTGCTGGACCATTTGTGAACGTTATGGAGAACGTGGGGAGAAGGCACGAAATGCGGATAGTTAGTTAAGCTAGATATTTTCTAATTTAAAGGGGGTAGCGAGCTAATTTTTAGAACACTTGGCTATTTTTGGCTACACACACTCGTACAACTGCACTCACCAGCTCTCGGCAAAACACTTAGCATTTTTCATACATTTCTACACGATACACTATAGTGATCCTTGTACTTAGCTCGCTATCATCCGAAGTTGTAAAAGAATTGTTGTTTAATTTGAGTTGGTGATCGGTAGTTTCCATCACCCGAGGTTTTTTATGCCGGAGATCATTCATTGATCAAGGGCTTTTTTGTGACAACTCAAGTTTCCAAGGCTCCATCTTCGCATTAATTGCACGTTAATCGTTTATATTGTTTGTTTACACGACTCGTTGTTTCGCAACGGTACACGGTTGTAATATGTTAAATCGTATTGTGAATGATATGTTACATTTGTTGTGCAACATAAGTGTGTTGTGGATATATGGTTGTATGTTTAACTGATTAACTAGACATGATTACGTACGTTTAATTAATTAACCTTACATGAGTACGTATGTTTAGTGTGTGTGTCGCACAACTGATTTAGAAAAACCCAACCGAGTTGGGCCGCGTACATTTGGGCCACATAATCACACTTCATTATTCATAACATGAACCACCCATCATCTTGATCTCGGCCCATTACACACGTAGGATGGCCGGCCCACTTAAGCTTATTGGCACTTGATTTATATGTTACGTAACCTCTATTTTGCATCTCATATTATCACCACAACAAACCCTACCCCTCCTATGATTGGCGACGGCAGTAGCCCCCCTGTTCGAGATTGCATTTTTATTAATCAAGATTTCTGGACGCGATTGATTTATTTGCGAGCACATATTTAGCATACCGAGCAAACCAAGGTGAGTTCACACAGCCAAGGCATGGGGTTCCCGGGGTGGGAATGGGATTTGATGAATTATTGTGTATACTCATAAAGTAGAACCTAACGATAAGATACGACTAGACTAGTAACACTTATTGAACTGATCTTCGCACACCTGCCAAGGATTGGCCGCGATACTATGACTGATCTTCGCACACCTGCCAAGGATTGGCCGCGATATTATGACTGACTTCGCACACCTGCCTTAGAAAGGCCGCGAACTAAATTTACAATTCTTCGCACACCTGCCTGGGGATGGCCGCGATACAAATAAACCTAGTCTAGAATACTTGGGAAAAACATTCCCCAACATCTTCGCACACCTGCCTGGATGGCCGCGATGGGAACTAATACGATATATTGTAAAGAACGAACATACTACTACTCACGCTATACTATTACTGAACTATTAACTGTGAACTCGCTCAACTAGTTGTTGACTCTCTCTTGCATGCCTTGCAGGACCTTAGGTACACATGGAGCTTGCACAGGGAGGAGCAGGTCGTTGTGGGACATGGATCGATGATGCCATGTTATCTATCTAAACATTTGAATTACTATTTTACATTGGGTTTACATACTTATGCTTCCGCTACACACTTGTTGATGTTTGGTTTTGAAAACACCTTTCGTATTGATGAATGATTTTTGGTATTTACTTATATGTTCAATATGATTGGTGGCTTGATCCTGGTTAGTCACGCCTCCAAGCGGTGATATTCCGCGTGTGGATATTGGGGGTGTGACAGATTGGTATCAGAGCCATTGGTTATAGAGAACTCGGTTTTAATAAAGGGAAAACGATTTTGTTAAAACCAGACTATAACCAGAACAGTGCTCTCAACGATCCACAACGACGCTTCGCTCCACGTGCAAGGCTCAACATCATAGGTACTACTATTCATGTTACTTTACCTACTTGCTAGAATTACATAGAACTTTGCTCGTGGTATGCTCAGATTACAGAACCTACTATACGTTATTGCTTGAGAATACTTGTGTGCTCACTCTCTTCGCACTATTCGCGAACCTCTCTTACACATGTCCTCCTTGATGTCAAGATCATGAGTGGACGCGTTAACCTAACTCAAGCCCAGTTGGCGGCTTCGATCACTGAACAAGTTACTGCAGCACTCGCAGCTGCCCAGACAGGAGGTGTAACCTGCCATCACCACTTACTCCAGGATTTTTAGATCCTACTCTTGTAACTCAACACTTGTGCTTAATTTTGATTACTCTTACGCACACGACAAGTCAACACGCTCAGCCACCTGTGTGCACATACACGACTTTTATGGACTGTCGTCCTACTACTTTCAGCGACACTGAAGGAGCTGTTGGACTCCTCCATTAGTTCGAGGAACTCGAATCGGCCTTCGAATGTGCGAATGACCTGAGGCTCGTAAGGTGAAATATGCCACTGATATTCTCGAAGGCACTGCGCAAACTTGGTGGAACGCGCAAGTTACGATACTGGGGCTGGCGGCCGCTAATGCCACCCCATGGAATGATTTTAAGGAACCTATCAAACGTGAATACAGTAGTTATGATGCCATCCACAAGTTGGAAGTGGAGTCCTTTAACATGAAGATGACGGGGTCAGAGATAGAAGCGTGCACGATAACGATCCAACAAACTGGCAATTTTGTGTTCAACTATGGTGGATCCTCCCATAAAGAGCTTTGAGCTGTACCTCAAAGGCTTAGTACCAGGAATTCAAAACCATGTGAAGACGGTTAAACTTGCTACTATTCAAGATGCTACTCATCTTGCCCATCGTCTCACAGACCAGGCAGTGGGACAGAACAAGCTGCCTCAACGTATCAGCGACACTACTACCACTACTACTTCAACTACTTCTGCTACCCTCAGTAACAACGGATGAAAGTGGGATGGAACCTCTAGCAAGGGTTCGACTACGATTCCGTCCCAGGCACAGCAGTGAAAGGTCGATGACAACTAAAGTCCTGATCAGCAACATTTAGTGTTCAAGGGCAGGGTGGATACAAGGGAAACCACCCTAAGCGCAAACGATGTAACCTGCACCACAGCGGGCAGGGCAAACGCAATCATTGTCAATAATGCAACAAGCTTGGTCATGGAACCAAAGATGGTAGAAACTCACGTCCTGCAAATCAAAACCAACAACAACAGCCACAAGATCTATAGAATCGGCGGCAACAGCAGGGTAACGAGGGATGTTATCAGATGATGCTGAAGGTCACTTCAAAGTACACTGCCCACGGTCGAACCAGAACCAGAATCAGAACCACAATCAAAGAAACAGGAACAATAATGGAGGCAACAATGGGGGTAATAACGACGACAATGGTGCCAGGGGTCGAGTGTTCGTGATTGGTCAGGGTGATACTAGCAATGACCTCAACGTTGCGATAGTTACGACATCGTCATTGGTATGGATTGGTTATCCCAACAACAAGCAGAGATCCTATGCAAGGAAAAGATCATTCGTATTCCCCGTTCTGGTAAAGAACCTCTCGAAGTTCAAGGTGACAGGAGTGGTGTCGTGAGTGGCATCATTTCTTTCTTGAAGGCTCAGAAGTGTTTGCGCAAGGGGCACACTGCTATATTAGCACCCGTTACAGATACATCGAAGAAAGAGAAAAAGATTGAAGATATTCCTGTAGTACGCGATTTTCCTCAAGTGTTTCCTGAGGAATTACCTGGGTTACCGCCTCATCGTCAGGTTGAATTTCAGATCGAGCTAGCTCCAGGAGCAGCACCTATCGCTCGAGCACCTTATCGTTTAGCTCCAACGGAACTAGAAGAACTGTCTAAGCAACTACAAGAACTCTTGGAAAGGGGTTTCATACGACCTAGCTCGTCGCCTTGGGGAGCTCCAGTACAATTTGTAAAGAAGAAGGATGGTACCTTCCGCATGTGTATAGACTACCGCAAATTGAACAAGGTGACTGTGAAGAATCGCTACCCTCTTCCACGCATCGACGACTTATTCGACCAGTTGCAAGGGTCGAGCTATTACTCGAAGATTGATCTAAGGTCAGGGTATCATCAGCTGAGAGTCCGGGATGAGGACGTCCCCAAAACAGCATTTAGAACTCGCTACGGTCACTACGAGTTTTTGGTCATGCCATTCGGGCTAACGAACGCGCCTGCTGTCTTCATGGATCTTATGAACAGAGTGTGCAAACCTTATCTTGACAAGTTCGTCATTGTTTTCATCGACGACATACTGATTTATTCGAAAAGTCAGAAGGAACACGAGCAGCACTTACGACTTATACTGGAACTTCTACGAACGGAACAGCTATACGCTAAGTTTTCTAAATGTGACTTTTGGCTTCGTGAAGTCCACTTCTTAGGCCACGTGGTAAACAAGGATGGGATCCATGTCGATCCATCCAAGGTAGATTCGATCAAGAATTGGCCTGCGCCTCGTACACCAACTGAAATACGCCAATTCCTGGGGTTGGCGGGTTACTACAGAAGGTTCATCAAAGACTTCTCAAAGATTGCTCAGCCGCTTACACTACTGACACAGAAAGGTGTTGTTTACCGTTGGAGTAATGCACAGGAAACAACATTCCAACACTTAAAGGATAGACTCTGTAGCGCACCTATCCTCTCATTGCCTGAAGGCACGGAAGATTTCGTAGTCTACTGCGACGCATCTATCCAAGGTCTTGGATGTGTATTGATGCAAAGGGATAAAGTTATTGCTTATGCTTCGCGCCAACTTAAGATTCACGAACGGAATTACACGACACACGACCTAGAGCTGGGAGCGGTTGTTTTTGCACTTAAGATATGGCGACACTATTTGTATGGTACCAAGTGCGCAATCTACACTGATCACAGAAGCCTCGAACATATCTTCAAACCGAAAGAACTGAATATGCGACAGCGACGAGGGGTTGAACTGTTAAATGACTACGAATGCTCAATCAGGTACCACCCAGGCAAAGCCAATGTTGTGGCTGACGCCCTCAGTCGAAAGGACACCGCGCCTAAGCGCGTGCGAGCTTTACAACTCACTATACAGTCTAGTCTTCCTTCTCAGATACGAGATGCTCAGGTAGAAGCATTGAAAACAGAAAATGTCAGGGCAGAAGCCCTACGCGGCTCAAGGCAACGCTTAGAACAGAAGGAGGATGGTGCTTATTACGTAACAGGACGCATCTGGGTCCCACTTTATGGCAACCTACGCGAGCTTGTAATGGATGAAGCTAATAAGTCTCGCTACTCGGTACATCCAGGTTCAGATAAAATGTACCACGATATCAAAACTACATATTGGTGGCCTAGCATGAAGGCCCATATAGCTACTTACGTCAGCAAGTGCTTGACTTGTGCGAGAGTCAAGGCGGAATATCAGAAACCGTCAGGACCACTCCAACAACCTGAGATATCACAATGGAAATGGGAACAAATTTCCATGGATTTTGTTACTGGCTTACCTAGATCTCAGCACGGAAATGATACTATTTGGGTGATCGTGGATCGACTCACAAAGTCTGCTCACTTCTTGGCTATCAAAGAAACAGACAAGTTCTCTACACTAGCAGACATCTACTTGAAAGAAGTGGTCTCGAGGCACGGAGTGCCAACCTCTATTATCTCTGATCGTGACGCACGTTTCACTTCAGAACTGTGGCAAGCAATGCACAAATCTTTTGGCTCTCGTTTAGACATGAGCACAGCTTATCACCCTCAGACGGATGGGCAGTCTGAGCGCACCATTCAAACTTTAGAAGACATGCTTCGGGCGTGCGTAATTGACTTTGGCAATGGTTGGGAAAAACATCTGCCACTTGTGGAATTTTCTTACAACAACATCTACCACACCAGCATTAAAGCTGCACCATTCGAGGCATTGTACGGACGTAAATGCCGGTCACCTCTCTGTTGGGCAGAGGTGGGAGACAGTTAGATCACAGGTCCAGAAATGGTAGTTGATACTACTGAAAAGATTGCTCAAATACGACAACGCATGGCGGCAGCTCGTGACCGTCAGAAAGCATACGCCGATAAAGATAGAAAACTACTCGAATTCCAAGTTGGGGATCGAGCGCTACTCAAAGTTTCTCCCTGGAAGGGTGTGGTTTGTTTTGGCAAACGCGGCAAACTCAATCCACGATATGTCGGACCTTTCGAAGTTACTGAAAAGATAGGCAGGGTAGCCTACAGATTGAACTTACCAGCTGAACTCAGTGCAGTTCACAACATCTTTCACGTGTCGAATCTGAAGAAGTGTATGTCAGATGAGACCCACATAGTTCCCTTGAAGGAACTCACTATCGACGAGCGGTTGCACTTCGTCGAGGAACCTGTTGAAATCACGGACCGGGATATTAAGGTCCTCAAGAACACAAGAATCCCTCCTGTACGAGTTCGTTGGAACTCCCGTCGCGGCCCAGAGTTCACCTGGGAGCGTGAAGATCAAATGAAACTCAAGTATCCCCAGTTATTCGGAACCAATGCAACTACTACTGAGGCTGAAGCTACCAATACAGAATTTTGGGACGAAATTCCAAATCAACGGGGGGATAATGTGATACCCCAAGAAAATCAGTAATCTTCGCAAACCTGCTCGGGGAGCCGCGATACAAAACAGGTAAACAACGTCACACCATTAGCTTCCTCAGTAACCGCATGCTAAATTTCGGGACGAAATTTCTTTCAAGTTGGGGATAATGTGACAACTCAAGTTTCCAAGGCTCCATCTTCGCATTAATTGCACGTTAATCGTTTATATTGTTTGTTTACACGACTCGTTGTTTCGCAACGGTACACGGTTGTAATATGTTAAATCGTATTGTGAATGATATGTTACATTTGTTGTGCAACATAAGTGTGTTGTGGATATATGGTTGTATGTTTAACTGATTAACTAGACATGATTACGTACGTTTAATTAATTAACCTTACATGAGTACGTATGTTTAGTGTGTGTGTCGCACAACTGATTTAGAAAAACCCAACCGAGTTGGGCCGCGTACATTTGGGCCACATAATCACACTTCATTATTCATAACATGAACCACCCATCATCTTGATCTCGGCCCATTACACACGTAGGATGGCCGGCCCACTTAAGCTTATTGGCACTTGATTTATATGTTACGTAACCTCTATTTTGCATCTCATATTATCACCACAACAAACCCTACCCCTCCAATGATTGGCGACGGCAGTAGCCCCCCTGTTCGAGATTGCATTTTTATTAATCAAGATTTCTGGACGCGATTGATTTATTTGCGAGCACATATTTAGCATACCGAGCAAACCAAGGTGAGTTCACATAGCCAAGGCATGGGGTTCCCGGGGTGGGAATGGGATTTGATGAATTATTGTGTATACTCATAAAGTAGA
Source organism: Helianthus tuberosus (assembly GCA_030545235.1). Classification (NCBI taxonomy): domain Eukaryota; kingdom Viridiplantae; phylum Streptophyta; class Magnoliopsida; order Asterales; family Asteraceae; genus Helianthus; species Helianthus tuberosus. The sequence continues at coordinate 132,965,467 of CM060353.1, read as the reverse complement.
ACCTAACGATAAGATACGACTAGACTAGTAACACTTATTGAACTGATCTTCGCACACCTGCCAAGGATTGGCCGCGATACTATGACTGATCTTCACACACCTGCCAAGGATTGGCCGCGATATTATGACTGACTTCGCACACCTGCCTTAGAAAGGCCGCGAACTAAATTTACAATTCTTCGCACACCTGCCTGGGGATGGCCGCGATACAAATAAACCTAGTCTAGAATACTTGGGAAAAACATTCCCCAACATCTTCGCACACCTGCCTGGATGGCCGCGATGGGAACTAATACGATATATTGTAAAGAACGAACATACTACTACTCACGCTATACTATTACTGAACTATTAACTGTGAACTCGCTCAACTAGTTGTTGACTCTCTCTTGCATGCCTTGCAGGACCTTAGGTACACATGGAGCTTGCACAGGGAGGAGCAGGTCGTTGTGGGACATGGATCGATGATGCCATGTTATCTATCTAAACATTTGAATTACTATTTTACATTGGGTTTACATACTTATGCTTCCGCTACACACTTGTTGATGTTTGGTTTTGAAAACACCTTTCGTATTGATGAATGATTTTTGGTATTTACTTATATGTTCAATATGATTGGTGGCTTGATCCTGGTCAGTCACGCCTCCAAGCGGTGATATTCCGCGTGTGGATTTTGGGGGTGTGACATTTTTCCTCGTATAAATCTTTGTGTCTCTTGTGCAATTCATTTCTGAGTGATCCTCATTATTGTTAATCAATTCAAGCATCATACCCCGTAACAGAGAGTTTGGTTGCATTATCCTCATCTGATTTTTGACCAAAACAATAACAAGCTTATTACAAGGATCACTAGAGTGCAATGTGCATGAAATCTCCAAATGAACTGTTGAGAGCTTGCGAGTGTGTGAGTGTTAGCTAACTTAGCCGAATGTTCTAATCTAAGCTTGTTATCCCCTTTTAAAATTAGAAATAACTAGATAACTAACTATCCGCTAAATGTGCGAGCTTCCCACAATCTTCCATAACGTTCACAAAGGCCAAGCACATGCGGAATATTGAGGGCATATTCTCCAAGAATATCGGTAAGACTTGGTCCATGCGTATACTCCTGCAAAACAAACTCAAACATAACGAAGGCAACCGTTAATGTAAGGATAACCATAAGGGTCCTGAATCCTGATCCTGCAACACCTTCTGAGGATCCTTAATTCAAACAGAATTGAGGATCCGTGATCCTGGCATTATTTGAGGATCCGTGATCCTTAGGATTGGAAAATCCTCCCCTAACAGGAAGAACCAACAAAAAGCTGATTGGAAGGATAAATCCAAGTGGTGTGCCTTCCATGAGGATTTTGGACATGTTACGGAGGATTGCATTGCTCTGAGGAAGGAAATAATCCATCTCCTGAGCAAAGGATATCTGAAGGATCTCCTGGGAAGAAAGAAGAATAAGGGTCAGGATACTGAGAAGGATCCTGAACGAGCAGCATCACTTCCTGCAGATGCCAAGATAATTAACTTTATTTCAGGAGGATCCGGTATCTGTGGAACCTCTTATTCTGCAGCAAAAAGACATGCAAAGGAGGCTAAGGCAGAAAGGGGAGATAAGCCAACCAAGACGACAACCCTCACAACCGATAAAGTGATAACGTTTGGCAGTGATGACAGGGATACTGTCCAGGATCCCCATCATGACGGTTTGGTAATAACTTTATATGTTGCTAATCACTTTGTGCGCAGGATACTGGTGGATAATGGCAGCTTTGTCAACATTATTCAGCTAGAAACACTGAAAAGGATGAATGTTTCCTCAATGGATATCACTTCAAAATCTACTGTTCTTGTCGAGTTCAGTGGAGAGGCCAGGAATACTGTAGGAGAAATAAAGCTGCCAGTATATGTTGAAGGAATCAACTCAATGCAACGCTTCTGTGTCATGGACTCCTTATCCTACTACAATATTATATTGGGTAGGCCATGGATCCATGATATGAAAGTTGTGCCATCGACCTATCATCAGTGTATCAAGATCCCTACCCCTTGGGGGGTTGTCAAGGTGGAAAGTGATCAACAAGAAACGAAGGAGTGTTATTCTTCTTTGATGAAATCCTCAACAAAGCCTAAAGCAGGATATCAATTAAAGATGCGAGCCAGGATTCAGAGCAGGATGTTAAGAAAATTATCCTGGATCAGGATAATCCAGATATCTCGGTGCTTGTAGGAACCAATATCCCTCCGGATATTGAAAATCAATTGACTAACTTTTTTAAATGCAGGATGTCAACATTCGCATGGAAACATGAGGATATAACAGGTATATTCAAGGATATTATAACTCACAAGCTCGGAATTGATAGGCCTTTCAAGCCTGTCCAACAGAAACGAAGGAAGTTTGCTCCTGAACAGAACACAATCATTCAGGAGGAGGTTGAAAGATTATTATAGAGCAAGATGATTAGGGAAGTTAAATTTCCCAAATGGTTAGCAAATGTAGTTGTGGTTCAAAAGAAAAATTGGAAATGGAGAGTTTGTGTAGATTACACAAACTTGAACAAAGCGTGTCCTAAAGACCCATTCCCTCTGCCCCATATCGATTCAATGGTGGACGCTACTGCCGGTCATGAAATGTTAACCTTCATGGATGCATCCTCAGGATTCAAGCAAATACAAATGGAACCTTCGGACCAGGAGGATACTGCTTTCATGACACCAGCAGGTATTTATTGTTATACTGCTATGCCTTTTGGTTTGAAAAACGCAGGTGCAACATACCAGAGATTGGTGAACATGATGTTTAAAGACAAACTGGGGGACACCATAGAGGTATACATTGATGATATGGTAGTAAAATCCAAGAAGGCTGAGGATCATCTCTAGGATATTGAAGGAGCATTTGATATCCCGGATCAATACAACATGAAATTAAATCCAGGTAAATGCCATTTTGGAGTGGGGGCATGAAAGTTTTTGGGATACATGGTGACTAAAAGGGGAATCGAAGCAAGCCCGGAACAGATTAAAGGTATCTTGGATATAAAATCACCTTCAAACATGAAAGATGTACAAAGATTAACAGGGCGAGTTGCAGCATTAAACAGGTTTATATCGAGATCCTCGGAAAAATGCAAGGAATTCTACGATATCCTGAAGAAAAATAAGAAATTCGAATGGGGAGAGAAGCATGAAGCAGCCTTGCAGGAATTGAAGCAGTATCTTTTAACTGCACCTCTATTGGTGAACTATTATCCCTGTATCTTGCAGTATCATGGAACGCAGTAAGTGCTGTTCTGGTAAAGGATCACGAAGGTTAGCAGTATCCTATCTATTGTGTTAGCAAAAGTTTGTTAGATACTGAAACTATATATTCTCATTTAGAAAAATTGATATTGGCCTTAGTTATGGCATCGACAAAGCTTAGACATTATTTTGAAACACATAGGATTCATGCTAAAACTAATTATCCTGTTAAAAATGTGCTTAGGAAACCTGAGATGTCGGGTCGGATGGCTAAGTGGTCAATAAAATTAAGTGCCTATGATCTAGTATATAAACCTAGAAATGCCATAAAGTCTCAGGCTCTAGCTGACTTTGTGGCTGATTTCAGTAGTGATATTCAAAATGAAGTAGACCTAGAAGTACAACAGCTAGGAGAAAACTTAGAATCCTGGACATTATATACTGATGGAGCATCTAATGTGAGAGGTGTAGGATTGGGTATACTACTAAAATCGCCACAGGGGGACATATTACCCCAGGCTATTAGGTGTGAATTTCCTGCCACCAATAATGAAGCAGAATATCAAGCTTTGATTGCAGGATTAGAGTTGGCCTAGAATATGAATATTAAAAGTTTACAAGTATTTGTTGATTCCTAATCATTTTAAAGGATCCTATGTAGTTAAAGGTGAGAAGTTAATCGAGTATCTCGAAATTCTCAAAAAATTAGCAGGATATTTCGATGTTTTTACACTTGAACAGGTACCAAGAGAGGATAATGCTGATGCAGATGCCTTGGCAAATCTAGGATCATGGTTGCAAAAGTCACTAGGCGCTCCCTAGTCGGTCGACCGGGGAGTTGAGAGTACTCGGCCTAGGCGGAGAGTACTCGGGGAGTACTCGGGCATGTTAAATAATAAAGAACTTAGTTTTTGGAAATTAAATACATGTCAAATAACATAAATTTACTAATATCTATAACAAAATACGTGAAAATAATATTCATTCTTTAATATGATAGGCATAGAAATTATGTTTTATTATTTTTAAAGTCAAACTCGGCCCAAGTTGAGCTACTAGATGCGATTTTGGCCTCGGTTGACCGCGTTTCACCGATTCCGAGTAATTAGGCGGAGTCAAAGGAAGTCGCCTCGACAGCCTACCTTGTAGCGACTACTCGGAGAGTACTCGGCCTTGGAAACCTTGTTTTACAACCATGTCTAGGATCAACAGTCAGGATACCGGAGGGAACCCAAATACCAATACTACATATCCTATTGTTTTGGTCAAAAATCAGGCTAGGATAATGCAACCAAATCTTTCTTGTGAGGAATAATGCTTGAAACAATGGACAAATGTATGAACAAACTTTCAAATGAAATGAACAAGTGATACAAGGATTTATACGAGGAAAAAGCCCTTGATCAAGAGTTGATCTCCGACACAAAAAACCTCAGGTGATGGAAACTAGCGATCACCAACTATAATTACACAAATGATTGTTACAACTCGGGATGATAACAAGCTTGTTACAAGGATCACTAGAGTGCAATGTGTATGAAATCGCCAAATGAACTGTTGAGAGCTTGCGAGAGTGTGAGTGTTAGCTAACTTAGCCAATTGTTCTAATTTAAGCTTGTTATCCCCTTTTAAAATTAGAAATAACTTAAATAACTAACTATCCGCAATTCGTGCTAGCCTCCAATTACTTCCATAACGGTTACTCCAGCTGAACACGTGCTGAATATTGAGAGCATATTCTCCAAGAATATCGGTAAGACCAAGTCCAACATGTATATTCCTACAAAACAAACTCAAATATAGCGAAGGTAACCATTAGTGTAAGGATAACAATAAGGATCCTGGATCCTGATCCTGCAATGACTTCTGAGGATCCTTAATTCAAACAGAATTGAGGATCCGTGATCCTGGCAGTATTTGAGGATCCGTGATCCTTAGGTATAGAAAATCTATCCCTAACAATTGCCCCCTAAATATGAGGAGTAAAGTGTAAATTAACGAGTTATATTTTTTAACCTTATCTGCAACTAACTAGCCAACGGAATTATAACCATTTGAGCCGAACTAGCCGTTACACCTCATACGTCATTAAAGTGACAATCCTGCAGAATCATCATTATATATAGGTTAGAGATAAGGATCAATGTGCATTTAAATTCGAGCGATACTCCCTTTAAATCCTCATTCAAAGATCAATCAGGTATCTGTCTCCTCCTTCTCTATCAGAAAGATAGTCCTTTGAAAAGCCAAGGGATTATAAAAAATCTTTCGAAGGAACTCTGCAGCTTTACTGATCCGGAGATTGACCGGATTCGCCACTGTTTTCCGACGAATACCGTCTTCAAGCCTTTTGACCCTACTGCCAAATGCGATTTCGTTTCTGAGACTTGGGTTGCTTTTCCGGCCACCCCATTCCTGATAGGATACTCCTATCCTTTCCCTGCCTTCACTGAATCCTTCTTTTCTCTCACCGGCATGTGCTACATTCAGGCCATGCCAATGATGTGGAGGGTTTTATATACCCTAGAGAACATCATTGAGCAGAAAGGCATAGAGTTTGGGATGTCAGAACTGGCTGAATTATATAACCTTGTGAGCCATGGTTCACACCGCTACCTGTTCAAACATAAACCCGGTGATGCACACCCAATCCTCAAGACCACAAAGAATGACACCAACTGGGAGAAGCGTTTCTTCTTTGTTAGGAGGGATTCTATCCCGGATGGGAAGGATCTTCCTAGAAAGTGGACCACCCATGGTAGGATAGAGGATCCTTATAGAAGGATCATAGGATAACCTTGTTTCTATTGAGGATAACTGATCTTTTCCTGTCTTTTTGTGTAGCTATCTCAGTCTCTCATATCATCCAGTCACCTGCAACAAAGGAAAGGATCGTTGCTTTCTGGGACCTTGATCCTGCAGTTAGAACATTCTAGGCAAACACAAAGGATTCACAAGAAGTATCCTCTGGCTCAGTCACAATGTCAAGTAAGTGTTTATTTTTATGAATAATTAAATAGATATAAGTTAAGGATACTTATCTGTTGTTTTCCATTTGTAGGTGCTGGAAAGTCCTTGAAGTCAGCCACTCGCTTCAGCGTCACTGATCTTGATGCTGTCTCTGCCCAATCCGGAAAGAGGAAATCTGCTGCTAGCCTTAGCGTCATAATCCCCAAGCCTGTCAACACCAAGGGTAAGGGAGGAAAAAAGAGGAAGACCGCTGATGATCTTGATGGCCTGCCCCTCATCTGTCACCAGTTTGAGGAATACTTTGCTGAGGTAAGGATCCCTGATCCTTAATTCTTTCCTGCCTACTTGAGGATAACGGATCCTGACTTATATCTTCCTTTCTTTGCAGAAATTTACTGAGATCCAGATGCTCTTGGATGCTTATACCGAGGAAGCTGACCAGAAGCACTTGGAGTTCCAAAAGATCTTCTTGGTAAAGGATGAGACCATTTCTCGCCTCGAGAAGGAGCTTACCTTGGCAAAAAAGCAGCTGGTCATGGCCTACATCAATGCTGATCATGAGAAGAACGAAGTGATGGAGGATGCTATGCTCTCTACCGCCATTGCTATGTACAAGATTAAGCTGCAGATGGCCAAGGAAGCTGAGGATCCTGACTTTGACAGGACCAATTAGGACCAAGAGGGCTGGAAGGCTAAGCTGGCAGAGCCTGATGACGAAGAGGAGGCTGGAGAGGTTTTAATGCTTGAGGCAAGTGGCAGCAGGGCTAAGGATCAGGCTGGTGATGCTGGGGCTGGAGATGATGGTGATGGTGATGCAGTGAAGGTGTGAGCTGCAGAAATGGGCGATGATGGATTTATCTAGACGCGGCCGGAGCCCATTTTTTATGGTTTGGTAGTGGTTTTTGTTTTGATGGTGTTTTTCTGAACAATTGTTGGTCTGTAATAACTTAGACAATAGTTTTTAGGGTTGAGGATCATGGATCCTTGGACAATAGGTAGGATAATGGGTGGTGGATGGATCCTCTGTTTGGGGGATGAAACCACTTGTTATCCTTCCGCCTTTATTTCCTGCACTTAGACCTTGTTAAATATGGACACCCTTTCCAACCCAAGTGGACGGGCCATGTTTTACTGGTAGAAACTTGGGTTGGCAATTTTGACAACCTTTAAAGGGTTTAACTTTTGGTAAATAAAATCTTAATCTTTTGACCATCTCATGTGTTGTTACATTTGTGAATACTTTACCTTTCAGTTGTTATCATATACTTTGTTTGAATTCATAAGTTAAGAATAAAAGGTTGGTAAATTATGTCAAAAAATTTAGGATATGATCAAGGATCAAATATCCTATAACCGAAGAATTCAAAAAGTGATCTGACCTAAGGATCATGCAAGCCGTTGTCAAAGGATAAGGGTCACTTAGACAAATAAAGTACTAAACTAAAATGATTAAGGATCATACCTGAGAATCCAAGTTAGGATCCTAAACCTTTAACATTTACAATCAGGATAACCAAAAGACAAACCTTAGTAAAAGGTAAGGATCAAGGTTCCTTAGCTATTTGGCTTCAAAAACCTGAAATGGAACATAACTTGGGACTAAGCCAATATAAGAGAAGAGTTAGCAACTGGGGATAAGCCCAACAATTCTGGGGAGAAGCCCAATATACTGGGGAGAAGCCCAAAAAACTGGGGACAAGCCCAAAAAACTGGGGACAAGCCCAAAGGATCTTGTGTAAACTGGAGTATGGCCCTCACTGGAGACTATCCAAACTTAGTGACATGAAAATGCCAAAACCTTAGCTAACGTGAAAACGTTAGAAACCTTAGGAACGGATGTATGGTACGTCTACCATTATACGTAGGCTCCCGGATACAACCAGTACAATGAAATTGTTAGCCCCTAAAGCGAGTACTGGTCCCATTGCCATGAACTGTACCAGGATCATCGTGCGCTGCTGGCGATACTGGGGAAAGGCCCAATAACTGGGGACTAGCCCAAATAACTGGGGTCAAGCCTAAATAACTAGGGTCAAGCCCAAATAACTGGATACTTCTGTGGATACTCAATCCTTTGTCAAGGATATATCAACCTTCTGCAAAACTCAGAACTAAGTGAAAGAAGGATAAAGGATCCAGGATCCTTCTCCTAATATATAGGATAACTAAAGAATTAAATAGATTGGAATTAGTTCATTACCAGAATGAGGATCATCTATCCTCTAAGGATCCTTCGAGGATATTGGTCATGAATATTGCTAAGGATCACGGATCCTTATTACATGAAGTATCTTTTCAAGTGGACAGCATTCCAAGCTCTTGGTAGCAAATCACCTTCCATTGCTAGCAATCTATATGCCCCCTTTCCTGCCTCGGCTTCAATCAGGCAGGGGCCTTCCCACTTTGGTGCCAACTTTCCATCAGTAGGGTTTGTGGTATTCTGAAATGCTTTCCTCAATACCATATTACCAACTTGGAACTTCCTGATCCTAACATTCTTATTGTAAGCTCCAGCCATCCTTTGTTGATAACTAGCCATTCTTATCCTTGCTAAATCCTTGAGTTCCTCTATGGTATCCAAGTCTTGAACCAAGTTTTCAGCATTTCCTTCAGGATCACGGATGCTTGTTCTTGTAGTAGGAACCACCATCTCTGTAGGGATCACTGATTCTGCTCCAAATACTAAAGAGAATGGAGTTTGGCCAGTGGCATTCTTGGAAGTTGTCCTATCAGCCCATAGTACATAAGGTAGTTCTTCTGCCCACTTTCCTTTCTTGGATCCAAGCTTCTTCTTCAAATTGTTGATGATGATCTTGTTGATCACTCTTAATCTTTATCACCCCCATGGACTAGGAAGCTTTACACACTGATGGTAGGTAGATGCAACTGCCTTCATATCCTGTATCCATGGCCTGCCAAGGATAACATTGCAACAGGATAAGCAGTCTATAACACAAAATTTTTGATAAGAATGAAGTACTTCAATGTAGATGGGAAGTTTAATGTCCCCCAATGTATTCTTGGTTTCTCCGCTGAATCCCACAAGAACTGAGGATCTTGGGATAATATCTGATTCAGGGATGTTCATCTTCTTGAGGACATCAAGCTGAATGACGTTCACCAAGCTTCCTCCATCGATTAGGATCCTGCGAACAAAATGGTTAGAAATGAACAAAGTAATGACAAGACGATCATGATGAGGATCCTGGACATCAACACGATCATCCTCATCAAAAGTTATAACTTTCTCCTGTGTAATAGTAGAGGTCCGGATAGGTCTATCTCCGTTATCCATCTTGGTTTCCATGGCACGTCTCTTGGCTGCTGAAAAGGAAGTACCACAAATGTCTGATCCACCGGATATGAAGTTTATAACTTGTGCATCTGCCGGAGGAGCAGGAGCTCTCTCTGGAACCTTTTCAGGATCTTGGATCCTTGACTTTTTTCTTCCCAAAAGCTCCTTCAAGTGCCCCTTGCTTAACAGGTAACCAATCTCTTTTCTCAGTGCAATACACTCTTCAGTGAGATGCCCGAAATCCTCATGATATGCACACCATTTGGATTTGTCTTTTGTTGCAGCTGGTTTATCACTTTTTCTAGGCCATCTTGCTTTTTCACCTAAATTCTGCATTGCAAGGATCAGTTCATTGTTATCAACAGAAAAACAATATTTAGAAATGGGAGGATAATCCTCATCATCCTCTTCCTGTTCTACTGCATACACGTTCTGGTTGTCAGACTTGTTGTAAGATTTGGACTTGTTGTTCCTGAAGTAGGATCCTTATTTCTCCTGCTTCGAGGATCCTACCAGTCTTTCCTTGATCCTTTTATCATCCTCTAATCGGATGAATCTAAGGGCCCTGGTTCTCACTTCATCAAGATTCCTGCATGGGGTCATAACAAGATCATCATAGAATAATGAATCCCTAAGCAAACCCATTTTAAAGGCTTCCACAGCCGTAGCTATATCCAGATTAGGAATGTCTAAGGATTCTTTACTAAACTTTGTGATGTAATCTCTAAGTGATTCATTTTGACCTTGTGTTACCCAATATAGATCACTAGTTAAATGTTCAAATTTTCTACTACATGAGAATTGGCAATTAAACAAATTAACTAGATTAGCAAATGAAGTAATAGAGTAAGGGGGAAGACTTAGCAGCCATTTAAGAGCTGATCCTGTGAGTGTGGATCCAAAACCCTTGTATAGACATGCTTCTTTTAACCTCTCAGGAATTGGATTGATCTCCATCCTTTCTCTGTACTGAGCTACATGCTCCTCTGGATCTGTTGAGCCGTCGTACAACTTCATAGTTGGTATTTGGAACCTCTTGGGTATCTCAGCATCACAAACAGGTGGTGCAAAATGAGATATCCTGTGGCTCCCATCTGCAATTTCAAGAATGGGCTTAACCACTCCTGGAATGCTGGATATCATGTCCTTCAGTTTCTGTAATTCCCTAGCCATAGCTTGATTGATACCTGTATCTTGCATAAAGCGATGGTTAGTGTTATAAGAATTATTCAAAATGTTACCTCCCGGAGGATTCAAGTTTAGAATTCCAGATGTGAATCCATATTGACGAGATTCTGTTATGACTGAAGGACCAAAAGAAGCAACAGTCTGCATTGGAATGAAGTCTCCTTGATGAACATCTGAACTTGAGGGCGGTACACTTCTTAAGAATCCTTGATCCTGAAAGATGTTGGATCCTTGATGTGCTGTGACTGGGGGTCTTGGAGGATGATCCATGGATCCGTAAACCTGAGATGAGGATCCTTGAACCTGAAAGGAGGATCCTTGAACCTGAGAGGATCCTTGAACCTGAGAGGATCCTTGAACCTGAGAGGATCCTTGAACCGGAAAGGATCCTTGATGCTGGAAGAAGGATCCCGAAGGTTGAAAGTAGGACCCTAAAGCTTGAGTCATTGTCGATGATCCAGAGCGCATCCCTGTTGATCCACCCCGGTATTGGATATCTGGAGCTGCAGATTGCTGGGCAGTTATAGCTGGAGTGTCGAAATCCAGTGATCTTGGTATCAGAGGAGAGTGATCTTCCCCTGATTTCTTCTGTTTCTTGAAGTCACCAATCTCCTGGAGGATCCTTTCATTGGTTTTATCCTGCTCTTGTATGTGATCTCTCATCTGCAAAATCAAAGTAAAAAGATCACTGTTAGTAGGATTATAAGAAACAACAGATGTTGGTGGTTTTGGGAAAATTGGGCTTTGTCTCTTTGCAGCATTTTCAGCATTCTTCTGGGATCCAAAAGGTGGTGGAGGCAAAGGTGGAACGCCCTGTGAAGAAGTGACTGCCGGCATGGAACTTGAAGTGTTCTTTGCTGAAGAAGCCATATGGTTGAAGATAATGAACCGAAATGAACACAATGAATGAAATTTTTTCAGAAATGAAGCACCAATTTCCCCACGGTGGGCGCCAAACTATTTTGGTCAAAAATCAGGCTAGGATAATGCAACCAAATCTTTGTTGTGAGGAATGATGCTTGAAACAATGGACAAATGTATGAACAAACTTTCAAATGAAATGAACAAGTGACACAAGGATTTATACGAGGAAAAAGCCCTTGATCAAGAGTTGATCTCCGGCACAAAAAACCTCGGGTGATGGAAACTACCGACCACCAACTATAATTACTCAAATGATTGTTACAACTCGGGATGATAACAAGCTTGTTACAAGGATCACTAGAGTGCAATGTGTATGAAATCGCCAAATGAACTGTTGAGAGCTTGCGAGAGTGTGAGTGTTAGCTAACTTAGCCAATTGTTCTAATTAAAGCTTGTTATCCCCTTTTAAAATTAGAAATAACTTAAACAACTAACTATCCGCAATTCATGCTAGCCTCCCACTACTTCCATAATGGTTACTCCAGCTGAACACGTGAGGAATATTGAGAACATATTCTCCAAGAATATCGATAAGACCAAGTCCAACATGTATACTCCTGTAAAACAAAGTCAAATATAGTGAAGGCAACCATTAGTGCAAGGATAACAATAAGGATCCTGGATCCTGATCCTGCAATGACTTATGAGGATCCTTAATTCAAACAGAATTAAGGATCCATGATCCTGGCAGTATTTGAGGATCCGTGATCCTTAGGTATAGAAAATCTATCCCTAACACCTATATCCTACAGTGGATCTTCTCAAATCTCAGGATAAGGAAGTAGTAAGTATCCAGGATCCTGAGGAGGATCCTAAGTCCTGGACGGCTCCAATCATGAGATATCTCAAGGAAGGACACATCCTAATGGATGAGAATCCTAAGGCCTTTAGAATGAAGGTATCATGATTCACTATTATAAATGATGTTTTGTATAAGAAATCTCTTGCAGGACCATACCTGAGGTGCTTGGAGGATCCCAAAACTAAAGAAGTGCTTCAGGATATACACGAAGGGGATTGTGGTAACCATACTGGGGGCAGATCATTATTCTCAAAGGTGTTAAGAACTGGATACTATTGGCCGACGATGAGGAAAGATGCTGCATAATATGCTCGAAGATGTGATGCATGTCAAATGCACAGAAATATATTACATCAACCTGCTGAACCACTATATCCTATTACTTCCCCTTGGCCATTCATGAAGTGGGGGATGGACATAGTTGGAAAATTGCCAAAAGCTCCAGGAGGAAAAGTCTTTATACTAGCAATGACTGATTATTTCTTTAAATGGGTTGAAGCTGAGGCATTTGTTCAAGTCAGAGACCAAGAAGTAGTATCCTTCATAAAAAGGAATATCCTAACTAGGTTTGGGGTACCAGCTGAGATAATTTGTGACAATGGTTCTCAGTTTATCAGTTAGAGGGCAACCGATTTTTGTAAGAGTTGGGGAATCAAAATGATCACATCCACACCGGTGCATCCTCAAGCAAACGGACACGCAGAATCCTCGAACAAGATAATTGTCAACAATTTGAAGAAGAGACTAGGAGCTAAGAAAGGAAGATGGGCAGAAGAATTACCCTTTGTTTTATGGACTGATAGGACAACAGTGAAAAGTGCAACTGGGCAAACCCCATTTTCCTTAGTGTTCGGAGCAGAGGCAGTAATCCCGATAGAGATGGTGATACCTACAGCAAGATCCAACCTCCGGGATCCTGAGAAGAAGCCTGAAGCCCTATGCCAAGAGTTGGATACTGTTAATGAGACAAGGGATGCGGCAAAGTTGAGAATGGCAGCATACCAACAGAGGATATCCAGAGTATACAACAAGAACCTAAGGACTAGAAGATTTCAAGTTGGAGATTGGGTATTAAGGAAGGCTTTTCAGAATACTACTAATCATGCTGATGGAAAATTAGCTCCGAAGTGGGAAGGACCTTATGAGATTGAATCGGAATCTGGGAAAGGAACATACCGGCCTAAGAATATGGAGGGGGGTGTACTACCAAGATCCTGGAATGCTATACACCTCAAAGCCTATTTCAAATGAGTTTAGAATTTAATTTCTAACTCAAGATGGTATGAATTCTATCTCTTTTAAATTTTATTTTATTCCTATTGAACCCAATACTGACTTAAGCATCGGAGGGGTGTTAGCCAAGCTAACACCCACCATAGTTTAAGGTTGTTTTGCAGAATATGCTTCCGGATGTAACTCCAGGATATGCACTCAGGATAATTCAAAAGATTAGAGGATTGGCCCCCTCTCTCACGTTTAAGGGATCCTAATCCCTTCACTGGTTTAAAGGTATTCACCTTTCTCTCGAATTGGGTTTAAACACCTCACTTGGAGCGCAAGTTATCCAGGGATAGTTCAAGATAGCGGGACCAGTCCATGTAAAAGTGGCTGACAATTTCGTTATTGTTGGCTATATCCTGGATCCTAAAGGTATATGAGGATTGATCACCCTCTCTCACGAAAGGGTATTTTAATACTCTCTAAGGTTTAAAGGTTTTCACATTTCTAAGTCTTGGAGTTTATACACTCCCGCCTGTAGCGCACGAAAATTTGGGATTTTCCCCAGAATACTTAAGGGTTTATCCCCAGAATATTGAGGATCTATCTCCAGAATATTTTAGGGTTTATCCCCTATAATACGAAAGTTATACAATCAGTTGCAGTTGATTTCTAAGTATTCGAAGACATTATGCACAGGGGACATTCCCACTAAGGCATTGTGAGAAGCTCAAAGGATCAAGCCTGGGACTAGTTCACTAAGTATCCCAGGCCGGGGACATTCTCAGCGGAAAGATTGCGAAAGGATTAAAGTTCAAGGATTGAGATGTCTTCTATTTTTGGTATGATCTTTCCTTTTTTGTTCTTTGAAAACCATATCTAAATTGTCAAAGTTTTTGAAATCTTGTTCAACAAAAATCTGATTGGAAGATTTATGAGTATCCTGATCAAGATATGTTCTCAAGATATATTTTCAGGATATTTGGTCAGAATGTTTGAAATATTACACTAAGATTGGAAATTTGAAATGATATTCAAATCAAGCAACACATAACAAAATTTGCAAAAATGGAAAACAATGGATAAGGTCATAAAAGGTTATATTATTAACATAGCAAAAGGTTGTGCTTTTGGTTTCATCTCAAACTGAAATCCATCCGCGAAAAGCACAATTAGTTTTCTATCATATTCACTTAACAATTGAAGGCTTCGTCTTGAAACTCAAGATACCTCCACCTTCAATTGTTAAACTGTTCAAAATAAAGCATACTAAATGATGACCAAGGGCTTCGTCCTGAAACTCAGGATCTCTCTTTGGCCATCATATTGTCTACATGCAGGAAATTAAATTTTTTGACAGACAGGAAATTAAAATTGTTCAACAAACCACCAAATTTAAAAAATGGGCTCCGGCCTCGGTATCAACATCCATTATCACCCATTTCGCTGCTTTCAAGGGGCAGCACCCTCTTCGACAATGGCTTCATCAACATCAGCATCCTTCCCTCCTTCCCAGCATCACCGCCAGCATCCTTTGTAGCATCAGCATCAACCACCTTCTCGGCCACCTTAGCAGGCTCCTCAGCAACAGGCTTCATAGGATGCTCCACGGGATTGCCACCAAGATCCCTCAACTTCACCTCCCAAGCCTCAACATTCCATGAGGGGCATTCGAAGCCCAGGGCCTTAGCCTCATAGGCCGTTTTCAATCTAGCCTGGAGGAGGGAGACGACGACATAATTCTTGAGGCCTTCCCGATATGAAGCCATATCCTGCTCGTGTTGAACCTGGGCAGCATCAGACTTGGCTTAAGCCTTGTGGGTGATCTTCTTGATGGCAGATTGGTGCTCTTGGTTCATTGCTTTATACTTGGCTTCATAATGCTCCGACTTGGCAGTGGCAATTGCTGCTTGGTCCGCGATGGTGGTTTCAGCCTTCCTCAGCTTAGCCTCTAACATCTTGTTCAGCCCGCATGAATCTTCATAGAGGAACACAAGCCGCTTGAGGCCCTGTAGTCAGGTAAACAAATATTAGTATATGTGCTCAAAGTATGTGTTCAGCATATATGTGCAGGATATAAGGCGAGGATACCTACCTGGTTGAGGAAGCCAGTCATGAACTTGCTGGACTCCGAGAATCCATGATTCTCAAAAGGGAAGGCATCCGAGGTAGCAGAGGAGTCTGGCTCCTTCCTTTTACGAGAGCTAGAGCCACGTGGCTTTGAAGCGGTAGAAGGCTTGGGGACAACGGCAGCTTTGGAACTGGTGGCTTTCGACGTGACTGCTGGTTTGGGGTTGGCCTCCTGTTTGACTTGGGCAGCGCCGGAGTAGCTATCCAATTCATCAAGGTCAAAGCCTTCTAGGTTTATGACTGGTGCTGCACAAAGGGAAGAAATACTAAGTCTTTATATTTTCAAAATATAATCGGATTAATAAATGAAAGTAATTTATAAAATTATGCTTACTAGACATGTCGGGGCTTGATTTATGGCTTGAGCTTGTGAATAACAGGGTAAAGGTCCTTTCACTTTCCAGGAGCTGGTAGATTTCCTTTATTCTTCCTTCTGATTCAGCACTTGGAGGGGCCAATTCTTTGAATTTTGTTGCAAAAAGAAGATGGATATGTCAGGATGTCAGTTTAGGGTATGGTTTCGTGATACGACTGGGGATATTCTTAAAACCCTAAATCCTACCGGAGGTCAACCATTTCTTGTGAAGGTTTAGACCTTTGTCGATGGAATCTCTTTTTACAAAGAAAAATTTACGTCTCCAATCATCCTCGTTCTTGGTGGCTTTGAGAATGAGGGGATCTTTGGAGGTAGAAAAAAGAAGGAATCGGCTGGAACCATGGGACCTCAAACGATACGCGATCGGAAGATCTTCGATGCACAGGTCAGGCAGGTGACGAGCTTTAATTTGGTCTAAGGTAACTAACACACGCCAAACCATGGGCATGATTTGGGCATAACTAAGGCCGGCAAGATCAAAAAGCGAGATATGAAGGCTGGGAAAGGGTATCGGAGCCCTATTGAGAAAGGATAAGCAAAAAAGCATTCCCACTTGTCGGAACAAAAGTCCGATCGGACCTCTCGGTCAAACGGATGAAAGATTGCTCCGGCGGGAAAGGCACCAGAAGTTCGTAAGGCTGCGATATCAGCATTATCAAATGAGCACACCTCTTTTGAGGGTTCTTTTAGCAAGTACTGTTCGTGGAAGGTAGGAACGGAGTCTGCCGTTTGGGATCTTGTTCGGTTGGCCATGGATGATCTAAGCAAAGAAAAACAGAAAAGAGAAAGAGGAAGAATACCTGAAAAGAGCCTGGAATGAAGTGGTTATGACGCCAATAGCTTGAATAAATATAGGCTAGATATAGGGGTGATGAGTAAATACCGCGTTGGAAGTTACACAATGTCATTTCAACCGTCATTTCAATTCAATTGCCTCGATTTAAGAGATGAGGTTTAAAATATATCCGTTGGAATTGGTATACCAACAGATATATTTTGGGGACAATTGTTATGAGTGGTTTTCTGCTCATATATCTTGGATAATATTCTGACTATATTTCTTTTATTGTGATCAGGATACCGGATCTGGATATTGGTAACATCCTGACACAGTATCCTGGTAATAACTAATTAGTTCACGTGCAGATTAGTGAAGCAAGCCTATAACGTTCGAGTGGACCTGTTCTCCCGAAGACTCGGACTAATTAGTTGAAATGGGGACGTTGAAGCCGGAAGAAGTGGTCTACAACGTTCACAAAGGGAATATTCGGCGTATCCCGGATTTATAGGCTAGTTTGTTAGTTTTGTTTTACTATAAATAGGATTGATCGGATCAGATAGAACACACACAACTTTTCGTACACTCTTGCTCTCTACTAGCTGCAATCACTCACATAACACTTATACTTGTACTCGAATCGCATTGTAACACCTAGTTGATCCGTATCATATCCCGCACTGTATCCCGGTATTTGAAGTAATAAGAAGAACAAGGCAGCTGCGATTGTCAGCTCCCGAGGTTTTATGCCGACGATCAAGATTGATCAAGGGCTTTCCTCGTACATCCCGTGTCACCCTTTACCTTTTTTGCTCATTGTTTGATTGTAGATATAGCTCGATATCCTGAGCTATATCCTGAAAACTGTTTTTTTTAACAAGTTAATCAGCATATTTTGCACAAATACTTCTAGCATACTACCTCACTTAACTAATTTGATCACTTAATTACTTAGGTAATTTTTTACCAAAACAGATACGTAAACTCATACACACACATTACATTCCGTTCATACTAGGATCCTCATAACTTCATAACTAACAACATTATCATTCAAGATTGCCTAATTTGACACTATCCTTGAACCCGACACGATTCTTACCACAACATCAACTAACGCATAAGATGCATCATAATCACTTTCTATACCTATAAACTTACAACTTGCATACAATTTCACATATTTGTTCGCTTAGGCATTTCATCAAACACTTGGCGGGTCTCGCATTTATGAAATATTATGTACAAGATTTTAAAGCATTATTCTTGCTAATTCTTCACATAACTTTCATTTTAATTTAGATTCAAAATCAATAATCTACAACATCCATTGTCATACACCTCAAGCATCATCAAATTAACATAAAATACATCATCATCATCCTACATAAGAACCACTACAAATGGGTTTTTCATAAATATACATAACAATCAGAAATCTAAGCATAATTCAAGTTTCATAAGGCGTTTCTATCACATATCCATCCTAACTTCACTTAGATTCACGAGTTCATCAACACCCAATTCACCCAACATCACCAAATCATAAAATTTAACTTACTTGATAGTGAAGAACACGTAGGAGATCGATAATATTGACACATGCATCCTAAAAACCTTCAATTCCCTTTTCGATTTGGAGATTTCTTGAAATTTAGGGTTCACCCCTTTTTCCCCTGCTTGTGCGATCGACCACAACGCACAGTGTGTGTGGTTTTTATTTTTTTCTTTCTTTTAATGTTTTAAGGTTTATCACTTTACATATTTGGCCCTTCAAGAATAATATTCATATTAATAGGACCAAAAACTATCCCTACTTATTCATATCTAACTAAAATTAAAAATCCCATGGAATTTGGGGTGTTACAGTGACGACGGCGGATGACGATGGTGGTGGGTGGTGGCAACGGTGGTGGGTTGTGGTGTTGTTAATGATGGGTGCAGAGGGAATGGAATGGAAAAAAACAGAGGGGATGGATGGAATGATTTTGTGGGAATGAAATGCATTTTGGAATGGACGATTCCATTCCATTGACCAACCAAACACTCTTTTCTTCATTTCTTCACAATGGTCCATTCCATTCCACCTCTCATTCCTGCATACCAAACGCTACCTAAGAGTAGTTATGTTTATCGAATAATTTCCAATTAATTAATATCGTTATTTAGGTTAATGATCATTAATTAGATAAATGATAACTAATGCTATTTTGTTATACTACATTGAATCAATATTCAAACCCAAAACCTATTGGTCCCAAAGCCTTATCTCACCTCCAAGATGCCAATATTGATTCAATGTAGTATAGGCATTATGCCTAGTGTGGATGGATATGATCGGGTGGTTTCGCTTGTAGGATCGATGAATCATCCAAACGAGTCAATCAGAGTCAGATCTAGTTTCTAGAAAGGCGGAATCAGACTAGAAACCTTGCAATCAGTGTTAGAACATGAGTAGAAGAGTAGAAAGTCACTTTAAACATGTACTTCATTGATATAATACGTTTTGGTACAGAGATAATCGGATAGCACTTCGTTACAGAATTCTCCAGAATGTTTCAAATGAAGAACACCACTAGCCTACTTATAGGCTGACCAGATCGCACCAAATAACAACACCAGTCCGCACGAACTGGATAAGACCACTTCGTGCGACCTGACCTTATCAGGTCGTGCGACCTGGCTTACAACTCATAAACTTTACTTTTGCAAACTATTACATATACATGACACGACATAGACTGTTGACGCAGGCGATAGACATTATGCATTAACAAACTCCCCCTTGGATATTGCCGCAATCTTCAGTCAGCCTGTCTTCAAAACATCCTTCACAAAGACTTGAAAAATTCTTCTCTTTGCTTCGGCTTTTTCAGCAATGCCTTCCTGAGCTGTTCTTTCTCTTTAGCAGCTCTCTTCTCTTCCTCAGCTAGCTTTTGCAAACATGTAGCTCTAGCAATCCTGTCTTTCTCTTCACGCTCTTCTCTTTCCTTCTCCGCTTTTAAAAACTCTTCTCTTTCAATCTCTCTCCAACTTGATAACCACATATTTTCAGAGTTGATACCCTTTTGAAAACATACTGTTGCTACCTTCTGAAACTGCAGAGCTTGATCTTTATCTTCTGCCTTATACCCAATCTTGTTCACAAACAGACATTCAATATCCTTTGCAGAACAATTCACTGTCCACATCGGATCATACAGATGAATATATCTGCTTTCATTCCCAACTCTGTACACAATTACTGCTTCAGTCGTCATGCAACTATACACCCAGCATACAAACCCTTCGTGAAAATTCTGTTCCATCTTTGGCAATGGAATATTCTTTATAACTCTGGGCTTCTTGATCTGCAGAATTGTTTCTACAATACCTGTAACTGGATCCCTCTTCTTGATTTTCTTAGGATAATATGGCTTCCAGTGTTTAAATTCACTGAATGCTTCAAATTTCATCAAGCCCCACGTAGGCATATCATGAACTCTGACTGGATCTGATAATGTTCTTACTTGGGACAACTCTTCAACATCCCACCAAGGCAGAGACATTATATCTTGAATATATTGGAAATATTGAACACCAAATTCTCTTCTAATAGCATAAGCATTGACTTGTGGCAAGTAACCCCAACTTATGATATCACCCAAAGAAACATCTCTATCCCTTCTGTAATACTGTAGTGGTCTTTTGAATTTTCTTTCTGTATCTTTCTGAACCACTTCTTTCTTTCTTCACGTTGTTCTTCTTTCGACATTTCTCGAAAACTCTTACTCTTAACACTTTCTGCAATTTTCCTTCTCAATTCATCTTCATTTGCTTGACTGAAAAACTCAGCAAGAGTTGGAAAGCTAGAAGTATCAACATTAACATTCTCAGAGTGATCATCGTCACTCCAGTCTTCTACTTCCACTTTATCATAGTTATCAGCTTTTTCAACATACTTGTACTGATATGCAGGTTGATGATTGATATCAAACTCGTTCAACTCTTCTTCAAAATCGAAGTTAAACTCACTATCTTCAACATGCATCATCTTAATGATCTCAGCTCTAGTGTAAGTATGTAATATCTCACCTTCCTCTACATCATGTTCAAGACGTAGAATCAAACATTCACCCTGATCAACATTCTCATCAACTTTGTCAGTATCACCATGCTCCCCCTCTCCTCTTGCATTTTCTGGTTCTTCGTTTGCATCATCTTGAAGATATTCGTCAATATTCTCTTCTTGTGACGCTTCAGTTACTTTTATACCAGAATTTCCTTGATCAGCATCATCATTTCCATCATCATCATCATCATCATCACTATGAACATAATAAACTTCATCTACATCATCTTTCAGATTATCATCTTCGCCTTCTTCATCATCTTCAATATTAATCTCACCAGATACTGAAGTTAATGGACAAGGCTCAGTCAGAACAATTTCCCTTTCAGTTACTTGAACATCATCTTCAACTCGAACACTTTTACCCTTATCTTTCATTTTAGCTTCTATTTCAGCTTTCCGTTTTGCTCTTACTTCTGCAAGTTCTATCTCTTCAAACCTTTGTTCAATCGGCTTACCTGTCACACCCCGACCACGTAGAACATACAAAACGTGGCGGAAACATCAGGGAGTGTTGTAACAGAATTAATGTTTCACAACCATGGAAATTAAAGTTTCATTTTATTCATCAAACAAGCGAGTTACATTGTCTTTAAACAAGAAATAAAGAGTACATGACATAAATTAACTAGTTCTTGTCTCGTTTTAAGTCACTAAGGCACAGGTCTGCCTAAGTATGTCTTGATAAGTCCTATGCATCATCTCCTGAAAACACATGTGAAAATAGGTACGTCAGCATAAAAATGCCTGTGAGATACATAGGTTTTGTGAAAACAGAATTCATGACTTATGTTTGAGAAAATGTTTAGTCATGAACCTGGTAATTTGCTTTGTCTTGTAAATCATTTGAAAAATGATAAGATCAGATCATATGTATAAATAAGAGAATAATGTATGGTTAAATGAACAACCATATAAAATGAGTTTGTATAAGATCAGTTATTTGTAAATCAATGTCTTGTGAAAAGTATGTTATTTGTATAAAATGTTATATGTCTCAAATTGAAATGATTCAAATAACGCTACGACATGTAATACCATACAAACACTTATATATAGGAAGTACCAGCGGTGTATCCACCATGCTTGTATCATATTACACACGTCTCGTTACTTAATCACTTACTCAAACCAAACCACCAAGATGTAATGTTTAACAATTGTAGAAATGTTTATGTATAGTCAAATGTCTATTGTCAAATGTAAATCATGTCAACAGATACAAACGGTTCACACGGTTCAACAGTCACAAACGGTTCATATAATCAAATGGTTATAACGGTTCACATAGTCAAATAGTTACAACGGTTCAAAATGTAATATAATGTGTTCATATGCTGGATGAGCATATGAAACAAAATGTAATGTAAAACAATGTACTAAGTATGCACACAAAGGACATACATAGCATGAAAAGTATTGAAATCATGTACTATAAATGTACTAATGAACATAGCGAGTATATGATGTGAAAATAGGAAAGCAATGAAAGTAACAAGTAGGCACATGTGTTTCACCCCAAAACAGTTTGGAAAATAGTAAAAGAGGGGTCTATGTACTCACTTGAGATTGCTCAGAAGTCCTAAGATAACCACCAAGCAATGCTAGAGATCACGGAATCAAACGGCACCTAATATAGGTAACTATGTTAATAAACCGGACCTATATCGGAAGATCGGGTAGCATGAGGGTTCATAAACCAAACGAGTATGGAGACTCGTGTAATATGGTTTAACAAAGCCTACATACTAATTGAAACCTAACATAATTGTTTACGACCCGTTTAGGTAGCCTATGCTACTTTAACGCGTCGTTCGCGTGAAACGCGTTCGGACCGCCTAACTAGTCCTATGACAAGTAACATATGCCTTAACATGTCTAATATTGTTGTCAAATCAGTTTAGATGTCAAAAGTTATGTTACATATGTTTATAATGAATTTTGGCATCAAAGGGGTATTTTGGTAATTTACCTAAGGCATATAAACTACCTATCATACAACTACTTAAACGAAGCGACCATAAGGTATAACCTCGAAAGGTTATTCCCTATATACTATGGTCAGCTAATGTGTTTGGTCGGATCCTAATGATCGACCAAATGGGTCGGGTTCGAAGGTATAAGGGATTTATTAGATCGCTTACCCTTACGACCCTAGACAACGTGGTAATCAATAGGCATAGTCACAAGGGACTATAACCATCGTGATTACAATCACGTTGCGAAGTTCAAACGAACTTCGCATTGACCATAAACTGGTCAACGCAGAAAGTCAAACAAAGTTTGACTTTCGGACTCGAAAAGCAATAAAAGAACGAAAGAATACTTACGAAGGGTCCCTGAATGCTAATCTAGATCAAAATAACTCAGGTATGAAACAATGGTTCCAACTTAGAGTCTTTTTGATCAGATTCTTGTGAGTTTGAAGCAAATGGGGGTGGGGTATTTATAGTATTCGGTTCACCATTAGGATCGTTTCTTGGAGAAGAGGGAATGATCTCGCCCGTACACTTGTCGGAATGTTGTGGTAACTCATATTGCTCCACCACAAGAGTTTGACACTTGACCTTGGCCTTTTGGAGGGGTTAAAGGCTGTTAACAGCTGAGAAAATGAGTTTCTGCATATCTGACCACTGCTTGCGCACCACAACGCTCAGAGTGTTGAGGTGCGCAAGGCTCACTTTGGCAGAATTACCATTTTAGTCCCTGCAGCCCAGAAACTTGTATTTTGATGCATATTTGACACTTTTAAGCCCCGTTAACCTCATTTCAAAGCTATAAAATGAAGTTAAAGTATTGGGAACTCAAAACATGCTCAAAAATATTTCGGATGTCGGTTCGTTTGGTCGTACGATCGCGATGTTCGCTTAATTACGACGGAATGCGCATAAGCGCGAAAAACGATCCAAATTGCGCGACGAATGGATTTTTCTCATGCCAAACACTAAAGTAAAATATTTTAGTGCTTACATAAATTTTTGGATGTCCGGATGTATTCAGAACGTGAGTTATGCGCGAAAGTGCAAACTTGTGCACTTTTTGACACTTTTAGTCCCTGAATGACCCAAAAGTTTATTTTAGCACACCTAACCCCTCAAAGCCTATTTCTAAGCTATATAAAGGATATTTAAGGTGTGTTTAACTTATGGTCATGTTCCGGAATGTTCGTTACTGTTCAAATTGGCATACTTTCGCAGTTTGTCAAGTTTAGTCCCTGTAAGCGAATTAACTTGTTTTTGCCATACCAAAGCATTCAAAACTTATTTCTAAGTTATGTAAAGGTTATTTAAGGTATGTTAAGCCTATTTCACTATTCTGGAGTGCTCGTTGCATTAAACTGGTTATATTTACGCATCAGAGCGCATATAACCTTCCAGAAAGCGATTTAGAGCTTGAAATCGAATAAGAGTTGATATGTGCAAAAGATACACATATTTATACAGATCCCAAGTATGAAATACAATATTTTATTGGCTTGGAATTTGTTTGATGATCGCAGTGACCCAGGTGTCACAGTCTCCCCTACTTTAGGAAATTTCGTCCCGAAATTTATTCGTAAGAGTCTATTTGTGACTTTGTGTCAAATAACCACCAGAGATATGTAAGGCATAATCCTGTCATTTCCTTAACGGACATTCTTCAGAACGAAAATGAACAGACGGAGTCATTTTCCTCAACGAGTATTCTTCAGAAACGAAAATGAAGGAATAAACAAACGGGGATTCATTTCCTCAACGGACAATCTTCAGAAACGTAAAATGAACTTACGGAGTCATTTTCAACGGGTGCTTCATAAGAAATGGAAATGAAAAGGAGAAATAAACGGATATTCATTTCCTCAACGGACAAATCTTCAGAAACGAAAATGAACAAACGGAGTCATTTTCAACGGGTGCTTCCTCAGAAACGGAAATGAAAAAGGATAGTTAAACGGATATTCATTTCCTCAACGGACAAATCTTCAGAAACGAAAATGAACAAACGGAGTCATTTTCAACGGGTGCTTCATCAGAAATGGAAATGAAAAAGGATAGTCAAATGGATATTCATTTCCTCAACGGACAAATCTTTAGAAACGAGAATGAACAAACGGAGTCATTTTCAACGGATGCTTAATCAGAAATGGAAATGAAAAAGGATAGTCAAACGGATATTCATTTCCTCAACGGACAAATCTTCAGAAACGAAAATGAACAAACGGAGTCATTTTCAACGGATGCTTCATCAGAAATGGAAATGAAAAAGGATAGTCAAACGGATATTCATTTCCTCAACGGACAAATCTTCAGAAACGAAAATGAACAAACGGAGTCATTTTCAACGGGTGCTTCCTCAGAAACGGAAATGAATAGGGCTAATTCTAGACACATGACAAAACTCGCTGTGGTTTCTGTGCACTAAATTCCATAATTATGTATGCATCCATAATTACGTAATTCCTTGCACAGTCCGCACAGTTTGTCTTGTAATGTTTAGGGGAGGAAAATCAAATCTGTGATGAGGGTGACTAGACTACCATAGGGTCCTTTTAATTAGATCGATAGATGATCTTATTAATTAGGCCACCAAGGAGTCCTTTCAGCTATATCATCACATGATGTTCCTAACCAGATTTTTTTATCAATCTGTTTAACTAGACCACTCAAGGGGTCTAATTATGGAGTAGTACTTTATAACCCAAGGGACTTAACTACAACGTAGAAGTCCATTAAGGATTTTAGATAGTACCTTTGGATATCCTACTATGAATCCCTTATACGAATGATATGGAAGATTTTACGAGGATTTGGATAACAAAAACTTGGATTACACCAAAAACATAAAAAAATGAGCACATAATCACATAATTGTTATTTTGTTATTGATTGTTATCAACTTGGCGTCTTGTACTTCGTTTTCCTTGGAAGAAACGGTTACTTAGGATTTTCGTGGAAAACGCAAGAGATCATAAGATGGAAAAATTTTGGGGGTAGTTTGCTTTACAAGGAATACGATTCCTTGCTTGTCGGTATTGTAGGGGATATGTTCTTTATGCATACAACCACATAAATACATTGCAATGTAAATAAAAGATTTATTTATAAACAATGATATCAACTGTTTCATGGACCTTGACAAGAAAAGAAAATAATACATAAGACGTGATTATTTCTAAACGATGTTGTCTACTGGTCGGTCAGATGCTCATTCCTGTGCTGGATTTGCATTAGCAAGCTTTGGGCAATTTCTTCGGAAATGACCCATCTCGCCACAGTTGAAACAAGAACCTGATAGAAAACGACCCTGAGCAGGATTGTTGCCAGCTTGGTTTGGTGCAGCTGCAGCTGGGCAGACTCTTGCTGTATGGCCTATAAGTCCACAAGTTTGGCATTTGCGGCACTTTACATTGGCATGATGATGGAGGCTACATTGGTTGCACAAGGGTGCAGTTCCATTGTATGGCTTCCTAGCAGGGGGTTGAGCTGGTTGGTTGGGGACGGCTTGATCATTGTGAGTAACCATGGCGAAGTTCTGAGAAGCCTTCCGCTTCTTTGACCTCTTAGGGGATCCAGTCTGTTCATCCATGGTCTTTGATTCCTCGATTGGGTTCGATTCCTCGACCGGTTTCTTGTCACCTTTTCGGAAAAGTTTACCTTTCCTGATCTTTGATTCAGTCAAGGTTGCAGATAGCTCAATGGCCTGTCTAACTGTAGTAGGGCTGCTACCAGTCACAATGTCTTGTATTGAGTCAGGGAGGCCATCAATGTACTTTTCGATTGCCTTATCCAAAGGCGTGACCATGTTTGGGCATAACAGACTTAACTCCTCATAACGGTCCGTGTAGGCTCGATGTTCACCGATGTCTTGCTCAAGATTGTCGAATTCCCTTTCCAAGGCCCTGATCTCATGACGAGGACAGAATTCCTTCATCATAAGGGCCCTAAGTTCAGCCCATGTCTGTGCTAGAGCAACTTCTGCACCACGATCTCTCATAACCCCGTTCCACTACGTAAGGGCCCTCTTCTGGAAAACACTCGAAGAAAACTCGACCTTGCAATTTTCAGGACACAGCACGTGGCGGAAAGTATTCTCAATGCTCTCGAACCATTGAAGAAGCCCAGTCGCTCCCTCAGAACCACTAAACTTGAGTGGTTTAGCCGAGTTAAAACTCTTGAAATTGCATGGACCATTGTTGTTGTTGCTGGCTTGGTTCCATTGAGCAAAGAGGTTTGGGAATTGAGCAGCCATTTGCTGCGCAATGATTTCTGCCAGTTCGGCAGTCGCTACTTGGTTTTCGCGTCGAGGAGGCATTCTAAAAGAGGAAAACATGAAAGGAAATGAGTGAGAGAAATAGACGAAAAGAATGAGATGAAACAAATCTGATGAAAGCAATGATAGTGGCCATTTGTTTGTTACTACAAAGCAACAAACGACCCCGGTGATTAATCAAAGTAAATAGGTCAAAAATAATGTATCGCGAAGACATGCTCGCCAATAAGTGAACACTCATCCCAAGAATTCCCAGGTAAGCACAACTGGTCTCGCGTCTGATGAGATATATACGAAGTGCTTGCCTAGACAGAAAACCCAGAATACAGGCATTCATCCTTCCAGTTTGCACGTGTTCACATTATTTAGAACCCAAAACCTTGACGAGATTTTTGAAAATTCAAAGGGGTTCAAAACCATATAACAGAGGGTTCAAAACCTTACAATAGAGGGTTCAAAACCTAGTAATCAATCATCCTAGAACAGATGATTAGTTTTCAAAGCAGTTTTGAAATTTAAGTTCTTGTTGTGGTCGTCACCTAAGAATAAGTGACGGTATTGTTTTATGACTCAACGCAAGTAAACTCGCGTTAGGGTCCTAAGAAGGTTATAGACTAGGTCAAAGCATTACTAATAACCTAATTCCCTATAACCATTGGCTCTGATACCATCTTTTCTGTCACACCCCGACCAGGTAGAACATACAAAACGTGGCGGAAACATCGGGGAGTGTTGTAACAGAATTAATGTTTCACAACCATGGAAATTAAAGTTTCATTTTATTCATCAAACAAGCGAGTTACATTGTCTTTAAACAAGAAATAAAGAGTACATGACATAAATTAACTAGTTCTTGTCTCGTTTTAAGTCACTAAGGCACAGGTCCGCCTAAGTATGTCTTGATAAGTCCTATGCATCATCTCCTGAAAACACATGTGAAAATAGGTACGTCAGCATAAAAATGCCTGTGAGATACATAGGTTTTGTGAAAACAGAATTCATGACTTATGTTTGAGAAAATGTTTAGTCATGAACCTGGTAATTTGCTTTGTCTTGTAAATCATTTGAAAAATGATAAGATCAGATGATATGTATAAATAAGAGAATAATGTATGGTTAAATGAACAACCATATAAAATGAGTTTGTATAAGATCAGTTGTTTGTAAATCAATGTCTTGTGAAAAGTATGTTATTTGTATAAAATGTTATATGTCTCAAATTGAAATGATTTAAATAACGCTACGACATGTAATACCATACAAACACTTATATATAGGAAGTACCAGCGGCGTATCCACCATGCTTGTATCATATTACACACGTCTCGTTACTTAATCACTTACTCAAACCAAACCACCAAGATGTAATGTTTAACAATTATAGAAATGTTTATGTACAGTCAAATGTCTATTGTCAAATGTAAATCATGTCAACAGATACAAACGGTTCACATGGTTCAACAGTCACAAACGGTTCATATAATCAAATGGTTATAACGGTTCACATAGTCAAATAGTTACAACGGTTCAAAATGTAATATAATGTGTTCATATGCTGGATGAGCATATGAAACAAAATGTAATGTAAAACAATGTACTAAGTATGCACACAAAGGACATACATAGCATGAAAAGTATTGAAATCATGTACTATAAATGTACTAATGAACATAGCGAGTATATGATGTGAAAACAGGAAAGCAATGAAAGTAACAAGTAGGCACATGTGTTTCACCCCAAAACTGTTTGGAAAACAGTAAAAGAGGGGTCTATGTACTCACTTGAGATTGCTCAGAAGTCCTAAGATAACCACCAAGCAATGCTAGAGATCACGGAATCAAACGGCACCTAATATAGGTAACTATGTTAATAAACCGGACCTATATCGGAAGATCGGGTAGCATGAGGGTTCGTAAACCAAACGAGTATGGAGACTCGTGTAATATGGTTTAACAAAGCCTACATACTAATTGAAACCTAACATAATTGTTTACGACCCATTACGACCCGTTTAGGTAGCTTATGCTACTTTAACGCGTCGTTCGCGTGAAACGCGTTCGGACCGCCTAACTAGTCCTATGACAAGTAACATATGCCTTAACATGTCTAATATTGTTGTCAAATCAGTTTAGATGTCAAAAGTTATGTTACATATGTTTATAATGAATTTTGGCATCAAAGGGGTATTTTGGTAATTTACCTAAGGCATATAAACTACCTATCATACAACTACTTAAACGAAGCGACCATAAGGTATAACCTCGGAAGGTTATTCCCTATATACTATGGTCACCTAATGTGTTTGGTCGGATCCTAATGATCGACCAAATGGGTCGGGTTCGAAGGTATAAGGGATTTATTAGATCGCTTACCCTTACGACCCTAGACAACGTGGTAATCAATAGGCATAGTCACAAGGGACTATAACCATCGTGATTACAATCACGTTGCGAAGTTCAAACGAACTTCGCATTGACCATAAACTGGTCAATGCAGAAACTCAAACAAAGTTTGACTTTCGGACTCGAAAAGCAATAAAAGAACGAAAGAATACTTACGAAGGGTCCGCGAATGCTAATCTAGATCAAAATAACTCAGGTATGAAACAATGGTTCCAACTTAGAGTCTTTTTTATCAGATTCTTGTGAGTTTGAAGCAAATGGGGGTGGGGTATTTATCGTATTCGGTTCACCGTTAGGATCGTTTCTTGGAGAAGAGAGAATGATCTCGCCCGTACACTTGTCGGAATGTTGTGGTAACTCATATTGCTCCACCACAAGAGTTTGACACTTGGCCTTGGCCTTTTGGAGGGGTTAAAGGCTGTTAACAGCTGAGAAAACGATTTTCTGCATATCTGACCACTGCTTGCGCACCGCAACGCTCAGAGTGTTGAGGTGCGCAAGGCTCACTTTGGCAGAATTACCATTTTAGTCCCTGCAGCCCAGAAACTTGTATTTTGATGCATATTTGACACTTTTAAGCCCCGTTAACCTCATTTCAAAGCTATAAAATGAAGTTAAAGTATTGGGAACTCAAAACATGCTCAAAAATATTTCGGATGTCGGTTCGTTTGGTCGTACGATCGCGATGTTCGCTTAATTACGACGGAATGCGCATAAGCGCGAAAAACGATCCAAATTGCGCGACGAATTGATTTTTCTCATGCCAAACACTAAAGTAAAATATTTTAGTGCTTACATAAATTTTTGGATGTCCGGATGTATTCAGAACGTGAGTTATGCGCGAAAGTGCAAACTTGTGCACTTTTTGAAACTTTTAGTCCCTGAATGACCCAAAAGTTTATTTTAGCACACCTAACCCCTCAAAGCCTATTTCTAAGCTATATAAAGGATATTTAAGGTGTGTTTAACTTATAGTCATGTTCTGGAATGTTCGTTACTATTCAAATTGGCATACTTTCGCAGTTTGTCAAGTTTAGTCCCTGTAAGCGAATTAACTTGTTTTTGCCATACCAAAGCCTTCAAAACTTATTTCTAAGTTATGTAAAGGTTATTTAAGGTATGTTAAGCCTATTTCACTATTCTGGAGTGCTCGTTGCATTAAACTGGTTTTATTTACGCATCAGAACGCATATAACCTTCCAGAAAGCGATTTAGAGCTTGAAATCGAATAAGAGTTGATATGTGCAAAAGATACACATATTTATACAGATCCCAAGTATGAAATACAATATTTTATTGGCTTGGCATTTGTTTGATGATCGTAGTGACCCAGGTGTCACATTACCAATCAAATCTTCCAACACTTTCTTTAACATATAATCTTCATGTTCCTTCTTAGCATTCTTGGCTTCTAATTCTTTATTTTTCAACTTAAAGTACTCATTCTGCTCATCCCTTTGAGCCTTTTCTTCTTCTAAATCAGCTATTCAAACTTTCAGAATATCAATGTCGACTTGATCAGCTTCAATCTTCTTCAGCAAAGATGAATTCTCAGATTCAACAGACTTAACACGTTCCTCTAACTTCTTTTTCTCACTTAACACCTCATCCACCTTCTTTTGCAACTTCTTCACAAGATCATCATTTACAAAGCTAAAATCACCAATCTCTTCAAGAACTATATTCTCTGGAATATGTGGAAAATCTTTAAAACCAGACGATCTAGGAGTAGTATGAACTGGTGGTTGTGTGGTTGGTGGTGTTTGTTGAACGTGTGGTGAAGTTATTGGTGGTTGTTCATGAATGGGTAATGAAATATGATGTGGTGGTGGTGATTGTGGTTGATTTTGTGGTGGTGGTGATGGTGGTTGATTTTGTGGTGGTGGTGATGGTGGTTTAGATTGTGGTTCTGGTGGTGGATTTAGTTTCAGCTTGAATTTTAACTTTCGCGCTGCTGGAGTTATGACAC
Source organism: Helianthus tuberosus (assembly GCA_030545235.1). Classification (NCBI taxonomy): domain Eukaryota; kingdom Viridiplantae; phylum Streptophyta; class Magnoliopsida; order Asterales; family Asteraceae; genus Helianthus; species Helianthus tuberosus. The sequence goes on along the minus strand of CM060353.1, from coordinate 132,933,815 downwards.
GTTTTCTTGATGTTGATTTCTTTCTACCTCCTGAAGATGGTGGTGTTACAACCTGAACATTCTCCGGTGGAGTATATGTTTCATCATCATCTTCCGAACTCCTCTTTCTCTTCTTTTGTTTCTCTCTATCTTTCGGATCAAAGTTTTCTTTTATCCAACGATCAACTTGAGCATCAATATCACTTTCTGTACCATATGAACTCTCCTTTTCATCATCAACTGCTTTCTTACTAGCTTCTGCAGTATCATCAATATCTTTCAACAATTTCTCAGTTTTAGGAGTTAACGGCTCTTGATCTTTTTCAACATTTGCTTCTGCCTCATCTTCTTCTGGTTCATCAACCAGCATTGTTTCAACCGCTTTCTTTTTACGTTTCTTCTATGGTTGAGAAGATGATCCTTCTTCAGCTTGGACTCTCTTTACACCTTTTTTCTTCTTTTCTTTTTCTACTTTTGTATACCAATCATTTCGAGTTTCAGAAAAATCTTCTAACTTCGTTAATTCATCAATTGCACTCTTTTCTTGCATTTCAGCATCATTCCTCCACTTTAAATGACTTACTGGATCTGGATCTTCATATTTATCATCTTTAATGAATCTGAAAAATTCTGTCTTCTTCGGTCAGGCCAATTCTTTGTATACTTGGATAATCGGATTAACGTTTCATTATCCATGTGATGCAACATCATCAGATCATTCTGTTCATCTTTCACCAGATTTGGATAGGCATGATCCAGCATCATCTGCACAAACATTGGATACACCCAACTTCGACTACCAGAAGTAATATTATCTTTCATGTAATGAAAAACAATTCTAGAAAAGTTGTACTTCTTATTTAGCACCAACACCGTCACCATACACATTTGATAATCTTTCATAACATCGTATCCACCTTTCCTGTGACTTAGTGCATGAATCACTGAGTGAATAAAGAATTTGTACGGCTTCATAAAACAAGCTTTCAAATAATTTGCTTTATTCAACGAACCGTTTTAACCCATTCTCAGCATACATCCTTTGACCATCCTTTTTGGAAACCCTGTTGGCGAATTATCATCATCTGGAAACTCTAACACTTCTCGTACAAGCTGTTCTGTGATAATAATTTCTTTATCTTCACCATCTATACTAACACATCATTCACTTCATCATAAACAACATTCTTCCAAAACTGATGAACATGAGATTTGAAGACTTTGTGCTGATCCGTTAAAGCTTTTTGAATCGGTAAACGCCTCATGAATGGTAAAATCTCCTTAAACACACTCATCTTTGGAAGAGTTTCATCGTAAACACAGCAAATATTGTGTGATGGATCAAACATCACATTCGATGCCTGAAACAAAAACAAAAACAAATAAGTTAAACATTATGCACAAATTTCAAGACAAAACAATCATTCATATGATCTGGCCTTATACGATGTGGCCATTTCGTGTGACCTCGTGCCAAAATAATCAAACTTTTCAAATGGACTGGTTTCCACATGATCTGACCAACCCAAACGACCTGGTGGTCAAACGAACTAGTAAATCTCAAACGGTCTGGAACTTCAAACCGTTTGGCCATCTCGTGCGGTCTGAATCATCACTTCATTTGAACAGTCATAGATGAACAGTGAATTTGCAGGTTGTTAAAACATGTTTTTATCATGAAATTGATTCCCTAGATTTGTTCTACATCAAAATCCGATCACATTGATATGAGTTTTGTTCGTTTTAATTCACTTTACAAGCCTAGATCTAAGTTCAAACATCCTGTTCGTTCAAGTTCATATGAATTCATTAGATCTGGTTCAATTAAGCATCAATCAGTACCTTTCCCATGATATAAGTTGTGCTAACCAACTTATACAATGAATCCAAACAACAGATTACAAATTTAAGGCTTGAAAACAAAGAAATCTCTCAGATCGCTCAAATCGCTTGAAAGGTGTGTGTTTGGTGCGGTGTGATGTGAGACTGAAACATTCACGCGATCTGGTCTCCCTTTTATATAGAGGAGCCAGGTCGTGCGAGTTGATTTTGAGGCGGTTTGGCCAGTTCGCACGAGTTGGAAGTTTTGGAACGATCTGGCCAAGTTAAAACATTCTGGCCAGCTCGTGCGAATTGGTCACCTCGTGTGAACCTCTTATTTTTTTCAAAAAAATTGAATTTTTGAATTTTTTAACTTTTTTACCAACACACTCAGTTAACCAAGTCCAAGTTAATGACCCTGGTCAACTGTTTAGCCTGCCAAATCCAAATTAATGACTTTGGCCGACCAAATTATGATCTCGCTGACAATTTTGAAACATTTTAAGTTCAAATTAATGAACTTTTAAACATTTTGAGCAATTACCAACATTTTTCTCAAACTTTTTCTTATCCAACCCAAATAATCCAACTTGTTTAGCACTGTTGGACTTTGATAATCAGATCCCCAATGTCTGTTGTCGAAAATAAGATGAAATGACAAATCTTTTTGAATTTTTCAACATTTTAGCTAAACAAGCAAAAAATCTTTTGGGTTTGAAGAAACTGGAAACTGTACAAACATATTTACAAACAATTTTTGCGAGTTTGTGTAAGAGGATCATATCAGTTTTTGAGACATATCACTAACACCGTTGATCTTGATTTAACTTTAAGTTTTAAACAAATTCACTTCTGATTGTCAGTATTGTTGTCAACTTAAACTTCTACACAAGTTTCAATTGATTCAAGATACGAATTAGTGTTTTAAGGACTGAACTTATTCGCGTGTACCACCTCAGAATATACTCCCATATCCAGACTTCTATATTCAGTCTTACAGGAGAGTGCACACTAATGATATCTGTAAGGGGTAAATGCAAGGCCATGAGAGCTCAGGCTAGAACTTCCGTTCAATCAGAGAGATGATGGCTCGACTTTAGGTGGGTCCCCCTTGGGGATCTTCTTTTCAACAGCACATGATTAGCATTTTTCAATGTTTCATCATTTTTTATGCTGAGGGTGAGCTTTAAGAATAAAGCAGTGCAGAGTATTATAAGAGGACTAGGCTATTGCTCCCGCAAAATCAGAAGTCCTGGTATAATACCCCAGATATCATCACGTACAAAGACCTAGTATGTCAGAAATAGAAAGCCCTTCAAACAAGATTTCGGGGGTTACCCATATATTCGAGAGATGTTCCCCACGTGGATAAGCAGTTATTTGTTATGTTTATATCTCGAACTCAATCTACTAATCGTGTGAAGTCTACTGGCACATCATTAGTGAGACTCGTTTAAAAACATTTTGACTTTCCATTTCTTTAGCATGTTGTGATAGTCCACTGATGTACTATCATTTCCTCTTTTTCACAACAAAACTCTTTTTGACTTATTCAATGTTTTTGTATTTATGAAATTTGATCATGTTTTTGTATTTTCTATAAACTTTCTCCCCCTAAAATCAAAAACATATTTTTGTGTTTTTGGTTTTATCAAAAGCAGTAAAGAAACTGTACAGAAAACATGACAACTAGACGCAAATCACTTTTGATCGCCATCCGCCTCGGCCACACACTCTACCACCCTCCCAGAAAACAAATTCTTTAACCCGCTCAATTTCAAAAGATAATTAAATCTTGTTTTATCAAAGGGTTTAGTGTAAAAATCAGCTCTCTGATCATCGGTGTGAATATAATCAATTCGAATCATTTTTTTCTCGTAGCAATCACGAATAAAATGATGTCGAATCTCAATATTTTTTGTTTTTGAGTGTTGAACCGGATTTTTAGAGATATTAATGGCTGCCTCATTGTCCACAAAAACTGGTGTGTCTAAGAATTGCAAACCATAGTCCCTCATTTGCTGTTGAATCCAGAGAATCTGGGAACAACAACTGGAAGCTGAAACGTATTCAGCTTCACAGGTCGAGAGAGCGACGGTGTTCTGTTTCTTGCACTGCCAAGTGATTAACCGAGTTCCGAAGAACTGGCAACCAGTAGTTGTGGACTTAGCGTTCAACTTACAACACCCGAAGTCAGAGTCAGAATATCCAGTTAGAGAGAAGTCACCGGATCAGGGATACCACAAGCCGGTGCTTGGGCAACCTTTGAGATACCGTAAGATCCTCTTCACTATCATCATATGTGATGCTCTGGGACTTGACTGATACCAGGCGCTGAGGCAGGTTGGATACATGATGTCCAGTCGTGATGCTGTCAGATACATTAGCGATCCTATGATTGACCGATAAAGCGTTTCATCCACTTTCTCACCACTTTCATCCGGACATATGCCATGATTCATAGCCGGGGGGATTGATATGGGAGATGATTCGGACATATTGAATTTGTCCAATACATCATTCACATATTTGGTCTGGTGTATGAAGATTCCATCGGGCAGTTGCTCAATTTGAAGCCCGAGAAAGAACTTCATCTCCCCCATTGAACTCATTTCAAACTTCTGCTTCATGACCTTCTCAAACTCTTTACACAACTCATCGTTCGTTGATCCAAAAATTATATCATCAACATATATCTGCATGATAAGTAGATGTCCTGCAACCTCTTTAGTATATAGGGTACTATCGACAGTCCCTCTGGTGAACCCGTTGGTCAGCAGATGCTGGGAAAGCGTCTCGTACCAGGCTCTCGGGGCCTGGTGTAATCTGTATAATGCCTTGTCGAGTAGATACACCTTGTCCTTGTGTACAGGATCAGTAAAACCCGGTGGTTGACCGACGTACACCTCTTCTTTAATCTTGCTATAGAGAAATGCAGATTTGACATCCAGTTGGTAGACCTTGAACCCCTTCCATGACACGAATGCCAAAAAGATTCTGATTGCCTCAAGTCGAGCAACAAGAGCATATACTTCAGTAAAGTCAATCCCTTCTGCTGACTAAATCCTTGGACTACCAAACGTGCTTTATTCCTTACTATAACCCCTCTATCATCTCTTTTGCATTTGAAGACCCACTTGGTCTTGAACAACTTCTGATCTTCTGGGAGATCAACCAACCTCCACACTCCAAGCTTTTCAAACTGTTGTAACTCTTCTTGCATTGCATTTACCCAACTCTCTTTGGTCAATGCTTCTTTATACGTTTTAGGCTCTACCTGCGAGATAAAACATTTTAATGAGAAGTCTACTTGTAAAGGTGCTATAGAAGAGTAAAAACATGTAAGCCCTTTGTTTATTTGTTCACGGGTTTTCACGCCGCTTTGAAGGTCACCAATGATTTGCTCTGACGGATGGTAAGATAACGTTCTTGGCATAACTGTATCTGGTACGCTCACTTCCGATTGCAAATTTGTTATATTCTGATCACCCGTGTGATCAATAGCATTTGAAGTCGCAATATTTGGTTCCTTGTCATAAATCGGATCGGTTTCCGATTCTGAGTCGTCAGAATGATCAAATATTGGAGCTGTTTCTTCTGGGGGTACATGTGCAGTTCCACTAGGACCAGCCTCATGATCATTTGAACCCACGGTGGGCGAAGAAACCACCAACGGTCTCGGCACTTGTTCTTGTGAAAGAGACTGCTGTTGTTGGTATAAGAATGCCAGTTACTCCTCATTCGGCTCTGTCGGTAAATGGAATGACTCCCAAATATTTTCGTAATCAAATAGCAACATGTTTCCGGGAAGTTGATTCGGGCAGGTGGGAATTCTTTCAACATTTGGTACACTACCAAAGACAATATCATGAGCTACTTTGTCATGTTTTGGAATGTTAAAAACAACATTTGGAACATCAGATTCTGGTTTTGATTTTAGAGCTCCTTCCTTGATAGGTGGGAATTCTTCAATCAACTTATCTAACTCAAAATCAATTTTCTCATCAGTGGTTGCAAAAATTTTTGATTCAGATTTTAAAACTTCTTCCATTTTCTTTTCCTCAAAAGAATGTTTAGATTTCTCCACCCATGATTGACTTTAGGAAGTCTTTGTTTTAGAGTAAATCTTTGAAGTCTTTTTTGAGTTTGAAGATTCACCAATTTCAAAAGTTGATTTTGGTTTGTCCTCTGACTTCAATGATTCACCGCATTTAAGAATACGCACGGGGAATACCATAGGTGATTTTCCCTTAACATCCTTTGAAATTTTTGGTTTTGGTTTATGGAAAACTGGTTTTATTATCTTTTTGACACATTGTTTGGCCATGTGACCGATTTCATTGCATCGATAACAGATTCTTTTGTCATATTCAACAAAAGTGGATCTATTGCCCTCGTCTCTTATCTTTTTGGCCGCAATAAAATCGTCAATTGCTTGCTTACTAAAGATATAATCCTTTTCGACTTCTGTATTATTACCAGCCACAAACACTTCACTCAATTTTTCTTTTGGCTTAACTGCTTTCTTAGCCATTTTCTTCTCAAAACCAATACCTTTCTTTTTGTAATTATTACCATGTCTCTTGTTATTACCATTGTTACCCACCCATTCTTTTTTCTTTCCCGGGTTGTTTGTTGGTTGTTGTTTAACAAAAGATTTTTTCTGTTTTGATAAAAACGAATTGTTGTTAACTTCTGAGATATCAATTTCCACGAGTTTAAAAACTTTTTCAACCTTTTCCAGGTTCGCATTCTGAATCGGGTACTCAAAATCAGTATACAGTTTGTCAGTTCCGGTCATCGTGTAAACCACAATGATCGAATCGTCATCCAAAACTTTATCTGACTTTGGAATAAACTTATCAAGAAAGTTTCCGTCATCTTCAGAATCTGAACTGGATTTCTCAAAATGAGTTTTGACCATTTCGAAATCAGTGTTATCACTCTCTTCATCCAACACTTGGTCTACAACTGCTCTAACCAGTTGTGACTCGTTGTCGGTGTCAGACGGAGAGAATGTAACATCTATGCTTTCCGGTAACTCATTTTCTTCTGTTCTCAGTTTGAGATTCAATGCCTCCTCCACCGCGTCTGGATATTTCTGAGAATAATGATTCCACATTGGGGGTGGAACATTTTTGAAAGCTGGTTTATCTTCAGTTTGTTGAGGAACGATCTGATCAATCACATATGAAGATGAAAGATAACTGATCAACTTTTTATCGACTCTTTCTGTCTCAATACGCATCAGTTCAAGTTCCTTCTTTAGAGATACGATTGTGCCCAGATGGATGTTAATCGACATTTGCTTGTCCATGACCGTAGCTTTGAGCAAATTAACAATTTTATCATTTTCTTTACTCTCAGTGTGAATCATTTTAATTGATCGTGAAAGAGTGTCATAAGCTTCTTTAACATCATTAAAATCAAATTTTAATTTGTTGTTAAACTTTTTCAACTCTTGAAACTGTTTGTCTTTTTCAAGACAATCCATGCATGGTTTCAAACAGTTTTCGCATGGCTTTTCAAAAATTTGATCAACTTTTTCAAAAACATTTTCTTGTTTATCATTTTTACTTTCCGATTTACCAAACTCTCCGGACTCAGACTCAGATTTCTCTTCGGATTCGGACATCACATTTTCTGATTTGTCATCGGACTCGAACTTCTCTCCTGACTCATATGTATCACAAGTCTTGATAATTGACTCCTTTTCAATAGACACTGACTCTTGAGTTGCATCTTTGGTCTCATTGTTATCAGAAGGTGTTTTAGTTTGTTCTACCTCTTGCAGCTTAACCATAAGAGCTTTGTCTGCTATTTCTTTCAAAGTCTCTTCATTTATTTCCTTTGAGACATCAATGATCTTTTGAACCGGAGTTTGTTCAACTTCGTAATGTGGGCAAAAACCCGTAGTCGGTTCACTAAAGAAACCTGCAAAAGAATCAAACACATTAGCTGGCATTATAGATTTAAATGCGTTAGTAATAACCTCCTGTTCAGACTGATAATAGTAGACCGCTGCTGCCACCTCTTCTAGATCTGTAAAACTTTCTTTATTCATCACTTCACTGACTTCTTCAACTTCAGGAACACATTCCTCGATTTCTGGTTCCGGCTCTTCAGTAATTTCAGACATCATTGCAAGACCACTTCCAGGAATGTACTTATCTCAACTGAAGCCTTCTGGAATCTTTTCGTCATCTTGATTCATCAAAAGAGCTTTTTCTGTTTGTTTGGATTGACTATTCTCGATTTGAGGTCGTGGAATGAATGGTTGTTGACTATTTTTATGATAGATGGCCTGTCGGTAATAATCGTTGGCGAATGGATTCTGGTGATTATTAACTTCTCTGTTCGGACATTCGCGCTTGAAGTGTCCCTTCTCTTTACACTTGAAGCAAGTCACCTTCGATTTTTTCGAATCCAAGTTTAGAATCAGGACCTGCGAGACTACTTCTTCCGGTAATTTCCATGAACCTCTGAGTTCTTCTCACAATGCTCGCCATACCCCATTTTATGTCGATGAGTTCTAGTTCCTCCGGATCAATTTGATCGTAATCTTCTTTAGTCATGTCTGGGTTACCAATTCGTCCGGCTACTAGACTCTCGTAAGACTCAAGTACAGAAGCTAGAAGTGCTATATGCTGCTTTGTGGCTGTCTCGGTAAAATCTTGACCGTTTTTTATATTAACAGCAATATTGCACTGTATCCCTTGACTATAATTTTGATTGTTCGATCCTGAAAAACTTTGAGGAGAAACCTGTTCTTGAAAACTCTGACCCTTAGGATTCGGTTCGTAATTTGAAAACGGTGAAAGGTTGTTGTTATGCATGCTTTGAGTTACTCCCGATGAAGAATCAGCACTGAATGCCGTTTGAATCTTTGGACTCGGAGTAGATGTGGCAGATGAGTTTCCTTTGTAATAAAGCTGAACATCTTGCTGTACATTTGCAGATTTCATTTTCCTCATCTTCCGAAGTTCAAGCTCATGAGCTTCAATTCTCTCGATAAACGTACTCAAATTGAAACCCACGTATTCCAAATTGTTCTTAAAAACCAATAAGAACGTACCCCACTCTTCTTGTGGTAGTGCGTCAGCCAACTTATCAACCACTCTTCGTCTGATTTATCTATATTCAAATGTTTCATCTCCACTACCAAGTGACAATACCTCTCAATCAACTCTTTCGTTGATTCTCCACTGATAACAGTAAATATGTCGAATTCTTTTTTCAGTAGCGCCTTTTTGCTTTTGATCATTGCAGCACTCTCAAGAAATTTGATTTTAAGAGAGTTCCAAATAGATTGCGCGTCACCCTGATGCTGTAACAATACCAAAATGTCTTCCTTAATTGCCAGTTGCAATATACTGACCATCTTCTTCTCGGCTTTAAAGTTTTCTTGTTCAGCCGGAGTTAACGTGTTAAGTGTTTTCGGAAGACTAGCATCATTCATAGGAACTACATATTTCGTTTCAACTTTCAGCCAACATTCAAGGTGATTCGCCTGAACCCACGTGCGAAATCTATCCTGCCACCCCGAATAATCTTCAATGTTGAGCAGTTTCAGTGGTTTTTGCATGGTTCCTAGCTCATTCTCCATATTCACATTCTGGGCTATACTTGCTGGAGTTTGAACAGTCATACCTCCTCCGAAAAACGCATTGTAACACTCTTGATTGTCCATTTTTATATTTTGAAAAATGTTTTGAAAAATTTTTAAGTTTTGAAAAATTACACTTTCAAGCGACCTGTACTCTCAAACGATCTGAACTTTCAGACGACCTAGTTTAAACGACCTGAATTCAAACGATCTGGGCGGTTTCAAACGACCTGGACTGCCAAACCGTGCGAAGTGACAGAAAATCAGTTAAAAGAAATTTCAGTTCGTGCAAGCTGATGAATTCATACGATCTGGACACTCAAGTCATGCGAACTTGTTACAAATTTTGAAACTTTCAAACGAACTGGTCCAATCCGTGCGAACTGGACACAATTTTCAGACGATTTGACAAAAATTCAAACAATCTGGTTCATTTCACACGATCTGAGCATCATTTTCACAGGATTTGACATTTTTGACATTTTTAGACAAGTTTTAGTTCGATTTATGGTCTGTAACTTTGTATGATTGATCAAAATGATGTTTTACACACAATATCCAAAATTCAGTCCATCTTGTCCGTGAATTCGTCTGAAAATCCAAGAAAGAGTAGAAGTATATGATTCTAAACCGTTCAAAACACTGATATCAACAGATTTGAATCATCCTGAGTTCTGATACCACTTGTAGGTTCGATGAATCGTCCAAATGAGTCAATCAGAGTAAGATCTAGTTTCTAGAAAGGCGGAATCAGACTAGAAACCTTGCAATCAGTGTTAGAATAGGAGTAGAAGAGTAGAAAGTCACTTTAAACATGTTCTTCATTGATATAATACGTTTTGGTACAGAGAGAATCGGACAGCACTTCGTTACATAATTCTCCAGAATGTTTCAAATGAAGAACACCACTAGCCTATTTATAGGTTGCCCAAATCGCACCAAATAACAACACCAGTCCGCACGAACTGGATAAGACCACTTTGTGCGACCTGACCTTATCAGGTCGTGCGACCTGGCTTACAAGTCATAAACTTTACTTTTTCAAACTATTACATATACATGACACGACATAGATTGATGACGCAGGCGATAGACATTATGCATCAACATCGCTGGTGGCACGATGATACTCCAGTAGTCCGTCAGTGATCCAAATTTACTGTTCAAAAAAAAATTTATATTCAACTCAAGATCTCATTAATCATACTACAATCCAACTTTAAAACTTAAGTGAACTTAGGATCAAATTGACAAATAAACCCTTAATGTAAAACATAAGTGAACTTAGGATCAAATTGACAAATAAACCCTTAATGTTGATTTGTATATTGTCTATACGTCCTTAGGCATGCATAAATGATATAAGCAAAAGTGCATATGTTTTTATATTAATTTACACCTACTTTTTATTAAGTTTTGTTAAATAAATATTTGAAATAGGCTTATTTTTTTATTTTCAGGACAAAACAAACCCAAGATGAACAAAGGAAGCAAATCCAGGTGAAAAACTAAATAAAATAAGTAAAAAATTCCAGACACGCCCGTGACTCGGATCTAGAAACTACTAGACACCTCCAGAAGACCATAGAGCGAAACCAAGATAAGAAGACATGCCCCGTGTCTTGAAGGCACGCCGCGTGTCTTGGCACTAAATGAGAAAAGTTGACTTCTGGAAGATTTGGAAGATCCGAGGGACCTACAAATTTGACCACGACCCATGCCTGGCGGAACAGCGCATGCCTCGCGAACCGGCTACATCAGGTTATTTGGCCAGACACGGCCCGTGCCCTCCAGGTGTCACACCCAGACCGCTTAAAACAACAAAGCGCGGCGGAAAACGTCGGGGCGTGTTGCAACATTATTATCGTTTCATAACCATGGATACAAAAGTGTTTCATTTTATTGAATATTAAACATTAACATTGTCTTAACATAGAACAAACAAGTTACATATCGACTAATATTGTTTTAAAGTCACTAAGGCTTCGTCCTGATCCTATGTGACTCATGCATCCTAGTATTCATCATCATGCATCAATACCTGAAACATATGTGAAAATAAAGTCAGTAAAGAAATGCTGGTGAGTACATAGGTTTTATAGGAGTGTCGGATTCATGGCTAGTTTAAATGTTGCAATACTGTATTAAAACCTTGTTTTGAAAAGAGTATAATATTGCCATTTAATTAACCAACTCAAATCAAGCGGGTTATAGTTTATAAAACCTCGTAGCCATGATTCCTAACCCAAAAGCATTTGTTTTAGTAAAGCAAATTGTAAAACATCTCGTATTAACTCGTTTAATAAATCTCGTGTATTACCTCGAAAACATCGTTGTGTGACATCATTTCAATATCGTTTACCCAAGTGAACTAAATAACGCCACGACATGTAATTTGTTGAAAACACTTATATATAAGAAGTACCAGAAGCGTATCTACTATGTTTTCACTACATTAAACCCGTCTCGTTATCTAAACACTAACCAAAAATCAATCGTTTACCCCAATTCGTTTCCAAATCGTTTACTCGTTTAAATCGTTTAATCGTTCAAATCGTTCAAATCGTTCTTGTTTTAATTGTGAAACTTATATATGGTCGTCTCGCTAATAACATTCAAACCTTCGTGACTCGTTCATCGTCCCAATCGTTCTCGTATTAACAAACCACCAAAGGGTAAGTTAACAATCATCAGATTCAGTCGTTACCCACAACACCCACACATAACCATGGGTATAGTGAAATAACGGGATTTGTCGGATCCTATGGTACCATAACCTAATACTGGCCGGTTCGGCCAAATTAATGAATGTCATTTGTTATGTAACTACAACCAACAAGTTCGTTCACATTATCGAAATCGTTATTAGTTTAGTATAAATCGTTCTATTCGTTTTTGAAATCATCGTTTAAACCTTGAAAACATTTGTACATATGAATCACCCCAAAACAATTGAAAAGAGTAAAATAGGGGAACTATGTACTCACTTGTAGTGCAAGGTATCCTCAATCAATAGTACTTCAATAAACTCGAGTAAACCAGAGAAATCACGTAGCACCTAGTAATTGAATCACTAGTCAAACAATAGACGCCTAAATCGGAAGATCAGACAGAATGAGGTCTTGTAAACCAAATGAGTATTGGAACTCATGTGATATGGTTTAACAAAGCCTACATCCTAAATGAAACCTAGCCTAAGTGCTTTCGACCCATCGCGACCCATTAAGGTAGCTTACGCTACTTTAACGCGTCGTGCGCGCAAAGCGCGTTCGAGAAGTCTAACTAGTCCTATGACAAGTATTATATGCCTATACCAGTCTAATCATGTTGTATAATCAGTTATGTGACAAAAGTCTAGGTTACATATGCTAAATTACCAATTATACATGAAAAGGGTATTCTGGTAATTTACCTAAGGCATATAAACTACTTATCATACAACTACCTAAACTAGGTGACCATAAAGTATAACCTCGGAAGGTTATTCCCTATACTACATGGTCACTAAACATGTTTGGTCGGATCCTAATGATCGACCAAACGGGTCGTGTTCGAAAGTCTAAGCGGGTGTTTAGTCCGCTTGACTTATGACACTACACAAGCACTAAACTAAAAAGTGACGAGCTAAGCATGTTAAAACATGCTTAACTAAGTTAGAAAACAAGTTTGGTATCAAAACAAACGGTTTTGATACCTAAGAGTAGTTTAGTTACAAAATATGCAAGAATACGCATTTTGGCCGAAACTACGACTCGTCACTGAGCCTAGATAACGTGGTAATCAGTAGGTATAGTCACTAGGGACTATAACCATCGTGATTACGCTCACGTTATGAAGTTCAAACGAACTTCGCGTTGACCATAAACTGGTCAATGCAGAAAGTCAAACATAGTTTGACTTTCGGACTTGAAAAGCGATAAAAGAACGAAGGAACACTTACAAAGGGTCCCCGCAAGCTAATCTTGATCCAAGTAGCTCAGGTATGAAGCAATGGCTTCAACTTAGAGCTTTTTAGATCAGATTTGTGGGTTTTGCAAGGGAATGGGTTGGGTATTTATAGGAAATGGACCACCGTTAGGATCGTTTCTTGAAAACCGGGCTTTAATCTCATCCCTACACCTGTTGAAATGCTAAGGTATGTCAAATGGCCCCCCAACATTAGAGAACAACATGTGGAAGTGAGATTAGGAGTGGGTAACAGCTGTTAACAGGCTGTTTAGAAGTTTTTGAGCAACTGGCATAAGCTTACGGACCGTAAGACTTAGAACCATACGGTCCGTAAGGACCTTGCAGACCAGACACTTTCACTTAATTACAGTTTAGCCCCTGCACCTTGTTTCGTTGCGTATCGGCACTTCTAACACCCGTCAAACCCATTTTCAAGCTCCACAATGATGTTAAAACATAGGGAACATGAAATATGCTTGAAAACATCTCGGGTGTCAGTTCGTTTGGCCGTACGGTTGCGTTGTTCGGTTAATTACGACGGAAGTCGTAACGAACGCAAAAACGGTCCAAATTGCGCGACGAATGGATTTTTCTTATGCCAAACACTAAAATAAAATATTTTAATGCTTACATAAATTTTTGGATGTCTGGATGTATTCAGAACGTAAGATATGCGAGAAAATGCAAACTCGTGCACTTTTTGACGCTTTTAGTCCCTGAATGACCATAAAGTTTATTTTAGCATACCAAACCCCTCAAAACTTATTTCTAAGTTATGTGGAGGTTATTTAAGGTATGTTAAGCCTATGTCACTGTTCCGGAGTGTTTGTCGCGTTATACTGACTGCGTTTACGCACCAGTTTGCGTATAACCTTCCAGAACGCGATTTAAAGCTTGTAATCGGAATCGAATCGAATTGTAAAATCACCAAACATAATTGCACACATAATAACATCAAAATACATATAATAACACCAAAGCACATTGTTTTATTAATAATCATCATTGTTTTACATCGTATATTGATTACAGAACACAGTTGTCACACCAGGCACATAACAACCTATAAATAAAGGTCATTTCCGCCATTTTTACTTGATCAATTCTCTCCTCTCTTCTCCACAACATATTTCTCTTCTACCCACTATCTCTAATAATTGTAATTACTACGAAAAACTCAAAAATCATTAGTGTAATCAAGATTTTGATGATTAATACAATCTTTTTAAGTTTGGTGAAACTTACCCCCTTGATGGGGAGTTTACTAAGGAAGATCATGGGTGAACAAGGGGGGGTGGGGTGTGTGTTAATGACCTTGGTTAATTAATAGTTTATTGAAAGTGAGTGAAATATTAGCGTCTCCATTGACTAGGGTCATTGGTATTTCAGCTAACCGTTAACATCTACCAATAATCTTGCGGTGCCACTGACTCGGGTCGTTCATGTTTTCTATGTCTTTGTAGAGTCAAAACATGTTGATGGAAGTTAAAGGTTTTGTATGGGACTTCGGGTTAGTATGCTCTTGCCTTTACGCGACGCTAGTACCAAAGTGTAAAGGACTTGGTTTCTATAAAAGTGACTACCTTAGTTAAATTGATGACTTTATCGATGTACTAACCTTAGTTAATTTAAACCCCTTAAACCATCTAATAGCTAATTCTCTATTTTCCTTGCTAATTGGTCGGTACCATTATGCTTTAATTCTGGTCTTGAGCGGCGTTTCCCTGCCGATTAATGCGTTATGTTCGAGTGTGTTAGGATCCCAACCCAAGTACTACACAACCTTATGCATTAAAACACACAGTTCCTCGTCTGAAAATCAAGTCCTTGTTACCCCATGGTAAGAGTTAGTTAATGAAGCATCAAGAGGTTCGTTGATCCTAAACACCTTATTTTCTTATCACTGATTACTGCCTTTTTATTTACTTCTCCATTTTTATTTTGATGCATTTTTAAAACTTTTATTTTTGTTTTGACTAGGCGCTAATGAAGACTCGGTACTATAAGTCGTTGTATCATTAGATGACCTCGGTATCTTACCATAACTATATTACATCAACAATGGGTGCACTTGTCCAAGGTGAAGTGTAGTGTGATAGTATTTTATCGTGTTTTCTTATAAATATTAAAATTTGAACCACTGTATAAAGCGGATAAAAATATACCACTTTTTATATACACACCACGATACATCAATAAACGTATTCAAATACAAATAAAATTTAAACAAGTGGGAAAAATTCAACAATTAATCATTCATAGTACAATATGCAATTTTGCTTGATCATAAGTAAAACCAGTCTTTATTATAAACACTTACATAATACTTGTGGGTGATAGACCTTTAGTTATTGGATCTATAATCATATCATGAATGTATTTGATACACATATTTTGTTTCCTCTACTTGTTCATAAGCTTACAATGATTTCATATTGAAATTTAGTGCAGCTCTGCTCGAACTGTTACCAGTCGAGAAACAAGGGTAGCTTATTTATCACAATAAGTCTTCAATATGGTATTTATCCGGAGTTACTAAATTATGAGTCCACGGAAAAAATTTCTAACAACATTTAATGGAAACTATGTTATGATTAGCAACATATTATGTTCTTGTAACTTAGGTTGTTGTTAATAGTTCCTTATAACTCCTACATAAGATAGGCCTGTCTGCTGACATAAGGATATACCTCAAAGTTGACATTTTGTTTCCTTTGAATATAGCAAAGTCAAAATAAGGGTAGTCAATCATTTTGAGTTCTCACTTCTTTAAATTATAGTATCTTGTTTCTTAAAGATATTGCAATATTTTACTAGATGTTTCACAATAAATCTAGAGTAGTCTAGTGTTAAGCAATGGGATCAATATCTACACAAGTATAGACTTGAACCTACATAAGATTTTATTTAATGAAGCATAAGGAATAATCTCATTTATCCTATTAGTCTCTGAAAGAGAGCAATATTGCATGTTAAACGTGTAAGGACCGTCTTAGTGGAAAGCTTATGGGATGAAACTAATGTTCTGTTGGGTTTATCTCGGTGTATTTTGATATCTATCATGTAAGAGGTATATCCAAGATCCATTATATCAAAATATGTGTGATCAATGATTTGACTCATGTAACATATACTTATCAAAAAAATGTCATCTATATAAGGATAAGTTTGTATTAGTTGCTCCTACTCATCTTGAGGTAGGTGCAATAATGCACTTGGTTCTTGATGAAGATATTTGCATTATGATTTCATCACGTTTTGATGCTTCTATTGACTCATACAAGGATTTTATTGACTTGCAGAATAAGTGTTCTTGACCTTAAGAACATGTATGTCACTGTTAGGGAAAGTTGTTTTAATGTCCATATAATGTGGCTCTAAATTATTATAAGCTAAAGGAACCTTTTGTAAGACAAGTACTAAGGTTCTTTGATAATTTATCCCCTCTTGAGCAATCAGTCGTGCTTTTTAGTGTAGTAATGTTTCCTTTTGGACCTAGTTTAGTCGTGAACACCCTTAGGTAATTCTACCAAATCCCAGACATTGTTCTGATTCATGGAGTCAGGTTTGATAATAATACCTTTATTCCCTTCAAAGGATTGATTAATGCTAATAGCTTAATTGGAGGAGGTAGGATCGATAAACTTTCTAGCATCCATTTTAGCTTCGGTCAGGTAGCATACATAATCATCAAAGTTAGTAGGCCTTTTAGACCTAGATGACCTCCTGAGTTGGTATAGTATGGTGCACAAGAGGTGTAACCGGAGTTAAATTTGGAGTAAAATTTAATGAGTTTCTCCCCGCCTCTTGTAGTTTGACAAGTCATGATATAAGTACTTTTACTACTCCTAGTGATCTTAGTAGTCTTTAGGAATTTTGAATGCTTATGGACAACATTATATCCCATCACCCACTTCTAATGTATATTCTTTATTTTTTTGAATGATCAACAAAAATCCGATCACTCGTGTGAACCGACTGACAAAAGGCCACCCATACTCACAAACGCAAACGGTGCTAGTGACCAGGCCCGCCACTATTCTAGAGGAAACCCAGTGCCTGAAGGCCCATTGTGGTAAATCCCATGGCTCAACCCAAAAGCATTCTTTCTCCAGGCGAGACTAGAACCTATAACCTACGCTTTGGAAGTTTATGCGACTGCCAATGCACCATAAGGTATAAGTCCCGTGACGGATCTTGAAAAATATGATATCAAGTAAACACATTGATTAGATGGATTTTAAACAAAGTGGGGATTCAAGAAACACAAACACACGATTTAAAGCTTCAATGCACACTTGTATTATCAAAACAAGTCAAGTACATAAACTTCTAAGAGCCTTCTACGATTTTCTCTATATTGTAATTGAGAGGTCTAACCTAGAAATGAAGTAAACAAACCATTATATCTTCCTAGGTAGCCCACGCTGTAACACCCCGTGTTTCGAAAGTCAAAGTCAAAGTCATGATTGAAGTCAAAGGAAGAAAAGATTGTTAATTGCGATCTTTCACTCCTTGCTCAACTACTGTTTTGACTTCTTTGACTTGTAGATAATCTATTTATTTTATCACATTAGTTGTATTATGTGGAGTACTTATTATTAATCGATGTTTAATCAACATTTATGGCGTGTTTTATCACTTATCGCATCGCAATCGCATTCGCAACCCGAATTATGCGTTCTGGATATTGTTTTACGTGTGTGTGTTACTTATGTGCTATTTGTGCATGCTTATTTATGTTATGTTGTGGAGATTAATCGAAACGCAATCGCAACTCTATCGGAATTGAATTGCAAACGCTAAACGCAAGTTATTTATAGTGAGTGTATGTTAGATATAGTAGTTGGGATTAATTGTGTATCTAATGGGTAATTCTATCGCAAACTCGCTCGAAACGCAACGTAAAACCCAACGCACGGAACAAAACGCCAAAACTCAGGTCATCGGAGCCACTCGATCGAGTGACCGCTCGATCATATGGCCATCCGATCAGATTGCCATCCGATCGGATTGCCACCCGATCGGACAGTCATCCGATCGGTGACCCACTCGACCATAGGTACTTTCCTTTTTGGGAAACCCTATTGTTAGTGCATTATGTATGTGGACTTCGTCTTGTATCGAGTCATGTAAAAGGATAGGATAAACCAGTGCTCGGTTGCTAGAAACTGATTTTTATGTGTTGGAAGCTAATTCCGCTTGAAACAGCCAATGGCCATTTCAAACGAAATTAACAAAGTTAATTTCGCTTGAAATGACACTTGGTCATTTCAAATGGAATTACACTACTATATATAGGTGCACTTGGTTTGTCATTTGTAACTTTCGGATCTGAGTAGCGAAGCTCTACCGAATCGTCTCCAGGTTGTAAATCATTATTAGATCAATAATAGAGACATTATAATTGAATCAAGCGTCCATTTCATTGATTCTGCCTTTGATTTGGATCCAGAACTCTTCTGATCGACTCATTCAGGTCGCACTACGATCCTACAAGTGGTATCAGAGCTCAGGAGGAAGAGTTTAGCTTGATTTCATCAGTTTTCTGACTTCTACACCTTTTTTTTCAAAATTCACATGTTTTTACGGACAAAATGGACTGAATTTCACACATTACACACGAAACAGTGTTTTAACAAAGCCTTGAAAGAATCAGACCTAAATTCAGATTAAAAGTGACAAAAATGGACCAAAAAGCTAATTTCGTTTGAATGAGCATTTTAATTTCGCTTGAAAAGTTGAGCCAATTTCACACGAAATTACTGATTTCGTTTGAATTACATCTCATTCCGCTTGAAAAGGGTAATTCTGTTTAAACGATTCACACAGAATCAGCTATTTCGCTTCAAAGTGTAATTCCGTTTGAAGATTTCGCTTGAAACAAGTGATTCCATTTGAAAGTTTAATTCCGTGTGAAACATTCATTTGATTTCGTTTGTAGTTGTCATTCAGGTGATTCCGTTTGAACATGTTATTTCGCACCAAAAGTGATTCCGCTTAAGGTCAATATTCCGTTTGAAAGTGGAAATTCCGCGTCAAGATCATTTCACGTCAATCAAGTGTCAGTTTATTACAAGTTGTTTGATATTATTTAAACTGATTGTGTTTGTTTGATTGTTTTATCTCCAGGTAATTCAAGTTCACATCATGGCTGAAGAGTTCTACAATACGTTCTACAATGCATTCACGTCCGAATCATCCAAAATTTCAATTGTTACACCAAAAACTATAACAAAAGCAATAAATGAGAACATTAAACATGATAACTTTTACGGCACACATTCAAAACCACCAACTCTTGAAAGTATTGAAGACTATACTTGGTGGAAAGATCGGTTCATCAACTGGGCAAAAGCTTATGCTCATGAAAGCTGGTTCTGTTTGGAATTTGGATATAAAAGGCCGGCTGATGATAAAGGAGAAGATCTCCCTCTGAAAGGTTTATCCAAAGAAGATAAAGCAGAGTTCTCAGCTGAACAGAGAATGATTGCTTTAATTCAATCATCAATCAGAAATGACATGTTTGCTTTACTGCAACATGACGGAACATCGAAATCTATTGGGAAGCTTTATGGGTAAAAGCTGAGGGGGGTAAACAAATCAAGAAAAATAAAATTGCATTATTAAAGAAAGAATTTGATTTATTTGATAGTTTTAATGGTGAATCAGTTAGACAAATGATAGAGAGATTTGGTCATCTAAAAATTGAACTTGATCGTTTTGGCATTGTTAAAACTCGAGAAGAAATAACTGATAAGATCATAGAAGCATTACCACGAGCTGATCAGTGGCAAACATTTGTATTCATATTGAAAAATGATGCTTTATATGATACAATTTCTCTTGATGTCTTGATTGAAAAGATAGAAAGTCATGAGCTAGAATTGCAAAAGCAGAACAAGATGAGTAGTTCTTCACATCAACAAAATGTTAGTCTCTATTACAAAGGTAATCTACCTTCGGTGAAAGTTGGAGAATCACCAAAGACAACATTCAGTGGTGAGAGGATAAAAGAACCACAAAAAAGCTCATCAAGCTACAATCCGGGTTATCATTCATCTTTTTCAAAAGATAGTTCTGAAGAATCAGAAGAGATATTGTGCAACATTGCTCTTAAACTGAAGAATTCTCCTGCTATGAGCATCAATGCAGCTAAGCAGCAAATGAGCTTCCTTGCATCTGTTCTGGAATCGTATGAAGGTCTAGTTGCAGGTAGAATTGGTAACTCAGAGTTGACCAAAGAAGACTACGACCAGATCGATCCGGAAGAAATGGAACTTATAGACATTCAATGGTGTTTGGCAAGTTACATTCGCAGAGCTCAAAGATACATGGAGATTACTGGGAAACAGTCACTCGGTGGTCCATCAACAAAGCTTGGATTTGATAAGTCCAAAGTCACCTGCTTCAAATGTAAGCAAAAAGGTCATTTCAAGAGAGAGTGAAACAATTCTGCAGTTGGTGGAAATGAACATTCGTTCAATGATGATTATTACCGAAAGGCAATTTACCACCGAAGCAAAGAAGAGCCGAAAATGATTGAAGATAAACCCGGAGATATGTCAAGAGCTTGTGCAGTAATCCATGATGATGAAGGATATGATTGGAGCCAGATTCTTCCAGAAGAAGTTCGTGTTGATACTCAAGTTACAGCTCATGGAAGAAGTACATCAAAGAGCAAACATTATGTTTTTCTTGCTGAAATAAAAGAGGAAAACAAAGAAGAAAATGTTATAGCTGAAATCAAAGAGAAAACCAGAGAAGAGATTCTGAATGACAAAACATGCAGAGAAAAAAGCATTGCTTGGAACAGAATGGATGATATGCAAGAAGAGTATGAAGATGCTGTGAGTAATAAGAGATGGCATAAGAAACAAGATTGCTATGTCAACAGAAATGGAGAACCCGTTGTTCCCAAAAAGGACATAGTTTATGATGATGTTCTTCTAGTAATTCCTCTGTCCGTCGAATACTATACAAATGTTGGAAAAGACAAAACTTATGTGAAGAAGTTTGAAAAACTCTTAAGAGATGTCATGACCTCAAGCTTGAGGAAGAGGGATGAAGAAAGAATGAAGAAGAATGTTGAGTGTATGATTGAAGAGTTGAAGAAGGTAGCTGAAGAAGTGAAAGAAGAAGTTGTTGTGAATGAAGAAGTTGTGAAAGAAGTCGTTAATGAAGAAATGAAGAAGAAAGAAGAAGAAGTAGTAGAAAATGAGAGTTTGGAAGTTGCTGGTGATACTGGTGATGAAGTTGGTGTTGAAGAAAAGAAAGAAGAAGCTGATCAGACAGATGCAGCAGAGAACACCGAGGTGCCAATCACTGAGGTAAATTCTGATTCTGAAACTCAAATCAAAATCATTGAACAGTGCAAGAAATGCATGGAAACGTGCAGTGCTTGTACTGAAAAAGATGAAAGGTTCAGAACAAGAGATCTTGAATTTATCAAAATAGAAGAAGTTTTCAAAATTAAATACAAAGAAATGTTAGAAAACGAAAAAGTTTTGAAAGATAATGATGAAAAACTTTCAGAAAAATGTAAAAAGTTAGAAAAAGAAAATGAAGTTTTGAAAGAAAATGTTTTGAAAAAGGCAGAAGAATGTAATCAAAAAGAAATTGTTTGTCAAGAAATGAAGAAAGAATATGATTCAATAAAATTGGCATATTACATTACTAAAGAGTCATATGAAAAGGTGAAGAGTGAAATGAAATTTGCTCAATCAAGATTGAATTACTGTTCTGAAACAACTAATGAGATTAAGCGACAATATGAAATAAAGCAACATGTTGTTAACTCTTACATTGAGGATGTTGCTAAGCTAAAGCGTCAGATTGCTAATTTAGAACAGGATAACAACAAGTTAAAAAGTTATCACGTGTCGTCATATGTGCTTGAAAGAATTTTCAACATAAAACCGAATGGAAAAGATTCTGAACAAAACAAGAAAGGTATTGGCTTAGAGTTTCATCAAGTTCCACCACCGGAAAAGTTTGCATTTTATGATGACGAAAAGGTCGAAAAAGCTTTCAACATGGTAGATCAATTGCCAGATAACATTGCCGTAACCTATTTCAAATCTGATGATTCTAGTGATTCAGAGGTGGTAGGTAAGGTCGTTGAAAGTGTGTTGAAAGAAGAATCAGTTGATACAGGTAAATCTGAATCATAGTATGAAAATGAAGGTAATTTTCATGATGGATATCTGAAAAACTCAAAATCTTAGAAGAATTTGAATGATGATTCAAAAGGATTGGTTTATACCATGATTGGATCGGGCAAATTATTCTTAGATGTTGTATTCCCGATTCAGAATGTGATTTCAGAAAAGGTTGATAAAGTTTTCAAAATGGTTGAGATTAAAAAATCTGAAAATCCAAATTTTGCTGGGAAGTGTCAGAAAACTCTTTATAACAAACCTGGTTTCAAGAAGAAAAACATGATGGCTGGGTTGGGTTATAAGAAGAAACAAAGTTGGAAAAGAAATGAAACGCCAAATTATCAGACAAAGATGAATTTTGTTCATGGAACAAGTTCCGAAGAAGAGAAAGAACTCCAATTTAGACGACAGTCTAATGAAGAATTCTATGCTCAGAAAAAGCAACAACCACAGGTCAAAGATGTGTCCAAGAGAACATGTTTTAAGTGTGATCAAATTGGACATCTTGCACGCAAGTGTCCAAATCTGAAACCTGTGGATGTTGACAAAAAGAAGTCTGAATATGTTGAGAAACAGAAATCTGAGGATGTGAAACACAGGTCAACCAGATTTGATTCAAAACAAACTTGGAGGTACAACACAAACAAGTTTGTTTCGAACCAAACTTGGAAATCAAACCTGAATAGGTTCGATTCAAGACAAACCTGGAATTCTCACACATCCAGATTCAGAACAACTCAAAGTTGGAAAACATCAGTTGATATGACAAAAACCCAAGAGTTTTGGAAACCAAAAGTTGTTGTTCAAAATCAAAATGTTCAAAAAGAGTCACATTTTTACAAAAGAGGTACTCCAAAAGGTCAAACATGGTCTGCTAAGAAACAAATGACTTCGGTAAAAGATGAAAAAGTTGAAGTCAAAGTTGAAAAAGTCTTTGATGACAAAGATTTTCCGAAATTACATGATACATATTGTGTTGAAATGCCTAAGGTCCAACAGACCTGGGCTAAATTGTTCAAATAATTAAGTAGTCTGAATGTGGAGGTGTTCAAGAAAACTGAAGATTGTGAAAATGGAATTCGGAGCAGCCTGGCACAACGGGAACAAGAAGAGGAGGCTGCTGAACCCTGGTTTGGTTGAAACAGGGAGTTTGTTTGTTTTTTGTATATAAATAAACAATATTTCAAAAACACTAAAAATTTAAAAATTAAAAAAAAAACCAAAAATATGTTTGTTTTTAAATTTGTCAAATATTCAAAAATTCAAAAAAATGTTGCTTGAATATGCCGAAACCCTCACGGCGGAACAAACATGATTAATTTCACAAGATTGAAAAATGGTTTTCAAACTGTAAAAAATCAATGTGGTGTAAATCATGGGGGTAATTTACTGCTTTTCATGCAATTTGGTACACATTAGCAGAAAATGGATGGCGAGACAAAGCTATCAGTATTGGTTGTCAAATTTTCTTTAAATGATTTTGCATTTTAGGGGGGGTAATATTGTCAGAAAATCCAAAAACATTAGAAAATTTGAAAAAGTCAAAAACATGATAAAATGAAAAAGAGTTTGTGTAAAAAGAGGAAATGATAGTACATCAGTAGACAGTTACAGTATGCTAAAGAAATGTAATGATTATATAGCGTTAAATAGTCTCACTGATGATATGCCGATAGGTTTTTATACATTTAGTAAACTTTTTCGGGATATAAACTTAAATTCAAACTTGCTTATTTCGTGGGGAACACTACTTGGATATATAGGTAACCCCTGAAATCTTGTTTGAAGGACCCCTCTTTCTGAGATACTAGGTCTTTATGCTTAGTGATATCTGGGGTATTTTTCCGGGACTTCTGATTTTGTGGAAGCAATGGCCTAGTCCCCGTATAATACTTTCTGCTTGCTTGAAACATAGCAATACCCTCAGCATAAAAAATGATGAGGCATTGAAAAATGTTAATCATGTGTTGTTGAAGAAAAGATTCTCTAAAGGGAACACACCTAGAGTCGAAGACGTCATCTCTTTGCTGAACGGAAGTTCTGACCTGAGCTCTCACGGACTTCACAATTTAACCCTTTACAGATATCATCTAGGTATACTCACCTGTAAGACTGAATATTGGGATCTGGATACGGGAGTATATTCAAGAGGTGGGACACATGAATGAGTTTAAGTTCTTAATACATCTAGTTCGTATCCTGAATCAGTTGAAATCTGTGTGAAAATTTAAGTGGATCAGTATATCGACAATCTAAGTGAATTGTTTAATTCTTAATGTGTAACTAAGCTCAACGGTACTTGTGACTTGTCAAAAACTGATATGATCCTCTTACGCAAACTCAAACAAAAATATTAACTGTAAATATGTTTGTAAATATTTCTTTATTACTTTTTATTTCAGAAAAATACAAAAAGATTTTGATTTCACTTTATTTTCGACAACCGATGTTTGAGTGCTGAGTTTCAAAATCTAAATATGCTGATTGTGTTTCTAAAAATAAAACAAGTTTATTAATTTGAAACTTGAAATTTTTAAATCAATAATCAAAACAGTTTGTGATATCTCCAAGGTCATTAGTTTGAACTTGGATGATTAACTGTAGGGGATTTGGATTCTTTTATTGTTAATATCTATTGAATAAAGCCAGTTTACGATTCCTGGAAAATCGAAATTGCTTTCATTGTAAAATATTTTTAGCATATGATGAGAGAGCCAGGTCATTTATTCCTGGATATTCAAAACATTGTTTCTTATAAATGTTTGAGAAATTGCAGATATGATTCCAGACTACGATCCCGACAGCTGAGTCTAAGGGTGAGTCTGAAGACGAGCTCAATGCAAGGGGGAGCTTGTAATCAGAAAGCAAGGTGTCGATCCCTAAAGCACGGAAGCTTGACGAAAGGGGGAGCCTGAAGAATCTGTTAATGTTAGAACCAGAGACAGATCCTGGTATACAATTCAAAGATAGAAGCTGATCAAAGTAGAAAGATTGATGGATGCTTACACTGTTAGACAATTTGGTAAGAGTGCGAAGATTGATCAAGACAGAAGATGTGTTATGATAAAGACTCGACACTGAAGACTTCGTAAACATCCAAGGGGGAGTCTGTTAGTGCACTATGTATGTGGACTTCGTCTTGTATTGAGTCATGTAAAAGGATAGGATAAACCAGTGCTCGGTTGCTAGAAATTGATTTTTATGTGTTCGAAGCTAATTCCGCTTGAAACAGCCAATGGACATTTCAAACGAAATTAACAAAGTTAATTTCACTTGAAATGACACTTGGTCATTTCAAACAGAATTACACTACTATATATAGGTGCACTTGGTTTGTCATTTGTAACTTTCAGATCTGAGTAGCGAAGCTTTGCCGAATCGTCTCCAGGTTGTAAATCATTGTTAGATGAATAATAGAGACATTATAATTGAATCAAGTGTCGGTTTCATTGATTCCACCTTTGATTCGGATCCAGAACTCTTCTGATCGACTCATTCAGGTCGCACTACGATCCTACACCTATAAATACCCTTCATATGTCACATCACTTGATGTGACAGCTCTCACTCGACCCAGCTCGCTTCAGCCCTTCTTTCTCTCGATTTCTCACGATTCTTGTAAGTTTTCAACCTAAATCTTGTACTTCTATGATCTACACACACTTCTACATCATTCTCTCTTTTGAATCTTAACTTTTAACCATGAAATCAATGGATTTGAGGTGTTCTAGGATGATGTCAACATGGAGTTCTTACGAACTTCATGTTTTGGCTTCAATCCATCAAGAACAACTTAGATCTGGACGATTTGCACATGAATGAACAAAGATCTTGCTTAGATCTGAACATATGCACGGTGAAAAGGATTGAAAGATGGTTTTCTAACTTTCTTTCGACTCTTTGACACTCAATACACTCAATGCACTCAAAACCGATAGAATAAGAACTAGTTCTGATCTTCTACTCATTCTTAGTGATGTGTTGGTTCTAGATTTGGTTTCTATCAAAGAGACAACCAGTTTCGGGTTAAGCATGAACCACCGGCTTGAACCACTGACTGACCGGACTAGGGTGATTCCTGTCCGATCGGATCACTTGGGTCTTGACGAGGTTCTGTTGTTTAAGGCGTTACCATGTCGTCTCGATCAAAACCGCAAACTACCAAAACAACCAAGTGTCAAGATGATCAGGCCATCGGGACGGATTGTTGTCCGATAGGATTGCTATCCGATCGGATTGCCATCCGATCGGACAGCCATCCGATTGGCCTGCACCTTGGTCCCACACTTAAACTGTTGTTTCAACTTTTGAAGATCTGAACGTCAAACGAATTGCCGTCCGATCAGATTTCCATCCAATCGAACGACCATCCGACCATGTGATGTTTGGAACTTCATACTTAAATAATTTTCAACATGTTGAATGCATTACCAGTTCCAACGGATTGCCACCCGATCGGTAGACTATCCGATCGAGTGACAACACTGCTGTAAACTTGTTCTCTAAGAAATACCTCGCCGAACGGATCATCACCCGATCGAACCGCCGTTCGATCGACCGACCTGAAAGGTAGAGATACTTCTCTGTTTTCAAAATGCTACAACAAAAAAACTTCAAAAGGCAAACCATCATACACAAACACTTCTTCACCAGGGAGATGTCAATCCAATCGAATGGCCATCCGATCGGATTACCATCCGACACTTATCACTTTGCACCTTTTTACGTGCCGCTTATCGTTTATGCTATCGTTAAGTGTTCAGGCTAATCTCTTCCAGCGCCCCGTTCAATCCAAGATAGTGTTCACTTGTTAAGCACGATCTGTGAGTATACTCGATCCCTTTTTGCTTTATGCACGTTTGGGTGTTACATATGTTACTTATTCTAAATCACAATTGACACACAATGCAGACACTATTTATACGCTAACCGTTATTGCATGCTACGTGTTATTCGATGAATGCTTGTATGTTATGTTAACACAGTGATTGTTGCCTGACACCATAGCAACGATAGTACTATAGTTTGGACTCAGCACCTGTCGTGGACAGGGGTTGTTAAGGGCTTTACTTCACGTGTCCCAGTGGGGATATATGTTGCGCATTCTACATCTCGCAGTCACGTCTGTGCATATTTCTCTGTCGATAACCTACTTGCCTTCACTTTGTACATGTTACATGCTGGTTATGCGTAAATGATTTTCGAACTCTATTATATCTATTAAACTTGTATGCTCACCTTTACACTATGTGTATTGACCTTTACTTTAACGTATGTGACAAGTGTTTAGGATGCTATCTGCTAGGATGCTTGCTTTGGTGAATCAAGCTAGGGGTCTAGTTATGTCATGCTTAAATCTGAGTAGTCGAGACAGTATTTGTTTTTGAGACAATTATTTGTAATAATTGTTTTATTTTAATATGTTGTGGTATTGGACATGACGTTTTAATATCTGGTAATTAATAGTTGTTATGGATACTCATGGATAATCTGTTTCGCTTAGTGCCTTGCCCCGATGTTTCCGTCATCGGTTGGGGTGTGACAGATTGGTATCAGAGCCATAACTATATGGAATTAGGCAAGACTCGACCTAGTCCGGGTCGATGTCTTAGAAACGACCTAGTCTATAGTTAAGTACCAACAGACTGACTTGTGCATACCCTGTAGGGGTTTTGTATGAGCTTACTTGCTATATCTCGCTATTCTCTCTTTGCACTATCACTGCACGCTACTTTCAAGTGAACGAGTGATTAGGTCGAGATTAGGTGTGAAAACCGCAAACTCTCGACTAAATCGCTTGTTCAACCCGCATTCTTATCTGTAAACAGGAGAATTTGCGTTGAATCAGGAATGAAATCCGTACTTTAACACAGGTTTTCTCCTTTACTTTTGACAAAACAGGAATAAAGTTGGTAAGTCAGGGGTGAAACCCGAACCTTGACGACTTGTTCCGACCTTTATTTTTGGTTTTACAAAACTCTCACCAAAGTCTAGACGGACTCCAACGACTTGAAGTCACACTGAACTGGAAGGATGCGTGCCGATCGCCCAAATTCGAGGCGAGAGCACATTCTCGAAAGTCAAAGTGTGTACCAAAGGTCCTTGTGAATAGTCGAATCACTTTGGGTAGTCGACGTCTATCAAGCCTTTGACAATCTATTTTCGATTTCGAGCTCGCAATCGCTGATTTTATGTGTTTCGATTCTGAGCACGCAACTGTCGACTCTGATAATTCGTCGCTTTTATGTGTTTTATGTGATTTTATCTGTTTTTGTGTTTCGATTATGGTGGTTTATTCGCTTTTCGCTCTCTCTTTAATCGACACACACGACTCGCACTACACATCTCTCTCAACACGCTAACAAATTGTTGCTACTTGTGGATAATCGCATGCTATGTTACTCGCTGTGTACTCGCTAATCGCAATCACTATGCTCGAACGCGCGTGGACTTTGAATGATAGGTTTTTGTGTTCTGAGTGCCTCTTGTGCTTTACGTGCTTATGTGCTTCTGTGCTTATGTGAATTTGTGATTATGTGCCTATGTGCTTACGTGTTACATGATTGTGTTCCTGAGCTTTAGTAGCGTAGGCGTGTGAGGTGAGATTCAATTATATTGTGTCTGAGTCCTATGGCGATGTCTGTTGCAGACAATGTCGTCATCTGGATCCCGTCACTCGCGCGCTGCCCGTCGTAACCAGAAAGACAAACGCCTTGATGCTCTCGTCGCTAAGCAGATAGCGAAAGTCATTCCTCAGATCGTTAGCGACCTACACGAGAATGCTAGCAAGTCTTCTGAAGAGTCCATGACAGACTCGCCAAAGTCTGTTTTTAGATTCAAGCAGTTCAAAGCTTGCGGTCCGAAAGAATTTACTGGCGAAGATGGCCCTACGTCCCTGTTTCAATGGTTTGATTCGATAGAGGTCACCCTGTGCCAGAGTGGCTATCCTGATAATCTCCGCACTCTGAACGCCACCGGCGTCATCCAGTCCCGTGCTTTAGACTGTGGACGGCCGAGAGAAACAAATGCGGAAATGATGCAGCTTATGGTTTGACGTAGGATGAGTTGAAGGACGTCATGATGCCCCACGAGCGCCAAAAGTTAGAGGACGAATTCTGGCATATTAAGCAGAAGGATGGTGACAATGCTGCTTTAACTGCTCGCTTCAAGCACCTAAGCATAATCTGTCCTGATCAAGTCAAGTCTCCCGATGTGACGATCAAGAAATATATCCGAGCTCTGCCGGATTGTGTCGCAGACTTTGTGCAAGCTGCAAAACCAGCAACAATCGAGGAAACTTATCTGCTCGCCACTGAGATAAACGACAAGCGAGTCAAGGCTGGTGTCTGGGACAAAGCCTCGAAGAATCTGCAACAAGTTACTACCGCTGCAACTGCTGAAACCGATGCCGCTCCCCAATCTTCAAAGTCCTCTCGTCATAAGAGGAAGAACAACAGCAACTCCAACAACAAGAACTGTGTTGTCACTACTGCTGCCCCGCTCCAAGCTGTACCAGCTCCCCAGCAGACTCAACACTGCCAAGTCGTGGCACCGGTTACCCAAGCACCGCCGGCAAAGCGTGCTTATACTGGTCCTCACCCGGCCTGCCCGACTTGTACTTATCACCACCCAGTGGGAATCGCCTGCAGATTTTGTGTGCATTGCAACATGTACGGACACTTCATCGCTAACTGCCGTACTGGTCCACGTCAAGCTACAGCTCCAGCTACTACTCAACAAGCTCTACTTCCCGCTCCTCAAGGCCAGCAAGCGGCTCATGCACCCGCGATCAATGCTAGAGTTTGCTTTGCATGTGGTGATCCTAACCACTTCGCAAATATGTGCCCGAATTGAATTGTGAAGCAAGAGCCACAACAGCAGCAGCCCCAGCAACAACAGCAACAGCCTTAACAGCAACAACAGCAAGCAGCTCGCGCCCGAACTTTCAACATCAATGTGCGCCAGGCTCAGGCTGACAACAACGTGGTGAATGGTACGTTCCTTGTGAATGGTATTTATGCTTCGTGTTTGTTTGATACCGGAGCCGATAACTGTTTAGTACCGTTTGAATTCGAAAAGCTCCTTAATCGTAAGCGTGCCCATCTCCCCTCGACGTTCGATGTTGAAGTTGCCACCGGAAGAACCGTCGTTGTCAATTCTGTTCTTCGTGATTGTACTCTCGAACTCAACAATCACATCTTTCCTATCGACCTTATTCTGATGTAGCTCGGTAGTTTTGACATCATAGTAGGCATGGACTTTCTTCGCGAAAACCATGCTGAAGTTGTTTGTTTCGATAAGATGATTCGATTCTCGCTCGCGAATGGTGATCAACTTTGTGTGTGTGGTGAAACTCCCTCGAAAGGTCTCAAACTCATGTCATGTGTCCAAGCTAGCAAGTATCTCTGCAAGGAATACAGAGCTTTCTTGGCTAACATTGTAGTAGCGGAGAAGGAAAAGAAAGGTAATCCGGGAGTAAGCGATGTCCCTATTGTTTGTGAATTTCTGAATGTATTCCCTGATGATCTTCTAGGAATGCCTCCAAGTTGTGATATCGACTTTCGCATCGACCTCATTCCTGGAGCCAATCCTGTTGCTAAAGCTCCTTATCGACTCGCTCCGTCCGAAATGCTTGAACTCTCGAGTCAGCTCCAGGAATTGCTTGATAAAGGCTTCATTCGCCCTAGCACCTCTCCTTGGGGCGCACCAGTCCTTTTCGTTAAAAAGAAGGATGGGTCGTTCAGGATGTGCATCGATTATAGGGAGTTGAATAAGCTGACAATCAAGAATCGTTATCCCCTACCTCGAATCGATGACTTGTTTGACCAGTTACAAGGTGCTACGTGTTTCTCCAAGATCGATCTACGCTCAGGCTATCACCAGCTACGCATTCAAGAGGAGGATATACCCAAGACCGATTTTCGCACTCGTTACGGCCACTATGAGTTCGTTGTTATGCCCTTTGGTTTAACCAACGCACCTGCGGTTTTCATGGATCTGATGAATCGTGTGTGTAAACCGTTTCTTGACCGCTTCGTCATCGTGTTCATTGATGATATCCTGATCTATTCTAAGTCGAAAACCGAACATGCGCAACATCTACGTTTGGTTCTCGAGCTACTCCAAGGGAACCAACTCTATGCCAAGTTCTCCAAGTGTGAATTTTGGCTGGAGCAGTTTCAATTCGTCGGTCACATTGTTAATAGTCAAGGTATTCACGTCGACCCCACGAAGATCGAAGTTGTTAAGAGTTGGGTTACGCCTAAGAACCCGTCTGAAGTCCGTTCTTTTCTCGGACTAGCGGGCTATTATCGCCGATTTATCGAAGGATTCTCTAAAATCGTCGTGCCACTTACTTCTCTCACGCATAAAGACAAGCCTTTTGTTTGGGGAACCCAACAAGAGACTGCCTTTCAAACCCTTAAGCATATGCTTTGCAATGGTCCCGTCCTCACTTTACCCGACGGAAACGACGAATTTATTGTCTATTGAGATGCCTCAAACCTTGGCCTTGGTTGTGTTCTTATGCAACGAGACAAGGTTATCGCTTACGCATCTCATCAGCTCAAGATCCACGAGAAGAACTACACAACCCATGACCTCGAGCTAGGCGCAGTTGTTTTTGCGTTGAAGATTTGGCGACACTACCTTTATGGTACCAAGTGTACGGTCTTCACCGACCATAGGAGCCTACAACACATCTTCAGCCAAAAAGAACTGAATATGCGTCAACGCCGATGGGTGGAACTTCCCAACGATTACGACTGTGAGATTTGTTATCACCCTGGAAAAGAAAATGTTGTTGCCGATGCTTTAAGCCGACGAAGCTATTTGCATAGCGCTCATAATGTTCAAGCTCAACATCATCTCGAAACCCTTATCCGCGAAGCCCAACATGCTTGTTTTACCGAACGCACTCTGAAGAAGGAAAGGATTCTCAACGATGGAGCCCAGCTTGTGAATAAGTTGAATGGGATATTCCATTACCTGGACCAAATTTGGATCCCTAAACGGACCGATTTATGACAGATTTTAATGGACGAAGCCCACAAGTCTCGATATTCTATTCATCCCGGTGCCGATAAAATGTACCAGGACCTACGCTACAAGTACTGGTGGCCGGGCATGAAGAAAGATATCGCTCTCTATGTTTTGAAGTGCCTGACTTGCTCGAAAGTCAAGGCCGAGCATCAAAGACCCTCTGGCTTACTCGTCCAACCCGAGATTCCCATGTGGAAATGGGAGAGTATAGCTATGGATTTTATAACGAAACTTCCGCGCACGCCATCAGGTCATGATAGTATATGGGTTGTCATTGACCGTTTGACTAAATCTGCTCATTTTCTGCCGATACGAGAAGACTACAAGGTAGAAAAATTAGCCCGAATCTACACCAAGGAGATCATTTGTCGACATGGGACGCCTCGCGACATCATCTCTGACCGCGATGGTCGGTTTACCTCGCGTCTTTGGGAAACATTTCAATCTGCTCTTGGTGCTACGCTTAATCTAAGTACCGCTTTCCATCCCCAAACCGACGGTCAGACTGAAAGAACGATTCATACCCTTGAATACATGCTCCGTTCGTGTGTCATAGATTTCGGTGGTAATTGGGACGCATACTTACCTTTAGTCGAATTCTCGTACGATAACAGTTATCATTCCAGCATTCAAATGGCACCGTTTGAGGCATTATACGGAAGAAGATGTCGATCGCCTATTGTATGGCACGAGATCGTAGATTCGCAAATAACTGGTCCTGAGCTATTGCAAGAAACGACTGACAAAATCCTACAAATTCGAGACAATCTGCTGAAAGCTCGGAGTCGTCAGAAAAGTTACGCCGATAGATGACGCAAGCCCCTTGAATTTGACGTTGGCGACTACGTACTCCTGAAGGTATCACCTTAGAAGGGTATGGTCAGATTCGGCAAGAAAGGGAAAATCGTGCCTCGATATGTTGGACCCTTTAAGATTCTGGAAAGGATCGGAAAAATGGCCTACAGACTCGAACTATCTGAGGAACTTAGCAACGTCCACCCAATTTTCCATGTTTCGAACCTCAGAAAGTGTCTGGCTGAGCATGATTTACACTTTCCACTCGAGGATCTTTAAGTGGACGAAACATTACACTTCGTGGAGAAGCCTGTCGAGATCATGGACCGCCAAACCAAGCAGCTCAGACATTCGCGCATTCCCATTGTGAAGGTCCGATGGGAAGGCAAACGAGGCACAGAGTTCACTTGGGAACTCGAAAGCGACATGAAGGCGAAGTACCCGCAGTTGTTTGTTACGTCTTCGGCCTAATTTCGGGATAAAATTCCCTTAAGAAGGGGAGGCTGTAACACCCTGTGTTTCGAAAGTCAAAGTCAAAGTCAAGATTGAAGTCAAAGGAAGAAAAGATTGCTAATTGCGATATGTCACTCTTTGCTCAACTACTGTTTTGACTTCTTTGACTTGTAGATAATCTATTTATTTTATCGCATTAGTTGTATTATGTGGAGTACTTTTTAATAATTGAGGTTTAATCGACATTTATCGCGTGTTTTATCGCTTATCGCATCGCAATTGCATTCACAACCCGAATTATGCGTTCTGGATATTGTTTTACGTGTGTGTGTTACTTATGTGTTATTTGTGCATGCTTATTTATGTTATGTTGTGGAGAATAATCGAAACGTAATCGCAACTCTATCGCAATCGAATCGCAAACGCTAAACGCAAGTTATTTATAGTGATTGTATGTTAGATATAGTAGTTGGGATTAATTGTGTAGCTAATGGGTAATTCTATCACAAACTCGCTCGAAACGCATTGCAAAACCCAACGCACGGAACGAAACGACAAAACTCAAGTCATCGGATTGCCACCCGATCGGACAGTCATCCGATCGGTGACCCACTCGACCATAGGCACTTTCCTTTTTGGGAAACCCTATAAATACCCTTCATATGTCACATCACTTGATGTGACAGCTCTCACTCGACCCAGCTCGCTTCAGCCCTTCTTTCTCTCGATTTCTCGCGATTCTTGTAAGTTTTTAACCTAAATCTTGTACTTCTATGATCTACACACACTTCTACATCATTCTCTCTTTTGAATCTTAACTTTTAACCGTGAAATCAATGGATTTGAGGTGTTCTAGGATGATGTCATAATGGAGTTCTTATGAACTTCATGTTTTGGCTTCAATCCATCAAGAACAACTTAGATCTGGAGGATTTCCACATGAATGAACAAAGATCTTGCTTAGATCTGAACATATGCACAGTGAAAAGGATTGAAAGATGGTTTTCTAACTTTCTTTCAACTCTTTTACACTCAATACACTCAAAACTGATAGAATAAGAACTAGTTCTGATCTTCTACTCATTCTTAGTGATGTG
This sequence comes from Helianthus tuberosus, assembly GCA_030545235.1. Classification (NCBI taxonomy): domain Eukaryota; kingdom Viridiplantae; phylum Streptophyta; class Magnoliopsida; order Asterales; family Asteraceae; genus Helianthus; species Helianthus tuberosus. The sequence continues at coordinate 132,898,914 of CM060353.1, read as the reverse complement.
TTGGTTCTAGATCTGGTTTCTATCAAAGAGACAACCGGTTTCGGGTTAAGCATGAACCACCGGCTTGAACCAGTGACTGACCGGACCAGGGTGATTCCTGTCTGATCGGATCACTTGGGTCTTGACGAGGTTATGTTGTTTAAGGCGTTTCCATGTCGTCTCGATCAAAACCGCAAACTACCAAAACAACCAAGTGTCAAGACGATCAGGCCATCGGGACGGATTGTCGTCCGATCGGATTGCCGTCCTATCGGATTGCCATCCGATCGGACAGCCATCCGATCGGCCTGCACCTTGGTCCCACACTTAAACTGTTGTTTCAACTTTTGAAGATCTGAACGTCGAACGGGTTGCCGTCCGATCGGATTGCCATCCGATCGAACGACCATCCGACCATGTGATGTTTGGAACTTCAAACTTAAACAATTTTCAACATGTTCAATGCATTACCAGTTCCAGCGGATTGCCACCCGATCAGTAGACTATCCGATCAAGTGACAACACTGCTGTGAACTTGTTCTCTGAGAAATACCTCGCCGAATGGATCGTCACCCAATCGAACCGCCGTTCGATCGACCGACCTGAAAGGTAGAGATACCTCTCTGTTTTCAAAATGCTACAACAAAAAAACTTCAAAAGGCAAACCATCATACACAAACACATCTTCACCAGAGGAGATGTCAATCCAATCGAATGGCCATCCGATCGGATTACCATTCGACATATCACTTTGCACTGTTTTACGAGCCGCTTATCGTTTATGCTATCGTTAACTGTTCAGGCTAGTCTCTTCCAGCGCTCCCTTCAATCCAAGATAGTGTTTACTTGTTAAGCACGATCCGTGAGTATACTTGATCCCTTTTTGCTTTATGCACTTTTGGGTGTTACATACGTTACTTATTCTAAATCACAATCGACACACAATGCAGACACTATTTATACGCTAACCGTTATTGCATGCTACGTGTTATTCGGTGAATGCTTGTATGTTATGTTAACACAGTGATTGTTGCCTGACACCTTAGCAACGATAGTACTATAGTTTGGACTCAGCACCTGTCGTGGACAGGGGTTGTTAAGGGCTTTACTTCACGTTTCCCAGTGGGGATATGTGTTGCGCATTCTACATCTCGCAGTCACGTCTGTGCATATTTCTCTGTCGATAACCTACTTGCCTTCACTTTATACATGTTACATGCTGGTTATGCGTAAACGATTTTCGAACTCTATTATATCTATTAAACTTGTATGCTCACCTTTACACTATGTGTATTGACCTTTACTTTAACGTATGTGACAGGTGTTTAGGATGCTATCTGCTAGGATGCTTGCTTTGGTGAATTAAGCTAGGGGTCTAGTTATGTCACGCTTAAATCTGAGTGGTCGAGACAGTATTTGTTTTTGAGACAATTATTTGTAATAACTGTTTTATTTTGATATCTTGTGGTATGGGACATGACGTTTTAATATCTGGTAATTAATAGTTGTTATGGATACTCATGGACAATTTGTTTCGCTCAGTGCCATGCCCCGATGTTTGCGCCATCGGTTGGGGTCTGACACGCGCCCCACATGGGCTTCTCATGGGCCGGTCTAGCTTACATGGCCTAGACAAGGCCCAAAACACTATAAACCCAATACAAGCTAAACCTAATGAAGCCATCAATCCTAGGCCATCAATGGTATTTGATATTTTGATACATGAGTCTTAAATATTTGGTCATAACATAAGGTCATTAGCAATGTACATTTGTTAAAACATAGCTATACCAACGAATATTTAAATTTGAATTTTCGAAAATGAATATGATTTTTCGAAAGTCAAGCAATTATTATTTTTACCATTATATTAATAGAATTAGAAATGGAATGTTAGTTGTTGACTTCCTTTTCAAAGAGGGTGTTTGGATGGCTTATTTAAGGTAAATTGGATTTAAATAATCTCAACTTTCTCAATTTTGTCGATAATAATTTCAACTCAGTTATTGGCCGATAATAATCCGAAGTGGTCCACTTTTGGCCGATAATAGTCTGCGTTAAAAATAGCTTAACGGAGTTAAGTTTTTTTCCGAATTACAAACTGATGTTTTAGGGCTTTTGATTAGAACGAGGATACGAGTTGATTGATGTATAATTTACCTCGAAATACTGCCCAAATGACGAAAACGGTGCTTCAATTCGGGTGTTTAAACTTCTACTTAACAAAAATCAAGTCGTTTAAAGCATCGTTTCGAGGTAAGTTTTAAATAAATTGACTCGTATCCTCGTTCTGATCAAAATCCATAAAACATCAGTTTGTAATTCGGAAAAAAGCTTAACTCCGTTAAGCTATTTTTAAAGGCAGACTATTATCGGCCAAAAGTGGATCAGTTCAGATTATTATCAGGCCAATAACTGAGTTGAGATTATTATCGGCCAAATTGAGAAAGCTGAAATTATTTAAATCCAATTTGCCCTTATTTAATTTCAAAAGTGTTTTTTTGAAAAATGTTTATTTACTTGTAACTTTTCATAAAAGAGTTTTTAAAAAGTGTTTAAATTATTATTTTTTTGGTGGGAAAAGTGAACAAAAAGGATGGCGTAACTTTTCATGTTTGGTTGCTATTTTCAAGGGTGAGAATAGATGATAATTTTATGTTTAAAAAGCCCAAAGTCATTTAAAAATGTTTTTTGTGGCTTTTGATAAACAACTTTTTAACTCTTTTAAAAAAGCCAAAACAAAAATCACTTTTGTTAATGCTAAACATTTTTTTTTAACTTATTGACTTTTTAAAAAAGTTCGTTAGTCATTTCCAAACTCAATCCTGAACACCCTCTAAGTAATATATAAATATAAAAATTCAACCTAATTTTAAACTTTGAATGGAACATGAGACCAAGCTGTGTGGGGGTCGGCTCCCCCCGTCTCGGGTCGTCCCCTCCGTCGCACACCGGCCCCTCTGGGGTCGTCGCGTCGCCAACGTCGTCTGGAAGACGGAAGCAACGAGCAGGTTGGTTGGTGGAATGGTGTGCCCCTCAAGTTGTTCTCTCTCTCTCTCTCCTTTATTATATATTAGTTATTAACGTTGGGTAGTCCCCCACACTCTTTGGATGGTCCTTTATCGAATGTGGCGTGACGCCTACGTGGCGGATAGTCCCCAAAGGGACTACCCAAACCACACCCAATGGTCTGAGTTAATTACATAGCTAGTTTTTTATGGTATGTGGATAATAACACGGTTGGGTACTTAGAGTTTGAAGTAACAATCTAGATTATTAACTTTTAATTTTATAACATCATAGGGTATTAAGACTAATATCAGTTAAAAACTAACTAAGAGCTGAGGTTAATTTCTTTATATTACATTAGTACCCAACTTTGTTACTTTTGAGAAACTACATATACTTATTGTGTAATTAACTCTTATTATTTAACTACACTTTTCTTAATTATTTAACTAAATAGTTTTTGAAATGGTAAGTTCGGCACGATTTCACAAAACGAAACGTAATAAAAAACATGAAGTCAGTTCGGCTCGGTTTTACATAACGAAACACAGATAAATAATGCGTCGTGATGTAGATAAAATCTTTTAGAATATATAACTTTTCACACAACGAAACAAAGATAAAAAAGCACGCCAGGATCAGTTCGGCTCGGTTTCACACAACGAAGCGTAGAAAAAAAAATGTGTCGTGACATAGATAACATCTTTTAGAATATATCACACAACGAAATGTAGAAAGAAGAATACGTCTTGAGTTCGGCTCGGTTTCACAACGAAACGTAGATTAAAAATATGTCCTGACGTAGATAAAAATACGCCGCGAGTTTGGTCGGGTTCACACCATGAAATGCAGATATTAAAATCGCCGTAACGTAGATAAAATATTTTAGAATATATAACATTTTACACAAGAAAAAATGTAGATAAGAAATACGTCGTAAGTTCAGCTCGGTTTTACACAACGAAATGTAAATAAAAAAAAATATGTGGTGACGTAGATAAAATATTTTAGAATATATAACTTTTCACACAATAAACATAGATAAAAAAATACGTCGTGAGTTTGGCTCGGTTTCACACAACGAAACGTATATAAAAAAATACGTGGGGACGTAGATAAAATCTTTTAGAACATATATCTTTTCACACAACGTAACATAGATAAAAAATACGTCGTGAGTTTGGCTCAATTTCACACAATAAAACGTAGATAAAAAAATAAGGCATGAGTTCAGGTCGATTTAAGTTTAACACAGTGCAACGCAATGTAGATAAAAAATATGTGATGAGTTTGGAATGATTTCACCAAATGAAACACAGATAAAAAAAAATATGTCATTACCTAGATAAGATATTTTTAGAATATATAATTTTATTCACCATTCCAAAATTTATTTAGTTAAATAGTTAAAGAAAACTAGTTAGATAATAAAAGAAATAGAAAAACTAGGTTTAATTTATAAAAGTCAATTATGCGGTAAGTTTATGTAGTTTCTAAAAATAATAATGTTGGATACCAAGATACAAAATGATCAAAATGGCTTGGTTTTGAGTTTGTCTTTGACTAGAGTTACCCTTAGTTATTTTTTTGAACGGCCAACGAATTCTCCAAATGGGCTACTGGCGAAATTCACCACATCGGGATACACTCGTCTCCGAACTGGGGAAAACCCTAACCTATGGCAGAAGCCAGTGAACACTCGCCCAAAGGCACGACAGTGCGGTAAGGTAAAACCCATTCAGTTCAAGGATCGAACTAGCGATCGCCGCCTACTCGCCTAGTCTCACATCATCACCAGGTGCCATTGAAAACTAATGGGGGAAGCAGGAATTGAACTTGGGTCTCTTGAAAACCTAAGTCTCTCCCTTACCACTCCACCACAAGCTCATTGGCTAGAGTTACCCTTAGTATTCTAGAATCTTACAATAAACTCCAAGTAATATCTATGTAGTGTTTGGTATGCAGTAATGAAAGGTGAAATGAAATGGATGATTATGAGGAAATGAAGAAAAGGGTGTTTGGTTGGTCAATGGAATGGAATCACCCATTCCAAAATGCATTCAATTTCCTCAAAATCATTCCTTCCACCCCCCATGTTTTTTTTCTATTATATCCCCTCTTTCACCATTCATCAACAACACCACAACCCACCACCTACGCCACAACCCACCACCACCACCACCCACCACCGACGCCATCGCCGCCACCCGCCACCACCTCACCCCGACAGCCACTGCCGCCGCCACCCACTTGCCACCGTTATCACCCACAATTGCGACCAACCGCTAACGACACTCGCCGCCGCCGCCCACCACCATCGTCGACGCCACCACCGCCGACGCCACCAACTACCGCCGCCGCCACCAACCGCCACTTCTGCTGCCACCCACCACCAACGACCACCTTGCCACCACCACCACTCGTCGTCCCGCCGCACCGCCACTAGCCGCCACCACCAACACCCATCGCCGCTGCCGACACCCACCACCGCTACCTATAACCACCCACAATCACTACCACCACCACCACCACCACCACTCACCGCTGATTTTATTACTCCGTTTTTCTTGCCTACCGAACAATACACAATAATAACTACACAAATTACTTACTACTTAGTTATAGGAAATTTAGAAACTTGTGTATTTAGGGATGACAAAACAATCCGAGTCCGATAAGTGTTGGGATTGAACCCTATCAGAGGAACAGATAATTAAAGCCAAAACTGGATCAGAGCAGTGGATCCAGAATAAGCAGACGTTTACAGATTAGTTCATGCAAATCTCTCCCCTTGAAAGTGGCTTTGTATCTGCTGATCTCCTATCTACTGATCTTACCAAGTGCTGATCCACAACTGCTGCCTTGCATCTACTGCCAAGTGTTAAAGACTGATAGAAGACCAAAGCTCTGCTGACTCAATCTACTGCCTTGAGTCAAGTACTGCTGATCCGGACAAGCACTGCTGGGTTCACAACAGTGGAAGGATGCAGCAGCTGTTTAAGTGTCTTTTATGTAATGTAATGTAATAGCAGTAGTTTAGTACATCAGTGTTTATAGATCAGAGGTTAGAGTTTGTTAGGAGGTTAGATGTCACTTTCATGGTGACGTCAGCTAAGATGCTCAGTGGTTTGCAAGTGCCTATAAATAGTTCAGTACTTTGTACTGTTCTATTAGCTCTTTTGATCACATCGTCTTCTTTGCACGAACAAACTACTGAGCTCTGGCTGAGGGGGAGTTTGCATTCTTACATCAATCATTGTAATCGTTGTTGAAATAAATTCAATCTTTCGATTCATTGTGTAAAGATGTTTGATAAAAGTATTACTCTCGTTTGATTGTATGCAAAGTTTGCTTTCATCTTATTTCCGCTGCACAACTCTTTCATTTCCATCTTAATTTCAAACAAAAATACAATCAAAAAGAAACTCAGATCCAACAATTGGTATCAGAGCTTGGACAGTCAAATTTGATTTAACAATCATTTTGACGTAAATAGTTCAGCTCATAACAGTTGATACTGATCGTTTGTTCGTCCGTTGAAAAACAGAGCAAGGATTAATCACCATTAAAGTTGATTTCTCAGTGTCTGTAAAACAACAAGAATGACGTCACAATCTCAGGATGATAAAAACAACATCGGCTCGCTTTTTAAACCACCTATGCTAAAAAGAAATGAGTACAACATCTGGCAGAGGAGGATGGGACACATCCTCGCTCAACAAAGCACAGGTTATTGGAAATCTGTTATTTATGGTCCCCATGTTCCTTCAGTGCCAAGTGCTGAAGATGCTAAAAAGTTCGTTCCAAAACCAGTTGAAAATTATATTGAAACCGACTTTCAAAAGATCGAACTAGATGCTAAAGCGTTTAGCTTCGTAGCATCTGCGCTACCCAATGAGATATATGCTGGACTGTTACATTGTAACAGTGCCAAAGAGTTATGGGACGCACTTAAGGAACAATTTGGGGGAACTGAGGAAGTCATAGAAAACAATAGGGAAATCCTGAACCAACAGTATGAAACATTTTGCTACGTTAAAGGTGAATCACTAACGCAACAATTTGAGCGTTTCAGTTGTCTCATCAGTGAACTGAGGCTTGTTAATACCACTTTTACAAACTCAACTCAAAACAGCAGGTTCCTCAGGTCACTGCCAGAAAAATGGGACACCACAGCTTTTGTCACCCGAAACTCACCTGAATTCAAGGATCTGACCTTGACCCAACTCCACGGTCGACTCCTGATCTACGAAAAGGAGTTGAACCAGAAAAGGAGGTTACAAGAGTCAGGAAAAGTTACCGATGACTACACTTTCGGTAATACTGCTCTTCTGGGTCAAGAAGAATCTGGGAGCAGTGGTAAGGATCAGGGTTATGATCACTTCATTGACATAACTGCTGGTGCAAATTTTAACAACCCTGATCCTCACTCTGCTAGTTATGCATTCACTGCAAATGAAAACCAGATGTCAGACAATTTAAGCTTTGAATTAAATGATTTGCAACATTTTGATCCCACTGATTTAGAGGAAATGGACATCCTGCACCAACTGGCCTTGTTAAGTGTTAGAACTAGCAAGTTCTACAAAAGAACAGGGCGAAAATTCCCAGGTTTGCATGGGAATCTAAGGGTTGGGTTGGATAAATCGAAAATCAAGTGCTACAAGTGTAATAGGTTGGGACATTTCGCTAGGGAATGTAGGAGTCAAACTACTGGTCCCATCATTACTCATCCTAGCTCAAATCCTAGACCTCAAAACCAAAACACTGTGCACTATGCCCAATATGCCCCAGCAGCTCAAGTGAACACTGCTCACTATGCTGCTGCCCCTGTGCCAGTACATTATGTCCAAACTACTGTTCCACAAATCCAATATGTTCAAACCCCTGCTCCACAGGTACAAGTGCAACCTGTTGCACCTCAAACCACTGCTCCAGCAGTAGCACAACCAGATCAACAAAGTTTTTTCACTCAAGGGTTTGTTGACTGGAGCAGTATGCCTGAAGACCTTAATGATGAAAACTTTGCACTCTATGCTTCTAATGATTCTTCACATGATGAGTTTTGTTTGATGGCATTAGAGTCAATACAGGAGGGGGTTGAAACTGAGGAGGAACAGCAGTGCTTTGAAACAATGGAAGAGGTGACTGAAGCAGTGGTTACTGCTGTGGCTGGTGAATTACTGTTGGAAGAAAGTTCAGGTACTCTGATTGAACCAATGACAGATCCATGGTCCATAGAGGACAAAGAAGAAGAGAAAGAAGAAAAGGCTGGTGAAAAAAAGGTGAAAGCTGATGATGAAGAAGATCATAAATGTGATTGTGCAATGATGGCAGCTGCCAAGGTATCTCCTCAAGTTCTTGAAAAACTATGTTCTGACAATTGCATAATTGCTTTTGCTAACATTAAAGAGGTGAATGAAAACCTTCGGGATAAAATCTTGTCTGATGAGGTCAAATTTGAAAGGTCTTTAAAAGAACTTAAAATCAAATTGACTGAAAAAGAAAAAGAGAACAGCTGTTTAAAAGAAGAGCAAAGTATAACCAAAACCCAACTTCAAACTATGGTAGAAAAATACCAAGTTTGCAAAAAGGAGTTGGAGTCCGCCCAGATTACTTGTGAAAGATGGGTGGAATCCTGCAAAGGATATGAGGTTATGCTTGAAAAACAGAGAAAAAGCAATGTGAAGTTTGGGGTTGGGTATAGAAAACATGATGATGAAAACACTGCTTTTGAAAACTCTGTTCAAACCACTAATGTAACCACTGAGTTCATCCCCAAAAACAAGAATGGCCAAGAAGTGAAAATCACTGACAAACTTGGTAACAAAATCACACTTGACAGACCAATGGAATCCTCTACTTTTGAGGAGCTTGAAGAATACCAGTTTAAACCAAAATGGTCTGATGAGTGTGACATTCTTGAAAATTTCAAGCCAATGGACTTTACATCAATTAATGGTGTCAAGGCTCCAAAAGCTAAAGTCATACCTCTCAAGGACATCCCAGCAGTGGTTAAAACCTCTGCTGCAAAGGAGTCTGAAAAGAGAAAGAAGAAAGAAAAAATTGATAACTTGTTTTGTGAATTCTGTGAGAAGAGGAATCATCTTACAAAAGATTGTTTCCACTTAAAAGCATATGATTTAAACAGAACAAGTGTCATAGTTTCAGCTGAAGGTTGCATTGTCTGTGGTAAAACAAACCACAAAACTCAAGCATGTGTGTATCTCAAAAACTTTGATGTGAAAAAGAATGAGTACATTGCTAAAACATCCTTGAGTCCATCATCATCATCAACATCTGTCAAATTCACCAAGAAACAACCACTGTTTGTGCCAGTTCAAACAGCTGTTACAAAACAGCTGAACCAAACATCTGTTAAAAGAGATGTTCAGGTTACTGATTCTCCCCCTGCCAATCAGTTCAGAAAAGGCAGAGAAAAACAGTCTTACCAAAGGATTCCTCACGTTTATGAGGCCTACAAAAGGCCCTCTAAACCCAAAGTGAACAAGCATCCTTTTGGTTACCAGCAGATGATTGGTCAGGACCCACAACAGTGGTTAGAGAAACACTGTCCTAAAACAGTTCAAACCTCTGACCTAACCACTGTCCATCATCTTGCATCCATCCCAGACACTGTTGAGACCCCATCCAAAGCCTTGTTGGCTTTGGAGACCTTAATGAACTAATCCTTTTACTTCATGTGCAGGGAGCTTCTGCATGCTTTGATAGTCTTTGGTATGTAGATAGTGGAGGCTCCAGGCACATGAAAGGATGTAAAGCCCTCCTCAAAGACTTTAAAATCCATGGAGGGGGTGATATATCCTTTGGAAATAATAGTAAAGGAAAAGTTCTGGGGTCTGGAACAGTGGAGTCTGGAAAAGTAAAATTTGAAAATGTCAATCTAATAGACAATCTAAAATTCAACCTTCTGAGTGTGTCCCAAATGAGTGACAAGGGTTTTGGGTCATTCTTCACAAAAGATTGTTGTAGGATTGTTGGACCAGAAATGGTCAAAAAGATTGAAGCAATAATCAGAACTGGTCAAACTAAACTTGTTGCTCAAAGAAGTGGCAATGTTTATGTTGTTGACATGTCAAAAGAGTGTCCCAGGGCTGATGCCTGTCTGTTCTCAGCTGCCTCTAACAAAGAGACAGAACTTTGGCACAGAAGGCTGGGACACACAAATCTTAAGACAATCACAGAAATTTCAAAAAATGGTTTGGTAAGAGGCCTACCACAAAAATTGTTTTCATCTCCTGAACATTGCATTTCCTGTTTAAAAGGAAAACAGCATAAAAGTTCTTACAAGTCCATTGAAGAGTCCAAAACAACCCAGTGTTTGCAAATGCTACACATGGATTTGTTTGGCCCAGTTCAAGTCATGAGTCTCAAAAAGAAAAGATATTGTTTGGTTATTGTTGATGACTTTTCTAGGTTCACATGGACTTTCTTTTTGCACTCAAAAGATGAAACTGCAGGCATTTTGCAAGACTTTGTAATACAGGTTGAAAAGCAATTTGACCTTCCAGTAAAAAGCTTCAGGAGTGACAATGGCACATAATTCAAAAATAGGGAGTTGGATGCCTTCTGTGTGAAGAAAGGGATTGTAAGGCAGTACAGCATCCCAAGAACACCAGAGCAGAATGGGGTAGTGGAAAGGAAGAACAGAACTCTGATTGAGGCTGCCAGAACCATGCTTGCAGATTCAGGTTTGCCATTAACTTTCTGGGTAGAGGCAGTAAACACTGCTTGCTATGTTCAGAACAGAGTTTTAATAAACCCCAGGCACAAAAAGACTGCCTATGAAATTCTGTATAAAATTAAACCACTGATCTCATATTTCAAAGTGTTTGGCTGCCCATGTTTTATTTTGAACTTAAAAGATTCCATTTCAAAATTTGCAGCCAAAATTGATTGTGGTTACCATTTGGGATACTCAACCACTGCCAAGGCCTACAAAGTGTTCAATACACCGACCAAGGTAGTGGAGGAGACTTTGAATGTAAAGTTCAATGAGCTTTCATCAATGAAAATCCCAGCAAACCCTGCAGATCTGTTTGATCTTGAAAAAATCACTTTTGAAAATATTGCTGTCAAGACTAACAGTGCAGGTCCATCAGAGGATACAACACCAGACTATGGGTATGAAATCATCATCCCTCAAAGGTCTGCCACAAAGGGAAAAGCACCAGCTGTTCAAAACAGTTGTCAATGCTCAACCACTGCTACCTCAACAGTTGTTGACCAAAGTAGCCCATCAACCACTGCTTCCACATCCTCAAACACTGCTGACAAAAGTCCTCAAACAGTGGATAAAAGTCAGCAGTTGTCCACTTCATTACCTCCTATACCACCACCTTTTGAAACCACTGCTGGATCATCAAAGTCCACAGCAGTGGTTAGCTCAGATGATACACATTTGCAGCCTTCACCAACCAATGCCATCATACCATACCAAGGAGATTTAATCTTCTTGAGATCTCATCCACCTGATCAAATCATTGGCAACATAAATGAAGGGGTGCTCACAAGAAGCCAAACCCAAAACATTTGTCTTTTTGCTGGTTTTCTATCACTCCATCAGCCAGTCAAGTACCAAGAGGCACTGAAAGACAACAGCTGGGTAGAAGCCATGCAAGAGGAGCTCCAACAGTTTAAAAGACAACAAGTATGGGAGCTTGTACCACTGCCAGAAGAGGTTAGTCCCATTGGCACAAAGTGGGTCTTCAAGAACAAAACTGATGAAAGGGGTATTGTTGTTAAGAATAAAGCCAGGCTTGTGGTTCAAGGTTACAGACAGGAAGAGGGGATTGATTATGATGAAACATTTGCCCCTGTTGCAAGATTGGAAGCCATTAGACTGTTCCTGGCCTTTGCTGTCAACCACAATATGAAGGTGTTTCAAATGGATATCAAAAGTGCTTTCCTCTATGGTACAATTCAAGAAGAGGTGTATGTTTGTCAACCTCCAGGTTTTGAGGATCCATTTTATCCAGATCATGTCTACAGGCTAAACAAAGCCTTGTATGGCTTGAAACAAGCACCAAGGGCCTGGTATGAAACTCTTTCCAACTTCCTACTCTCAAATGGTTTCAAAAGAGGTACCATTGATAAAACACTGTTTTTAAAATGGAGAGGGAAGGATTTAATGATTGTCCAGATTTATGTGGATGACATTATTTTTGGAAGCACATGTAACTCAATGTGTGAAGAGTTTAGAGAACTCATGACAGCTGAGTTTGAAATGAGTGCTATGGGTGAGCTGCAATGCTTTCTTGGTCTCCAAGTACAGCAATTGCAAAATGGAACTTTCATTCATCAAAGCAAATATGCTAAAGAACTTTTAACCAAATTTGATATGAATGATTGTAAACCATGCAGCACACCCATGGCAACAAATAAGCTGGTCATGTCTGATGAAAAAGATGAGCTGATTGACCAAACACTTTATAGAAGCATGATTGGGTCTTTATTGTACCTAACTGCATCTAGACCAGACATCATGTTTGCAACATGTGTCTGTGCAAGAAGTCAATCAGCTCCCAGAAAATCAAATCTCATTGCTGTAAAAAGGATCTTCAGATACATAAAAGGTGCTCCCACACTTGGTATCTGGTATCCAGCTAATGGGAACATCAAGCTTTCAGGTTTCTCAGACAGTGACTTTGCTGGATGTCACACCACAAGGAAGTCCACATCAGGAGGGTGCCAGTTTCTAGGTGATTGCTTAGTTTCATGGCAAAGCAAAAAGCAAGCAGCTGTTTCAACATCCACTGCTGAAGCTGAATACATTGCTGCTGCAAGCTGTACAGCCCAACTCCTGTGGCTTCAAAATCAGTTGCTGGATTTTGGTATTACTGCCTTAAAGACACCACTCATGTTGGACAGTCAGGCAGCAGAAAATATCATCAAAAATCCAGTTTCCCATTCAACCACCAAACACATCGACATCAGACATCACTTTGTGAGGGATTGCTATGAAAAAGGTTTGATTTCTCTGCATCATGTCCCAACTAAAGATCAGCTAGCTGATGTGCTCACAAAAGCACTTGATACAGCCACTTTTGAAAGCTTGGTCTCTAGAATTGGGATGCTGAACATGGAATAACAAGCAACATCTTGTTTTTCTATGAATAAAAGCAACAAAATGTTTTCAGAAAATCAAAACTCCATCCTTAAAAATAGCTAAAAATGAAAAATTTTCATTAAAGTCCTTAAAAGTCTGCCATTAACCACTGATTGTTCAAAAGTCTGCTCTACTTCAAAAGCCTGTCCACTGCTGAAAGTCAACCCCTGCTCTCTCATTATTTTGATAAACTCTGTTGTTCAAAAGCAGTGTCTTATCCACTGATATGCTATCCGCTGATAGTAAAAATCATCCACTGCTTTCATACCACTGCCTTCATCAGTCACTTTCACAAAAGTACTGTCCTTCACTTTCAACAGGGGTTGTCACGTGGACAGTACATATTGGTCAGACCTTTTGTAACGGCTGGCACCTCAGCATTCACTTTCTTCCCTATAAAATCCCCCACTCACCATCAAAACAGGGTTTTACTGTCGAATTGAATTCTTAAAAATTCTCTTCTCAAAGCAGCTTTTCATCTCATTTCTTCACAAATTTCTTCGATCAATCATCCTCAAAATGACACAATCAAAGAAATCTTCAAAACCCTCATCCAAATCATCATCGAAAACAGCCTCTCAAAAGGCAATCTCCACTGAAATTCCACATAAACCATCTCACAATCTCCTGGGTCTTCTCACAAAACCAGGAACCACCAAAGTTTTCGATTCCATCATTGATCTCATGGCAAAATCAAAGTACAAAACTTTGTTCACTGCCGATGCACCAATCTATTTGGCGACCCAAAGGGAGTTCTGGAAAAATGCAACCCTTGAAAAACAAGGAGACACTGCAACCACCATAAACTCTTCGATAAAGGGTAAAGCTGTCCAAATCACGCCACAATCCATTTCAGAGGTCTTTCAACTCGGTGATCAGGAAGGTAAAATTTCTTTCACTAAAAACGAGTTACAAACTGACTTCATTGAGAGAGGGTATGAAGCCACAATGATGAAGAAAATTACCTTAGAAAAAAGTTATTTTCCTTCTGCAACCAGATTTTTATTTCATACCCTCCTACTATGTGTTTCAAATAAAACCACTTCTTTCAATGAAATTCCTTTAAAAATTCAAAATCTGGGATATGCAATTCTTCAAGGAGAAAATTTTAACTATTCTCGGGAAATTTTTAAAGATTTGGTTAATAATACTGAAACAAAATCATTCTTACTGTTTCCAAGGTTTTTAAGTTACTATTTTGCAAAGAAATTCAGTAAGGATGATTTAGCTGTAATAAACCAAGGTGATTCTACTCAAATAAACAGTTTAACAACTGAAACCTTTTCAAGAATGTTAGCACCTTGCAAAACACAAGCAGAGGTGCCTGAGCAGATTTTAGCAGTTACAACTGCTCCTCAGGTATCTGCTGCTGAGCCCACTGCTCAAGGTGATCAAAGCAGCAACACAACTGTTTTGAAACCCACACCTAAAATCACCAAAAAGCCAACAAAAAGAAAAACACAAAAACCCCCCAAAACCATCAAAAAGGCATCTCTGGAGGATGAGATACCAGAGCTTCTGCCAGTGACAACACAAAAGTCACAAGAAACCACTGCTGCTACTTCCTCACAGCAGTTGGTACAAATATCTCAAACCATAACCGAAACTCCTCCTGTTTCTTCACAAAAAGAACAGGTTGTACAAATAGGGCCTCCACATCATGATGCTCTGGAAACACTCGTTTCTATCATCCACAGTCCAATGCCCGGGACACATCCTATTTCTACACCAATCCTCACATCCAAAATTCCCTCACCAATAAAACCACTGTTGGATGCAATTGATTTGAACCAGGCATTATCCAGTCCTTCTCAATCACCTATTAATGAGAATATACCTCAACAACTGACTGGGTCTGATGTATCAATCTTTGCTAACCCACCAACACAACCTGAGGAGGTTACACCCCTTGAGTTACAAGTAACTCTTGGTGGTAATCCAAGTGAAGCAGCCACTACAACTGTTACACCCACTGGGTTACATTTGGACAGTGGTTACATTCATAAGACTTCCTTGGAGGCAATTCCTTTTATAGCACCTCTGCCAACCACCAGTGGATTTATTTATCCTACTGGCAATATCAAAAGGTTGTCAAGTGTTGAAGGAAGAAGACCCCAGTACCAAGAAAAAGGGGCATCAGTGGTTAATGTTTGGCGTATATTCCCTACATCTACCACTGATAAAACCACTGCTAGTGGGAAATCAGATGATCCCATTAACTTGGGTGATGGTTTAAAGTACCAGAAATTGACGGATCGCATTGCAAAGCTTGATAACTCTGTTGCAGAACTCAAAAATATGCTACAACAGGTGTTACAAGTTCAGAAGGTACAATCAACTGCTGTTCCACCTCAAGCACCTGCTCCACAAAGGGCACCTGCTACAAATGAGCTCTGGAATCTATTTCAATCTTTTCTCCAACAACAAGCTCAATTAGCAGATCAGCAACATGAAAAACATGTACAACAGCTGAGAAATACAATGGAGTCAAGGTTCAAGAACACTCAGGCTGACTTAAAGGCTCTCAAAACTCAGATCTTGCACACCACTGGCACTGCTCCTCCAAAAGTACGCTTCATTTATGACCTCCCAGAAGATAATGCCAAAAAGGGGGAGAAAATTAAGGAGTGGAAAAAGAAGGGTATAGAAGATGGTCTTTATCTTGAACCAGAGAATTCAAACATGACCAAAAAGATCCCTTTGCCAGATGGCAGCAAGAAGATTGATGTGACAACAAATGCACTAGCAGAAGCAGTTGCAAGTGTGAAAAGAGATAGAGAGGCCAAAAGGAAAGCCAGGGTGGACAGAATGGATCATCCAGATCAGGGTACTTCTGGGTCAAGGGATCATGAAAATCCTGTTGAGGAAAAGAAGAGGCCTACTAGAAAAGTAAGGCAACCCAAATCCATTCCTATCAGACGTTCAAAGTCTGCTAAAAAACCACCATACAAAACAGCTGATGCAGCAGGAGTTACAAAAACTACTGCTTGTCAAACAGTTGTTCCATCAACACACACCACTTCAACACACACAATATCCACTGCTTTACCATCATCACCACCAAAAACAACACCTGCTGACATACAGCAGAAGACAGCAGATGTTATAACATCTGTTGTAATGACAACAGTGGTTGAAACACCAGTTGTTTCAACAGCTGTTAGTCAATCACAATCCACTGCCACCACTGTTCCATTCAAAACATCATCAGTCTCTCCTAAACCAAAAAGGAGAAGGCTAATTTTAAAAGATGATGACACACCTCCATCACCAACATCTTCAAAATCCCTATCACTTGTCACTATTCCAAAACCCATACCTTTCTCTTCAGCTCAAATTGTAAAACCACTACCTCCTGCTGGTGTCTCATTTCCTCTGGAACTCATTGCAGTCAGAGAAGAAATCAAATCATTTTATTATGAAGATGACCCAGCCAAAAGGAGTTTACCATCAATTGCAAATTATCCCAGGCCTAACAATCTTGAAGAATACTTGAAACTCAAGGCCAAACAAGCAGAGGATATTGCAATCAAAAATAAAAAAAAGGGAAATCTGATAGAGAATTTCAACAAAACTATCGGTTTTTACTCTCACAGGTCAATGCTATGGAGCGTTTTGCTAAAAATGTATGTCAGAAAATTTCTGAAAGGGCAGATGAGTCCTTAAGGAGAGACTACATTTACAACATCATGACCTATAAGAAATACAAGGGGGAGAAACACATGTACAAGAACTGGACCATTCCTGAGCTTGAAAAAGAAGCAGCCAGGATTCAAGACATGATAAAAAATAAGGTCAAGCAGACTCCTCATAAAAAATTCAAACAATTTGAAGCTGAGAAGATGTTAGAGTTGAAGAGAATGAAAGAGGAGCTCATTGCAGCTGATTATGGGTCAAAGAACTCTGTGACAAAGTGGGGAGAAGATAGAGTCAGGGCAACATATAAGAAATTAGAGGAACTTAGAAAGAAAGATCCAAGAGTTCCACAAAAGCCTGACTATTCCAAAGCAGAGGTTTCAAAAAGACCACCAAAGCTGCAAGTCAAAAGAACCACTGCTCCAGCTGGTGCTGCCATCTACAAAAGAAGGAGCAAAAACCAGTTTAGCATGGAAACAATTCAAGATCTATTAGCTGGAGATGCCATTGTAAAAGCAGGCACAAAAGTAATGATAAAAGAAGATCTTGAATTGGAACAAACTGCAAGTGCTGCTCAGCCAGCCATGAATAGGCCAGCCTCTCCAAATACTTCTGCAAATAAACATCTCCCAAGAAACCCACCAGGCTCAAAAATACAAAAGTGGGAAACTGACAAACAGACCTGCGTATTGACTTTGCTCAGGTCTGGTGGAGTAGTGGAGAAAATATCAAGGGAACAAGCTCTTGGCCTGAGTCTTGAAGATTTGCAGGATCTCCTTGATCTTCCACTTAGCAGGGATGATGAAGATACAGATGCCCTAGACTTTGAATTACAATTTAAAGGTCAGATAAGGGAACTGTTGATGAGGCAATAAAGATTTCCACAAATAATGAAGAGTTTTGGCATTATCTGTTCCAGGGGGAGATTGTTGGGATTGAACCCTATCAGAGGAACAGATAATTAAAGCCAAAACTGGATCAGAGCAGTGGATCCAGAATAAGCAGACGTTTACATATTAGTTCATGCAAATCTCTCCCCTTGAAAGTGGCTTTGTATCTGCTGATCTCCTATCTACTGATCTTACCAAGTACTGATCCACAACTGCTGCCTTGCATCTACTGCCAAGTGTTAAAGACTGATAGAAGACCAAAGCTCTGCTGACTCAATCTACTGCCTTGAGTCAAGTACTGCTGATCCGGACAAGCACTGCTGGGTTCACAACAGTGGAAGGATGCAGCAGCTGTTTAAGTGTCTTTTATGTAATGTAATGTAATAGCAGTAGTTTAGTACATCAGTGTTTATAGATCAGAGGTTAGAGTTTGTTAGGAGGTTAGATGTCACTTTCATGGTGACGTCAGCTAAGATGCTCAGTGGTTTGCAAGTGCCTATAAATAGTTCAGTACTTTGTACTGTTCTATTAGCTCTTTTGATCACATCGTCTTCTTTGCACGAACAAACTACTGAGCTCTGGCTGAGGGGGAGTTTGCATTCTTACATCAATCATTGTAATCGTTGTTGAAATAAATTCAATCTTTCGATTCATTGTGTAAAGATGTTTGATAAAAGTATTACTCTCGTTTGATTGTATGCAAAGTTTGCTTTCATCTTATTTCCGCTGCACAACTCTTTCATTTCCATCTTAATTTCAAACAAAAATACAATCAAAAAGAAACTCAGATCCAACAATAAGTATACCTAAAGCCCGAAATATCTGGGTCGGATATACCCTAAACCTGATACGTGTCCAATTAAATTAATTATTGTTCCAATTTTTTTTTCAAAATTAACATCTTAAGTATTTGCAATGGCGGATCTAGAAGAAAAGTTCAGGAGTAACCCATTTTTTGCAAAATATTTGCTAAGGGGTATCCCGATACATAAAACGAATATATACATACATACATACATACATATATATATATATATATATATTGCATTAATTTTACACTCCGCTAACGAAGTTGAGGGGTTGCCCAGACTACCGCATAACCTCTACATACATTTGTTCCTCGGCATTTGAGTATTATTAAAAGCGATAAACCAATAGTGTCGAAAATAGATAGGTTAGGGGAAGCTACAACGTAGTTGAATATAAACTAGACGTCTATCTTAAAATCCAAATTTAATGAATAAAGACAACATTTTATTTAGCGATAGTGATAACATGAGATAGAACTTATTAACAACTAGAGGCCTAGAGTAGCTCACATGCTTATTTCCAATACGTTGAACAGGACCTGTGATAGAGGTAGCTCTAATACAGATTGTACCAATTCATTAGTCCATTTTATATGCATTGTTACTTAATATTGTGTTGCAAATAGGTTTAATCGCAAATCTAGCAATGATTCTTGTAGTCACTAAAATCCATAGTAAACTCATTTCAATCGCAAAACATATTGGCGGCAAAATGTTTAACGAACTGAAGTTTCCAGTCACAAATAACAAATTCAATAGCGGTGTAAGTCCTAGAGGTTATAATTCTTTTCGGTTTCACATCTGATTATTCAATTGATTGTCATCTTAGATGTATCAAATCGAATGTTGTTATAATGATGTTAAACTAGGGGTACTCATCGAATCGAATAACGAATTTTCGAATTACTTGATCAAATTTTTCGAATAACTTTTCTTTTTGCTGGAATTCGAAGTTAAAAACTGGTCAATTCGATTCGAATTTGTATTCGAATTAAAACGACAATTCGAATTTGATTTGTATTTTAATAAAAAATTGAATTCAAATTCAAATATATTCGATTAAATTCTTTTTTATTCTAATTCATTTAAAATATGAAATTTCGTTATGGGCTATTTAGGCTTGGTAATGGGCTATTTTAGGACTTAGATTAAATTTATAGATTAGTTTATACTATAGCTCAAATTAAAGTTATATATGTATATCATATATGAATAAATAAATATAATAAGTAAATATGTATAATTTGAATTCGAATTGAATATAATCTAAAATTATAAATTCGTATTCGATTTACAGAATTCGAATTCAAATTCTTGATACTTGAATCGAATCTCGAAATTTTCAAATCCGAATCCAAATCCAATTCTGAACACCTCTAGTTAGGAGTATTTTTAAAACTACTCTAGTTTTCAAAAACATTACTAAAACTACGTGTTTTTTTTTCAAAAATATTGTAAATGTGGTTGTTAATATTTGTTGAATTGTAGATATGTGGTTCCTATCCATATATTTATTTTTGTTGCCATGTGTCGCAATAAGCTAAAGCGAGGATTTTAAAACCCGAGTTCTTTTAAATATGTGATGTGAATATGTAAGCGATCAAATGGCTCAAGAAACTATTGATTAATTCATATGCTTTAAACCCCAAAGTTCCGGCTAGTAGGTTGTCTCAAGCCTTAAAAGGAGTTGGTTACAATTCTGTAATCAAACAAAAATCTAGGGATCATATTTAGATATGATAGGAATCATGATTCAAATGGAAACAGGATAAAAAAAGTTAGGAAATTAAATTTGAATAACTAAAACATGATATCTTGATCTCTTGCAAATAAAGTGTCATCTTCCAACAAACTCCAACGGGTCTTCCTACGGGTGTGAGTTCTTTGCGGGTCTGGTCCAGTTATAGTCGTATGCTCCTGCATCAACACGATGTTGGGTGACGCCCTATGCCACCATACCTAAAATTTTAGCTAAGCACCTCACAATGCTAGTTAAGAGGGCATCAAGAGGGGCGGTGGTAACACCGTTACATTTGGGGACCCATTTTGGTGAAACAAAAGTAGTAGCTTCAACAACTTGCAATCTTGAATCAACCAACATTTTTTTTATCAATTCAACTTTTACAAAGTTTGTACGATATCTTTCTTGTTATGTATTCCATCTTGATCTCGTGGACCAACTTCCACTGTTTAGACAATTTTTTGGGATAATTCCTAATAACTGCAATGTTAATTACACATCAACAAGATACAAGATGGTGTTGACACAGGAATTATAATCTGAAAAAAAGAACATAGCAAAGATAAAACATCACAACATGGGCTTTTAAAATGACCAAAATTGTACCTTATGTTCTCATTAGTTCCCACAAATACATGGTAGTTCCAGACTTTCAGGGTTCACTTTCGTTCTCTTGTACAACTAAATTATTAATTTCATCTCATGGAACCTTTGAAGCGGTCCGCTTTCAACATGCGGAGGCAACACATGGAAATTAAATTCCTCAGTTACTGACCAAACAGGCAAACACAATTTTGAATGGAATATTTCATTTTCAATTCCAGTAAGTTTCTTGAACCAAGTTGGTCCTAAAGGATTGTTAGAATAATACACGTAACCATGCCAAATGAGTATAGGACTGGTTATAAAAACATGGCTTATAATCAGATACGAGACTAAGATTATAAAAACCTGACCAATTGCCGGCCTACTCCCAAATGTAGTATCATACGCAACCTTTTTATGCTAACAAGCGACATCAATACAGAAATTGATTTTCATCAACTAACTATGATCCATGACATGAGGAGATGTGATACGATGTCTTGTGGTAAAAAGATATATATGGTGATGTTCTAAGAACGTGTGGTGGTCGAGCACTCTTAGCGAGAGGTAGAAGAGGGTATTACAACCATAGGGATTACGTATCAATTCAAGATATTTTGTCAAAAGCTCATACAATCATGTTCTTGAATATCTCCTTTCCTTTTGTAATTTTGTAAACCATCAGCTATATATATTTGTATGTATGTATCAACTAGTTTAAGTTCATGTGTGTTACACGGGTGACGCAAAGTAAATCATATAATATTTAACAGGGTTAACATACATTTGAAATGAAAGAGACGTTCCATTCACGACTAGAAAAATTAAAATTTCTGACACCATTTTCCGTAGGAAATGCGTCACAACTCGCGATTTTCTACGAATTTGTGACGAAATGCGTATGTAGGAAAACCACTCGTAGGAAACTGGTTTCCTACGCATTTTCTACGCATTTTCCTACCCATTTCTGACAGAAAAGGGCTGTCACAAATTGCTACACATTTTCTACGCCTTTTCCTACCCATTTAACGGAAGAAAATGTGTAGGAAAATGCGTAGAAAATGTGTAGCAATTTGTGACAGCCCTTTTCTGTCAGAAATGGGTAGGAAAATGCGTAGAAAATGCGTAAGAAACCAGTTTCCTACGAGTGGTTTTCCTACATACGCATTTCGTCAAAAATTCGTAGAAAATCGCAAGTTGTGACACATTTCCTACGGAAAATGGTGTCAGAAATTTTAATTTTTCTAGTAGTGATTTGAGTTAATGAATGTACTCGTCGTCGTCCATTGTAAATAACCATAAAAATATCAAATAAGCACATAATCACATAATATACTCCCGGTCGGCTCGATTTTAGTTTTATGAAAATAGATTGTTATTTCAAAAAGAAAGAGATAATGATATAGAAAATAAAAATTACGAGATATTATTTAAATTTGAGAAGTACATAGCATTATTATTCTAGAGCATAAATAGAAAGGTGGCATATGAAACTAAAAAGAAAGCCTGCAAACTTGAACATCCATGTGATGACTCTTACTAATAATACAAAACAAGAGTCAAATCTGAAAACCGTGAGGGGCATAGTGGAGGTCACATGATTCAAGAGCAGGTTTCAGCCGAGATGCCGATCCTTGAGTTTGCCAGATCAAAAAGGATCCGATGATTCTGTTGCTGCATATTGGCGATCACGTTCAGCGACGGGGACGCCGACATGGCCAGGCAGGTGACGCCGCCGGCGGAGCTGTAGATCAGGAAGTTCTCTTGTTTCATCGACAACTCCGCTCCATCGAACAAGAACGTCATTGTGGGCACATTTGGTCTACCACGGGAGTTCAGCAAGGGGACCCATTGGGACCACTTCTTTTCGCTCTTGTTTTGCACCCCCTTGTGCATCAGATTAGAGACAAATGCAAGCTTCTCCTTCATGCTTGGTATCTTGATGATGGGACTGTCATTGGAGGTTCAGAAGAGGTGGCTAGAGTGTTGGACATCATTAGGGTGTCGGGTCCAACACTAGGTCTCGAACTTAATATTAAGAAAACTGAGCTATTTTGGCCTTCTTGTGATGGTAGCAAGTTTCGTGAAGGGTTATTTCCTAAGGACATCGGGAGGCCATTAGTGGGGGTGAAGCTTCTTGGGGGGGCTGTTAGTAGAGACGCAAGTTTTATTAGTGGGATGGCAAAGAAAAGAGCTGCTAAGGCAGTAGATTTGATGCGTCTTCTACCGAAATTAGGTGACCCGCAGAGTGAACTACTCTTGCTTCGATCCTGTATGGGCATTGCCAAACTTTTCTTTGGCTTGAGGACATGCCAACCTGTACACATGGAAGATGCAGCGTTGTTCTTTGACAAAGGTTTGCGTGAGGCGATTGAGGAATTGGTGGTTTGTGGAGGTCCTTTCTTTGGAGACCTCCAGTGGCGACTTGCTTCTTTACCTATTAGGTTTGGAGGTTTGGGGTTGTATTCGGCTGTAGAGGCTTCATCTTACGCTTTTGTGGCCTCGAGGGCCCAATCGTGGGTGCTACAGGACCACATCTTAAGAGACAGTGGCGTATGCGGTATGGATTCTGATTATGTTTGTGCTTTGGCTTGTCTTCGTGATACGATTCCAAGCTTTGACTTCAGCGGTTTCACTAATAAGGACACCGCCCTTCCTAAAGCCCAACATGCATTGGCGAGTGCTCTTTTTAGTAAAATTGTCCACGAAATCGAAGTGCAGTTTGACTTGACCGTTAGACAAAAAGCCGTTTTTGAGTGTCTCCGAGCACCACATGCACAAGATTTTCTTCTTACTATACCTATAGATGGGTTAGGCCAGCATATGTCGCCGGTGGAGTACCGTACTATCCTTAAGTATCGCCTCATGATTCCTTTATTCCCAGTTGATGAGGTATGCCCAGTTTGTCATAAGGCATGTTTGGATTCTTTTGGTGAGCATGCAGTTCATTGTAGAGAGCTCCCGGGGTTCAAATACCGACATGATTTGGTTAGGGATGTCCTTTTTGACATTTTCAGATGCGCTGGTATTTCTGCTAAGAAAGAGGCACCCGTTAACTTCTTAACAGACCCGTTGGAAGGGAGATCTACCCTTCGACCAGCTGACATTCTGGTCTTTGGATGGGTAGGAGGAAAACACGCCTGTGTGGATCTAACAGGGGTTTCCCCGCTTGTGGGCTTAGGGAGTAGTGCTTTCACAGTGGGTCAGGCTGCTTTAAAGGCTGCTTCGGGTAAAGTGATCAAGCATGAGAAAGCGTGCCTTGACAACCAGCACGTGTTTATCCCATTTGCCTTTGATACTTTTGGTTTTCTAGCGCCAGAGGCTGTGGACCTACTTAGTCGAGTTCAAAGGGTCATGCATAGTAATGTTATGACCCCGAGATCTATGGACGTAGTTTTTAAAAGGCTTAGTTTTGCTATTCAAAAAGGGGTAGCGGCGCAGCTTGTTGCCCGTTTACCAACTATCTCAATGTAAACTATTATATAGTCATCCTCATCTCCGACGAAAAGAAAAACGGCCGGTGCCGGTAAGAACGAGAGAGTTTGGGGTTGTGTGGCGGTAGTTCAGTGATTTTTGTATAAATTGATTCAGTGATTTCTTCTCCCTTGCTCCCCTTTCCATGGCTAAAATTGATTTTGAATTTTAACTTAGTGATGTTTGTATACATGGGGTATAAGATTGTGTGTTTCTAGAGGTGTGTTTTCATCCATTGGATGAAGAGGCTAAGAGCATAGAATACCGTACGATCATGATCCGTGTGATGGGAAAGTAAGGTTTTGATTGGATCACTTTGTTTTTACTTTTTAAAAGTATTTACTTATTTGATTATTTGCTAATTGATTTTCATAAATTTTGAATGTTTATATTTATTTACCACATGCCTCAATTCTGTTTATTTTTTTTTATAAAATATACTAGGTTAGAACCCCGTGTAATACACAGGTTGAATAAATAATCTATCTTTAAAAATCTCGTTTATTACATGGGTTGAATAAATGTAATTTTATATATTAACTAATAAAAAAAAGTTAATTAACATAAAATCTATTTATTTTTTTTTATTTTCATATTTTTATTAAATTTCTTTTTTAACATAAAATCTACTAGTTACACCAGTATTTTTTTAAATAGATTTTTTAGATAAAATCTACTAGCTATATAGTTTTATGTAAATTAAATTTTTACTCGTTTTAATGTAATGACGTACCAATGTTACGTGCGATGATGTCGAATTAGTATTTGGTATGGAATAAGATTTCAATGATATCGAATTCGATTTCAATGATATCGAATTCTATTTCAATTATTATGCAAATTTACGTTTCTGATTTTTTTAATTCAACGATTTTTAGTCTATGCTGTCTTTCCTATGGCTTGGACCCTTTCCGTGCCTCTGAGGAAAGATTCTCGCTACTCAATTTCTTGAGTAAGTGAAGTTCTCCTATCAGCTTAAAAAGGGCTTTCTCAGGTCGACCTTTCTTTAGGTTAAGTGGCGTGTAGCTAATCTCGCTAATATCTCAGATCGGGGGACGAATCTGTCTCCGCTTCTGCTCGTGCACTCGTTAAAGCAAACTCATGGCCTAGTTCGTGAATGAGCCTACAAGTGGTAACCGCTTTGTATCCGTCATCTCTTTTGAAGAAGCTGCTGAGCTAGATGCGGCGCTTTCAAAATCCCGTGACTCTCAGTCATCTATCTTCTTTTCACCTGAAAATGTTGGATTGGGGGAAGGCTTTCCTTCTTTGTTGACTTCAACTGATACCGGCCGATAGCCCAATCTCTTAGTCTCGGAACTAATTGTCTATCCACCTGACTGTGATAGCCCTCTCGATACCTTATTGGAGCTTTGTAACCAGTGGCCGGTTCCCGTCGCTAGAGCCTTTTCCCAGTGCACGGAGCCCCAACGAGGAAGGCGTTAGTGGTTTATGGTCTATAATGCTAATCCCTCTTTTTGTGCTACTCCTACTCCTAGGGCGGGAAGAAGATAAGAAAAGGCCAAGCGTTCTCTTGGTTTCCCAACCTGTTGCTTCTAAAGACTGCCCTCTGACTAGTACCAAGATCGAGTCCTAGACAAGCGGACCTTATTTTAACAGCCGGAACAGTAACAATGAAAATGGCCCCTTCCTTAGTGAGATTATACGAGCAAATGCCTGAACCAAAATATGTTATTGCAATGTTGTAATCCTGCTGTTCCTTTATCCCCCGCTCCGCAGCTGCTGGAGACTTAGATTTTGAGCCTTTTGCGGTACTGATTGATGTTATTTACCAAGACCCATCTATTCTAAATAAAATTCCTAGACATTCTCTTACATCTGACTACTTGTGACTACTTGTTCTATTCTAAACCACTAATAAAAAAGAGACAAATGTACATATTCAGAAAAAAATGAAATTCAATATATTATATAAAGATAATCAAATAGAAAGGATAATACAAATCGATTTCAATTTCGACCAATTTCAAATAACTAATAAATAGAATTCAAAATTCGAAAAAAAAAAAAAGAAAAAAAAAAATGAGAATTCTATTTAGAATCCCTTTTCTTTAGAGAGAATTCTCGGTAAGTACACAGGTTGAATAAATAATCTATCTTTAAAAATCTCGTTTATTACATGGGTTGAATAAATGTAATTTTATATATTAACTAATAAAAAAAGTTAATTAACATAAAATCTATTTATTTTTTTTTATTTTCATATTTTTATTAAATTTCTTTTTTAACATAAAATCTACTAGTTACACCAGTCACAGGCGGCATGGGGACGTAAAAAGGGGGATCCTATCAACTTGTTCCGACCTGAGATAATAAGCTCATGAGCTTGGTCTTACTTCACTGTCGAGAAACGAAAGAAGACTTCCATCTCCAAGTTTAACTCAGACGTAGCTCCCTTCTTTTTGGGTGTGAAGCAGTGTCAAACCAAAATACCCAACAAGCATTAGCTCTCCCTGAAAAGGAGGTGATCCAGCCGCACCTTCCAGTACGGCTACCTTGTTAAGACTTCACTCCAGTCACTAGCGGATCAATATCATGAATAACAATATCTGAGCTATTAAATTAATTCGTCGTCGAGAATTGAATAGTATAACATACGAACATCTTTTATCCATACCAAATCCAATCTTGGATTCCCGGACCAACCAAAAGTTGCTTTACTTTCTGTATCCTTCTTTTCTGTTATACACAGGTTGAATAAATAATCTATCTTTAAAAATCTCGTTTATTACATGGGTTGAATAAATGTAATTTTATATATTAACTAATAAAAAAAGTTAATTAACATAAAATCTATTTATTTTTTTTTATTTTCATATTTTTATTAAATTTCTTTTTTAACATAAAATCTACTAGTTACACCAGTATTTTTTTAAATAGATTTTTTAGATAAAATCTACTAGCTATATAGTTTTATGTAAATTAAATTTTTACTCGTTTTAATGTAATGACGTACCAATGTTACGTGCGATGATGTCGAATTAGTATTTGGTATGGAATAAGATTTCAATGATATCGAATTCGATTTCAATGATATCGAATTCTATTTCAATTATTATGCAAATTTACGTTTCTGATTTTTTTAATTCAACGATTTTTAGTCTATGGTATCGATTTTTAGTATATGCAATGGTTGGGTATGTTGCTACATCGAATTATATATATTATTATTTTTGTATGTGGTATCTCTTTTTTCAATTCAACGATTACGTTTGATTATCGGTATTTTTTTTAATTTATCTGAATGACGGAATTTTGTATGTGCAGTGCGGTGTATGATGGATTTTAATTTTTTATGTTAAAAGTAGATGTGAAATAATAATATATATAATTCGATGTCGTCTTTGACCGGCTGAGTTGAAGAAGCTTGATATTGACCAGGTTAACAATACATATGTATAACACGGGTATACACATATTGACCCGCGTTAAATCTGACATGAACCGAACCGTGACCCGAGCCGAAACAAAACCGGAACCATCATGAAGTGTAATTTAAACAAATAATTTTCCATCACAAATGTGTAGCAAGTTGCTACACATTTCCTACACAATAAATTTTCCATCACAAATGCGTAGCTAGTTGCTACACATTTCCTACACAATAAATTTTACATCACAAATGCGTAACAAGTTGCTACACATTTCCTACACAATATGGTAATAAATTTTCCATCACAAATGCGTAGCAAGTTGCTACACATTTCCTACACAATAAATTTTCCATCACAAATGCGTAACAAGTTGCTACACATTTCCTACACAATAATTAATAATAATGCTGATTAAACATTAAAATATAATCTAAGTATAATAATAAATAATTCGTCATAAATGCGTAGCAAGTTGCTACGCATTTCTGACGCAACAATTAATATTTAAATGAATTTAACATATAAATCTAATTCCAACAAATAAATAATGGTTCCGTCGGAAATGCGTAGCAAGTTGCTACGCATTTCTGACACAATACTTAGAATTAGTATATTTGTCACTATTGTGTCACAAATTACCCAAAAAAATCAAGGTCTTCTTTCCGTAGGAAATGCGTAGTAAATGTGTCAGAATTTGTGACGCATTTTTTTGCGTAGGAAATTTCCGTAGCAAGATGACCACTTTTCTAGTAGTGATTATTTTGTGAACCGAAATAAATGCATACGAAAATGAATTAATGTTGTCCTATGTGTTGGGTTTCACATACTACATACACAGAACAACCAATGTTTATGTTTTATTATAATAACTTTGTATTCAAATATATAAAAGTATCATCATTGCATAAACTTCTAATAGTTTAAGTTCCTGCATGTTGGGTTTCACCTACATGAAATATACATATCCATCAACTTAATTGATTTTACTTATCGACCCAGCTACACTCGCAAGAAAATGGCAAAAACTAAAAATTATCGAGCCAGAGTTCCTACTAAATCTGCAAGCTCTTCTAGTAACTTCATTTCATCCATAGAAGCACAAGACTGCATAAGAAAGTCGAAAAAAATATAGAATAAATCAAGCCATTTTCGAGTTTTTTAGACCTAAAGATGTCAAGAGACCACACTCTTAGAGATGTCATGACATTTTTTTTTTTGGATATTGCATAGAAGCACAAGGTTTAGCCGTTGGTGGATTAAATGGACTTGACCAAAAATTCATATGTTTCTTTGGTTCCTTGCGTGTTAAAAATCACCACTTATTTGTTGGGGGTTAAACTAAAAGTTATATACTTATATTTTTATGACTATACTTGATGAGATTTCTTTAAATTGCAAAGAAAAATCTAAGAAGCGCCTTGATCATGCGATAATAAGTTGAATTAATGTAAAAACCATATCTCCGGATAGAGTAAATGTTGCAACATGATTCCATATAACAATTACAACATGAAATAATATTACATTTAAAAAATAGTACTATATTTATTGTAATTTGACAAACAAGTTTGTAAGAGGACAACATGAAATAATATGACATTTGAAAAAAAAAAATAGTAGGTATGTCATATTTATTGTAATTTGACAAACAAGTTAATTAGAGGTCCTGTGCAATACATATATTTTAGTTTTTTTTTTTTGACGCCCAACATAAGAATCGCCGGGTACTCCGTACGCGGCACCCATTGGTCGAAAGGTAGCCCGCGGCAGCCCAACCTGCACGCACGGAGCCCCTAGCCCACCATGCCACCAGTTCCGGGGAAATTAGGGAGCTAATATTCACACATCTCTCTTCTCTATTTCTCTCTATAAATACATAGATATATATAGAGAGAGAGAAAAAGTGTAAAAGAATGTATTAATAAGATATAAGGGTGTGGGAATAATGAAAGCCTAAAATTAATTTGGTGGTATGATCGTTTGACTTTTCAGCAATCCAAACAAAACATAGTTATTTTTCTAAAGTGAATTAACTCATACGGTCACTAATTTTAATTTTAAATTCGCGTATTTTTTCATTATGAAACTAGAATCTTCAACTACTTGAGAGGAACATTCATCATATACAGTTTTTGATACCGTCTGGCTACAAACTTTTTGGTAACGAAATATATAGGCCTGTAAACAAACCGTACGTTCATGAATTTGTTCGGCAAAAAGTTCTATTATGTTCATTTATTTATAGGGCTGTAAACGAACCGAACGAACACGAACAAGGCCATGTTCGTGTTCGTTCGTTAAGGAAATTAACATGTTCGTGAACTGTTCGCGAACGCACACCGAACATAAGTTTATGTTCGTGTTCGTTCGTTAAAGAAATTCAGTTGTTCACGAACAGTTCATGAACACTAGTCGCGAACACAAAAGAACGCAAGCGAATAAAAAAGAACGCAAACGAACATTTAACTTGAAAATAAAAAAAAATATTGTTAGCCTTAAACATTGGATATAAGTAGTTAAATACAACCATCAAATGATAAATCAAAACACAAGAAGTCTAATACACCACCAAACGATGAATCAACTTTAACTAACTTAGACATAATTATCCCCAAAAGTGTCTTAGCATGTCCAAATTTTAGCTAACTTATAAAAAAATAGCGTTTCAAGTTTTCAATATGTTTATATAAAAGGTTTATTATTATTTTTTTAATATAATCAAACGAACACGAACGAACGTAACCGAACATATTACCGAACGTTCACGAACGCAGTCGAACGAACGAGACCTATGTTAGTGTTCGTTCGCTAAGCTAACCGAACGAAATTTTTTGTTCGTGTTCGTTCGTTAAGCTAATCGAACGAACATAAACGAACTTCCCGCCGAACGGTTCGCTGAACGTTCGGTTCGTTTACAGCCCTATTTATTTAATAAACAAACGAACATGAACAAATATTTTTGTTTATTCAACTAAACGACACGTTTTGTTCGTTCATGTTTGTTTATTTACGTTTATTATGTTCGTTTAAGTTCTAATAAATACATAAATAGTTATATTTATCTAATATAAACATTAATAAGCTTCCTAACTACTTACATAAGTATAACTAATTAATAATTAGACAACTTAGTAATAAAAATAGCATTTCTGACGGAAATTATCATAATTGATTACTACTTTATATATAATTAAAAAACTACTTACTGTTTGTATGTTCATTTTTGTTCGTTTATGGTTTTTTCAGTAACATTCATTTGTGCTCATTTGATATTGTTTGTTTATGTTTGTTTGTGTTTGGTTATGTTCGTGAACTATTCGTTTACGTTTTAAACTAACAAACAAACATGAACAAACACGAACATGCCCATTTCCTTAATGAATGAACATGATCACAAAAATTTATTCAATTATATGTCTGTGTTCGGGCTAGGTTAAAGTCAAATGAATGCACATAAGCATTCCCCGGCCCGTTCGTGTTCGTTTAATTCGTTTAGAGTCCTAGAAATATAGTTTCTAACAAACTTTTAAAAACCCGTGTATCAATAAAATACTTTTTAAAACAATTTTACCATAATTCCAAGATTTTTATCTTAAGTATATATTTTTTAAACAACACTTTTAAAAGGTCTGAGAGTCCAAACCATCACAAGAATTTTCATTCCATCAGTCATTGTATGACCCAATATAATGGTGCCTTCAACTTTGCGTTGTAATTGTGTGTAGTTAAATTGATGTGCATTCCCTTCCTCTGAAATTCCCGTATGTGGTATGTACACAGTAACACATATCTTGAAGATAATAGTAATAAACTAATAATGTATATGACGTCAACAAATTATAAAATATACAAGTTGAAATATACATTTGCTTATTATCTTTCAACTAACTACTAGAAAATCCAAAATTTTCTACACTGTTTTTCGTAGGAAATGCGTCACAAATCGTGATTTCTGACATAATTTTTGACCAAATGTATATGTAGGAAAACCGATCGTAGAAAACTGGTTTGTTACGCATTTCCTACACAACTTGCGACGCATTTCTGACCAAAATTTGATGTCGAAAATTCCTACGCATTTTCTACACATTATTACGATTATTATTAATAATAATATAATTATTACTTTTAGTTTTGTTACGCAATTCCGACACAATTTTCTGATGCATTTCTGACACTCTCCTTTTTGACGGATTTCCGACTCTCTCCTTTCTGACACATTTCTAACTCTCATTTCTTACGTATTTCTAACACTCATTTTCTACGCATTTCTGACGACATTAAATTAAATTTAATAAAAAAAAGTAGTTATTTGTTTTGTAACTTCCTACGCATTTGCGACGGAACGTTTAAAAAGAAAAAAAAATTATCTGTGTTTCCAGTTTTATATATTTAATAATAAATCAAGAATAACAAATCAAACCTCTAAAATTTATAAAATTATTCAAACTAGTAATACACCCCGCGCTTCGCGGTAGATCTCACATATAAGCTTATCCAGTTGACCCATTTGTATCCGATTTTATTTGCAGCATCAAGTTAGCTTCAGGAAAGGTAGATAGTGAAATTTTGTACTTCAAACAATACCACTACGGAAGGATAGGTCAGTCAAAGAGGGCGCACTCTTGAAGATCTAATCGTTGGATATCGCGTGGAAGTACAAAGATTTAATCGTTGGTGGATTAAATGGATCTACCAGACATTCAGCTCGTAACATATTTCTCTGGCTCGTAATATAATGTAATTTTTTAGACTATAATTGGTTTGATTCTCCTTAGATTGCAAAGAAAAATCCAAGGACCACCTAGATCATGCTATAACAATTTCATCCTATTTCTGGTTACAGTGTAAATGTTACAACATGTTTCCATTTAACAAATACATATATTGATGATATAAGCAAGTATGTCATATTTATTGTAAATGTTCCAACATGATTCCATCATGATTCCTGTAACAATTTACATATATTGAAAAAAAAAAAACCAGCATGCTTGTCATATTTATTGTAATTTGACAAATAAGTTTGTAAAAGATCTTGTTCAATACATATATTGATATAAGCACGTCGCATGACACTAATATAACAAGGTAGCTTTAAAGTGACGAATATATCGGAACACCTGTTAACGTATGCCCTGCATCTGCAATGAAAATATTACCTGTCACATAATTAGATGTGTCACAGATTAAGTACCTAACCAGTAATGTCAAAGCTGGATTAGTAGTGCCAAAGTCTCGTAGTGGCACCATTTTTGAAATCACTTGTTTCAACCCTTTCTTTCGCATGAGTCCCTCCGTAATCTCAGATTTGTAAAGTGCAGGACAAATGGAATTCACCCTTATTTTATTTTTTCCAAGTTCCATTGCCATCACCTACATCAATTATTGAGCAAGCCACTAAATAAGGTTAAAACCTAGCATTATAGTTGCATCCTCACAACACGCATATCAATAATCAATAATATAAAATATAATAATAATGATTTAAAATTTTGATGTCTAAAGCTTCCTAAGATATCGTCATGATGGTTGTAAAGTTGTAAGTTTTGAGAATGAAGGACGAACTTTTGTCATAGTATTAAGTGCTGATTTTGAAGAAGCATATGCAAGACATCCTGGTGTAAATGTACGTTGATGACCGGTAATTGAAGAGATGTTGATTATAGATCCTGCTTGATTAAAAGCACGCATTTGAATGCCAACATACTTTGACACCAACCATGCCCCTTTTAAATTTGTCGTAAAGGTTTTATCCCAATCTTCTTCTGAAAAATCCAGTGAATTTTGTACAGCACCTAAATACACAATGTAATATTAAAGAAGTCGCAAGTTTAAGCCGACACACACATATAATTAAAAAGAAACCTACTCCTACCCTAAGACTATGTGTTATGAGGGTCTGATTGAGAAAAAAAGTTTTGCCATGTAGCGTCACTTAAACGACACGTAGGCACACTTTTTTGTTTACCATTCACATAACCAAATGGGTATAATGGAGGGACTTGATTAGGTTAGGGGCTTGGTTGAAATTGCCACTTTATTCCAAATAGTGTTTTTTTTTTTTCCCACTTTAGTCCAAATGGTTTTGAATGAAAATGGCAATTTAGAAACTTTTCTTTGTTAATGCCAAAAATACCCCTTGTTATAACCAAGTTTTTAGACTGTGTTAGGTAATGTGATCAAAATGGCAAAAAATGTGAAAAGTCAGTGACCCAGAGGAGGGGAAAAAACTATTTATACTAAAATGGAAATTTTTACCAAACCTTAGGGACTAAAATGGCAATTTACTCTTTTTCTAATAAATTCTTTTTATCTTGTTAATCACATACCCATATCCTGTTGTAAAATCTTGTCCCATACCTGGCCCATTAATCGTCAGGTATTTGGCGGGTATTTACCCGTCGGGTATCAAGTATACTTGTTGAAATTTTCATGTATATATATTTTTTTACTTTCCTTTATAATTTTACGTTTTAAAAATCTATATAATATATTAAATTATGATAAATAACTTACATACCATCATCATTATAATATTTGATATGTTTAAAAATGTAAATATATTATAATATTAATAACAAATAATAGATTTGTATTTCATAGCATATAAATATGATTAATGTCATCAATATATATATTTCAAATTCAAAAGATTATTTTTCAAATGATAAAGCTACAAGTTTGAAACATTACCAAACAATAGTTAAAGGAAAATAAATATAAAATTTAAAAGTTTCGGGAATATATGTCGGGTAAGCAGGTATATAGTTTCAGGTAATTAGGTCGGGTATCATCTAATCTCATACCAGATGTGTTAGCGCCGGTGGCACGACCAACGTGGCAGCTCACGCCCTCCATTGGGCCCCATAACAAGTAGCCTAAGTTCTATCTAACTCACCTATTTACCAAGTGAATATTTGCATCATTTTATGGTTAAAGTTTATTTAGTGATAGGATTTTAATTGTCGAGAAGTTAAATATGTTTAGAGAGGAAAAGTAGAAATACACTTGCATAGTTTGACTTTACATTAATCTTAATAAAATTAGTTCTGTTTTTAGAATGACTAACTCATGAAGCACTAATCATATTTCTAAAATCTATGATTTATTGGTCTAGTGATATGGTATCACTCCTTACAAATGTGAGGTTATGTATTCAACTCATTTCAGGTTCTAAATCTACAAATCACGTCATGAAATTTGAATCCTCAACCGCTTAAGAAGAAACACCATGACATACATACTTTATACCACTAGTCTCGTATTTTGGTAACAAAACATAGTTTCAACCAAATTTTCTAATTCCCTTGTATCTATAATATACTTTATAAGCACTTTATATAATCTTAAGCACAAAAGTCATTGCTATTTATAGAATGTTCTCTCCTTTTTTCATCCATCATACAACCCCTTAACTTTTAAAAATTGCACTTTTAACCCCTATACTATTACCTCATTTACAAACCCTCAAAAGTCTATAGTATCTACAAAAATGGTCCCTCCTTTTTCCAACCACCATACAACCCTTCAACTTTTGAAAATTGCAGTTTTAACCCCTGACTGTTCACATGTAAATACGTTATAAGTGTACAATATAAATTCGATTACCTTACATATACTTTACATTCGATTACCTTACATTCACTACTAGAAAACTACATATTTTCCTACAAAAGTTTCCCACAACTCAAATTTTGTTACAAGTTTTCTACAGTTTTCTAACAAAAAAAAAAAAAAAAAAAAAACCCAAAACTTTTTCACAATTTTCCAACAAAATTTCCACACAACAACCATTTGTAGCAATTTCGCCACAACATTTAAATTTTGTCATAAGCTTTAATTTTTTTTTTTTTGGTTTGTAGGAATTTTGTGGTAACCTTTAAATTTTTTTTTTTGTTTTTGTTTGTAGGAATTTTGTCGTAACCATTAAATTTTGTTTTTTTGTTTTTTTTTTTTTTTGTTTGTAGGAATTTTGTCACAAAACTTAAAAAAAAAACCATTTTTTAAGTTGTAGGAAATTTGGAGCAACATTAAAAGTATATTTTTTATTTGTACGAAATTTGTAGCAAAGTGTTAAGAGAAAGTTTTATAATTTTGTAGGGATTTTATCGCACAATAAAATAATTATTAGTAATTATGGATAGTTTTTCTCATTAGTGTATTAATTTAAAAGTAAAATATCATAAAATAAAATACAAAAATAGGCATAATTGTGGAAAAATTGTGGGAAAAACATAAAAAAACCGGTTTGTAGGTATTTGTGGCAACGTTGGTTACGATAGATTTTTTTCAAAAATTTGTGAGAAATTTTGTCATAATTTTGTAGATAACCTGATTTTCGACAAGTTTATTTTGCACGAAATTTTTTGTAGCAAATCTGTAGGTAAGAGCAATTTCCTACAAATTTGCTACAAATTTGGCTGTCACAAACTAGACACTTTTCTAGTAGTGATTTTGATCCAATCGCAATGCTATTGAGTTAAATCGAATACGTCAAAACGTATGTTTTCATATAGTTAACGCATCACATAACACTTGGATTAATCTGTTCGATATTTGTTGTACCCGCGTAGCAACGTGCGTAGGTCTAATACTAGTTATACCATAATTCCCAGATTTTGTTCTTATATATTTTTTGAACTACCCTTTTAAAAACATCTGAGCGTCCAATCCATCACAATTATGTTCAACTTTTCATATATGAAACATACATTTGGTTATTATCTTTGCGTTGTTTTAGTTGTGTGTAGTTAATTTATAATTTATAGGTTTGCATACAACTTGAAACATACATTTGGTTATTATCTTTCAACTAGTTTGCAATATAATTTTAAGAAACCTATAACAAAAATAGCATCTTACGATCTAATGAAGTGAGTTTCTTATCATACGTTTTTCTTATTCAATAAATAAGGCGTAGATGACTATAGATACCTGTAATACCAGCATTGTTGATCAAAGCATCGATACGGCCGAAAGCTTCCCAAGCCTTTTTCACAGATGCCTCAATGGCCGGACCACCTGCAGTAACGTCAAGCTCCACCGGCACTGCCAATACATGGTGGTTCTGGGCTTCTCTTACGTTCACTTGTCCATGATTGTTAATTTCATGGCACAGAGCATTGAGGCGGTCAGTGCGTCGGGCTGCAGCAATGATCCTGCAACCGCATTTGGCTAAGTCTATACAGAATTCCCAACCAAGGCCAGAAGATGCGCCGGTAACCATCACGATCTTTCCTTTGAGGTCTCGCCATGGTTCCTGTTCAAAGGTTGCTACTTGTTGAGAAGAAACCGCCATTGGTGTTACATCTTTGATACCACTTTCTCGAAATATATATAAACTAAGATAGGTTGAAATTTAACAATTAACACCATAGATAACTACTATAGATAGGTTGAAATTTAACAATAATTTTTTTTTTAAATATAAAATTCATTAAAACTAAACCAAGCAATCGCTTGTCTTGAGAGGAGACAAAAGACTATTTTTAACATTTGTGATAATGGGTCTAAATTCTTTTGGAAATTACATGGTAACAGAAGGCAAATGGGCAAAAGTTGTGTCGCTACTATTTTTTGGATAGCAAAACTGATGCGGGCCCAAGTGTGGAGGAGCGGGCAATCTTGTATTTGGAGGCCCAAGATCGCGTAACAAAAGGGGCTTCACTAAAATGGCTCTAACTTGGGCTACGGGGATCCGTTTTGGGCGTGTGACCAGGCGAAACGAACGTGAGAACGAGCTCCATCTTGCTGTAAACAGCCTACGGCGGTTTGGGTCATCTTCCGGGCCAAAAAACGCTGATTTCTATTAGTTATTTGCATTTTTATGTTTTTTTAAGTGTTTTGGGCATTTTGTTTTTGGGCTTGTGTTTGGCCCGTTGTCTTTTTTAGGCCCATTTCGAATTTCGGTTTCTATTTATATGTCCCTCTAGTAATATGAAAAAGCAGACTTGAATTTTGACATAACTCATTTTCACTTTAAATTCCGTGCCTTTTGGGTGGAATCTTGGGAGTTGGGGAAGAACTACACGGGTATTCTTCGAATCAACGTGTTTGATCTTCGTTTCCGTATCACGTGCTACATCAAAAACTAAGTCTTTTAAAAATTACATTCATAAATTTTGGAATCATAATATTACTATGCATGACCAGGGCCGGCCCTGGAGGTGGGCGGGGAGGACCACCGGCCAGAGCCCGTGATTTCGTAGGGCACGTAATTTAAAAAAAAAAAAACTGATATCAGATATGTTAAAAAAATTTAATATGATACAGTCAAGCAAATACTAACATAACGTAGGCCCACTTACAAAAAAAAAAAAAAATCATATGGTTGATTAGTTAACCCATTGGGATTAGGTTAGTGAGCCCAATACCCAAATGATTTTAAAAACTAATAAGAAACAATTAGTCCATGTTGGGCGGCAACGAGTGCCATGTGGATATTGAAACGTCGTATAGCAGGAGAGTAGGAGACAGACCTGGTTCGACGAAGAACTCACAGAGTCTGCACGCACAGAAGCCACATAGTCTGTATTTTTTTGTTCTTCGATTTCAGTCTTGCACGCAACCACAGGCCACCACGCATAGAGTCTGTTCGGCGAACTTAGTCTCACGATCACGGATCACGTATTCAGGTAAACATCAAATCATCAATCGTCAATCGGCCCTTGTTCAGTACTTCAGTTGTTATGTTTTTTTTGGTCGAATTCACTCATTCAGACCCTTATTAGTTATTAATTATTATGTTTCTTTTTGTCGAATTTAGGCCCTTGTTTAGGCGATTAGTTATTGTTGAAATCATGTCCTTTTTCTGTTGTGTTGAAGACTAAATTGTTGGTAATTTATACAAAAACGATTGTGAAATTCAGGCCCGTATTCTTTTTTTTTTTTTTTTTTTTTTTTGTCGAATTCAGGTATGATTTAAACTGTGAAGAGTTGATTCACCAATTTGCTATCAAAAATGCAAGGAAGGCTTCACGAATCATTGGTTAGCTATTAGCTTATTAGTTTTTATGGTATGTCACTCATTCAAATACTATATTTTGTACTAGGTTAGAACCCCGTGTATTACACGGGTTAAATAAATGTAATTTTATATATTAAATAATAAAAAGTTATATTTTTATGAACTCCGTATATTGTACGGGTTAAATGAATGTAATTTTATATATCAAATAATAAAAAAATATATCTTTGAAAACCATGTGTATTACACAGATTAAATAAATGTAATTTTGTATACTAAATACTAAAAACGTCGTATTTTTAAAAAAAAGCTGTGTATAATCGGATTGAATAAATCTACCAAATAATAAAAAAAAATTACATCCTTAAAAACCTTGTATGTTACACGTGTTAAATAGATCTAAAAAAGAGTTATATCTTTAAAAACCATGTGTATTACACATATTAAAAAAATGTAATTTTGTATATTAAATACTAAAAAGGTCGTATCTTTAAAAAACCTGTGTATAGTTGGGTCGAAAAATCTACCAAATAATAAAAACATTGTATCCTTAAAAACCTCTTGTACGTGTTGAATAAATCTAATTTTACATAGCAAATGATAAAATAGTTATATCTTTAATTAAAAATTCCGTGTATTACACGGGTTATATAAATGTAAATTTCTATAGTAAATAAGAGTAAATTACAAAAATCGTCCTTTATGTTAACATCAGATTGCAAACTATGTCCTTTATCTTCAATAATTACAGAAAACCTACTTTATGTATGCAAACTCTTGCACGTTACGTCCTTTGACCCTAACTCAGTTATCTTTTTTTGTTAAATTAGGTAACACAAGGGTAGTTTAGTCTTTTTACCTATTATTAAAAAACTTTTAATAAATAAAACTGTTGGTTGGTGCACTAGATGTCTGTTGACTACGTCTACATCAAGTTTTAGGTCAAGATATATCAAGATTGGAACTTGAAAGTCAAAATTAGGGTTTATCTTGTTAATTTCGCTTATATGTACAAAGTTATAGGTGATTTCGCTTATAGGGACATTAGTGATTTCGCTCATAGGGTTATTAGGTGATTCCACTTATGTGTCACATAGTGATTCCGCTTATATGGACATGCCATATAAGTGGAATCAGTCTCCTATATATACCCGGACATGTGACAGAAAAGCGGAATCTGGTCATTATTTAGGGTCGGAACACGGTCTAACAAGTGGTATCAGAGCTTCAGGACGAGGAGTTCATACTACTACAGTTGATTCGACAAAAATCTCTCATTTCTACTCACTTTCTCTCATATTTTTTCGATTTGAACTAGTTCCTACGGTTAAAATGGGCTAAAATTCAAGTATAACGTGTAAAACCTACTAATAACAAACCCTAGAAAGTTTCAGGTTGAAATACGGACTAAAACATGGTGAAAACTAGTTAAAACCTGATTCCGCTTTTTCGGACATCGAGAGATAATTGCATGATTTCGCTCTTACGGACACTTTAAGTCTGATTTCGCTTATTTGAACATCTTGATTTCGCTTTTACGGACATAAGTTTGGTTCGCTTATTCGGACATAGTGATTTCGCTCAAAGGGACATTACCTGATTTCGCTTATTCGGACAAGTCTAATTTCGCTCTTAGGGACATTGTTTGATTTCGCTTATTGTGACATACTGATTCCACTTATCTGTCACATTGCTATTCCACTTATCTGTCACATTGCTATTCCACTTATCTGTCACATTGCTATTCCACTTATTTGACAACATTTCTATTTCGCTTTTGTGTGACTGTTTTCCAAGATTTCGAAAATTTTTCTAAGTGATTGTTGATTTTTGCAGGTACACTCAAGATGGACGACATTTTCTTGAACCCATTTAGTGAAAGGTCCAATAAGAATTAACTAGACATAATGGTTGTCTGCCAATGAAGTGATGAGTTGATAAGTATAATAACGACCCAATTGTACTTAACGAGATTCACAATTAAACACGGCCTAATCAAAACTGATTTAACAGTTTTTGTCGGTTTAGTGGGTTGTTAGGCCCAATCACATTTGAACATTAAGATCATTGTGTCAACTCACTTAGGTTATTTTGGCCCAAGGTTCACTTGAAAAAAACCGTTCATTGATAGTAATTGGCCCAATCATACATCTGGCCCAGAAACATTATTTGTCCATAAAAAGAGCCCATTTGAGTAAAGAAGTGTGCATCCATTCATCTTGTATTTGAACGAGTTTGTGAATCTTTGACACGAGTCTTAGATTGATTTCATCAAACATACACTGTTACATATTCAGTCCGTTTGAACTGATTGTTTGTTTGTTGGTTTGCAGAATATTCCGAGGTAATTCAAAGTTATAAATCCATGGCAAATTCTGAACCTATTCCTTGGAAAGATAACCGAACTGAAGAGCAGAAATATCAATACAGAAAAATGATTGCTGAAAATAAAATAATTAGAATATCTCGTATCTTTCTGGAAGCAAGGAGAGCAAATAGATGGGATCCGGACATGGAGTGTTATCTTGACCCATATGAAAATATTGCGATTGATGACAAAACGCTTGATATCGAAGCCATAATCAAGGAGTACAAAGAAGAGGATGATTATTGGCAAAGAAAATGGTGGGGAGGTGAAGAAGAGAAAAAGAAAAAGAAAGAGTTAATAGATGAAATAGAAAGAAACTCAGAAAATATAAGTTTGGATGTATTTCTTGAAATAATCAAAAGATTTGAAAATGGAACGACAAAGAATGAAGAAGAAGAAAAAGATGAAATTTCAAAAGATGAAGCTGGTTGCTCAAAATGTGAAAAATCCGAAGCAGAAAATGTCAATCTCTTGAAAAATGTGGAGAATTTGACATTGGAAAACAAAGCATTGAAAGGCGAGAAGAAAGCTGATAATGAACAGATTTTGGAGTTGCGCTTGAATTGTGAAAAACTGAAATCTGAAAATATCAAACTGTTGAATGATGTAAACAGTTTGACATTGGGTAACAAGATTTTGATAGAAAAAGAAAAAGATTGTGAAAATGAAAAATTAAAATTTGAAAAAGATTTTCAAAGTCAAATAAAGATTTTAGAAGATGAAAAATCTGTTATTTTTAAAAATAATCTTGAAAAACAGATTGAAATAAATTCTCATCTTCAGAAAATCATTCGGCTTGAAAATGAAGCTGAAATTGCTCGAAATAAAATTACCGAGCTTGAAAACAAGTTGAAAAGTTTTGTGACTTCTGCACCATATGTGTGTCCAAAACCAATCAATGTTGTTCCAATAAGTGACAATGTCACAAATTTTGACAAAGTCAAAATTGAAGATTGTGGTGACAAAGCTGATGATGAAAACGAAAAAGAAAAGAAAAGGAAAATATTTTTAGATTTACAAGAAAAATTTAAAAATACTGTGTTGCAATCTACTGAAATAGGTGAATGCTCAAAGCAAAAACCTGTTAAAAAGAATGCAGAACAGAAACAAAAAGATAAAAATTTGAAAAATTCTAAAAGTGAAAATAAAAGCTCATCAGTTCAGTCATCCAAACATTTTGAAAAATCACAAAAATTTAAAAATGAAAACTCACAAAATGTTGGTAATAAGTGGTGCAGGTCTGACCACAGTGCTCAAAAGACAAATCCGGCATTGAAGAGGAGAAATGATTATCACCAAGCCAAACAATGTTATGATCTGAAGGTTTGGACTGACGGAAGTGGATGGTACGATAACAGAGTGTGCTACACCTGCGGTGTTAGAGGACACATTGCTGTTAACTGCCAGAATTGGAATTTTGAAACACGAAGATGCTATATTTGTCATATCAGAGGACATATTGCCAGAGATTGCCCAAGAAGATCAATGGGAAGATCGAGGGTTGAATCTCAAATAATGGCAAAGAAACCAGTCAACGTCAAGCCTAAAGAACAAAAAGTTCAAGAACAGAAAGTTCAAGAAAAGAAAGTGAAGCTTTCACAGGGGCAGAAAGACAGACTGAGGAAGAAGAGGAAGAAGGCAAGATAATATCTGGAGAAAATTTTGTCTTCAGGTTCACCGGACAGATTGAATAAGAGTTCTGATGAATCAACTAACTCGATTGCAAAGTCAAGAAAGACGAATTCATCGGATACAAATCTGAGGACAAAAGAAGAAAAGAAGAAGAAGAAAATGGTCGGCGATGAATCTGATGTGTCAAAGTCAGACAAGCCACCATCAGGCAATGAATCTGACAGGTCAAAGTCAGACAAGACATGTGCAGGCAATGATTCTGGTTCATCAAAGCCAGAGGAGCCTAGTGTTGAGGTAAAAAAAAAAGAATTCGGGTTCAAAATCACCCAAGGCTGGTCAGGCTTGGGTGAATCTTTTCAAATAGAAAAACCTGACTTGCCGGAGTTCCCAGGTTGGTAAGCGTGGAACATGTATCGGCACATTTCTTGAGAAATTTCACTCTGGTGATTTTTCGTCTTACATGTGGTAAATCAGGGACATTAAGTTGTACTTGATTTCCTACAAGTGTTTGTGTTGATAGAATCCTGAACTGTTAAATCTTTCAAAATGGTTAAAGGAGAACAAAGTGATGATGTAATCCCCTAACCAACAAGTGGTTTGTTAATTCAACAAAACTAATTTTCCGGAAAAACCATTTTGATTAAAACAAATTTAAGTGTTTTGAAATCTAAATGGGAAAATAGTTTGTTGTCAGGGGAAGTTCTGATTGTTTATGCCAAGTGGATGGCTAATTGAAGTAATTCGATATTGGTTGTCAGTTTGTTTTCAAATTTTCCCAGAAAATCAAAATTGAAACATATTTTGATTTTAGGGGGAGAAAAATTTTAAAAAAAATAGAAAATTTGAAAATGCCTAAAACATTGAAAAATCAAAAATGAGTTTTGGTGTATAAAAGAGGAAATGATAGTACATCAGTGGACTATCACAGCACGCTAAAGAAATGAGATGTCAAATGTGATAAACGGTCTCACTGATGATGTGTCGATAGGTTTTCCGCACATTTAGTAGATTTATTCGGGATATAAACCTAAAATTTCAAACTTGTGAAATTCGTGGGGAACACTACTTGGATATATAGGTAACCCCTGAAATCTCGTTTGAAAGGTCTCGTATTCTGATATACTAGGTTTTTATACTCAATGATGTCTGGGGTATTATTCCGGGACTTCTGCTGAATGGAAGTTCTGACCTAGTCCTTGGATAATACTTTCCACAAATGCTTGAAACATAGCATAAACCCTCAGCATGCCGATGAAACAATAAAATTGATAGTCGCTACTGTTGTAGCTAAAAGATCCTCTA
The DNA here is from genome assembly GCA_030545235.1 of Helianthus tuberosus. Taxonomy (NCBI): domain Eukaryota; kingdom Viridiplantae; phylum Streptophyta; class Magnoliopsida; order Asterales; family Asteraceae; genus Helianthus; species Helianthus tuberosus. The sequence continues at coordinate 132,854,999 of CM060353.1, read as the reverse complement.
AAGGGGACATACCGAAAAGTCGAAGCTGATATCTCTCTGCGTATACGGAAGTATCGACCTGAGATCCCTCGGCCCTCGCATTACCTAATTTATGTACATATATCATTGTAGTATACTCACCTGTAAGACTGAATATTGGAATTCTGGATACGGGAGTATATTCAAGAGGTGGGACACATGAATGAGCTAAGTTCATAAAACATCTAAATCGTATCCTGAGTAAATTGAAATTTGTGTGAGGATTTAAGATGGATCAGTATATCGACAATCAAGGTGAATCGTTTAGAACTTAAAATGATTAAAGCTTAACGGTGCTAGTGATTTGTCTCATAAACTGATATGATCCTCTTACACAAACTCACAAAATTATTGTTTGTATATATTTCTTTATTGCATTTCATTCAAAGCTCAAAATCCAAAAAGATTTTCGACAACTGATGTTGGAAAGCGGATTTTCAAAATTCCAAGTGCTAAACTTGATGAACTAGAGGGTTGGGAGTATTTGTTGAAAACTTTGAATGTCATATACAAATGTTTTGTAAGATTGTATGTTTAGTTAATCAAGGTCATTCATTTGAACTTGATGTAACTAGTATGTTTGTTGAATAAATGATTTCTACTAGTAAGTTTACTAAATTCAATTGTTATAAATTTGTGAAACTTATGTTGAGATAGAAGATGTGCAGGGTAACAGGTTTTGGACTTCATTATTCCCATGGAAGCTAAATGTCAAAACTTGAACCAGATATCTCAGATTCTAGCATATTGAGAGGGGGAGTCTGTGAAAGGGGGAGTCTGGATCAATGGTCAAAGGGAATGTTGAAGATGAAGCTAGGACAAAATTGTGAACCTGTGAAGATAGATTGCTTATGATGAGAAGACAGAGAGTTAGAGAAAAGACCAAGACTGAAGACTAGGAGCTGAAGACTTCGTCAACATCCAAGGGGGAGTCTGTTGGTGCACGGAATGTCTGTTGACTACGTCTACATCAAGTCTTAAGTCAAGATAGTCAACATAGGGTCTTGAGAGTTAAATTAGGGTTTTATATTGTTAATTTCGCTTATGTGTGCATAGGTTAGAGTGATTCCGCTTATGTGTCATTGGTGATTCCACTTATTAGTCACTAGGTGATTCCACTCATTAGTCACTAGGTGATTCCACTTATATGTCACATGGTGATTCCATTTATATGGACAGTCCATATAAGTGAAATCAGCTAGCCTATAAATACCAGTCATGTGTGACTTCATAACTAACTTGGAGTGGAATCAGGTCATTAGCTTGGTAACGAAACTCTGTCAAAATCATTCTAGAAAGCTAATAAAGAGAAGAAATTGAAGAGGAAAAGCTGTGTAACTTCGTGTATACTGATTCCGCCTTTATACGTGAAGATGAACTGCCTTGACTGACTTTTCAGGGTCATAGAACGGTCCAACAAAAACAAAATATCATATTATTTAAATATACATAAACATGTATGATGTATCTATCTATATTTATAAAAAACAAAATATCATTAGTCAAACTCTCTCTCTACCTAGCTCTGTATATCATCTGCCACCACCACCACTCCCACCTTAACCACCGTCCACCGCCATCCTTAGCAACCACTCCCACCTCAACCATCGGTATCACCGGCCACCCACAACCATCAGTAATGTCGACCACTCTCTCTTATCCTATACCCAACTTCAAACCTTAAAAACCCATATCCGCCGCCACCGTCATCAAAGATCTAGAAGCGCGCCGTCGGAGATCAAGAAGCCTCCGCCGTAGGTGGTTAGGTCTGGTGGTATGTGCTTGATTATGGATCTTTTTGGCGGGTCGGGTTCTAGGGTTTGTGAAATAGAGGTTTGGGTCTTTGTTGGAGGTTGAATCCAGTGGTGTATTTTCCTCAAATTGTAGAAAAAGAGGGGAGAGGAATAAGTGTGATTTGAATTTAAATCAGTGACATCCAACCTTGAACATTGGTGATAGTGGCCACTAAGACCTTCATTGTTGGGGTTGGAGAGTCTTGTAAATTGTTTGGGTTTATGAAGACTAAATCGAAGGAGGAGTTCTCGTTTTCGGTGATGTCGAATTCACCGGCGGTAGTGGGCTGAAGACATCCATGGTGGAGTAAAGAATGTGAATGTGTTGGTGGAGAAAAAAAAAGGGTATAAATAAAAGTTGCAGAGGGGGAAATAAGCTTTTTGCAACAGTGAGAAATTGAAGAAGGATTAGATATTTGTTTGATTAAAATGGGTATTGATAAAGGGAAATCAATACAGATCTGAGGTTGGAGAGGTTCAGTGGCGGCGGCCGGTGGTTGTGGAGAACTCAGAACAGAGAGAAAATGAAGGATTGTTTATGGTGGTACTGGTGTTCAAATGGTGGTGATGTTGGTGGTGCTAAAATGGTGGTGGGTACAGGAGGTTAGAGAGAGTTATGAGGGAGAGGATATAATTTATTATTTTTTATATTTTTTAAATTATGTATTGTTTTGTTTATTAGATATATTTTAAATAAATTAGTAAAATTACCAATATACCCTGATTTAACATTATAATTTAACTGAGTTTGGGGTAAAGGACATAACGTGTTAGGTTTTGCATACATAAAGTATGATTTTCGTCAACCTTAAAGATAAAGGACACACTTTGCAATCCAATACAAACATAAAGGACGAGTTTTGTAATTTACTCAGTAAATAATAAAAAAATTATATTTTTCAAAATCCCGTATTTTAGACTTGTTGAATAAATATAATTTTGTATATCAAATAATAAAAAAGTTATACTTTTAATAAATTAGGATAACATTTAATATTAATTTATTATTTATATATTTAATATATGATAACTAGGAAAGAGAGGTATTTGTTTTAAAAATATATTAAATTAACAATTTAGATATGAGGATAATATTTTATTAAAGTATGATAAGATTTAATATTAATTTATTATTTATTTATTTATTTAGTTATTATAAGATAAGTATAGATTTAAGGATACCTTTAATGAATGACACGTGTCCAAAACTTGGTTTCTTTTATTATAGTAGATAAATTTTGTTAATTGCATTGTTTATCGAATGCTATATTTTTGTCAACGGTTCACAGGTGTATGAAAAACTAGTTTATATTATTTATTTCATTAAGGTCCAATGACACGTTTTTTCGAGCTTGAATAAGGTATATGAATTCTCAGGGCCGGCCCTGTGCATGACCCGTTGGACTCGAATTAAGTAGCTTCAAAGCCTCTGACGTAAAGCCTCTGACGTAAGGAAATTAGTTTTGTAACTTCAAATCCTCTGACGTAAAACCTCTGACGTAAGGAAATTAGTTTTGTACAAAAGATATTTTTCGACTGGGTGTTTAAATGCTCCAAGATAACAATTAAATGCACGTTAAACACTTTTGACAAAAATGGTACTGTAGGTTGTCCACACCACAGTCAACTTTTCTTATTAGAGCATGGGGGTATGGTGGGGCTTGGGTTGGGCTTGGGTTGGGGCATTTGTTGACACGTGGAATGGGAGCCCCCCCACCGCCTGGTTACGTGGCCGCGGGGTATGGCGGGGCGTGGGTTGGGCTTGGGTTGTGTGCACCGCGTGACAGATTATTCAAAAAAAAATTACAAAAAATTTATAAAAATCACACAACATTTATAAAAAAAAAACCTACAACTTCATTAAAATTTTAAAAATTACATAATCCTAAAATTACACGGTGGGGTTTGGGATGGACCACACGGTGGGGTTTGGGGTTATTTATAGGGGATGTTGGGGTTGGGGTGACCGCTTGGCCAAGCCAAACGGTTTGAATTTAAAATTTAAACTTTTCATATGGCCCGCTATGACATGGCGGGGTCAGCGAATGGAAGCAAGCCAGCTAGGATGTCAAGACCGCCTCACGCCCGACTTGAAACCCAAGCCCCAAGGGGCACGCCCCAACCCAAGCCCACCCGGGGTGGTGGCTTGGGCGTTTTCCCCCAACCCACGCCCAAACCCCCGCCCCATACCCCATAGTCTTAAGACCGTAGGGTATGGTGGGACGGGGGTTTGGGGCATGGGTTGACACGTGGATATGGGCACTCAATACACAAACCCAAGTTCACATAGGGGTATGGTGGGCGTGGCTGGGCTGACGTGGCCAAGCCACATCATTTTTTGTAATATATATATATATACATATATATATATAGGGAGCCGCTAGAATGAGAACCACCTCCAGTTATGAGAACCATAAGAACCAGTCTCCCCCAATCAGATTTTGACAACAATAAGGGTATATTAGTCATTTACACCAAATATCATATCATTCCTCTCTCTTCATTTAAATCTGACACTCTCTCTCTTCCTCTTAAATCTCACCATTTCTCTCTCTTTCATTTAATTATCACTGGCATCTTCTTTTTAGTTGAAGAGTTACCTTGTTCCTCATTTGTTTCCACTACCATCTTCATCTTCGATGGTGAGAGAGAAGGGGAATCTGCCAACAGCCTCTAAAAAATCCGATCTACCTCAAACACCCCCTCCCTTCGGTCATCAGCAGCCACCCCCTTTCTTCTCCGATGGCGGTGGTGGCGGCGGCTGATGTGTCAACGGCGGTGGTGGCGGTGTGTCGACGGCAGTGGTGGCGGTTGATGTGTCACCGAGTTTGAATCTTGGGTTTGAATCTTTTGGTTTTGACTTTCTTGATTGGTTGTTTGGTAAGTGTTTTTGTTGGGTTTGAATCTGTTTGAATATCTTGTTGGGTTTGAATCTTGTGGTTTGAATCTGGGGCTTTTTTGATGAACTTTGATTTTTGTTCGGTTGTTGATTGTTGGTTTGATCTGTTAATGTTCATGTTCATGTTCCTTTTTGGGTCCTTTTGAATGTTGTTCATGGTCCTTTTGAATGATGTTCATGTTTAATTGATGTTCATGTTTCTTCTGGGTTTGATGTTCATGTTTATTCTGGGTTTGATGTTCATGTTTCTTCTGGGTTTGATGTTCATGTTTCTTCTGGGTTAATTGATGTTCATGTTCCTTCTGGGTTTGATTGATGTTCATGTTTCTTCTGGGTTTGAATGTTGTTCATGGTCCCTTTGAATGGTTTAAATTGGTTGAATCTGGTCCCTTTTGGAATCGGCGGTGATGATAAAAAAAAAACAACGGACGATGGCGCGGCAAGGACGGCGGAGGGTAGGTTTTTTAAACCTGCAACCCCTCTTTTTGCAGCCTTTTGATTATCCGTTAATCTGAGCCAAACCCCGTTTTTTTTCGAGATAAACTTTGTTTTGATGTTGTTGGTTTTTAATTCCCCCCCCCCCCTAGTCGATGATGATAACGATATATCTGAGACATCTCCCGAGTTTGCGATTTCTGGGTGCGTTCGTTTTTGCGTAAAGAAGTTTTTGTAAAAAAAAAAGGTTAACCCGTAAACTTTTTAACGTAATACGTAAAAAACGTAAAACGTAAAATGTAAAAAGTTTTCACGTAAAACGTAAATTTTTTTAAAGTAAAACGTAAAACGTAAAAAGATTTTCGTAAAACGTAAACGTAAAAAGTTTTACGTAAAAACGTAAAACGTAAAAAGATTTTCATAAAACGGAAACGTAAACGTAAAAAGATTTTCGTAAAAAGTTTAACGTAAAAACGTAAAACATAAAAAGATTTTCCTAAAACGTAAACGTAAAAAGATTTTCGTAAAACGTAAAACGTAAAAAGTTTTACGTAAAAACGTAAAACGTAAAAAGTTTAAAACGTAAAACGTAATAAAGTTTAACGTAAAACGTAAAAAGATTAAAAAAATTAACGTAATACGTAAAACATACATTTTTTAACGTCAAACGTAAACTTTTTAATGTAAAAATGTAAAGTTTTCAAAGTAAAACGTAAATATTTTAACGTAAAACGTAAAAACATAAAACGTAAACTTTTTAACGTAAAACGTAAACTTTTTAACGTAAAACGTAAATTTTTTAACGTAAAACGTAAACCTTTTTAACGTAAAACGTAAATTTTTTAACAAAAAACGTAAACTTTTTAACGTAAAAAGTCGGCCGTAAAAGCGGCGCGTTAAAAAGTCGGCCGTAAAAAGGTCGGTGTTTTTATGTAAAACGTAAAAAGTTTTACGTAAAACGTAAAAAGTTTTTCGTAAAACGTAAAACGTAAATAAGTTTTTCGTAAAACGTAAAACGTAAAAAGTTTTTCGTAAAACGTAAAACGTAAATAAAACGGGACTTAAAAAACGCCGCGTTAAAACGGGACGTAAAAAACGTCGCGTCAAAACGGGACGGCAAAAAACGGGACGACAAAAAACGGGACGGCAAAAAACGGGACGGCTAAAACGGCAAAAAACGGGACGGCTAAAACGGGACGGCAAAAAACGAGACGGCTTTTAAAAAAACGTGACGCTAAAAACGGTGCGGCAAAAAACGGGATGTAAAAACGGCGTGCAAAATCCGGCGTGCAAAAAAAATTGTCTTTTGTTAAAAAAATCTGAATTTAAAAATGTTTTTAATAAAAAAATCTTTTAAAAAAATAAAAAGTAATATAATCAAACTAAAAAGTAATATAATAAAACAAAAAGTAATTAAAAAATAATAAAGTGAAAAAGACAAAAAAGAGTTATTTTACCAATCTACCCTTTTTGATTAAAATATAAAAGACATAATAAGACAAATTTTATTTAATATTAGTTTTTGTTACTTTTAATCTCATCCATCCATCAAGTTGATCTAAAGGCTATAAAGTGGTTCTCATGGTTCTCATAACTGGATGTGGTTCTCATTTTAGCGATCCCCTATATATATATATATATATGTATATATATATAAACCATTAAAAACTACATAAACATACATAATAATTACAAAAAACATAGTATCAAAATAAAAACATTCATTCTTCGTCGTCTTCATCGATTTCGAACCTAGGAATTGTTGAAACATGATCCACCAAATCAGATCGAAGGTTGTGATGTATATCCCTTGACTTGATCAAAAATTCATTTGACGCTTTATCTTCGTCTGTAACTGTTACGTTTTCTGGTTGGGGGTCATCGTCATCATAGTAGGTAACGACTGCTCTACCTTCATCCTCCAAAATCATGTTGTGAAGAATGATACATGCGTACTTCACGTTTCCAATCTGATCCTTGTCCCATAGTCGACAAGGCATTGCCGATATTCGCCACCTTTTTTTCAAAACACCGAACGCTCGCTCGACGTCTATACGTGCAGCTATTTGGACCATGTTAAACTTTAATCTCTTTGGATCTATGGTACCGTGTCTGGTGAACGATTTTACAGAAACCCCCTAATCCGGGTAAATCTCATCAACTAAGTAGTACGCATACAGGTACTCAACCCCGTTTACAAAGAAGCTTTCTTTGGGTCCTATGCCATTTACCCGATCATTGAAAAGGGGCGAGTGGTTTATGATGGTAATATCGTTATGTGAACCTGGCATACCGAAGAACGCATGCCATCTCCAAAGATCTTGGGACGCAACCGCTTCAAGCATGATGGCTGGCATCCCGTGAAATCCACTCGTGTGAGCTCCTTGCCATGCGGTTGAACAAAGTTCCCAAGGCCATTTCATACAATCTAAACTGCCTAGCATCCCGAGTAGCCCATGATAATCTGCGTGATGTTCCAATATTTTTTGCATGTCACTGAACGGGGGCTTTCTCAAATATATTTTCTTATAAAGTTCTAAAGTACACGAACAAAAGTTGTGAAGACTTTCTCTAGCTACACGTGCAGACATTTTTAAATAGTCATCCATAATGTCCGAACTATTGCCGTACGCTAACTGTCTAAGTGTGGCCGTGACCTTTTTCCACGTACTAAATCCTAATTGCCCGGTCACATCCGGTTTTTGTTGAAAATAAACATACTTCTCCTCAAGATCTCTGGATGTCCTTAAAAATAAGTTTCTACTCCTACGAAAACGACGCCTAAACATTTTTTCATCATACTTACGTTCTGCTGAGAAGTAATTCGCTTACCAACAAATTGTTAGCGGTGTGCCGTTCACGAACGATGTACCTCCTTCGTTTAGGTTGCGAGGTCTCTTCCTCATCTTCTTCCACGATAGCTTTCACCACCGTCGCGATCGTTTGTAGAAATATTTCCGCACCATCGTTAGATGATGATGACGACTCACTTGAACTAGAAGAACTCATGGCAAGATTGTGTTTTATGTGTTTGATATTGTGTGAGGAAAATGTTAAATATGGTAAGGTATTTGTAAAGGAAAAAAGGTTTTTTTTTTTAAATAATGCCCAACGGCTAGCCCAAACGGCTAGTTTTGTTGGCCAATCACATCCCGCCACGTCAGTCTCGTAGCCCTGCCCCACGCCCGGGCTGAAACCCCCGCCAATGGGGCCACGCCGAAACCTAAGCCCACCCGGGGTGGTGACTTGGGCGTTTATGACCAACCCACGCCTCAACCCTGCCCCATACCCCAGAGTCTAAATTGGGCTTAGTTTTTCAATATGTAGTTTTTCTCATCAAGGTTGGACTTGGTTTGACAAAAATGTTACTGTTGTTATATATAAATGATCATAATAAAAGTTAATATGTGTATATATACTTACTAGTTTTCTACCCGCGCGATGCGACTGCGGAAGCGAGTTACAATAGGATACTCGTTTACCGTTAGTTTTTCAGTCGTTTCGTTATATATTGTAAGGGTGATCACGATTCGGTTTCAAATCATAAAACCGCCAAAACCAGTCTTCGGTTTGGTTTCAAGATCACTTTCTTTCTTTAATTTTTGGCTTGTCGGGTTCAAAATCTTCAAAACGTAGCGACTGGTTTAATTTTCGGTTTTATACCTATAAAGATGATAAACTATGAATTACTTAGTAGAGGCAACTAAAAATGTTAAATTAGTAAAATGTTGGAACATTCATTTGTACTGCAGGCTGCAAAAACACCCACATCCACTGATGCAGCACCACATAGTAAGACTATAAGCTATCAAAGAAACCACTTAGGTGACCTTAGTTAACAGTGGTGAAGCTTGAAAATATCCACCGGGGGGACGGAAGTCACCGAACCTAAATATTCTATATAAGTAAAAAAAATTTATAAAACCGAGGGGGTCGAAATTGTATATACCTAAAAACATTTTACACGAAACGTACATACATAACACTACTGAGCGAAAAGTTCGGGGGATCAGGCGCCCCTCTCGGCCCCTTGAAAGCTACACCCTTGTTAGTTAATACTTTGGTATACAATTTCCATAGTTCTTTCCAACCATATTAAAACAATAATATTCAACTGCATATAGTTCTGATTGCTTACCGGCATATTTATATGTATAGCGTGTTCCCTTTTAAATACGGCGCGTATAGGTGTGATGATATAAATTTCAAATTTCAAACGATCCTTTTGAAAAACGTGTCGTATATACAAAATTAGACAAACAAGTTTAACTTTCCTTAATTAGGCTGTATTTCAGATGCAGCCCAACCGAAATGAAAATTTCAGACCGTTGAATTCCTTACAAAGCTCACCATGATTTCTGCCGGAAATAAGCCATCCCTTGGCAGGCGCTGGAACAACCGAAAGTAACAATACCTTCCTCTAACCTGTTCGTCACCATTTTGCGTCTCTAAAGCTCGTATTCCTTGATCTTCAAGCAACTTTCCAAGAGCTGCACTGCCTTGCGTCCCCTAATATAAACATAGCGTGGAATCTCTTTGTTACGCCTGAATCATAGTGTGTACCTTGCTGTCAGTCTCAACACCAAATTCATAAACACCACACCATGTAAACAAATCAAAATGCAACTCAAATCAAAATTAAAAAATACAGCAAGATTTTTTTAACTGAAAGTCAATACTCGTGTTACTTATAAAGCTCGAGCTTGAGCTCGGCTTGGTTCGAGCTATGTTTCTAAACCTCAAGCTTGGCTCGTTTATTAATAATTAATTGATTTATAAGTTTTCATGTATATATTTTTTTTAAAAAATTATTGCTCTTCCTGGTGGTCGTGATCTGAGTTACAATCCCTTTCCCAACTCCATCTTCAATGGGTATGGGGCCCACCTGAAGTTTAGATGAACATGTAAAGGAAATGAACTTACAGTGAATTCAACTTCAGCATGTTCCTTCTTTTTGTATACTCTAGTGAGTAGTGATATACCCAAGCATGAAAAAAACTCAATAAATATAAAAGATTTATTTTGTAATTCATATTACAAACATATTATTGGGTCTGATTATCTTATAACGTGTTATATTGTTGGGCCAATATTGTTATTGGGCTGGTAAAGTTGTTACAGCTGTTTGTTATGGGCCAAGGGCTAAAGTGTACAGGTTATGAAGATGAGGGTTGATTCTGTAACATTTGTTGGCATCCGGTATATAAGAGAAGAAAGAGAAGTAGAAGCTCAGTTGTTCAGATATTTTCTAGGGTTTTCTCTTTATTTTCTTTGTACTGTACATCCGTATTCGTGCATTTGGAGTTATGGATCTTTGAGTTGAGATCTTGTTTGTCATAGAGATAGTGTTATCTCTGCGTCAGTATCCTTTGTACTTGTTTTTTGTTGTTGATTGTTCAACAGATTATTTCAATATGTTGAATCTGTACTTTGTATTGATTAGATCTAATATTCTTGAGATCTAGGGTTTTTGGTTGGGATTTTCTGGGTTGGCTAAGCAATAAAAGTTTTGTCGCCTGTTTTGTCACTATTTCTGGTGTTTTGTGTTGTTATTGTTTAGATCTATACCATTTTACATGGTATCAGAGCATCTCAGGCTCTGGAATACAGATCTAAGTCTTCCGCTGTAAGAGTTTATTATATTTTACTGATTTGTTGTTTGTTTTTTTGTAGATCTGTTGTTTTTTGTTGATCTTGGGAAGTGTGACAGTGTAGATCTTGGTGTGTATCTTCTCGATCTTGGTGTGTGATGGCTGCGTTGGTCTCTGAAACCCTAGAAGGCTTCAGAGCAAACTGACCAGTTTATATTAGGGCTGTGCAAACTGCTCGACGATCGCTCGGAAAATGCTCGAAAAATGCTCGTTCGATTCCTGCTCAGTTTGTAAATGAGCCGCTCGGATCGGTTCGATTCAAATTCAATCCAAGCATGAGCAAAGGTCCGCTCGCTCGTCGATCGCTCGGTTTCACTCGAATTATTTTTATTAATAATTATATATATATATATATATATATTATAGATTATAAATATTAAACGCCCAAAATATATACTTGCCCAACTTGATAGTTAATATCAAAATCTAACCCTAAATCCCTAATTCCTAAAACAATACTCATAAAATGATTGTTCGAACTTCGAAGATCTGCATATCTATCGCCGCTGCCAGTTGCCTTGCCACACACCAGGCTGCAAGAGATGAAAAAAATTGGAAATTGATGTGTTGACTCCAGACGGGTCTGATAATAAATGAAAGGTATTTTTGTTTAATGCTTGTGTTTATAGGTTATATGTTAATTTGAAGTTGAATTTTGTGGATGGAGATGATCAAGATTAAAGAAGAAGTTTATGGCTTTTGAACTAAATGACAATTTGTATTTCGCACTTTATTTTGTGCTTCTTGATATTGTTAAGAACATTTTTAGAATCATGATTTTAGTTATGTATTGCTTTTGTTAGTAAAGTGTTGGACATCTTTTAATTAAGTTAGGATTTGTTTTTTGTTGAACACAGCCTTATAATTCAATCGAACGAAAACGATCCGCTCGATTTTAGTTAGGATTTGATAAAAACCGAGCGAAACCGAGCGAAAACGATCCGATCGATTCAAATTCAATCCGAGCATGAGCATCACTTTTGTGCTCGGTTTTGCAAATTCGATCCGATCGGATTGGATCGGTTGTAATTCAATCCAAGCATGAGCAGACCCTCGATCGGATCGGCTCATGAACACCCCTAGTTTATATTGTCTGCTTGTCTTCTTTGTATGATCTATAACCCTAGAAGGTTACAGTTTCATATTAGCTTGTGTACCGGACTAGTCGGGCCGGTACTTGATCGAGTTTGTCTCTGTGTTGTTGCATTTTGTTTTGTCTTGCATAGTCTTTTTGGTCTTGCAACGGTATTATGCTTGTCCAGGCACCTATAGAGTGATGACCCTGGAATCTGGCCTCTAATAGAGTCTTGTTGTTTTCTATATTGTATCTGATTGATTGATATTCTGTTTTGTTGTTTGATTCTGGTTGTGAATCTGTTTTTTACTATTCTTGTTTGATTCTCTGATTGTGAATCTATATTTGCTATTCTTGTTTGTTTCTTGTTTGTGAACATGTCTGATACTGATCCTACTGATCCTGGCACGTCTTAGACTTTGATAAGTAAGTTAGTTATTGGAGATCTGTTATATCTTCATCCTAGTGACTCTAGTGTTTAGACTATTGTTAGTGTTAAGTTGAAGGGTACTGAAAACTATTCTGTCTGGTCTAGTTCTATGAAATTGGTTTTAGAAGCCAAGAATAAGTTTGGTTTTATTGATGGTAAATGTGAAAGATCTACTGAGGATCATGTGCTTGCTAGTCAGTGGGATAGATGTAACTCTGTGGTGTTAACTTGGCTTCTGAATTCTGTGTCTGAGGAACTATTTTTGGGTCAAGTGTTTTCTAAATATGCTTTAGAGGTTTGGGAGGACTTAAAGGAAATCTATGACAAGATAGATGGTTCTGTGGTTTATGATTTGTATAAAAAGATAAACAGTATTTCTCAAAATGGTCCTACTTCTGATTATTATAATAGGTTAACTACTATGTGGAAACATTTTGATGCCATGCTTAAACTGCCCACATGTTCTTGTAAAGCAGCTAAAGATTATAATGAGTTTTCAAAGTTAATCAAACTAATGCAATTTCTCATGGGATTAGATGATGTTTATCAACCGGTAAGAACTAATTTGTTAACCAGAGAAGAATTTCCATCTGTCAATGTTGCCTTTTCTGTGGTTTCTAGGGAGGAATCACATAGATTGTCTAGTAGTGGGTCAAAAGGTCAAAATGTGTCATTTGTATCTAAATCTAATTAGACTTTTGAGTCAAAGAAAAAAGTGTCTAATCAAAGAGGACCTAATCCAAACTTTTTGATACCGCCTGGCTACAAACTTTTTGGTAACGAAATATATAGGCCTGTAAACGAACCATACGTTCATGAATTTGTTCGGCAAGAAGTTCTATTATGTTCATTTATTTAATAAACAAACGAACATGAACAAATATTTTTGTTTATTTAACTAAACGACATGTTTTGTTCGTTCATTTATGTTCGTTCATATATGTTTGTTTATTTACGTTTATTATGTTCGTTTAAGTTCTAATAAATACATAAATAGTTATATTTATCTAATGTAATCATTAATAAGCTTTCTAACTACTTACATAAGTAAAACTAATTAATAATTAGACAACTTAGTAATAAAAATAGCATTTCTGACGGAAATTATCATAATTGATTACTACTTTATATATAACTAAAAAACTACTTACTGTTTGTATGTTCGTTTATGGTTTTTTCAGTAACATTCATTTGTGTTCATTTGACATTGTTTGTTTATGTTTGTTTGTGTTTGGTTATGTTTGTGAACTATTTGTTTAGGTTTTAAACTAACAAACAAACATGAACAAACACGAACATGCCCATTTCCTTAATGAATGGACAAGATCACAAAAATTTATTCAATTATATGCTATGTTCGGGCTAGGTTAAAGTTAAATAAACGAACATAAGCATGCCCTCGTTCGTGTTTGTTTGATTCATTTACAGACCTAGAAATATAGTTTCTAACAAATTTTTAAAAACCCGTGTATCAATAAAATAAAATACTTTTTAAACAATTTTACCATAATTCCAAGATTTTTATCTTAAATATATATTTTTTAAACAACACTTTTTAAAGGTCTGAGTGTCCAAACCATCACAAGAATTTTCCTTCCATCAGTCATTGTATGACCCAATATAATGGTGCCTTCAACTTTGCGTTGTAATTGTGTGTAGTTAAATTGATGTGCATACCCTTCCTCTAAAATTCACGTATGTGCTATGTACTAGTATGTGCTATGTACACAGTAACTTATAATTTAGAATGAAAATTTCGTTTTATCATAATAAAAGTCGATAATAATTACTAGTAAAAATTGAAGATAACAGTAATAAACTAATAATGTATATGACGTCAACAAATTATAAAATATACAAGTTGATATTTACATTTGCTTAGTATCTTTCAACTAGTTTGCTACACTACTAGAAAATCCAAAATTTTCTACACCGTTCTTCGTGGGAAATGCGTCACAAATCGCGATTTCCGACAAAATTGTTGACAAAATGTATATGTAGGAAAACCCCTCGTAGGAAACTGGTTTATTACGCATTTCCTACACAACTTACGACGCATTTCCGACCAAAATTTGATGTTGAAAATTCCTAAGCATTTTCTACACATTATTACGATTATTATTAATAATAATATAATTATTACTTTTAGTTTTGTTACGAAATTCCGACACAATTTTCTGACGCATTTCTGACACTCTTCTTTTTGACGGATTTCCGACTCTCTCCTTTCTGACGCATTTCTAACACTCATTTTCTACGCATTTCTAACACTCATTTCCTACGAATTCGACATTAAATAAAATTTAATAAAAAAATGTAGTTATTTGTTTTGTAACTTCCTACGCATTTGTGACGGAACATTTAAAAAAGAATATATATATATATATATATATATATATATATATATATATATATATATATATATATATATATATATATTTGTGTTTCCAGTTTTATATATTTAAAAACAAATCAAGAATAACAAATCAAACCTCTAAATTTTATAAAATTATTCAAACTAGTAATGCACCCCGCGCTTCGCGGTAGATCTCACATATAATCTTATCCAGTTGACCCATTTGTATCCGATTTTATTTGCAGCATCAAGTTAGCTTCAGGAAAGGTAGATATTGAACATTTTGTGCTTCAAATAATACCACTACGGAAGGATAGGTCAGTCAAAGAGGGCGCACTCTTGAAGATCTCATGACGTAGTTTTCTTTATCTGGATATCGCGTGGAAGTACGAAGATTTAATCGTTGGTGGATTAAATGGATCTACCACACATTCAGCTCGTAACATGTTTCTCGCGCTCGTAATATAATGTAATTTTTAGACTATAATTAGTGGCGGACCCAAAAATTATTTGCTGGGGGGTGCGGATGAGGTGTTCAACCATATTTTCAAGAGGTGCGGTCGGGTTTTTTGCCTAAAATATATGCTAAATTTTTTTTTTCAAGGGGTGCGGCCGCTTACCCTGACCAAAGGCTAGGTCCGCCCATGGACTTTGATTCTCCTTAGATTGCAAAGAAAAATCCAAGGACCACCTAGATCATGCTATAACAATTTCATCCTATTTCTGGTTACAGTGTAAATGTTACAACATGTTTCCATTTAACAAATACATATATTGATGATATAAGCAAGTATGTCATATTTATTGTAAACGTTCCAACATGATTCCATCATGATTCCAGTAACAATTTACATATATTGAAAAAAAAAAAAAAAAAAACCAGCATGCTTGTCATATTTATTGTAATTTGACAAATAACTTTGTAAAAGATCTTGTTCAATACATATATTGATATAAGCACGTCGCATGACACTCATATAACAAGGTAGCTTTAAAGTGACGAATATATCGGAACACCTGTTAACGTATGCCCTGCATCTGCAATGAAAATATTACCTGTCACATAATTAGATGTGTCACGGATTAAGTACCTAACCAGTAATGTCAAAGCTGGATCAGTAGTGCCAAAGTCTCGAAGTGGCACCATTTTTGAAATCACTTGTTTCAACCCTTTCTTTCGCATAAGTCCCTCCGTAATCTCAGATTTGTAAAGTGCAGGACAAATGAAATTCACCCTTATTTTATTTTTTCCAAGTTCCATTGCCATCACCTACATCAATTATTGAGCAAGCCACTAAATAAGGTTAAAACCTAGCATTATAGTTGCATGCTCACAACATGCATATCAATAATCAATAATATAAAATATAATAACAATGATTTAAAATTTTGATGTTTAAAGCTTCCAAAGATATCGTCAAGATGGTTGTAAAGTTGTAAGTTGTGAGAATGAAGGACGAACTTTTGTCATAGTATTAAGTGCTGATTTTGAAGAAGCATATGCAAGACATCCTGGTGTAAATGTACGTTGATGACCGGTAATTGAAGAGATGTTGATTATAGATCCTGCTTGATTAAAAGCACGCATTTGAATGCCAACATACTTTGACACCAACCATATAATTTGATGCCCCTTTTAAATTTGTCGTAAAGGTTTTATCCCAATCTTTGTACAGCACCTAAATACACAATGTAATATTAAAGAAGTCGCAAGTTTAAGCCGACACACACATATAATTAAAAAGAAACCTACTCCTACCCTAAGACTATGTGTTATGAGGGTCTGATTGAGAAAAAAGTTTTGCCATGTAGCGTCACTTAAACGACACGTAGGCACACTTTTTTGTTTACCATTCACATAACCAAATGGGTATAATGGAGGGACTTGATTAGGGGCTTGGTTGAAATTGCCACTTTATTCCAAATAGATTTTTTTTAGTCCAAATGGTTTTGAATGAAAATGGCAATTTAGAAACTTTTCTTTGCTAATGCCAAAAATACCCCTTGTTATAACCAAGTTTTTAGAATGTGTTAGGTAATGTGATCAAAATGACAAAAAATGTGAAAAGTCAGGGATCCAGAGGAGGGAAAAAAACTATTTATACTAAAATGGAAGGGAAAAAAACTATTTATACTAAAATGGAAATTTTGACCAAACCTTAGGGACTAAAATGGCAATTTACTCTTTTTCTAATAAATTCTTTTTATCTTGTTAATCACATACCCATATCCTGTTGTAAAATCTTGTCCCATACCTGGCCCATTAATCGTTAGGTATTTGGCGGGTATTTACCCGTCGGGTATCAGGTATACATGTTGAAATTTTCATGTATATATATTTTTTTACTTTCCTTTATAATTTTACGTTTTAAAAATCTATATAATATATTAAATTATGATAAATAACTTACATATCATCATCATTATAATATTTGATATGTTTAAAAATGTAAATATATTATAATATTAATAACAAATAATAGATTTGCATTTCATAGCATATAAATATGATTAATGTCATCAATATATATATATTTCAAATTCAAAAGATTATTTTTCAAATGATAAAGCTACAAGATTGAAACATTACCAAACAATAGTTAAAGGAAAATAAATATAAAATTTAAAAGTTTCGGGCATATATGTCGGGTAAGGGGGTATATAATTTCAGGTAATTAGGTCGGGTATCATCTAATCTCATACCAGCTGTGTTAGCGCCGGTGGCACGACCAACGTGGCAGCTCACGCCCTCCATTGGGCCCCATGACAAGTAGCCTAAATTCTATCTAACTCACCTATTTATCAAGTGAATATTTGCATCATTTTATGGTTAAAGTTTATTTAGTGATATGATTTTAATTGTTGAGAAGTTAAATATGTTTAGAGAGGAAAAGTAGAAATACACTTGCATAGTTTGACTTTACATTAATCTAAATAAAATTAGTTCTGTTTTTAGAATGACTAACTCATGAACCACTAATCATATTTCTAAAATCTATGATTTATTGGTCTAGTGATATGGTATCACTCCTTATAAATGTGAGGTTATGTATTCAACTCATTTCAGGTTCTAAATCTACAAATCACGTCATGAAATTTGAATCCTCAACCGCTTAAGAAGAAACACCATGAAATACATACCTTATACCGCAAGTCTCGTATTTTGGTAACAAAACATAGTTTCAACCAAATTTTCTAATTCCCTTGTATCTATAATATACTTTATAAGCAATTTATATAATCTTAAGCACAAAAGTCAGTGCTATTTATAGAATGGTCTCTCCTTTTTTTCATCCATCATACAACCCCTTAACGTTTGAAAATTGCACTTTTAACCCCTATACTATTACCTCCTTTACAAACCCTCAAAATTCTATAGTATCTACAAAAATGGTCCCTCCTTTTTCCAACAACCATACAACCCTTCAACTTTTGAAAATTGCAGTTTTAACCCCTGACTGTTCACCTGTAAATACGTTATAAGTGTACAACATAAATTCGATTACCTTACATATACTTTACATTCGATTACCTTACATTCACTACTAGAAAACTACATATTTTCCTACAAAAGTTTCCCACAACTCAAATTTTGTTACAAGTTTTCTACAGTTTTCTAACAAAAAAGAAAACAAAAAAAAAAACCCAAAACTTTTTTACAATTTTCGAACAAAATTTCCACACAACAACCATTTGTAGCAATTCCGCCACAACATTTAAATTTTGTCATAAGCTTTAATTTTTTTTTTTTTGGTTTGTAGGAATTTTGTGGTAACCTTTAAATTTTATTTT
The DNA here is from genome assembly GCA_030545235.1 of Helianthus tuberosus. Classification (NCBI taxonomy): domain Eukaryota; kingdom Viridiplantae; phylum Streptophyta; class Magnoliopsida; order Asterales; family Asteraceae; genus Helianthus; species Helianthus tuberosus. The sequence goes on along the minus strand of CM060353.1, from coordinate 132,836,550 downwards.
TTTTTGTTTTTGTTTGTAGGAATTTTGTCGTAACCATTAAATTTTGTTTTTTTTTTTTGTTTGTAGGAATTTTGTCACAAAACTTTAAAAAAACATTTTTTAAGTTGTAGGAAATTTGGAGCAACATTAAAAATATATTTTTTATTTGTACGAAATTTCTAGCAAGGTGTTAAGAGAAAGTTTTATAATTTTGTAGGGATTTTATCGCACAATAAAATAATTATTAGTAATTATGGATAACTTTTCTCATTAGTGTATTAATTTAAAAGTAAAATATCATAAAATAAAATACAAAAATAGGCATAATTGTGGAAAAATTGTAGGAAAACCATAAAAAACCGGTTTCTAGGTATTTGTGGCAACGTTTGTTACGATAGATTTTTTTCAAAAGTTTGTGAGAAATTTTGTCATAATTTTGTAGATAACCTGATTTTCGACAAGTTTATTTTGCACGAAATTTTTTGTAGCAAATCTGTAGGTAAGAGCAATTTCCTACAAATTTGCTACAAATTTGGCTGTCACAAACTAGACACTTTTCTAGTAGTGATTTTGATCCAATCGCAATGCTATTGAGTTAAATCGAATACGTCAAAACGTGTGCTTTCAAGTTCACAGCATGCTAAGCATGTAAACTTCCTAAGCACAAGTCACATACGTTAAAATAAGGTCAATACATGAAATGTAAAGGTGAGCATACAAGTTTGATAATAGCATATAGAGTTCGAATTCGTTTACGTATAACCAGCACGTACACATAGTGAAATGAAGCACGTTAGTTATCGACATAGATCCATCGATACCAATGACTGCGGGTTGACTGCCAAATGCAGTTCGCAATACATGATTACCACCGTAATCCATGCAAGTAATTGTCCTTAACAACCCCCATGTGAACGGGTGCTGAGTCCAAACTATAGTACTATCGTTGCTAAGGCAGGTAGACAGCATTCCATGTGTAAACATAACAAACAAGCATTCATAAGCCACGTATAACATGCATTAACGGTTAGCGTTCAAATAGTATTGAGTAGTGTGATTGAGGTAGTTTGAATAGTTGTAACGTATGTAACACCCAAAAGTGCGTAAAGCAAAAACGGATCGAGTATACTCACAACGGTTGATGGATTGAAGGGAGCGCTTAGCGAATAAGGTTAGCCTGAATAGATTCGATAGCATAACGATGAGTGACGCGTAAAACTGTACAAAGTGTGAGAGGGTCGGATAGTGGTTCGATCGGATGGTAATCCGATCGGACAGCAATCCGTACGGATAACAATCCGTTCGGATGGTCATCCGGTCGGACAGCTTGTCCGGTCGGATGACGATTCGAGTGGATTGTTTCTTCCTATAAGAAGGATGTGTTTGTGTATGATGGTTTGACTTTTGAAGTTTTCGTTGTAGCATTTTGAAAGCTTTGAAGTATCTCTATTCATCAAGTCGGTCGATCGGATGGTTAGTCGTGCGGATGACAATCCGTTCGGATGGTCATCCGGTCGGACAGTGGTCCGGTCGGACGGCGACTTTAGTGACGAGGTTACTTAGTGAGAACAAATTCACATCACAAGTGTCACTCAGTCGGATGTCCATCCGATCGGGTGGCAACCCTGTTAATGAACATGTTGAAAATTGTTTAAGTCTTTAAAGTCTTAGTATTTCATGATCCGAAGAGTAATCCAGTCAGATGGTCGTCCAATCGGATAGCAATTCGTTCAATACTCAGACTTTAGATAAGGTTGTCTAAGGTGGGACCCAAGTGTGATCCGTTCGGATGACCTACCCGCTCGGACAGCATTCCGTTCTGGTTGTTCCGTTCATCTTACACTTGGTCGTTTTGATGGTTTGTCGTTATGTCGAGACGTTTTGACAACGTGTTAACCAACAGAACCCCCATTTTGACCCAGATTACCAAACCGACTAGGAATCACCCTAGTTCGGTCAGTTACCGGCTCGAGACGGTTGTTCTTGTTTAACCCGAAATCGGTGGTCTCGTGGGTAGAATCCAGATCTTGAGCTAGTGCAACACTAAGAATAAGTAGGAGACTAGAACAAAGTCCGATTCTAACGGTTTTGAGTGTAAAAGAGTTTAAAGAGAGTTAGAAACCATCTTTAAATACTTTTTCACCGTGATTAGGTTGAGACCTTTGCAAGATCTTCGTGTGTTTGTGTGGAAATCGGTCGGATCTAGGTTGTTCTTGGTGGATTGAAGTAAAAAACATGAAGTTCCTTAAGAACACATGATGACGTCATCCTAGAACACCCGAAATCTAGTGATTTCACGGTTAAAAGTTAAGATTTAAAAGATAGAAAGGTGTAGGAGTGCGTGTAGATCAAGAAAGTACAAGATTTAGGACGAGATCTTACCTTGATCGAGAGAAATCGAAGAAAAGGAGGGGAGCACGAGCTGTTCGGACAGAGGGTTTCCAAAAGTAGAAAAGATGACATTAACAGGGGTATTTATAGGATTCCAAAAGAGGAAAGGGTTGTCCGATCGGATGGCACACCGCTCGGATGACTTATCCGGTCGGATGACATTCCGGTCGGATGGCACCTGGCCTGCGTCATTGTGTTTATCCGGTCGGATGGCTTATCCGGCCGGATGGCACTTTGTTTAAGTGTTTGGCGTGACGATTTTTGGCGTTTCGATTTCGGTTGCGAAGGGTTCGACACGATAGGGTTTCCTAGTCAAATTACTTTTAATCCCAACCACTCATATCTCGCGCTGTCTCTTCTCCACTAATTATCATAGTTCGATTGTGATTCGAGTTCGATGTCGATTGAGTTTCGGTTGCATTTCGATTGATTACCACAACACCACATAAATAAACATGCATAGATAACACGTAAGGCACACACACACACGTATAACAATAACTACGATACGTAACTCGAGTTGTGATTCGATGTCGATCCGATTAGCATAGTTTGATTATTGATTAATTAACTTTATCGCATTGTTACTTCCTATAGTTCACTGTCGTAGGTCGATTAGATAGCGATTAGCATACGTCGGTTATTGTCATTAACAACACTTACTCCACATAATACAATCAAAATAAAGAAATCTCTATAAATCAAATTCGTATCATCGGTCGTTGACTTTGACCTTGACCTTGACTTTGGCTTGTGAAAACACGGGGTGTTACAGCCTCCCCTTGTTTAGGGATTTTCGTCCCGAAATTAGGCTGGAAGCTGTACGACGCCGTAAATCACGTTTGAGAACTTTCTCTTTAAACAACTGCGGGTACTTCGCCTTCATGTCGCTTTCGAGTTCCCAAGTGAACTCTGCGCCTCGTTTGCCTTCCCATCGGACTTTCACAATAGGAATGCGAGAGCGTCTGAGTTGCTTGGTTTGGCGGTCCATGATTTCGACAGACTTTTCCACGAAGTGTAATGTTTCATTCACTTGCAGATCATCGAGAGAAACGTGTAAGTCATGGTCGGCTAGGCACTTTCGGAGGTTTGACACGTGGAAAGTTGGGTGGACGTTACTAAGTTCCTCCGGTAGTTCGAGTCTGTAGGAAACTTTTCCGATCCTTTCCAGAATCTTAAAAGGTCCAACATATCGAGGCGCGAGCTTTCCTTTCTTGCCGAATCGGACCACACCCTTCCAAGGTGATACCTTTAGGAGTACGTAGTCACCAACGTCAAATTCAAGGGGCTTGCGTCGTCTATCGGCATAACTTTTCTGTAGATTCCGAGCTTTCACCAGGTTGTCTCGAATTTGGAAAATTCTGTCTGTCGTTTCTTGTAATAGCTCAGGACCGGTTAATTGCGAATGACCGATCTCGTGCCACACAATAGGCGATCGACATCTTCTTCCGTATAAAGCCTCGAATGGTGCCATTTGAATGCTGGAATGATAGCTGTTGTTATACGAGAATTCAACTAACGGCAGGTATTTATCCCAATTACCACCGAAGTTTATGACACACGAACGGAGCATGTCTTCAAAAGTACGAATCGTTCTTTCAGTCTGACCGTCGGTTTGTGGGTGGAAGGCGGTACTTAGATTGAGCGACGTACCGAGTGCTGTTTGAAACGTTTCCCACAGTCGCGAAGTAAACCGAGCATCACGATCAGAGATGATGTCACGAGGCGTCCCATGATTACAAATGATCTCGTCGGTGTAGATTCGGGCTAATCGTTCTACCTTGTAGTCTTCCCGTATTGGCAAAAAGTGAGCTGATTTAGTCAAACGGTCGACCACAACCCAAATGCTGTCGTGACCTGATGACGTGTGTGGTAGCTTTGTTATAAAGTCCATAGCTATACTCTCCCACTTCCACATGGTGATTGGTGGTTGTTCGAGTAAGCCAGAGGGTCTTTGATGTTCCGCCTTGACTCTTGCGTAAGTTTGGCATTTTCCAACATAGAGAGCAATATCCCTTTTCATGCCCGACCACCAGTACTTGTAACGAAGATCCTGGTACATTTTGTCGGCACCAGGATGAATAGAATACCGGGATTTGTGGGCTTCGTCCATCAAGATCTGTCGCAAATTGGTCCGTTTGGGGATCCAAATTCGGTCCAGAAAGTGGAATATCCCATTCGACTTGCTCACAAGCTGGGCTCCATCGTGGTAGATTCTTTCTTTCTTCAGTGTGCGTTCGTTGAAACACACGTGTTGAGCTTCGCGGATGAGGGTTTCGAGATCGTATTGGGCTTGAACATTACGAGTGCTAAGCAGATAGCTCCGTCTGCTAAGTGCGTCGGCAACAACATTTGCTTTGCCCGGGTGATAACGGATCTCATAGTCGTAATCGTTGAGAAGTTCTACCCATCGGCGTTGACGCATATTAAATTCCTTCTGATTAAAGATATGTTGTAGGCTCCTAAGATCGGTGAAGATCGTACACTTGGTACCATATAGGTAGTGTCGCCAAATCTTTAACGCAAAAACAACTGTGCCTAGCTCGAGATCATGGGTTGTATAGTTCTTCTCGTGGACTTTGAGCTGACGAGATGCGTAAGCTATGGCCTTGTCCCGTTGCATGAGGACACAACCAAGACCAAGGTTGGAAGCATCACAGTAGACAATGAAATCGTTGTTTCCGTCGGGTAGTGTGAGAACAGGAGCATTGCAAAGCATGTGCTTAAGGGTTCGAAAGGCAGACTCTTGTTCGGTTCTCCAAACAAAAGGCTTGTCTTTATGCGTGAGAGCGGTAAGCGGCACAGCGATCTTTGAGAATCCTTCGATAAATCGTCAATAAAAGCCTGCTAGTCCGAGAAAAGAACGGACTTCGGACGGGTTCTTAGGCGTAATCCAACTCTTGACAGCTTCAATCTTCGCAGGATCGACGTGAATACCTTGACTATTAACAATGTGGCCCAGAAACTGAACTTCCTCCAACCAGAATTCACACTTGAAGAACTTGGCATTGAGTTGGTTCCCCTGGAGTAACTCGAGAACCAAATGTAGATGTTGCGCGTGTTCGGCTTTCGATTTGGAATAGATCAAGACATCGTCGATGAATACGATGACGAAACGGTCGAGATATGGTTTACACACGCGATTCATCAGATCCATGAAAACCGCAGGTGCATTGGTTAATCCAAAAGGCATAACAACGAATTCGTAATGACCCTATCGAGTGCGAAAAGCGGTTTTGGGTATATCCTCCTCTTGAATACGTAGTTGGTGATATCCCGAGCGTAGATCGATCTTTGAGAAACACGTAGCACCTTGTAGTTGATCAAACAAATCGTCGATGCGAGGTAGGGGATAGCGGTTCTTGATAGTTAACTTATTCAATTCCCGATAGTCGATGCACATCCTGAACGACCCATCCTTCTTTTTGACGAAAAGGACTGGCGCGCCCCAAGGAGAGGTGCTCGGGTGAATGAAGCCTTTCTCAAGTAATTCCTGGAGTTGGTTTGAGAGTTCACGCATTTCGGATGGCGCGAGTCGGTAGGGAGCTTTTGCAATAGGGTTGGCTCCAGGAATGAGGTCGATACGAAAGTCAATATCACGACTTGGTGGTAGTCCGGGAAGATCCTCTGGAAAAACATTAGGAAATTCTCGAATCACAGGAACGTCTTTTACTTCCTACTTCTCTTTCTTTTCCTTCTCCGCTACTACAATGTTAGCCAAGAAAGCCCTGTATTCCTTGTGGAGATACTTGCTAGCTTGGACATATGACATGAGCTTGAGACCCTTCGAAGTAGTAACACCGTAAACACATAACAAATCGCCATTCGCGAGCGAGAATCGAATCATCTTGTCGAAGCACACCACTTCAGCATGGTTCTCGCGAAGAAAGTCCATGCCTACTATGACGTCAAAACTTCCGAGTTGCATCGGAATAAGGTCGATTGGAAAGATGTGATTGTTGAACTCAAGAGTACAATCACGATGAACAGAATTAACGGCGACAGTTCTTCCGGTAGCGACTTCAACATCGAACGTCGAGGAGAGTTGGGAGCGTTTATGACTAAGGAGTTTCTCGAATTCGAACGACACAAAGCAATTATCGGCTACAGTATCAAACAAACATGAAGCATAAATACCATTCACAAGGAACGTACCATTGACCACGTTGTTGTCGGCCTGGGCTTGACGCACGTTGATGTTGAAAGTTCTGGCGCGTGCGGCCTGTTGTTGCTGCTGCTGCTGTCTTTGCTGCTGAGGCTGCTGTTGCTGGGGCTCTTGTTTCACGACCCTGTTTGGACACATGTTGGCGAAATGGTTAGGATCGCCACATGCGAAGCAGACTCTGACTTTGACCGCGGGTGCCGGAGAAGCTTGCTGACCCTGTGGGGCAGTGAGTAGAGCTTGATGAGCAGGAGCTTGTCGAATACGGCAGTTGGTGGTAAAATGGTCGTACATATTGCAATGAGCACAGAAACGGCAAGCAATGGCAGTCGGGTGATGGTAGGTACAAGTAGGGCAGAGCGGGTGTGGCCCAGTGTATGCACGCTTTACAGGCGGTGCATTAGCCACATGCGCCGCTACTTGACGCTGTTGGGCTGGTACAGCTTAAATCGTTGCAGCAGTAATCGCACAGTTCTTGTTGCTGGGGCTGTTCTTTCTCTTGTTCTTCCTCTTGTTGCTCGATGAGGTGGGTTCAGCAGTTGGTGCGGCGGTGGTAGCTTGATGCAGGTGCTTCAGAGTTTTATCCCAGACACCAGCCTTGACCCTCTTGTCGTTGATTTCGGCGGCCAGTAGGTAAGTCTCTTCGATCGTCTTAGTCTTAGCCGCTTGCACGAAATCTGGGACGCTGTCGGGCAAAGCTCGGATGTACTTCTTGATTGTGATCTCCGGAGTCTTGACTTGATCGTGACAGATGATGCTGAGCTGTTTGAAGTGAGCAGTGAGAGCAGCGTTGTCACCTTCCTTCTGCTGTTTGTGCCAAAATTCATCTTCTAGCTTTTGACGTTCATGAGGAGGGCAGAATTCCTCTAGCATGACTTCTTTGAGCTCGTCCCAAGACAGACCGTAGGCTGCATCATTCCCTCGCTTATTCCTCTCGGCCGTCCACCAGTCTAATGCACCTGACTGGAATACGCCAGTAGCATTCAGAGTTCGAAGGTCATCAGGACAACCACTCTATCGTAGAGTAACCTCAATGGAATCAAACCATTGGAATAGTGCAGTAGGACCTCCCTCGCCAGTGAATTCTTTTGGCCCACACGACTTGAATTGCTTAAAATTGAAGGACTTGGTGGTAGCTTTAGGAGCTTCGGTCCTTGATTCCTTAGATGACTTGCTGGCGTTCTCGTAAACATCACTCACAACCTTTGCTACACTTTTATCGATGATGGCAGCAAGGCGTTTGTCTCTCTGCTCTTGACGAGAAAGTGTGCGACGGGATCCAGATGACATTGTCTGCAACAGACATCGTCACAGGACTCAACACATGGTATTCGAATCTCACCCCACACGTCTACTAATTACTAAAGCTCAGGAACACATACAATTCCGTAGGCGCATAACACATAGTCAATCAGTCACCGATTCACATAAGCACAGATTCACACAGTCACGTAAGCACAGAATCACAGAAACACACATAAACCATAGAAGCATTTAAGCACAAGAGGCACATAGAAGCATATAGAGACACGTAGAGCATTCTGACTGCCTCAGAATACAGAAACTATCATTCAAAGTTCGCGAGTTGTTCGAATATAGCGTTCGCATCGTAGCATATCGAGTAGTGTAACATAATCGTATATCATATCATAAGGTCGCCCATAATTTTAGCGATTTGTTGGCATTTTGAGATAGAAATACAGTGCGAGTCATGCATGTCGATCGATGTGAAAACAAAAATCGAGTAGTTCTCCAAAACACATAAACAGGTAAACACACATATAACACATAAAATCAACGAATCATCAGAGTCAGTAGTTGCGGGCTCAGAATCGAAACACATAAAATTCGAGGTATAGATTGTCTGCGGCTAGTAGACTTCGACTACCCAAAGTGGTTCGACTATTCACAAAGATCCGTTGTGCACATTTAACCTTCAGGACTGTGCCCTTGCCTCGTTTCTTGGGCATTTGGCACTCATCCCGTTAGTCATATCGTGACTTCAGATCGTTGGAGTCCGTCGGGACTTTAGTGAGAGTTTTGTATAAAAACGAAATAAGTCGTCAAGGTTAGGGTTTCACCCCTGTCTTAACAACTCCGTCCCTATTTTTGATAAAATAGAGGAGATTATTCATCAAAATATGGATTTCACTCCTGATTTGGTATAATTCTCCCGCTGAACAAGCGTTTGTTATTGAAAAGAATGAAGAAATCATTGGTAAGTTGATAAAACAGCATTAATCAAGCAATTTAGTCGGGAGTTTGCGGTTTTCACACCTAATCTCGACTTTATCGCCCATTTATAGTTGAAAATTTGAGTGCAGTGAAAGTGTAGCGTAAGCGAGAATAGTGAGGAGTAAGCACTTTCATAATCCCTACTGGATGTACTCAAGTCGGTTTGTTGGTTCCTAACTATAGACTAGGTATCTAAGACATCGACCTGGACTAGGTCGTGTCTTGCCTAATTCCCTATAGTTATGGCTCTGATACCAATCTGTCACACCCCAACCGATGGCGGAAACATCGGGGCATGGCACTGAGCGAAACAGATTGTCCAGAAGTTTCCATAACAATTATCAATACTATTCAATTTAAATAATACGTCCCATACCGTATCTCAAACAGTAAAATAATTATTACAGACAAAAATCCAGGCAAATATTATGTTCCGACAACTCAGATTTATACATAACTAGCTTATTTATTGGTTTCTAGGACCTCTTTTCCTAGCTTCGATTTCATCTCTGCACAGAGAGCATCCTAGACCTTTCCTAGCCTCAAGTTCACAGCATGCTAAGCATGTAAACTTCCTAAGCACCTGTCACATACGTTAGAATAAGGTCAATACATGAAATGTAAAGGTGAGCATACAAGTTTGATAATAGTATATAGAGTTCGAATTCGTTTACACATAACCAGCACGTACACATAGTGAAATGAAGCACGTTAGTTATCGACATAGATCCATCGATACCAATGACTGCGGGTTGACTGCCAAATGCAGTTTGCAATACATGATTACCACCGTAATCCATGCAAGTAATTGTCCTTAACAACCCCCGTGTGAACGGGTGCTGAGTCCAAACTATAGTATTATCGTTGCTAAGGCAGGTAGACAACATTCCATGTGTAAACATAACAAACAAGCATTCATAAGCCACGTATAACGTGCATTAACGGTTAGCGTTCAAATAGTATTGAGTAGTGTGATTGAGGTAGTTTGAATAGTTGTAACGTACGTAACACCCAAAAGTGCGTAAAGCAAAAAGGGATCGAGTATACTCACAGCGGTTGATGGATTGAAGGGAGCGCTTAGCGAGTAAGGTTAGCCTGAATAGATTCGATAGCATAACGATGAGTGACGCGTAAAACTGTACAAAGAAAACCATCCGATCGGACAGCAATCCGTACGGATAACAATCCGTTCGGATGGTCATTCGGTCGGACAGCTTGTCTAGTCAGATGACGATTCGAGTGGATTGTTTATTCCTATAAGAAGGATGTGTATGATGGTTTGACTTTTGAAGTTTTCGTTGTAGCATTTTGAAAGCATTGAAGTATCTCTATTCATCAAGTCGGTCGATCGGATGGTTAGTCGTGCGGATGACAATCCGTTCGGATGGTCATCCGGTCGGACAGTGGTCCGGTCGGACGGCGACTTTAGTGACGAGGTTACTTAGTGAGAACAAATTCACATCACAAGTGTCACTCTGTCGGATGTCCATCCGATCGGGTGGCAACCCTGTTAATGAACATGTTGAAAATTGTTTAAGTCTTTAAAGTCTTAGTATTTCATGATCCGAAGAATAATCCAGTCAGATGGTCGTCCGATCAGATAGCAATTCGTTCAATACTCATACTTTAGATAAGGTTGTCTAAGGTGGGACCCAAGTGTGATCCGTTCGGATGACCTACCCGCTCGTACAGCAGTCCGGTCGAACAACATTCCGTTCTGGTTGTTCCGTTCGTCTTACACTTGGTCGTTTTGATGGTTTGTCGTTATGTCGAGACGTTTTGACAACGTGTTAACCAACAGAACCCCTATTTTGACCCAGATTACATCATCCTAGAACACCCGAAATCTAGTGATTTCACGGTTAAAAGTTAAGATTTAAAAAATTGAAAGGTGTAGGAGTGCGTGTAGATCAAGAAAGTACAAGATTTAGGACGAGATCTTACCTTGATCAAGAGAAATCGAAGAAAAGGTGGGGAGCACGAGCTGTTCGGACAGAGGGTTTCCAAAAGTAGAAAGGATGACATTGACATGGGTATTTATAGGATTCCAAAAGGGGAAAGGGCTGTCCGATCAGATGGCACACCGCTCGGATGACTTATCTGGTCGGATGACATCCGGTCGGATGGCACCTGGCCTGCGGCATTGTGGCTATCCGGTCGGATGGCTTATCCGGCCGGATGGCACTTGGTTTAAGTGTTTGGCGCGATGATTTTTGGCGTTTTGATTTTGGTTGCGAACGGTTCGACACGATCGGGTTTCCTAGTCAAATTACTTTTAATCCCAACCACTCAAATCTCGCACTGTCTCTTCTCCCCTAATTATCATAGTTCGATTGTGATTCGAGTTCGATGTCGATTGAGTTTCGGTTGCATTTCGATTGATTACCACAACACCACATAAATAAACATGCACAGATAACACGTAAGGCACACACACACGTATAACAATAATTACGATACGTAACTCGAGTTGCGATTCGATGTCGATTCGATTAGCATAGTTTGATTATTGATTAATTAACTTTATCGCATTGTTACTTCCTATAGTTCACAGTCGTAGGTCGATTAGATAGCGATTAACATACGTCGGTTATTGTCATTACCAACACTTACTCCACATAATACAATCAAAATAACGAAATCTCTATAAATCAAATTCGTATCATCGGTCGTTGACTTTGACCTCGACTTTGACTTTGGCTTGTGAAAACACGGGGTGTTACAGTGAATGTGTGGGTGGAGAAAAAAAGGGTATAAATAAAAGTTGCAGAGGGGGAAATAAGGTTTTTGCAACAGTGAGAAAGTGAAGAAAGACTAGATCTTTGTTTGATTAAAATGGTATTGATAAAGGGAAATCAATACAGATATGAGGTTGGAGAGGTTCAGTGGCGGCGGCCGGTGGTTGTGGAGAACTCAGAACAGAGAGAAAATGGAGGATTGTTTATGGTGGTGCTGGTGTTCAAATAGTGGTGATGTTGGTGGTGCTAAAATGGTGGTGGGTACAGGAGGTTAGAGAGAGTTATGAGGGAGAGGATATAATTTATTATTTTTTATATTTTTTAAATTCGGTATTGTTTTGTTTATTAGAGATATTTTAAATAAATTAGTAAAATTACCAATATACCCAGACTTAACATTAAAATTTAACTTAGTTTGGGGTAAAGGACATAACGTGTTAGGTTTTGCATACATAAAGTATGATTTTCGTCAACCTTAAAGATAAAGGACACACTTTGCAATCCAATACAAACATAAAGGACGAGTTTTGTAATTTACTCAGTAAATAATAAAAAAAAATATATTTTTCAAAACCCCGTATTTTAGACTTGTTGAATAAATATAATTTTGTATATCAAATAATAAAAAAGTTATACTTTTAATAAATTAGGATAACATTTAATATTAATTTATTATTTATATATTTAATATACGATAACTAGGAAAGAGAGGTATTTATTTTAAAAATATATTAAATTAACAATTTAGATTTGAGGATAATATTTTATTAAAGTATGATAAGATTTAATATTAATTTATTATTTATTTATTTATTTAGTTATTATAAGATAAGTATAGATTTGAGGATACCTTTAATGAATGACACGTGTCCAAAACTTGGTTTCTTTTATTATAGTAGATAAATTTTGTTAATTGCATTGTTTATCGAATGCTATATTTTTGTCAACGGTTCACAGGTGTATGAAAAACTAGTTTATATTATTTATTTCATTAAGGTCCAAGAACACGTTTTTTCGAGCTTGAATAAGGTACATGAATTCTCAGAGCCGGCCCTGTGCATGACCCGTTGGACTCGAATTAAGTAGCTTCAAAGCCTCTGATGTAAGGAAATTAGTTTTGTAGCTTCAAAGCCTCTGACGTAAAGCCTCTGACGTAAGGAAATTAGTTTTGTACAAAAGATATTTTTCGATTGGGTGTTTAAATGCTCCAAGATAACAATTAAATGCACGTTAAACACTTTTGACAAAAATGGTATTGTAGGTTGTCCACGCCACAATCAACTTTTCTTATTAGACCGTGGGGGTATGGTGGGGCTTGGGTTGGGGTATTTGTTGACACGTAGAATGGGAGCCCCCCACCGCCTGGTTACGTGTCCGCGGGGTATGGCGGGGCTTGGGTTGGGTGCACCAGTGGCAAAATATTCAAAAAAAAAATTACAAAAAATTTATAAAAATCACACAACATTTATAAAAAAAAACCTACAACTTCATTAAAATTTTAAAAATTACATAATCCTAAAATTACACGGTGGGGTTTGGGGTTATTTATAGGGGATGTTGGGGTTGGGGTGACCGCTTGGCCAAGCCAAACGGTTTGAATTTAAAATTCAAACTTTTCATATGGCCCGCTATGACATGGCGGGGTCAGCGAATGGAAGCAAGCCAGCTAGGATGTCAAGACCGCCCCACGCCCGGCTTGAAACCCAAGCCCCAAGGGGCACGCCCCAACCCAAGCCCACCCGGGGTGGTGGCTTGGGCGTTTTCCCCCAACCCACGCCCAAACCCCCGCCCCATACCCCATAGTCTTAAGACCGTAGGGTATGGTGGGACGGGGGTTTGGGGCATGGGTTGACACGTGGATATGGGCACTCAATACACAAACCCAAGTTTACATAGGGGTATGGTGGGCGTGGCTGGGCTGGCGTGGCCAAGCCACATCATTTTTTTAATATATATATATATATATATAAGTGCCCGCTAAAATGAGAACCACCTCGAGTTGTAAGAACCGTGAGAACTACTTGATCCGGGGCGAGGTGGACCAAATTTTTTTTTTCATAAACGTAGATGCGTGTATTATAAACACATTTGTAAAAAAAATTCAAAAAAAAATGTCGTGTGTGTATAGTTTTGAGCACCACAAGTTTGTGTTTACGGGTACCGTAAGATTTCCGGTACCCGTAAACACAAACTTGTAGTGCTCAAAACTACACATACGACATTTTTTTTTACAAATGTGTTTATAATACACGCATCTACGTTTATGAAAAAAAATTTTGGTCCACCTTGTCCCGTACGGTGTAGTTCTCACGGTTCTTACAACTCGAGGTGGTTCTCATTTTAGCGGTCCCCTATATATTATATATAGGGGACCGCTAAAATGAGAACCACCTCCAGTTATAAAAACCGCGAGAACCAGTTTCTAACCATTAGATATTCAAGATCAATGGATGAGATTAAAAGTAGTTAATATTAATACTAAATAGTTTTTGTCTTATTATGTCTTTAATATTTTAATCGAAAAGGGTAATATAGTAAAATTATTTTTTTTGTCTTTTAGTCTTTATTATTTTTTATTACTTTTTTTGTTTTATTATATTACTTTTTATATTTTAAACAGAATTTTTTTATTAAAAATCATTTTTAAATTCAGATTTTTTAACAAAACAAATTTATTTTGCGCGCCGGTTTTTGCACGCCGTTTTTACGCTCGGCTTTTTCAAGCGCCGTTTTTAATGCGTATTTTTTTCACACCCGGCTTTTTTACGCGCCGGTTTTTGCACGACGTTTTTAACGCGTCGTTTTTTACGCGCCGTTTATAACGCGTCGTTTTTTACGTTTTACGATTTACGTTAAAACTTTTTACGTTTTACGTTTTTTCGTTTTACGTTAAAAAGTTTACGTTTTTTACGTTTTACGTTAAACTTTTTACATTTTACGTTAAAAACATTACGGTTTAACATTTTTTTTTACAAAAACATTTTTACGCAACACAAACGCACCCAGAAAAAGCAAACTTTTTACGTTTTACTTAAAACTTTTTACGTTTTACGTTTTACGTTAAAAAGTTTACGGTTTAACATTTCTTTTTTACAAAAACATTTTTACGCAACACGAACGCACCCAGAAAACGCAAACTTTTTACGTTGTACGTAAAACTTTTTTACGTTTTACGTTTTATGTAAATTTTTTACGTTTTACATAAAACTTTTTACGTTTTACGTAAAACTTTTTACGTTTTACGTAAAACTTTTTACGTTTTATGTTTTTACGTTAAACAGCTTACGTTTTACGTTAAAAAGTTTACGGTTTAACTTTTTTTTTTTTACAAAACTTTTTTTACGCAAAAACGAACGCACCCAGAAATCGCATACTCGGGAGGTGTCTCAGATATATCGTTATCATCATCGACTAGAGGGGGAAAAATACAAAAACATCAAAACAAAGTGTATCCCGAAAATAAAACGGGGTTTGGCTCAGATTATCCGATAATAAAAAGGCTGCAAAAGTGGGGTTTAGGTTAAAAAAACCTACCCTCCGCCGTGCTTGCCGCGCCATCATCATCAAAATCTACGTTTTTTTTTTTTTTTTTTTTTGCATCATCGCCGCCCAAATCCAAAACGGATCAAACCCCACATAGTTCACTATTCGAAAATCAACCAAAAAGCACCAGCAAAACCCACAGATTCAAACATTCAAAAATCACCCAGCAAAAACCCAACAAAAATCACTGTTGGAATCTACCAAAATGACTCTTCAAAACATTCAAACTCACCATCAAAACCCAGCAAAAATCAATGTTCCCAGCAAAAATCAATGTTTAAAATCTACCAAAATTATTATTCAAACATTGAAACATTCAAACCCACATATTCTAACACTCAAACATTCAAAAAATCACCAGGAAAAAAAATTAATAAAGCATACCCAAAAATCTAAGAGAAACAGTGCTAACCAAACACCACCACCGTTGCCATCAAAACCCACCGCCACAGTCGCCGCCAAAACCCACCGCCACAGCTGACACATCGACTTCCGAATACCCCACTCCCATCGACTTCCGAACACCCCATCCCCAACACATCGACTTCCGAAGGGGCGGCGAATGGCGGCGGTGTTGATGTCGCCGGAATCTGATGAAGATGATGAAGAGTTGCTTTGAGAGAGGATGAAGCTTCATTAAAATCTTCATCAGGCGAGTGAGTTTCAAAAATGAAGAGAGAGAGAGAGACAAAGAAGCCTTTTAAAGAGATGAGTTTCAAAATGAAGAGAGAGATAGACAAAGAAAGCTTTTAAATGATCTGACAAATTGAAAAGGAGATGGTTTTAATTGAGGAGAGAGGTATAGATTTGACATTTGGGGTAAATGATCAAACTACCCTTTTTGTTGGAAGAATATGATTGGTGGAGAGTGGTTCTCATGGTTCTTACAACTGGAGGTGGTTCCTATTTTAGCGGCTCCCTATATATATATATATATATATATATATATATAAACCATTAAAAACTACATAAATATACATAATAATTACAAAAAACATAGTATCAAAATAAAAACATTCATTCTTCGTCGTCTTCATCAATTTCGAACCTAGGAATTGTTGAAACATGATCCACCAAATCATATCGAAGGTTGTGATGTATATCCCTTGACTTGATCAAAAATTCATTTGACGCTTTATCTTCGTCTGTAACGGTTACGTTTTCTGGTTGGGGGTCATCGTCATCATAGTAGGTAACGACCGCTCTACCTTCATCCTCCAAAATCATGTTGTGAAGAATGATACATGCGTACTTCACATTTCCAATCTGATCCTTGTCCCATAGTCGACAAGGCATTGCCGATATTCGCCACCTTTTTTTCAAAACACCGAACGCTCGCTCGACGTCTTTACGTGCCGCCATTTGGACCCTGTTAAACTTTAATCTCTTTGGATCTATGGTACCGTGTCTTGTGAACGATTTTACAGAAACCCCCCAATCCGGGTAAATCCCATCAACTAAGTAGTACGCATACACGTACTCAACCCCGTTTACAAAGAAACTTTCTTTGGGTCCTATACCATTTACCCGATCATTGAAAAGGGGCGAGTGGTTTATGATGGTAATATCGTTATGTGAACCTGGCATACCGAAGAACGCATGCCATATCCAAAGATATTTGGACGCAACTGCTTCAAGCATGATGGCTGGCATCCCGTGAAATCCACTCGTGTGAGCTCCTTGCCATGCGGTTGGAAAAAGTTCCCAAGGCCATTTCATACAATCTAAACTGCCTAGCATCCCGAGTAGCCCATGATAATCTGCGTGATGTTCCAATATTTGTTGCATGTCACTGAACGAGGGCTTTCTCAAATATCTTTTCTTATAAAGTTCTAAAATACACGAACAAAAGTTGTGAAGACTTTCTCTAGCTACACGTGCAGACATTTTTAAATAGTCATCCATAATGTCCGAACCATTGTCGTACGCTAACTGTCTATGTGCGGCCGTGACCTTTTGCCACGTACTAAATCCGAATTGCCCGGTCACATCCGGTTTTTGTTGGAAATAAACATACTTCTCCTCAAGATCTCTAGATGTCCTGAAAAATAAGTTTCTACTCATACGCAAACGACGCCGAAACATTTTTTCATCATACTTACATTCCGCTGAGAAGTAATTCGCTTACCTACAAATTGTTAGCGGTGTGCCGTTCACGAGCGATGTACCTCCTCCGTTTAGGTTGCGAAGTCTCTTCCTCATCTTCTTCCACAATAGCTTTCACCACCGTCGCGATCGTTTGTAGAAATATTTCCGCACCATCGTCAGATGATGATGACGACTCACTTGAACTAGAAGAACTCATTGCAAGATTATGTTTTATGTGTTTGATATTGTGTGAGAAAAATGTTAAATATGGTAAGGTATTTATAAAGGAAAAAAGGGTTTTTTTTTTTTTTTTTAATAATGCCCAACGGCTAGCCCAAACGGCTAGTTTTGTTGGCCAATCACATCCCGCCATGTCAGTCTCGTAGCCCCGCCCCACGCCCGGGCTGAAACCCCCGCCAATGGGGCCACGCCGAAACCCAAGCCCACCCGGGGTGGTGACTTGGGCGTTTATAACCAACCCACGCCTCAACTCCCACCCGATACCCCAGATTCTAAATTGGGCTTAGTTTTTCAATATGTAGTTTTTCTCATCAAGGTTGGATTTGGTTTGACAAAAATGTTACCGTTGTTATATATAAATGATCGTAATAAAAGTTAATGTGTATATATACTTACTAGTTTTCTACCCGCGCGATGTGACGGCGGAAGCGATTTACAATAGGATACTCGTTTACCGTTAGTTTTTCAGTCGTTTCGTTATATATTGTAAGGGTGATCACGGTTCGGTTTCAAATCATAAAACCGCCAAAACCAGTCTTTGGTTTGGTTTCACGATCACTTTCTTTCTTTAATTTTTGGCTTGTCGGGTTCAAAATCTTCAAAACGTAGCGACTGGTTTAATTTTCGGTTTTATACCTATAAAGATGATAAACTATGAATTACTTAGCAGAGGCAACTAAAAATGTTAAATTAGTAAAATGTTGGAACATTCATTTGTACTGTAGGCTGCAAAAACACCCACATCCACTGATGGCTTTCCAGCACCACATAGTAAGACTATAAGCTATCAAAGAAACCACTTAGGTGACCTTAGTTAACAGTGGTGAAGCTTGAAAATTTCCACCGAGGGGTCAGAAGTCACCGAACCTAAAAATTCTATATAAGTAAAAAAAAATTATAAAACTGAGGGGGTCGAAATCGTATATACCTAAAAACATTTTACACGAAACGTACATACATAACACTACTGAGCGAAAAGTTCGGGGGGTCGGGCGCCCCTCTCGGCCCCTTGAAAGCTACACCCTTGTTAGTTAATACTTTGGTATACAATTTCCATAGTTCTTTCCAACCATATTAAAACAATAACATTCAACTGCATGTAGTCCTGATTGCTTACCGGCATATTTATATGTATGGCGTGTTCCCTTTTAAATACGGCGCGTATAGGTGTGATGATATGAATTTCAAATTTCAAACGATCCTTTTGAAAAACGTATCGTATATACAAAATTAGACAAGCAAGTTTAACTTTCCTTAATTAGGTTGTATTTCAGATGCAGCCCAACCGAAATGGAAATTTCAGACTGTTGAATTCCTTACAAAGCTCACCATGATTTCTGCCGAAAATAAGCCGTCCCTTGGCAGGCGCTGGAACAACCGAAAGTAACAATACCTTCCTCTAACCTGTTCGTCACCATTTTGCATCTCTAAAGCTCGTATTCCTTGATCTTCAAGCAACTTTCCAAGAGCTGCACTGCCTTGCGTCCCCTAATACAAACATAGCGTGGAATCTCTTCGTTACGCCTGAATCATAGTGTGTACCTTGCTGTCAGTCTCAACACCAAAATCATAAACACCACACCAAGTAAACAAATCAAAATGCAACTCAAATCAAAATTAAAAAATACAGCAAGATTTTTTTAACTGAAAGTCAATACTCGTGTTACTTATAAAGCTCGAGCTTGAGCTCGGCTTGGTTCGAGCTATGTTTCTAAACCTCAAGCTTGGCTCGTTTATTAATAATTAATTGATTTATAAGTTTTCATGTTTATATTTAAAAAAAATGATTGCTCTTCCCGGTGGTCGTGATCTGAGTTACAATCCCTTTCCCAACTCCATCTTCAATAGGTATGGGGCCTACCTGAAGTTTAGATGAACATGTAAAGGAAATGAACTTACAATGAATTCAACTTCAGCATGTTCCTTATTTTTGTATACTCCAGTGAGTAGTGATATACCCAAGCACGAAAAAAACTCAATAAATATAAAAGATTTATTTTGTAATTCATATTACAAACATATTATTGGGTATGATTATCTTATAATGTGTTATATTGTTGGGCCAATATTGTTATTGGGCTGGTAAAGTTGTTACAGCTATTTGTTATAGGCCAAGGGCTAAAGTGTACAGTTTATGAAGATGAGGGTTGATTCTGTAACATTTGTTGGCGTCCGGTATATAAGAGAAGAGAGAGAAGGAGAAGCTCAGTTGTTCAGATATTTTCTAGGGTTTTCTCTTTGTTTTCTTTGTATTGTATATTCGTATTCGTGCATTTGGAGTTATGGATTTTTGAGTTGAGATCTTATTTGTCATAGAGATAGTGTTATCTCTGCGTCTGTATCCTTTGTACTTGTTTTTTGTTGTTGATTGTTCAATAGATTATTTCAATCTGTTGAATCTGTACTTTGTATTGATTAGATCTAATATTCTTGAGATCTAGGGTTTTTGGTTGGGATTTTCTGGGTTGGCTAAGCAATAAAAGTTTTGTCGCCTGTTTTGTCACTATTTCTGGTGTTTTGTGTTGTTATTGTTTAGATCTATACCATTTTACATGGTATCAGAGCATCTCAGGCTCTGGAATACAGATCTAAGTCTTTCGTTGTTAGAGTTTATGATATTTTACTGATTTATTGTTTGTTTTTTTAGATATGTTGTTTTTTGTTGATCTTGGGAAGGGTAACGGTGTAGATCTTGGTGTGTATCTTCTCGATCTTGGTGTGTGAAGGCTGCGTTGGTCTCTAAAACCCTAGAAGGCTTCAGAGCAAACTGACCAGTTTATATTGTCTGCTTGTCTTCTTTGTATGATCTGTAACCCTAGAAGGTTACAGTTTCATATTAGCTTGTGTACCGGACTAGTCGGGCCGGCACTTGATCGAGTCTGTCTCTGTGTTGTTGCATTTTGTTTTGTTTTGCATAGTATTTTTGGTCTTGCAACTGTATTATGCTTGTCCAGGCACCTATAGAGTGATGACCCTGGAATCTGGCCTCTAATACAGTCTTGCTGTTTTCTATATTGTATCTGATTGATTGATATTCTGTTGTGTTGTTTGATTCTGGTTGTGAATCTGTTTTTTACTATTCTTGTTTGATTCTCTGATTGTGAATCTATATTTGCTATTCTTGTTTGTTTCTTGTTTGTGAACATGTCTGATACTGATCCTACTGATCCTGGCACGTCTCAGACTTTGATAAGTAAGTTAGATATTGGAGACCCGTTATATCTTCATCCTAGTGACTCTAGTGCTTTGACTATTGTTAGTGTTAAGTTGAAGGGTACTGAAAACTATTCTGTCTGGTCTAGTTCTATGAAATTGGTTTTAGAAGCCAAGAATAAGTTTGGTTTTATTGATGGTAAATGTGAAAGATCTACTGAGTATCATGTGCTTGCTAGTCAGTGGGATAGATGTAACTCTGTGGTGTTAACTTGGCTTTTGAATTCTGTGTCTGAGGAACTATTTTTGGGTCAAGTGTTTTCTAAATATGCTTTAGAGGTTTGGGAGGACTTAAAGGAAACCTATGACAAGATAGATGGTTCTGTGGTTTATGATTTGTATAAAAAGATAAACTGTATTTCTCAAAATGGTTCTACTTCTGATTATTATAATAGGCTAACTACTATGTGGAAACAGTTTGATGCCATGCTTAAACTGCCCACATGTTCTTGTAAAGCAGCTAAAGATTATAATGATTTTTCAAAGTTAATCAAACTAATGCAATTTCTCATGGGATTAGATGATGTTTATCAACCGGTAAGAACTAATTTGTTAACCAGAGAAGAATTTCCATCAGTCAAGGTTGCCTTTTCTGTGGTTTCTATGGAGGAATCACATAGATTGTCTAGTAGTGGGTCAAAAGGTCAGAATGTGTCATTTGTATCTAAATCAAATCAGACTTTTGAGTCAAAGAAAAAAGTGTCTAATCAAAGAGGACCTAATCCAAACTTAAAATGTACACATTGTAATATGATTGATCATACTGTTGATAGATGCTTTGAGATTATTGGTTATCCTCAAGGTTTTAAGAAAAGATCTAACACTATATATGGTAAAAACACATTCACTAATAAGTCTAATGCTACTGTTGGATCATCTGCAAGTGTGTCTACTTCTGGTTTGCCTTTTACATCTGAACAGATAGCAAAGTTGTTAAGTTTAGTTGGTGAGAAATCTGGTGTGGAGTCATCAAATGTAGGAGGTGAGTCCTTTACTGTTAATA
This sequence comes from Helianthus tuberosus, assembly GCA_030545235.1. Taxonomy (NCBI): domain Eukaryota; kingdom Viridiplantae; phylum Streptophyta; class Magnoliopsida; order Asterales; family Asteraceae; genus Helianthus; species Helianthus tuberosus. The sequence goes on along the minus strand of CM060353.1, from coordinate 132,814,958 downwards.
GTTTTGTTAGTTGTTCTAGTTCTATATTCTTTGGAGATATCTTTAGTTGGATAGTTGACTCTGGGGCTAGTCAACACATGGTTAATAGTGATAAAGAAATGTTTAATACAATAGATGTTTTTGAATTTGATCTTAAAGTTGGTCACCCAAATGGTACTAATGTTAAAGTTTTGAAAATTGGTAATATCAAGTTAATGGATAATATCATTTTAAAAGATGTGTTTTATGTCCCAGGGTACAATGTTAATCTGTTGTCTGTTCATAGATTAGCCAAAGATAATAACATTGATGTTGTGTTTAATGAGGATAGTTGTATATTACAGGATTCCAAATCAAGGAAAATCCTGGTGACTGGTAGTCAAGATAGTGGTCTGTATTTTGTTGGTAATGATGGTAATTCTGTGAATGTTTGCTTTAATAGTTTTGTTAGGTCAAGTGTGTGGCATAGTATGTTAGGTCATCCATCTGATCAAGTGCTAGGTGTGTTAAAAGAGAATTTTGATGTTAAGAGTATTGAACATGGTCCCTGTTATGTTTGTCATAGGGCTAAACAGGTTAGAGTTCCTTTTCCATTGAGTGAACATAAAACTAAGTCTATTGGTGAATTAATTCATCTTGATTTGTGGGGTCTGTATAAAGTTACCAGTTATGAGGGATTTAAATATTTTTTAACTGTTGTAGATGATTTTTCTAGAACAGTTTGGTGTTACTTGTTGTCAAATAAAACTGAGGTTTTTGAAAATTTGTGTAACTTTTATGAACTTATACTAACTCAATTTGAGAAAAAAGATAAAAATAATTAGAAGTGATAATGGGACGGAATTTGTAAATAACCAAATGGGATTATTTTGTAAAAATAAAGGTATATTACATCAAACGTCATGTTCCTATACACCACAGCAAAACGGTGTGGTGGAGAGGAAACATAGACATCTCTTAAACACAACTAGAGTTTTAATGTTTCAAAGTAGTTTGCCACTTAAGTATTGGTCTGATTGCATTTAACTGTTGTTTACTTAATTAACAGGTTACCCTCTTTAGTGTTAGGTGGTAGAAGTCCTTATGAAATTGTATATAGCTTTAAACCCTCTTTAATTCATTTAAGGAACTTTGGATGTCTTTGTTTTAGTACTGTTTTGTCTGAATCCGATAAGTTTGCTTATCATGCTAATAAGTGTGTTCTTATTGGATATTCAAATGTTAAAAAAGGATATAAACTGTTAAGTTTGGACAATAGAAAAGTATTTTTTTCTAGAGATGTAAAGTTTTATGAGAATGTGTATCCTTTTAAATCTAATCTGATTAGTAATCAAGAGTTGTTTGATAAAACTGAATTAAATAATGTTAACTTTTTTTATTATTCTGAAACAATGTCATCTGAAGTTTTTACGGTTCCCAATGATGAAGAGGGTATAACTGGTGCTCAAGATCACTACAGTGATGATCAGCAGCCATTGTCACCCTCTACATCTACCACTGTCCCAAATGTTGAGAATATTCAACCTGAAAGTGGGCAGTTGGGTAGTAGTTATCCGGGTAACAGTGGCGGGGCAGAGGACACTGTAGGATCACATGATGAGACCAACCCATCTGAGGGACAATCTATTAGGAGATCTTCTAGAAATGTGTCATTTCCAAAAAAAAATTAATGAATTTGTTGTTGAAGGAAAGGTTAAGTATGGTATTGAAAAGGTTGTTAGCTATGCTAATTTGTCTGTTGATAACTTGTGTTTGGTTGCTTCATTAAATAAGTCTGTTGAACCTAATACATATAATGAGGCTATTAAAGACACTAGGTGGATAGAAGCCATGAATAGTGAAATGGAGGCACTTTATAGAAACAACACCTTGGTGGTTGTAGATTTGCTAAAAGGTATAAAACCCATAGGGTGTAAATGAGTATACAAAATAAAGTATAAGGCAAATGGTGAAGTAGAGAGGTATAAGGCTAGATTAGTGGCTAAAGGTTTTAACCAAAGAGAAGGTATTGATTTTGGGGAAACCTTCTCACCTGTTGTTAAGATGGTTACTGTTGGAATTGTGTTAAAACTTGCTGTGAATAATTGTTGGCCATTATATCAGCTTGATATAAATAATGCATTTATCTATGGTTCATTGTCTGAAGAAGTTTATATATCTTTACCACAAGGATACTTTAATAATGATAAGAATAAGGTATGCAAACTTGTCAAGTCCCTTTATGGACTTAAACAAGCACCTAGGAAGTGGAATGAAAAATTAACTTCTGTGTTGATTGATATGGGCTTTGTTCAAAGTTTGTGTGATCATTCTTTGTTTATTTTGAGTAAAAATGATGTGTTGATAGTTTTATTGGTTTATGTTGATGACATAATGATTACAGGAAATAATCTTTCCGAAATCACAAGAGTAAAAAGGTGTTTAAGTGATAATTTCCAAATAAAAGACTTAGGTTTGCTTAAATACTTTCTTGGTATAGAAGTTTTATATTCCAATGGGTCTATCTGTTTGTCCCAAAGGAAGTATTGTGTTGAACTTCTTAATGAGTTTGGATATTTGGGGTGCAAACCTGTTGGAACACCAATTGAACAGTCACATATTGTAACAAGTAAAACTGATAAAGATAAAAAATTTTTGGAAAATGTGAATGGTTTTCAAAAGTTAATTGGCAAGTTAATATACTTGTCTTTAACTCGTCCAGATATAAGTTATGATGTTCAATTCTTGAGTCAATACATGCATAAACCATGTCAGTCATACTTAGATATTGCTTTAAGGTTATTAAGATACTTAAAGCAATGTCCAGGTAGATGTGTTATGTTTAGGAAAACAGGTAATCTTGAACTTTCAGGATTTGTTGATTCAGATTGGGCAAAGTGTACCATGACTAGGAAGTCAGTTACTGGATTTGGAGTATTTCTTGGAGATACTCTTATATCCTGGAAAAGCAAGAAACAAAGTGTTGTTTCGAGGTCCCCAGCTGAGGCTGAGTACAGGGCAATGTGCTCAGCCACATGTGAAGTGATGTGGATTAAAAATGTTTTGCAAGAGTTAAAAGTAAGTTGTACTTTGCCTATTAAATTGTTTTGTGATAGTAAATCTGCAATTTCCATTTCATTAAATCCTGTTTTCCATGAAAGAACAAAACACTTTGAGTTAGACTTGCATTTTTTGAGAGAAAAAATTGCAAGTGGCATTATTGAACCACAAAAAATTGCTACTGATGTTTAGTTAGCAGAATTTTTTACTAAAGGATTGAGCATTGCTCAACATAGTGTGTTGTGTGAAAAGTTAGGATTGTTTGATATGTTTGCAATATGAATTATGGAGGGATGTTGAAATATAAAAGATTTATTTTTTAATTCATATTACAAACATATTATTGGGTCTGATTATCTTATAACGTGTTATATTGTTGGGCCAATATTGTTATTGGGCTGGTAAAGTTGTTACAGCTGTTTGTTATGGGCCAAGGGCTAAAGTGTACAGGTTATAAAGATGAGGGTTGATTCTATAACATTTGTTGGCATCCGGTATATAAGAGAAGAGAGAGAAGGAGAAGCTCAGTTGTTTAGATATTTTCTAGGGTTTTCTCTTTGTTTTCTATGTATTGTTCATCCGTATTCCTGCATTTCGAGTTATAGATCTCTGAGTTGAGATCTTGTTTGTCATAGAGATAGTGTTATCTCTGCGTCTGTATCCTTTGTACTTGTTTTTTGTTGTTGATTGTTCGACATATTATTTCAATCTATTGAATCTGTACTTTGTATTGATTAGATCTCATATTCTTAAGATCTAGGGTTTTTGGTTGGGATTTTCTGGGTTGGCTAAGCAATAAAAGTTTTGTCGCTTGTTTTGTCACTATTTCTGGTGTTTTGTGTTGTTATTGTTTAGATCTATACCATTTTACAACCTTCATCGACGTAATTATCATTATCAACAACTGAATTTTGGTACGTCTGATTACTTGACTCACCAAAAGCAACGTTTCACTAACTAAAATGGGTGTCTTTTTGCAGTCTATGTTAAAAGTAAAATTGTTCAAAAGGTATTTTTGCAGATTTCACCAAAATGGGTGTACTTGGGAAGGTATAACATCAAAAGGCTGCACATGAACAACCATTCCATGGACACAATAGGTAAACATCTTAAATTTGAAACCTTTTACCTAAATCCATTTATGAACAGACACCATTATATATATCTCAATTTCTTAAAAGTCTAAAAAATGCATGTTGCCAAAAAAAAAAAAAAAATTATTTTTTAAAGTACCACTCTTTTGATTAGCTAAAGAACCCTGATAAGAATTTTATAAATGTATACATATGATAAAGGTGACAATGAATTTTATATGTTGGGACAACCTGTAAACACAGTTGTCATTTTCTGAATTTTATAAAAATAGTAACAAATAATATAATATAATAAAAACTGCAATTTGTTTTTAGAGTAAAAAAGATTTAAGGAATTTTAAGCATTTAAATCCCTTTGGTTCACTTTTCTAAAGAGATTTTGAGCGTTGGAGATAATATACAACCTAAGTTTACCTGTTTCTCGTATATTGGTCAAAACTACCACGTCTAGTATATGATGAAGTTTAAAGGAGTCACCTGTAGATGTCCTATAGCATATTGTGCACGAGGCCCCGTCATCTCGTCTTCAAAGTCAATGTTTAATAGGTAGTCAAAGTATCTGTGAAAGTCAAAAGTGAAATTTTATACCAATCCTCTTGCATAATCTGAATTTATAAAAAATTTAAAATTTTCAACGTTCCATTTACAGTTCTACTAAATAGTTAGTTAAACATAATTACGCTCACTTGGACCTTCCCTTGTTGCTATCATCAACAATTCTAAACAGATGTTTACTTTGGGACCACTCTTGATCTTAGAAAAGATTTAGAGTGGTATCTTAGACATATAATCAAATTTATTTATTTATTTTGCTGTAAAGATGGTTTTAATTTGAGGGGTGAATAAAGAACTCACATTTGATCAGTTGATCTCCCTTAGAGTGAACACTGTCGGGCCTTCTTCTAATAATGTAAAGAAGATTGCCATCTTGAAAATAAAAAAGAAATAACTTTTGGCATTAACATGTTTGGAAAGATAAAAAAAATGTTAGGTTTTTTTCTTTTTACCTTATGGTGTTTGTCTTAACCGAGAATGATAGGTTCTCTTGCCAGTTTTAGAAAACGTGTAACGTTATCTAAATCATCCACGACAAAGCAATACAAAAATTGTTTATAAAAAGTACCTCACTGAATATCATAATGAGCACAACTGTTATGTTGAAAAAAAAGTGTTTATGGACAATCCAACCCAACTTGCTCCGACCTATAACAAAAGATTACCCAATCCGACCAATTAGACGACCACCCATATGGTCACCTCTAATTGACACTAAGACGTGCACTCATTAAAAATATTTTTAAGCTAGTAGATTAGCATACCTCCCCATACGACATTAAATGAAGAGACAACATCCTTCTCAATTCCTCCCAATCATGCCTGCAGTAGTGCAGTGCCACATAACGTAGTGACAAACAGATATTAATAATAGTTCTAATGTCAAACAATCTCCAGCAATCAGAGCCTTTCCAAGAGCAGAAGCTGTTGGATATTATGTCCGGTTCGATAAGTCAACGCTGCCGATCGGGTCTTGACCCGTAAGAGTTACACCTTGGGCAATGAACTAAAAATCCACTTAACCCGTTTAACTGGTAATTACGAACAACATACGAGACTGATCATAATTATATTTATGATCATAAGCGGGTATTAACTGAGAGAAGGGTACATGGACCAGGTGACACGGGTATTCTTTCTCACCCATTGCCACTTGTCGCGCACCAACCCTTTGGCCAATTACAACACATGCATTTTTCATGAAGTGCCACTTGGCTTGCATGCAAAGATGTTCATGTCTTTTAAGAGCTAGTGGTCTTGCAATTTTGAGAAGAGTTAGATTAAAAAGGTTGCAACACCAAATGCTCTCAAAACTAACACATAAAAAACAACCGGCCACAAAGCCAGCCGCGGGCCGGCATCGTCGCCCCGCCACCGCCGTCACCGCCCTGTCTCCACCACAGCCCTGCTGCCGTCGGCCACTGCCGCTGCTTGGCGCCGCCCCCCTTCGTTGCGTTTCGTTGGTTCGTTTACTAGCACTTGTTCGTTGAACCTCGGTGTCTCGACCGGTTAGTCATTAACCGAGGTATATCTTTCTCATCGGTAGTTAAATATATTTCACTGTGCTCGTATTTGCATGTAACCGGATCCTGTCGGGGTTTGTTTCCGTTGATCATTAGTTTATATTCCCGCTGTGTTTTATTAATTAACTCGCTTAATTAATTAACTATTATTTATTGAACCGGGTTTTTGATAAATAAAATTTTAACCGATCACCACGGAATCCCAACAGTGGTATCAGAACCTTGGTTACAACATACGAGTCGGTACCGGTCCTTTTAACCGGAACTAGAACACAAACTTTATTTATTTAAAGTTTTTGATCTAAGTATTTTTATGGGCAGTTTTATTTTGGTCAATATTTTATTTGTTTTGCTTGACCAAAACATTGCCCGATTTATTTTGTGATTGTTGTACGATATGTAAATCCGGCCCGACCTTTTTTTTGTAGTTGTATATTTTATTCGGTTTTGTAATTATTATTTTTGGCCACCGAGATGGTTCAAAGTTGTAATAGATTAGTTTATGGTTTTGGCCCGTCTTGTGGTTCAAAGTTGTAATAGATAGGCCTTTTGTCTTTGTTGTATTTACTTGTTAAATATTGTTGATACGAAGACCCGAAGCAAACCCAAAGCAAAACCGAATGCCAAGAGGAGTCTTGGAGTTAGTGGGAGTTACTCAAGACAACAAGATGCACTCAAGTCCATCCTTGTGGTTGTTTGTGTGTTGTGACCCCGTGACCCGTTTGGTCTTGCTATTAGGATCTAGCAAGATCGAACAATTTTGGCCATATGGATTTACATATTTATCTTGCTATTGTGGTTGCTTTTATCTTATAAATTGTTATAACGTAACCAACCTGATTTTAAAAGGAGTTTTAAAATATTAAAAACAATCACATTAAAACAAGTTCTAAATTGTTTTTACAACTTGTTAAAGTTTTTGTTATAAAACAAAGGTTGTTTTTGAAAAAAATAATAACCAATTAAGTTTTGCAAATTAAACTAGTTTTTATTTTTCAAAACTATTAACTTAATAGTTTTCTATTAACTTAAAATTGGTTATTCCAAGTCGCGACAAACTTAGTTTTATAGGTTATCTAAAACTAATTGTCCCGAGAGGTGAAAGGGTTTTTTGGTTATGTCACAAATTTAATATCTAAATTAAAACCGACTATAACGACCCTATTTGGTAAAAATTAAAATCAATAGTCTATGCCATCCTACTACTAGTAACACTTGGGGCATAATGCGAACCATCAGTGTTGGAGCCACAGCGCAACACTTGGTGTCTAGTTTATCCTTCCAAGGTGCAAGGGCTTCGTCGTCACATCCGACCCTTCCACATGTGACCGTTTTAGGACGACTATTACTTTTCTTCTCGTGTTTACATGCCCCAGCTGTCTCGAGAACAAAAGTGGCATAGATGATGCCAAACGTATCAATGCAAGGACAATAGGTTATCCTCGCGGCCTCATAAACCTCGGGAGTTGTGATTTTCTCATAATTGACAATCGTTGTCAGTCCGCTTGAACCTCTTGCTAATGTTGCGTGCCCCAGCCGCCTTTAGAAAGAGCTTCTAACCGGATTCTCATTCCTTATCATCTCACCTCACGAAATAAGGAGATAAACATCGGAAATACTAATTAAAATCACCTTGCTTATATAACAGATGTCTAATGAAAACAACTCCTTAATTTTCAAGTCTATACTTGAAAAGGAAAAGAAATAAAAAATTTGAATAACACCAACCTTCTCGAATGGCACCGCAATCTGAGAATAGTTCTCAAGATGGAAGAAAAGTTGTATATCTTAGATGGCCCAGTACCTACCGAGCCTAAAAGTAATTCTACTACTGCTCGCAAGGCACTGGAGTAACATAACGAGGATGCCGTTGAGGTAGCCTGCCTTATGAAAGCCACCATGTCTCCTGATCTTCAGAAGAACATGTAAGATATGGATGCTTATGACATGATCCAGCAACTTAAAGGCATGTTCCAGAAACAAGCCCGACAGGAGCGATATGACACCATGAAACAACTCATAAGCTGTAAAATGCTGGAAGGATCATGTATGAGTACTCATGTGCTAAAGATGAAAGGATACATTGACCAAATGAACAATCTTGGTTATTCCACAAAACCAACCAAGTTCTAATGGTCAAGTTTGGTGGTGTTAGGAAGCCCAATAGCAAGAAAAAGGAAACATAAGAGCAAAGGCAAGAGAAAAGTTGTTGTTGCTGCCAGAAATGCCACTAACAACAAGCGTGTTGCAAAACCACACCCTCCTAGGAGCGTCAGTGCTTTGAATGCAACCAAATGGGCACTGGAAGGAAAACTGCCCACAGTATCTAGCCAAGCTGAATATGAACAAGGCCAACAACATTGGCACTTTTTCCGATATTCTCATTTATGTTATCGAACTTTTCACTGTTTCAGGCAACACATGGGTATTTGATACCGGATGTGGTTACCACATCGTTAATGTCTTGCAAGAGCCTGAAAAGTGAAAGAAACTGAAACAAGGCCACTTGGAAACTCATAGTTGGTAACAGAAAGAGAGTTCCAGTTCTTGCAACTGGAACATTTTGTTTTTCATGTTCCCCGGGCCTTGTAGTTACTTTAAATAACTGTTTATATGCACCTGGTTTGACCAGAAACATTATTTCAGTTTCTTCACTATTTGAACAAGGATTCAAGTACGTTTTAAATGGTTCTTCTAATTTAGCCTACTTGAATGATGTCTTTTATTTTGAGGCTGAACCTTAAAATGGTATTTATGAGATTAATGTTCAAACAAGTAATAACATACATCATCTTTCTAAATGTAACAAAGCTAGCATAAATGAAACATATTTATGGCATTGCAAACTTGGCCACATAAGTAAGGCACGCATAAAATGGCTCCAGTCCAAGGGGATTCTTGAATCCACTAGACAGGACTCCTTTGATGATTGCGAATCTTGCTTAGCTAGCAAACTCACAAAGCACCCCTTCACCGATGTTGGTGAATGGATCAATGGTTTTCTAGAACTCATTCACATGATGTATATGGCCCTTTCAGAACCATGACTAGAAACCATGACTAAAACTAGCTTAATAGAAAGATAAAAATACTTCGATCAGATCGAGGTAGTGAATATCTCAGCTTTGAATTTCTCTATCATCTAAAAGAGTGTGGAATAGTTTCACAACCCTCTCTACCTGGCACACCCCAACTTAAGGGCATGAGTGAAAGGTGAAATCAAACTCTACTTGATATGGTTCGATCGATGATGTGTAGAACTAACTTGCCTCACTCCTTTTGGGACAAGCTCTTATGATCGCTTCCCGCATTGTTAATTTAGCTCCGACTAAAAGGTAAACAAAACCGCCATATGAGATATGGCATGGACGTAAACCCGATTTGGAATACCTTAGAGTATGGGGATGTGATGCATACATCACAAGTGATTCTGATGATAAGCTCGATCCTCAAGGCGAAAAGGTTGTTTTCGTCGGATACTATAAAAGAAGCGGATATTATTTCTACCATCCTGATGCAATTATGATTTCCATCAAACGGTAGGGACACTTTCTTGAGAAAGAACTTCTTAATCGAGAAACTGGAAATAATGTGGTTGATCTTGAAGAAATTCAAGAACCACAAACAACCGCTGATGTAGTCGGACTGTCTGATCAACAAGTAGTTGTTGCCAATGAATCAGACATAAAACACAAGCGTTTGCAGAAGTAGTAGAATTTGAAAGAATCTGATAGATGTTTATGGCATCTAAAAGGTCTCGAAGTCTTATTAGTAGCTGAGTCTAATGACGAACTTGCTAACTACAAATTTGCGATCTTAGATTCGGAATCTGAGAAATGGCAACAAGCCATGAATGTCGAGATGCAGTCTATGCATGACAATCAAGTATGGGACTTGGTTGAGCTACCCCCCGAATCTCGGGCAGTAGGGAGAAAATGGATTTTCAAGAGAAAACCGATATCCATGGAAATGTGCACACCTATAAAGCACGGCTAGTTACGAAGGGTTTCATTCGAACTCAAATTATTGACTATAATGAGACCTTCTTGCCCGTTGCTATGATTAAATCAATCAGGATATTGTCTGCCATAGTTGCGTAGTATGATTACGAAATGTGGCAAATGGATGTCAAAACCGTCTTTCTTAATAGACATCTCTCTGAAGATGTCTATATGGTTCGGCGTAAAGGTTTCGTCGATCCTAAATATCAAACTAAGGTGTGCAAACCCAATAAGTCCATTTATGGACTCAAGCAAGCATCTCGTAGCTGGAATCTTCATTTTGACCAGAAAATCAAAGAGTTTGGTTTTATCAAGAATGAAGATGGGCTTGTGTTTACATAAAGGATAGTGGGAGCACCATATCATTCCTCATCCTGTATGTGGATGATATACTAATCATTGGAAATAAACATCCCTATGCTTAACGAAGTTAAACACTATTTGGGATCTTGCTTCGCAATGAAAGATCTTGGAGAAGCTGCTTACATTCTGGGAATGAAGAATCTATAGGGATAGATCTAAGCGGCTTCTAGGGCTAAGTCAAAGAACGTACATAGACAAAATGATGACACGCTTCAAGATGGAAAACTCCAAGAAAGGAGGTGTTCCTATGACTAAAGGAACCGTGTTGAACAAATCGCAATCTCCTTCAACGGACATTGAAGTTAAGTAAATGGAAGTAGTTCCATATGCTTCAGCGATTGGTTCAATCATGTATGCTATGTACTAGACTTAACGTCCCGTATATGCTTTAAGCATGACCAGTCATTTTCAGCATAGTCCTGGCATTGCCCATTGGACTGCAGTAAAGAACATTCTGAGGTAGTTGAGAAGAACCAAATATATGTTCTTGGTGTTTGGAGGAGTGGAAGAGGAGCTCACTGTAAGGTGTTACACTAATGCTGGCTTCCAAAGTGACCGAGATGATTCTCGCTCACAATTAGGATTCGTATTCACTCTCAATAGAGGAGCTGTCTATTGGAAAACGCTCCAAACAAAGTATAGTGGCGGATTGAGCCACCGAATCCGAATGTATAGTTGCATCAGATGCTGCGAAAGAATCTGCTTGGATGAAGTAGTTCATCAATGACCTCGATGTGGTTTCAAGTATTCAGAAACCGATCTAAGTATTCTGTGATAACACAGGAACCATTGCTCAAACCAAGGAGCCCAGATCATAGGGTTAAGCACATTCTAAGAAAGTTCCACTATATACGGGAAATACTGGAACGTGGAGACATCTTAATAAGCAAAATAGACACAGATCAAAACCTAGCAGACCCGTTCTCTAAACCGATGACTCGGGATAAACTGTCGGTCTTAGATTGGATAACCATTTGTTTTGATTTAGTATTTGGATGTACGAACATTCAAACAGTTGTACCTTTTGAATTCACCTTTGATTTACTGGCTAAATGCAAAGTTTAAATCATACAACTGTGTTCGATTTTGATACGTTTAATCCATGAATCTTCTATTCTAAATTATCCGTAGTCGGTCAGACTCGTGGGAACGACTCTGAATTAAGACTATTCTGACTTTGGACTCAAGGGGTTAACTTCCAAACTCACAAACCTCATTGTGAATGACGTTGGATGTAACTCGCATCAAATCATCTTCATGGATCATGGTCATAAGATGTATTTGATTTAGGTATACTCATTTAGTATCCTCTGACCTGAGATACATACTACAACTTTCGTTTAGTAAAGACTATTATTTGATCAGTGTCCAACGCTGTCGCGTAACTGCCAGTCATAAAGGCATTGGTTGGAAGTGGTTCTGAAGTTCAGTGGGAGTTGTATGTAGTCAAGATGGGATTATGTACTCTTACATTATATGTAACAGTTAGACATCTGGGCGCCCTCGTTGATTCAAACTGGTGAAGTGTAAGGCCTTACCCAAACTTACTGTGTGTTTGATTAGACCACTTTGATTCTGTGAACGAGAACGATAATGATTGAACGCCATGTGAGATTGAATCTGATCCATGTCTCATTGTTCAATTGATGTCTTTTACAGAAAGGATAGATGACGAGGATTACCTTAAGTCTACTATCTTCATGTAGCAAGCCGTTGCTAAAAGGAAGATACCTTGGTTAATGACTTTAAAGTGTCATGACCTGTTGGGGGCAGCTATGTGTAGCTAGAACACCGCTGGCTGTCTGCGTTGAGATCTTATCAGAGACCGTCCAAGTGGGAGCTGTTGGATATTATGTCCGGTTCGATAAGTCAACGCTGCCGACCGGGTCTTGACCCGTAAGAGTTACACCTTGGGCAACGAACTAAAAATCCATTTAACCCGTTTAACTGGTAATTACGAACAACATACGAGACTGATCATAATTATATTTATGATTATAAGCGGGTATTAACTGAGAGACGGGTACATGGACCGGGTGACACGGGTATTCTCACCCATTGCCACTTGTCGCGCACCAACCCTTTGGCCAATTACAACACATGCATTTTGCATGAAGTGCCACTTGGCTTGCATGCAAAGATGTTCATGTCTTTTAAGAGCTAGTGGTCTTGCAATTTTGAGAAGAGTTAGATTAAAAAGGTTGCAACACCAAATGCTCTCAAAACAAACACATAAAAAACAACCGGCCACCAAGCCAGCCGCGGGTCGCCATCGTCGCCCCGCCACCGCCGTCGCCGCCCCGTCTCCGCCACCGCCCTGCTGCCGCCGGCTACGGCCGCAGCCTGCTGCCGTCGGCCACTGCCACCGCTTGGCGCCGCCCCCCTTCGTTGCGTTTAGTTGGTCGTTTACTAGCACTTGTTCGTTGAACCTCAGTGTCTCGAGTGGTTAGTCATTAACCGAGGTATATCTTTCTCATCGGTAGTTAAATATATTTCACTGTGCTCGTATTTGCATGTAACCGGATCCTGTCGGGGTTCGTTTCCGTTGATCATTAGTTTATATTTCCGCTGCGTTTTATTAATTAACTCGTTTAATTAATTAACTATTATTTATTGAACCGGATTTTTGATAAATAAAATTTTAACCGATCATCACGGAATCCCAACAGAAGCAACCCTAAAAAAAGAATAAACTCGACTCTCAACAACAAATTCCCTTTTTTATAACCTCTGAACCAAATTCAAAACATCATAGTTCAAGTTAAATCACAAATTCATGTTACTATCAAATGGCCAGATAACAAAAGAAGAAAATGTATAAATTTTAAGTCACTCACAGTTGAGGGAATGATGTTTGCTGCTACCTTGATGATCAGCATTCTGATTTGCTGCTGATCTTATTTGTTGTTGTAGGGGTTGGATTTGTGGATATAAACAAAATATACGGAGAAGAGCAAGGGTAGCTACAATAAAATAAGGAGTTTTAGAGAAAGAAATTTGTTTGTGGTCAATACGTTCTTTCCTAGAACATCCTCAGTTGTCAAACGAAACTGTTTGTAGGCGTGATGCTCATCTCTTTAAAAGGTCGGCTAAAGATACTTCAAACACATGATGTTTGAGACCTTCCAAAGATGTAAATGGTCCCAGCTTCTAATTGGCAGATTCATCAAGAGAGCTAAAAATAAGAAGACATATTTGAGACATGAGTACGAATGCAAACAAAAATTATAGGAAAAAAAAATAAGATTCAATCGTCACCTAGCATTTCTAGCAACATCATGGAATACCAAGCGACACAAGCTCTTCTTCACAAGTTGTTGGTCGAACTGGTCCCTCAACATAAACCTGATCAAAGTAATTTCCTGTAGCACTGAGTGGTCGACCATGACCCGATTTGTATTTTAAGCTAATATAAACTTTAGAATAGATCTTTAGTAAATATATAGTAATCATGTAATGGCTATACCATGTCTGTGGAGACAACCAATCCATATCATCCATCCCATGAAGTACTTTCCACCTAATTCACACAGTTAAACAATGTTGTTGTTCCACTATAGCAAGCATTGCTTGAATCAACACCTTCGATTTCTGTATTTCCACAGTTTCACTACTGACTTCCATCACCGACCTGAACATGGGAGGGACAGCAACATCAGAAAAAAATGACAAATACATAACAATCCTATCTAATGCACAGAAATAACACAAAATTGAATACTTATTTTATTTCCTTCGATTTTATAAAGATGCGAACATATCAACTGTAATTGTAACATCAAGCTCTTCTTTCCGGCCTTTAAGAACTCACTTCAATAAGCAAATGAAAAAACACTATATATATTTAGAATGTACATTAACCATTAGAAAATATATGAATTTAAAGCGTAAGGTACAACACATCAATGCATCTACCTGAAGGGTCATGCCGCCTACATCAAGAACATCGCTCAGTAGTCCGGTGGTACAAAACCTGCAACAACGCCACCAAAATCAGGGAACAACGAACTCCAAAAAGCAAGGCCGGATTGCGTTCAAAAAATAATCAAATTGCTATTATTTTTTTGTGAACATATAAGTTACTTCTCTACACCCCATGACCTCAAACAGGATATAAATTACTTCTCTACCTTACCATCCACTGGAATCACCTCATTAATCCTCAACAATCTTAAAACCCAAAAAATACGAATCTTCCTTTGCTAGATCTGTCCCCTAAGCCACAAAACCACCGGAAATACGAACTCAAAATGAATGAATCTTACCTTGATTGCCTGAAGACCATACGTGCAGAAATAGATCAATGGTCGAAACCCTAGTTTGGTTGGCCTCCATCACTGGTCTGAACCCTAGATCGAGGAAAAAGATGTAAGAGTAGAAATTGTGGTGATATAGGCTTGAATCTACATAAGCGAATGGATTGATGTTCTTCATCACTGATTTAACGGTGAATAGAGAGAGAGCGCTCAGATCTAGATGTTGGTTCCTGGGGAATTTGAGAGAGAGGTGTTTGAAATTTGAAAAGTGTTAGGGTTTTGTTTGTCCGCATGTTTGAAGACGTGTTAAAAGGGCTTTCAAATTTGAAATGTTTTAAATTGTCCCGCCGGTTTGTTTGAAGTGGTGTTGAAAAAGACTTTCAAATTTGATATGCTTTAAATATTTATACATAAAGCTTTAAGTGTTGTAAATATTGAAAAAGTGGCAAATGACCATTTTTGCCCTTTGGATATGCTTATTAATATAGTATAGATATAGATATAGATAGTGGAAGTAACAAAAGTTTATGACAATTGATAAATAAGAATAATTTCGGTTTTAGCAAGTTAACAACCTATATGATCTAATATATATTAGGTCTTATTTTGGGTTATTTTGGTGTAATCTTAGAAATGAAACAAGTCATAATGGGCATAGAAAATAAGTAATGATAAGGTCGGTTTTTAAATTTCTATTTAAAATTAGTCATGGGTCAGAATAGGTTTTAAAATTCCCATTTGAAATTAATCATTGGTTATTATGGATTTTAAGTTATAACCACACATATCTAAGTAACCCTAAAAGAGTATCAAATTGAGTCACATACTTCATGTACAAAAAATAAAAAATCAAAAAATTAAAAATTTTAAAAAACAAAAAATTTAGAAAAAACTTTAAAAAACCAAATATTTAAAAAAAAATTTTAAAAATAAAATTTTAAAAATTCAAAAAACTATAAAAAATTATAAAAAATAAAAAGTTTAAAAAACTCAAGTTTTTTAAATTAAAAAATCAAAAAATCTATAAAATTAAAAAAAATTAAAAAAAATAATAAATAAATAAATAAATAAAGCACTTGAACACATACCCCGAATAGTAGTCACTCTTTAACTACATTTCTCTTTCCTTCCTTAAATAAATAGTTTGATCACATAAATATAAATCTTTCAAGTGTACTTTAACTATTGTAATTGATAAATGGTTGACAATAATCTATGTTTGTGATTACTTTGTTGTATAAAATTTATATTTGGTATTTAGAAATGGAAAAGATTAATTACTTATTCTTTATTTGATGACTAGTGGGGAACCCGCGCGTTGCGGCGGGATCCATAATTTACAACGGCAAAGATTTATAAGAAACAATTTCAAAGTACATATAAAATATACACATTGACGACCCTATTGTTTATATGATACAATTCGAAGTGTATATACACATTAATGACTTCATTGTTTAAAAATAACAAATATTCCCTATTGCATCAAACATTAGTACCATATCCAAAAGGTTAATAACAAAAATCACCTTTTCTATTTATTGTGGAATTATCAGATTAAACTTATCATCTATTTTTTCTATTTTTTTGTGGAATTATCAGATTAAACTTGGGTAGCCAAGTCTAAATAAGCATTACCATGAAAATCAAGTATTCAAGACCACATATTATTAAAAACTTAATATATATGATTAATAAGTTCATAACAAGTTTTGAAACTCACTAAATTTGACAATTATGATAGTTTATTGATCTAGACGACTAATGATTTTGAAGCAAATCGGTTAAAATGACTATAGATAATAAATTTACTTTTTAAATATTTTATAAAATTTAAGCTACTTAAATTTGCCTCACTAATCTCGAGCTCGGCTCGATTCGAGCCTTGGATTTTGGGCTCGAACTCGGCTCGCTAGTAAAATTTAAAACTCGAGCTCGGCTCGAGAGCTCGATCTAAGTATCTATGGCGCGAGTTTAAACAAGCTAAAGCCCGGCTTGAGTTCGTTTTTGGCTGTTAATGAACCGAGGCTCGACTCGGCTCGATAGTTTTGGAACTCAAATAAAAACACATTTAGACCATTCAAAATGTAGAATAAAGTTTAAAGCCTAAAGTATACTAAACTCGATAAGGCTCGACGAGCCTAAATGAGCTACACATACAAGGGTCGAGCTCGGACTCGATATCTAATTGATCGTTATTTCAAGCTCGGGCTCGGGCTCGGTATACTCTTGGCTGGTTCAAAGATTTCACCTCAACTTTTGATATTATACCGGTTTATAATCTGATAAGAAAATCACAAACGCCTATAGAAAACTGATTATCACATAAATTATTAAATAAGAGTCTAAAATGGAAAACAATGGTCTTATATATGTAAGGTAGTCTTACATCAAATTGCATACTGAATGTGAATAGTTGGGATTCAAAAATCACAATTGTAATCAGTTTAAATTATGACAAGAAACATGTTTTATTTTAAATTTGTTAAAGAAAAAAACAGGTTAAACGTGTCAACCCACAAACATGAAGCTGACTTGAACCTATTTAAACCAAGCATAAACCCGTGTATTTCATATTAGGTTTGTCTCATGTCCAGTGGCGGACCCAGGAATTTTTCCATGGGGTTGCGGAACATTTTTAAAAATTTTAGGCCCCTAGGTATATAAGTAAAAAAATCGGTTCGTATCGGGTCGGGTCGGGTCATGTAAAACAAACGAACATCAAACTAAATTTATATAATCATCAAAAACATGTCAAACTTTGTTACAAACATAATTAAAACGTCGACGCCCTACGGGTTTTCATTTTTTGAAATCTATCCAAAACATCATCTAAAGCTAATTTCTTGAGCAACTCTTTCTCTATATAACATAAGTTCATCGCTCCATAACATAATGTTTCAATTTTAATTTTCAACTATTCAAGCCCAAGAAATCATAACGTAAGTTGTAATCACCCTAAAAATATATAAACAACATAATCACCCTAAAAATCATCTAAACAACTATAAACAACGTCAAAACACACAAAATTTCACACCTATTTAACAACTTTATTACCTTTTTTTCTCCTATAATATCAACCAAAATCATCAAAATAACAAAGAAACTTACTCGTGTTCAAATTCTGGTTAGATTTGGTGTCGAATGACGGTGGTATGGTGGCTGATTACGGTGGTCGCCGGCTGCTGGACTGTTGTCGCTGGGTGATGTTGTTCGTTGGCAGTGTAGGGAAGCAAGAGAGAGAGAGAGAGAGCGGGATAGAATTTCTAAAGGTTTTGGGCTTTAATTATTTTATTATAGTTTGAAATATTGTTGGGTTTGGTTAATGGGCTAAGACTTAGTGGGCTAGCTAGTTAAGAATTATAAGTGGGTAAAGGTATGGGTATTTGGGTTTAGTTGGTTAGGTATTAAAAGTTATATAATTTAGGTAGTATATTTTTTAAAAAATAAGAGTTTACTAAAAAAATTTTAAAATATAAATTGACAACACTTTTTACCTAAGGGGTGCGGACGAAAAATTTCAAAGGGTGCGGTCGAAAATTCCAAGGGGTGCGGACGAAAAATTCCAAGGGGTGCGGACGGGATTTTCGACGAAATTTAGCCCTAATTTTTTTTCCCCGAGGGTGCGCCCGCCCACCTTGGGGTGGGCTTGGGTCCGCCCCTGGTCATGTCATAATATCACACCCGACAACTTCCTACAAAAGTATATCTGATTATTTTCAAAGAGAAAAAAACTTTCGAAGAATGGAGTACGCATTGATCTACTTTCCTATATGCAATGCTATTGGTTTTGAAATCGACTAATTTGATATTTGTTATGATTAAACATATTAATTTACTTTACGTGTGCCAAGATCTAATGCATACAAGACACAAGGCGTTAGCACGCAGGGTATTTGGAATCAGCTCATAGAAACTGTAACGGTTGATAATAAAAAATAAACATACCAGTTCATTTTTCCCCTGACTTTGTTCACAATTAGCTCATAGAAACTGTGTTACTGAAAATGTATGACAGTTATGGGACCCGAAATGAATGGTCAAGTTGACTGCAAATAATAAATAAATAAATAACTTGGAAAAAGGGTCTAAAGCAAAGTACAGATTTCTTACATGTGGAATGATGAGATCTTCTTTCACATATAGAAGGTTTTCAACCGAAGTTGTACGTATTTCTTGAAATTCGGGTGCAAGTTGTTGTTGGACAGCACGTATAGTATCGCCTTTTCGAACCTTTAAATTGAAATCAGTATAAAAAATAATGATAACTTAGACATTATATATACCTGCATCACTGAGTGATTTCAAGCGCCTGATCTGCAATGCAATTAAAATATGACTACAAGATATATTTTTAATAGCTCTATACAACGTTAGGTTCTTGTATTATCAATTACTTCTAATCTGCACTTACTCACGTAGCCACTGTTTCCACAACCTTTCACGCTTAGCTTGCTCCTCTGCCTATCTCTCACTGAAGGAGTATGCTTCACACAACGATGGTGAAAATTTAATCAGCTTAAACATAAAAAATATGTCGTGCGCTTAAATGCAATTGGTTGCGTACTTGCGTGCTAGTGAAATTTCTAATCTTATTGCAGGTAGATTAATCAGCTTAAACATAAAAAATATGTCGTGCGCTTAAATGCAATTGGTTGCGTACTTGCGTGCTAGTGAAATTTCTAATCGTATTGCAGGTAGATAATTGCTCATCAATCATCAAGATATTGGAAAGATTAAGCAGTGAATCAAAGCAAGCATGAGTAGAAACTTTGACAAACTCTGTTCCAGTCATATATTTTAGGAAATTTTTACAAGGGTAAAACAGTAATTCAGCTTAAAAGCCTTGTTTAAAAGAACAAGAATGTAACAAGCTTACAGCAGCAAAAGTTCATGTATGCTGTGACGAACTCTAGGCCTGGATCCATGTCAGAGTTCCCATTAACAAGAATTTCCGATATGGGTCACGAAGAAAGATAGAAAACTGATGGTGTCTGAGTCTGTTTACTCTAAGGCGAATGTGACTGTATCGCAGGCGCAAGGGAGCAAGTTCAGGACGATTCAATAGGCTCTTGATTACGCGATGAATATTAACCGAGGGGATTGGAGGTTTATTGTATATATTAAACGAGGTGTGTATCGAGTGAACGTTGAGATCGGATTTGATCTTAAAAACATCATGTTTCTAGGGGACGGATTGCGCTACATGATTATTACCGGTAATCGGAGTGTCGCCAGAGGTTTCACGACCAATAGCACCGCCACCATTGGTAAGATTTCTCAGTTTTGTAAAATGGACCGAACCGGTTTTTTAAACACCCCCCCCCCCCCCCCCCCCCCCCCCCCCCCCACGAAGTTCAATAGAGAAAATACTCATTAGACATAACCTAACAGTCGTAGTTCCGGTCATAAACCAAATTAGATCATCAAATAGAACACAAAAATCGAATTTACAATCACAGTTAACCTAGATGAAGTCAAAATCTAGAAAAGGAAACCATACCAGTGGTAGATTATGAATCTTGAAAAGGTCTCTTATAGCAATCGATCAACCAATTGAAGCCCTTAGATAAATTCAGTGAAAGAAAAGGGTTTAAAAGCAATGGTATCAAATGAAAAAACCATCTCATTTGAATATATATATATATATATATATACTAGTCCTCTACCCGCGCGATGCGGCGGGGGTGGCGATTTACAATAGGATACTCATTTACCGATAGTTTATCAGTCGTTTTGTGATATATTGTATAGTACTTAATTTAGTTATCTTATTCGTTATATGTTTGTATGATTAGAATTATGAATGATCCTGTTGGGACTTTACCATCTGAATTCTGATGATTAATATTATAGGGCATAGGCTTTTGCGATTGGAATTTATGCAGTTATTTTAGCTTAGTTCATTGGAACTATTACATTTGAACCTTATGTTTTCTGAGATTAACAACGTTTCACTTCATTTATCTGCACATATTTTGTTTCTTTGTAGGGCGGTATTGGGGAGTGTAAGTGACTATGTTACTCATCATGCTCACTACACCGTGATGATAGTTAAGAAACCAAAGACATAAACAATTGGTGACCTTCCGCTTGCTATAAGCGTATTCTTTCCACACTCGGGATATGAAAGAGGAATTGGTTTGATCTGTGCATACCCTATCTATACCGTACGGGTAGGGTCGGTTTTAGTTTCGAGTATAGAATTTCGGGCATTAAAAAAACCGGTTCCGAGCTTTTTTACGGGTACGTTTTTTTTGCACCTCTAATTAGGCTAGTCGAAAGATGTGGTAGAAGAGTTCCTCATCATTTCAAGTGTGGAAGTGTTAAGCTTATTTGTACTTTACCAATTGTGATTTGTATTTATGTATTCCTTGTTTTTTTTTTCAATTTATGCAGGTATCACTATTCCATGACAAGATGATCGAGGAATATTTGTACTCAATGGCTTTTATAGTGTGTTGAAAATAACGGAGTTAAAATGACTTTTTGTTGGTCAAACACAATATATGCAGTAGTTATTAAACCGAGTGTTTTTATTTGATGACTTTAAAATAAAGCAACTACATGCCACAAGCAAATATAACTGCTAATTTAAAACATCATTTTTCATTGTTAAAATAGTTGGTTGGGTACTTGGGTTATCAAAGCACAATATAGTAGCTAACATTTCATAACTTGGGTTATCAAAGCACAAATATAACCGAGTGTTTTCATCCACTTGAATCTCCGACATTTTAGGTAAGTTTAATGTAGTAGCTAACATTTCATAAGTTGGAGGAATCCTGTAACTGATGACGTCCCCAATATCCAAATAAATCGGTTCTGTAAACGACCTGCACATTAAGATAAAAAGAACTCAAATACAACGCACTGCATATGATTCAGCTCAAAGTTTATTACTTGAGGAGAGATCTTGTCAGATGTTCGCGTGCAGTTGCCAATGCTTGACTTATCGTCTGCAAAGATAATTTCACAATGTTGAAGCATAAAATAAGAAAAAAAAAACTTATTATCTATTTATTTGTGTGTGTGTGTGTGTGGGGGTGGGGGGGGGGGGGGGGGGGGGGGGGGGTAAGCTTACCTGCTCAGAGAGAGGAGCTCCAGAATCTACACTGTGGCTTGCAACCTTACCAGCAATGACATTTGCATCTGTTTCCAGAATAATTCTGCAAATTATAGTAAATAGATGTTTATAAGTCTTCCAACTGTATAGATCTATAGTTGAAAATTAACAACTAATAATTCTTACCCGCCATCAACAATTTCATCAACGCACAATAAAATGAGATCTAAATTCTCAAGTGCCTCTTTCTTATCCACATTGCCCCTGATACACATGTTCGATAAGAGAATGTCATTGGCTCTCATTGAAATAACAAGCTGACGATGTAAATTCATTGCAAAATACCTAAGCAGTAGACCGACTGCATCAAAGAAACCCTGAAGAACAGTGGATATGATGAGCTCATTTTCATCATCACCCCCGGTAACAAAGAAGTGAAGATCTTGAGCAAACTTGTAAATGACAATGTTGTTCTCAAACATTGCTATCTCAGCTGCACATTAGTACAAGCCAAGCATTACATGCTGTTTAATACAATTAGAAAAGTAAAACTGAAGCTTCTTGATTTCAGCTTTTCATTCTCTGAAAGTTTCTTCAAAAGGGAAAACAGGGAGTATATATATAACAAAAAGTACGCGGATGGTCCCTGTGGTCTACCAAAATTTTGGATTTAGTCCCTAACTTTCCAAAAGTACATGGTTCTTCATTTGTTGTTCTTGGTTCTTCATTTGTGAATGTCCGGCCATTTAATCATATCAATCAGGTATCAAATTAGCAAGGAATAAAAAGGGTTATAAAGCACACCTTCTGTGCGTGCATTTGTCTTCTGAGTCTTGGTAAACACAGATTTTTCAAACGCCTCCTTAGCGCTATTAGTTGGCCAGTCTTCTGAATAGTACTTCACAGCTACACGGTTGCCCTTGGCTAAATGGAGGATCTTGAATAGACTACAGGACAGGAATGAGACATTATACTACAAAGTATGTTTAACGTGCATAATAAAATAAGGAATGACATAATCCAGTAGTTTTGCAAAAAAAAAAAGTTTATTAGAGAAAGACCTCATAGTCACGAACTTGGAGAAACATATCGCCTTTTGCCCCGATTGTCGTCCACAGTTTCCAAATTAAAACTGAAATTTATCAAATCCACACAAACATACTTCAAAAATCACATATTCAAATAAGATTTTCACGTTCCTAAGTTGTGAAACCACATAATTAAACTCTGCATTCATCGAACTGACACCGCAAGAGGCTGAATAAAAGGATCACCAGTACACATACCTTGGAGAGTTCAAGAAGCGCGTTTTCGTGGAAATCGGGGCTACTAAGATCAAATCTCATTTGCAGCTATGTCCATCAACTAAAATAAAGATTGAAACTTTAAAGAAGCCGCCACTTTAAATAACATAATATAAATATGATTTGAAAGATTCTTTTAAGGAAACCCACACAGTTATATTTAAATAAAAAATTACTTAAAAATAGATAAGAAATTACATAAAGTTGGAGATAAGCTAGGCATCGATTCACCAAATTATTATACATTGGGAATCCAAACTCGGCATGCCATATAAAGATGGCCACACTCGGATAAGCCAGCAGCATTTTCCTTGCGTCTGCACATGAAACTCGGACTGAGCCTTCAAAAAATACACCATCCAGACAATTAATCCAGACCTGTTACCAGCATAGAACCAAATAATACATGTCCACACGAAGATCTGATGCAGCCAGCTCTTAACAGCCGTGTATATGCAGTTTAAAGCTTGACCAAGGCCCCGCAGCATCACAAAATCGGACCTGAACTTGGCATATATCATCTGCAATTCCTCAGAGAAGTGGGCCAAAATGACTGAAACATCCAGGTGCTTCAAAACCTTGTAAAGCTGCAGGTGAGGCGATGCTTGAGAGCCCCATACTAACAAAAGGCTATTTTTTCACAATGAAGTTGTGACACCCTTGACATCTCGGCTCTTGAAAAATGACACGGGAAACAGCAAGTACCTGAAGTCATGTACATGTAGGGGGGTAATTCCAATAAATAAAAATATATGACATGAATTTCAGATACAAGCAACAGAAATCCATTCCATTCTGTATGTATACGATGCATATTCAATTTCTACATATCATCAGCAAGGAAATAAAAAAGTTGTACCTTGCTAGTATCTTGAAAAGAGTTGACCCCAGGTAACCTGTCTTCATCAGGGACAAACACTTTCTGTAGAAGAATATCTCCATTTTGAACCATTCTAAGCCCAATTTTGTTTTCCATCTTGGTAGCTTGTAACCCCGGTGCATTCTTCTTTACAATGAATCTGCAACAAATAAGGAAGCACATGAGCATAACTAAAAGTCCAAAACTAAGCCTGGAAATATGAGCGGGTCAAAGCAGATTATCACTCTCTGAATTGAGACAAAAAGAGAACATTATTTTCTTACCCATTTATCTGGTTTGTGTCTTTATTTTTAGCAAAAATGACCAAAATATCTGCAAAAGTGCTGTTTCCGATCCATCGTTTTTGGCCTTCAATGACCCAACCTCCTTCCACCTGAAATTTCACAATCATCACAAGATACAAGAAAAGAATATGAAACCACAAAAAGAAAAAAAGATGATAAATGTGACCTTTGTTGCTGTTGTTCTAAGGCCACTTGCATCACTTCCATAGTCGGGTTCCGTCAAACCCTAACGCAAAACAAACTTAGATAAAGGTAGCAGCACGTATATCTAAAAACAAGCATTAATCTTGAAATGCTTCTAATAATTCAATAAAGAAAAATCAGATTCCTTACCTGGTACCGAGATGAAATCTCGGCTCCATCTTTCTATCCTGGGTCTACTTCGCAGCAAATACAAATCTAAACGATTATTATAAACCCTAACTAAAATCAGAAACAGAACCTGTAACAGAACCTGTAACAAACACCAGTCGTGAATTAGGGCTTCAATAATAGATATGATAAGCAAAAAAACTTAAAAACTTACATTTGAAACTCAGATCGAAACCCAGTTCTTCACATCACTTCACCCTTTTTTCGATTATGATAAAACCTAGACCTCTCAGTGCCTTTACCGTTCAACTGTAGCCCCCTAACAACGATTTCAGAACGGAAATCTTGACAAATTTTTCGATTTCAGAACAGGTTCCTTCATCTCTGGTTCTTCGTCGTTCAATTGAAGAGCGATGGAGAAAGCTAGGGTTCTAGAGCGAGAGAGAAAAGTTGATAATAAAGAACAATAAACAGATCTAAAAATAAAACATCACAGATCTAAAAATCAAACTTGTATACCTGGTGAGAGGTTAGATTCTTCATTGATTTGGTGAAATATTCACCAATCGACTTGAATCGCCTTCGTCTTTTTGAATCGCCAGGGAGAAAGAGAGAGAGAAAGCAGATGGGATCTAAAAGTTGAATGGACGGGGGTGTATGGGGAATTAGGATGAGCGGGAATTGAAAGTTGAATGGACGGTGCAGATCCCAATCCGTGTGATGTGTTTCTTTGAAAATGGACGGTGTAGATCTTAATAAGTGTTTATTTTAGTAAAAGGGTATAAGTGGAAAGTGAAGTTTTCTGGTGCTTAAAAGACTTGTACATCATGCATTAGGGGTGTTTTAAGGAAAATTTTATGACTTTAAGAAGTCCCTCCTATATGCTTTATAAAGTAGTATAGATATAGATATATATATATATATATATATATATATATATCCAAATCAGACCAAAAAATATATATAAGACAGATTGGTTCCACGATATACGTTCATATATGATTGTATGAAATCAAAGTAACCAAGTCAGAATCACACACCTAAATCTCATGGACGAATGGCATAAGAGAAGAGCAAAACTCAGACCTGATAATTGGGAAATCAAGTAGGAACTTTGTGGCTGATTTCAATGGTCGGCTTCTTAATATGAGGGGTCAACAAAAACGGACGGGGCCATTGAAGGAAAGACGATTGAACTGCTGGAATTGATAATCGCATGTGAGTGTAGGGTTCAATTGAATGCGCTGAAGGGAGGGGCAGTTTCACAATTGATAAACTAATCAATCAATTTCGACATTCAATATAGCTTCAAATGAAGGATTTCACAATCAATTGTAACATTAATATACGTTTCATTTGCGTCTTCAGTTCTTCCAACTTTGAAGCAATCATTGAGACCACAATAAATGGAGGGAAAATTTGGGAGCTGAGATGACAAATTAGGGAGACAGCCATGGTGTTGATATGGCGTCTTAAAAATAAGGGGGGAAATTACATATTGAAATGCTTTGTATAGTATATAGATATAGATACATATTAGTCCTAGTGAAATGCTTTATATAGTATATAGATATAGATATTGAATATTATTAGTGTATTTAAAACTAAATTTTTTTATTATAAAATAAACATATAGTTAACTAAATCTTATATTAAAAGTCAACAACAATAATTTCAAGAGCAGATTTTCAATTTTTTTTTTAAAAAATTATTTTAATTTTTTTAAATTTTTTAGTTTAAGTTTTTAATTTTTTAAAATTTAAAATTTATTTGATTATTTAAAAAAATTTAAAATTTAAATTGTTTTAAATTTTTTGTTTTAAAATTTTTAATTTTTTTTTTACTTGTTTTAATTCTTGATTTTTTTAAATTTTATTATTTTTTATTGTTAGCCAATAATGATCGAAACCAATATTGACCCAACCCCATCCTAACATTTTTCATAGAGTAAAATACAAAAAGCGTCCTTTATTTATGCTATTTATTGCAAACTATATCATTTGACTTTAATAAGTAAAAAAACGTGCTTAATGTTTGCAAACCCTTGCAAGTTATGTCCTTTAGTCCTAACACAGTTAGTTTTTATGGTTAAATTTGACTAAGTCAACCCCACATAAGGGTATTTTAGTCATTTTATCCTAAATATTAAAATAAATAATCATAAAAACAATAAATAAAACAATTTTAGAATTATATATGTAAATATACTTATAATACATACGTACATTATTAATCCCTTCTCCTTCTCTCTCTCTCTCTCTCTCTCTAACTATCCTACCACCACTACCTACCCCTACCACCACCACAACTCACCTGCCACCACCATCACCATCACCACCACTTTCACTCTCTCACTCACCAGCTCTCTCAATCTCTCTCTACAATCTCCCCTCTCTCTCTCTAAACTTCCATACCAGATGGATCCATTTTAGCGGGAATAAAACAACAAAAATTAGGGCACAGATCAGGTGTCTTAATTGCATAAACAACTAATTAGCCCGAATAAATAACGGAAATAAAACAACAAAAATTAGAAAACAAACCTAGATGGATCCATTTTAGCGGTTAGGGATTTGAGTGAAAAAGGAGACCGAACATGAGTTTATGATCCCGATTCGAATTGAGTGTAAGCAGAGGTCGATTCCACTCACGGTAAAGCAAACAAACATCGTTTTTGTTGAAGATGTACATCATATGCGCATTGCTGCTGGATGCCGTCGGTACCGGCGGTGATGGACTGATCTCGGAGCCTCCGAAGAACTGTATTGCTGAATTGTAAGGGGTTGATTGGCTACACAATTAATTCAAAGCAAGTCTACTTTAATTCTCCAAAATCCTTGCGACGGTATGGAAGTTTAGAGAGAGAGAGGGGAGAGATTGTAGAGAGAGATTGTGAGAGAGAGCTGGTAGAGTGAGAGAGTGAAAGTGGTGGTGGTGGCAGATCGGTGGTGGTGGCGGTGATGGTGATGGTGGTGGCAGGTGAGTTGTGGTGGGGGTAGGTGGTGGTGGTAGGATAGTCAGAGAGAGAGAAGGATAAGAGGTTAATAATGTATGTATGTATTATAAGTATATTTACATATATAATTCTAAAATTGTTTTATTTATTGTTTTTTATGATTATTTATTTTAATAGTTAGGATAAAATGACTAAAATACCCTTATTTGGGGTTGACTTAGTCAAATTTAACCATGAAAACTATCTGTGTTATCACTAAAGGAAATAACTTGCAAGAGTTTGCAAACATTGAGTACGTCTTTTGTACTTATTAAAGACAAAGGACACAGTTTGCAATAAGTAGCATACAGAAAGGACGATTTTTTTAATTTACTCTTTTTCTTAATAAACTCGTGTTAACCCAAACCATCCTAACTAGAGGTGCACAAAAAACCCGAACCCGGAAAAAAACCTGAACCGGGTATTAAAAAATTGGGTTTTTTTAAACTCGAACCCGACCCTACCCGTAGGGTAGCGACCGGGAACACATATTCTGTTCAATACCCGAACTCGAATTGGGTTTTTTCGTACCCGGTTTGTACCCGGGTTTTCACCGTACCTAGGTTTCCGTAAAACCAGTACATGTGTTTCCGTAATACCCGTACCCGGGATTCCGTAATACTCATAACCATGTTTTAGTAATACCCAGACCTGGGTTTTCGTAATACTCGAACTTGTTGTGTACAATAGCTTTTTTTAACGTTTAGAACTTGTGTGAGGCTTTTTTGGGCAGATTTCAAGGCATACAATATGTATAAATAAAGGTTTCCGTTATATTTCTATGTTTTATGCCAGAAAAAAAATGAATCGAAAAACCCGATCTATACCTGACCAATACCTAAACCATACCCGACCAATACCCGAACCCTACCCGGACCCGGAAATAGGGTATTCTAATACACGAGTAATAAAAACCAGAACCCGGGTACACATGTTATAGATTTTCTGGCCAATACCCAAACCCGACCCGCGTTTGGCCAATACCCGAAAAGTCAAAACTTGGTCACACTTGTACCCGGGTATATACCCGAACCCGGGTATTTAAAAAAACCCGGTTTGTGCACCTCTAATCCTAACACATACCTATCCTAACATTTTTCTTAATAAACTCATCCTAACATTTTTCTTAATAAACTTATTCTAACCCAAACCCATCCTAACTCATATCTATCTTAACCCATGACTCAAACCAGCCCAACCCACCACTTTTGCCACTCTTAATATAAACTGTAACTATCATAATAAAAGTTTATAACAAATGCTAATAAAATTGATGATAATAGTTAGGGGTGGACCCACATAGAATGGGTCGTGGTCCCCGGACCCCAATTTTTTTTAACTAATTAGTAGATCCGGTATATTAAATTTTATGAAGACCCCATAAATACAATTAGGTGGACACCATAGAAGGAAAAAGGAAACTGGTGTAGTGGTAAATCCTCCTCTTTACCAATAGTAGGTCATGGGTTCAATCCTTGTATAGGCCGTTCTTTTGTTTTTTAAATCTAATTCAAACCTCACTTTGATCCGACCCGAAAATTTTAACGTTTTGTTATGAAAATTTTGAATACAAAAAATGGACCCCATTGGAAAAAAATTATGGGTCCGCCACTGATAATAGTTGGCAACCGGTAATTTATGACTCTTAATTACACGAAAAACAAGCGTTAATACGATTAAAAGTAGTGTAATTAGACGTAAATTAACTTAATTAGGCCTTTCCTAGGAACGTCTAACCGGCTTTACGGTGCGCGAATGGTGATTTGCGGAAAATCTGCAGGAACGTTAAACAATAACGAACTGAAACCGAACAAAATACTGACAACGCCGACAAATACGAATTTTATACAAATATTTTATACTTATAAATTTAGTTTTGCGAATTTAACGTGGTTTCGAATATCACAAACGCATATCGATCAAAAAACGCGACTGCAGGAGCGCATCGACAACGAACACGCAAATACCGACTATCGACCCTAATTTACGTAATTTAGTACTAAAATTATATATTACGACAATTTACGACGTTCCGTGGAGCTCGGGTTCGAAAACGGGTTCGTAGTTGCTGACGGGCCACTTAAAACACGGGGATTGGGCTTGTGGGCCTTGGGCCCAAGCCCATTAGGGAAAGCCTAAGTATTTAAAGTGTTTAAACCCTAAATTCCTCAATTTTAATAAGCTGCTTACCTTTGTTTTCTCTCCCACTTCCTATCTTTTCTTTGCTTATTCCAAATACACAAAGACGAAACCTTGTCTTCTTCCTCATAGTGAAACCCTAACTCCCATTTTCTCTACAAAACACAAATACAAAAGAAAACCTTATCAAATCCTCATTTCCCTCAAATCTCAAACACACATATATATGAAACAACTCTCTGCTCCCTCTTGTTCTTCATAAACCGGCACCGGACCCACTTCGGCCGGCTGCCGGCGGTGCTTTTCTCCAGCAAAGACACCCATCTAACATCCTCCCTTACTTACACCTCCCTCACACCCTCATACGCACTCACCTGAAAACGTCTAGAGAGAGAGAGAGCGAAGAGAGAAGAGGGCCGACCTCCTCCTCGTCGGCAACGACTTCGGCCGGCAAAGACGATGATGATGATTATGTCAATGTTGACGACGACCGACGAAGATCACGATGGCCGACAAAGATTTACGGTGCCGGCAAAGGAAAGAAAGAAGAGAAGCAACGAGAGAAAGAGGAACGATGGAGAACGCCATTTTCTGGCAACGATTCGCTGACAGCGGCAGAGCCCAGGCGGCGGTGGTGATATTTGGGTCAGATTCAGTCCGGGTTTGATAGTTTTGATTTGGTTCAGTTCGGATGTTTGAGTTCAAGTATGGAGCGTTTTCAAGTTCAGATTCAGTTTTGGTTCAAAGTTTCGGGAGATTCGGGTTAGTTGGTTCGAGAATGGTTCAGGTCCGGTTCGGGCTCAGGGTCAGATTTAATAAAGTATGATGATACATATCCCTTATATGCATTAATAAGCTAACGAAAGTCAAATATTGCATGATTTGAAAGCCGAATGAACGAATGTTTGTAAGCTTACCGTGTTACAATTATGATGACATGTATGGATAGGAGTCATGTCAATATAGGGGCACAAATATGGAAGCGCCACGGGTCGAAGGTAAACACGGAAGCTATGTGTAAATTCGGACGCACGAGGCAAGTAAACTCCCCGACTCCCTCCTTAGTAGTAAAAGAGGTTATTTGTATGATGAATGTTAGAAATTATGCAAGATGCTTTTTATTGACATTGGTAACAAGTAAGGAGCACTAAGGAAGTGATTTCTGAATCACTTCCTAGACCATTTTAGAAAGGCTATATGCGAGTCACTTAAGTATGGTAATCTAAGTTTATTTAGGATTTGGTTATTAGAGGTGATGGTGTTTGCTAAGAAGACCGAACGAGTTAAAATAAGAGTATGTTTTATTACGTAACGTTAGTACACGTAATGATGATGGTAATATATATATCCGGTTAATGTAAAAGTGTCATAGTATTAAACATTAAGCGAGTAAAAGTTGGAAACTTGACATCAAATAGTTGGTACATGTCAATTGAGTTAAGAATGAATAAACGTGTGAGATTTTATCTTGTGTTGAGAAGAGAAGTGGTAAAAACACTACAATTTTATGTAGTTTATTTCTCTCAAAACAATATATATTTGTGCTATTTATTGTTGTTAAAATAATGTTGTTTTTATGCAAATTGAGTTGCCAAAATAGTGCAGAATTATGATGTTTATTGTTGTTAAAATAGTGCAGTTTTTATGCAAATTGAGCTGCCAAAATATTGCAGAATTATGCTGTTTATTGTTGTTAAAATAGTGCAGTTTTTATGCAAATTGAGCTGCCAAAATAGTGCAGAATTGTGCTATTTATTGTTGTTAAAATAGTGCAGTTTTATGCAAATTGAGCTGCCAAAATAGTGCAGAATTGTGCTGTTTATTGTTGTTAAAATAGTGAAGTTTTTATGCAAATTGAGCTGCCAAAATAGTGCAGAATTGTGCTGTTTATTGTTGTTAAAATAGTGCAGTTTTATGCAAATTGAACTGCCAAAATAGTGTAGAATTGTGCTGTTTATTGTTGTTAAAATAGTGCAGTTTTTATGCATTTTGAGCTGCCAAACTAGTGCAGAATTGTGATGTATATTCCTGTTAAAATAGTGCAGTTTTTATGCATATCGAGCTGTCTAACTAGTGCAGAATTGCGCAGTTTATAATGTGTGTGAGTAAGATGGTAAAGGAACGAGCTAAGTTGTGGATATCTATATATATATATATAATGCATATGGAATAAGTTACTTTCTAATAGTTGGGACTCATAGGTGTTTATGATTACAAGTAAGAATGCACGCTATGTCGTATGTACGTGGTCTATTTGTATGGAAGCTTGTAATTAGCATACCTTAGTAAACCTTGGGATGATTTAAGTGATTTATAAGGGTTGTACGTTTGTACGTGGGTACGTAATCACATGTGGAAGTTCACGTATATGAATACATGTGTGTTTGTGCCTGCGTTTGAAGTAGGATTCATTGCTTATGAGCGAACGGAACTTGGGTATGTGTTCGTACAACTTAAATAAGTTGAAGCGTTAAGTTACTAAACCGTTGTCTTGAGTATGAAATGTGATTGTAGGTACTCTATTAATGTCTTTACCTAGGTAAAGGAATTGGAATGCGTGAAAGTACATGGAAAGCATATTCGTAAGGATCAGTATGGGAAGAAGGAACGCGGACTGTTTATTAATCATGTATGTTTAGTTTAGGAATGATGTCATTAGATCTAACCGATGCACATGTATGTGGTGAATGCAAGTTGCGTGGACTTAGCATCATTATGAAGGATAGAAAGATTGAAGATCGAGTCAAGAGCAAGGATTGTACGGAAGAACAGTCACGTGGTTTTAATTATGTAATGTTTTATAATGGAAGTAAATGTAAACATTTCCTTTTAGCAAATGTTTCAAATTTGAAATATTGGTCTTCATGTATGTATTGTGTTTAAATTATAAAGAAATTTTAAAACTCGTTTCTCCGCTGCACCGTTTTTATGAAATTGCGTGTTAGGGCGTTTCAACGGGTCAACCCCGGTCAAAATCAGCAGCTTCGGGTTTCGCTTCGAGTTCGGGTCAACCACGGGTCAAACGGATCAGTTTTGGTGCTCGGTCAAATTCGGTCAAACCGAGTCAACTCGGTCAACCCGGGTCAGACCTGGTCAACTCAGCCGACTCGGTCAAACTGAGTCAACTAATCAACTCAGTCGACGAAAACGTCACGGAGATTGGTAAAGAATTAGCGACGTGATTCATTATTTACGTTGTTATATAGTTTTTATTTATTCGTGAAATCGAGCTTAAACCAAACCAAATCGAATATTATTCATGTTTACATAACGCGTATATAGTTAGACATATATTTTGTTCCAATTGTTGTTGAGTTTTGAAAATTATAACGACAACTTGTGTTGTTGGGGTAGTCCAAAAACAGATGAAACTCTGCCCGTTTTTCGAGAAAATCCGTAAACGAAACGTGTTTTTTTATAAAACAAAAACTATCGATATTAAGTAACTTTTAATAAAAACAAATACAAACGTATATTATTTTCGACGACACCTATTCAGATTCGAAGTAAATTATGAAACCAATATAATTATCACAATTGTTTTAAACAAAACGACGATTCGGAAATCATTTATAACAATAAATATAGTTATTATATTTATCTTAAATATCGAAAATTCGAAAAGTCTTTTACAAAAATAAATATAGTTTATATATTTATTTCAAAAATCAAACAAATCGGACTCTTTTACAATATAAATATATATATATATATATATATATATATAGTTACTTACATTTACATCAAACAACTCGAAATCTTTTATAAAAATAAACATAATTAGTTATATTTATTTCAAACGACTAAAACCCGGGAACCTTTTATAAACAAATGCAATTATTTATATTTAGTTTAAACATCAAAAACCCGGAAATTCCTTATAAAATAAATATAATTATTATATTTATTTTAAACGCTGAAAATTCGATGATTCTTTTATAAAATAAATATAATTATTTATATTTATTTCAAACGTATTGTAATCGGCAATTATATAAGATAAATATAATTTTGATTTATATTTATTTTTCATTGAGTGTCCACAACTCAAACACTTTATAAAATAAATATAACTTTTTATATTTATTTCAAATGCCTAAACGGCATACAATATATCAACATACGAGTTTGTAATATATCATTTTCATACGAATTTTCGTTACGTACTCGCACGACAAATCAGAACGACTAATACGATACCGTAAATATATTTTATATTTTTATATAAATATATACATTCACTATACTTTTCGGAAGCTAAGTGTTTTCCAAGAATTAAAAATTATCACCGACATAATGAAACTTAACAAGTATATCTTTTTTCGTTTCTTTCTAGTAAACAACTTACCGTCGAATCGTTCGGTTAACAATTCGGTAGAGCTCGGTGACACGTGGTTTAACTGCATCTTTTAGTAGAAACTTATAAGTTATTCCGTTTTAGGAATGTCTTAGATTTCATGCTAGCGAGTCACCTCTGGAAACGACATCATAGAGTCACATTTAGCTAGCTTTGCACAAGGATATCAAAGTGAGTTCATAATCCAACTTTTCTTATGGTTTTACATTTTTATAAATGTTTTTCGGGGTGGAAAGACATGCACGTTTTGCAAAAACATACAAGGGTTTTAATGAACAAAAATTTCATATTTTTAAAACATTCTACAAACAAGTTTTAACTAACACAAATGATTTGTGATTTTCATTAAACTCAAATGGTTTACGAAAACTTATGCAAAACGTACCGGTTTTTTTCAAAAAAAAAAACATAAGCATTTACGAAACATGCATGAGCTAAAGACACTAGTTGTCACACCCCGTTAAACCGATTACATCAGAGCCGGGTGTGATCCGAATGGTATCTTCATTACACAGTGGAAGTAATTGAGCTAAGACTTCTAAACAGTTAAACGCCTGCTAAGTACTCGAATCCTCATAGGTTCTCCTATTCCAACCGTTCCATAGTTTGAAATTGGGACCTGAGAAAGAAACATGCGAAAAATCAACATAAAGTTGAGCTAGTTCATAGTTTGTTTGTTTTGTATCAAATGCATCTTAAAATATTTGAAAACTTGCATTTGGAAACCGGTTTGTGAGATCATAGTATCCCAAAACATTTGAAATGTCATATCTGTATATCGGTAATGAAATCTTTGTGCATTGCACGAGAGAGAATGGGCCGAGCCCAAAAGAATCTTTGTAAGTAGGACCAACCCGTCCTCTTACTTGTACATAAGTTGAAAACGTTTACAAAGTTTATAAGTCCATTTATTTTTGAGTTTGCATCAAATGAATCTTAAAAACATTTGAAAATCCGAGTATCAATAACTGGTATGTTATGTTTTCTGTTATCTTTGTAAACAGGTATAGAAATCATTGTATGTAGGATGCCTATGGAATCTAAGGATCAATCAGTGTGTGGCTAATACACTGACCTATGCCATAAGTAAGTAACCGAACCGAAACAACTTTGTTATCAATTGGGATCACAAAAGCACTCCTAAAGGGTTAACAAACCCGGAGTGGAGCGCGCCTCAAACTCCATAGGTCTATACCTTTTGCACTTGGTCACTAAGTGATTAATGGTTACTAATGTCATCCTCCTACTTGCGCACAGTGATCTGTTATCATCTAATTTCATAGCTACATATCTAGTATTAAAATATGTGTGTTATTGGGCCTTGCCCATGTCCTTGGGCCCCTGCCCATGTCCTTGGGCCTTTGCCCATGTCCTTAGGCCTAGCCCACGTCATTCATGTTAATAAAACTCATGCATGTTTCGAAAAACACTTATGTTTTTATAAAACATGTATGTTTAACATGATCTTTTTGTAAACCATTTGAGTTCGTTGAATTCTTGTCGCGAAATGGTTTATAAATATGTGATATTCATTTATCGAAACCTTGTGTGATTTTCAAAACTTGCATGTCTTCCCACCCCCGAAAACATTTATGAAAATGTAAAACTAGAAAAAGTGGGGGTTATGAACTCACCTTGATATTCCTGTGCAAAGCTAGCTAAGAGTGTGATGCTGTAGTGCTATGCAGTTAATGCGGTAAAATATCGGATATCGGTAAAGGACCGATATTTGAAATATAGGTTATCTCGGTGAGATATCGGTGGGATATCGGTAATTTTAATATAATGGAGAATTTATATATATAGCAATTGAACACCAATAATTCAGTGATATATCGGTTATATCGGTCAAATATCGGTGATATATCGGTTATATCGGTCAAAAATCGGCAATATATCGGTTATATCGGTCAAATATCGGTTAATATCGCCGATTATATCGGTACCGATATTTTGACCGATATTTGACACCGATATTTTACTAAGGGACCGATATGACCGATATAACCGATATATCACCGATATTAACTGCATAGCTGTAGTGTCATTGCATGAATGTGAACTCGCTAGCGTGCAAATAAAGCATTCCTAATCAAGGAATAATTATAAGTTTCTAACTAAAATGACATAGCTAACTACGTGTCCGAGCTCTACCGAATCGTTAACTAAACGACTCTAAGGTAGTGTTATCTTAACTTAGAATAACCATTCTATGGTTATTTGATCCCGTTTATAATCGGGATAAAACTAAGTCTCGAGATCGACTTAGTTTTCAAGTGATTAAGATATATATATATATATATATATATTCAAATATAAATATATACTTGCGATGTCGTGTTGGTCGTCGTGAATAGACATACGTAGGTAGATAGCGGTTCGTGTCGTCGTAGTTTTCGTAAGATGGAAATAAACGTGTGTGTGTATATATATATACATATATTTTAAGTCATGATGTTTGAAATATAAACTCAGAATTCAGTCGTTTGAACTAGATACAATAACTATATTTAGTTCGTAAGAAAGTTTAAAATCAACATTTAAAATAAATAGAAACTTCATATTTATTTTATGAAAATGTTCTAGTATTTCGAATTATTGGTGTTTTGAAATAACATAAATAATCATGTTTATCTTATATAAATGTCGAGTTTCGTTAGGTAGTAAATTATGTTTGTCGAAATATTATAACTTTGTTTTGAAATTCATAATATGATACACTTTATGTTTACTTTGAAGATGAATATACTTTGACGTCGTTTAGGAATTATAAATGTTTCATAGATCGGATTTTTACGGAAAACGGACAGAGTTTCCTCTGTTTTTGGACGATCCCGACAATCAAAGTGTCGATATTTTTTTTTATCAAAATTCAACAATTTTCAATAACAATTCAATAATACAATCAATCAATATACAATTTTCGTCAAGTATTTCAAAATGTAAACTAAATTATAAGCGTTTTGATCGGTCGAGCTCGATTCGCGTAGTCTAAAGATCTAAAAACTATATCAATCTAAAACTAATTTTCGCGTCGTTAACTTTACCGGGTCACGTGTTGACTGGTTTTGACTACGTTGACCGGGTTTGACCCGTGTTGACCAGTTGACCGAACCCAAATCTGACCCGTTGACTGTTTGACCACGTTTGACCGGCTTTGACTGTCGAACCTAAACCCGAACCGTGTGAAACCGTAAATTGAATTCCATCTAAATAAAACCCGAACCGCTCCTGTCACGAATTCGAGCCAAACTGAGGCGTTATTAACCAGAGAAAGAAGGAAAAAAATAACAATATAGTGTGACAGAGCTCACCGAAGTTCTTTCGCAAAACCCACCGCCGCACCCCCTGTACCTCTGGTTCATCTTCCTCCCCGATTATCACCGGAAAATCATGAAGAAACAGAAAATTAAAAACTAATAGATTGTCTGAATATGAGATAAGTGGAGGTGTGTTACCGATCTTGAAGAACCAAATAATCGGGTTTAGGCCGGAGCCTGTAAACGAGGGTTTGGATCTTGTGAGAGAACTTGGGGGACAGTCCTGCAAAACAGAAAACCGTTAGGCTCGCCGCAGAGATGGGAGGGCCCCTCTGCGACCACCCTCCGGTGTGAGGATAAGTATTGGTAGAGAGAGAAAGTAAAGAGAGAAAGTAAGGACGAAGGTTCAGAAAATCGTACTTGGCTTTGTACTTGATGGGGTATTTATAGTAGTCAACTTAGATGACATCATCCGTCCAGACGCACTTGAATGGAGGTTCGTCTTCGGAGGTTCTTGATATTGGACGGACATTATTCGGATGTACGTCCAAGTGGAGTCTTGTTCGTCCTAGGAATCATGTCCGGCCTCGGACATGTATCTTCAAGTCCCCCAGTTTGGTAAGTCTTTGTAAAAACTTAGCAAACTATTATTTCAAGTTTTTTGTCCTATTCAGATGACGTGTCGCCTGCTGGAGTGGTTTTTGAATTGATGACGTGGCATTATTTGAATGGCGTGGGTGACCTTCATCGTTTCGACCGTCAGTCACCTACTGGTGACCGTAGCGAACCCTTCGTTGGGAATCGTGGGAGGTGACGGTTGATAAGATGGCCCCCCAAACCGACTCACTTTTTCTATAAATTGGGTTTTCACCACTTCATTTTTACCCTTTCTTCCTCTCTTTTTTCGTCTTCTCTGCTGTTATCCTCTTTACTCTCCTCTTCTTCTTCACAGAAAGGTGCGTCCCTTTTCTTTTTACTTTTTAAGGTTATGGCTCCTGGTAAGGAGAATCTTTCGGAGAGCGTGAGCGTGCTTACCCAACGGTAGTTGGATAAGTTCATTAGAGATTATAGGATTCCCCTGGATCTTTACCCGGTCCTTCCCTCCGAAAGGGAAGCAATATATCCGTTCCGTCAAGGGAAGTTTCCCTTTTATACTCGCGTCTGCAATTTCGCAAATTATAGGGTTCCTTTCTCTCGTTTCTTGATTAGGGTTTTACAATATTTTAGGGTCCATATTTGTCAGGTTAACCCCTTCGGCCTTAGCCGTATTAACCATTTTGAAATTTCTTGCCGAGCCTTAGATCGGAAACCGGACCTGAACGTTTTTCGTTATTTTTACGAGTTTATAACGGCCGGAGATTGGTATACATTTGCACACCGAAAGAATGTCCCTTCCCCATCCTCCGGTGAGCGATCTAGCCTAAAAAATTGGAAAGACAACTTTTTCTGGCTGGATGACCGCTGCCTTCCGGAGGATATGAGGTGGCGCTTCAAGGATCAGACGATGTCCTTTGATGAAGACTTTGTTTATGACGAAAGTCTTGTCCGTGCCCTGATTGAGCATAAATCTCCCATCCGTCCTCTTTCCGAGCATTTACTTTGGTTAGGTCGAGTTAGTTTTACCTGGGCCCGAGGGGATAGGGAATGGCCGATTATTCACCGAAAGCGTGATCGTAAGTTCCGGCCCTTTGCCTCCCCTTCGGTCACTACTCCTTGTTTGTTTTGCTAACCCTCCTTTTCTATTTTGGAAATGCAGGTACCGCAATGTCTTTACTCGATGCTCTGAAGGTTCCAAGCGCGGATGTGTTTGATTTTGACTTTGAGGAACAAGGTGAAGAAGACGTTCCGTTTATGAAACAGATAGCACCTTCGGCTCATCCCGTCCGCCCACAGGTGAATCTGAATGTGACCGGGCCATCTGCTGCCGAAGCAACATCTTCCATTCCTCAAGATGTGCCCGAACAGGTTGTTGTGGAGACTGCTTCCTCTACTCCGAAATCAACGAGGGAAGCTGTTGGCTCGTCCGGATCTCAATCTGGCAAGAGATCGTTTCTTGATGATGTGGATGATGACCCGGAGGTACGTGAATTAGATGAGGCCCTTCAATATCGACCTTCTTTGAAAAGCAAGAGCATTGCACCGGGTGTGGATTTAAAAGTTCGCTCTCGTAAAAGGAAAACTGAGACGATGCTGATACGTTCTACCGATCCTCTTCCTTTGCCTCAATCGAAGAAATCAAAGAGGGATTCTCATTCCGAAGGTAATGTGATGGCAGAATTGGATGAACATCTTACCGGAGGTAGGTTTTCTAGGGAGGAGGCCGTATTGGCCCGTAATAAACCAACTCCTGTCTATTCAGGTGGCTTCGTACCTGATAGTGAGGTGGAGAGCATGGAAATGGAGAATCCGGTGATTACGGATAAGGAAAAAACTCATGGTGAGCCGAAGGTGGTGACTTTTTCAGGTACGCATTTGGGCTCATCCTTGGGTCCGGACTGTTTTGCAGATGATGAGGAAGATCAAGTATCTTCGCTTCCCTCATCTTGGTTCGGACCTGAGTTGATGTCCTTTTTTCGATATGCAGATTTGTTTTCGGATGATATGGAGATTGACCAAGCAACTGCCGAAGAGAAATTCATTCCTGATTGGGATATCCGGAACAAAGACTCCGTGATGGATACTTTGAATGCCAGGACTATGCTCTTCAATATCAACACTCCGATAGATCATGCAAGGAGTCGGAATATGAAGAACCCAGATTTAGGGGCTGCGGTTTTGACTAATCAAGCCCAATCAAACATCTTTGTGACGGAGCTATATCGCCGATGGGTAGAAGCGGAATCGGTTAGGGAGAATTTGGAGAAAGAAACTCGCTCTTTGAAGCGGAAGGTTTCAAGGTCTCCGGATGCGGAGAAGAAGATAAACCAGCTGACCCTCGATCTTCAGACTCAGCAAGAGAAGGTTAAGTCCTTGACTGCTCAGAATCAATCGTCTCAGGCGACTGCTGCTGCTGCTGCGGAAGAGAGGGATAAGATTTCTTCGGAGTTCAAGGCTTTCTCCGAATCGATGAAGCTGAAGGATGAAGAGCATAAAATAGTTTTGGCGAAGATGGAGGAATCTCTCTCTAAGGCTCGTCTTGCTTATGAGAGTATGATGGCTGGTACGTCTTTTTTCTTGTTTAGTTGTCTCTTTATTTCTCTTGTTTTTCTAACACTTTTTCCAGAACGGGATGCGCTTAAATCAGGGGTAGCTGATTTAAAGGACCGCATTGAGGAGATGAAAGGCAGTGAAGAGAATATGGAAGCGGAGAATGCTTCTCTGAGAGCTAAAGTGAGCGATCTTCAAGAGACAAAAGTCTGGATGCTTTCGGAGGGGGCCAAGCTTTTGGCGAAAAACATCCATAAAGGTAAGGAGATGACTGCTGCGGTGGCTGGGGTTAACAATGCAATGAGCGCGGTGGGAATCAACTCCGGCTTGCATGCTGGTTATGTTCATGCCTTACAGAAAAAGACCCCTTATAAGGATGTTCCCCTACTGAATCGTCAAGCTACGGAGGAGCTTAAAACAGCGGTTGCTTGCTTTGATACCCTTACGTTCCCGGTGATAGAGGATCTTCCGAAGCTTAGCGATGCACCCCTTGACGAAATTAAGAAAGTTTTACGTTTTGCAAACGACGATTCTCCGAATGAGTAAGGTGGACATGCCCGGCTTCTTGGGGTATGCACCTTGGAAGTTTAAAATTGATTCAGTTTTTTGGAAGGTGGACATGTCCGGTAACTTGGGGCATGCACCTTATGTGGGATGAATGTAATGATGCTTTTACCAATGTTTGAACAATTATCCTTTGTAAATGACTTTGTAACTTCCGATTTATACAAATCCGGTAGTTTTTTTGATGTAATCACTTGTCTATGCATGCGTCCATGTTTTGTGTTTTACATTTTCTTTTGTTTCTTGAACGTTCATTTTAAAGGCACGGATCCGATTTATTTTACTTAGGATAATTTTTTGAATGAAGGCAAAGTACGAGCGAGACCAGTTCGTCCTTACCTTTTAGGGTTAGCATCCCTAATTCGGCCGAATATTAAACTTGTGTTGCAATGTTGTTAAAGATAGAAAAATTTATTCTATTTTCTTATCCGGAGTAATGCTTCTCCGATTGACATGGTAAAAACATTTTATGCAATCCGTGGGTAAAACCCTCCACGGTCTTTTGAATTTATAATTTATCTGGTGCGGGCATAACCATCCGCATTACAGGAAAATAGAAGAGTGACGGAAGCCGTAGCTTCCGTGTTACAGTCTTATTTTAAGATAGGAAACTTTAAAGAAAACACTTTTTAAGGTGAGCTCCGTTCCATGTGCGCGGAACGAGGGTCCCGTCCATTTTCTTGAGCGTATATGCACCGTTCTTTCCTGCGGTGTTGATCAGGTACGGACCTTCCCATCTTGGAGCCATCTTTCCAGTGCCTTCAACCAAGCTTGCTTCATTACTCCGCATGACATAGTCCCCGACTTTGAACCGTATCTCCTTCACTTTTGAGTTGTAATGTTTTTCCAACTCTTGTTTATATTTCGCCTCTCGGATCGCCGCGAGCTCTCTCCTTTCTTCGGCTAGATCCAGGTTCAGAAGGAGTTCTTACTCATTTTGTTCTTGACTCAGCTGCATGCGGGGAGTAGGTATCCCTACTTCAGCGGGAATAACTGCTTCGGTACCGTATGTTAGGCTGAAGGGAGTTTCCCTGTTGCTCGTTTTCGGCATTGTTCGGTGGGCCCATAGGACGTGCGGGAGTTCATCCGCCCATGAGACGCCTTCCTTCCCCAAGCGCTTTTTAATGCCCTCCACAATGCTGCGGTTGGCTCTTTCTACTTGCCCGTTGGCTTGGGGATGGGAAACCGAAGCAAAACTTTGTTCAATACACATTCTTTCACACCATGTCTTGAATGGTTTTTCGGCGAACTGTTTCCCGTTATCACTGACTATGCACATCGGCATTCCGTATCTGCACACTATGTTTTCCCAGACAAATCTCAGCACTTGCTCCCCTGTGATGGTCCGGAGGGGTTTGGCCTCGACCCATTTTGTAAAATAATCAATGGCAACCAACAGGAACCTTACCCCTCCGGTGGAAACAGGGAAAGGACCCACAATGTCAATCCCCCATTTCTGGAAAGGCCATGCCGATGTTACCGGAACGAGGTTGTTCTTGGCTCGAGGCTAATGGGAGCGTGCCGTTGGCAGTCTTCACATGATTGAAGTTTGTTCACCGCGCTCTGATGCATACCCGGCCAGAAATATCCGGCATTCATTACTTTAGCTATGACCATCCTGGGTCCGGCGTGGATGCCGCATATTCCCCAGTGGATTTCTCTTATGACGTAGCTGGCTTCTTCTGGTGTTAAACATTTTAAGAGCGGACCTAAAAAGGTCTTTCGGTAAAGTTGCCCATCGTGGATCTGATACTGCAACGCTTTGACCTTTA
Source organism: Helianthus tuberosus (assembly GCA_030545235.1). Taxonomy (NCBI): domain Eukaryota; kingdom Viridiplantae; phylum Streptophyta; class Magnoliopsida; order Asterales; family Asteraceae; genus Helianthus; species Helianthus tuberosus. Next base: position 132,772,065 of record CM060353.1, on the reverse strand, counting down.
ACTTCCGAGCCTGAGATTTGTCTTCCGGGAGAGTCCCCTCTTTCAGGTAATCCACAATCGGAGTCATCCAGGATTTTTCTATCACAGAGACGGACATTACCGACTCCGTCTGTTGGATGGCCGGGGCTTGCAAGGTTTCAACTAAGACTTCTTTGGATAGATGACAAAATGCTACGGATGCGAGTTTACTCAGGGCATCGGCCTTTTTGTTTTTGCTCCGCGGTATGTGTACTATCTTGCAAGAGTCAAAAGAGGAGATTAAACTATTAACTTGCTGAGAGATACCGGACCATGTTATCCTCTCGTGCCTCGTACTCTCCGCTGACTTGATTGGCTACCAACAATGAATCAACATGTGCTAGTACGGAGGTTGCGCCGGCTTTGGCAGCGGTTTGGATACCTGCAAGGAGAGCCTCGTATTCTGCTTCATTGTTTGAAGTTTTAAACTCGAATCGTAAAGCATAAGTGTACTCTATCCCTTCTGGATCAATAAGGATTAACCCTGCCCCCGACCCTTCTTTACTTGAGGCTCCATCCGTATACAAGTTCCATACTTTTGGTAGGACGGATTTTTCTTTGGTGCTCTCTCCGGTCGGAACCTCCGTTAGGAAATCTGCTACCGCCTGGCCTTTCACCGGTCCTCTGGTACGATAGGTGATGTCGAAAGCGCTGAGTTCAATTGCCCATTTAGTGAGACGTCCGGAGACCTCTGGCTTTCTAAGAATTTGTTGGATCTGTAGATCTGTCTGCACTTCTATATTGAAAGCTTGGAAGTATCTTCGGAGGCGTCTGGAGGCATGTACCAATGCAAGTGCTAACTTCTCGATCATCGGGTACCGGGTTTCATAATCTTTCAGGATGCGGCTTACGTAGTAGACCGGGATTTGCGCTTGATTCCGATGCACTACGAGTACTGCACTTATAGAAAAATGGGAGGCGGAGAGATATACCGTGACAGTTTCTCCGGTAATTGGAGCGGTTAGGGTGGGCAAGGATCCAAGACAAACTTTTAGCTCCTGAAATGCCGAATCGGCTTCTGGCGTCCATTCTATTTGGCCTTTTCCCGTTCGTTTTTTCAACACATTCATGAAAGGAATGGAGCGATCAGCCACTTTTGAAACAAAACGATGAAGAGCAACGAGCTTTCCGTTTAATGACTGAATTTCCTTGACAGTTTTCGGAGGTTGCATGGAGACTACCGCTTTAATTTTATCCGGATGTGCCTTGATTCCGGACTGGGTTATCCACACACCGAGAAACTTCCCTTCTTCTAAACCGAAAGAGCATTTTTTTGGGATTAAGCTTAAGATTGATACTCCAAAGCCTGGTGAAGGTTTCGAGTATGTCATCAATCATGTTATCTTCGGCCTGACTTTTTATGACCAGATCGTCCACATAAATTTCCAAATTCCTTCCGATCTGGTCCTTAAATGCCTTATCCATCAACCTCTGATACGTGGCTCCGGCGTTTTTTAATCCAAACGGCATTTTGGTATAACAATAAAGCCCTTCGTTGGTTACGAACGCTGTCTTATCCTCGTCTTCCAAAGCCATCTGTATCTGATGATAGCCTTTGTATGCATCCAAGAAGCATTTAAGGCGGAAGCTGGAAAGGGAATCAATCTTTAGATCGATCTCTGGTAAGGGATAACAATCCTTCGGACATGCGTTGTTTAGATCGGAAAAGTCTACGCACATTCTCCAGGTTTTATCTTTCTTGGTTACCATTACTGGGTTAGAAACCCAGGTCTGGTAGCGTACTTCCCGGATGATTCTGGCACTTAACAACTTTCGCACATCTTCGGAGATTGCCTTGTTTCGAGCTGGAGCCATGTTTCTTTTTCTTTGAGCTACTGGCTTTGCTGAATGCGACACTTTCAGCTTATGTTCAGCCAAACACCGAGGAACTCCCACCATATCGGAGGTTTGCCAGGCGAATACATCGAGAGAATTAGATAAAAGCTTCCACAACTTCTTTTTAGTACGTTCAGGAAGTTGAGCTCCGACTGCAATTTTTTGCTTTGTCGTATTTCAGCTACGCAGATCGTTGATTCGGAGTGCAGAGTTGCCACTCCTGCTTCGGTGGGAAATTTTAACGATCCATGAATGGTAGAACTGATGATACCAAAGGCACACATACCGGGCCTCCTTAGAATAACATTATGGATGGACCTTGCTTCAACCACTAGATATGTCAAGCTGACTGTTCGGACCAAACTTCCGTCTCCTAACGTTGTTGGCAAAGTAATTTGCCCTATGGGTTGTACCACCTCTCCGGAGAAACTTACCAGCGGCATTGAAACTTGAATCAATTTTGCCTTGGTCTGTGGAGCTAGTTGCTGAAAACACTGCTTATACATGATTTCGGTGGCACTTCCGCTGTCAACATAAATTCTCCGGACCTTGTGACCTGCTATGATTGCGGACACTATGATTGGTCCATCCTTGATTTCTTCTGGATTGATGGGAGGAAAAGCAATGGGTTGTTGCATCCAAGCGGCCATGTAGTGATTGGATCGCTTGATGCCTTGATTATCTGCTCTTCTGATCATACAAATCGCTGGCTGGTTGTTCGGATTATCTCCCAAATTTCCCGAAGATTTTCCTTCCTTCACTTCTTTCACTAGGTGCGACAGCTTTCCGGATCGCACTGCTTTTTCTATTTCTTGTTTCAGGGACCAGCAATCATCTGTGTTGTGACCTCGAGCATGATGGTAATCACAGTACTTCTTGGAATTCTTATCACCCGGGTTTCGGAGTTTTGGCGGAGCAGGGAAGTTTGCCCCTTCCGCACTGAGAATTTCACTGGGAGTTTTGGAAAGATCTGATAAGTTGTAAAACCTTGACCCGGAACTTCTTCCGCGCGGAGGTCTGTCATTCCTGCTGTAGGGGTGCGAACGTCCCCTATTCCCAGATGGGGTTTTATCAAACACCGACCCACCGTTTTTCTTCCAAGAAGACATTTTGTGATCTGTCTCCGGAGCTGGGTTACATGCATTTTTGCCTCGAGCAAAAGCTCTGGCTCGCTCCATGAGTACCTCCATTGTCTTTGGGAGATTTTCGTGTAGTTTTTCAACCAACTGATTGTTCCGGACTCCGTGACAGAATCCGGAGATCCTCAGCTGATCAACTACTCCACTGATCTACATACTCTCCCGGTTAAACCGGTCAATGAAACTATCCAAAGATTCTCCGTCCTTTCTCCGAATGTTGTGAACTTCGGTGATTTCTTTGGAGTAGTGCCTTTGCTGGCTAAAATTCTGGAGAAATAATCTTCGGAACTCTTCAAAATCGTTGATCTCACCCTCATTCAGCGCATCAAACCACACTCGAGCAGCTCCGGTTAGTGTTTGCGCGAACATGAAACACCACGCTGGCATCGGCCACTGTTCTACTCGTGCGGCTCCATCGAAATCGAACATATGATCATCTGGATCAGTTGTACCATCATACTTTTTTACTGTAGTTGGCCTTTTGAGCTTCGGAGGAAGCTTGGCATGTGTGATGCGAGCGCTAAACTTTGACTTGGCAGTCATGGAAACTGGGTGATATGGTTTGGTGAGTTCCGGATCATTAACTACGTCCATCTGTGCTTCATTTCGTATTGCCATTGCTGGCGATGGTCCGGAAGAACCCTGGACGTATCCAGTGTAAATTTCCGAGGTGACAACTGTGGAAAAAGCAGGAGGGGTGAACATTGTAGGACCCATGGTCCTTACCGGAGCTTCTTCTTGAAACAACCTGGTTCGTAAACCGAGGATTTGTTCATCTCTAGCCTGTTGTGCTTTCAATCGCCGCAGAAGGCTTGCATTTTTGGATAGAAACTCCGCGTCGAACTCAGATGTTTGCGAAGTAGGGATTAGAACAAATGGCAAGGTTGTTCCCGGCCCTGAGCTTAAAGCGTCTGAGGTTATGGAAACGGTACTTGCTGGTGCTGTAGTTTGTGTACTAACAGTTGTAGATCCCAGATTCACAGAACCTGAGGCCGCCATTTGTCAGTTCTTTGCTCAAGAAATTCACCAGAGTGAAGGACTAAGAGCTTTGAGATCGGATGGCGCCAATTGAAGAACCAAAGAATCGGGTTTAGGCCGGAGCCTGTAAACGAGGGTTTGGATCTTGTGAGAGAACTTGGGGGACAGTCCTGCAAAACAGAAAACCGTTAGGCTCGCCACAGAGATGGGAGGGCCCCTCTGCGACCACCCTCCGGCGTGAGGATAAGTATTGGTAGAGAGAGAAAGTAGAGAGAGAAAGTAAGGACGAAGGTTCAGAAAATCGTACTTGGCTTTGTACTTGATGGGGTATTTATAGTAGTCAACTTAGATGACATCATCCGTCCAGACGCACTTGAATGGAGGTTCGTCTTCGGAGGTTCTTGATATTGGACGGACATTATTCGGATGTACGTCCAAGTGGAGTCTTGTTCGTCCTAGGAATCATGTCCGGCCTCGGACATGTATCTTCAGGTCTGAAGCTCATCTCCGATGTCTGCCGTCGCCGGTGGTTCTGGCGTCTCCGATTCACCACCATTCGCCACCTGCATCAACCACACACTTGTAATCGTTTAACTCACATGGAAACTTGGAAACCAACAAACCCCGAGGAACTTGTAACCGGAGAGACACCGAAGGTTGCTGGAGGTGCGGCTCCGGTTGTCGGAGCTAGCAGAGGAGACGAGGGGTGTGGGGGTAAGCATGTCGGATATGGGGCTGTAATGGTAGGGGTGAGGTGGTATAACCAGGAGAGGGTCGGTGTGTGTATGTGAGCTCGCCGGAGAAGGAGGGGAGCCGGTAACCGGCTCCGATCACCGAAATCAAGAAGGAAAGAGGGGATGGTTATGTGGTGTCACATCGAAGAGTGGCAGCCGCCGGCATCCCGCCACTAATCAGCTCCGGTTGCCGACAACCAGACAAGAGAGAGGGTGAACAGGCTGATGCTATGCTTGTTTTGTAGAAAATGAGAAAGTTAGGGTTTCTTATTCTTGAAGAAGAAACAGCAGAGGGAAAGGAGAGGGGGTCTGGTGTGCACAGTTCTCATCCAAATGGGGACTAAGGTTTGCACTTCTCATTTATACATAGGGTTATCTTAAGTGGGTTGGGCCCAAGGCCCATTAACGTGTTTTGAGCGGCCCAATCACCTTCCCGAAGCCCGTTTTTCGAACCCGATCGTCGTTTTGTTGTAAAATAAAAATTTAAGGTCAAAACTCTTAAAATTGTGTAGTATATCGTTAATAAACGTGTATTTCTGTTGATTGCGTTAAAAACGCGTAAACTGCTTCATTCCTCGTTTCTGATATGTGTTTCGATCCAATTTTAACTGTGAGCATTAAAATTCGAAAGCGAAGCTAAATATATCAAAATATTTCAGTTTTTAAGTTAATACGCGCATCTGATGCTTCCGTTTCATTTCCGGTTTATTCCTACTGTCGCGTTTTCATTCACGTTTGCGTTTTGTGTCGTTTGAAAGCATGATGTGTAAGTCCCAAAACAATAAAATCGGATATCAAACACTAAACAAGTTGCGGAATTACAAGTAAGATGTAGAAGATCGAAAAGCAAATGTATTGATTCAATAACTAGAACACACGAATTCCTTGATCCGTCTAGTATTCTAGTCGCACAAAATAACAAGAGTTTTGCAAGGAATCAACAACCACAAATGACTAAGGAATCCCCTATTTATACAAGCATAGGATATCCTATTACAATGGGCCAAGCCCATACCCCATAGACTACAAAACAACCAAACAGATCCACTAAGTGTCTCGAACCCAAACCATACAAACTAACCCAAGACAGACGCAAACCTACACTAGATTATACCCTTACAATATCCCCTTAGGTTTGTGTTGGCTTGGCATCTTTGGCTTCACTTCTGCTTCCTCTACTGCTTCTTAGCTTGTTCCTTCTTTTTCCTCTGTAACTTAGGTAAGATCGGTATGTTTCTTCCAACATACGGACCAAACAGCTGTGTCACCACCCTAGTACGCTGCCCTGACCACAATTTAAAATTCATGATCTGAGCCATAGCTCCTGTCCAGCTTTTAGCACATACTTCATACTGAGGATCACTTTGAATCTGTGACTTTGCCAAGAGATTGATGTCATTTTCACCAAAACACATCAAGTCTCGAGTATCAATAAACCTGTACTCAGCATCATCACAAACAATGACGGCTTGACCAGAAATAGGATCATACATCCAAAACTGGAAGTTCTTCAGTGTGTTATCAGGAAGTTCCTTTAATAATGTCACTGTGTTTGTCTATTTTGTTGCAGGCCACTTAACTATCTTATACGGCTTCCCTGTAGCAAGATCCAACACTTTTTCATCCTCTTCAATAGTAGACTGAGCCAATTTCATGTCTTTAAAATTAACTCGTGCTTGTTGCTGCAATCTGTTAAAGAAATTAACTCCAATCTTGCAATTTGGATTCTTAACCTGATCATGAAATCCTGCATTGCTCAGTTCCCTCAAATCAACAGGAGTCCAGGAGTTGAATGCTTCAGAGTTAGCATAATACTCCACATCACCACTTTTCCTTTTTCAGAGTTAACATTCCTTTTTCATCATTGTATCCCCAGCTTTTAATACCTGATCTGTTCCCCTTTTTTCTTTTCTCTATGGTGATCACATATCTGTCAGGTTGATCACCAAACTGTAAGTTCCTCTCAGCCCCTATATTCCTCATAACAACCATTTTCTTTCTTGGTTTTTGATTTGCCGTACGAGGAGGATTTTCATAATACCTATTCATAGCATCTTCGTGCTCTCCTCTGTTGCTCTCTCTCTCTTCAGCAGTGGATTCCTTTGGTAGATCAGCAAACTCTTTAGGAAATTTTCCTTCAAGCTTATGCTTCATATCCATAACCACAGCACTAAGGGCTCCTAGATTTGTTTCCAACTCATTTATTTTCTGATTTTTAACCACCAATTCTTCCATAAAACTAGCAATCTGAGCATCCTTGAATATCTTGTCTTCTTCAAGAGTATAGATTCTTCGCATCAGAATTGTGGTTTCATTTTCTTCAAACAAATCTTTACTGTCGGAACTTTCAGCAGTTTCAGCTTGTTTCAACTTAGCTGCTGCTTCAACTTGACTCGCAGCAGCTTTTAGTAGCTCAGCAGCTCTAACAACATCAGCATCAGATGGACCACTGCTCGACCCTTCACCTAACTTAGGAACCGGCATATACATAGTAGCTCTTTCATTAGCCATAAATTCAATAATTGCAGGACTTAATTCAGTGGGTATGTAGTTTACTTTTGGCTGTGTAGCATCAGTGGGGGTAGATGTTTCTGTGGTTGTCTGAGCTTCAACATTCACCTCACCACTGATCCTAGGATCTCTTCTGCTTCGTTTCCTAGGAGGAAGATCAGCGATAGGATCTTCTCGAGAATGATCAGCATCGGCAGTTTCAGTTGTAGTAACAGGTTCAACATAAGGAGGGCTCATATGAACTTGTTCATTAACATCTTCAGTTTCTGCTGTGAGGCCTTCAACAAGTATCTTTGTCTATGTCTCATCAACATCATCATTTACTTCATCATCTTCAATCATTCTATCATCTGCAATATCCTATTTGCTTTCAACACCAGTCAAATCCACATTCTCTACTGGCTCTTGTTTTCCAACAGGAGCTTCAATAATTTCTACATCATGTTCTTCGGCCACAATGGCATTGATCTGAGTAGGCGCCTCTTCTTGAATCTCAGCAAAAGCTCCAAACTTTTCTAATTTTCGCTTGTTTTAATACTTTGTTTCTTAACCTTTGATTCAGCATAGTTGTGACAACACGAACTTTCGAGGTTTGTGCCGTTTAATTCCGTAATCCTAACTTCTCATTATTCCTATTCAACATTACTTGTTTAGATGAAACTTGATTTATGTGTGGTGCTATTATAATCTTGTTAACTTAAACGCACGTTATAACCACGTTAAACATTATGTCTTATAATTGGGCCGCGAATACGTTGGGCCACACATACCCTCTAGCTTGCATCCTACTTATTTTTGAACCACTTCGGCCCACATATCATAAGCTCAACCCGCCACCCTTAACCATGGTATTAACAGTTTTACCCTTGGGGTTGCGGCAACCCAACTGTATGGGCTTAAGCCCATTATGTTCGGCCAAAAAGATTATAACCGCCCCAAACTCTTATCTTTTATGTATGCGTATTATGTTCTAGTTATCACAAAACTCAAAACACAAAAACCTACCCTCTCAAGTGTGCGTACGACAGGAGAAACCCCCCTCCCCTCGAGGCTTTCTCCTTTGGATCGAGTGATTCAGTTAGTGAAACCATATTCATATTGATTCCTGTTTGATGATCCTGTTTATGTGATTATAGATGTATGTTGATGTTGTGTTCTTGTTTATGTGAAATCCTATAAACCTTAATCTTTCGTATGAATTATATGCAATAAGGTTTTATGATTAGTTGTTGGCCCTATTAATGCTCGATGACATATAATTACATATGTGTGAGTTTAGTTTGTTAGAAGTACAACCATGTGCATGAGCCGTGATGATTGATGTTGTTGATGGATTTATTTTGTTGATTAATTGGTAATTTAGAAAGTTAAAATACTCAATGAAACAAACAACATATGGACGAATTGAGATGTGAGTGTGACCGAATTGTTTAAACTATGTGTAATCAGATTGTATTATTAGGAGCATATTGATGAATTGTTAACTTGATTTTAGAATTTCCATGTTATGTGATTTAAATGAGATTGTGATTTGATGGGGTGATTGTTTGCAAAAGTCAAGGGATTAATTGTCAGGATATGCAACTGTTGGACACATTTGCAAAACTGAAGTTATGATTTTAGAATAAGTCACAAGCATAAATTAGTCTATTAAATTGGGCCACACACAATTGGATTAAACTTGGGCCGCTCCTTTTAAAGCTGGGCCACAAGGTTAACTACGCGCACCTAGATGGGCCGGGTCCTAAACCTCAGTTGGGCCTGGGGCCAACTGGGCCGCACGGTTAATGACGTTCAGATTGGGCCGCACCTAGTCTGGGTCACGCTGGGCTGGGAAATATTTTAAGGATCATATTAAGTTATGTGTAGTTATGTTGTTTTGAGATTGGGCCGTAGTGAATAACTGAGCTACATATTTCGCTTAGGCCGGTAGTTTGTTTGGACTATATGATTATCGAGCCGAACATGGTTAATGAATTTTCATGCAACGTGCTTAACTGATTAGACTAGTGTACGAAGTGATGAATGCCACTACTTGTATTTTGTGTGCACTATCTGATGAATACATGTGGAACGATACATACTGAACTTGTATGCAAACTGACTGTTATGTACAACTATCATAGGACTTGGTTGATCATTGTGTTAAACGGATAATTAATTCTACTGAGCAAATCAAAGGTGAGTTTATCTCTCTTGAGCATGCATCCCGGTGGTTGGGATAGTCTTTGGGTATCCCTGAGATGGATTGGTTTTGGGTAAATCATGGGTATTCCTGAGAGGAATCTGTCTTTTGGATAAATCTGGAATGTTGGATAATATACTCATCCTATCACCATTAAATTCCCTCCGTGTTGTTTGGTTACCTGAGAGGTAACAAGGTATTAGTTGGTAGCGATACTTAGGTTTGACACCCTCACCCCGTACCTGAGAGGACGGGTGTGAACTAATGACCTAGTCATGACCAATGCTTTGTTAGGAGCATTGGAGAAAGGGCAAAATAATCAGGAGCTGTCTTGTATTCAGGGTATTATCAACATTATATTTAATGGGTTAACTAAACACTTGGTAACAAACGTTTTCATAGAACTATGAACTGACCAGCGTTGTCTGATACACTTATTGCATGCTCGCAGGTCGTTAGATGTCTTGGAATTGGAACTTGCTGACTTGAGTAGCTGGAGTGGTCATGGGTCGACTGGAGGGATTCATGTAATTGAATTATTTATATTATACATTGGTTTTGAAACAGTTAACTCTGGTTTACTATTTGCTTCCCCTGAACATGTTGGTTTTCATTTAAACTTGTTGATGGTATTTTTCATTAATAATTGAGGATTTTATTTAGAAACTTGTATGGGTTCAATGTAATTAGTGGCTCGTTGTTGGTACGTCACACGCCTAACAGGGACATTCCCTAGGTGGTATTTTGGGGGTGTGACAGTTTGGTATCAGAGCCACTGGTTATAGTGAACTTGGTTTTAAAACGTTTTTATAAAACCAGACTATAACCGAACAGATTCGAAATCGACCATGACACCTGGCTCCAGACTGCAAGGTTCGTCTCTTGTTTACTATTGCATAGTATATCTAGTGTTACACGTGAATGCACACTTGGCACTACAGTATGAGTCCTTATGTTACCAATCCCTGTTATGTGATCTGATAGTGTGACACTACCCTTTGACTATTGTGATTCTTAACCCTGCTATACCTTTCATTTGCTATTTGAATGTGGGGGAAACCTTTAGCGCAAGTTAAGAGGCACTGAGATGAGCATGCAAATTGCCTTATTATTATGGGTGCACACATAATAATAACGTGAGGTGCATGTGAGTCCCAGTGAGGCTTAACGAGTGCGAGAAGGGTTCTGCCCTATTGTTTGGTGTAAACTATGTAGTTTGTAGATGTCAACGTGATATTTGACTCCTGCCTTAGCTCGATCCTTAAACTTGTTCCCTCTCCTTATATAGAATCATGAGTGGACGAGGCCATGGATGTGGACACATTGCTATGACTCAGGCTGAGTTGACAAATCTGATCAACACCCGTGTGGCTGAGGCATTAGCAGCCTACCAAGCTGGTACGATATGTGCCAAATTATCTTTATTCTTGTGTCGCGTACACAAATCTTACCCTTGTGTTGTATTTCCTTTCGTCCATTAGGTCAGCCAGCGAATCAGAATCAAAACAATCCGCCGGCTTGCACGTTTAAGACATTTATGGATTGTAAGCCACAGACCATCAGTGGGACTGAAGGGGCTGTGGGGCTACTTCGATGGTTCGAGAAAGCTGGGTCAATGTTCGCTATGTGTAATTGTCCCGTGGGGGACCGTGTGAAGTATGCTACACGCACTTTGGAGGATGGTGCCTTAACTTGGTGGAATGCCCAGATGCAGATGTTGGGCATCGAGATGGCTAATGCAACGACTTGGGATGATTTTAAGGAGTTGATGCGAGAAGAGTACTTTCCTCGTGATGAGATTCAGAAGCTTGAGAATAAGTACTACGATTTGCAGATGGAAGGATCCGAGATCGAGGCTTACACGAAACGATCTCATGAACTATCAATTTTGTGCCCTAACCTGTCTCGACCTCCACATCGACGAATTGAGTTGTATCTCAAGGGCCTAGCATCAGCTGTAAAGGGTTATGTCACTGCTGCAAACCTTAACAATCTGCCCCAGATCATTCGTTTGGCACATAAGATTACTGACAAAGAGGTCGAGCGTGGCTCATTGCCGCCTCCTAAATCTGCTACTACCACTGCTGCTACAGCTACCACACCTGCTAGTGATAACAAGCGAAAATGGAACGATGCTGACAAAGCAACCAGTGCCAGTCAATCTCAGAAAAGGGCAGACAACATTAACAACCGCAGTTTTAGCCAGTCGTCTTCGGTGAATCAGAATCAGAGCGACAATTGAAATCAGGGCTCCTACGCGGGAAAGCTACCAAAGTGTAATAAGTGTATGTTCCACCATCGCGGGCCGTGCACTCGGGTATGTCACAGGTGCAACAAGGTGGGTCATATGGCTAAAGATTGTAGGGTCTGGCTCCCAAAGCCGCCGCAGCAGCCGCAGCAACAGGAGAGGCAGCAGCCTCAACAGAATCAGGAAAATCGTAAAGGCTGTTTTCAGTGTGGTGATGAGGGCCATTTTAAGCGAGATTGCCCTCAGCTTAATCAGAATGCTGGAAACAACAACAATACTGGGAATAACAACAATGGGAACAATGGTGGGGACGGGGCACGTGGAAGAGTATTTACTATTGGTGCTGTGGAAGCTCGCAATGATGGCAACGTCGTGACCGATACGTTTTCTGTGAACGATCTTTTTGCTTCTGTTTTATTCGACTTTGGTGCCAATTGGATTTATGTGTCTTTGGGATTTAGTCGTCGGTTAGGGTTGAGTCCCACACCTCTTGTAGATAAGCATGTGGTAGAATTAGCCGATAGTAAACTGACTGAAGCTCCTCATGTCCTTTTTGGTTGTAAACTTGATCTCATGGGTCAAGTGATCGACATTGACCTACTCCCCATTACTCTTGGAAGTTTTGATGTGGTCGTTAGCATGGATTGGTTGTCTAAGCATCAAGCGGAAATTCTCTGCAAAGAGAAAATCGTGCGTATCCCTCTCCCTAGCGGAGAATCTTTATCGGTTCAGGGTCATCGTAGTGGTGCTATGGTTAGTATTATCTCAGCGATGAAGGCTCAGAAGTGTCTGCGTAAGGGCTACCCTGCTATTCTAGCTCTTGTCACCGCTTCGCAACCTGAAGAAAGGAAGATCGAGGATTTCCCAGTTGTTCGTGAGTTTCCTGACGAGTTCCTGAAGAGTTGCCTGGTTTACCCTCACATCGTCAGGTGGAATTTCGGATTGACCTTGTGCTAGGAGCAGCTCCGATTGCTCGTGCTCCTTATCGTCTGGCACCAGGAGAGTTGCAAGAGCTGTCGAATCAACTCCAAGAACTGTTGGATAGAAGTTTTATCTGACCCAGTTCTTCGCCGTGTAGAGACACGACTAACGACTTGGAGTTGGGGGCAGTGGTTTTCGCGTTGAAAATCTGGAGGCATTACCTGTACGGTACCAAATGCACCATCTACACCGATCACAGGAGCCTTCAGCATATTTTCGACCAAAAGGAATTGAATATGCGACGGCGTCGCTGGGTGGAACTGTTGAACGACTACGAATGTGCCATCAAGTATCCCCCGGGTCAAGCTAACATTGTAGCTGATGCACTTAGCCGGAAGGAGACGAAGCCTAAACGTGTGCGCACTCTACAACTCACTACTCACTCTGGTTTACCTGATCAGATTCGTTCCGCTCAGATCGAGGCATTGAAGGAAGAGAGCATCGAGGCCGAATACTTGCGGGGCATGGAAAAACGAATTATGGAGAGATCTGACGACCTTTATTATTTTATGGAGAGAGTGTGGGTTCCTCTGTATGGTAATCTTCGAGAGCTTATGATGGACGAAGCGCACAAGTCTCGGTATTCTGTTCACCAAGGCTCAGAGAAGACGTATCAGGATCTCAGGGTTATGTATTGGTGGCCAAAGATGAAGGCTCACATAGCGACATACGTGAGTAAGTGTTTGACTTGTGCTAAAGTCAAAGTGGAGTATCAGAAACTCTCAGGCCTACTACAACAACCAGAGATACCCACGTGGAAATGGGAGCAGATTGCTATGGATTTCGTCACAGGTTTACCAAGAACTCAGGCCAGGAATGATACTATTTGGGTGATTGTTGATCGTCTCACGAAGTCCGTGCATTTTCTAGCGATCAAGGAAACAGATAAGTTCTCACAGCTTGCAGCGGTTTATCTTAAGGAAGTGGTTTCCAGGCACGGGGTGCCAACTTCGATCATCTCAGACCGAGATCCCCATTTCATTTCCGATTTGTGGCAGTGGATGCATAAATCGTTCGGTTCACGGCTCGATATGAGTACTGCTTATCACCCACAGATGGATGGTCAGAGTGAGCGCACCATCCAGACATTTGAAGACATGCTACGTGCATGTGTGATCGATTTTGGCAAAGGCTGGGAGAGACATTTGCCGTTGATAGAGTTCTCGTACAACAACAGCTACCACACTAGTATTCAGGCAGCTCCATTCGAGGCACTGTACGGGCGAAAGTGTCGTTCTCCTCTCTGTTGGGCTGAGGTGGGTGACAACCAGATCACGAGTCCTGAGCTTGTACTTGAAACTTCAGAAAAGATTGTTCAGATCAGGAACCGTATGGCAGCTGCGCGTGATCGTCAGAAAAGCTACGCTGACAAGCGTAGGAAACCGTTAGAGTTCGATGTAGGTGATCGGGTTATGTTGAAAGTTTCGCCGTGGAAGGGTGTTGTACTCTTCGGAAAACGTGGCAAGCTTAATCCACGTTACGTCGGGCCATTTAAAATCCTGGAGCGAATCGGTAAAGTGGCTTACAAGCTTGAGTTACCTGCTGAATTAGGTAATGTTCACGATGTCTTTCATGTTTCGCAATTGAAGAAGTGTTTGTCTGATGAAACACTGATTGTGCCATTTCAAGAGTTAAAGATTGACGAAAAGTTGCAGTTTGTCGAGGAACCTATTGAGATCATGGATCGAGAGGTCAAGGTGCGTAAACATAGTCGTATCCCGATTGTGAGAGTTCGTGGTGGAACTCAAGACGTGGACTGGAGTTCACGTGGGAGCGCGAGGATCAGATGAAGCTCAAATATACTCAACTTTTTCCTAATGATCAATCTAATTCTGGTACTACTGGTGAATTTCGTGACGAAATTCCTCTTCAAGTGGGGGATGATGTGGCACCTGAGTAAAATATGCAGCCATCTTGATTTATCACTTCACTCCTGTGTGCTTACTTGTCAAATTTCCAGACGAAATTTCTTTCAAGTTGGGGATGATGTGACAACACGAACTTTCGAGGTTTGTGCCGTTTAATTCCGTAATCCTAACTTCTCAGTATTCCTATTCAACATTACTTGTTTAGATGAAAATTGATTTATGTGTGGTGCTATTATAATCTTGTTAAACTTAAACGCACGTTATAACCCAGTTAAACATTATGTCTTATAATTGGGCCGCGAATACGTTGGGCCACACATACCCTCTAGCTTGCATCCTACTTATTGTTGAACCACTTCGGCCCATATATCATATGCTCAACCCGCCACCCTTAACCATGGTATTAACAGTTTTACCCTTGGGGTTGCGGCAGCCCAACTGTATGGGCTTAAGCGCATTATGTTCGGCCAAAAAGATTATAACCGCCCCAAACTCTTATCTTTTATGTATACGTATTATGTTCTAGTTATCACAAAACACAAAACCCTACCCTCTCAAGTGTGCGTACGGCAGGAGAAACCCCCCCCCCCCCGAGGCTTTCTCCTTTAGATCGAGTGATTCGGTTAGTTAAACCATATTCATATTGATTCCTGTTTGATGATCCTGTTTATGTGATTATAGATGTATGTTGATGTTGTGTTCTTGTTTATGTGAAATCCTATAAACCTTAATCTTTCGTATGAATTATATGCAATAAGGTTTTATGATTAGATGTTGGCCCTATTAATGCTCGATGACATATAATTACATATGTGTGAGTTTAGTTTATTAGAAGTACAACCATGTGCATGAGCCGTGATGATTGATGCTATTGATGGATTTATTTTGTTGATTAATTGGTAATTTAGAAAGTTAAAATACTCAATGAAACAAACAACATATAGACAAATTGGGATGTGAGTGTGACCGAATTGTTTAAACTATGTGTAATCAGATTGTATTATTAGGAGCATATTGATGAATTGTTAACTTGATTTTAGAATTTCCATGTTATGTGATTTAAATGAGATTGTAATTTGATGGGGTGATTGTTTGCAAAAGTCAAGGGGTTAATTATCAGGATATGTAACTGTTGGACACATTTTCAAAACTGAAGTTATGATTTTAGAATAAGTCACACGCATAAATTAGTCTATTAAATTGGGCCACACACAATCGAATTAAACTTGGGCCGCTCCGTTTAAAGCTTGGCCACAAGCTTAACTACTCGCACCTAGGTGGGCTGGGTCCTAAACCTCAGTTGGGTCTGGGGCCAACTGGGCCGCACGGTTAATGACGTTCAGATCGGGTCGCACCTAATCTGGGTCGCGTTGGGCTCGGAAATATTTTAAGGATCCTATTAAGTTATGTGTAGTTATGTTGTTTTGAGATTGGGCCATAGTGAATAATTGAGCTACGTATTTCGCTTAGGCCGGTAGTTTGTTTGGACTATATGATTATCGAGCCGAACATGGTTAATGAATTTTCACGCAACGTGCTTAACTGATTAGACTAGTGTACGAAGTGATGAATGCCACTACTTGTATTTTGTGTGCACTATCTGATGAATACATGTGGAACGATACATACCGAACTTGTATGCAAACTGACTGTTATGTACAACTATCATAGGACTTGGTTGATCATTGTGTTAAATGGATAATTAATTCTACCGAGCAAATCAAAGGTAAGTTCTTCTCTCTTGAGCATGCGTCCCGGTGGTTGGGACAGTCTTTGGGTATCCCTGAGAGGGATTGGTTTTGGGTAAATCATGGGTATTCCTGAGAGGAATATGTCTTTTGGATAAATCTGGAATGTTGGATAATATACTCATCCTATCACCATTAAAGTCCCTCCGTGTTGTTTGGTTACCTGAGAGGTAACAAGGTATTAGTTGGTAGCGCTACTTAGGTTTGGCACCCTCACCCTGTACCTGAGAGGACGGGTGTGAACTAATGACCTAGTCATGACTAATGCTTTGATAGGAGCATTGGAGAAAGGGCAAGATAATCAGGAGCCGTCTTGTATTCGGGGTATTATCAACATTATATTAAATGGATTAACTAAACACTTGGTAACCAACGTTTTCATAAAACTATGAACTCACCAGCGTTGTCTGATACACTTGTTGCATGCTCGTATGTCGTTAGATGTCTTGGAATTGGAACTTGCTTACTTGAGTAGCTGGAGTGGTCATGGGTTGACTGGAGGGATTCATGTAATTGAATTATTTTTATTATACATTGGTTTTGTAACAGTTAACTCTGGTTTACTATTTGCTTCCGCTGAACATGTTGGTTTTCATTTAAACTTGTTGATGGTATTTTTCATTAATAATTGAGGATTTTATTTAGAAACTTGTATGGGTTCAATGTAATTAGTGGCTCTTTGTTGGTACGTCACACGCCTAACAGGGACATTCCCTAGGTGGTATTTTGGGGGTATGACAATAGTAAATACTAAGTGACTCATCATCATGACGTCATAAGTTTTCACTGTAATTGGCAATTTCGGATATTTCTTCTCTAGAATCAGCTGCACGAATCTAAGGAACTTGTACGGTATTTCTCGTTTATGGTTTTCATGTTGGCCATCATATCATCAAAAACACTCTTTGAGTAGTTGTATTTCCACCCTTCAACTACTGACACTACTCCAGATGTTTGCTTCAACGTTAACTTATCTAGACCTCTTTTGTTCCCACTTATACATACTAGATAGATGTGTGCCAGAAATCTCCAGTATGGATGCAATAGCTTCTTAATCGTGGGAGGAGGACACGCTCCCTCATGACTCATTTTCACCAAAATCTCCATGACCTTTTCTTTTGGATACTCCACTGGATCGTCAGCCACATCACCAAACTGTAAAACTTCACGGATGTCTTGCTCGCTGATTGAAACTTCTTTTCCCTGAACCTTTGACTTAATGACCACATCTCCTTTCTTTGCCATGGCATTATCCCAGAAAACCTTCATCCAATCTTCACGAATAACAGGATTCTCTCGAAGTGAATGAGCCAATCTGTATGTATTCAGACCCATGATCATCGACTTGTACATTTCGAAACCCTTTGGAGGATCTGACAAGTAACAAGCAACAAGCAACGTTCATCGTCTTTTCCCATGCTGGAACATGAGAACCTATCGTTTTCTTTCCTGTATCTACACCAAACGAGACAAATTAGTGCTGACAAACATAAGTCGAAACCCAAATTCCCGAGTTTGACTGTGAACTTGGTCACACTAAGTCAACTGTTTCAGAATAATTTTAGAATTTTCAAAAACAAAACAAATAATTATATTCTGTTAAAATAAAAGTCATAAATTATAATAAGACAAGTTAACAAATCCCGGGTTTCAAATCCGGCCCAAACAAACTGGATCAGGCCCAAAAATAAGGGTTTGTGTGATTCAAAATGAGTTGTGCGATTAGCCATCAGCTGTGCGATGGCATTTCAGTAATTACTTTTAAAAGTGATTTTGATTAAATAATAATAAACAGGATCGCACAAGCGAATCACGCATTTTATTGGTCAAAGAAAGTCAACAGAACACTCAATCACACAAGCCTGGTCAACAAAAGTCAAAAGGAGTCAATCGCACAAGACTTGGTCAACAAAAGTGAATTGCACAAGTCTTGGTCAACTAAGGTCAATCGCACAAGTCTTGGTCAACTAAGGTCAATCGCACAAGTCTTGGTCAACTAAGGTCAAACGCATAAGACTTGGTCCACGAAAGTCAAACGCACAATTCTTGGTCAACGAAAGTCAAACAAGTCTCAATCGCACAAGTTTGGTCAAATAAGGGGCTAAACAGACTTTTCACTCAAATGTCTAGGGGCAAAGTTGTCCACCCCCAACTTGTGCGATTCAATCACACGGCGCGTGCACATCACTCGCCGTCTCCGGTCGTCTTCTCCGGCGAGACTTGCATTTTCCGACGACTATCTAGGGTTTCGAACAGACTTTTCCAGCTAAAATTTTGGGGTTTGTTCCATTTTACAGTCAATATTAAGTATGTGAAATCTTAAAAACCCTAAAACTCTTTCGATTTCATCAGTAAAACCCTTCTAAACAAGCAACATCATTCAAGCAAGAACCCAAACAAAACTAACAATGTACCTTCTGATGTAGAACAAAATATTCAGATTCAAGAAGACTTCCCAGAAATACTAACCTTTTGCTTTTCCTTTTTTATTAGACATTTCAGCTAACAACGATGAAGAAGAGGACTGGTGTGTGATCGGATCTTTTTGATATTTTTTGAGAGAGAAATCAATTTTAGGCAAATGATTTTAAAGTTGAAAATGCCGTCGCACACCTCTCTAAATACCCTAAAAAGATTTTTCAACCAAGGGGGCCCACCAAGTGTGCGGTGGGCCTAACCGCCTTTTCAAACACACCCCCTTTTAAAACGGTTTTAGATTTTGTGGGGCCCAGCTCGAATCCCAAGGATAAAAGGTTTTAAAACTTTGTGCAAGAAATGTTTTTTGAAGTTTCGGTCTTTCTCGATTCATAAACGCACAACCACGATTTTTTTTAATATTTATATACTAAAATCTAAATATTTACACATAAAAGACACTAAATATTTTCAAAGAAGAAGCAATATATACACCATTTTTGCATGCACTTTTCTTATAGGATCAAATCACAGAGTTTCGGGCTAGACTACACTTATCAACACTAATTTACTTTGGTAGATCCGAGCGATAGCCAGTATGTTTTTCCTCTTAAACTTATCTCCCTAGGCCTTTATCAAATAACGGACTGCAACTTATTTATCATGTTTTCATTTTAAATTATATGAACACTCGAATCAATCACGATCAAATCCCGGAATTTTAGATTTGAACACGCTATCATACGAGTAGTTTCCCTACCACATATTTCACAAGCCCGTTCTAGGATTCTGAAACCTTGATTATATTGGATTGAGAAGAGAATAAAATGGATTAGCAGAGAAGGATATAATGTACAAATCAAATGAGATTTTCTCAGTTTGATATAGGTTTTATTTTTGGGTTTCTTTTGGGCACTAGAGGGCCTCTTTCGGGTGTATTTGATCCGTAGAGCGACAACGTGCAGCTAGATCTTTGCTCACGCAAAACAGAAGCTGACGTTGCCTAGCACCTCCAGGTCTTTGCTCACGCAAAACAGAGGAGATACACGAGTTGGTTAGAAAAGATTTCAGAACTAGAACGAAATTGTGTGTATCGGGATGTCACACACGCATTCAAATAACCATGCTCTAATTCCAAGTGGCGTTCTTTCCTGAGGTCATAGAATAAATATTAGTGTTCTACACAGTACCAGTCAACGAGTCTAGCCATCAGGATAAAGCCTACCAACACATTGCTCTAGAGTCAGACCATTTCAATATTGGTCTTATATGAGTCAGCCTTAATCCACATAGTGAAAATGTATTTCATTTCCCGGGTTGTAGCAAAGGCATAGCAAAGAACTATTTTTGTATTTTTCTGATTTTTCAAATGTTTTTGTATTTTTCTGGTTTTTCAAATGTTTTTATATTTTTCTGAGAGACTACATCCCCCTAAATTTTTTGCTTAAAATTGAAAATAACAATTAAAAGACAACAATTTTAAGAAACAAATTTACAGAAACGAAGAAAAATATTTTTTGTGTGAACGCTTTCAATCCTCGAAATCGACCATTTTGAGAAGTTCAAGAAGAGCAAGAAATCGTGCTTTATCAACCGGTTTTGTAAAAATATCTGCGACATTGTCGTCCGTATGAATTTGATCCATTTTAATTAAACCTTGGTTGAAAGAATCACGACTAAAGTGAATTTTTATGGCAATGTGCTTGGTTTTTGAAAAATATACCGGATTTTCACTATTTGGATAGCTGCATCATTGTCACAATAAATAGGAGTTTGGGAAAATTCAAACCGTAGTCCACCAGCTGGTTTTGTATCCAGATAACCTGAGAGCAGCAGGCTGAAGCGGCCATATACTCGGCTTCAGCAGTTGACAGTGAGACAGTTTGCTGCTTCTTGCATTGCTAGGAGATGAGGCGATCCCCCAGAAACTGGCATCCAGCTGACGTAGACTTCATATCCCTACTAGTGCCTCCAAAATTGATGTCAGAAAAAGCACACAGATCAAATGGAGATTCTTTTCGATACATAAGTCCAAGCCGAGGCCTGCCCTTAAGATATCGAAAGATTCTCTTAATAGCATTTAAGTGAGAAAGTTTAGGAGCAGCCTGATAACGTGCACACACACACAG
Organism: Helianthus tuberosus; assembly: GCA_030545235.1. NCBI lineage: Eukaryota > Viridiplantae > Streptophyta > Magnoliopsida > Asterales > Asteraceae > Helianthus > Helianthus tuberosus. The sequence continues at coordinate 132,751,275 of CM060353.1, read as the reverse complement.
CAAACATGATATCCAGTCTACTGGCTGTCAAGTACATCAACGAGCCAATCATCGACCGGTACAATGTAGCATCAACAGCTTCCCCTTCCAGATCTTCAGTCATCACTGGTCTTTCTGCCATAGGAGTATTTGCAGGTTTAGCGTCCTGAAGTTTGAACTTTGCGATGATATCATCAACATATTTCCCGTGATGAATGAGAATTCCTTTGGAATCTTGACGAATCTGCGGACCCAGAAAGAAACTCATCTCTCCCAATGCGCTCATTTCAAATTACTTCTTCATAAGCTCCTCAAATTCCTTGCACAGTGCTTCACTAGTGAATCCAAAGATGATATCGTCCACATAGATCTTCACTAAGATTTGATCCTCTCCCACCTTTTGAATGAACAGTGTCTGATCGATTACTCCACGAGTGTATCCATGAGCGAGCAGATGCTCCGTCAGAGTAGCATACAATGCACGAGGAGCCTGATGCAATCCGTACAAAGCCTTATCAAGCTTATAAACATGACGAGGACACTGTTTGTTCACAAAGCCTGGTTGCTGTGACACTTAGATCTCTTCCTTTACTTTGCTGTAGAGAAACGTCGTCTTGATATCCATCTGATAAACCTTGAATCCCATGAAAGATGCATATGCCAGAAAGATTCTGATTGCCTCCGGTCGGGCCACAGGAGCATATACTTCATCATAGTAAAGGCCTTCGATTTGTCTAAATCCTTGGACGACCAGTCTTGCTTTATTTCGAACAATTACTCCGCTCTCGTCTCTTTTGTTTCGATAGACCCATCTAGTTCCGAGTGATTTCTTTCGAGCAGGTAGAGTGACCAACTTCCAGACTTTCAGTTTCTCAAACTGATTCAACTCATCCTGCATTGCATCTACCCAGCTAGGTTCCAAAAGAGCCATATTAATTGTCTTTGGCTCGATTTGTGAGATGAAGGATGAAAACAAGCAATTGTTAATGATTCCTGACTGACTTCTAGTCAACACTCCAGCCTCTACCGGTCCAATCACATTTTCAATGGGATGATCACGTTGGACACTTGCAGGAATGGCAGCTTCTGGAGTAGTTCCAGTCGGTGACAAATTCGTTAAATGATCAACTGCTACCGACTCAGTTTGGTCAATAATTTGCTCTTCTTCTTAACCATTTGCGACAAACTATTCAGGAATAGGACCATCGAACATGTCATTTTGATCGTTGGGTGTGTCCTCATTACCAGATGAATCCAACGTCTCCCCTCCATCATTAAGAATGTCGGTGTAATCAGGAACCACTAGAATCTCTGGTGCTGATGTTGAAGATGAGGCTGCAGGTGTGTGATCCCCCACAACTGTAGAATTTCCCTCAATTTCAACATCCCCCTCCTCTTCAGTATTGAAGGGGTAAGGTCCCAAAAACCTTGCACAGGTGCTTGGGACCATACCACAACTTCACCACAATGAGCTCTCTTTAAAAGAACCTTGCGCGGCTGCGCACCGGTTCTAAAAGGGAACTTAAAAAGAAAACAGTTTTTAACATCCGCGCGTCAAATGGAACTAATGAATACTTGCGCAAGCTCTCATACAACAGAACAGTTAGGATAAGGTCCTAACAAATCCCCGCGTGAATGTCATCCGGACTTGGATAAAAATAACTTTTCTGTTACAACAGAATTTGCATGAAGCAGACCCACATGGGATTATCGCTGTAAATCTTCTAGAAGGCTTTATCATGCATCACCATTCGGTTATAACTGAATGGCCACGTGGCATCATCCTGGGCACTCCTCAAAGTCACGATGATGGCACCAAATTGAAGAAAGATCCACACTTACCTACTTTCCACGTGGCATCTCCCCAGCCGTTGATCATGACCACGATCCGTGTGCACACACATCCGTTAATGATTAACGGTGGAGAAAATAACTGCTCACAGAAATTACTTTCCGTTACGACCTCCGACAACAAACTTTCCCGCCCAAACTTCGGTTATAAATAAGGATAATTCAGGTACAATTTCTTAAGTTACATTCACTTCACTCTCAATACTTCTTCTTCTTCTTCAAAACCTGTACTTATTCTCATGTCGGAGGGTGGTCATGGAGAGAACCCCCATTCTCCCCATGACGAGTCTAACGGCTGCTTGTTTTGCAGTTATTGTTAAAAAAATGAGCTTAGCCAACCCTAAATCAAACGAGAAGAATCACCCCTTTTATGCAGATTCAAACCACCCGATTCAGTTGATTCCGATCTGTTGAATCAGTGTTTCTTCATTGGTGCCCACTGATTCTCAGTTTTTTATTCGTATTTTCTCGTTTTGATTTTCTCTTCAAACTCTGTTATCTAATGGCAGAAATCTCATCAAACCGTCCATCAAGTCCTCGATCTAAAAACAAGGGAAGTTCAGCCCAAGTTACTCTGATCGACGGAATCATGGGCAAACAAGCCCGCAACAATAATTATCACCTGATAACAAGCTCTGTTACCTCAGAAATGAAATCTAGAACTTGGAATTATCCACATCTACGTTCGGAGAAAGCTCCAGAGTATTGCTCCGGCAAATTCCAGGAAACCATGAGTAGAATTTTTTCACCGAATTCCAGATCTGAAATTTTCCACCACAGATCTGGTCATCAGGACTCCCAAGAGGAGTATACACTAAAGAAGAAATCCAAGAACACAGTATTGGACCCACAACCAACACAGCAGTGGGATATCCAACCCAGTTGCAAAGAGTATCCAGAAACATTCAAAATTATGCAATGAAACACGGAAGACAACAACCAACAAAAGGCCAATACGGAACAAACATACATGGTGCAAGGGGGACCTTCACAAAGACCACATAAACGGAGCCATAGTTCGCAATGGCGAGAACAACAAGTAGTCTTCCCCGTCGTTCCAGGAGGACCTCAAGAAGAACACCCGGTAATCATAACTGGCATCTTCGGTCATTACAGTACTGATTATATGTTTATAGATCCCGGTAGTTCCATGGACATAATTTATGAACAATGTTTCAAGCAATTAGACCTAGAGGATAAGGCACGCTTAAAACCAGTAGATTTTCTCCTAACTGGTTTCTGCAACGAAGTTGTCTTCCCATTGGGTCAAATATCTTTCCCTGTGACACTCTCAGATGGTGAACACTCACGCACGGTCACAATCAATTTCATGGTTATGCCAGCCACATCACGGCATGATGTACTGTTGGGGAGACGATCACAGAGGGAGTTCAGCATGATTACCTCTATAGCACATGCGGCATGTGGTTTCCCAACAGAAACAGGGGTAGCGATTCTATATTCCAGCAAAGAGGTGTTGTACGTGGACGATGAGCCACCAGTAAAAGTCGCAAAGCCATCACCTCCAGATGAGCCAGAAAAATGGGTTCTCAATGAAGAATATACTGAGCAGACCATTCTGTTAGGTCACGCCATCTCACCTACAATTCGGGCAAAATTAAAAGAACTCTTGTCTAACAACATGGATATCTTCTCATGGTCCCCATCGGACATGACAGGAGTACCAAGAGAGATAACACAGCATTGCTTAAACATCCGACCTTTCGCGGAACCAGTCGCGCAAGGGAAAGACAGCCTCAGTAACGAAAAAGCGCAAGCAATGAACGAACAAGTAGCAGAATTACTTCAAGCGGGGATTCTACGCCAAGTGCAGTATCAAACCTGGGTAGCTAACCCAGTCATGGTGCAGAAACACAATGGCGGGTGGCGCATGTGCATCGACTTCAAAGATCTTAACAAAGCATGTCCTAAAGACTGTTACGCCCTTCCCGAAATAGACAATAAACTAGATTCCCTAGCATCCTTCTGCTAGAAATGTTTCCTAGATTGCTATAAGGGATATCATCAAGTACAAATGAAAGAAGAGGACAAAGACAAAACGCGTTCCGTACAGACAAAGGTATTTTTTGCTACACGAAAATGCCTTTCGGTCTTCGTAACGCAGGCACCACTTATCAACGACTGATGGACAAAGTCTTTGGGGGCAATATTGGAGTAATAGTGGAAGTTTACATGGACGATCTCATTATCATGAGTCGGGAAGAAGAAACCATGCTAGCAAATATTCAGCGCACTTTCGACTCCCTGCGCAAAGTCAACTTAAAGTTAAACCCAGTGAAATGCTCATTCAGGATGGAAGAAGGCAAATTCCTAGGGTTTATTGTCACCAAAGATGGTTTCAAGGTCAACCCAGAAAAAGTAGAAGCCATCCGACTCATGCCGTCGCCGACGTCCGTTAAACAGATGCAACGCCTAACCGGGAGACTAGCAGCACTCAACAGATTCTTGGCAAACCACGCCGCCAAATCTTACCCGTTCATCAGCACCTTACATAACTGCGTCAAAAAGAGCCAGTTCCAATGGACACCAGAAGCGGAGAAAGCCTTCCAGCAAATGAAGGAATGTTTAATTCAGTTGCCTACCCTAACGGCCCCGCAAAAGGAAGAACCGCTGATCCTATATCTTTCCGCCACAGAAATAGCAGTTGGCACAGTACAGATGGTTGAAAGGGATGGGATTCAAACCCTAATCTATTACATCAGCAAAATGCTAACTAGTCCAGAAACGCGCTACTCTATCATGGAGAAACTGGTCCTCGCACTGGTTCACGCGTCACGTAGGCTGCGACGATATTTTTCTGGCCACGTTATCACCGTCCTTACAAACTACCATCTAGGACAAATATTGTCTAAACCAGATATCGCAGGAGGGTTGGCCAAGTGGGCTATCGAGTTAGGAGGATACAACATCCTATACAAACCTCGACCAACTATTAAGGGACAAGTCTTAGCAGACTTTGTTACCGAAGTCCCCATCGACAAAATCCAGGAATGCACAGCAATCCAAAACCCTACCCTAGTCTTTGATGACAGGGGTTGGACACTACATACAGACGGCGCCTCAAACGATGACGGTGCAGGCGCAGGCCTGTGCCTAGTAAGCCCTGATAACCATGAACTCACATACGCAATTCGCCTGGATTTCAAAAGTAATAACAACGAAGTGGAGTACGAAGCGTTCCTGGCGAGACTCCGTCTGGCACTAAAAATGGGAGCAAAGAACCTCGAAGCACACGTCGATTCTAAATTAGTAGCAGAACAAGTCAATGGGCATTACGATGCTAAAGGCGAAACCATGGCCTTGTATCTGGAACAAGCAAGAATCTTGATCAACCAGTTTCAAACCTTCAAGATAGTTCACAACAACAGAAGCGAAAATAAACACGCAGATGCGCTAAGCAAATTAGCCGCTACAAGCTTCAGACACCTCGCGAAAGAGGTTCGCATCGACATATTATCTAATCCGTCCATTCCCTTAAGACAAGTAAACATCATAGAAGTCGGGAATCCATCTTGGATGTCCTCAATCATTACATACTTGCAACATGGGATTCTCCCAGAAGGAAAGGCGGAAGCCAGAAAAATTCAGCATAAGGCGTTAAATTACGAAATGGTAGACGGTATCCTGTACCGCAAATCATTCATGGGTCCTCTTCTACGCTGCATAGACCAAACCGATGCACAATATTTGGTCCGCGAAATTCACACGGGACTATGTGGCATCCACGCAGGCCCGCGCATGGTGGTGGCAAAAATCATGAACGCAGGTTATTACTGGCCAGGGATGCACATAGACGCAGTAGAACTATTGCGCAAGAGTACCACATGCCAGTGCCACGCCCAAAAGATGCTTCGCCCGAAGAACCCGCTGGTCCTAGTCACTTCAGCTTGGCCTTTCCAACAATGGGGCATTGACCTAGTTGGTCCTTTCCCCGATGCGCCTGGCGCAGTCAAGTTCATAGTAGTAGCCGTAGACTACTTTACCAAATGGGTAGAAGCAAAGGCTCTTGTGTCAACTACTGCCATGGTGATCCGAAAGTTCATATGGGAGCACATCATTTGCCGATTCGGGCTACCATTGCCATCATTTCTGACAATGGTACAAACTTCGCATCAGAAGATCTACAAAAATAGTTCAAAGAGATGAACATCGAACACAGCTTCGCCTCTGTGGCGCACCCACAGGCGAATGGTAAGTTGAGAGCATGAACAAACAGATAGTGGATGGCATAAAAGCAAGGGTGGGGACAGCGCGCAGGGGTTGGGTGGACGAGCTCCCAAGCATTTTATGGGCTCACCGCACCATGCCAAAAACCTGTACCGGCGAAACTCCATTCAGCCTTGTCTATGGTTCAGAAGCGGTAATTCCAACAGAAGTCGGCCTCCCATCACCATGTATGATCGCCATTGAAAAGCAAGACAATGAGCGAGAATGAAGAATTGACCTGGACCTCCTCGAAGAAAGGCGCGAGAACGCAGCCATTGCAGAAGCCAGGTATAAATCAAAGTTAGAGAAGTACTATAACGCTCGTGTACACGTATGCACCTTTGTTCCAGGAGATTTTGTCCTGCGAGACAACGAGGCATCCAACGCGGAGAAACCAGGAAAACTAGCGCCTAAATGGGAAGGACCATATGTCATCCATGAAGTCCTGGGTAAAGGCGCATATACTCTAAAGAGGCTCGATGGAACGGACGTACCATACACCTAGAACGCGCAACAACTGCGCAGGTGCTACATGTAACCAGCCTAACCATCTCACACAATAGCCGAACACTTGCACAGGCAATATAATTATTTTAATTATTCACTTTGTATCCATTGGCTCCACGCCTTACCAATACAAAGCTTACTCCTTTTATGTTCTATTATTTATTACAAAATGCATGTAATTCCTTTTGGTACGCGCGAAAACACTATGGTAAAACATTACAAGTCTCATGAACGGTCTACGGATACAAGTCCTCGCGTACAATCCAGACCTACGTTCACACATGAGCTTCATACCATCTTTATTCGCTTTACCTAAACAAAGTACTTATGCACATGCAAGACATTTTAATCCAAACATATAATATATCCAAAGCAGTTACTTGCGTATAAAACGCAATAACAAAAATCTACATGCACAACAGTGCATCCAAAAAGTTACTTGTGCAGTAGGCATAAAAACAAAAAGTATACGAGCACAACAGTGCATCAAACGACATATACAACAACAAACATACAAAATAAGCTAGGGCTCCGGAAACATGGCCAACACCTCCAAAGGGGTATGCAGTGCTTCACCGTACCACTCGAAAGGATGAGGGTCAATGATCCAGGGGTTTTCACCCTCCCCATCACCCAAAGCAGAAGAAGTCATTGGGGCACCAGCCGGAATTGCAGAACGTCATCCACTTTGACGCCATTTGTATACCACCGAGAACCGTCCCCTCCGATCAGACGGAAAAGACTGCATTAAGACATTCGCCGACAATCAAGTAACCCCTTCACCATTATCATCTCTAATACGATGAGAGGCATAATCTTCTACTGTATACGAGTAAGGAACGATACCCGGAAATCCTCTACTTCCGACAACCTCTTCTGATGACAGACCTCCAAGATGAAGCAAAGCTTCAGCAGCATCAAAGGTCTTCAGAATTTCAGAAACCCTCCGGGAACGGTATTTTAGCCTGGTTCTCATATTTGCTAAATCTGGTAGAGTTTTAATAACATCTATATAAATATATAACTAAAACGAGTTGATGTCAGCATCGTTAAGAGAAATGTCAGAAATTGTGATGATTAATGTCAAATCACCACTTTCTGAAACGGCGGTGTCACAGTAATCATCGATTCCATTAAATGATCTCTGACAGTTCCTACACGCATTCCCAGAAGCTACAGTTTCATTAAGAAGGTGATCAGTCAAAACATCTATTCATTTCCTACTCTATGGCACACAAGGGCCATGTCACCTCAATCAGCTCAAGATTAAAAAACGATTTGAACAGTTCAACTCGAGAAATATCTTCCTCAAGAAGATTCTCTGTTTTTCGCTACAAAAAATCCACAGCAAAAAACACCCATATCTTATAAGTCCAGTACTCCACTTATTTGCATAAGAGCAACACTGGACCGGGGGGACTTGAAGGGGTAAGGTCCCAAAAACCTTGCACAGGTGCTTGGGACCATACCACAACTTCACCACAATGAGCTCTCTTTAAAAGAACCTTGCGTGGCTGCGCACCGGTTCTAAAAGAGAACTTAAAAAGAAAATAGTTTTGAACATCCGCCCGCCAAAAGGAACTAATGAATCCTTGCACAAGCTCTCATACAGCAGAACAGTTAGGATAAGGTCCTAACAAAATCCCCGCGCGAATGTCATTTAGACTTGGATAAAAATAACCTTTCTGTTACAACAGAATTTGCATGAAGCAAAGCCACATGGGATTACCGCTGTAAATCTTCTAGAAGGCTTTATCATGCATCACCATTCGGTTATAACTGAATGGCCACGTGGCATCATCCTGGGCACTCCTCAAAGTCACGATGATGGCACCAAATTGAAGAAAGATCCACACTTACCCACTTTCCACGTGGCATCTCCCCAGCCGTTGATCATGACCACGATCCGTGTGCACACACATCCGTTAATGACTAATGGTGGAGAAAATAACCGCTCATGGAAATTACTTTCCGTTACGTCCTCCTTCAACAAACTTTCCCGCCCAAACTTCAGTTATAAATAAGGATAATTTAGGTACAATTTCTTAAGTTACATTCACTTCACTCTCAATACTTCTTCTTCTTCATCAAAACCTGTACTTATTCTCACGCCGGAGGGTGGTCACGGAGAGAACCCCCATTCTCCCCGTGACAAGTCTAATGGCTGTTTGTTTTGCAGTTATTGTTAGAAGAAGGAGCTTAGCCAACCCTGAATCAAACGAGAAGAATCACCCCTTTTCTGCAGATTCAAACCCCCGAATTCAATTGATTCTGATCTGTTGAATCAGTGTTTCTTCAAGTATTATGTGGGACAATTGAGGGTCGAGAAACAGCATTTGACGTACCAGAGGTACCTGCATGAGCCACAGGAGGATCATCAAGAATATCAAAAGATTTAAATAGATAAGCATAGTTATAAAGAGTAAATGGCCCGTTTCCAGCATCCGTCTGATTTTCTTCGAGCCACTGCACATAGTAAGACTCAACGATCTGTCTAGTCTTCTTGTTGTACACTCTATATGTCGTCTTGTTTTCATGAGCAGCCTTTCCAGCATATCCGATGAAATAGCATTCATCTTCCCTAGCATCAAACTTTGGTATAGATTCCAAGTGCAAAAGAGTGCATGGACAACCGAAAGCTCTAAAGTGCCCAACAGATGGTTTTTCGCCAAACATTACTTCATGAGGCGTCTTCATGCACGCTTTGTTATTAATAACTTTGTTCTGAACATAGCACGCAGTGTTGATAGCCCCTTCCCAGAAGAAGACTGGGAGCTTAGAATCACAAAGCATCATGTGAGCTGCCTCTATTAGGGTTCTGTTCCTTCTTTCGGCAATTCCATTTTGCTGAGGAGTTCTAGCAGCACTGTATTGTCGAGCAATTCCCCTCTCAGCACAGAAGAAATTCAATTCAGCATTCTTGAATTCGGTTCCATTGTCGCTTCAAATACCCTTCACTTTCTTGCCAGTCTGATTTTCCATAAAGATTATGAATCTTTTGATCAATTCTGCAGTCTCACTTTTGTTAACTAGGAAGAAAACCCAAGTAAAACGTAAGTAGTCATCAGTAATTACAAGACAGTAAGACTTTCCAGACAGACTAAGCACATTCACTGGACCAAAAAGATCCATGTGAAGAAGCTGCATCACATTGTTAATAGTGTTGACAGTTTTAGGAAAATGAGGTCTTCGATGTTGTTTACCCTTAGCACAGGAAACACATTTTTCAAAAGTATGAAGTCTTTTACCGGTAGACCCCTTACAAAACCCAGTTTTGCAAGACGAATTAGATTTTTCACATTTGAATGTCCTAAATGACGATGCCACAGCATAGCATTGTGCTCAGAGATTTTGGTAAATAAACAGGCAACGCTTTCAGTGGGTGGTTTATTCATGTCAATGACATAAGCATTGCCCTTTCGTTCAGACTTTAACAATATCCATTCATTAGGAATGACCATTCCTGGTTTCAGAATAAGACAATGTTTATCAATAAAGTGAGTTGAGTAACCGTTGTCGCATATTTGAGCAACACTTAGCAGGCTATGCTTCAACTCAGGAACGTAGTTGACGTATTTGAAACAGAGATCACCATTCTTGACTGTGCCTCATTGCGTGATCTTTCCTTTCTCTCCTCCCACAAAGGAAACATATCCTCCATTAAATTCTCTAAGATCAGAAAGTTGGGATAAATCACCAGTCATATGCTTGGAACAGCCACTGTCAATGACCCAAAGTCGAATGACAGCCCTCCATAGCCGTTCCTCAGCCTTAGAAGGAGTGTAGTCGTTAATTTGAGCATGAGGGCGTGATAGATTGTTCCCTCCATGTCTTCAGTTACTAACTCAGTGCCTTCTTTTACTTCTGCCATGAGAGCTTGATTGGACTGATATAAAGTGTCAGCAGTGAGCTGCAAATCATTCATCTGTTGAGTCCAATCGAAACCTCCTCCTTCTTGAACCACCAGTGCACTTCCAAGATTTGCAATTGATTCTGAGGCGATTGTTTGATTTCTGGTAGCAGTGTTTGAGGATGAAACCTGAGCGGGACGGGAAACAGTGATGTTCGAGGTTGACACGACATTTGGTGCTGGTCGTGCAGTTAAACTAACAGTAACAGTGACGTTTGGATCCGCTATCTCCCTTCTTGGTTGCTTGAACTCTCGAGCATAGTGCCCAGGCTCATGGCAGTTATAACATCTGAGCTTAGACTTGTTCCAACCAAGCTCATAATCAGTTGTTTCCCATTTGTTTCTACCAGTTTTCTTCACGAAGTTTTTGGCTCGGAACACTGCCATGGCCATCTGCCAAGTGATATCCATTTCTTCAACATCATCAGGATGGATTTCCAGCAGTTCAGTAGAATCGATGTTGTTCGCCACTCTTCCAGCAATAAATGCATGGTAACAGTTCATGACCCCTGTCATGAAAGCCATAGCTTGCTCAAATTCCTTCGATGTAGCCACATAAGAGTTTGTTGCAGCGAAAGTAGTAGTGATGTTCGAGGGGAGTTGGGTGGGTGTGGAAGCAGATTAATTAGCAGGCTGTGGAGCAGATTGAGTTGGGTTCACTTGTTGAGCAGGAGTAGGAAAAACACCAGATTGATTGACATAAGTTCCAAGATTAGCTGGAAACAAAACAGTAGAAGGTGTTTGAAGTGAGCTCATTCCTTGCTGAGATACCAAAGCAGTGTTTGTCAACACACCTGTATTCTTGTAGCTTGCAGTGTGGTTGTAGAGCCTTTGTTTATCGTCCATCTCATAGGACTTTAGCAATGAAATCAGCTCAGATAGGGTCATTCTGGCCAAGTCCCTGGTTCTTTTGATAAGGGTCACATTTGTGTCCCAGTTTCTTGGAAGAGCATTGAGCAATTTCTTGTTGATAACGGAATTTTCCATCCTGATATCATGAGTCTTCATATCACTAACCAAAGCAACAAATCTTTGAATTTGATTTTCCAAGGTTTCTCCTGGGAAGTGATTGAACAGATTAAACTTTTGAGTGAGCATCTCTCGTCTGCTTTCCTTCATTTCCTCATTTCCTTCATACATAGCCAAGAGAGCTTCCCACACCTCCTTTGCATTTTGCAATCTCGAACCCCAATGTCAATTTCTGGTGCCAGTGCAGAGTGTAGCATAGCAAGAGCCTTGACATCAACGTCAAGCTTTTCACGATCCTCTTCAGTAAATTGAGACTCAGGCATAGGTGCAGTTGTTCCTTCAGCTTCGTTCACGACATAGGTGATCACAGTTGGTCCGTTGCAGATGGACCTCCAGGCCTTTGGATATTTGATTCTCATGTATTGAATAAATCTGAACTTCCATTCTAAAAAGGATTCCCCAGAAATTAGCCTAGGAATCCTATTGTTAGTTCCAATTATATTATCTAAATCCTGGTTAATAGCAGCTTTTTCAGTCAATCTCAATTGCTTAATTTGATCCTGTTACACCCTAATTCGTAAATGACAAAAGTCGCAGCGGAATTTCATACCATAAAAATTTCGTTCGTTACAAACACCTTGACGCACTTAAATTCATTTTTAAGGTAAATTCTTTTTCAATAAATACATTTATTATACTCATTTACAATAAGAAAACATAACCTAGCTTCACTCAGTTACGTACTCAACACTCCCGTACAATCTATCTTGTGACTCAGTCTTTAATCGCTCTTCTTCAGAAAGATAATCTGGCTCGAACTACCTGTACTCAGCAAATACATACAAGACATTAATGCATTTTATAAATATAAACGATGATTAGCCTTGGATTAGTTCCGTTCCATTATTCCTTTACATTAAACATTCCTTCTGAGTACCTCACCTCCGGCGAGTCTTCTACAGTGTACCTAAACTTCATACATATCATCTCCATACATACATACGTACACACATGCATGCATACCTGCTTGCATACATACTCCCACACATACATGCCAGCCTACATACATACTTACATATATTTACGATCTCCTATAATCATTTTCATATGTTCACACATAACCAATTACGTACATGCCCACATATAAACCTAACTACGATAATACATACATATCTACGTACACCCATACCTACATCATCCCACACACTCATGACGTTATACATATATACATACATACGTCCCTATTTGCAACATACCCAACTCATACTTGCCTACTTATATACACCTTCATATATCCGCGTGTACCTGTTCACACACTTATAATCTTACTTACGTTCGCGCATACCTGCTTACATACACTTCTACATACGAGGATAGATGCATACAACATACATACTTGCCTACCTACATATATGCATACACGTATGCTCATAAAAACGTAAGTTAAATTAGTCATACGTAACTTGAAACACGTTTAAACGAGTTCCCATGACAAAACAGAGCAAACGAATGATTTTCGCCAAACATACACCCCGTCGCGTCGCGCGACGACCCGTCGCGTCGCGCGACGCCCTGAAAAAGACAGAATGTTGTTGTTGCTGTGCTGCAGATTCCCAGCACAACCGAATTTCACGGAAACGGTCATAACTTCTTCGTTATTGGTCCGTTTTACCCGATTCTTTTTCCTACGCATCCGTAATTTAATTCTCCATCTTATGGAGTTAAGATCCGACATCCGGATTAACAAGATTCCAGACTTTTAAGTCTTCCGCTTATTACCCTTTTTACCAAGAATTGACCCGTTCATAATTTTATCACATAACTTGTTTGTTTGACCTTAACTTCCTATGAATTGATAATTTCAAGGTCATTTGTCATAAAAGATTCATTCCCGGATACCTTACATCTTATTCCACCCGTTTGCGCTCAAAAGCTTTTTTTGACCCGTTAAGGGTAATTACGCATTAAAACGTTTCTGACTTACAAAACCATACTCCTTACCTTCATACTTGACCAAAACATTACACTAATCGAATATCTTGTTTCTAAACTACTTTTAAGATCGTTTGCCCAAAATACCCATCAAGGGCATTTTGGTCAACTTTAATCCCATCATTTACGACCAAAGACTACTACACATATTTGACCTCAACCATCATGTTTAGTTAATTAAAACACCATATTACTTAATCAAACTAAGAAGTGATTACAGAAATCACTTACCTTATGCGTCCTTGCTCGTATCCGATTCCTTGCCTCTTCTTGACACATTAACACCTCATGCTTGAGCCCGTCTCGATGTGATTCCTATACTTTCATTTCATCGAAATCACGCTTTTATTAGCATACTCATTTGTACACGTTAACAATCATATCTATCGCATATTTCACACTTAACTTTCCTTAGTCATTTCTAACAAGCATAAAACATATAATCAACTTCATATCCTTTCCAACACATGTACTTCATCATGTAATCACAATTAACGCATATTAACATAACATGCCCAAACGACTTCCTATAATCCTGCTTTTACAACAACGAGTTAAATCATGTTTCTTATACTTGTTGACTTTCAAGAGTCAACTATTAACCATATGTAACTATCGACTTATCAACATATACTCGTAACATCATAATCGACTATACGGACGACACTATATACATTTTACCATACACTTGATGTACGTACTACCTTTTAAGCATAACGTACAACTAATTCATGCATAAATCTTCTAAACTCATACATAACCCATCAAAACCTACTACTAACCATCATGGATCATTCCCAAATAAACATCAAACATATCATCATCATATTTCTCCTAATTCATCTAACAAGAATTCATCATACCCACATAATACATCAATCTTTCAACAAGACCCGGACATGGGTGGCGATTCTAGTCATCATCTTCACCCTAACTAACGGGTTTCACCTCTAATCATCAAATTAACACAAACCATACGTAACCCGTGTTCTATACGATGATTCTAACCCTTATACATGATCAATTTCATACTAACTCACGAATTTGAACATAACCCACTTCACACATGATCACCAATCCTAGATTTAAGACATACCTTATGATCCCCTCGTGAAGGTGATCATTAATCCGTGTTCCTTCTTGAATTTTAGCTTCGATTCACCCTTCAATTTGGTGATTTAAGTGAGTTAGGGTTTGGAGCTCTTGAGAGCTCCTGAAGCTTCACGAACACACACGTATGTGTGTTTGTGTGTGTGTGTTGATCTTTTAATTAGTAAGCAACTTTCATTTGTTCCACTTTAGCCCCTCGGGTTTACCTCTTAATATAACGTGCACTACTTCCATCTTTTAATACTTTTGACCATACCCTTAACTAGGTTAAATAGCCTAGTTATATATTTCATGACGTGTCATATAGGAACACACGACAATATTAACATTCGGATTTTGGGGCGTTACAGATCCATTTAGGAAATGACAATTAAACATACAAGTAACAAGTAATTTAAATATAAACCAAATTATCAATATTCCTTATGGTTATAATACAGTTTAAAACAGTTCAGAAGGTTCAACAAATAGTCAAAAGGTCCAAAACAAATATGGTCCATGTAGCAGTCCAAATGGTCTAACACAGTTCAGCCCACTTGAAGAAGTTCAATCCCAATCGCACACTTGATGTTGGTGCATACATCTGTCATCTTCGTCTTATGTCGAGTTTTCGGTTCGTTGCGGTTCGGATCAAGCATGATGTCATCATTATTAATGATGACATCATATCAATGACATCATGATTTCAACAAATGCACGTGAAACAAGTCTTCAACAAATGCATGAGAATTATCTAGACGACAAAATAGGTTGCATGTACTTATGAAACTTGTGATAGTCTAGGTTCGCTTATGTGTCATTGACTAGGTTCGCTCATGTGACATGTCAGGTTCGCTCATGTGTCAATCAAGTAGGTTCGCTTATATGTCATGTACATATAAGCGAAACCATGTCACCTATATATAGGTCCTATGAGCGAACCACACACAAGAGTTCTAGGTGATTTTCTTCCGGTAAGCCACGAAGTACTGCCGAAGTGTTGTCAGGTCTGTAATCGATTGCATATCAATAAAAACAACAGATTAAAGTGAATGTTAGCTGAATTACACCGAAACACTTGTTTCCGCCTCTTGTTTTGGTGAAAAGCTCTTCTAACCGACTCGTTCGGATCCGAAACCGATCCTACACTTGACCTCTAACAAGAGTCCAAAAGCAATCGCATAATCCACAGTCCAATCGCACAATTTCAACTTTTAGCAAATCGCACAAATTGAACCTTTATCCAATCGCACAAGTTGATCCTTTAGCTAGTCGCACAATTTGAACCCTTACAAATTGATCCTTTAGCTAATCGCACAAATTGAACCTTTAATGAACCTTGAGTCAGTCGCACAAGTTGACAATCGCACAGTTCCGATATCAACAGTTCAAATGAACAGTTGATCGTACAAGGTACTCCCAATCGCACACCTTGTTCTGCATCGCACAAGTGGTAAAATTGGGCCTGAATCCTTAAAAGCCCAATTAATTTGCAATCGCACACCGGTTTTGGATCGCATAAGCTTGGACCTGATTCCTTAACAGTTCAACAACTCACGATCGCACAACTTATTTTTTGAAATGTGATCACACAAATTTTCAACCAAAATCCCGAGAAATATGGTGATTGAATTTTCAAAAGTGTTTGAGGATTTCCTACAACAACTTTCCAAAATTCCTGCAAACATAATCAATCTTGCACACAAACGGATCAAATCCCACTTTTATTCAAAAATTTCGATGAATATTTGATGATTTTCGAAGCAGAAACACCTACAAATTTAAATTTTTCACAGAAATTTTAATTGAAAATAAGAACTTTTGGGTTTTAAAACTTTTAATTTCACAGACCAGAAAATTTTAATATCAAAGATCAATAGTCAATTCTCAATTCTGACATTAAAATCAGTTTGTTTTCACGAAAATTTTTGCTGAAACAAATCAGAATTAGAGATTAAATGCTTTGTTTTGTCTCACAATATATCAGTTTGATTTTGAACAAAACAGAAAATAACTTCAAGATCTGTGTTCGAGCCTTAACTTGGGTCGATATTTAGATGTAATTAATCAGTTTTTCAAGAAGAAAAATATACAACTCACACCCTCTATATCCCAAGAAATATTCGACAAGAAAGAAAAGTATAAATTGCTCTGAAATAAACGAGAAAACAAACCTTTCTTTGTCGAATCGGAACACCGATCAGCAACAAAGCACACTTCAATCTTCAAGATATCCGATAAAAAACAGAGCCTTCGCAAGACTACTTGGGCTCTGATACCAATTGTAAGTCCCAAAACAATACAATCGGATATCAAACATATAACAACCCTCCAAAATATTCCAACACCCCTAATATAATTAAAGTGTCCCTACACGTCTTAAAATACACCCCGTATACGAAAACAGGGCCCGAATACCTTTATTTTTATTAAAATTAAATAAAAATCAATTTTATAAGTCGCTCAAGGGCCGCGAAGACCCCTTAGGGATCTTACGCGGGGCGCGACAGCCAGTCACCAGGGCTGCACCCGGTGCTGCCACGTGTCGGGCGGTGTGTTGAGGCTACCAGTGCTAACTAGTCATGGCTAGGCCCTACCACCCTACTACGCGAGCCGCGAAGCCCTTAGAGGACTTCTACGCGGGCCGCAAGGAACTCGATTTCAGCTCCTATAAATTGGGAGCTCAGGCCTTCAGTCCCAACTCGCACCACACTCTTTCTCTCTCTAATTTCTGAAGAATTAATATAGTTTTCGGGCATAATACCCCTCTAAATAACGAAGTTCTGCCTAGTTGTAAGTATCATAACCCCGGTTACGTATTAGATACGCTGCCCGATTGATCCAGGGTTTCGTAACGGCTGTCGTGGTTCTGCCCGACGTAGTCGTTGGAATGCCGTCTCGGGGATGGTATTACTAATGTAAATATTAGGTTATTATACTAACGCGTGTGCATTTGTGTAATTTATAGATTATCACCAGGAAACCCTTAAGGAAAACCTAAGACAGCAATGTGAGTAATCTCCTTTTTTGTAAACTGTTTTTACAAAACCTTTATTATTTTAAATTATAAATAGCAGTGATTGAGTCTTTGTAATTCTTCAATTACTGCCGGTATGTTGGGGTTTTGTATACAAAATGTGGAACACGTTACCATTGGACGAAGTGTCACACCCCGACCACGTGTAACATACAAAACGTGGCGGAAACGTCGGGGAGTGTTGTAACAGAATTAATTGTTTCATAACCATGGTATTCAAAGTTGTATTTTATTTATTAAACAAGGATGTTACATTGTTTTAAACAGGAATACAGAGTTTATAACATAATTAAACATAGTCTAGCTCCATTTTATGTCTCTAAGGCACAGGTCCGCCCTAGTATCGTGATCAACATCCTACGGAAAAGCTCCTGAAAACACATGTGAAAATAGGTACGTCAGCATAAAAATGCCTGTGAGATACATAGGTTTGTGAAAAATAGGATTCATGACTTGTATTTGAGAAAATGTTTAGTCATGAACCTTGTAATTTGCTTTGTCTTATAAATCAATCGAAAAACGATAAGATCAGTTGATATGTATAATTAAATGTAAGGTTAAATGAATAACCATGTAAAATGAATTGTATAAAATAAACTGTTTTGTAAAACAATGTCTTGTGAAAAATATGTTATTTGTAACATGTAATATGTCAAACATTGAAGTGATTTAAGTAACGCTGCGTCATGTAATATCACACAAGCACTTATATATAGGAAGTACCAGCGGCGTATCCACCATGATTGTATCATATTACACACGCCTCGTTACTCAAATTACTTACCCAAATCAACCACCAATGTAACTTGTTCATGTACAAACCAATTGTCAAATGTTATTGTGTAAACCATATCTACATGTCTATGTCCAATGTAAACCACCAAATATGTATATCAATGTCAAAATGTTTATGTTCAATGTAGATCATGTAATGTGTAACCAGAAATGTCATGTATGGTAAGTGAAATGTATCAACTTAAACCATATGTAAAATGCACAACAACAAGGTATTGAAGTAAAACATAGTTTAAATCAAAGTCATGTTGTGTGTAACAAATGCATGCTATACTGATACAAACATTTATGCGGTATTGTTATAATGCATACATCCAAGCCTTGAGACTGTGGCGATAAACCCTTAAACAAATTAAAGGTTTATCTAAATTATGTATATCGAATTCGGTCATTCCTTTCATCCCCTTTCCCTGGGATGTCCGGAACGGGAGTTGTCAATTCCTATGGTACCACTACCTACTAACGAATGGCGTAGCAAATGTTAATGAATGTATTGTTCCATTTTAAACAAACCAAATGTCATACCAAAAATGTAAGCATGTGATGCACTAAGTATGTAATCAAATGAACATACGTAGCGTGAAAATGTAATGTAAAACGATGTACTAAGTAATGCACACAATGGGCACACCTAGCATGAAATGTAATGTAAAACGATGTACCAAGTAATGCACACAATGGGCACACCTAGCATGAAATGTAATGTAAAACAATGTACCAAGTAATGCACACAATGGGCACACCTAGCATGAAATGTAATGTAAAACAATGTACCAAGTAATGCACACAATGGGCACACCTAGCATAAAATGTAATGAAATCATGTACTATAATGTACTAACGAACATAGCAGGTATATGATGTGAAAACAGGAAAGCATGAAAGTAACAAGTAGGCACATGTGTTCCACCCCAAAACGTTTGGAAAACAGTAAAAGAGGGGTCTATGTACTCACTTGATATTGCTCAGATGTCTAAAGATAACCACCAAGTAATGCTAGAGATCTCGGAATCAAACGGCACCTAATATAGGTAACTATGTTAATAAACCGGACCTATATCGGAAGATCGGGTAGCATGAGGGTTCGTAAACCAAACGAGTGTAGAGACTCGTGTCATTTGGTTTAATAAAGCCCACATACTAAATGAAACCTAACATTATTGTTTACGGCCCATTACGACCCGTTTAGGAAGCTTATGCTACTTTAACGCGTCGTGCGCGTGAAACGCGTTCGGACCGCCTAACTAGTCCTATGACAAGTATTATATGCCTATACATGTTACATAATCAGTTATGTGACAAAAGTTTAGGTTACATATGCTTAATTACCAATTCTACATGAAAAGGGTATTCTGGTAATTTACCTAAGGTATATAAACTACCTATCATGCAACTACTTAAACGATGTGACCATAAGGTATAACCTCGGAAGGTTATTCCCTACACTATGGTCACCTAATGTATTTGGTCGGATCCTAATGATCGACCAAACTGGGTCGGGTTCGAAGGTATAAGCGATTGATCAGATCGCTTACCCTACGACCCTAGACAACGTGGTAATCAGTAGGCATAGTCCCAAGGGACTATGACCATCGTGATTACAATCACGTTGCGAAGTTCAAACGAACTTCGCATTGACCATAAGCTGGTCAATGCTGAAAGTCAAACAAAGTTTGACTTTCTGACTCTAAAGCAATAAAATAAGGAAAAGAACGAAAGAATACTTACGAAGGGTCCCCGAATGCTAAACTTGATTCAAAAATCTCAGGTATGAAACAAATGTTTCAACTTAGAGTTTCTCAAATCAAATTTCTTGTGATTTTGAAGCATGGGGGGTGGGGTATTTATAGTAAAAGGTCCACCGTTAAGATCGTTTCATGGAAAACGTGCCTTAATCCCAACCGTACAAGTGTCGGGACCTTATGGTAGCTCAAAATGGTCCTTATCATCTGACTAAGCATGTGTGGATATGTGGTTGTGGATCAAACATGTGCAAACAGGCTGTTTAAATACTCTGCATCTGGTCTGGACAAGGCTAGCGCACCGTTACATAATAAGGGTAGCGGTGCGCTACTCCTTAGTTTGGCAGATTTACACTTTTGGTCCCTGTTATGCAATAAGGTCATTTTTGACACGTTTAAGGCCCGTTAACCCCATTTCAAAGCTCTAAAAATGAAGTTAAAGTATAGGGAACTTAAAACATGATCAAAAATATCTCGGATGTCGGTTCGTTTAGCCGTACGGTTGCGATGTTCGGTTAATTACGACGGAATGCGCACAAGCGCGAAAAACGATCCAAATGACGCGACGAATGGATTTTTCTTATGCCAAACACTAAAATAAAATATTTTAGTGCTTACATAAATTTTTGGATGTCCGGAAGTATTCAGAACGTAAGTTATGCGCGAAAATGCAAACTTGTGCACTTTTTGACACTTTTAGTCCCTGAATGACCCAAAAGTTTATTTTAGCATACCGAACCCCTCAAAGCCTATTTCTAAGCTATGTAAAGGATATTTAAGGTATGTTTAACTTATGGTCATGTTCCGGAATGTTCGTTACAGTTCAAATTGACATACTTTCGCAGTTTGTCAAGTTTAGTCCCTGTAAGCGAATTAACTTGTTTTTGCCATACCAATGCCTTCAA
Organism: Helianthus tuberosus; assembly: GCA_030545235.1. NCBI lineage: Eukaryota > Viridiplantae > Streptophyta > Magnoliopsida > Asterales > Asteraceae > Helianthus > Helianthus tuberosus. The sequence continues at coordinate 132,730,272 of CM060353.1, read as the reverse complement.
AACTTATTTCTAAGTTATTTAAAGGTTATTTAAGGTATGTTGAGTATATGTTGATGTTCCGGAGTATTTGTCGCACTAAACTGAGTACGTTTACGCACCAGTTTGCGTATAACTCTCTAGAAAGCGATGTAGAGTTTGAAATTGCATAAAAGTCAAAACATGAAAAATGTAAAACATAACAAAACAAACATTGTGATCAAATAACATTGTTTTATTGATAATAGAATTGTTCATAGTGATTACAAGCACAGTTGTTACACGAAGAGTTAGCCAATGTGCAATATGACCCACCAGTCAGGATTGACAGTACTGAATGAGTAATTGTGTAGATGTAAACATTGTAATCGCTCTCAATACTGTGAAAATTGTTAAAACTATTCTTAATAAAACTGGGATTCACTCACCAGTATTTCCCACTGACAAAATGTTTTTAAACGTGTTTCAGGTAACAAAATGTGAAAGCCAACTAGAAGCCAGTTGGACAGCACTGAAGGCTTGAAAAAGTGGCTATAAAAGTTACCTAAATAAAAGAAGATGTTTTATTCAATAAAATAGGGATTTTCCCTATGAAAATGTTTGTAATGAAAAACTTGGATTTTATCCCAATATGTTTAATATTATAAAAGTGTGGTATTTACTCTGATAAAATATTTCCTAACTACGGTCCTGATGAAATTTCCGCTGCCAAATTACTAAACACAGATACCACCAATACTGAATCTCGCGGCCGCCCATTCCCGGGAAGATAGGGGGCGGAGGTTGCGACAGAAGATGGTATCAGAGCTAAGCCACTGATTCAGCCACAGAAGTGTTCTGCTGACACCAAAATTCAATATGTTAGGAAATAAACCACAGAACTACGTGCATACCTGTATTTTATTGTTATGTGTTATTTGACTATTTGTTAGTTTACAGTATGAGAGACCAAGGACCTTCCGACGCCTACCGTCAGTTGTCCAGCTCACCTAGGAGCGAAGGCACCTCTTCACAGCCTGCCCTCTCAGGGTATTCAGCTGATAATGAAGACGAGATATTCGTGTTTAAGGCTCTGTCTGAAGAGCCATTCCCTCCTAAAAAGAGAGGATGGTTCAGTAGGGGAGCGCATGAATGTAGGAAAATAATGAAAAAGTTACAACAGCAGCGAGCCCTAGCAACCGCTAAAAGAGAGATAGATGCCCACGCCCAGGATATGCTTAATAGGGGGTTTAGCAAACTTTCATATCCTAGCAACCACAGCTGCCGACCCTAACCTGTAAAAACTGATAGCACCCCAACCATTACCACTATTCCCCGCTCAGCCAACGGAAATAGAAAACAACCCAGAAAATCAAATCCAAATGCATGATTTTTTAACCCAGAAGAGATACCTAGGATACCAGCACCCAATCCCTTAGACCCAGACTACGACCCGTGGCTAGATGAACTTAGGGATTACCAGCAACGCTACCCAATCCCAGAAGACGAACCCATGCCAAATCTTGCAGCCTACCCAGGTTTGGACCCTCTAGATCCCTACTATGATAATGACCAATACATTAGGGAAATTTTAGAGAATCCATACCCATACCAGGAACCCATGCCCCAGTTCCCAAACCCAGTCCCAGCACCTGCACCCCCAATGAGTGCAGAAAATGTGCAAGAGCTCCAAACTTTTGGAGAAGAGATTTTAGAAAGTAGTGAGAGGATGAGGCAGGTAGGAGAGCAACTCGTCTGGAAGTATGACGAGCGCAATATGGAGTTCTGAATGAACCCATATCAGTGAAGGTGATGGGGGGAGATAGTAATAATAATAATAATAATAATAATAATAATAATAATAATAACAACATAATAATAAAATATGGGTGTATGTTTGAAAAAAAAAACTAAATCATAGCTACGGAGCCTACTAATAGTGTAATTTCAATTTCAAGTCGTATTGTAATTTTTAAATTCGAGTTCTGGTTTGTATTAGATGCATATTATATATAAGAAAAGAGTAAGTCGCAATGCTCGACGTTTTTTATCAACATGCGTGTCATGTGATTGATTGAATTAAATATTATCTTGTGATATTAATACGTGGTAAATGTTTAAAATTCAGATGGACAACGAAGTGAACCAGGAAAACCAGAATAACAATAACCCGAATAATGATAATCTGAACAACGGTAACAATGGAAACCCAGTGGATAACAGTGCCATTCAACACATAGTGGCACAAGGGATAATAGATGCAATGCCATATATTATCAAAACAGTTAAGGAAGCGGATAATAAAAGTAACCATAGCAGTAAACGACCCACTGAACCTGAACACAGCGTAAACAATGGACCCATACTTCAAGCGCCCATTCCCAAAGGAAGAAGAACCATGCCTTATGGTTGTTCTTATAAAGAATTCTGGTCTTGTAAACCAATGGAATTCTCGGGCAATGAAGGGACCGTTGCGGCTCTACGCTGGATAGAATAGACTGAGGTTGTCTTAAAGATAAGCAAGTGTGCTGAAGAAGATAAGATAATGTTTGCTTCCAATCTGTTTAAGAACTCAGCCTTAGAATGGTGGAACACTATCCTCCAGTCAAGGGGAAGTGATAGAGTGTACAATATGGAATGGGAGGAATTTAAGAACATGGTAGAAAGGAAATTCTTCCCTCACAATGAAAAAGAACAGATAGCAAATAAGTTTTTAAACCTTAGGATGACTGGAGTGGATAGAAAGGGTTATACTACATTATTCTTTGAATATGCTAGAATAGTACCAACCCTTACATCACCTGAACCAGTATTAATCTCCCGTTACATCTGGGGATTGATTAGTGAGATTAGACATGTAGTCAAGGCAGCTAGACCTCAAACTATAGAAGAAGCTGTAGAACTAGCAAATACCTTGACAGATGAATTAGTGTGTACACGGGAAGAGGATCAAAGGAAGAACCTAGCTCAAAGGCTTACCCAAGAATTTCACTCTGGAAATTCCAACCGAGGGAAAAATGTAGGTTCTACTTCTGCACCTTATTGCAAGTATTGCAAAAGGAAGCATTCTGGAAGATGCTCCATATATTGCAACTTTTGCAAAATATCTGGACACAAGGAAGAAGACTGCAGGAAGAAACCTAACAACAAGATATGCTACAACTGTGGAGAACAAGGCCACATCAAGCCAAACTGTCCAAAACTAGCTCCAGCTACAAATAACAAGAATACTAAGAATGCTAGAGCATTTTTTTCTAACCACAGAAGAAGCTAAGATGATCCCGGATGTGATCACCGGTACGTTTTTAGTTAATGATGTTTTTGCTAAAGTATTATTTGACTCTGGTGCGAACCAAAGTTTTATTAATACTTCATTTTGCAAACTTCTTAATCAACCATTAACTAAACTCCCACAAGAATGTCTAGTAGAGACAGCAAATGGGAAACCGTTAGGATTTCTGAAATCTTGCAGGGAGCAAGAATAGAATTTTTAAACCAAAATTTTAGTACAAACCTTTATCCAATGAATCTGGCAGGATTTGATGTTGTATTAGGAATGGATTGGTTAATAGCCAATAAAGCCAGTATTTTATGTGATCAAAAGTTAATTCAAGTAAATTCACCAAAGGGTGAAAAGATCACAATTAAAGGAGATAAACCATCTAGATCCACAAAATTCATCTCTGTGATGAAAACAGCAAGTTATATAAGAAAAGGATCATTAGTGTATTTGATTTCCATAATCACTAACACTAAAGGAAAAGAATTAAAAGATATTCCAGTAGTATCTCAGTTTCCAGATGTATTCCCAGAAGAATTACCAGGACTACCGCCAAACAGGGAAGTTGAATTCAGAATCCACCTGCTACCAGGGACAGCACCGATTGCCAAAGCACCCGCAGAAATGCAAGAATTGAAGAAACAGTTAGATGAATTGTTGGAGAAATGATTTATACAGCCAAGTTCCTCGCCATGGGGAGCACCAATTTTACTCGTTAAGAAGAAAGACGGATCAATGCGTATGTGCATTGACTACCATGAATTAAACAAGGTCACGATTAAAAATCGGTATCCATTACCAAGAATCGATGATCTATTCGATCAGTTGCAAGGAGCTCGATTTTTCTCTAAAATCGATTTACGGTCAGGATATCATCCATTAAAGGTACAGGAAGAGGACATTCCTAAGACCGCATTTAGAACAAGGTATGGCCATTATGAATTTACTGTCATACCATTTGGTTTAACCAATACCCCAGCTGCATTTATGGACATGATGAACCGAATATGTAAGCCATATTTGGATAAATTCATAATTGTCTTTATAGATGATATTCTCATTTACTCTAAGAGTAAAGAGGAACATGCAAAGCATTTACACACACTTCTAAGTTTATTAAGAAAATAAAAGCTTTACGCTAAGTTTTCAAAGTGCGAATTTTGGTTAGAACAGGTACAGTTTCTTGGACACTTAGTCGATCATGAAGGAATTCATGTGGATCCCACCAAAATCGAGGCGATTACCAAATGGAAAACCCCTGAGTCACCAACCGAGGTTAGAAGTTTCTTAGGATTAGCCGGTTATTATAGAAGATTTATTCGAGATTTTTCAAGAATAGCCATTCCCTTAACTAAGCTAACCTGTAAATCTGTTAAGTTTGAATGGGGACCAAAACAGGAATAAGCCTTTAGAATTCTTAAGCAAAGATTAACCAACACACCCATACTAGTGTTACCAGAAGGAAGGAACTGAAGACTTTGTAGTCTACTGTGACGCTTCTAAGTTAGGTTATGGATGTGTGTTAATGCAATGCCAAAAGGTTATAGCTTATGCATCAAGACAACTTAAGAATCATGAGGAGAATTATTCAACCCATGATTTGGAACTAGGAGCCATAATTTTTGCCCTTAAGATTTGGAGACATTACCTTTACGGTAGTAAGTTTACCATTTTCACTGACCATAAGAGTTTAAGGTATGTTTTCGGGCAAAAGGAGTTGAATATGAGACAAAGACGCTGGATGGAGATTCTTAGTGATTACGATTGTAATATCCAGTATCATGCAGGAAAGGCCAATGTGGTAGCTGAAGCTTTAAGTCGAAAGTATCATGAAAAGCCAAAAAGAGTACGTTCTCTTAAATTAAATCTGCAAGTAGATTTAAATGAATAGATTAGAAAAGCACAAGAATCAGTAATCAAGGATGATACTGAAAAATTAAAAGGAATGATTAAGGAATTAGAACAAGGAACAGATGGAATTTGGAGATTCCATAAGAAAAGAATGTGGATACCTAAATTAGGAGACCTACGCCACCATATATTAGAAGAAGCCCATAAGTTTAAATATACGATGCATCCTGGAAGTGATAAGATGTATCAGGACTTAAGAAAGAATTTCTGGTGGATAGGAATGAAGAAGGATATAGCAGCTTATGTTTCTAAGTGTTTAACCTGTTCACAGGTTAAAGCTGAACACCAGAAACCCTCAGGTCTATTGCAGCAATTAGAGATGCCAGTATGGAAATGGGGATTGATAACAATGGATTTTGTTACCAAATTACCCAAAACAAGGAAAGGTAATGATACAATCTAGGTGATTGTAGACAGGCTAACCAAGTCAGCTCATTTCCTACCAATGAAGGAAACTTTCAGTATGGAACAATTAGCTAAGTTGTATGTAAATGAAATAGTTTCATTACATGGAATTCCTTTATCAATTGTTTCTGATAGGGATAGCCGTTTTACCTCTCATTTTTGGACAAGTTTCCAAAAAGCAATGGGAACCAAGTTAAATCTAAGCACAGCTTATCATCCTCAAACGGACGGACAAAGCGAAAGGACAATTTAGACAATGGAGGACATGCTTAGAGCTTGTGTAATTGATTTCGGAGGTAATTGGGACGATCACTTACCATTAATAGAATTTTCTTATAATAACAGTTATCACACAAGTATCAATGATGCACCATTCGAAGCACTATATGGACGAAAGTGCCGAACCCCAGTCTGTTGGGCAGAAATTGGAAAAAAGCAAGGTCCTGGACCTGAAATAGTGCAAGAAACAACCAATAAGATCATTCAAGTTAAGGAACGACTGAAAACAGCATGTGATCGACAAAAGAGTTATGCTGATAACAGACGAAAGCCACTGGAATTTCAAGTAGGAGACAAAGTATTATTGAAAGTCTGTCATTGGAAAAGAGTGGTAAGATTCATCAAAAGGGGAAAGCTAAGCCCCTGGTATGTTGGACCTTTTGAGATTATTAGAAGAATAGGACCTGTAGCCTATCAGATACAACTGCCAGAGGAAATGACAGGAATACATGATTGTAACACCCTTAAAAATTTTACTTGAATTTAATACTAATTTTATACATTTTTATACCAAAAGATATGAAAATAACATAAGTTTCATAAGTCAAGTTCACAAGTAGCATAAACCTTAGTCAACTAATAACTAAGTTGGAACATTAAAAAATTGTTTAAGAAATTGTTTACAACCCATGAACAAAGTCTAAGTAAGATTAAAACATTGCGGAAGCTTCAAAAAATCGTGTTCGGTTCTTCGACATTTGCTTGACCGCCATCCGTAAGATCCACCTCGTCACCTAGAGTCAAAACCATTAAAACATTAGTTTTGACCTTGTTATATAGTACATAAACATGAGATCCAACATCAAATTGAATAAAAATAAAACATAATTTTATTTCTGGTTCTACCGTAACTTACGGTGTCACCGTAAGTTACGGTAAGTCCTGGAAGCTTCTGGTCCACCGTAAAACAGGGGTGAACCACCGTAAACTCCTGACCTCTACCGTAAGTTACGGTACTACCGTAACTTACGGTAGTCCCTGGAAATCCATGTTTTGTTTGATTTGTTTATTACACTCAAACCCAAATCTCGGATTTCGCTTTTCTAGCATACCAATACATTAAATTCTCGTATTTCTAATATATTATATATATATATACCAATATCAAAGATCAATACATCATATTCCGGAGCATTAACCATGCCTTACTTGATTATTCGACCCGTTTGGCTCGTCTAAGGAATCCTCCTTTGTGACGACTACCAACGAGTTCCAACCAAATTTGACTTATTATACAATATAGCGACATCACCGCTTTAATTCAAAACAATCCTTATTCTAAAATTCAATTACGCATTATATAATCATCAAAATCTACTTAATGTAACGGGTCAAGTTACATACCTTTAAAGCAAGCCTTTCAAACGTGCGTCCACACCGGTTTGCCCGCTAGATGCCCCGGCTTCCTTTCCTATAGAGTTCAATCACTTTATGTTTAGAACTCTTTGTTTCACATACATAACGCACATTTTATCATACATCATAATTATGCGTTTTTAACTTAACAATTCAGTTTCAAGCCTTCTTTGAGGCATTTTATCAAACACTATAAGGGCAGAATTTTTATATCTTTCATATTCAACTTCATAGCTTGCTAATTAGCTAACTTAACATCAATATAGCCTTCATATATCATTTAAACATCATACTTTTCTGAAATCACTTTCTATCATCAAATTACACTAGAATAATCATTCTAAACCCTAGTGTTCATCATCATATTGTAAAACCCACAACCCACCTTCAATGTGTTCATGGAATTTCCTGAATTTGGACATGATTTCAGATGTAGTTGTCTAGGTTTCACTTCTAGACACTATATTATCCCTAATCTAACCAAATCACATACATGCATCATCAAATTTTGAATCTCCCAAATTCATAAGAATTTCAAACAGAGAATTTTCATAGAATTTTACATACCTTACAACCCCCTTGTGATGGGGATTACTAATCTTAACTCAGATTTCGATTTGGGAGCCAATTGGATCTTCAATTTGTAGGATTTAGCATGAACCAGGGTTTTGAATGAGTTCAGGTCGCCCCTCCCCTTGTTCTAGTCGATCCCCACTTCCAGATTTTAGTTTGTGTTTTAATAAAATAGTTTTTATTAAAACTATTTTCAATTTTAACACTTTTGGCCCCTCTTGTTTGTTTTATTTTATTTCTATGTCTCAAGCTACTATTAAGTGATAAACTAACTAGGTTAGTGTCTTTACTAACTAGATTATCTCACAAATTTATTTGCAACTAAATTACGAATTTAAGAATTTGTATTTTCGGGATGTTACAAGTCCATCCCCCTTAAAAGGGTTTCGTCCCCGAAACCAAGGTACGTACCGAATAGTGTAGGGTAGAGACGTCGCATCTCTTCTTCGGGCTCCCATGTAGTGTCCGAACCTTTCCTATGCTCCCATTTAACCTTGACTTGATTAATCACCTTGTTCCTCAAACTCTTCTCTTTACGGTCTAAAATCGCGATTGGTTTTACTGCATAGTTGAGGCTGTTATCCACCTCGATATCATCGTAGTGGATACGAGCAGTTTCGTCTGCCAAACATTTTCGGAGATGTGACACGTGGAATGTGCTATGAATCCCACTCAACTCCTCGGGTAATTCGAGACGATAAGCTACTTTACCAACCCGTTCAGTGATTCTGAATGGCCCAATAAATCTCGGGCTTAGCTTCCCCCTTTTTCTGAATCTAATAATGCCCTTCCATGGGGAAACTTTTAGCATAACCATGTCGCCAACCTGAAATTCAATTGGCCTATTCCTTTTATCCGCATACGCCTTTTGCCTATCTTGAGCCGCTTTCAAGTGTGCCCGAACCTTATCATTCTTTTCATTTGTGGCTTGTACTATATCTTGGTGGGCGAGTTCACGTGGACCCACTTCACCCCAACATACCGGGGTTCGGCACTTCCTACCATAGAGCATTTCGTACAGTGCCATCTTAATACTAGATTTGTAGCTGTTATTATACGAAAACTCGACTAACGGTAGGTGAACATCCCAACTTCCTCCAAAGTCGATTATACACGCCCGTAGCATGTCCTCCAATGTTTGTATTGTTCTTTCACTCTGTCCATCCGTTTGAGGATGGTACGCAGTGCTAATGAACAATTTGGTTCCCATTTGCTCTTGGAAATCTCGCCAAAATTTGAAGTAAACCGGGTATCCCTACCAGACACGATGGATACCGGCACCCCATGACGTGCTATTATTTCATTAGTGTAAACTTCTGACATCTTTTCTGACGTATAAGTCTCACGGATCGGAATGAAGTGAGCACTTTTCGTCAATCTATCCACCACTACCCATATGGCATCGAAACCACGATTTGTCTTAGGCAACTTGGTTAGTAGGTCCATTGTAATATGTTCCCATTTCCAAACCGTAATTTCTAACGGTTGGAGTTTGCCGTATGGTTTCTGGTGCTCCGCCTTGACTTGTAAACATGTCAAGCATTTTTCCACATACTTCGCCACATCCCTCTTTATTCCAGGCCACCTATAATTTTGTTTCAAATCATTGTACATCTTGGTCGCACCCGGATGAATTGAATATCGGGATTTATGAGCTTCATCAAGTAGAAGCGCCTTCACCCCACAAGTATTTGGAACCCATATCCTTCCGGATCGAGTCTTTAACCCGTGATTCCCATCCGACAAATCTTTCAACTGACCGATTATTCTTTCTTTCTTCCAATTCTCTTCTTTTACTACTTCTAACTGGGCCTCTCGAATACGTTCAAGTATACCCGAGGTCACCACGAGCTGCATCGACCTTACTCTTATTAGGACATAGTCCGCTTTTCTGCTCAAAGCATCCGCCACCACATTTGCCTTTCCGGGGTGGTAGTGTATTTCACAGTCAAAATCTTTCACTATTTCTAGCCATCGCCTTTGTCGCATATTTAACTCCTTCTGATCGAAGAAGTATTTCAAGCTCTTGTGGTCGGTGAATATGGTGCACTTTACCCCATACAAGTAGTGCCTCCATATTTTTAATGCAAATACCACTGCATCCAACTCGAGATCGTGCGTGGGATATTTCTTCTCGTGTATCTTCAATTGCCTCGAGGCATAGGCTATTACCTTGCCCCGTTGCATCAACACGCATCCGAGCCCCAATAGTGAAGCATCCGAATAAACCACCATGTCTTCGACTCCGTCCGGCAATGTCAGTACCGGTGCTTGAGTTAACTTTTCTTTTAGCGTTTGAAACGCTCTTTCTTGATCGACACCCCAAATGAACTTTTCTTTCTTTCGGGTTAGCTTTGTTAGCGGTGACGCAATCTTGGAGAAATCTTGAATGAATCTCCTATAATATCCCGCAAGCCCCAAAAAGCTTCTAATTTCTGAAGGGTTCTTCGGGGGATTCCATTTTGACACAGCCTCGATCTTCGAAGGATCCACCAATACTCCATCGGCACTTATGACGTGGCTAAGAAATTGCACCTCTCGTAACCAAAAGGCACACTTAGAGAATTTCGCATACAGCCTTTCTCGCCTAAGTGTCTCTAACACTTCTTGCAAGTGGTGTGCGTGTTCAGCTTCACTTTTTGAATATACCAAAATATCATCGATAAACACTATGACCGACTTATCCAACATTGGCTTGCAAACCCGATTCATGAGGTCCATGAAGGCCGCGGGAGCATTTGTTAGCCCAAATGACATCACGAGGAATTCGTAATGTCCGTATCTCGTGCGGAAAGCCGTCTCCGGCACATCTTCTTCCTTGACCTTTAGTTGGTGATACCCCGATCTAAGGTCAATTTTTGAAAACCAATTCGCACCTTGTAATTGGTCGAATAAATCATCTATTCTCGGAAGCGGGTATCGGTTCTTTACCGTAAGTTTGTTTAACTCCCGGTAATCGATACACATGCGCATGCTTCCGTCTTTCTTCCTCACGAACAATACCGGTGCGCCCCAAGGAGACACACTCGGCCTTATGAATCCCTTGTCAAGCAGGTCTTGAATTTGGTACATCAACTCTTGTAATTCCGATGGCGCGAGTCGGTATGGTGCTTTAGCTACGGGTTTTGCGCCCGGAACCAATTCGATCCCGAACTCTACTTCCCGTTCAGGCGGTATCCCCAGTAAATCCTCCGGAAACACATCTCAATAATCTCGTACTACCGGTACATCTTCAATCTTCCGTGATTCTTTCTCGGGTTCATTCGCGTATATCATGAATGCCTTGCATCCTCGCTTCATAAGCTTGTGAGCTTTCAACATTGAGCACACTATGGGGTTACCTCCTTTTTCGCCATAAATGATGACATGTTTCCCGCTCGGAGATGTTAGTTTTATCTCTTTACGAAAACACACGACTTTTGCATGGTGCTGGGCTAGCCAATCCATCCCAACGACTACTTGAAATTCCCCCATTGACATCGGGATTAGGTCTATCAAGTATTCCTCATCGTCGATGCTTAATTTGCAGCCTCGACAAACATCACAAACTATAAAACTTTTATTGTCCCCTATTTCAACTTCTAAGGGCACAGGTAATTTCGTTAATACAAATGAAGGATGTCGAATAAATCCATGCGAAATGAAGGATTTATTCGCACCCGTATCAAACAATACACGTGCTGGAATTTAGTTAATTGTGAATATACCTGAAACCACGTCGGGTTCTATCTTCGCTTCAGCCGCGGTAAGTTGGAAGGACCTAGCCTTCGCTTTGGGAGCTTCTGTTGGAGATTCTTTAACATCTCTCTTTCCAACTAAGTCCGGACATTCAGACTTTTTGTGGCCGGGTTGATAACAGTTGTAGCAAACAGAGACTTTTCCCGGGCATAGCGAGGCCGTGTGCCCCGTCTTATTACATATGGGGCATGGCTTGTCCTTGAACTGACATTCCCCTTTGTGTCCCTTCCCGCACACTTTACAACTTGGCGACCCACCTTTAGCATCCACCTTCTTTCCCGATTCTCCAGTTCGTGCTTTCTTTGTAGGGCTTGGATTCACATCATGTGCCCTTCACTCACCTCTTTCGACGTGTTTCTTCAACTCAATTTCCCGTTCCCGAGCAACGTTAATGATTTCGGTAAGGGTCTCGTATTTTGAAGGAGTCATAAACTCCCTATATTCAGCGCTCAACATATTGTAGTAGTAGTATATTTTCTGTTCTTCGTTCGTCACCAATTCACTACTAAACTTCATTTTATCCATAAACATCGCTGTGATCTTGTCTATGGTTTCACCCTTGTGCCTAAGTTGCATGAACTCTTCCTTGATTTTGTTAATGACCGCTTTGGGACTATGATGTTTAAGAAATGGTGTCTTAAACTCTTCCCACGTCATGGCCCTTGCCGCTTCGGCCCCAATTTCATTCTTTTTGTTATCCCACCAATCCTTGGCTTGTCCTCTTAACTGACCCGTTCCGTAGGCAACAAAATCGCTTTCGTCGCAATGGGTCCTTTCAAACACCCCTTCAATATCGCCCAACCATCTTTGGCAAATTATCGAGTCGACTTCCCCGTTATAAATTGGCGGTTTACACGCCATGAATTCCTTATATGAGCACCCTTTACGTTCTCCAGTTTTGTCTTTCATAAGGTTGACAATATCCTCCAACCTTTTAACTCGCTCTTCTACGAGCGACAACACCGTACTTTGAATCTTGTCTATAAATCCGGATAGACTGCCTTCAATTGCCTTTCCTACTTCCTCGGCAATTATTTCTTTCATTTGTTCGGTGCTTGTCGGCACCGGATCATTATTGCTCCCTTTCGACATCTTGAAACTGAAATGTTTACATCAAACGTTAAACATTTCATTCATGACATTGCTTTGTTTGTTTTGGTTTAGCCAAGTTCCTAACTTGCTTTAACCGTTCACATTTAATGCACATTCCGGGTTTGAGTGTGTTAACACGCTCTTCCCATGCATATCAGTTTGTTTCTCATTCCTTACATAATACATAATTTATTAACATAATAAGTTAATTCTTACCAGACGATCGATCAAGCTTGAACCGAACACTTTGTTGACAACCTTAAGCTCTGATTACCAACTTGTAACACCCTTAAAAATTTTACTTGAATTTAATACTAATTTTATACATTTTTATACCAAAAGATATTAAAATAACATAAGTTTCATAAGTCAAGTTCACAAGTAGCATAAACCTTAGTCAACTAATGACTAAGTTGGAACATTAAAAAATTGTTTAAGAAATTGTTTACAACCCATGAACAAAGTCTAAGTAAGATTAAAACATTGCGGAAGCTTCAAAAAATCGTGTTCGGTTCTTCGACATTTTCTCGACCGCCATCCGTAAGATCCACCTCGTCACCTAGAGTCAAAACCATTAAAACATTAGTTTTGACATTGTTATATAGTACATAAACATGAGATCCAACATCAAATTGAATAAAAATAAAACACAATTTTATTTTTGGTTCTACCGTAACTTACGGTGTCACCGTAAGTTACGGTAAGTCCTGGAAGCTTCTGGTCCACCGTAAAACAGGGGTGAACCACCGTAAACTCCTGACCTCTACCGTAAGTTACGGTACTACCGTAACTTACGGTAGTCCCTGGAAATCCATGTTTTGTTTGATTTGTTTATTACACTCAAACCCAAATCTCGGATTTCGCTTTTCTAGCATACCAATACATTAAATTCTCGTATTTCTAATATATTATATATATATACCAATATCAAAGATCAATACATCATATTCCGGAGCATTAACCATGCCTTACTTGATTATTCGACCCGTTTGGCTCGTCTAAGGAATCCTCCTTTGTGACGACTACCAACGAGTTCCAACCAAATTTGACTTATTATACAATATAGCGACATCACCGCTTTAATTCAAAACAATCCTTATTCTAAAATTCAATTACGCATTATATAATCATCAAAATCTACTTAATGTAACGGGTCAAGTTACATACCTTTAAAGCAAGCCTTTCAAACGTGCGTCCACACCGGTTTGCCCGCTAGATGCCCTGGCTTCCTTTCCTATAGAGTTCAATCACTTTATGTTTAGAACTCTTTGTTTCACATACATAACGCACATTTTATCATACATCATAATTATGCGTTTTTAACTTAACAATTCAGTTTCAAGCCTTCTTTGAGGCATTTTATCAAACACTATCAGGGCAGAATTTTTATATCTTTCATATTCAACTTCATAGCTTGCTAATTAGCTAACTTAACATCAATATAGCCTTCATATATCATTTAAACATCATACTTTTCTGAAATCACTTTCTATCATCAAATTACACTAGAATAATCATTCTAAACCCTAGTGTTCATCATCATATTGTAAAACCCACAACCCACCTTCAATGTGTTCATGGAATTTCCTGAATTTGGACATGATTTCAGATGTAGTTGTCTAGGTTTCACTTCTAGACACTATATTATCCCTAATCTAACCAAATCACATACATGCATCATCAAATTTTGAATCTCCCAAATTCATAAGAATTTCAAACAGAGAACTTTCATAGAATTTTACATACCTTGCAACCCTCTTATGATGGGGATTACTAATCTTAACTCAGATTTCGATTTGGGAGCCAATTGGATCTTCAATTTGTAGGATTTAGCATGAACCAGGGTTTTGAATGAGTTTAGGTCGCCCCTCCCCTTGTTCTGGTCGATCCCCACTTCCAGATTTTAGTTTGCGTTTTAATAAAATAGTTTTTATTAAAACTATTTTCAATTTTAACACTTTTGGCCCCTCTTGTTTGTTTTATTTTATTTCTATGTCTCAAGCTACTATTAAGTGATAAACTAACTAGGTTAGTGTCTTTACTAACTAGATTATCTCACAAATTTATTTGCAACTAAATTACGAATTTAAGAATTTGTATTTTCGGGATGTTACAATGATGTATTTCATGTATCAAATCTCAAGAAATGCTTAGCTGATGAATCACTGGTGGTACCTCTTAAGGACATAGAGGTAAATAAATAGTTAAAATTTGTAGAAAAGCCTCTACAAATTGAAGAGAGAAAGGTCAAGAATCTCAAGCACAAGAGACTAGTTCTGGTCAAAGTAAAATGGGACTCCAAAAGAGGACCAGAATTTACTTGGGAGCTTGAATCGGAAATACAAAGGGAATACCCACATCTGTTCCAGTAGATCTCGAGGAGGAGCTCTAAAACAAGGTGGAGAGGATATAACAACCCTCCAAAATATTCCAACACCCCTAATATAATTAAAGTGTCCCTACACGTCTTAAAATACACCGCGTATACGAAAACAGGGCCCGAATACCTTTATTTTTAGTAAAATTAAATAAAAATCAATTTTATAAGTCGCTCGCGGGCCGTGAAGACCCCTTAGGGATCTTACGCAGGGCGCGACAACCAGTCACCAGGGCTGCACCCAGTGCTGCCACGTGTCGGGCGGTGTGTCGAGGCTACGAGTGCTGACTAGTCATAGCTAGGCCCTACCACCCTACTACGCGGGCCGCAAAGCCCTTAGAGGACTTCTATGCGGGCCGCAAGGAACTCGATTTCAGCTCCTATAAATTGGGAGCTCAGGCCTTCAGTCCCAACTCGCACCACACTCTTTCTCTCTCGAATTTCTGAAGAATTAATATAGTTTTCGGGCATAATACCCCCTCTAAATAACGAAGTTCTGCCTCGTTGTAAGTATCATAACCCCGGTTACGTATTAGATACGCTGCCCGATTGATCCAGGGTTCCGTAACGGCTGTCGTGGTTCTGCCCGTCGTGGTGCCATCTCGGGGAGGGTATTACTAATGTAAATATTGGGTTATTATACTAACGCGTTTGCATTTGTGTAATTTATAGATTATCACCAGGAAACCCTTAAGGAAAACCTAAGACAACAATGTGAGTAATCTCTTTTTTTTGTAAACTGTTTTTACAAAACCTTTGTTATTTTAAATCATAAAATGCAGTGATTGAGTCTTTGTAATTGTTCAATTACTGCCGGTATGTTGGGGTTTTGTATACAAAATGTGGAACACGTTACCATTAAACGAAGAGTTAGCCAATGTGTAATATGACCCGCCAGTCAGGATTGACAGTACTGAATGAGTCATTGTGTAGATGTAAACATTGTAATCGCTCTCAATACTGTGAAAATTGATAAAACTCTTCTTGATTAAACTGGGATTCACTCACCAGTATTTCCTACTGACAAAGTGTTTTTAAACGTGTTTCAGATAACAAAATGTGAAAGACAACTAGAAGCCAGCTGGACAGCACTGAAGGCTTGGAAAGGTGGCTATAAAAGTTACCTAAATAAAAGAAGATGCTTTATTCAATAAAATAGGGATTTTCCCTATGAAAATGTTTGTAATGAAAATTTTGGGTTTTATCCCAATATGTTTAATATTATAAAGTGTGGTATTTACTCTGGTAAAATATTTCCTAACTACGGTCCCGATGAAATTTCCGCTGCCAAATTAATAAACACAGATACCACCAATACTGAATCTCGCGGCCGCCCGTTCCCGGGACAGATAGGGGGCGGAGGTTGCGACAAAACACCAAACAAGTAGCGGAATTACAAGTAAGATGTAGAAGATCGAAAAGCAAATGTATTGATTCAACAACTAGAACACACAAATTCCTTGATCCGTTTGGTATTCTAATCGCACAAAATAACAAGAGTTTTGCAAGGAATCAACAACCACAAATGACAAAGGAATCCCCTATTTATACAAGCATAGGAGATCCTATTACATTGGGCCAAGCCCATACCCCATAGACTACAAAACAACCAAATAGACCCACTAAGTGTCTCGAACCCAAACCATACAAACTAACCCAAGACAGACGCAAACCTACACTAGATTATACCCTTACATAATGTTTTCACAAAACCACATTCATAAGTATAATTTATACGTATAAACTTCATATTTGTTGGCATGGTCAGTATTTTGTACGGTGTCAGTTCGTTTTCGTTTATAGTTCTGCAGATTTCTCCAGAAATCACCATACGCGCACTATAACGTCTGATAAGCGTTCCTAGGCTTTCAAATAGCCTAATTAAGCTAATTCGTGTCTTAAACACTATTTCTTATCATGTAAATGTTTGTTAATCGCGTAATTAGAAGTCGTTAATTACCGGTTGTCACATTCTCCCCCTGTTACAGAAATTTCGTCCTTGAAATTTAGACTATGTTATCTCCTTAGAGTTGTGTCGTTCCTAGGTAAGTCCGAATAATACCAAAGTGAATGACCGCATAATCGAATCAAACCTTATTCGAATTACGTGGGTATAAAGACATTCTGCATCAATAAGAACCCAACGGTTCAACTGAGTTTGTTCTAGAAATCGAGGTCAAGTGAACAAAGCGTAGTGATACTATCACCAATGTGAGTAAGTTTACGGGGGTCCAACAAAAGAGGAATTTCGACCAATAGAATTCCAAATGAACGTTCACAATATGCAAATCAATTTTGGAACAATCAAATTTTCTACCAACGAAAACTTGCGTTGGTTGTAGTATGATTGAAACTTCAACCAACAAGCTCAAATAGATAGAATCATGAAATGATTTGTCAACTATTGAACCAATAAATGAATAAGATAAAATCAACGTGTTGACATTATTGAATTGCAATCATACACCAAAATGAAATATAACCGAACCTGGTGTATCATCGTCTTAATACATAGTTGCATCAAGACTACTTAAATGATGTGTCAATCGAAAAACATACATAGTTTTGCATGAAACGGTTGATCACGATTAGCACAAGCTACAAGTTTATACCGACGCCATAAGGTGTCGTAGTGAATGACATAATTCAATAATAGCGGTGATCGAACATGTTTACCGTGTTTGGAATCAGGTGAATGGTTTAACGAAGTAATTATGAATATTTGCTCCAAACAAATCCCATGGGATTTTCGATTGAAAATGAAACAAATAAATAATGTTTTCGATCGAAGATGGAAAGCAATAAATATCACAAAATGTTCGTTCGATGCTGAAAGAACCGTTGAGAGGTACACTGAAATATGATATGAATTTGTGTACCATTATCTTAACACACAGTTGTATTAAGATTGCTTTAATATGATAAACCAATGAGCGGATTTAATATAGCTAAACAAACAAATAGATAATTAAATCTGTATATGATGTGTGCAAACGAGATTAGCGCAAGCTTCGAGTTTGTGAGAACGCCAACACAAGGTGATCGTGATCAAAGAAACGATTCAATGAAATCGAAGACCAAACAAGCTGGTTATGCTTTGAAGCAAATGAAGTGCTTGTTGGGATTATGTTGAATATGATGATCTCAATCCATCATATTAGGCCTTGAATCGAATATATACTACGAGCAAGTTCAAACAATTGAACTTGGTTTAGTCACATTCCAACAATGAATGCATGTGTTGGTAAGAGAATTTCGACAAGGTTACAATGAACAACCCATGTAATGTAACTCAACAGAAATGAATTTCAACGAGTTCGTTGACTCGATATCAAAGAGTCAACACTTTGCAATAAGGCGGGTCATCTAGATCATAAAGCAAGGATCAAGTATAGCAAAGCAATATTTGAGCTTTGATAAAACAAAAATT
Source organism: Helianthus tuberosus (assembly GCA_030545235.1). Classification (NCBI taxonomy): domain Eukaryota; kingdom Viridiplantae; phylum Streptophyta; class Magnoliopsida; order Asterales; family Asteraceae; genus Helianthus; species Helianthus tuberosus. Next base: position 132,711,876 of record CM060353.1, on the reverse strand, counting down.
TGGTGTGAAGTCCTCCAATGGTCTTCACAAATCAAACTAATCACATGCGCAACCAACAGTGCATGCGTAACGTGTGGATTTACCAAGAAATGAAACAGTTAAGTATTCGCTACTATGAAAGAAATCCTCATGATACGATGACCATTAGGGGGAGGAGAAATGCGAAAGTCTACTCACGATATGCAGAAGTCAGAATTTCAACAAAAGAAATTTAAGGACTTTACCTGAAATTTCGTGTGATGACCAGTTGTTGAGTGACATTACCACGAAATGTCAATCTTAGTGTAATCGCCATTTAGGGAGTGGGGGAATGTGAAGAATTGCAGTTTCCGTTGCGACACCAATAATCGTGATTTCCATTAGTTTGCGAAGCCCTCGCTTGAACGTACCTTGGCGTGATTCGTATCGCTTGCAAGATCATGTGGCACATTGTCGCATTTCGATCAGTAGTTCTCCCATTGACGGGATTAGCATCGTTGTTGTCGTGCCCAATCATGTTTTCCAAAGGCCTTGCGTTGGAAGTCGTGCGCGATGCACTTTGATGTCCGCTGACGTATAGTTTATGTTTCATGTATAGTTGCGCAATAGCGTTTTGTTCCACGTAGGTTACCTGCTCGGGTAACTAAAAAGCATAGAGAATATAGATAACGACGTATGCCCGAGTTAATAATCACGACTCCTACGTGAGGACCTTTAATGAGTTTCAACATAAGTTTTCTGAGGTCCTAAATGAATTTCATCAAAACCCTCAAGGTTTCGCTTACTGTATGCAGTCGTTTCACGTATCGTGTATCACACAACACTTGTGTATGTTTAAAATCAAAACAGTCGGCTCATTGTTTTCGGCAACGGTTGGAACCCATATTCGAGTCTTAGGCGTTCTATATGTGTTTCAAGTCTTAATAATCTAAGTCCCCAGAGGAAAGTGAGGTTAGAGCCTAGGTATCCTTACAGAAACCAAATTCGCTGAAACCTATAGTTCTGATACCAATCTATCACACCCCGTCAAACCGATTACATCAGAGCCGGGTGTGATCCGAATGGTATCTTCATTGCACAGCGGAAGTAATTTGTAGCACATGTGCTTGTAATCATTGTAAACAATTCAGTTATCAATAAAATAATGTTAATTGATCCCAATGTTTGTTTGTTTATGTTTGACATTTTGCATGTTTTGATTTTTGTTCAATTTCAAACTCTATATCGCTTTCTGGAGAGTTATACGCAAACTGATGCGTAAACGTAATCAGTTTAACACGACAAACACTCCGGAACATCAATTTATGCTTAACATACCTTAAATAACCTTTACATAACTTAGAAATAAGTTTTAAAGGCTTTGGTGTGGCAAAATCAAGTTTATTCGCTTACAGGGACTAAATTCGACAAACTGTGAAAGTATGCCGATTCATACTGTAACGAACATTCCGGAACATGACCATAAGTTAAACATACCATAAATATCCTTTACATAGGTTAGAAATAGGCTTTGAGGGGTTCGGTGTTCTAAAATAAACTTTTTGGTTATTCAGGGACTAAAAGCGTCAAAAAGTGCATAAGTTTGCATTTTCGGGCATATCTTACGTTCTGAATACATCCAGACATCCAAAAAATTTATGTAAACATTAAAATATTTTATTTTAGCGATTGGCATGAGAAAAATCCATTCGTCGCTCAATTTGGATCGTTGTTCGCGTTCGTGCGTATTTCGTCGTAATTAAGCAAATAACGCGTCCGTACGACCAAACGAACCGACATCCGGCATATTTTTGAGCATGTTTCATGTCCACTATGTTTAGGCATCATTATAGGGCCTTAAAGTTGGCTTAACAGGCCTTAGATGTGTCGGAAATGGGCCTAAACCACTGCAGGGACTAAACTGTAATATTAAAAGTTGTTTGCTGATCTGTGCAGCCTAGGCGGGCCGCGTAGGCTGCTCTTGGGTCTTACGCGGGCCGTGTGAGATCACCCGATCTGCACAGAATCAATTTTCCAGCTGTTACCAGCTGTTCCAGCTGTTTTGGGCACTTGTACATGGTTTTTAGGATACTATGGGCTCATATTAGGGGCTCCCATGGTTTTAGAAAACAATGGGTGCAAGTGTACAGCCTAGATCAAAGCTCGGATTTCAAGAAACGATCTTAACGGTTCTATGAAATCTATAAATACCCCCACCCACTTCACTCTCAAACTCACACCTTTGAATCTGAATTGGTTCTCTAAGTTGTTGTGTTATCACTTCATACCTGAGAATATTCGGATCAAAGCTTCCATTCTTGGACCCGTTGTAAGTCCTCTTTCGTTCTTTTATGCGTTTTTAGCATGAAAGTCAAACTCTGTTTGACTTTCTGCATTGACCAGTTTATGGTCAACACGAAGTTCGTTTGAACTTCGCAACGTGAGTGATGTGGGCTAAAATACACATATTTGTCCCGTGTAAATTGTATAGTTTTTATTTGTTTTATTTAGTTTTAGTATTATATTATATTAGCTTGTGTTTTTCTAGGTCCTGGTGCAAATGGAGCGGGAAAGAGTAATAATTAAATAACCAGCCAGTTGAGTAGAGTAGGGCGCCAATAACCGAATTTAAATTGTCGCTGTTCTTTTTGAGTGGGCCGAGCCCCCTTTCTCTATGTTATCTAATATCATTATTATAAAAAGGCTGTTGGCATATATTATTATTTTCTTGAAAGTGACGGTTATTATTTTTATTTTTTTAGAGATAATATATTCGAAAAAATGGTTGCCATATCTTTTTATTAACACTGCCATATTATTATTATTATTGTAGTCTAGGAGGGAGGCAACATATATTTTTGGTGGAGGCTGCATCTAAATATCTAAATATTGGGAGTGGTGATATATTAAAGTGCTGCTATCTTTGTCATCCCTGTTGAAAGTTGCCTTTTAGTTATTTTTGTTCGAAGATGCTTTGGGCCTTGAAAGAGGCTGCTATTGGGCCGAGAAGGATCAGACTTGGGGACGCGATTATACAAACATCAAACGGCTGTTGGGCTTCACATGTTTTTGGCAGGCTCATTATATTTTAACGAAGGGCAACATCGAACTGGGGGATGAGACGCACGACTTGAGACGAACAACATCAGAAGACGTCGAACAGAAGGCAGCATCAAAGGGAGACGCACGAAAGAAAAAAACCGGTTTTGTGGGAATCGTCGGGATCAAGCGGGAAGCTTGGAGAGCAAGGGATTACCGGGTTTTGTTACTCGATTTCTTTAGTTCTCTATTTTTTCTTGTTTAGTATCGATGAATTCTTGTTTGAAACTTTGTTTATTTATTTTTAAGATTATGATGCTTGGCTAAACATTTAAGCCACCTAGACTTGATGAATGGATTAATATGAAGTTTTTACCGTTTTTGTTATTTGCATGAATGTTATGGACTAATTGTGTTTGGTAAATAGTTTGTTTTATTGATTTGATGCATATGCGTACTTCAACTTGGTTTGTTATTGATAATTGCTTCGTATGATTCTTAGTGACGGTCTTTATCACAACATAGAGTCATACTAGGGTTTAGGATTTTGGTGAGTGTCTATATCACGTAAGAAATCTTAACTCTTTAGGGAGAAACTGCGCAGATAACCTTAGAAGTAATTGTCAGTAATTTGCTAGGTTTTAGTGTTCTGCTAGTCCTAATACCTGGAAAGTGAGGGGCTATTGGTAGGTCTTACCCGGCGAATTGCTTTAGATAGTCCTTGGAAAAGGTTGTGTCTTGGTTGCCCCGTCAGTTTATTAGTCTATCAAGTCAAGTAAATTAATTCAAACTACCCTAGATCTATGATTGGAAAAGAGTAGGTCAACATTAGGGTACTTACACAATAATTAGACAACTGGAAAGGCGTCTAATAACCGGTAGTATTAACAGCCTAGGTAGTTCCACAGGTTTCTCCTTGAGAAGGGTCGAGGGGCTTAGTTGGTTCTTAATAGGTTTAGTACCTTAAGATCCCGGTTCCATAATTCATGCACTTAACTTAATTGGTAATTCTTTAAAGTCAATCCAGGATTCTAGTCTAGGTGGTCTCGTCTCTCATATAAGAATCGTCTTTGTTTTCATTCGTATTTAGTCTAGCTTTAGTTAATTTAGTAGTTTAATATAGATTTCCTTAGATTTTCCGTAACCCCCCCCCCCCCCCCACCAATTAAACAGTTGGAGTCTGTGTCAGTCTAGGTCTAGATAGAGTCTAATTGGCGTAATTAGAGAGTCTCGTGGGTTCGATACTCGGACTTACTGTAGCTATACTGCATTGATCGGTACACTTGCCGGTTGCGTGGTTTAGTTTTAGATCGAGTCTAAGTTTATAAATTTAAAGCTTAGAGTGTCTAGATTAGGTTAATTTTAGTAGTTTTTATTTAACCACATTTAGCACATCAGTGAGCGTAATCACGATGGTTATAGTCCCTAGTGACTATACCTACTGATTACCACGTTGTTTAGGTGTAGTGACGAGTCGTAGTTTCTGCCAAAATGCGTATTCTTGCGTATTTTGTAACCAAACTACTCTTGGGTATCAAAACCGTTTGTTTTGATACCAAACCTATTTTCTAAATTCGTTAAACATGTTTTAACATGTTTAGCTCGTCACTTTAGGTTTAGTGCTTATGTAGGGTCGTAAGGTAAGCGGTCTAAACAACCGTTTATACTTTCGAACCCGACCCGTTTGGTCGATCATTAGGATCCGACCAAACACATTAGGTGACCATAAATGTACTAAGTATGCAACAAATGGACATACATAGCATGTGATGTAAAACAAATGTACTAAGTATGCAACAATAGACATACATAACATATGATGTAAAACAATGTACTAAGTATGCACTAAATGGACATACATAGCATAAAATGTAATGTAAAACGATGTACTAAGTATGCAATAAATGGACATACATAGCAAAAATATAATGAAATCATGTACTATAAGTGTACTAATGAACATAGCAAGCATATGATATGAAAGCATGGAAAAGCACGAAAGTAACAAGTAGGCACATGTGTTTCACCCCAAAATGTTTGAAAAACAGTAAAAGAGGGGTCTATGTACTCACTTGAGATTGCTCAATAGTCTTTAGATAACCACCAAGCAATGCTAGAAAGATCACGGAATCAAATGGCACCTAATATAGGTATCTATGTTAATAAACGGACCTAAATCGGAGGATCGGATAAAATGTGGTTTCGTAAACCAAATGAGTATATGAACTCATGTAATATGGTTTAAAAAAAGCCTACATTCTAAAACGGAACCTAGCCTAAGTGCTTACGACCCATTACGACCCGTTTAGGTAGCTTACGCTACTTTAACGCTTCGTTCGCGTAAAACGCGTTCGGACCGCCTAACTAGTCCTATGATAAGTAAAATATGCCTTAACATGTCTAATATTGTTGCCTAATCAGTTTAGTGTCAAAAATTATGTTACATATGCTTAAAATGAATTTTGGCGTAAAAAGGGCATTTTGGTAATTTTCCTAAGGCATATAAACTACCTATCATACAACTAACTAAACGACGTGACCATAAGGTATAACCTCGGAAGGTTATTCCTTGTTGATTCATGCATCCGTGTCTTTACGGTCTATATAAAGCGCATTAACTGCCTGGAAGGGGGTTAGAAGGGTGTTTGCGTAAAATTCTTGCCTCGTTCAGTGTATAGATCCTGTGAGGACCTGATTCAAACTTAGTAGGACTTCCCTTGAGGCAGATAGCATCAAATCGGGGGAAGTAAGAACAGCTTGTAATCCCTTATCTATAAACAACTATAAAAAAAATAACCCGACCTTGCGTGACTGTATCCCTGCTAACTCAGACCAATCAATTGAGTGTAATGTCTCCTTTTTCGCATTAATAACTTACTTAATTGTCTTTCAATAATCCGACCTTGCGGGACTGTATCCCTGCTGAATCAGACCAATAGGTTGAGGGTAACTTCGCCTGGAAGGGAGCCTACCACTATAACTAAGATAATCTCTTAAAAAACCCAATTGCGGAAATCATCAGAGGATACATAAAAGAGGAGTTGGAACCAAGTAATTCCTTCTTGTCTATTTGTTTTCCTTATATTTTTATTTTCTAGTTTAACTTTTAAAACTTTTATCAAAAATTTGGTTAGATTTGACGTTAACGATAAGCCAGTATTAAAAGCTCTTACGTCCTTGGAAGACCTCGGTATCTTTCCATCACTATACTACGTCTACGATGGGTGCACTTGCCCTAACGTGTGTAGAGTGATAGTATTATATCGTGTTTTATAAATTTAAAGCTTGATTTACGAGTAAAAAGTGCTTAAAATATATCTAAAATATACTCACACCCACACACGTCAAGGTACCAATTCCCAAGTCTCATTTTTAACTAGAGCATGAAATTTGTTAGTCATGGCATTGTTCCATTCAGGTATGGACAAGTCATCGGTCGGGTTTTTGGGTACGAGAATGATTGTTGAGGTATGGAGATTGAGGTGGCATTTTGGTTTAACAATACCATCCATTGAACTTGTGCACATGGTCCAGGTTGGGTGAGAATGTTGGATAGGTGCGGAACTGTTATGAGGTAGGGATGAAGGGATCGGGTTGGGCAATGTTGTAAGGGGAATGGGCTTGATGTTCAAATTGAGTGGGTGTGGGAATCTAGGTCATGAGCATTTGGGTAGTGGGTGAGGTGTGGGCCGACATGGTTTTGGCCGATGGGGAAATGGCATTGGTTGGTGACAAGGCGGGTGAGGGTGGGGTTTGGGCTTATGGCGTCTGGGTCGTGGATGAGGTTTCGGCTGAGGTGGGTGTGACAATGGACCAAAGATGAGGTAGGAAAGGTGTGTTGACGAAGTCGTACGAGGTGGAGGAGAGATAATGTTGCCAAAATAAAAACGGTTTCATCGAACACCATGTAACGTGAAATTTGGATTTGTTTGGTTTAAAGGATCAAACACTTATAGCCTCTATGGGTGGAAGGGTACCCGAGAAAGAGACACGAGTAAGACCGGTTGTCTAGTTTATGAGCGGAGGTGGAAAGAGAAAGTGGATAGCAAAGGTATCTGAATAATTTTAAGTGGTCATAGGATGGGGTTAGACGATATAATAGTTCGGTTGGGGTTTGTTGTTTTTGTGTTTTACTAGTCGAATGTTTAACATGTATGTGGTAGTGTCAAGAACATGGTGCCAAAAGATATTGGGTAGGGAGGCATGGGTCAATAATTTTCGCACCATGTTGTTGATTGTGCGGATTTTTTGCTCGACCTTACCATTTTAAAGGGAGGTATGAGGGCAAGAGAGACGATATAACATTTCATGTTAACTCAAAAACTGATGAAAGGAGGAGTTAACATATTCTTTGCCATTATCACACTAAAATGTTTTTATTTGGCGCTCAAATTGGGTGGTGATTATTTTGTGAAAGTGACTAAATCTCGAGTAGACTTGGGATTTTTTTTTTTTTTTTTTTTTTGCTATTGGAAAGGTCCATAAAAAATAGGTAAAAACATCTAGAAATAAAATGCAGTACCAATGGCCTTCTGAACTAACAATGGGGGATGTCCATAAGTCACCATGTATAATGTCGAGTGGTTGAAAAATTTGAGTATTGTAATTAATAAATGGTAATTTAATGCTTTTTCCAAACACACATGATTGACAAATTTCTTAATTCAACTTTCCAAAAGAAACAAAACAAGATTGTTTTAAAGCATCTAATAAAGGTTGTCCTGGATGACCAAGACGTTGGTGCCATAATTAAGAAGAGATAGCAGCAAAAGTGGATGGTGAAGTGGTGCTACCTGTTCCAAGTGTAAGTGGATATAAATCCCCACTGCAGATACACCGGAGGATATGGATCTGGGTCTTGTAATCCTTCACAAGAAAACCAAATGGGTCAAATTCAAAATAAATAGAGTTGTCGGAAGTAAACTGATGGACAGAGATTAGGTTTTTGATGAGTTTAGGGGCATAAAGGACATTGTTAAGGCGAAGAAGTGGGAATGGGGTGTGTAAGGTTTGCGTGCCATGTCTAATTATCGGAATGGTGGAGCCATCTCTAACGACAATATTTTGTGGCATGATATTATTCAAAAAGATTGAAAATTACCTCATGTACCCTATAGCTCCAATGTCCATATAAAGTGTTAGTTTGGTATGTTAAGTGACATAGTGTGAAGAGTCTGGTCAATATCAGTGGATGTGTGGGCGGTGTAATGGGCATGAAATATCCTTGTCCCTAGAAGCTCATTACTATTATTGTTGATAGGCCTAGGTGTGACAATTGGGTATGGGCATGGGGGAGAAGCCCAAGATTGCCACTGATTAGCATATGGGCAAGACCAACATGGATTATTAGGCCACTATGCATATGAAGAATTAGACCATGTAGACAAAAAGTTTTGTGTCTGGTAACATGGAGCACTGTCGCCCCTACCACGATCACCATATCCACGCCCCCTTCCCATGTTACGTGACCTACCCCTTCCACGATTCCGATCAGGCGATCCATCCAAGCGGTACCGATCGTAGGTTCCATCCGAGTGATAGTCACCGGCGTTAGGCTGGGTCGCCGGCAGTTTTGCGGCATTCATATGCATTGTAGTTCTGGCATTTTGGGTGGCGTGAATGGCTTGTTCCGCCTTTCGGGATTCGACCATAATGAGCTTAGAACGAGCATCGTAGAACGTGGGTGATGGATCTTGTTGCTGAATGATTATGGCTATGTGTTCATATTGATCATTGAGGCCAGAGATCAGTTCAAGGACTAACTGAGCGTTAACCACTAGAGTACCGACGTTGGCGAGTTGATCCGCTTGTATTTTTAGTTGTTTGCAGTAGGCAGATATATTGGGGAACCCATCAAGGCAGGTGTTAGTAAATTTGTGATGGAGGTGAAGAACCCGAGAGCTTTTGTTATCTTGGAAGATGTTTTCGATTGTCGTCCAAGCTTCGTATGTGGTTGACTTAGATTTGAGGATTGTGTGTCAAGGTCGTTGGAAATCGTACTATAAATCCATTGTAGTACAATTGCATTGGGAGCGCTCCCATGAGTAGTCGGCTGGCGATGCTTCTTTATCTTTGATGGCATCTTTATCCTTATCAGAATCTTTAGAGGAAGAGGAGGGTGCAGTAGCAAGTATGGGTTTGGGTGCAAGATGATGATCAAGAACTAAAAAGGTGCAACAACAGATCCAGGAAAGTTCACACCAAGAGGTGTATTGACTGGTCTCCATCTCCGAGGTAATAGGGATATAGCTTTTGATGTTTGAAATAGTTGCATAGAATGTTAGGTTCAATGGTGAGGGAGAAAGAGAGGAAGATTGTGATGTGTGAGAATCGGGAAGGAAGGGAGAAGAAAACGAGATCCGGCGATTAGAGGGTGTCATGGTCTCTTGATACAATGAAAAATGGTGATTGTAAAAGGATCAATGATCCTCCTCTCTGGTTTTCATTCCATATATTTTAGAAATACAATCCCTATATTTGGGTGATTACAACTGATTGATCACAATATATGGAAATGATATATTTACTCAATATACGTATGTTATTACATACAATTCGCCATTCGGGTTATCTAGACCTAAAGATATCAGACCATGTGTAGTGGTTTGGGTGAATAATGCCCTTACCCTAGGGCGTTTTCCGCCACGTGGCAGTACAGTCAGCAAGGGGCATTATTGGGCGTTTTTTTCTAAAATGGGTGTAGTGGGGATGTGGGCATTATGTTAAAGGGTGTAAATAATTAAATAAAAATAAAAAAAATCAACAAAAAAACTATTGGATTAAAAAAGGGAATATCAAATGCTATTGGCCAAACACAAATGTTGATAGCGTGATTTAAAACACGCCAAGGGAAATTTGTTGCCAAAAAACGCTAAATAACGCCCATGTGTAGTGGTTGCCGGGCGTGATTGGGCGTTATTGGGGGGAGAAAACGCTCAAATATAGCCCACTACGGATGGTCTCAAAGAGGGCGCACTCTTGAAGATCTCATGACGTATTTTTCTTTCGCATGGAAGTACAAAGATTTAATCATTGGTGGATTAAATGGATCTACCACACATTTAGCTCGTAACATGTTTCTCTGGCTCGTAATATAAGATAACTTTTTACGACTATAATTGGTGTGATTCTCCTTAAATTGCAAAAAAAAAAAAAAAAATTCAAGGACCACCTAGATCATGCTATAACAACTTGAAAATCGTAATCCTATTTCTACTGACAGTGTAAATGTTACAAGATGTTTCCATTTAACAATTACATATATTGATCATACAAGCAAGTATGTCATAATTATTGTAAATGTTACAACATGATTCCATCATGATTCCATATAACAATTTACATATATTGAAAAAAAAACCAGCATGCTTGTCATATTTATTGTAATTTGACAAATAAGTTTGTAAAAGATCTTGTTCAATACATATATTGATACAAGCACGTCGCATGACACTCGTATAACAAGGTAGCTTTAAAGTGACGAATATATCGGTACACTTGCTAAGGTAAACCCTCCATCTACAATGAAAATATTACCTGTCACATAATCAGATGTGTCACAGATTAAGTATCTAACCAGTGACGTCAAAGCTGGATCAACAGTGCCAAAGTCTCCTAGTGGCACTAATTTTGAAATCACTTGTTTCAACCCTTTCTTTCTCATGAGTCCCTCCGTAATCTCAGATTTGTAGAGTCCAGGACAAATGGAATTCACCCTTATTTTATTTTTTCCAAGTTCCATTGCCATCACCTACATCAATTATTGAGCAGGCCACTTAATAAGATTCAAACCTAGCATTATAGTTGCATGCTCACAACACGCATGTCAATAATCAATAATAAAAAATATAATAATAATGATTTAAACTTTTGATGTTTAAAGCTTCCTGAGATATGGCCATGATGGCTGTAAAGTTGTGTGAAAGGAGGACGAACTTTTGTCATAGTATTAAGGGCTGATTTTGAAGAAGCATATGCAAGAGATCCATGTGAATATGTACGTTGATGACCGGTAATTGAAGAGATGTTGATTATAGATCCTGCTTGATTAAAAGCACGCATTCGAAGGCCAACATACTTTGACACCAACCATGCCCCTTTTAAATTTGTTCTAAAGGTTTTATTCCAATCTTCTTCTGACCAATCCAATGAATTTTGTACAGCGCCTAAATACACAATGTAATATTAAAGAAGTCGCAAGTTTAAGCCGGCACACACATATCATTAAAAAGAAACCTATTCCTACCCTAACACTATGTGTTATGAGGGTCTGGTTGAGAAAAAAGTTTTGCCCACTTAAACGAGACGTAGGCATACTTTTTTTTACCATTCACACAACCCAAATGGGTATAATGAGGGACTTGATTAGGGGCTTGGTTGATGAACGTGTAATCATATTTTTTCTAATAAATTCTTTTTATCTTGTTTACGTAATACTTAAAGTTAAAAAAAATTCAATTTTCATAACTAAGAAAATAAATCTTAAGTTTAAAATTCCTAAATTAATATTTGGTACATAAGTAATACTAAAAATTTTAATGTGTAAAGGTAGAGTTAAATAAGGAATAAAATTAGTTTGAACAAGGTGATAAGTAATACTACAAATTTTAGGGTCTTGTTAAATGCACTTCTATTTTTTTTAAATTTTACTGGTTGCATTTCTTCTTGAAGTTTGTAAATAAATATAATCAACTCTTGTATTTTCTATTTTTTGAAAATTTATATTAGAAAATATCCCTATTTTTTCTAGGGGTTTATCTACTTGCCATAATTTGAATATTTACACATACCCGTGAATATATAATGATTCTATTGAAGAAAAAAAACTGCACTCTTTGAAAGAAGAAAATTAAGAGAGAGCTTGAAGAAAAACAATTTTTTTCAACTTTGATTTTCATCATAGTTCTAATTAGTTGAGTGTTCTTGGTATGTATTCTAACTAAAAGAATAACTATATTCTTTTGATTTGAAAAACGTCCCTCGTCTGCAAAATTCCTTGAGCAAATTCATCAAAAGTGTTCGTTATCTTTTTCAAAAAGATGATTACTGAAGAATCATGTGGCGCCACGAGATATTCTCAGTATCATAAAGGAGCAGAATGAAGATAATGTCTCTACGCTTAAAACTGTATACAATGCACGCAATAAAATTCGAAAGACAACCCATAAAGGAAAAAGTCCAATGCAGGTTGTTATGTCTAATGAAAGAAATCCCAAGCATCTTTCACCTGTACATTTCACGTATAAAAAATGTCGATCCCGATGGTAATTGTGGGTTTCAATCTGTCACTGTAGGGTTGGAGATGGATGAAAACTTGTGGAGTTTTATTCGAACTGAACTTGTACAAGAGATGGACATTAACTCAAAAATTTGCCGGCAAATTTTTGACACACTTGTCACCGGAGAGTATAACCGTCTACGTCGCAACATAGATTTTCAAGGAAAGGGATTTGCAAGCGCTGATCATTGGATGGATATGCCCCACACTGGACTCCTCATTGCTTAAAGATTTGGTGTGATTGTTCACCTTTTAAGCATCGCTGGCAATCAAACTTTCTTCCCGCTACTGACTGCCGTAGCACTCATCAAGTGGTGTCGCTTGTTCATGTTCATAGAAACCATTTCATCCATGTTAGATTAGAAGGAGACTATCTAATGCCTCTACCGAACAGTCTTTGGAGTAGCAACCGAAGTGACAATGCAGCAGATTGGGAAGTTATGTATAGTTCTCGTATAAACCGGTAAAAGAAGCTAAAAATCCTAATCTAGACCGAACTGTACAATATGTTGGTTAAACTTCAGTTGTAATTTGTTTCGGTTAAACTTTATTTGTTTTAGTTAAATCTCAACTTTAATTTGTTTTGGTTAACCTTCATTTGTTTTTTTAATGTTTTACTCATTTGTTTTAAACGTAATCAACTCATCATAGTCTTAATCTTATTTATTTTTTTAGGTATCGATTCATAAATGTTATATTTTAATTCAATTAATGATTGTATTCACTTATTATGTATTATACATGGCCGGCCCTGGAGGTGGGCGGGGGCCGGGAGGACCACCGGCCAGGGCCCGATATTTCGAGGGGCACATTTTTTTATAAAAAACCCGATATGTATATGTAAAATATTTGTTTAATAGGGTACACCCATACAAACACCAACATAGCTCCCTTACAAAATTATTCTTATGGTTTAGTTTAGTTATTAACCCCTTTGGCATTAGTTTTAGACCTTTAGTGAGCCAAATACCAAATTTCGTTATGGCTAAGGGCATATTTTTTCGAGCTCGAACAGGGTACACGAATTCCCAAGGCCGGCCCTGGTATTATATTTTTGTTTTGATGTATATTGTTTTATACATCAACAGCTCGATATATAAAGTGAGGTAAATGAAATTTAGTTGTCAAGCACATCCTATTTTTATATAAATAATATACAGCAACATGTAATATAAAAAATCTTCCACGTCAAATCAAATTGTTAAGAAGTATCAAATTCATTTGTGTGAAAAAAAAAACTTAAAAAAACAGTCGAAAACAATAAAAACGAATATCAATACCAGAATTGATCTAATCTAGTTCAGTTGATATCGGTTATGTCATTTGCATTTTTTGTTTGTTTTATTTAAACATCGCAAAACTTTTTTTTGAAAATGGACGTTGTATCGTTGTCGTACCAAACTGAATTGTAACCGATTAAACAACATTTGTATCAATCGGTACCAAAATTTAATTTTACTGTTAATACTTTCGAAAAACCGACACCCTATCATTACGATACCGTACCAAACTTAAACGAACAACATAGGTACCAGTAGGGATGAGCAAATCGTTCCCGGTACCGGTACCGGTACCGAATTTACCGAACCGGGTAGTTTTTCGGTACCGATTCGGTACCGACTTTTAGCATTTTCGGTAACGGTCCGGTACGGTACCGGTTCGGTACCGGTATTGACCGGTTTTTATCCTCAAATACCGGTACCGTACCGGTACCGAACCGTGCCAAACCGGGTATATATTCAGTACCGGTACCGGTACCCACTTTTGGGGATTTTCGGTACCGGACGGTACCGAGCTCATCCCTAGGTACCAGTACGCATTCATTTTTATAGTTTTTTGTTTGATAACAAATACTTTGATTGTATCGTAAAAGTAATATCAGAGAAAAATGACTAAAATCAATTAAAGAAATAAAACAATAAAATAATGGAAACCTAAGAAAAAAACGATATTGAAAAAAAATATTGAAGTATTGTTAATCGTGAGTTTCTATTCATTGATAATAAGCTAATAATGTTGATAATTTTTATAAAATTCTAACAAGTTATAAAAGGTTATAAATATGTTTGTCTACCGGCCAGGGGTGGACCCAGCTCCAGCTTAAGGTGGGCGAGCGCACCCCCGGAAAAAAATTAATGCTATTTTCCGTCGAAAATCCCGTCCGCACCCCTTGGAATTTTTCGTCCGCGCCCCTTAGAATTTTTTGTCCACACACCTTAGGTAAAAAATGTTATCGATTTATATTTTAATTTTTTTAGTAAACTCTAATTTAAAAAAATTCTTAAATTATATAAACTTATACTACCCAACTTAACCCGAATACCCAATACCTTAACCCACTATTTCATTAAATATAACTAGCCCTCTAATTCCTAGCCCATTAACCAAACCCAACATAAGTTCAAACTATAATAATTAAAATAAGCCCAATAGTCCCATAGAATTACTCCCGCCCTCTCTCTCTCTTGCGTCGTCTCATGCCAGCGATCAGCGAAAACAACAGCAGCCACAACAGCACATCATCAGCAGTCGCGTACCACCGTCGTCCGACACCAAACCAACCGGAATCCGATAAAGGGTAAGTCTTTATGTTTTTTTGATTATTTTAATTGATATTATAGGAGAAAAAGGGTAACAAAATTCTTAAATAGGTTTGAAAATTCATGTGTTTTGACGTTGTTCATGGTTGTTTAGATGATTTTTAGGGTGATTACACACGATTTCTAGGGCTTGAATAGTTGAAAATTAAAATTGAAACCTTATGTTATGGAGCGACGAACTTATGGATCAATTTGTTTATGATAGGAACCATGAGTAGGGACGTTATGGCATGATTTAGTTAATGAAAATCAAGCGGTACACACACAATGGGACAATAAGACCACTAAGGAGAAACGTGAATACCGACATAGACTTAATGCTTCTACTTTGCATGGAAGAAGGTTGTTGAATGGCGGATTGGCGTTTCGTGGTCATTACGTTCTTTTGTTTTACATGACTTGACCCGATACGAACTGATTTTTTACTTATATACCTAGGGGCCTAAAATTTTTAAAAATGTTTCGCACCCATATGGAAAAATTTCTGGCTACCGGTTGAAATGTACTTTTGGTTTTATCTTTTTAACTTGAAGTCCAGAGTATGCAATATAATTTTAGGAAATTTATAATAAAAAATAGCATCTTACAATGTAGCGAAGTTCTTATTTAATAAATAAACCATAGGTAACTAATTATACCTATAATACCGGCGTTATTGATCAAAACATCAATACGGCCAAAAGCTTCCCAAGCTTTTTTCACAGATGCTTCAATGGTAAGGCCCCCTGCACTGACGTCAAGCTCCACTGGCACCGCCAATGCATGGTGCTTCCTGGCTTCACGTATGTTCTTCTGGCCAGAAGAGATCTCCAAATTGTTAATTTCATCGCACAAAGCGTTGAGGCGATGGGTACGACGGGCAGTGGCAATGATCCTACAACCGGATTTGGCTAAGCCAATACACAATCCCCAGCCGATGCCAGAAGATGCGCCGGTAACCATCACGATTTTGCCTTTGAGGTCTCGCCATGGTTCCAACTCAAAGGTTGCTATCTGTTGAGAAGAAACCGCCATTGATCTTACACTAATGATAACTAATTTTTTTTTTAATTTCTATATAAAGTAACATAAATCAACTGTTCAAAGGCTTATAGTTATGTCCGGGTCATTTATTTATTTATTTATTTATTTATTTATTTATTTTTATGTTTTTGAATGACATCTGGGTCATTAGATGTTTCATAAAAGTCAATAATTAGATGCTACACTAATCATTTTTTTGAAAAATATCTTAGCTTGTACAATGGTGTTAAATGTAGAGATGAGCATAATAACCGGTTTCAAACCCGACTTGGTAGACCCGATCAGGAACCGGTTCCAATTCCTACCCGCTGTATAGAAGAACCGGTCCTGGGTTCAAAAAACCCGTAGTCTCTTACCTGGTTCCACATTTTATAAAAAAAATAGGGTCGTACACGGTTCCTACCCGGAACCGGTTCCTCCATAAACAAAAAGAACCCGGTGCATTAAATTCTTGCCTTTATTGATTTTATTACCGTTGGAATCGATTCCTAGCCGTTACAAACTGTCCATTTAATGCATTATTACCGTTGGAATCGATTCCTAGCCGTTGGGATCGATTCCAGTAAGCATAAATAGTGACCAAATTTCATTTGTTTTTCACACCATCTTCATCTTCTTCTTGATTATTCTTCTACTCAATAATTTCTTTATTCATTTGATACTATGACAACCAAGAATTGCAAAACCACAAACTCTTCATGTCAACAAGGGTCCTCAATCCGCTCCATATGTCATTGAGACACTCACACATAATCGCAATATGGAGGTATGGTGCAATTGGGATTTGGTGGAAATGAGTGACGGCTCGCAAAAGGCTCAATGTGAACATTGTGGAGCTTTGTTAAGCAAGGACATCAATTCAACGTTGACGAAACATATAAAGAACAATTATTGCAAGGCTTTGAAAGTTGTTACACCCGGTCAAGTGCAACTCTCAAACGATGGTTCAATATTTTGTTACGATCACATGATAACTCGGGATAGGATGGCTAAGTTGGTGATTCAACAATTATTGTCGTTTGGACACTTCGACAACCCTCTTTTAACTAAGGTTATTAGAGAGACTCTTCAACCACGCTACAAACATGTAAGTCGTCGCACTTTAAAACGCCATTGTTTAAATTTATGGGAAAATGCAAGAAAATACTTAATTGGTTTTTTTTTTTAAATTAAAAACTAGTGTTAACTTAACTAGTGATGTGTGGTCGGCTCCACATGGTTTACCCGAATCGTACATTTGTGTCACCGATCATTGGGTTGATCCCGATACGTGGCAAATGATGAAGCGTACGATTACGTTTGACGAGTTTCCTTCTCCTCATACCGGTGAAAATATTTTTAAAATTATAAATGCCACAATCATTAAATATTGTTTAGAGAGTAAAATATTTCAATATCATTTGATAATGCTTCGAACAACAGAACAGCGATCGATAAATTAAAATTAAAGTACGAACCAGTTATTGTTTGGGCGTTTTATCACACACGTGTTGCACATATTATTAATTTAGTTGTGCAAACGGGGCTACGGGATACTTTTGTTTCAGATTTTATTAAAGCTTTTCAAATTATGCTTCAAGACGTTTTCAAAAGTGGAAAAGAAAGATATCAAGACTATAAAAAAAAACTTTTTAAAGATGTTAATCAAAAATTAATTGGACCTAATTGGGACGTACAAACTCGTTGGAATTCTACTTGTTTTATGTTCGGAATGGCTTTAAAACAAATGGGCACATTAAAAACTTTTCATACATCACTAAGTGATGACTACCTAGTCGACCCTTTTCCCGAGATGGCTTGGGGAAACATTGAAAAACTAAGTACTTTTTTAAAAGTTTTCAAAACCTCAACAACTAACATTTCGGGGTGTTTATTATCCTACTAGTTCTCTTATTCTTTCGGAATTGTATATGATCACTACAAATTTTAAAAATTTTAAATTTAAGTGACATGTTGAGGAACATGATGAAACTGACAATTGAAAATTTTATAAAATATTTTTTGGATCTACCACCCGTTTTTCTATGTGTCGCCGCTTTAAATCCAATTTTAAATGTCCCGGGTGTTGAAGCTTTGATTGAAGAAGTATATGACAAGTTGGATATGCGTGAGGAGGATCCAAGGTTAAAAGATAAAACTAAAAAAAATTAACACTTGTTTATCAAAACTTATGATCATTATTTACACAAATATGGGGAAAATACTAGTAATATGTTTAGGTCTCGATCGTCGGCATCTAGTTGTACGACTACTAACGGAGACCCACTCATAACGATGCTGAATGTCGTTAGAGATGAAACGGCTAAACAACAAAGGGGTAACGCCTCATCAAGTGAACTTGGTAGATATAAAGAAACATGTTATTCGCGTACTATGACCGCCGAGGAATATAAAAAGTTTGATCTTTTGTCATGGTGGAAATCAAAAGAATCGGAATTCCCTATTCTAGACACCATGGCTCGTGATATATAACAACCCTCCTAAAACCCTTAAAACACCCTAAAACATCCTAAATTATACCCGTATATGAGAAACGGTCCTAAATAACCTTAATATTAATAAAAATCAAATAAAACAAAAATATATGGGCTCTCGCGGGCCGAGACCCAGTCCCCCAGGTCTGTCGCGGGGCGCGACCAGGTGACACCAGGCCGGACCCCCTTGCGCCACGTGTATGGATGCGTGTTGAAGCTACATAGGTGACTCGCCAAAGCTAGGGCCTACCCTAGGGTCCTCGCGGGCCACGAAGGACTGGCCCATATTAGTCGCGGGGCGCGAGCCGCCTATGTCCAGACCTATAAAAGGGGTCGAAGGCCTCAGTTGTTCGACGTTCATAATTTTCTTTCTCTCTCAAAAGCTCTAATAGGCAAAACTCTTGGGTATTATACCCCCCTAGAAAGTGAAGCTCTGCCTCGTTGTAAGTATTATAACCCCCGATCACGTATTTGTTACCCTACCCGGTTGATCTAGGGCTCCGTAACGCATGTCAAGGCTTTGCCTGACTCTGTTCGTTGGAGTTATGTCTCTGTAGTATGGCCAATGTGATTTGGGTTATCCTACTAACACATGTGCATTGTTTAATTTTTAATAGATAATAACCAGGAGAATCATCAGGAAGCTATAGTATTATCTAAGTCAACAATGTGAGTACATTCTCTTTTTCTCACCGTTTGTGAGCCATTGTTTCAGAGATTTTACAAAACCCTAAATATTTATCAATATACTTACAGTGATTAAGTTTTTGTGATTCTATAATTATCATAAGTATGTGGGGTTTTGTATTCATTACTTGACACTCGTTACTATTGCGAATAGTAGCATGACCGCAAGCACGGGGGACAAAAGGTTGCCCAGTAGCAATGTTGTATTGAACAACTGGATAGATATAAACATTGTAAATCTTAATACTGTAAAGTTATAAACACTTGTTTTGATTAAACTTGGATGCACTCGCCAGTATTTCTTGCTGATAAAACCTTTTTAAAACGCGTTTCAGGTAACTTAATGTGAAGCTAATAAAAGCCAGCTAGAGAGCACTGAAGGCTTAAAGAAGTGGCTATAAAAGTTACCTAAATAAAAAGGAGTTTATGTTTTCAGTAATTAGGGTTTTATCCCTATGAATATATTGTAATTGAAACTTGGGTTTTATCCCATTTATTATATATTTATAAAAAGTTGGTGTTTAAACTCTGATAAAATATTTCCTAACTACGGTCCTGATGTTTAAATTCCGTTGTCAAATTAATAAACACCGATACCACCGGTTCTGTGTCCCGCGGCTCCTGCTCCCGGGGTAAGGTTCGGGGCCTGCGACAGAATGTGGTATCAGAGCTATGCCACTGGTTTAAGCCATTTAGGTGTTCTAACTAAATTTTTACCAATTGTGTTAGGAAATAACCTATGTGATTCTGTGTAAATATGTATATTATTATTTTGTGTTATTTGACAATTTGTTAGTTTACAGTATGAGTGAGCAAGGTACATCCGACGCTTACCATCAATTAGCTAGTTCCCCAAAAAGTGAAAGAACCTCATCTCAGCCAAACCCCTCAGGGTACTCCGCTGATACTGAAGAAGGAATCTTTATCTTTAAGGCACAATCTGAGGAACCATTCCCTCAGAAAAAGAGAGGATTGTTTAGTAGGGGAACGCATGAGAGTAGGAAAAGGATGAAGAAATTACACCAACATAGTGCTTTAGCGAAAGCGAATAGGGAAGTGAATGCCCAAACCCAGGAAGCAGTTAGTAGACCATTGTGGGAAGAGGAACTTGATAGACAGTAGATTTCCATATGTTAGCCACTACAGCAGTAGACCCTAATCTGAACCAAATAGTTGAACCACAACCATTATCATTATTCCCCAACCAACAAATGGAGTTAGAGCCAAACCAGGAAGACCAATTCCCAATTCCAGAATTTGACCCCAACGAGATACCTAGAATCCCAGCACCAGGTCCTTTAAAATATGATCCATGGTGGGATTGCAATAGGTCATATCAGGAACTATATCCTCGTGAAGAACTAGTACCAAATCCCGTAGCACATTATACCGACCTAAACCCTTTAGACCCGTTTTGGAACGACGACAGGTATACTCATAGTGTGTTAAACAACCCATACCCATATGGAGAACCCATACCACGATACCCAGACCCAGTGCCAGCACCATTACCACCCATGAGTGAAGAAAATGTGCAGGAAATTCGCACATATGGCGAAGAGTTAGCGGAAGAGGGAAATAGGATTCGTCAAATAGGAGAGAAGCGCGTTTGGAAGTATGACGAGCGAGAGATGCAGTATTAGCCAAACCAGCACCTAATATAATATATAGATAAGTGTGTATTTTGTTACTTGAAAAAAAATCTAATCCACTAAAATAGATAGACTGAAATACCTATCGATGCATAACTACTAGTGTGTTTAATTTTCAGTAGTAATTTGTAATCGATGCATATAGATATATATATATATATATATATATATAGGGTCAGGATCATTTCAGAACCATAAATATTTACAGAACTCGCAGAACTCCTAATAAACAATCTTTTTATTTATATATTTTTATGTTTAGGATAAATTTATCATTTATTATGTGTATTTTTACGATTACATACATGTTAAAGAGTAATTTTATCATTTTTATATGTAATTTTATAATTACACATATGTAAACTAGTTTTTTTACATATATGTAATTAGTTATGACACATATATATAATTTTGGCAATTAAACATATGTAAACTTCTTTTAACATGTATGTAATCAAAGAAATACATATAATAGATGATAAAAAGATCCTAAATACAAAAACTTATATATAAAATGATTGTTTATTAGGAGTTCTGAAAGTTCTGTAGTTATTTAGAGTTCTGAAATGAACTCCACCCTATATATATATATATAAAGGAGTAAAGTCGCAATGTTCGACGTTTTTGCTCAATCTGTTTGCGTGATTGTTTATATTAAATTTCATTTTGTGATGTTAATAACTGATAAATGTTTATAATTCAGATGGACAACGCAGTAAATTAGGAAAACCAGAATAATGATAATAACGGGAACCAAGTGAATAATAGTGCCATCGAACATATAGTCGCACAAGGAATTATAGATGCTATGCCATATATTATCAAGACTGTTAAAAAAGCATAAAATAATAAATCTGTAACTGGAAGTAAACGTCAACCCACTGAACCAAGTCATAGTGTGAACGAAAATCACAGACCACTAATCCAAGCTCCAACTCCAAAAAGAAGAAGAACCATTTGATATGGTTGTTCTTATAAAGAATTCTTGGCTTGCAAGCCAATAGAATTCTCAGGCAAGGAAGGAGCCATTGTAGCCTTGCATTGGATAGAAAAGACAAAAGCATTCATAAAAATAAGCAAATGTGCAGATGAAGATAAGATTATATTTGTTTCTAATCTTTTTTAAGAATGCAGCCCTAGAGTGGTGGAATACCATTCTCCAGTCTAGAGGAAGTGACAGAATTTATAATATGGAATGGACTAACTTTAAGGAGTTAGTCAAAAGAAAATTTTGTCCTCCTCATGAAAAAGAACAAATCGCCAATAAGTTCTTAAATCTTAAAATGACTAGAATAGACTGCAAGGGTTACACTACCATATTCTTTGAATATGCTAGGATAGTGCCAACCTTAGCCTCATCATAACCAGTATTAATCTCCCGTTACATCTGGGCATTGATTAGTGAAATCAAACACGTAGTCAAGGCAGCTAGATCACAAACCATAAAAGAAGCAGTAGCACTGGCCAACAGCCTGACTGATGAATTGGAACGTACACAAGAGGAAAACCAGATAAAGAACCTAGCTCGAAAGCTTACTCAAGAATTTTGCTACGGTAATTCCAACCGTGGGAAAGATACAGGTTCTTACTCTGCACCTTACTGCAAGTCTTGTAAAAAGAAGCATTACGGAAAATGTGCAAGGTATTGTAATTTTTGCAAGAAACCCGGGCATAAGGAAGAAGAATGTCGAACGAAAGCTAGCAATAGGCTATGCTTCAATTGTGGAGAAGCTGGTCATATCAAACCGAACTATCCGAAACTAGCTCTAGCGGAAACCAGCACAACTACGGCAACTGAAGGACCTAAGAAGAATGTCAGAGCTTCGTTCTAACAACTGAAGAAGCCAAGATGATTTTGGATGTGATTGCCGGTACATTTTTAGTTAACGATATTGTTGCCAAAGTATTTTTTGACTCTGGTGCAAACCAAAGTTTTATAAGTACTTCATTCTACAAACTTCTCAACCAACCATTAACTAAACTTCAACAAGATTGTCTGGTAGAGACGGCAAATGGACATTTCATTAAGATAAGTGAAATCCTACAGGGAACAAGGATAGAAATTCAAAACCATAATTTTTCTGTTAACCTTTACCCAATGAATCTAGCTGGATTCGATGTCGTATTAGAAATGGATTGTTGGTAGCCAATCATGCCAGTATTCTATGTGATCAAAAGTAAGTACAAGTAAGTAACCAAGTGGTGAAAAGATCACAATTAAAGGAGACAAGACAACCAGGTAACAAAATTCATCTCTGTGATGAAAGCCGCAAGCTATGCAAGGAAAGTAGCAATAGTGTATATGATTTCCATAATCATTAACACTAAAGGAAAAGAATTAAAAGATATTCATGTAGTATCTAAATTCTAAGACTTTTTTTCCAGAAGAGTTACCTGGATTACCGCCAGACAAAGAGGTTGAATATAGGATTCACCTCATACCAGGGACAGCACGGATTGCCAAAGCACCATATCGTTTAGCACCGATGGAAATGCAGGAACTGAAGAAACAGTTGGACGAATGACGGATCAATGCGTATGTGCATTGATTACAAGGAATTGAATAAGATTACGATTAAAAATCGGTACTCACTTGTCACACCCTGACTTTTGCGGAAGCGTACGATGTGTGACTTGTTCAATACCATTGCATTCAATCATAATAAACAACTAGATGATAAAAACATGATGTTCATCCATTCATAGGTTTAAAATGTTACAAACATGGGTCATTAAGTTTCAACCAACAAATCCTCAAGTTATGTAACAAATCAAAAGTGGATGACATCAAAACTTGAAACTTATGTCTTGAAAACAACACCAGCGCCTAAGATCCATCTTGTTTCCTGAAATACATGTAATTTTGAAAACATCAACAAAAGTTGAACGAGTTCATGTGTTTCTTTATGAGTTCGAATAATCTTGTAAACATCTGTAAGTATGCCTTTTGTAAATCGGTATGAAAGCGTCAATGAACAGATCAATTAATGTGTAGCTAATACATTAACATGTTTGACATGGTGCAGGAAGGCTCAAACCTAGCAGATTTTGTATCGGGCTTCTGGCTGGAAGACATAGTCACCACATGGGCCAAATCCCGATCCCATGGGTGGGGCTCGCAACACCCAAATAGATCTATCACTCATGTCCCTCGGTCCTTATACGAGGATTAATGGTCTTAAGCGTTGTACCCACCACTCACATGATCTAACAGTTCATTCCTTAGCTAACCATACCATATGTAAACGTTTGTAACAATTTGTAACATGTACTTCACCCCCGAAGTTATAAAACTGAAAACAGTTAAAAGAAAAGGGGGAACAAGAACTCACAGATTTGTGTCCTGTCTCCTGTATACCCAAAGTATGTATCCTTACGCCGTACTACAACCTACACACGTTCTATGGTTTATTAGATGGTTGGGTCGTGCCACGACTTTTAGTCTTGTTTGTTATGACTTAGTATCTTTGTGTTACATCTTTGATGTACTTGTATTATTCCAAAGTGTATAATTATTTGTTAAAATAATAATATTTTAACTTAAATTATATTCATTAATTATTTGGAATATTTGTTAAAATAATATATCTTGACTTGGTACATCAAGTATTTATACACGTATGTCTTCCCAAGGATGGGTATAATTATACTTGTGTATTTTTTCCAAGTATTGGTGGCGTATTCCGGTGTGTACTTATACGTATGAGGATACGTATTTTGTTGTATTTATTAAGTATCTTTATACTTAATTTGTGTATTTAAATATCCAGAATATTATTTTTAACCAATAAAAATCACCAATTTTTATTCTTAAAATATATATATTTTAAGAAAACTTTTATAGAAAATTATCTATAATTTCTCCTTGGCAAAAATAACTATATTTTCATATAAACCTCAAAAATAATATATTTTCAAGATTAACTTAGAAAATATTTATAGATCCATTTTTCAACCCCAAAAAATAATATATTCTAAATTTGTTTAAGAAAATATATATTTTCTTCAAAAATAATATATTTTCTAATAATTCAAGAAATATATACATCTTTCCTTTATTCAAAAATAAGGTATTTTCTACTTAACACAAATATGATATATTTTTGTAACACTTGTAAAAATTATAATTTCCTTTTCTTTGGCTTCCAAAATACCGTTTAACTTATTCTTCAAAATATTTATAATCTTAATTCCAGAATATATATGTGTAATTCATATTCCTTGTCTAACTGGTCATGAGAGGGGGGGGGGGGGGGGTCATGGTTAAGTTTCAAACATTGGTTAACATCCTAGTTAGATTATAAGTGCATTAGTTAGTGTGATATGTGTTTAGGGTGTAAAGGATGTTTCATGATGTTCGGTGACCATAACTAGCTTCGTAACACTAAAACAATGCTTCTAGTGAAAATTTGATGTTTCGGGTAGTGTCCGGTTGTTCGGTTGGTTACCGGTTCATTAAGGTGCTAAATTACGCAGTTTAGTGTGCTTTATGTTCCCTTTTATGACAGTTTTAATTCCCGACACTTAGGAAAGTATTCTAGACCTTTAAACCATAATTCTGCATTATATTTTAGAGTTAAAATGCTGAAAATTGCCGATTTGTGTTGTTTTCTGCAGAATTCTGCAGTTTTTGTGTGTTTCGGGCACTTTCCGGCACTTAAATCATCACTAGGAAGGCATTTTGTAATCCCTACTTTCCTACACACTATCTCAGTGTAATTCTTGGTTTCGGGCTCATTCTGTGTCTTATCATCATGTCTGCCTGAGTACTGAACTCCCGTCAGTACTTCTAATTTATCTGATAACTGTGCTAACTTCGTTTCATGCATTTATTGGACCATATTGTGTTGCATGCAATAATGATAAATAATCCTGCAACATGTAATGCACTTGTATGTATATGACAGTATTCAGGAGATCATTCATGTCATCAATTAAATCAGGCACAGTCATTAATGCACAAATTACTGTTTAACATTGTACGGAATATGTGGAAAATTGCCAGTTATCACATTCTCCCCCCGTTAAAAGAATTTCGTCCCGAAATTCTAGTTGAGTTATTGGTTGCAGGGGAGTTGTGAAACAAGTGCGGATACTTGATTTGTTTTGGTCTACACGCTCCCAAGTAAACTTTGGGCCATGACATGAATTCCAACGAATTTCGACAGTTTAATGCGACTTCTCCGAGTCTTGTGTAACCTTTACAGGTTCTTCAGTGAATTTGGAGTTTGTCGTTAACGTGAATCTTGTCTGTTGAAAAGACTGCTGTCCCTTGGAGTTTCTTGTGATCACTACTAAGTTATTCTGGAAGCTTTAGTTTGTATGCAACGGTTTCAATCCTTTCCAGGATCTCGAAAGGTCCTATGTACCATGGGTCCAACTTTCCACGTTTACCAAGTCGTACCACGCCTTTCCAAGTCGAGGCTTTTAGTAAAACCATATTATCAACCTCAAATTCCAACAGTTTCTGTCGCTTTTCGGCGCAACTCTTCTGTCCATCACGTGCTGACTTGATACGATCACGTATCTGAACGATCTTGTCCGTAGTTTCCCGAACCAACTCGGGGTCAATAACTCGTTTAACTCCGATCTCCACCCAATCACAACGAGGCAGACACTTACGCCCATATGAGGCTTCGAACGGGGCGGCCTGAATGCTGGTGTGATAACTATTATTGTGGGAAAACTCCTCCAAGGGCAGGTGAGTATCATGACTCCCACCAAAGTCCATCACACAAGCACGTAGCATGTCTTCCAAAGTCCGATTCGTCCGTTTACTCTTGCCGTTCATTTGAGGGTGAAGGGCTGTGCTATGATGCAACTGTAAACCAAACGCCTGTTAAGACGCCTGTCAAACCCTTGACGCAACGCGACCATCTCGGTCGGATATAATGGATGCAGGCACTCCCTGACGTGCCACAGTCTCTCTGAGAGGTATTTCTGCTAACTTCTTTATGTTGTCTTTCTTATTGATAGGTACAAAGTGCGAAGACTTCGTGAGTCGATCGATAATTACCTAAATCATATCGTGTCCTCTTTGTGTTCTTGGTTGCCTTGTAATGAAGTCCATGGAGATCTGTTCCCACTTCCCGACGGGAATCTCCGGTTGTTGCAATAACCGTGATGGGTTCTGGTATTATGCCTTAACTTTGGCACAAGTAAGGCAGTTACCCACATATATAGCGATGTCGGCTTTCATCTTGGGCCACCGATACCAATCTTTTAAGTCTGGGTACATTTTGTCGGATCTAGGATGGATCGAGTACCTCAACTTATGAGCTTCGTCCAGAATAAGTGCTCGTAGATTGCCGAAGAATAGTGCCCAAATTCGTTCCACGAAATACATTGCTCCATCTTCCTTTGGAACCAATTTCACTTCCATACCACGCAACGATTTTTTGCTCGTAAGTTCTTTGGTTTAAATGCTTCCTGCTGGGCTTCACGAATCTAAATGGTGAGATCAGTTTGTATTGTTGTCTCTAAAGCTCGCGCCCTTGGAGGCTTTGTGCTTTCCTTGCGACTCAAGGCGTCGGCTACAACGTTCGCTTTACCTGGGTGTTATCACACTCATAATTATTCAATAGCTCAAGCCATCTACGTTGTCTCATATTCAAATCCTTCTAATTGGATTTATGTTGCAAACTTTTATGATCTTGTAAAGATCGTGCAACGAGCGCCATACGAGAAATGACGCCAGATCTTCAATGCGAAGATCAAGCACCTAGCCCAAGGTTGTGCGTCGTGTAGTCCTTCTCATGCACCATTAATTGATGTGACGCATAAGCGATGACTTTGTCCTGTTGCATCAACGCGCAACCAAGACTCTGTCAAGAATCATCACAATAAACTACAAATCCACTGGTACCGTCAGGTAAAGATAAGATAGGTGCATTGCAGAGTCTACCTTCAATGTCTGCAAAGCTGTTTCTTGTTTCTCTTCCTAATCAAACTTCTTATCCTTTTGGGTTAGGGATGTTAGCGACTGAGTAAAATTTGGATACATCCCCTATGAATCGTCTGCAATAGTCTGCAAACTCTAGAAATTTCCGTATCTTAGTTGGCGTCTTGGGGGTTTCCCAGTTCTTGACCGCTTCGACCTTGGCAGGGTCAGCATGAATTCCATTCTTATTCACCACGTGGCCTAAGAAATGCACCTCGCGAATCCAAACTTCGCACTTTGACAACTTTGCATATAACTGTTCTTTCTTCAAAAGCTCCAAGATAGCTCGCAGATGTTGCTCATGACCTTCCTTGGTCTTTGAGCGAATAAGGATGTCATCAATAAATATAATCACAAACTCATACAAATGCGGCTTACGCACTCGGTTCACGAGATCCAGGAATAATGACGGTGTGTTCGTTAAGTCAAATGGCATGGCAAGGGACTCGTAATGCCCGTAGCGAGTCCGAAAGGCCGTTTTAGGGATACTTTCTTCTTGTGTCCTCAACTAGTGATATCCTGCCCTTTAGTTCATCTTGAAGTAGTAGCTGGACCCTTGTAGCTGGTCAAACAAGTCATCAATTCTCGGTAAGGGGTACCGATTCTTGATGGTTAGTTGTTTATCTCCCTGTAACCTTTGCACCATACTTTTTCCTCATTAACTCGTCTGAGTTCCTTTCAGATCAGGCTGTATGCACATACAAAAACCGTCGACCTTCTTCCTATCGAATAGCACTGGGGCTTCTCAAGGTGAGAAGTTCGGTCCTGATAGATTTCCCCTGCCTAGCAGCTCTTGCAGTTGCATCGAAGGCTCCTGTATCTTGGACGGAGCTAGTCGGTAAGTCTCCTTTGCCACTGGTGCCACTCCTAGCACTAGATTCATCCGAACCCCCACTTGTCGCGGTGGAGGTAGCCTAGTCAAGTCTTTGGGAGAGACTTCTGGGAATTCCTTTACAACGGGGAGGTCTCCTAATCTTGACTCCTTGGTCTCCTCGTCGACGATATGAGCAAGGAAGGCTATGCAGCCTTTCCGGAGACACTTCTGCACTCTCATAACCAATGTGAAAGGTCACAGTCTTCCGCCTTATGAGGTCCAGTGCCCTCGCATCATTTGTATGAAGGCCGTGTACTATAAGTGTTTCATCATTTGCAAGAGGGATGCGAACGACTTTCTCATGACAAACAACCTCAGCTCCATTCTTGGATACCCAATCCAAGCCGATTATATCATCAAAACTTTCCAAACCAACTGGTAGCAGGTTAATAGAAAACCTTCGTTCTCCAAGTCCAAGTGTTCAGTCTTTGATAACATCATCTTCTTCGGCTAATTTCCTATTCACTACACCTATTGAATAGAGGGTGTCTAGCTTACTTGCTTCTAGACCAAGTAGGTTCTAAATTCTATAGATACAAGGCTAAAGTCAACGCCAGTATCTATCAAATTGGATGCATAGTGTTGGTTAATAAGGAACATACCCGTCGCAATATTCAGGTCCTGGCGCGCTTCACAAGCTCCATTCGTGAAACTCCTCCTCGTGCTTGGTCTTTCTTAGGGCAATCTTTCCTAAAGTGCCCCGTGTCACCACATCTGAAACAGCCAGGAGCTCTATCATTACCGTTTCCGCCTTGGTTGTTGTTATCTCCTAGGTTGTAGTCACCGTTTCCCTCCCTGATTGGGGTACCTTGCCCAACAGGTATCCTTGCTGTGTCCCTTCTTTCCACATCTATCACACTTAGGTTTCGAGCATCGACCTTCATGGTGAAACCTGCATTTGTCACATCTCGGCTTATTCCCCAAATAAACCTTTCCTCTGGCCTCATTGGTGGCCCCAAAAGCTTTCGTGCCATGAGGCGGGTTTGCTTCCCTTCTTTTGTTTGCGTTTGAGTTGTCATGACTTGCTTGGGTTCCTTTCTTCAGGCTTGAAAACCTTTTCTTAGTTCCACCCGAAGAAGACCCCACATGCGCCTTCTTCCCTACTGGCTTTTCATTAGATTTCTCCATCGTTACTCCGCCCTCGGTAGGACCTAGGGCAAGAGTTATCGCCTGAGCGATTCCCATTATGTTTCCTCTTAGTCCGCCGCTGTTTGCAATGTTGCTTGCTTCGTACTGATCGATTGCTTTAGCAACTTGCTGGTTCACTAGAGCTTCGAGCTCAGCCCTTGTTGCAGGTAAAGGTTCCGATTGGATCCGACCAATGTCCCTTTGTTGTGTTTCCATGAGCTTCGCATGCATAAAACATATCGACGAAATTAGACATTTATTTCGGAATAAATATTGTCGTCGATACGTGAAAGCAAAGCTCATTTGTCGTGTATAATAAGCATACGGGTAAGGTAATTCCTAATGAGGCCTATGCAAATCTGTCCACCATAATCATCTCATCATTGTAGTGAGGTAAAACGAATCATGACGAAATCTTGCTAAGGGTACGTTCGCTTTTACATACACTATATCAACTTGTTGCAATTAGTCTTGCGTAGAAAACCTCCTCGGAGTCACCTTACTCTGATTGATGCAAGCCATCCAGTGTTATGCAAGATACGGTGAAGCCTTCCCTTCACCTTATTCCTTATTTATTCCTTAAGTTTCCAACTCCTCCATAGTCTTCGCTTTTACAAAAACAGGCATACTTCCCAAAGGATGGGGTCGTGCGTTACTACCACGGGTACGAGGGGATAATGGAAATGCAGAGGTAAGGTCGTGAGGGTACGTGATTTCATCCTTGTGACGGAATTATGTTTTGCGGAAAACGTAGAGCGGTTTCCATGGTGTGAATGCACTACCCTAACGACGGGGTGCACTGCGAGATAAAGAGTGCGGGGGTACTGATAGGGGTGAAGATCGAGAAGAATCTTCTTGCATGTGTCTTCCATGTGCCTAAATGGAACAACAATCTGTTGGGAAGTGGTTACTTCCGCCCTTGTAATATGGGTTTTATACTTCATGGTTCTCGATTGTCCAATATAGGGAGGACCCCTTTGCCACACTGGGATGTGCAATGCATACATTGATTTGGTTTGGGCTCCATGAGTCCCAATATGATTGGCCTAGTCTTCCTGAATGCCGAATAGAGTGCGGTAAATAAGTTACACTACAGCTCGCGCCATGCTATCTTCTTGGGGTAAAGCGAATGTCAAAGGTTGGGGTCTTATCATAGCATTTACAATGGACAAGTTTGGGGGTGTTGTAAGTACTGTATAACTTCATACATAAGAATCCTGCAGTGTTGGGATAAATCTTTCCTGAAAGTTAACCATCTTCACTTGCTTAGATATCTGGACCCAAACGACTCGTACTACAGGTAGAAGTGTTAAGTGCGAAACAGGCATAGGCAGACTTCCCACCTTGTGGAGTATTGTAGTAACCATCTTGGTTAATGCTCTACTAGGTGGGGATTTGGAACATCAGAGGATTTCCAAATAGATAGTGATCATCTGCTTGACCCACAAGTCCATCAGGATTTCCATGCACTACAAGTTGTTATTACGTGGGCCCTCGTAATAATAAATTGTCTTGCACGGTCACCCTAATTTTCCCTTGTTCAAAGCAGCTGATCAATCAGAGAGGGGGCACTGCTGTCCTTATGCCTTCAACATGGAATGGACCTTTATGATGGTCCACGTGCCAACGTCCGCTGTTGTTATGCGCGAAATGGCACAATGCTTAAACAGAATAGGAATAAGGAGGGTTCCTAGTAATAGCAGCTAGAGGGGCACCTTTAAGATGAGTACTTCATTCTCTTTTCCTGAAAAAGAGTGTCGTCAATCGGGTTTTCGTAAATGCCTCAGGGACCTCGTCCCACTAATAAGGTTGACGTCCAAGGTCACCTCCTCCGCCTCGTCATCGCTACCGTAGTCAGACACCTTCGCGTTCGAGAGGGAAGAACAGCCATCTTCTACGGAATTAAGCTCAGGGTCTTCGTTTGGTAACTACGTCAGCCACAAACTTTACGAATAACGCGAGGTCGATAGTAGCATTATGCGAGTCAAGTACAGTAATAGAGTTCGAAGTCGAAGGTATCTCGTTCCCGTCAATATTAATCCCATACATATATATATGCACATATAATAATAGATAATAATGTTACTTAATATATACAAGCAAATAAATGCAACATGTCACATATAACTCTCGTTTATTCTTTCGGGTGGGGGGGGGGGGGGTCATTTTGTCTTTGGCAAGTCTATCCCACATGGACCGACTGTACCTCAATTGGCACATTAGTCAGGGTATTCCCTTCCCTACTAATGTCCTTACTTTGCTTTTGCTTTGTCTTTGCTTTGTCTTTCCTTTGAAAAAAAAATGTTTGAGTCATGGATCTTGGCGCTTTTTGTAAATGCAATGAAAAACCTCTTTGTAAAAATGTTTTCGTGAGAGAATCCTAATGATTGTAGTCTAGACTCGATGAGGAATTCTAGTTCACTACAATCGAAGCTCTGATACTAAACTGTCACACCCTGACTTTTGCGAAAGCGTACGATGTGTGACTTGTTCAATACCATTGCATTCAATCATAATAAACAACTATATGATAAAAACATGATGTTCATCCATTCATAGGTTTAAAATGTTACAAACACGGGTCATTAAGTTTCAACCAACAAATCCTCAAGTTAAGTAACAAATCAAAGTGGATGACATCAAAACTTGAAACTTATGTCTTGAAAACATCACCAGCGCCCAAGATCCATCTTGTTTCCTGAAATACATGTAATTTTGAAAACATCAACAAAAGTTGAGCGAGTTCATGTGTTTCTGTATGAGTTCGAATAATCTTGTAAACATCTGTAAGTATGCCTTTTGTAAATCGGTATGAAAGCATCAATGAACAGATCAATTAATGTGTAGCTAATACATTAACATGTGTGACATGGTGCAGGAAGGCTCAAAACTAGCAGATTTTGTACCGGGCTTCCGGCTGGAAGACATAGTCACCACATCCCATGGGTGGGGCTCGCAACACCCAAATAGATCTATCACTCATGTCCCTCGGTCCTTATATGAGGATTAATGGTCTTAAGCGTTGTACCCACCACTCACATGATCTAACAGTTCATTCCTTAGCTAACCATACCATATGTAAATGTTTGTAACAATTTGTAACATGTACTTCACCCCCGAAGTTATAAAACTGAAAACAGTTAAAAGAAAAGGGGGAACATGAACTCACAGATTTGCATCCTGTCTCCTGTATACCCAAAGTATATATCCTTACGCCGTACTACAACCTACACACGTGTTATGGTTTATTAGACGGCTGGGTCGTGCCACGACTTTTAGTCTTGTTTGTTATGACTTAGTATCTTTGTTTTACATCTTTGATGTACTTGTATTATTCCAAAGTGTATAACTATTTGTTAAAATAATAATATTTTAACTTAAATTATATTCATTAATTATTTGGAATATTTGTTAAAATAATATATCTTGACTTGGTACATCATGTATTTATACACGTATGTCTTCCCAAGGATGGGTATAATTATACTTGTGTATTTTTGCCAAGTATTGGTGGCGTATTCCAGTGTATACTTATACGTATGAGGATATGTATTTTTGTTGTATTTATTAAGTATCTTTATACTTAATTTGTGTATTTAAATTTCCGGAATACTATTTTTAACCAATAAAAATCACCAATTTTTATTCTTAATATATATATATATATATATATATATATATATATATTTTAAGAAAACTTTTATAGAAAATTATCTATAATTTCTCCTTGGCAAAAATAACTATATTTTCATCTAAACCTCAAAAATAATATATTTTCAAGATTAACTTAGAAAATATTTATAGATCCATTTTTCACCCAAAAAATAATATATTTTCTAATAGTTCAAGAAATATATACATCTTTCCTTTATTCAAAAATAAGGTATTTTCTACTTAACAAAAATATGATATATTTTTGTAACACTTGTAAAAATTATAATTTCCGTTTCTTTGACTTCCAAAATATCGTTTAACTTATTTGTCAAAATATATATAATCTTAATTCCGGAATATATATGTGTAATTCATATTCCTTGTTCGGTTTGTCCAAATTTTGGGTATAAATTATATATTTGTCTTCTTGGAATTTTGGTATTATTTTGTGTTATAATTCTTGGTATTTTGGTAAGTTATATTATTTCAAGTCCTAAAATAATATAACTAATACACATAATACGCAAGTAATCACACAAATTGTGACATTTAAATATATACTTTCCTAAATACATATTTAGTCACTTTTATTTGTCAAAAACCAACCTCCAATATTTGTAATTTTTTTAACAAAAAATTATGGCAATTTTTATATGAAAAACCATGGTTAAAGTTTTCTCATAAACACTTGTTTAAAAATATTTTTCTAAGTGTTTAAATTCTACAAAAATTTTGCCATAGTTTCCCCTTAAAAATGGAGGTTTTCATGCTTTCAAAGTATATCATTTTCTTTTAAAATCATCACCAATCAACAACAAATCATTCAACACTTACCATGAGCCAAAATCTTACAATTTACACTACAACATGAACTTGAAATTTTGTAAAAACTTGTAGTAACATACCATGTTATTTAGTAGACTTAGTTACCCTTTAAAACATGGTTATTTGTTTAAAAATCTCATTCTTGAAGAATTTAGTCTTTTACAACTTACAAGATGATTTTCCTAAAAATCATTCTTTTGAATTTTTCTTGTTAACAACATGTTTCTATACTTGTTTTAACACTAAAAGTATGATTCGTTTCCTTAGAAATCATGACTTCGTAAATCTTGTAATTAAACTTGGTTTCTTGAGAAAATCGTCTTTGAAATCATCCATCTACAAGACTTATGTCATGTTTTAATCATCATCATTCATAAAATCATCTTTGTTTTCAAGTTCATGTTTCACATAATGGGATGATCATTTTGATTTTTCACAAGATCATCCTCTCACTTGCTAGATCATGTGTTTAATCACAATCTAGCAAGTCTCTTATGATGTTTAACATCATAATCATAAGAAATCACAATCAAGATTTACACATTCACTTAAACAACTTAGTTTCTTATGATTTTAAGCTTTCTGTGAAAAGTTATCTTCTTGTTTCTTCATGAACTTTATGTTTAACCATTAACATAATCTTTTAACCATCAATATAAGGAGTAAAAACAAGTTGCAAGAGTCTTACTACTAGCACAAGGCTAGGGAAGAAACTATGATGAAGATGAAGATGAAAAGGGTGGATAAAAGCTCTTGATGAAGGTCCTTCAAGTTCTAATGCTTCCAAGCTTCTTTACTATGCTTCTTGCACCTTAATTTCACCTTAGATTGCTAGCTAGTGGAATGAATATGGTGGGAGTAGGGTGGTGGTGTTGGGCCGTGAACAAGTGGAAGAAGAAAGGAGGTTGTAAAGTGTTGAATGGTAGTGAATGATAAGAACTAGCAACTAGTGCTCTTTAAAGAAAACTTTCCAACATTTCAATGTCTCATGGGTAATATGAATAAAGTTCTTACAACAACATCTATTAAAATATAAAAAAAAATCTCCTTGTGGGCCCCTTGTCTAACCGGTCATGAGAGGGGGGGGGGGGTCATGGTTAAGTTTCAAACATTGGTTAACATCCTAGTTAGATTATAAGTGCATTAGTTAGTGTGATATGTGTTTAGGGTGTAAAGGATGTTTCATGATGTTCGGTGACCATAACTAGCTTCGTAACACTAAAACAATGCTGCTAGTGAAAATTTGATGTTTCGGGTAGTGTCCGGTTGTTCGGTTGGTTACCGGTTCGTTAAGGTGCTAAATTACGCAGTTTAGTGTGCTTTATGTTCCCTTTTATGACAGTTTTGATTCCCGACACTTAGGAAAGTATTCTAGACCTTTAAACCATAATTCTGCATTATATTTTAGAGTTGAAATGCTGAAAATTGCTGATTTGTGTTGTTTTCTGGAGAATTCTGCAGTTTTTGTGTGTTTCGGGCACTTTCCGGCACTTAAATCGTCACCAAGAAGGCAGTTTTGTAATCACTACTTTGCTACACACTATCTCAGTGTAATTCTTGGTTTCGGGCTCATTCTGTGTCTTATCATCATGTCTGCCTGAGTACTGAACTCCCTTCAGTACTTCTAATTTATCTGATAACTGTGTTAACTTCGTTTCGTGCACTTATTGGACCATATTGTGTTGCATGCAATAATGATAAATAATCCTGCAACATGTAATGCACTTGTATGTATATGACAGTAATCAGGAGATCATTCATGTCATCAATTAAATCAGGCACAGTCATTAATGCACAAATTACTGTTTAACATTGTACAGAATGTGGAAAATTGCCAGTTGTCACATCACTACCGAGAATCGATGATCTGTTCGATCAACTTCAAAGAGCTCGATTCTTTTCTAAGATCGACTTACGCTCAGGATATCATCAATAGAAAGTACATGAATAGGACATTCCTAAAACTGCTTTCAGAACAAGATACGGTCATTATGAATTTACAGTCATGCCATTTGGTTTAACCAATGCCCCAACCGTATTTATGGACATGATGAACAGGATATGTAAGCCATACCTGGATAAATTCATAATTATCTTTATAGATGATATTCTAATTTACTCTAAGAGTAAAGATGATCATGCAGAGCATCTGCATACACTTCTAACATTATTGAGAAAAGAAAAGCTTTATGCGAAATTCTCAAAATGCGAATTCTGGTTGCAAGAAGTGCAATTCCTAGGACATCTGGTTAATCATGAAGGAATTCATGTGGATCCCACCAAGATCGATGTGATTACCAAATGGAAAGTCCCTGAGTCACCTACGGAAATAAGAAGTTTTCTAGGATTGGCAGGATATTATAGACGTTTTATTCAAGATTTCTCTAGAATAGTCATCCCATTAACCAAACTGACCTGCAAATCAGTTAAGTTTGAATGGGGACCAAAACAGGAAGAAGCCTTTAGGATTTTAAAGCAAAGGTTAACCAATGCACCCATACTCGCATTACCAGAAGGAACTGAAGACTTTATAGTCTATTGTGACGCGTTTAAACTAGGATATGGATGTGTGTTGATGCAACGTCAAAAGGTTATAGCTTATGCCTTTAGACAAC
This sequence comes from Helianthus tuberosus, assembly GCA_030545235.1. Taxonomy (NCBI): domain Eukaryota; kingdom Viridiplantae; phylum Streptophyta; class Magnoliopsida; order Asterales; family Asteraceae; genus Helianthus; species Helianthus tuberosus. The sequence goes on along the minus strand of CM060353.1, from coordinate 132,675,130 downwards.
TTAAGAAACATGAAGAGAATTACACAACCCATGATCTAGAGTTAGGAGCCATAATTTTTGCCCTTAAACTAGGATATGGATGTGTGTTGATGCAACGTCAAAAGGTTATAGCTTATGCCTTTAGACAACTTAAGAAACATGAAGAGAATTACACAACCCATGATCTAGAGTTAGAAGCCATAATTTTTGCCCTTAAGATTTGGAGACACTATCTTTACGGTAGCAAGTTTGTTGTCTTCACAGATCATAAGAGTTTAAGGTATGTTTTTGGGCAAAAGGAATTAAATATGAGACAGAGACGCTAGATGGAAATTCTTAGTGATTATGATTGTGATATCCAGTATCATGCAGGAAAAGCCAATGTAGTAGCTGATGCTTTAAGTCGAAAGTATCATGAAAAGCCAAAATGAGTACGCTCTCTCAGATTAAATCTGCAGATAGATTTAAATGAGCAAATTAGAGAGATACAGGAAACAACAATCAAGGACGATGCTGAAGGCTTAAAAGGAAAGATTAAGGAGTTAGAAAAAGGAACAGATGGAATTTGGAAGTTCCATAAGAAAAGAATGTGGATACCTAAACAAGGAAACCTACGCCACATAATTTTAGAAGAAGTCCATAAGTCTAAGTATATGATACATCCTGGTAATGATAAGATATATCAAGATCTAAGGAAGAATTTCTGGTGGATAGGAATGAAAAAGGATATAGCAAGCTACGTTGCTAAGTATCTAACCTGTTCACAGGTTAAAGCTGAACATCAGAAACCCTCAGGATTATTGCAGCAATTAGAAATGCCAATATGGAAATGGGAATTGATAACAATGGATTTTGTTACTAAATTACCCAAGACACGAAAAGGTAATGATACAATTTGGGTGATTGTAGACAGATTAACCAAATCTGCTCATTACTTACCTATGAAGGAAACTTTCAGTATGGAACAGTTAGCCAAGTTATATGTAAATGAAATAGTTTCATTTTCATTACATGAAATTCCTTTATCTATTGTATCTGATAGAGATAGCCGTTTTACATCTCATTTTTGGACAAGTTTCCAAAAAGTAATGGGAACCAGGTAAATCTAAGCACCGCTTATCATCCTCAAACGGACGGACAAATCGAAAGGACAATTCAGATGATGGAAGACATGCTTAGAGCCTGTGTAATTGATTTCGGAGGAAATTGGGACGATCATTTACCATTAATAGAATTTTCCTATAATAACAATTATCATACCAGCATCAACGCTGCACCATTTGATGCACTTTATTGGCAAAAGTGCCGAACTCCAGTCTGTTGGGCAGAGATTGGAGAAAAACAACTATCTGGACCAGAGATAGTATAAGAAACAACGGATAAAATCATTCAAGTCAAGGAAAGACTAAAGGCAACACGAGATCGTCAAAAGAGTTACGCAGATAACAGACAAAAACCATTGGAGTTTCAAGTTGGAGATAAGGTGTTGTAAAAAGTTTCTCCATGGAAAGGAGTAGTCAGATTCGTCAAAAGATGAAAGCTAAGCCCCAAGTATGTTGGACCTTTTGAGATTATCAAAAGAATATGACCAGTAGCTTATCAGCTACAACTGCTAGAGGAAATGGCAGGAATACATGATGTATTTCATGTATGTAACCTCAAAAGGTGCTTAGAAGACGAATCACTAGTAGTACCTCTTCAGTACGTAGAGGTAAATGAGAAACTTAAGTTTATAGAGAAACCACTTTAGATCGATGATAGAAAGATCAAGAATCTTAAACACAAGAGATTAGTTCTGGTCAAAGTAAAATGGGATTCTAAGAGAGGACCAAAATACACTTGGGAGCTCGAGTCAGAAATACAACGGAAATATCCACACTTGTTCTAGTAGATCTCGAGGACGATATTTAAAACAAGGTGGGGAGGATATAACCCCCCCTCTTAAAACCCTTAAAACACCCTAAAACGTCCTAAAATATACCCATATATGAGAAACGGTCCTAAATAACCTTAATATTAACAAAAAATCAAATAAAACAAAAATATATGAGCTATCGCGGGCCGCTACCCGGTCCCCCAGGTCTGTCGCGGGGCGCGACCAGGTGACACCAGGCCGGACCCCCTTGCGCCACGTGTCTGGATGCGTGTTGAAGCTACATAGGTGACTCGCCAAAGCTAGGGCCTACCCTAGGGTCCTTGCGGGCCGTGAAGGACTGGCCCAGGTTGGTCGCGGGGCGCGAGCCGCCTATGTCCAGACCTATAAAAAGGGTCGAAGGCCTCAGTTGTTCGACGTTCATAATTTTCTTTCTCTCTCAAAAGCTCTAATAGGCAAAACTCTCGGGTATTATACCCCTAAAAAGTGAAGCTCTGCCTCGTTGTAAGTATTATAACCCCCGATCACGTATTTGTTACCGTACCCGATTGATCTAGGCAGTGTTGTAAAAGTCGCTAGGCGGTCCCTAGTCGGCCGACTGGGGAGTTGGGAGTAATGAGTACTCGGGGAGTACGCGGACATGGTAACTATAAAGAAAATTAATTGTTATATATTATATATATGTTAAAATAAGCATAATTCATGTCAACTGAGTAAAATTTAAAATGAAACATGTTTAAAGTTCAAATATTCTGAATACAAGTCCGACTAGTCTGAGTACAAGGTCGAGTAGTCCGAGTACAAGGTCGAGTAGTCCGAGTAGTCCGAGTACAAGGCCGAGTAGGCCGATGTTGACCGATCTTGACCGATTTTGACTAATTAAAAGTCAACAAACCATGTTGACCGCCTAGACCGACTAGGCCGACTCTTTCCGACTACGTCCGACTAGGCCGACTCTTTCCGACTACGTCCGACTAGGCCGACTAGGCGCCGAGTTTGACCGAGGCCGACTAATTGAGTCCGCCTAGGAGGAAGTCGCCTCGGAGGGGTTCCGAGGACCGAGTACTCGGCCTTGGAATCCGACTTTTACAACACTGGATCTAGGGCTCCGTAACGCATGTCAAGGCTCTGCCTGACTCAGTTCGTTGGAGTTCTGTCTCGGTAGTATGGCTAAGGTGATTTGGGTTATCCTACTAACACGTGTGCATTGTTTAATTTTTAATAGATAATAACCAGGAGAATCATCAGGAAGCTATAGTATTATCTAAGTCAACAATGTGAGTACATTCTTTTTTTCTCACCGTTTGTGAGCCATTGTTTCAAAATTTTTACAAAACCCTAAATATTTATCAATATACTTACAGTGATTAAGTTTTTGTGATTCTACAATTATCATCAGTATGTGGGGTTTTGTATACATTATTTGACACTCGTTACTATTGTGAATAGTAGCATGACCGCAAGCACGGGGGACAAAAGGTTGCCCAGTAGCAATGTTGTATTGAATAATTGGATAGATATAAACATTGTAAATCTTAATACTGTAAAGTTATAAACACTTGTTTTGATTAAACTGAGATGCACTCGCCAGTATTTCTTGCTGATAAAACATTTTTAAAACGCGTTTCAGGTAATTTAATGTGAAGCTAATAGAAGCCAGCTGGAGAGCACTGAAGGCTTAAAGAAGTGGCTATAAAAGTTACCTAAATAAAAGGAGCTTATGTTTTCAATAATTAGGGTTTTATCCCTACGAATATATTGTAATTGAAACTTGGGTTTTATCCCATTTACTATATATTTATAAAAAGTTTGGAGTTTAAACTCTCATAAAATATTTTCTAACTACGGTCCTGATGTTTAAATTCCGCTGCCAAATTAATAAACACCGATACCACCAGTTATGTGTCCCGCGGCTCCCGCTCCCTGGGTAGGGGTCGGGGGCTGCGACATGATATACTAACGGTCCAAGCTTCCGCTGTAACTTCGAAAAGTGTGTTTTCTCTTAGTGGCAGGGTATTGTCCATACGAAGAACAAGACTAGCACCGGAATCAATAAGGATGGCAATTTGCCTAAAGGATCATTAGGATGCCGTGGACAGTATTCAAAATAAGACAAGTCTAGAAGACGAAGTGGAATTAGAGAACAAGATAGTTGATGAAGAGGAGGATGAAGAAGTAGAAACTAATGATTCGGAAGACGATTGTACCGAAGTGGCACCAGCAAAGCGAGCCGCAAGTCAAATGGACGCATCCATGAAAAGTAAACGGTCAAACAGATAAACCGGCTACAATACAATATGTTTGTATTTTCTTAATATGTTTGTATGTTTTTTAAAATTGTAGTATTTTATTCAATATAAGGAATTTTTTTTAAGAACCGATTCCAAAGTAACATTTTAGCGATTTTAAGGACTTACCCGATGGAACCGGTTATTCAGAGAAACCAGTTCCAACCCTACATGGAATCGGTTACTATCGGTTCCAGTAATAAAGCTCTAAACCCGGTTAGAAATTGGACCCGGTTCCTACAAGAACCGGTTTCCCCACACTCTAACAAGAACCGTATTCGGTTAGGAACCGGTTCCAGGTATAAAAAAAATAAATAAATAAAAAAAAAAAAAAAAAAAAACCACCCTGATATGCCCATCTCTAGTTAAATGTCCACAAGTTACGCCAAGGCCCATATTTCATTAAAAAAATGTCCATAAGCTACACCATGTCTATTTACTCTATATTAAAAAGTACCCCATGAGTAGTGATCTTTCCTATAAAAATCTTTCATGTGTTGTAACATGGATTGGTGTTAAAAGTCCACAAGTTACGCCAAGAGCCCATTTTTCATTAATAAATGTTCACAAGTTACAACATGGCCATTACTTTTACTATATATTAATAAGTAACCTATGAGTAGTGATTTTTCCTATAAGGGTGGCGGGGTGGGTGCGGTAAAGGCAGCGGTGAACCCTTTTACCGTGCGAGGAACACCGCCACCGGTCACCTTTGTCGTGTGTGGTTGTTTATATTCGGTGTATAGTCACCGCGTGAGGGAGGCAAAATTTTGATCGCTGGCTGCACATGAAATCAATCACAAGTTTTTTTTTGTTTTTTATATTAAAGAAAATATAGTTTACCTCTCCCCAAGAGAGGTGACCACCCCTTATGTTTTAGTACAAGAGGACACTTAAAGAGGGGAATTGGCATGGCAAGATGTGATTGGGTGGGTGAAGAGTTTACCTCTCCTCAAGAGGTGACCACCACCAGGGGCGGACTTCATATAATGTTTTGATAGAGAGAATTTCATAGAATGTTTTGAATTGTTTTCAGTGTTTTAATGATTAGGTTAACAAGGAGGATATTTACACCCATTACACAAGTTATTGAATGTACTCTCAACCATCACTATTTACATATAGGCTTAATATTCCAAAGCAAGCTAAGGACTGGGGAGCAATTTATAGCTTAGAACGCAAAAACACAAATCTATGAGTTGGCAATGATTTATAAAGATGTTTGTGATATGATCCCCAGATATAAATTGCATACAGGGCGGACCCAAGTTGATGGGTGGGTGGGTGGGCGGGCACACCCCTTCAAGAAAAAAATTATAGTGTAACTTTTAGGCAAAAAACCCAATCGCACCCATTGAAAATATGGTGGAACCCCTCATCCGCACGACCGCACCCCTAAAAATAATTGCTCCATTGGATACATAGCTTTCCTTGAGCAACAATTTCTCTGTATGTTGCACCAAAGGTATCACACCAAAAACCTGGAGCAGATGTTATGATTCCCACAAGTATTTTTAGAAAAGCTTCTAACCAGGTTAATTCAACGACAATATCCGCTCGGGCCTTGTATACTAATTATGTGGATGATCGAGTTATTGCTTTTGTTTGCGTGTGATCCATGACCTGGAATTGTGTTGAATAAGTAATCCATGATCAATTGTGCCTTTTAAGTATCGAAGCAGACCAAGGATTTTCTGATAAAGCATGCATGTACTGGTACTGGTGCTAGTGGTGTTACTGGTGCCTAAGTTAGGTCTCGAGCAGTTGTCAAGCAAGGTATGCTCTCCGTACGCATGTTTAGGATACATTTTTATCGTCTTAAGTTGCAATTAATTTAAGCATATTTGGTAACGGGTCCATTTTAGCATATTCGACCGATTTTGATCAGTCCATTGTAGGTAGAAAAAAATAGACTAGTTCATTTTTATTTTATTTTTTTGTTACGATATATTTCGATATTCTACACAATATCGGAATTATAACTTAATAATAAATACTTGTTCTTAATATCATAATCTTATACAACAAATGTAATGTGTTTATGATGAATTGATGCATCTTGATACACTATGTGTTTGAGATAATTTGCAGGTAAGGATTACTTATGAAGCTACAGTTTGGAACTTAAAGTGACGGTTGATTTAAAAATCCCAGGACATACAGAATTTACTCTATGTGACTTCCAAGTTCCATTGAATCACCTTAATGCATAATCAAGTCAAATAAAAAAAGTCAAGATCATAAGACAACATTCTTGACAGGGGCAGACCTATTAAGGGCTCAAGGGGTTCCTGGGATACCCCTCAACTTTCTTGACGAAGTGCAAAATACCCTAAAGTGCACGGCCAAAAAAAAAAAAAAACCTATTAAGGGCTCAAGGGGTTCCTAGGATACCCCTCAATTTTCTTGATGAAGTGCAAAATACCCTAAAGTGCACGGTAAAAAAAATTTACTCCATTATGAATGTACTGTAACCTTTGTTTTGAGATACCCCTGATTTTTTTTTTCTAAATCCGCCACAGCTTCTTGATTGTCACAACAAATAGAGCTTTCGTAAGCACCCATCAAGAGGTATCAATGGAGAATACACACAAGAAACTTATACTTTTGACTTTCGAGGTCAAACGCACAAATTTCGACCTTATCTGAAGTTAGTCGCACTTGTTAAATCAACATCATTCAGTTTCTGGTTAGTTACTATAGAATGTATGGAATTAAGCAGAACTTTGGTATATCTAACCAATTGAAGAAAACTTCAAAAGTAGTCTAATTGACCTCATAAGTCAAACTATGTCATGCATTTAGATTTCAATTATTAAACTAGCATCATTTGATTTGTGTTTACTGAATGACCAAAAAGGATAATTCTTGTTAAATAACTATCGTTTAAAAGAAGTGGTATTAGATGATGATTTTCTTTTACATGCAAATAGTTAGTTTTGTTTTTATTAAGTAGATGATAAAAAAAGATAAGCAAGAGCAGAATCTGTTATCAGAACATTAAAAGGTGATTATTACGATTTCGAGTCAACGTTCAGATTATCAAACCTTATAATTTGGAAGTAGCACAAAACAAGGTAGTTTTACTCAAGGCGGTTGCAGCCTTAGACTCGGTGGGCCGACCCAAATGTTTCCTGATAAAATCACCAGCCAACATGAGCTTTTTAAGGTCGACATTGGTCTTCACACCAAGCCCATTAAGCATATATACAACATCCTCCGTGGCTACATTACCAGTGGCACCTTTCGCATATGGGCAACCACCAAGACCCGATACAGATGAATCCACCACACTAATTCCCATCTGTTTTTTTTTTTTTTACAAAAATTACATTTTTTAGAATGATGATGCCAAACAGAATATCAAAGATTCAGAATGTCTGCAAGTAGAAATGTAGTGATGGCACCTAGGGCTGCAAACGAACCAAACGTTCAGCGAACCGAACAGTTCGTGAACAGTTCGGCGGGAAGTTCGTTTGTGTTCGTTCATTTAGTTAAATGAAAGAACATGAACAGAGGCCACGTTCATTCATTGATGTTCGTGAACGTTCGGTAACGTGTTCGTTTATGTTCAGTAGTTCATTAGTGTTTTTTGTTTTTATATTTTATTTAAATATATAAAAATTCCGACAAATAAAATATTTAATAAGTTTCAGTGTATTATATATTCTGTTCATGAACGCTTGTTTGTGTTCGTTTGTTTTGTGTTCATAAACATTAGTTTGTGTTCATCAGTGTCCGTTTCCGTTCATTGCCTAAAATTAACAAACGAACACGAGCACACTCAATTCCTTAACAAACGAACACAGACATAAAATCTCGTTCGGTAAGTCGTCATGAACAGTTCGTGAACACATATATTTCTTAACAAACGAACAAGGTCGTATTTTCGTGTTCGTTCGGTTCGTTTGCAGCCTTATTGGCACCTCTATGAAAAATCTATTTAAATCAAATAATTTTGGTTTCTTTAAACTTACTTGGAGTGATACAAGAATATTTGAAAGGGCTTGACCATAAGTATCATGAAAATGTACAGCGAGCTTCTCTATAGGTACGACATTTTTAACAGCCTCGATCATCGGAACAACAGTACCTGACCATAGGACGGTGAAATAACTTGTATTTAGTACAACGTACAAGCTAATATATATAATCATAATTATATGATAAAATAATTCATATAATCATACCAGGAGTGCCAACCCCTATGGTGTCACCAAGGGAAATTTCATTACACCCCATTTTATAAAGTTCGTCAGCAACGTATGCGACTTTTGATGGATGCACATTGCCTTCCATTGGACATCCAACAACACATGATATATACCTGGTCAAACAGATGCATTAACTAGTCAACAAGCTTCAAAATTTATCAAAACGAAATGGGTAATTTCCATACGGGCCGGGTTGGGTTGACCTAAGCAGTTAATGCGGTAAAAAATCGGATATGGTCATGGACCGATATTTGAGATATAGGTTATCGCGGTGGGATATCGGTAATTTTAATATCATGTAGAATTTATATACATATGGGAACTTAACACTAAAAATTCAATAATAGCAACAATAAGAAGAAAGACGAATGCTAGAAATAAGAAGAAAGGTATTGATATCGGGAAAATCGGTGATACATCGGTCAATATCGCCGATAATATCGGTACCGATATTCTGACCAATATTTTGCACCGATATCTCACCAGGGGACCGATAACCGATATATCACTAATATATCGTGATATATTGTGATATTAACTACATAGCTTTTTGGCTAATCCTTTAGTATTATATCTGTGAAAGAATATAAGCTTAGAGAAAATACCCGCGTACAGGGATGGAGTGTTTTCTTGCAGCAGAAGTAACATCACGGTAACGTGCAAGACTTTCATCTATACTACAGTTAATGTTTGACCGTGAAAACGATTCCGAAGCTGCAGCAAACACCGCCACTTCCTTCACTCCCGCTGCAAGGGCCGCCTCTAATCCCTGTAAAACCGCCATAATTACAAGAGGGTCATTTTTGCTATAAAAAGCTGTGACATTACTTTTGTAATAAAAGAGTGGCGAAAGAATATAACTTAACCTTAAGATTTGGTGTTAGAACCGGGAATCTAGCACCCCCAACACTTTTAATTGCTTCAATAACATCTATTGCATCTGCCAACTACAATTTTGAAGTCCATAAAACTACTTAATAAAACTGGAATAACATATTTGAGAATTTCATTATATTAGAGATACAAAGAAGCCTTATTATCATTACCTGCGGTACCCATTTCGGTGAAACAAAACTAGTAGCTTCAACAACTTGCAATCCTGAATCAACCAACATTTTGATCAATTCAACTTTTACGGAAGTGGGTACGATGTCTTTCTCGTTTTGTAATCCGTCTCGCGGACCGACTTCCACTATCTTTACAAATCTCGGAATATTTCCTAATAACTGCAATATTGATTACACAACAACAAGAGGGCATTAACACAAAAACTATAATCCGAAAAAGAAACACGGACGATTAACAACACGCAGTTAAAATGACCAAAATTGTACCTTATGTTGTGTAGTTGTTGTAATACTATCTGTGTGTATAGTGGTGTAGTGATAATTTGACATGAATCTATGTGAACTTAGAGTACTAACAACAGGTGGTTCATGTCTGCAATGAATAACAGATTCCATAATAAGGATCAAGCATATAAGTCTATAAAGATATCCAATTTGCACATAAATCATCAGACATACTTACATTTGACTTTTGGGTTGACCAAGATTCATGTAGATTCCATCTGCCATTTCATGCTTTTGGGAAACTAATAGCATCAAAGAAGTTAAAGATTTTCTTTTGGATAAATAACCAATAACCTTTGATGATAACATCAAGTTAAATATGATAATCCTCTTCTCTTCCCTTGCAATTTACCTAAATTGTGAAGAGAATATTAAAAAAAAAAAAAAAAAAGACACCAAATTACATTCAACTATGATTCTAGACTACCAAAATCGCATATTCCAGCTAAAATCGGAATAATAAAAGTGTACCAAAATACTTGTTCGTAAGGTTGAAACTTTGATCGAGGAATTAAACGAAAATCGTGCAATAAGGAACACGCCTTCAATAACAATTAAACATGTTCGTCAAACGTGGCGTCCTGGATAAGAATGAATATGTTTACTGATTTATGTCGTCAATCTTTATCTTCACTTGGTATACTAAATTGACTCCGTATAGTAAGTAAATTGGGGAAAAAGTTTGGGTTTTTGATCCATTGAGCATTCACATCCAAATAACTATGCATGTGGTGTTTTTAAAATATAATAAGTATAAAAAATGGGTGTGAATGAAGGAGAGAGAAAATATTACTGTTTATCTTTATATTTAGGGGACACTGTTCACCATCTATAATTTTTTAATATATTTTGAAAGTGGTTGTGAGTGGAGGAGAGAGAAAAGATAATGATAAAGATATAAAAAATATTATTTAATTGAAAAGTAGAGAGAAAATTTAGTGTTTTTTAGTGTAATTTTGGGTGAAAATATGATGGATTGGATGTGAATGCTCTTATTAGTTATAACGGTTTAAGGAGTGTATCTCTAATGAGTTTGGGGGGAAATTTCATCCGTTTGGGGGAAAATTTTACCCACCTAATCATAATATGTTATGTCATTTTCCTTCTTATTATCTACTCTTTAGAGCTGGCATAACGGGTTAACCCGATCTATTAAGACACGAACACGATAAGACACGAACCCGAAACACATAAACACGAACACGACACGAAATCTTATCCAGTCAGATTTTTGAAACACGAACACGAACCTGTTAATAAACATGTTATACGAAACGACCTGTTAAGACACGAAAAAATTACCAACGTATCATACGACCTGTTTAAGACACGAACACAACCTGTTAAGACACGAACATGACCTGATTAAGACACGAACACGACATGTTAAGACACGAACACGACCTGTTTAAAACATGAACACAACCTGTTAAGACAGGGACACGACCTGTTTAAAACACGAACACGACTGAATTGAGGGAGCTGTGAACCGAATTGGGAATAGTGGTATTTGTGAGAGTGATTTAAAAACTAGTGTTTGGATTGTGAAAAAGAACCGTGTGTGTTTGTGTATAATTCATTCCAGGTCCCACGATTGATGACCCCATGTCCACACCCACATATAATATTTTTTTAATCTTTAATTATTAACATGTACTTAACGGGTCTTAGCAGGTTAACGAGTTTTAACCTGTTTAGAAACGAAACCTGTTAAGGTCTTATCGTGTCGACCTGTTTTAGACACGAAACATGTTAAGGTCAAACACAAAACATGATAACTTCATGTAGGTTCGCGTCGTGTTATCGTGTTCGTGTCAGAATTGTCAGCCCTACCACTCTTACCCAAAAATATAAGAGGTGGTTTCCCTCAATGTCACGGCCCCCGTCCCGGTTTTACCCGGTCCAGGAGCCGCGGGACAGAAAACCCGTGTTATTTATTATTTGAGTTGACAGCGGAAGTTTAACACGATCTTTTAAAACTTAAAACTGCCCAATTATTTTATTTCATAATTAGGAACAAACCCCGTAATTTACAATAGAGGAATTTCACGAGGAAATGCCCTGTTTTACAAAACATGTTTATTTATTTAACTGAGCCACCACTTCAAGCTTGTTAGTGCTCCGTAGCACGTTTTCCTTGGTTCACAGTAAGTCACCTGAAACATGTTTTAAAAATATTTTATCAGCGGGGAAATACTGGCGAGTCACTCAAGTTATATAAAACGACACATTAGTTATAAATTACAGCATAAGAGCGATTACAATGGCTACTATCTTATTTTTATCTGGCGCCGTGTCACACCCTGGTGATGATGGTCATACCACTATTGGGTCATTTCACCCAAGTAGTAATGATTATCACTGTTAGGTTAATGAACCTGTCACGGCCCCCGTCCCGGTTTTTACCCGGTCCAAGAGCAGCGGGACAGAAACCCGTGGTATTTATTATTTGAGTTGACAGTGGAAGTTTAACAGGATCTTTGAGAACTTGAAAATGCCCGATTATTTTATTTCATAATTTGGGATGAACCCCGTAATTTACAATAGAGGAATTTCCCGAGGAAATTCCCTGATTTACAAAACATGTTTATTTATTTATCTGAGCCACTACTTCAAGCTTATTAGTGCTCCGTAGCACTTTTTCGTGATTCATAGTAGGTCACCTAAAACATGTTTTAAAAATAATTTATCAGCGGGGAAATACTGGCGAGTCACTCAAGTTAAATAAAACGACACATAGTTATAAATTACAGCATAAGAGCGATTACAATGGCTACTATCTTATTTTTATCTAGCACCGTGTCACCTCCGGGTGACGATGGTCATACCACTATTGGGTCCTTTCCCCCAAGTAGTGATGATTATCACTGTTAGGTTGATGAACCTAACCGTGAGAAATTAGTAATGTGCACAATACCCCACTAGCCAGTGATTCAAGATAACCACGACTTAATCCCTGTAATTATAACTTTTGAAAATGATTTGGAGTATTGTAAAACATTATTGATAAAAAGAGAATGACTTACATTGCAAGTTTAACGGGCAGAGTTTTAGCCTACTGATAAGCCTTGTAACCTAGATTAAATAACAATGCATACGAACTAGGTCAGTAACTTAATACAACATTTACGATAACTCACGAGATCAAAAACCTTCACAACGAATGACAAAGTGCAATACTTAAACATCTATCGAATTTATGATAAATGACAAAGTATAGCCCTAATGGGGGCAGCACTTAAACATCCATCGGATTGGTTTCAATCGATCGGACATTGAATCGCAGCAGCGATCGAGTTAATACCCTGTATCGTAGCAGCGTCTCCCTGTGTGAAAATGTGAATTTGAGCAGTAGAACTTCGTTTTTTTTTACTAAAATCTCGAGCACAGGTGAACTGCTCATGGCCTAGCAATTTATAGCAAAATTTAGGGTTTTACGCGGCCCGCGTAAACCCCCTCTTCAACTTACGCGGCCCGCGAGGGCCACCTAGTCGTAGACTAGGGCTAGCGTGTCATGGTTAGACCTGCCACGTGGCCTAGCATACTTATCCGGTCAACTCTGCTTTGACGCGGCCCGCGTAAGCCTGAGCTTACTCTTACGCGGCCCACGTGAAACCCAAAAATCTTGTTTTCTTGGTTTTTCATGCACGTTAGGGTTTCAGGGGTCTGGGTTTTCACTTACGGGTCGTTTTGGGACATTTTTGCAAGTCCTTACATCCTTCCCACCTTATTTAAAATCTCGTCCTTGAGATTTATTGAAACAAGTGAGGATACTTTCGCTTCATCTCCGATTCCAGCTCCCAAGTGTACTCGGGTCCTCTCTTCGAATCCCATTTGACTTTGACCAGTACTGTTAGTGCAGTATGTCTGTCAACTTCGTCTGGTATCAAGTCTTGCATGGTTCAAGGCACGAAGATAGATAGATCAAGACAAAGACTAAAGACTCGACGCTGAAGACTTCGTTAACATCCAAGGGGGAGTCTGTTGGTGCATCTAGTGTCTGTTAACTTCGTCTTAAATCGAGTCTTATGTCTAGATAGGATGAACGAGCACACAATAGGGTTAGAATTTAGGGTTTTATATGTAATTGTGTATGATTCCGCTTGAAAGTGTTGATGTTCAGTTCAAGCGAAATCAACACATGTGATTTCGCTTGAAACAACATGTGTCATTTGGAGCGAAATCTCAACACTATATATAGGTGTGTGCTAGTGTCATTTGGAGCAGAATCCGGTCATTATCTCTGAGTCGAGGTGTTGTCCGTTTGTCATTTGAACGTGTAAGAAGCTCAGGATTGATCAATAAAAGGATAATTAGAAAGGAACAAGCTGTGTTGACATCTTTTACATTGATTCCGCCTTTGTTTTTTATGATGAACTGCTCAGAATGACTGTTTAGGGTCACACGACGATCCAACAAGTGGTATCAGAGCTCAGGACGAGGAGTTCATACCAATTCAGCTTGTTTTTACCAGATTCTCACACTTCTACTCATTCTTTTCTGATTTGAACGAAATTTTACGGTTGAAATGGCTTAAAACTTACACATATCAAGCGAAACATAGTTTTAACAAATCCTTGAGAGTATTGGACCTTAATTCGAACAATTTCTGATAAAAACTCATAATTCCGCTTGAAATCTGTTCGAAAATGTTGATGTCATCGTGATTCCGCTTGAACGTGCGAGTGTGATTTCAAGCGAAATAAGCTATTTTGTCTAATTTCGCTTGAAACTGTTATCTGGTTTTGCTTGAAATAAGATTCCGCTTGAAACTTCAAGCGAAATTAATTGATTTCGCTTCAAAACTTGTTTCCGCTTGAGTCTTATTCCGCTTGAAACAGTATTCAGTTTGAAATAAGTGATTTCGCTTCTAACCTGATTTCGCTTGAACAGTATTCCGCTCGAAAAGCTTATTTCGCTTGAAAGCTTAGTCCGTTTAAACTGATCGTTTGTTTGTGTGTTTGCAGGTGATTCGAGGTGATTTACAAGGTGCAAATACCAAGAAGTTGAAATATTGTGGACTTTGAGATAAAAAAAAATTTAACCAAGTCATTTAACAAAGAAAATATGGTAAAAATGTTTGACAAAAAGGAAAACACTAAACTTGAAAGATTAAACAATTGGTATAGTAGTTATAATGATGTGAAAAAAGAAGTTTGGGTTGAAAGATTTGATTATTTTGTGTGCAGGAAATATGAGAAGTTTAATAATGTGGAAAAGCGATATGATGAATTACTTAAGAGTCTGAGAAGGTTTGAGATAAAGATATCAGATGCTGAAAAGATATCTAAATTTGCAGATGCATTACCTTTAGAGTGGGATGAGTTTTTGGAAAAATTGAAAAAGGATTCTAGGTTCTCAAAATTGGATCCATATGATTTCATCAGAGAGCTTAGAAAACACAATGATGAGAATGAAAAGAAAAGGAAAGAGTTAATAAATGAAATAGAAAGAAACTCAGAAAATATAAGTTAGGTTGTGATTCTTGAAATAATCAAAAGAATTAGAAAAGGTCTTAGAGCAAGAAATAGAATGAAATATGATTTCAAGAGAGGTTGTTTTTTAGATGAAGATTTGAATCCTGCTGATATTGTTGAAATTTTTCTTGCAGAAACAAACAAGACGGAGACAGTAGGAATGGTAAAGAATGAAGAATCCAAGAAAGATGAACTTGTGTGCTTGAAATGTGAAAAATCTGAAGCAGACAATGTTAAACTCTTGAAGGATGTAGAGAGTTTGACATTGGAAATTAAAAATTTAAAAGAAAATGAAAAAGAATTTCAGAATAAAATGACAGTTTTTGAAAATGAAAAATTAAAAAATGAAAAAGATTTTCAAAATCAAATAAAAATTTTAGAAAATGAAAAATCTCTTTTTGGCAAAAATAATCTTGAAAAGCAAATGAAAATAAATTCTCATATTGAGAAAATCGTTCAACTTGTAAAAGGAGTAGAATATGCTAAAAATAAAATCAAAGAGTTAGAGATGAAATTGAAAAGTTTTGAGACTGTGTCATCAATACCAGATCTTGTATGTCCAAAACCGATCAATTCTGTTCCAATAAGTGACAATGTCACAAATTTTGACAAAGTCAAAATTGAGGATTGTGATGAGAAAACTGATGATGAAGTTGAAAAAAGAAATTTTTTTTTGAAACTAAATGAAATGTTTCAAGATACTGTTTTACACTCTACTGAAATAGGTGAATGCTCTAAGCAAAAACCTGTTAAGAAGAATGTTGAACAAAAACAAAAAGTTACAATTTCAGAAAATGTTCAAAACAAAAATAAAAGCTCATCAGTTCAATCATCCAATCATTATGAAAAATCACAAAAATTGAAAAATCAAAACTCACAAAAAGTTGGTAATAAGTGGTGCAGGTTTGACCACAGTGCTCAAAAGCCAAATTCATTTTACAAGAGAAGATGGGATGAAGATTCTTCAAAGCCAAATCAAGGATACAAGAAAAGACATGATTACCACAAGGCAAATCAATGTTTTGATCTAAGTGTGTGGTATGAAAATGAGGAAAGGTATGATAAGAGAGTGTGTTACACATTTGGTTATCAGGGACACATTGCTGTTAATTGCCAAACTCAAAGATTTGATTCAAGAAGATGCTATGACTGTGGATTCAAAGGTCATATTGCCAGAGATTGCCCAAGGAGATCAAAAAGAAGATCGAGGGAAGAATCTCATGGAAAAATGTATGAATCAGTCAAGGTTGAAGAAAAGCCCAAAAGACAGAAAAAGAAAAAAGAGAAAGTGAAGTTATCACAGGGGCAGAAAGATAGACTGAGGAAGAAAAGGAAGAAAGTAAGAGAGTACCTAGAAAAGATTTTGTCCTCGGGTACAACTGATAATCCGAGAAAAAGTTCTGATGAATCGATTTGCTCCACTAACAAGGATCAGTCAAGCAAAACGAACTCATCAGATACAAATCTGAGGACAAAAGGTTTGATAAAGAAAGTAAAATTAACTAATCAAACTGATGAACAATCAAAGAAAGTTAATTTTTCAGATAAAGCCTTTATCAAAGTTTTCAAATATAACAAAGATTGTGAATGATCATGCATGTCACAAGTTGACAAATTTGGAAAGGTTAAACATTGTAGGGAATGGGTTCCAATAGAGAATGGCGATGAACTTGTTTCTGAGAAAACAAAAGAGTCATCTTCTGACAAGGAATTTGTTTCTAAGGAAGCAAAAGAGTTGTCTCCTGGCAATGATTCTGATATGTCAAAGTCAGAGGAGCCACAATCAGGCAATGAACCTGACTCATCAAAGTCAGAGGAGCCAAGTATTGAGGTAAAAACTGTCAAACTCAAGAATGGTCAGGCTTGGGTAAATCTCTTCAAATAAAAACCCTGACTTGCCGGAGCTTCCAGGTTGGTAAGTGTGGAGCAGGTATCGGCATCTTTCTGGAGAAATTCACGATTGTGATATTTCGATTTACAAGTGGTAAATCAGGGACATTAAGTTGTACTTGATTTTCTACATGTGGTGTTGGTTGTTGATAAGGGTCTAAAATGTTAAAATTTTTCAAAATGGTTGAAGAAGAATAAGGTGATGAAACCCCGAGTTTGTGAAAAGGCAAACAAAACTAATTTTCCGAAAAAATCATTTTGATTAAAACAAACTTAAGTGCTTTGAAATCATAATGGGAAAATAGTTTGTTGTCAGGGGGAGTTCTGATTGTTTATGCATAGTGGATGGAGAATTGAAGTAATTCTCATCATGTTATCACTTTACTTTGTACAGTTTGTTTTCAAATTTTCTCAGAAAATCAAAATTGAAACATATTTTGATTTTAGGGGGAGAAAATTTTTTAAAAAATTAGAAAATTTGAAAATGCCAAAAACATTGAAAAAGCAAAAATGATTTTTGTTGTGAAAAAGAGGAAATGATAGTAAATCAGTGGACTATCACAGCATGCTAAAGAAATGAAATGTCAAATGTGATAAACGATCTCACTAAGGATGTGACGATAGGCTCAGCTAGACTAGTAGATTTGCAATAACGATACAAACTTAAATGAAAAATCCTAGTTCTAGTGGGAAACATGGTTGAAAGCATAGTACTTAGTTTTGTCCTTCGTGATTGTGTACCTCCTCAGTAATCGTTGAATGTCGAAAGACATAAAACCGGTTAAGTCTGTGAACTTTCACAACTTTGCTGAAAAGTCTGTGATTCTGTGTTTTCATTTTGCAAAGATTTAAACTTGTTTTATTTCTTTATTTTGTTTAAGAATTGGACATCCTCTGCGTATACGTGAGTATCGACCTCGATGTTATTGCCTAAACGTTCTGCTTTATTTTCTTTGGTGTTTCGTTTAAGCTTTGGATCACCTCTGCGTATACGGAAGTATCGACCTAGTGGTTAAAGCCTAAACAACTTCAACTTGTTTTATTTTCTTATTTTGTTTAAACATTGGACTTTCTCTGCGTATACGGAAGTATCGACCTGATTGTTAATGTTTAAACATTCTGAGTTGTTTTCGCATATATCACAGTTGATGAAAGTTTAAAAGCATTACTTGAGTCAGTGTATTGCATGATGAGGGGATATGCTGAGATCGTGGGGTCCATAAGAATTTAGTGCAAAATTAATATACCTTAACGTATCGGTAAGCATTTCGAAAGTTTTTAGATTGAGTTTAAGAGGACAACTATATCGTCAATCTATGTGAATCGTTTAGAATTTAAAATGATTAAAGCTTAATGGTGCTAGTGCTTTGTCTCATGAACTGATATGATCCTCTTACACAATCTCACAAAAATATTTTTTGTATATATTTCTTTATTGTATTTCTTTAAACTCAAAATCCAAAAAGATTTTAGTGTGTTTTAGCATAAAATTTTGAAAAATACAAAAAGATTTTTGACAACTGATGTTGGAAAGCTGATTTTCAAAATTCGAAGTGCTAAACATGATGAACTATACTGGTTGGAAAAGTTTGATTGAAAAACTTTAAATTTCATATACAAATGTTTAAAAAATTGTATGTTTAGTTAATCAAGGTCATTCATTTGAACTTGATGTAACTATAACAGATTTATGAATGAATGATTTCTACTAGTAAGTTTTTATTTTAACTTTCATAAACTTTTTGAAACTTACGTTGAAGTAGAAGATGTGCAGGTTAGTTGAGATAGATCAGCTAAAAGGAAAGTTAACGTGCAAAGAAAGAACTTCATGGCAAAGATTGTATAAAGTTTGAACCAGAAAATAAATTCCAGCTTATCGAAAGGGGGAGTTTACATTCTGGATCAACAATCAAATTGAAGTTTGAAGATTGAAGCTGATAGAGATTAAAGGAATTTTACAGTGATAGATATTTTGGTTGAACGCAAAGACTGATGAAGACTGAAGATTTTGAAGACTCGACACTGCAGACTTTGTCGACATCCAATGGGGAGTCTGTTAGTGCAGTATGTCTGTCAACTTCGTCTGGTATCAAGTCTTGCATGGTTCAAGGCACGAAGATAGATAGATCAAGACAAAGACTAAAGACTCGACGCTGAACACTTCGTTAACATCCAAGGGGGAGTCTGTTGGTGCATCTAGTGTCTGTTAACTTCGTCTTAAATCGAGTCTTATGTCTAGATAGGATGAACGAGCACACAATAGGGTTAGAATTTAGGGTTTTATATGTAATTGTGTATGATTCTGCTTGAAAGTGTTGATGTTCAGTTCAAGCGAAATCAACACATGTGATTTCGCTTGAAACAACCTGTGTCATTTGGAGCGAAATCTCAACACTATATATAGGTGTGTGCTAGTGTCATTTGGAGCGGAATCTGGTCATTATCTCTGAGTCGAGGTGCTGTCCGTTTGTCATTTGAACGTGTAAAAAGCTCAGGATTGATCAATAAAAGGATAATTAGAAAGGAACAAGCTGTGTTGACATCTTTTACATTGATTCCGCCTTTGTTTTTTATGTGAACTGCTCAGAATGACTGTTTAGGGTCACACGACGATCCAACAAGTACCAGTCTTTTGTGTTTGAGAAACTTAATCTTTCTGTCTTCTATTTGCAGTGGCTTCTCAACAAATTTTAATTTTTCATTTACCTCTACATCTTGAAGAGGTACTACCAAGGATTCGTCAGATAGACATTTCTTGAGGTTGGATACATGAAATACATCATGTACCCCTGCTAGCTCTTCTGGTAGTTGTAAGCGATAGGCAACAGGTCCTATTCGTTGGATTATTGGGAAGGGTCCTACGTATCTTGGACTTAGCTTTCCTTTCTTACCGAACCGAACCGAACCACTCCTTTCCAAGGAGAAACTTTCAATAGTACTTTGTCTCCAACTTGAAACTCTAGTGGCTTGCGTCGATTGTCTGCATAACTCTTCTGACGATCTCAAACCGTTTTCAGTCTTTCCTTGATTTGAATGATCTTATCGGTGGTCTCTTGCACGATTTCAGGACCTGATAATTGACTTTCTCCTATTTCTGCCCAACAAACTGGAGTTCTGCACTTTCGTCCATATAGTGCTTCGAACGGGGCAGCTTCGATACTTGAATGATAACTATTGTTATAGGAGAATT
The DNA here is from genome assembly GCA_030545235.1 of Helianthus tuberosus. NCBI lineage: Eukaryota > Viridiplantae > Streptophyta > Magnoliopsida > Asterales > Asteraceae > Helianthus > Helianthus tuberosus. The sequence continues at coordinate 132,654,867 of CM060353.1, read as the reverse complement.
CGATTAAGGGTAGGTGATCATCCCAGTTTCCACCACAATCTATCACACATGCCCTAAGCATGTCCTCCAGGGTTTGGATCGTCCTTTCACTTTGTCCGTCTGTTTGAGGGTGGTACGCAGTACTTAAATTTAGTCGGGTTCCCATTGCTTCTTGGAAACTTGTCCAGAAATGGGAAGTGAAACGACTATCCCTATCCGATACAATGGAGAGTGGAACTCCATGTAAGGATACTATCTCGTCTACGTACAATTTTGCTAACCTTTCCATGCTAAAGGTTTCTTTCATGGGTAGGAAATGAGCTGATTTGGTTAATCGATCCACAATTACCCAAATTGCATCATTACCTTTTCGGGTTTTGGGCAACTTGGTAACAAAGTCCATTGTTATGAGTTCCTATTTCCATACAGGCATTTCTAATTGTTGTAGTAGACCTGAGGGTTTCTGGTGTTCTGCCTTAACTTGTGAACAAGTAAGACACTTAGATACATATCTAGCTATATCCTTTTTCATTCCCATCCACCAGAAGTTATTTCTTAAATCTTGGTACATTTTATTGTTACCAGGATGCATGGTATACCTAGATTTATGGGCTTCCTCTAAAATCTTATTTCTTAAATTTCCTTGCTTAGGTACCCAAATCCTTCTATCATGGAATCTCCAAATTCCATCACTTCCTTGTTCTAATTCTTTTATTCTTTCTTTCATTCCTTCAGCATCATCCTTGATTGCTGTTTCCTAAATATTCTTCAGTTGTTCCATTAAGTCTAATTGTAAACTTAATCTAAGAGCACGAACTCGTCGTTGTTTCTCATGATACTTACGACTTAAAGCACCAGCAACTACGTTTGATTTTCCTTCGTGATATTGAATATCACAGTCGTAGTCACTTAAGATTTCCATCCATCTTCTTTGCCTCATGTTCAATTCTTTTTGCCCAAATATATATCTTAAGCTCTTATGATCTGTATAGACAGTAAACTTACTTCCATACAAATAGTGTCTCCAAATCTTAAGGGCAAAAATTATTGACCCTAATTCTAAGTCATGCGTCGTATAGTTTTCCTCGTGCTTTTTCAATTGTCTTGAAGCGTACGCAATTACCTTCTTGCGTTGCATTAGCACACATCCTAATCCTAGCTTAGAAGCATCACGGTAAACTTCAAAATCATCTGTTCCTTCTGATAAGGCTAGAATTAGATCATTTGTTAATTTCTTCTTTAAGATCTTAAAAGCTTCTTCTTGTTTAGGTCCCCATTCAAACTTAACTGATTTACAGGTTAGCTTAGTTAATGGTACATCTATCTTGGAAAAATCCTTAATAAACCGTCTATAGTATCCGGCTAACCCTATAAAACTTCTAATTTCCATAGCTGACTGCGGGACCTTCCAATTGGTGATCGCTTCTATGTTGGAGGGATCGACATGAATACCTTCGTGATTCACCATGTGTCCTAAAAATTGCACCTCCTGTAGCCAAAATTCACATTTCGAGAATTTGGCGTAAAGTTTTTCCTTTCTTAACAAAGTTAAGAGTGCACGCAGGTGCTGACAATGCTCGTCCTGACTCTTGGAATAAATGAGTATATCGTCGATGAAGACAATTACAAATTTATCCAAGTACGATTTACAGATCCTATTCATCATGTCCATAAATGCTGCTGGAGCATTTGTTAGTCCGAAGGGCATGACTGTAAACTCGTAGTGACCATACCTAGTTCTGAAAGCAGTTTTAGGTATGTCTTCTTCTTGTACCTTCAACTGATGGTATCCTGAGCATAAATCTATCTTAGAAAAATATCTAGCTCCCTGAAGTTGATCGAAAAGATCATCAATCCTAGGTAATGGGTATCGATTCTTGATTGTAACCTTATTCAATTCCCTATAATCGATACACATTCACATCGAACCATCTTTCTTCCTTACGAACAACACGGGTGCTCCCCAAGGGGATGAACTAGGTTGTATGAATCTTTTATTTAACAATTCATCTAACTGTTTTTTCAATTCTAGCATTTCGGTGGGTGCTAACCGATAAGGTGCCTTGGCTATCGGTGTAGTTCCAGGAATTAGATGAATTCTAAATTCTACTTCCCTATTGGGTGGTAATCCAGGTAGTTCTTCTGGGAATACATCTGGGTATTCTGATACTACTGGAATTTCCTTAAGTTCCTTACCCTTAGTGCTAATGATTACTGAAATCATATACACTATTCCTTGCTTTCGTTCATAACTAGCTACTTTCATTACTGAAATGAACTTCATGGGTTTACGCGGATTATCCCCTGTAATCATAATTACTTCTCCGGTGGGTGCACGGATTTCTATGGAGTTCATATCACACAGGATTCGAGCATGGTTGGCTGCTAACCAATCCATTCCTAATACAACATCGAATCCAGCTAAATTCATAGGTAATAGGTTTGAAGAAAATTTATGACCTAGGAGTTCTATCTTTCCTTCTCGCAAAACCTTATCTATGTTAACATAATTCCCATTTGCCGTTTCGATTGTAAAAATTTGTCTAAGGTTGGTTAAGGGTAGGTTAAGAGCTTGGCAGAATGAAGTATTTATAAAACTTTGGTTTGCACCAGAGTCAAATAATACTTTTACATAAACGTTGTGAACTAGGAACGTACCAGCTATCACGTCAGGGATTAGCTCTGCTTCCTGAGTAGTCAACTGGAAGGCTCTTCCATTTTTCTTGGTAGCTCCTTCTACAGGTTTGGCTTTGTGGTCAGCTGGTTTGACCAATTTGGGACAGTCTGGCCTAAAATGTCCAGCTTCTCCACAGTTGTAGTAGATTGTTGATTTCTTCCTCCTGTAAGCTTCCTCTTGATGCCCCAGAATTTTACAAAAATTGCAATACCCCTTGCATCTTCCAAAATGCTTTCTTTTGCAGGTATTGCAAAATGGAACAGTGGAAGATTGCCCGGTTCCCTTTTTCCTGAAGTTGCTACTATTACCCACACAGAATCATTGGGTAATCTTTTGGGCCACTTCCTTTTTCCGGTTTTCTTCTCTTGTGTGTATCAGCCCGTCAGTTAGGGTGTTAGCTAATTCCACAGCATCGTCAATAGTGTGGGGTCTCGCAGCTTTAACGATATCATGGATTTCGCCAATCAATCCCCAAATATAGCGGGAAATAAGTACCAGCTCAGGCGAAGCCAGAGTAGGCACAATTCGAGCATATTCGAAAAACGTCGAAGTATACCCTCGGCAATCAACAATCATCATTCGGTGGCTCAGGAATTTGTTCGCCATCTGCTCTTTTTCATATTATGGGCAGAATTTTCTTTCCACCAGACGCTTAAACTCCTCCCAACTCATGGCATAGGCCATGTCACTTCCCTTGGCTTGTAATACCGTATTCCACCATTCTAATGATTGTTCCTTAAAAAGGTGAGAAGCATACATGACTTTATCCTCCTCGGCACATTTAATTATTTTGATTACTGCCTCGGTTTTCTCCAACCAACGCAGCGCCGCAGTCGCCCCTTCATTGCCTGCGAATTCAACAGGTTTACAGGCAAGAAATTCCTTGTAAGTGCAACCAGGCGTTGCAGCTTTCATTCTTTTGAAAATTGGGGCTTGCAGTACATTATTATCATTATTATTAATGTTACCACCTCCATTTATGCTATTACTAAAGTTGTCTTCATGAGTACGTTTGCTAGGAATAATTTGTTGAGGTTCAACTGGATTTCGAGCAGCAGCAAGGATTGCCGGAATAGCATTGGCTATTCCCTGAGCAACGATATTCTCGATATCTTGCCTATTCAGAAATTGATCTTCATGGTTTTGTTCAGATTGGTTAACTTCGTTAAGGGGTTCATTTCCAGCGTGTTCCATCTGGTAATTAATATATATAAGTGATTAGTAGAAAATAATTAACAACCAAACATAATTGCTCATAATCACATCAATACGTATAGCCAAAATTGTCGATTTTTTAACGTTCGATATTTTATATATTATAATAGGCATCCGTACACACAAGTTATCTTACAAAAGTTTTATTTTTAAGTTATTTCACATAATTATATTTTTATATTAAACACACGTTCCCACAACCACATACGATCCCTGTTAGATGGCACTTCAGAAACGACGTTCTCTTTCGTCGTACTTCCAGGATATCCTTTCTCCCATATCCCTAATTCGGTTCCCTGCATCAATCAGCTCCTCGCCATAATGGCGGAGTTCAGCCAAATTCTTGGAGCTTATAGGTGGGTGTAGTTGAGGCTCCATATCAAATTGGGGGGAAAAGGTATTAGGGTTATTCAGGAGATTTTGAAACTGCCATTCAGTGGTCCACCATTCCTCCAGCTCTCCTAAAGGGCGGGGGTTAACAAGGGGAGCGGGAATAGCAGGTTCCAGATTGACTGGAAGTTGGGCTTCAGCTGGGTAATTGAAAAGAGTCTCATCGGCAGGTCCAATGAGGTCGCTATTTGCTAGTTGGCGGTCCAGCTCTTTGATGGGTGTCAAGTGTTATATATATTAGGTGTATATTTTAAGCCCCTTTAACACTTTTTAGTCAAGTTTTAAATTTATAAAACACGATATTCACTAACACTAGACACTCATATGGGCAAGTGCACCCATCGTGAGCGTAATATAGTGTTGGTAAGATACCGAGGTCGTCCAAGGACACAAGAGCTTTTAGTACCGGTTTATCCTCAACGTCTAATCGAATCAAAAAGTTTAGAAAAATGTTTTAAACTAAGAAAAATAAAAACTAACTAAAAATGCTGAAAGTAAAAATAAAAAACAGATAGACAAGATGAATCACTTGGTTCCGACTCGTATCTAGTGTAACCTTTGATTATTTTCGCACTTTTGCACTTTTTAAGAGATTATCTTAGTTATTGTAGTAGGCCCCTCTTTTGAAGGTGACGGTAGTTTGAGTCAGCAAGGATACAATCCTAAAAGGGTGGATTATTGAAAGATAATTAATTAAGTTATTAATGCAAATTATGGTAGGCCCCTCTTTTGGAGGTGACGTTACCCTCGACTAAGTAGTCTGAGTCAGCAGGGATACAGTCCTAAATAGCCGGGTTATAGTATTAATAGTAGTTAACTTATGAGGGGATCAAAGAGTTTGGACCCCCGCCATCCAATACCGTTAAGTATTGAAGGAGGTCCTACTAAATTTGACCCAGGTCCATTGCAGGACCTCTAAACGCTGAACAATGGCAAGACCTTTACCAAACCGTTCCCCTAACCCCCGACCAGGTAGCCAACATACCTCCATATAGACCGTGGAGGTATGAATAGTGAAAATCTTTTATTTTATATAGACAGTAAAATAATGTCAAGACACCACGGACAAACGATAAGGAAAGATCACCTTCAACATAAGAAACTAGTTATTAAAGTCATTAATACAAAACCAAATAAAAAGTGTGAAAAGATTAAAAATAAAAAGTATTACACTAAACACTTTGTCTTCACCAAGTGATGTAAGAGACTTAGGCAAACATGGCCTTGATTGTCAAGAACTCTTACGATCAATCTTGGATCCCGAGACGACTCACACACTCTACGATGGACATTGGATGATGGTGGTGGATGATGGTGTTATGGTGGTGGTGGGTGAAGTGTGAGAGAGGTGGTGTGCCAAGGGATGGTTTGAGCTTGAGCCAAGCACTCCTATTTATAGGCTGAACAGAAGCTCGGGCACGGCCCCGTGTCCACATCCTTCTCTTTCTTCATTTAATGCAGCTTTGTCTTTTTAGTTGAGCACGCCCCCGTGTCCGCTGAGCACGACCCCGTGGTGCAGAAGAATCTTTGTACTATGAAGATTTGCTGGATTGTGCGAATCTTATAGTTGACCACGGCCCCGTGTCCGCTGAGCAGGGCCCCGTGGTGGGCAATAGAAGCTTCTACCACTTTGTCTTTTCTGCTGACACTTGGGCACGCCCCCGTGCTGGCTGAGCACGGGGCGTGTTCAGTCTTCTGTTATCTTGTTTTGCTTGGGAAGATGCTGTCGTGGGGTCGGGCATGTCACGTCTTGTTCCTTTTCTTGTATTTATGTTAGATTTTTTTGTCTTTTTGCTTCTTTTGTTAATTTGAGCTCTTTTAATCCTAAAAATACAAAAGAAAGACAAAAGCACACTTTTTCCAACATTAGTACTAAAAAAGGGTTAGTTTCATGCCACAATTGATGAAATTTATATGTTGCATTTTGCACACATCAAATACCCCCACACTTGAATCTTTACTTGTCCTCAAGCAAAACTCTTGAATATGTGGCTATTACACACCCAAATGGAATGGGTAGAGAAGAAGGTTTTTGGGCTTGTCGTAGAGTGTCAGGATTTCCAAGATTCTTTATTTAGTTTTATTTTTATTTATTTACAATCCTATTCGTCGTGATTTATTTAAAACTTTTCATAAGATAAATTACTTATTAGGGCATAACATGCCTCTTTAAAATTTTATTTATATACAAGTTCACATAACTCACGGGGATCACTCAACACTCGGCCGAAAATGTATTTTTGTGAATCACTCGAGAGCGGCATGGGACTTACTTCTACCATATGATTGCCAAGCAATCAATCCTCTTCCTTTTTAACTTACATACCTTTTGTAAATATCAAGAGGACTTTTGGGTGAAGAGTTAGGTTTGGGTTAAAGGTAGGTGGTTGGGTTAGGGGCGAAAGGCGTAACAAGCGTCGGTTTTCGTAAGACTTTTTATTTTTGTAACTTTTATTTTGATGAAGCTATTATTCAAACAAAGTTATTTTTGATAAACTTGTTTGTTTATTTTCTTTTGCTTCATCATCAATGAATTTTTTTTTTTTTTTTTTGAAAAGTCATACGAAAAACCGAGCTAGTTACTAAAACAAAAAGGGTTAAAAATAAAAAAGTTTTGGTGGGTGAAAGGGTGTTTGGTTTGGGTTATGAAATGAAAATGTTTAGGCTCAAAAGGGGCTAACTAGGGGAATTTTGGGTAGGTGGTAAAAAAAATAATAATAATGGTGTAGAAAAAAAATATAGTTAGTCCTAATGCCTCCATCATTTACTTACTCGGGTTTAAGTTGGTAAGGACCGGGAATGTATCGTCATGGCAAGTTCTAGAGTCGTAAGAACCAAGCGGCTATTTACACAAGAAACGAAAGATGAGCATTTAGTCTAATGATATGTAATTGTATGCTCAATAAAGGCTCAAAACTCACTTTTGTGGGAATGGATTTTTATGTGATCAAGTATATATAATCAAATTTTAACTAAGCTTGTCATGCCTTTTCATAATTTTCTTATGTTGGTTCTTTTTATCACGACGCTATCGGTTGTAAATTCGTAAAAATATAACCTTTTTTTAGAACTTGAAATTCCCGAGTTAAACCTAGACAAGTAAAAAAATGAGAAATTTTTGAAAAAATTTGGGGTGATTAGCGGTTCCAATAGAGTTTTGTGTAAGGCTTGTATTTAGGACTTGCAAGATTCAAGGTTTTAGCATCCCCCCCACACTTAAATTACACATTGTCCTCAATGTGTCCCAAAAATAAGTTTTTAGGTTGATTAAATGTGTAAAAGGTGTGAAAAAACAAAAATTTTGTGTTACTGGGCGCTGAACACGGCCGCGTGTTGTCCGGGCACGGCCCCGTGTTCAAGTGCCAGTAACAGAATTAAATCAAGAGAAACAGAAGCCTGGACACGGGGGCGTGTTGGGTGAACACGGCCCGTGTCCAGTTACCTGAACTGGGTCTTTTTCTGCAGACTGTACAGCACGGGGCCGTGTTGGGTGGACACGGCCCGTGCCGAGCTTACTGTAAACGAAGAAAATTGTCGGACGGTCCTGTTTTCCTGCATGGGGTGCTGGTTCAAGTTTCCCTTGTATCCTTTGCCATCTCAAGTGTGTTTCATTCATTTCAACAACACCCAAACACCAAATTAACTAAAAACCATCATTCATTACTTCATAGAGAGTTACATAATAATCCTAGAAATTAAACTACTAGATAGTTAGGTCAAAGAAACACAAGAAATCTAAACCAAGAAGCTCTAGCCTTATTCTATTAGCAAAATTTCCGAAAAGGTAAATCTTCCAGTTAAAGGTGGCTTTGAAAACTTCTCTTTCCGGTTATGGGTTCCTCACACGTCGGCGAGCCATTCTTCGATCTCCCGAGGGAGAAGAAAAGCGGGCTCATTAGCATTGGTTTGAGGAGGTGCAACTTCCACCGGGATTTCTTGGAGTTCTTCAAGAGGCGGTTCCGCCGGAATGTCGTCCCAACCGGTAGGATTGTGGATTCCAAGTGCTAGGTTCCAATCCTCTTGAGGGGGGATTGGTTCCATGGGAGGTGTAACAAGAATGTTTAACCTCTGGTGCAAGAGGTTTATTTCTTGAAAACTGTTTTCCAACCCCACCGAAAGATAATTTATACGGTCAATGAGGACCTCCTCTACCGAAGTCATCTCGTCAAGGGCTTCACGTAGCGCCATTACATATCTTACGAGAGTTGCTTCAATCGATGGTCTCATTTCCCTTCGACTGTTTCTGGAGTGTGCAGAAGAGGTTCCACTGTTTTGGCTAGACATTCTACGAAAACAAACCAAAAATAGCTCGTTTTTAATGAAACAGTACCACGGGCACGACCCCGTGCTCAATGAGCACGGCCCCGTGTTCAACTTTCTGCAGGTTTTTAGAACAAGGAACCTTGGAGTTTCAAATTATTTTCCCAGCTTATGAAGCCTTTTTGAGCAGAAATAACTTAAAACAATGTTGTGTAACTTATTTTTAACAAGATTCCTTGAACAAAAACATCAACAATCATCACAATGAAGCTTGAAATCAACCTTCAATGGAGGTGTTGTTGCAAGAAAGGTGAAGAAGAAGGCAACGGATAAAAGAGGAAAGGACAAGATGTTGGTTGGAACCTTCTTTTAGAACTTACCTAGGATGGTAGATTAGAAAATCCTTTCAAATCTTTGTCCCTGGATGGTCCAAATGTGCAGGATTCTTGGCTGCATTTATAGAAAACGACATCATGCTGGACACGGCCCCGTGTCGGCTGGACACGGCCCCGTGTGCAGGCAAGATCCTGAAACATTTTGTCCGTATTCTGACAAAAGTCAGAAGGGAATCTTTTGGTGGACACGGGGGCGTGTTGACCTGTGCACGGCCCCGTGTCGGAAGGCTGTTTTATGAAGTGTGTCTATTTTTAAGGAACTTTTCCGGATCGGGTGGTTCCTTACTGGATGGAACAACCCCAAAGTGCCTAAGATATCTTAATTGATCTAGATTACGACGAGAACGCAAGAGGTTGTCGGTGAGGGTGATTCCTATGCTATATGTAGGTGGACAAGTCCAACCCTTTTCCGGTCTCTCGTTAAAGAAGGTGTATGTCGAATCGCTCAGGTCTATGTATGCATCAAACGAAGTTGATGGGGAGTCCTTCACGGCACAATCGACACAGGGACGACTATCGCTCAAGTCCTCACTAGAGTTAGGAGTATCTTCGGAAACAAGGAAGTTGTTTGAATGAGGTTCCAACCCTTCTTCTTGGCTATTGTCTTGGAAAAGATTATTGAAATCTTTCCTAAGTTCTTTTAACCAATCGATAATTAGATCTTCTAGTTGAAACAATTCATCGAGAAGCATTTCTCCTAAATATCTGGTTGGGAGCATTCGAGGGAGAGATAGGGATTATTTTTACTTTCGCCCCTCTTAAGGATACTAGGAAATGATGGGTCTATATAGTGGGGTTTATAGGTTAGAAAATAACATTCGAATTCCTTATGGTTACCACCACATAATTGACACCACATTGTACCATAAGAGTGCCGAAAGTAAAAAGTATCAGTATCACTCATGTTTGTGTCAGAAATTACCAACCGTCGGGATCTTACGGTTCTGTTTTCAGTAACTGAAACTTGGGCACGGGGGCGTGTTGAGTGGGCACGGCCCGTGTTCAGCTTACTGTCTGACTTAAAACAGGATTGCCAGTTCCAATGATTGGGCACGGGGCGTGTTCAGCGGGCACGGCCCGTGCTGAGTTCTGCAGAAGCTGAAAAAAACTAAGAAAAATCCTAAAAAAATGAAAAATAAGAAAAACGATTAGGCCGTTGATTCCTAACTTTCTTAAAATCCTTGTGTCCCCGGCAACGGCACCAAAAACTTGATGGGTGTCAAGTGTTATATATATTAGGTGTATATTTAAAGCCCCTTTAACACTTTTTAGTCAAGTTTTAAATTTATAAAACACGATATTCACTAACACTAGACACTCATATGGGCAAGTGCACCCATCGTGAGCGTAGTATAGTGTTGGTAAGATACCGAGGTCGTCCAAGGACACAAGAGCTTTTAGTACCGGTTTATCCTCAACGTCTAATCGAATCAAAATGTTTAGAAAAATTTTTTAAACTAAGAAAAATAAAAACTAACTAAAAATGCTGAAAATAAAAATAAAAAACAGATAGACAAGATGAATCACTTGGTTCCGACTCGTATCTAGTGTAACCTTTGATTATTTTCGCACTTTTGCACTTTTTAAGAGATTATCTTAGTTATTGTAGTAGGCCCTCTTTTGAAGGTGACGTTACCCTCACCCCAGTAGTTTGAGTCAGCAAGGATACAATCCTAAAAGGGTGGATTATTGAAAGATAATTAATTAAGTTATTAATGCAAATTATGGTAGGCCCCTCTTTTGGAGGTGACGTTACCCTCGACTAAGTAGTCTGAGTCAGCAGGGATACAGTCCTAAATAACCGGGTTATAGTATTAATAGTAGTTAACTTATGAGGGGATCAAAGAGTTTGGACCCCCGCCATCCAAAACCGTTAAGTATTGAAGGAGGTCCTACTAAATTTGACCCAGGTCCATTGCAGGACCTCTAAACGCTGAACAATGGCAAGACCTTTACCAAACCGTTCCCTTAACCCCCGACCAGGTAGCCAACATACCTCCATATAGACCTTGGAGATATGAATGGTGAAAATCTTTTATTTTATATAGACAGTAAAATAATGTCAAGACACCACGAACAAACGATAAGGAAAGATCACCTTCAACATAAGAAACTAGTTATTAAAGTCATTAATACAAAACCAAATAAAAAGTGCGAAAAGATTAAAAATAAAAAGTATTACACTAAACACTTTGTCTTCACCAAGTGATGTAAGAGACTTAGGCAAACATGGCCTTGATTGTCAAGAACTCTTACGATCAATCTTGGATCCCGAGACGACTCACACACTCTACGATGGACAATGGATGATGGTGGTGGATGATGGTGTTATGGTGGTGGTGGGTGGTGGGTGAAGTGTGAGAGAGGTGGTGTGCCAAGGGATGGTTTGAGCTTGAGCCAAGCACTCCTATTTATAGGCGGAACAGAAGCTCGGGCACAGCCCCGTGTCCAGTGGGCACGGCCCCGTGTCCAGTGGGCACGGCCCCGTGTCTACATCCTTCTCTTTCTTCATTTAATGCAGCTTTGTCTTTTTAGTTGACCACGCCCCCGTGTGCGCTGAGCACGACCCCGTGGTGCAGAAGAATATTTGTACTATGAAGATTTGCTGGATTGTGCGAATCTTATAGTTGACCACGGCCCCGTGTCCGCTGAGCACGGCCCCGTGGTGGGCAATAGAAGCTTCTACCACTTTGTCTTTTCTGCTGACACTTGGGCACGCCCCCGTGCTGGTTGAGCCAGGGGCGTGTTCAGTCTTCTGTTATCTTATTTTGCTTGGGAAGATGATGTCGTGGGGTCGGGCATGTCACGTCTTGTTCCTTTTCTTGTATTTATGTTAGATTTTGATGTCTTTTTGCTTCTTTTGTTAATTTGAGCTCTTTTAATCCTAAAAATACAAAAGGAAGACAAAAGCACACTTTTTCCAACATTAGTACTAAAAAGGGGTTAGTTTTATGCCACAATTGATGAAATTTATATGTTGCATTTTGAACACATCACTCTTCCCAGGGTGACATTTCTTGAGCTTGCCCTGAACTCTCCCCAATCTCTATTCATTTGCCCTTATCTTTGGGATCCCCAGTCTTTATAACTTTTTGTGTTACTGGCCTCTTCCTACGCACATGCCTCCAGCCTACAAGTATTCTTCTTTTCTTCGGTTTAGGTTTTTCCTGAGGTTGGGCTTGGAATACCATTGGCTCTTCAGTGTCAGCCTGGTAGTCAGTAAAGGTACTGGTGATATCCATATCTGAACTATGGATAGAAAAGTTTTGGAGTGCTTCTGATAGTTCATTCATGCTGTTAATATACATGAAGAAACATACAAAATTCTAAGTTAAAATTTGGTAGATTAAATTCTCACAGAATGGAAATCAGAAAAATTAAATATTAATTACAAATATCTAATACAATTATACAAACAAATTGATTAAAACGAAATATTGCGATTTATATATATATCTATTACAAATTACAACTGATTCGAAATATACTAGTGGTTATGCATCCGTAATTTATTTTAGTCTAGCTAGGTTATAGGAGTATTATGCGTTTATGTAAAGTTTATTCTGTCTCTTTCTTCAACTAGGTTGTTATCTACTAGATGAAGTTCTTTTAAAGTTTCTAGCTCGTAGGTGGCGTAGGTGCTGGTACTGGTTTGGCGATTCAACTATAAGTTAACATTTACTGCTGTAGTGGCTAACATGTAGAGATTTTCCCATTGTTTGTCTAATTCATCTTCCCAAGGTGGGTTATTACCTGTTTCCTGAGTCTCCGTACTAATTATCACTCCTTTTTTTATGACTTCCTTATTTTTTTCTCGGATTTTTCTAACAATCCAACTTCTTTTCTTAGGGGTAAATGGTTTTTCAGACTATGCCTTACGAATAAATATTCCTTCCTGAGTATCTGCTGAGTCTCCTGAGGAATTTGGTTGAAATGAGGTTCCCTTATCTTTTGGTGGACTATCTAATTAACTATAGATGTCCGAAATTCTTTGCTTACCCATACTGTAACATAAAGCACATACTCATATAAATTGTTTCCTAACACAGAATTTTAAAACTTAAGTGTCACAAGAACACTTCTTTGGCTTGAATCAGTGGCATGGCTCTGATACCACCTTTTTCTGTCACGACCCCGTCCCAGTTTTTACCCGGTCCAGGAGCCGCGGGACAAAACCCGTGGTATTTATTATTTGAGTTGACAGCGGAAGTTTAACAGGATCTTTGAGAACTTGAAAATGCCCGATTATTTTATTTCATAATTTGGGATGAACCCCGTAATTTACAATAGAGGAATTTACCGAGGAAATTCCCTGGTTTACAAAACAATGAAACATGTTTGTTTATTTATTTATCTGAGCCACTACTTCAAGCTTGTTAGTGCTCCGTAGCACTTTTCCTTGATTCACAGTAGGTCACCTGAAACATGTTTTAAAATAATTTATCAGCGGGGAAATACTGGCGAGTCACTCAAGTTAAATAAAACGACACATAGTTATAAATTACAGCATAAGAGCGATTACAATGGCTACTATCTTATTTTTATCTGGCGTCGTGTCACCTCCTGGTGACGATGGTCATACCACTATTGGGTCCTTTCACCCAAGTAGTGATGATAATAACTGTTAGGTTGATGAACCTAACCGTGAGAAATTAGTAATGTGCACAATACCCCACTAGCCAGTGATTCAAGATAACCACGACTTAATCCCTGTAATTATAAATTTTGAAAATGATTTGGAGTATTGTAAAACATTATTGATAAAAAGAGAATGACTCACATTGCAAGTTTAACGGGCAGAGTTTTAGCCTACCGATAAGCCTTGTAACCTAGATTAAATAACAATGCATACGAATTAGGTCAGTAACTTAATACAACATTTACGATAACTCACGCGATCAAAAACCTTCACAACGAATGACAAAGTGCAATACTTAAACATCTATCGAATTTACGACAAATGACAAAGTATAGCCTTAATGGGGGCAGCACTTAAACATCCATCGGATTGGTTTCAATCGATCGGACATTGAATCGTAGCAGCGATCGAGTTAATACCCTGTATCGTAGCAGCGTCTCCCTATGTGAAAAATGTGAATTTGAGCAGTAGAACTTCGTTTTTTTTACTAAAACCTCGAGCACAGGTGAACTGCTCATGGCCTAGCAATTTATAGCAAAATTTAGGGTTTTACGCGGCCCGCGTAAACCCCCTCTTCAACTTACGCGGCCCGCGAGGGCCACCTAGTCGTAGACTAGGGCTAGCGTGTCATCGGTAGACCTGCCACGTGGCTGCCACGTGGCCTAGCATGCTTATCCGGTCAACTCTGCTTTGACACGGCCCGCGTAAGCCTGAGCTTACTCTTACTCGACCCGCGTGAAACCCAAAAATCTTATTTTCTTGGTTTTTCATGCATGTTAGGGTTTCAGCGGTCCGGGTTTTCACTTACGGGTCGTTTTGGGACATTTTTGCAAGTCCTTACAGAACCTAACCGTGAGAGATTAGTAATGTGCACAATACCCCACTTGCCAGTGATTCAAGATAACCAAGACTTAATCCCTGTAATTATAACTTTTGAAAATAATTTGAGTATTGTAAAACATTGTTGATAAAAAGAGAATGACCACATTGCAAGTTTAGACAGGCAGATTTTAGCCTACTGATAAGCCTGATAACCTAATTTAAACAGCAATGCATACGAAACTAGGTCAGTAACTTAATACAACATTTACGATAACTCACGAAATCAAAACCCTCACGACGAATGACAAAGTATAGCCCAATTACGGGCAGCACTTAAACATCCATCGGATCGGTTTCAATCGATCAGACATTATATCGTAGCAGTGATCGAGTTAATACCCTGTAGTCGTAGCAGCGTTTCACTACTGGGAAATTCGAATTTAGGAAGCTTTCTTCATGTTTTAGAAAGATTTACGTTCACAGATGCAAAGCTCATGAACTGAACAATTTATAGCTGAAATATGGGTTTTACGCGGCCCGCGTAAATCTTAACATAGGTTTACGCGGCCCGCGAGAGCCACCTAGTCTATAACTAGGGCTTCCATGTCACAGGTAGGTCCGCCACGTGTGCAACATGTGGCCCGGAATTCTTATCCAGTCAACTTCACTTTGACGCGGCCCGCGTAAGCCTAAGCTTATGTCTTACGCGGCCCGCGTGAAAACAAAAAATCTTGTTTTCTTGGTTTTTTATGCACATTAGGGTTTCAAGGGTCCAGGTTTTCACTTACGGGTCGTTTAGGGACATTTTTGCAGTCCTTACACTCAAACCATTTAAAAAAAGGATAATTGGTTCAGAAGATACTGGGCCCACCACTTACCATTCTCCCCCAAGTCCCCGCAAGTGGCAACAACTCACCGCAAAAGATGGCCCCATGGGCAAATGTTTAATGGCAGTATTTCCCCCGTGCGGCAAAACTTCTCTCCGCAACCTTTGTCGCGACCACCTCGTACACCCTAAGTTTTTAAGGACATCTAGGATAACTTTGATAGAGGGAAGTTGGTTGCGGAGTGGTAAAGAGAGAACTAGTGTTTCAAGTGATCTAGGTTCGGTGCCTACCTTTACTATTCAGTTTTGGAGGCACCTGGTGATGATGAGAAACTAGGCGAGTAGGCAGCGATCGTTGGTTCGATCCTTGAATTGAGCGAGTTTTACCTCACCACACCGTCGTGCCTTCGGGCAAGTGTTCACAGGCTTCGGCCCTAGGTGAGGATTTTCCCCAGTTCGAAAGCGAGTGTATCTCGATGTGGTGAATTTCGTCAGTTTGTTCAAAAACAAGAGGAAATACTCTTGAAGGTAGATAATTTACGGTTGTTTTAAAAAATAACTAATAACGGTGATTTTTCATAATTCGGGTTTTACTGATTTTTCGGGGTAGCTTTAAACCATCATATTCGAATGTTTTGAATACACTATTAATAAAAAGAAAAAGGCGATAATTGTTTCGATTCACGGATGTTTAAAAAAAGGTTAATTGCACGGTACCCCTGACCGCGGGAGGGATCTCCCTCCATGTTATTATGTAACATCCAGAAAATTCGCTAGAATTTATTTAGACGAAATGACTACCGGAAATTTTTATCGAATTGATTCGCAATGGGTTCGACGTGTAGGACTTTGTTCAAACTGGCCGATAAACAAGATTAGCATTTACACTTTGGTTTAAAGGAAGTAGAGGGACCCGTTTGTCATTTCTTAAAGTTTTAATAATAGCTTTGAGGGAAAGAAAACATATGTTTTAACCATAAGGGTGTATTGCTTTAAAAAAACACAAAACCCTAGATCACGAGGTCGTTTCTTTGTAGGCGGCAGAACAAGAACGTGAGAGAGAGTTACGGCGGCGATAGAGGTGGTTCGACGGTGGGTTCCGAATGAGTGGTTGATTCGCGACAAGGTAATCTCTGTTAGGTTTCATCCGCATATTGTTTTTGGTTCGTATAAGGGCTAGGTTGGGTATCGCATGGGCTGTGAACTTGATATATGAGAATGGTGGTTTTAGTTGCAGTTATGGTTGTTATGGTAGGTGATGGTGTTGACGGTGGTGGCCATGATGGTAAGCGACAATGGCGGAGTGTCGTGGACGATGACAGTGGAGTTTGACAGGGATGAATGTGGTTGGTGACCACAACTAACCCGGGTTTTGACATGGTTCAGGTGTTGTTCAGTTAATACTCACTACCCTTGGCGCGATTTCGAAGCTTCAAGTGTTTAAACACGTGTTTGTCGATGATGGTAGAACCGGGAAGGTGGCTACGGTGGCGAAGGATGGTGACGGTTGGCAATGGTGTTCGGTGACGGTGGTGGTTTGCGGCTATCGTGGTTGTGGTTGCGACGAGACTGACGATGAGGGTGTAGGTTATGTTACATGAAGATGATGGTATGGGTGTGTGGGTGATGTGTGAAGGTGTGAGGTTGTGTGTGGGTACGATGAAGGTGTGGTTTGTTGGAAATTTATTAAATGAAAATTTTGTATTTTCATTAATTTATTAAATGGAAATTTTGTATTTTCATTAAATAAAAAAAAATTTAATGAGAACATTTGACTATTTGGAAAAACTTGTGTTTAAGTATACAAGTTGTCCCACATCGGTGGGATGAAGAATATGAGAGTGGTATATAATAAGGAGTGTAAGGAAGATGATATCTTCTATACAAGTGGACACACCCAGTAGCAAGCCTGAGGGCCCGTAAGGGCCCGAACGCGCCCGCGCCCGAGCTCGGGAGCGGGGCGATGGGCGTATTATTGTTCAATTATCAAACTGCTGCATTATTGTTCAATTATCAAAGTTCTGCATTATCATAAAGTGGCTGAATTATCAAACTTAGTGCTGCACTATGTCTCTGCATGATTGATAAAGATCATTGATGTTGTGCATATATAAACGAGATCAGCTCATCAGTTAATATACACCAATATACCAATACACAGCAACAGAAACCAGCAGACCCAGCTCTCTGTTCTCTAATACAAGTTGCATGAGTTGCAGCACCAACGATCAATCATTCCCGTCACTGAAGGAACTCTACGTCCTTGTTTCAGGTACATCTTCAGGTGCTAGGCTAGTCCCAGCAGTACTAACTGCTTTGGCTGTTGTACCCTGGGAGACAGACGGTTCAACTGGGTGACCCGAAATCTATTTTAAGGGAAGCGTGTTCTTCGCGTGCCTCAGTCACAATTCTTTCTATTTCATTTTTTCTTGTTTATATTCCCAGTTTTTTAAAGTTAAGCTTACTGTGATAAAATTAAAATCAGTTCTTGTTTATTTTTTGTTATCATAATTATGTGAACGGTGTATCTAACAAACTTAAAACAGAATTTAAGAAAAAAAAACCGTTCACTGTTTTGGTTTTATGTAAACCAATCTGTTCTGCATTAAACTGATTGTCCTTGTTTCAGAGATGGCTACTATTCAATCATCCACATCAACCACTGTTGGATCCACATCAACTACCATGGGACCATTAGTTGGTACCCAAGCGGCTCAAACAGTTGCTAATCATGCTGAGAAACCAGAAAAGTTCAATGGTTTGAAGTTTAAGAGATGGCAACAAAAGATGTTGTTTTATCTTACCACCTTGAACCTTGCGAGGTTCTTGACTGAGACCCTTCCTGTTCCTGCAGAAGGGACATCTAATGTCCAATCTGCAAGTGATGTTGAAGCTTGGAAACTTTCTGAGTACATGTGCCGTAACTATGTGTTGAACGGCTTGTCGGATGCTTTGTATAACGTATATTTTAAAGTTCCAACTGCCAAAGAATTATGGGAGTCATTGGAACGAAAATACAAAACTGAGGATGCGGGTACCAAAAAGTTTGTAGTGTCTAGGTTTTTGGACTATAAAATGATTGATTCAAAAGCTGTCATAAGTCAAGTTCAAGAACTACAAATTATTCTTAGTGACATTCTGTCAGAAGGAATGATTCTTAGTGAAACATTCCAAGTTGCAGCAATTGTTGAAAAGTTGCCTCCCAGTTGGGTGGACTTCAAAAATTACCTTAAGCATAAGCGAAAGGAAATGACAATTGAACAACTTATAGTTCGTCTTCATATTGAGGAAGGCAACAGACTGTCACATAAAGAAAGTAAAGTTGAAGCATCTGTGAAAGCGAACCTTGAGGAACAAGCACAAACCTCTAGAGGTCACAAGGGGAACAATAGCCATAGGTTCAATGGCAAAGGGAAAAACAAAGGTGGTGACCACCTTGGGCCAAAGAAAGGTGGTGTAAAAAAGAAGGCTGGTCCCTTTAAAGGGAAGTGTTACAACTGTCAAAAAACTGGTCACCGTGCTGACCAATGCAAAGAGCCTAAACGTGACACGGCTCATATGGTTAATGATGATCATATGGACTTAGTGGCCATGATTACAGATCTCACTGCCATGGCGGAGGAGATAAATGTGGTGGCTAATCAGCCAAAAGGTTGGTGGGTTGATACTGGGGCAACCCGACATGTGTGCCCAGACAAGACCCTCTTTAATACATTTAAAGAGGTGGTGGGAGAAGAGAAGCTGTACATGGGAAACTCTGCTACAGCTGACATTAAGGGAGAAGGTGATGTAATCCTAAAGTGGACTTCTGGCAAAGAGATCACTTTGAAGAATGTACTTTATGTTCCAAACCTACGCAAGAGTCTTGTGTCGGGATGGATGCTCAACAAGTTTGGCTTTCATTTGGTTTTTGAAAGTGACAAATTTGTTTTAAGTAAGCGTGGCATGTTTGTTGGAAAGGGCTATGCCGAAAATGGCATGTTTAAGCTTAATGTAATGCCTATTAAGAAAAACATCAATAAAAATGCTACCACTTCTGCTTACTTGGTTGAGTCTCCTAATGTTTGGCATGGACGTCTTGGTCATGTAAATTTTAATTCGATACGTCGTTTAATTAAATTAGATTACATACCAAAATTTTCCATGGACTCTAAAACAAAATGTAAAACATGTATTGAAGCCAAACAAACAAGATCATCCTTCAAATCAGTTGAAAGAATAACTGAACCCCTCGATTTGATTCACACTGATGTGTGTGACTTAAAATCAATTCCCACCAGAGGTGGTAATAAATATTTTATTACCTTTATTGATGACAATACAAGATATTGTTATGTTTACTTACTTAAGAGTAAGGATGAAGCAATTGACAAGTTCATATTGTATAAAGCTGAAGTTGAGAATCAACTTCAAAAGAAAATAAAACGTGTAAGGAGTGATAGAGGAGGTGAATATGTTTCACCATTTGGGGAAGTATGTGCAAAGAGTGGCATCATACACGAATGTACCCCTCCTTATACACCCCAATCAAATGGTATCGCGGAGCGTAAGAATCGTACGCTTAAAGAAATGATGAATGCCATGTTGATAAGTTCTGGGATGAGCCAGGACATGTGGGGTGAGGCAGTTTTGTCAGCCAATTTCTTATTAAACAAAATACCTTTCAAGAAAAAGGATGTCACACCTCATGAGTTGTGGTGGGGACAAAAATCATCCTATAAATACTTAAAAGTGTGGGGGTGCCTGGCCAAGGTGATTGTTACACCCCCTAAAGCACTTACAATAGGGCCCAAAACTGTTGATTGCATCTTTATTGGGTATGCAAAAAATGGTAGTTCACATCGTTTTCTTGTATATCAATCCAAGAATCCTGAAGTGCACAAAAACTCTATCATAGAGACAAGGCCAGGAAACGTGACCTATTTTGAAGAAGAGTTTCCTATATTAGTACAAACTCATGCGAGTTCTTCAAATCATGCAAGTTCATCAACAAGGGTTGATGAGATTGTTCGAGAGGAAACTCAAGAACAATCAGAGGCTGAAGTAGGTGAGCCAAGAAGAAGTAAAAGGCAAAGGACTGAGAAATCCTTTGGGCCTGACTTTCTTACATATATGATTGAGAGTAAGCCTCAAACTTATAGAGAAACAGTCACCTCTTCAGATGGACCTCAATGGAAAGAAGCCATCAAGAGTGAAATTGATTCTATTTTGCAGAATCATACTTGGGAGCTAGTAGATCTTCCACCAGGGTGCAAACCACTTGGATATCGATGGATATTTAAGAAAAAGATGAAAGCTGATGGCTCTGTCGAAAAGTATAAGGCAAGACTTGTGGTCAAAGGGTTTAGACAAAAAGAAGGTCTTGACTATTTCGACACATACTCGCCTGTGACTAGAATAACCTCTATTAGACTGGTGCTTGCAATTGCAGCTTTGAGAAACTTGGAAATACATCAAATGGATGTAAAAACCGCTTTTCTCAATGGAGAATTAGAGGAAGAGATTTACATGGAGCAACCAGAGGGTTTCTCTGCTCCTGGTCAAAAGGGCAAAGTGTGTAAACTCGTTAAATCATTATATGGTTTAAAACAAGCTCCAAAACAATGGCATCAAAAGTTTAACCAAGTTATGCTTAACAATGGTTTCAAAATAAATGAATGCGATAAATGTGTCTATGTGAAAGACACTTCTAAAGGATATGTAATCTTATGCCTTTATGTAGATGATATGCTTATCATTGGGAGTGATGATAAAATGATCAAATCTACTAAAGACATGTTGAAATCGAGATTTGACATGAAAGATATGGGTCTATCAGATGTGATTCTTGGAGTAAAGATCATTAGAACCCAAACTGGTTTGGTACTGAGTCAATCTCATTATGTTGATAAGATCCTTGAGAAGTTCAATCCTGGGGACACGAGTGTAGCTCAAACTCCAATTGATACCTCTCAACATTTGTCAAAAAATAGAGGCGAGAGTGTTACTCAATTGGAATACTCAAGGATCATTGGCAGTCTTATGTATCTTATGTCATGTACTCGACCAGACTTAGCATATGCTGTGAGTAGGCTAAGTAGATATACTAGTAATCCTAGTTCAGAGCACTGGAAGGGTATGAGAAGATTATTAAGGTATTTGAGATACATGAGAAATTATGGACTGCATTATGGCCAAAATCCAGGTGTTGTGGAAGGATTCAGTGATGCCAACTGGATATCTGATACGAAAGATTCTAGATCTACAAGTGGTTATGTGTTTACCCTTGGAGGAGCAGCTATATCTTGGAAGTCGTCCAAACAAACTCTTATAGCTAGATCCACGATGGAATCTGAGTTTATCGCGTTAGATAAAGCTGGAGAAGAGGCAGATTGGTTGCGTCAATTCTTGGAATATGTTCCAAGATGGCCTAAGTCTGTGACTGCTATTTGCATACATTGTGATTGCCAATCAGCTATTGGTAGATCTCAAAGTGCAATGTATAATGGCAGATCAAGGCACATGCGACGTCGGCATAACACGATACGACAACTACTCTCAACTGGAGTTATCACGATTGACTATGTGAGGTCAAAGGATAACATTGCGGATCCGCTTACGAAAGGCTTAAGCAGAGAAGTAGTACATAAGTCGTCAATGGGAATGGGACTAAAGCCCTGTGAGTAAGTTTGTACAACGGTAAA
Organism: Helianthus tuberosus; assembly: GCA_030545235.1. Taxonomy (NCBI): domain Eukaryota; kingdom Viridiplantae; phylum Streptophyta; class Magnoliopsida; order Asterales; family Asteraceae; genus Helianthus; species Helianthus tuberosus. The sequence goes on along the minus strand of CM060353.1, from coordinate 132,632,981 downwards.
CCTATCCTAGAAGATTAGAGATCCCATGATCTAGGCTCAATAGGACCACCTAACTGTACGAACTGAGGTCACTGTGGGGGAGTACCTCAACATACAAAGGGAGTTACATACTTCCTAGTCCATTCCTGATTAAAATCAGTGATATCAAGAGAGGTTAAGCATATGGCTTTTAATGATTTGTAAATCACCTATCTTAGAGAGAAGTGGGGTCGCTTCGAATGGAATTGGTGGGCACAATTCCTAGAGCTCTCGCAGAACCAGGATAGTGTTCCATGACCATAACGGACACATCTATGAGGGGTTAGCCAGACCAAGAAGAGTAATGTGTGATGTGTAATAACGTCTACGTAAAAAAGGGGTTGGTTCAAGGACATCGCGTCTACTAATCGCTAGGAGACTAAGTACACATCACAACGGAAAGTTCAAAGGAAACACCTACTTATCCGGCAATACTCAACTGTTGAAGTTGTATCGAGAAACCTGGAAGTGGATTGATTTCCATTCATGTGGGGGATTGTTGGAAATTTATTAAATGAAAATTTTGTATTTTCATTAATTTATTAAATGGAAATTTTGTATTTTCATTAAATAAAAAATAATTTAATGAGAACATTGGACTATTTGGAAAAACTTGTGTTTAAGTATACAAGTTGTCCCACATCGGTGGGATGAAGAATAGGAGAGTGGTATATAATAAGGAGTGTAAGGAAGATGATATCTTCTATACAAGTGTACACCCAGTAGCAAGCCTGAGGGCCCGTAAGGGCCCGAACGCACTCGCGCCCGAGCCCGGGACCGGGGCGATGGGCGTAATGTGGCGTTTTGATGGCGCACTTTGCACTTCGCACACTCGCATCGCCGCGAGCCGCTTGAGAGCCGCCTTATGATTTTTTAACTGAAGTTGTTGGTGATTGTTGATAGCAGAAGTGACGATTTCTGCACCATTGCTGAACTGCTACATTATTGTTCAATTATCAAACTGCTGCATTATTGTTCAATTATCAAAGTTCTGCATTATCATAAAGTGGCTGAATTATCAAACTTAGTGCTGCACTATGTCTCTGCATGATTGATAAAGATCATTGTTGTTGTGCATATATAAACGAGATCAACTCATCAGTTAATATACACCAATATACCAATAAACAGCAACAGAAACCAGCAGACCCAACTCTCTGTTCTCTGATACAAGTTGCATGAGTTGCAGCACCAACGATCAATCATTCCCGTCACTGAAGGAACTCTACGTCCTTGTTTCAGGTACATCTTCAGGTGCTAGGCTAGTCCCGGCAGTACTAACTGCTTCGGCTGTTGTACCCTGGGAGACAGACGGTTCAACTGGGTGACCCGAAATCTGTTTTAAGGGAAGCGTGTTCTTCGCGTGCCTCAGTCACAATTCTTTCTATTTCATTTTTTCTTGTTTATATTCCCAGTTTTTTAAAGTTAAGCTTACTGTGATAAAATTAAAATCAGTTCTTGTTTATTTTTTGTTATCATAATTATGTGAACGGTGTATCTAACATAGTTGTCATGGTCTCGGCTAGGATGAATGATCACATTTTATAGGTTTTGTTTTGAGTTGAAGTGGATTAAAACACAACAGCCTTGGCTGTTGGCTGTTGTGTTTGGTTGTAAGCGACTAAGATTGGGAATTATATACAGAAATATATATATTGTAAATGCATGGCATGGGTTATTAATGAGTTAGGGAGGACGGATGATGATAATGTTGGTGTTTGGGATCCACGTAAAAAGGTTGGCAAATTGATGTTCTTGACTCGTTGTGATTGTGGTTTCGCATGGTGCATGTGTGTGTGCGCTCTCTTTTTATTGAGGGCATGGGAAAGATATTTAATTGTTTGCGTGGGTGAATGAAAACAGTATAATAAGATTATGTGCATGGAGAGTATGGTTATGATTAGGTAATTATGGCTTCATGATGAGGATTAGAGTTTTTTTTTTTTTTTTTTTGCATGGAATAATAAAGGTTGTTTGCATGAAACCTCTAGACTACGCATATGAAGGTGTGTTAGCATGTTGCATGGAAATGATGGTATGCATGGGAATGGTGGCAGACGTGTATGGAGAATCTAGTTCGGGTTCAACAGGTCGCGGGTGATCCGAACATGATGGTGCATGGGTTCAGGTTTCGTATGGAAGTTTCGTTTGAGGACGCGGTTCGAGATGGTTAGTATGTGGACTGAAAGCTTTGCAACCAGTGAGTTCAAATCCCCTTTTTCTTAAATATTTTCGGGGCTAGCATACATGCTTTTCACATGACGTGGTTACGAGTTTTATATATTAACGAGTTTTGTGATTAAAATGTTTTTAAACGTTTTTCCACGAACAATTCTTTTATACGACGTGGTGATTAATCGGGCCTTGTTAGTCCTGCATGGGCGAATGCCATTTTATTTTGTGATGTCGAGGTCGTATAGGGATAGGGCGTGGTAGGTGTCGATATTAAAAGCACGACTTGAGGCATGATAAATTTTATTTGATAACTCTATCATAGGTTTCGAACCTTAATGGTAGCAAGATGGTGAAGGTAGTAGTTGTCGAGTAGTTGACGTGCTTTTAACATTATGTGTGTATTTTTATGCCTTATGTGAATTAGCATCCTTGAGGTGCTTGATGTCGGTTACTCGTGATGGCGGCGTTACCTTCGGGGTGGCGTCAGGTCACGAGATGTGGGTTACTAGTGATGGCGGCGTTACCTTCGGGGTGGCGTCAGGTCACGAGATGTGGTTTACTAGTGATGGCGGCGTTACCTTCAGGGTGGCGTCAGGTCACAAGATGTGGGTTACTAGTGATGGCGGCGTTACCTTTGGGGTGGCGTCAGATCACGAGATGTGGGTTATTTGTGATGGTGGCGTCAGATCACGAGATGTGGGTTATTTGTGATGGCGGCGTTACCTTCGGGCTGGCGTCAGGTCACGAGAATCTTTACTGAGATGTTTAAATGATTAGCCCTTTGTGGCAACGATGAACCCTTCGGGGTATTATGCGGATCAAGGACTCTTCGGGGTCAAATTGGAGGAGACGAAACCCTGACGAGGGCAAATAATGATAGCCTACGGGCAACAACCGATGTGTTAGGTTCCCACTTTATGTGCTTATATGTTTCACGGTAGTTAAATGGTGGGTAAATGATGATTATTTGTGTACTTGACGAATGATGTTAAATGATGTAGGTGACGATTGATGTTCTATTATGAGGTTGTCGAGTGACGTTAAACTGTGTAGTTGTCAGACGAGATCAAGTTACAATTGAGTTTTTAGGACATTAATTGTTATGTTCTAGATACGAGTCGGTTTGGTTCATGGTCCTATGAATTAAGATGCATTGCGGGTTATCCTTTGGTGTCTAAGTAGTCTGATCCATATTGAAAAGGATTACTGGTAGGATGATTAGATCGAGGATATAGGTGGAGTTTTGGGTTACGGGTTGGAGTCATTAAACTTTAAAATGACGTTAATGTATTTTTAATAAATGATGGTGGTTTTAAAATGATGGTGCTTTGGTTTTCAAATAAAGCATTTGGGATGTGTTTTAAATGCTTCAACTAAACTGTTAGAACTCATTCAGCGTAGCTGACTTTTGCATGTATGTTAGATTGTTTTGCAGGTGTGTGATTCAAGTCAGTGTTGCTCTTGGCTTGCAGATGGGATTACTCGTTTATATGGTGGAATGCATTCGATTTGTTAGAAACTAAATAACATTTTAAGTTTTTATTTAATCATGTACTGTCTTAATTAAAATTTCCGCTGTGTATTTTTGAGAAAAGACTTATTTTCAAACAGTACACTGCGATGTGATCCGACAGTAAGGTGCCCGGTTTGGGGGCTTACATATTAGTTGTGTAGAATTGGTTGATGTAGTGGTTGTAGGTATTAATGTAAAACATGGCTAATTCTCTTTTTTAATTAGAAGCTCAAATCAATAAGATATACACAAACGAATTGTATGAATTGATAGTCATGTGATGTATGGTTTGTCATGTTATCTTATATGGTTTTAGAGTTAAAGATTGATTAGGGTTTTTTTGTCTTCAGTTGTAGATCAGTCAAGTCAATCTATGCTGACTAATTAGTATGATAGGATTTCATTAATAAATTTGTGTTTCATATATCAAACATGAGTTTTTGACAAAAAAATTAAATGGTATCATAGCAAAAAATGTCTCTTTCTTTATAAATCCCCTACCCTTTTGGTTTTCGTGAACGCTTAAGGAAGAAGCACGTTAGTGATGTTGAGATTTGTAGATATACAACATTATAAACCATATAAAGAAACTCACATGGATCCATCCGCGGGTACATAAGAAATCCTAAATAAAACATACATAGAATGTTATAGAAGCGCCGACCATTAAATAATGGACGAACTGTAGTTACGCATGAAGGAACCAAGTGTTTACCTCCACAACTATTCACACCAAGCAAGCTTTGGCTTAAGCAGTGTTAGCATGAACCAGGTCCGTCAAAAAAAAAAAAAAAACCCTTCATACTAATGCTACAATATAAACATGCAAGTAATGAGACAAACACTAACAAATTTCTCTTATCACTTTAAGAAGTTTGTAGAAGTTTTTTCACTTAGGTCCACCAAAATGATAAGGATAAACTATGGTGTGCAATTGTGAGATTTTCTTGCAACCTATACAAATAAAACAAGTAAGATTGTCTTACACTCTAATAAGCAAATGAGATTGCTCCCAAAAGAGGCACAAATCTGTGAGCATGGTTCAAATAATTTAGTCAGTTCAAGTGAGTCTTAGTTCACTAAAATACATGAAGATTGCAACTCTTACCTCATATTCTCAAGTTTGTTCATCGAATACAACCCAACGCCTGGAGTTCAATACTTCAATTTGTGTTGAGAGGTAAATCATAACGGCTTAAACTCTCCTCATGTGATCATGGAGGTGGATAAACACGTTGGTAGCCTTGATTTCTCCTATTGGTGTGTTTAGCCAAGTTTTAGGAAGTGCCAAAAAATGATTGTCGCGACACAACAGGGAGTAGTGAGGGTAGGTGATGGGGCATGGGGGTATGGGTGATCATATCCGTCCGGAGGTGCTCGGTTTCTATAGCCAAAATGTGGAGCCTTATGAACCCAAACGTATGGGTATTTGAGTATAAGATTATTTATAAATTTGTTGCAGGTTTTGGATGGGTGTGATATTAAGAGATACTCGTGTTATATGATACCCAAAGCGAAACTCATACCAACTTGTCCGCATCCAAACTAAATATTTTATTAATTATATTATATACTTCAAATTAAAATTATATTAAATAGTATATGAAAATACTGAAATACAGTATGCTTACTGACGTAGTTCAGTATTTGATATTTCAAGTTAATATGTGTGGTGAGCTTAAAATCGGGTTCGGGTAATGAGAATCCCAGTGGGCAATTTATAACCACATAATATCATTAAATGGGTATATTTGATACTCGCAAGGACCTAGTATGGAACACTTTATAATCCAATATGATACTGAGATTACTAAAATCCGACCAATTACCATCCTACTCTTTGATTTTATAACATTGACACACTTTTATACTAACTTGATACAAATATTGATTTTCATCGATTATGTCTCCTTGTGTACCAAAATAAGACCTAAACCATTGAATTTTATATATCTTTGACAACATCAAGAACAAAACCCAACATTTTACTCATCATCGTTGTATATCATTTATCCTTGAAGAGGATATCCTTTGTTGGATAAACTGTTTTATATCATTTATCCTTGAAGAGGATAATCGGATATCCATTGTTGGATAAATTGTTTGCAAATTGGCAAACCTCGCCTATATTGGGTCTAACCGTTAGAACAAAACCCAACATTTTACTCATTATCATTGTATATCATTTATCCTTAAAGAGGATACTCTTTGTTGGATAAACTATTTTATATCATTTATCCTTGAAGAGGATAACCGGATATCCATTGTTGGATAAACTGTTTGCAAATTGGCAAACCTTGTCTATTTTGGGTATGGCCGTTAGAGCAAAACCAACTAATGAAAGTTTCTGCTTTGTTTAGTTGGCATATTGGTTTTTATTGAAACACAATTATTAGGTTTGCTTGATCGATGACTAGACCATATTCTCCGAATCTCTGTGAAGTCTTTGACGCGTCTCGTAATAAAAGGTAAAGTGGTTAACAAGAACAAACTTATTTCAAAAAAGGGGTTAACATTTTGTGTTAAAGAATCGTTAATGAAATACTATACGATTTAATCTAAAAAATGAATGAAAAAGACTTGCATTCAAATGGATGTTGTATGAACGATTGATCCCTGTAGTTTGGATTAAATTTTGGTTTTCGTCCTTGTGGTTTTTTCTTGATTAAAGGCACAAGAAAAATGGGCCAACTGGGTTAAAACTATTTTTCATATAACAATTGGAATAAAAATTAATTGTCAACAATATGTCATATAACAATTACAATAAATGTTACAAGAAGATTTCATACAACACGATTCCAAATCAACTTATTTTTCAAGAGCGTAACATAACTAAAGAAAACTAGCATAAATGCCATATTCATTGTAATTTGAGGAACAAGATCTAAAAAGATTTTGTTCAATACATTATTGTTACCAACACAACATAGCATACTAAAAACATAAGGTAAATTTAAAGCGATGAATAGAGTGGTATACCGGATGAGGTATATCCAGAATCTACAATAAAAATGTTACCTGTCACGTAATCAGATGAGTTATGAATTAAGTACCTAATCAACGACGTCAAGGCTGGGTCAGTAGTGCCAAAGTCTCTTAGCGGCACTACTTTTGAAGCAACATTTTTAAGCCACTTCTTTTGCATAAGCTCACTGGTAATTTCAGATTTGAAAAGACCCGGACATATAGAGTTTACCCTTATATTGTATTTCCCGAGTTCCATTGCCATCACCTACAAGTCACAAAATACATTAATAATCTAGCTTTAAGATCATATGCTCACATCATTATCATTAATGATGATGATAATAATAATAATAAGAGTAAATTACAAAAATTGCCCTTTATGTTGACACTAGATTGCAAAGTGTGTCCTTTGTCTTCAAAAAAATACAAAAAAAAAACGTACTCAATGTTTGCAAAGCCTTGCAAGTTATGTCATTTACCCCTAACTAAGTTTATTTTCATGGTTAAATCTGATCAACTGGACCCCATCTGAGGGTAAATTAGTCTTTTTACCATATAATTATAAAAGAGTAAACTGCCATTTTGGTCCCTGTGGTTTGGCCAGTTTTGCCACTTTAGTCCAAATCTCAAACTTATTACATCTGGGTCCCTGTGGTTTGCATTTTGTTGCCATTTTGGTCCAAAATTCAAAAACCCCATTTTTTTACTGTTGCAACCACCTATTTTGTCTTTTAGTTCAGGGGTATTTTAGTCATTTTGCTTTTCATTTTACATTTTCTTTATTAACATCATCCCCAAATAAATAAATCATAATCATCATCATCATCCCTAAATAACTGATTCTCTCTCTTCTCTCTCTAAATCGATCAGATCCAGATCCACCATCGTCATCGTCATCTCCGGCGTCGTCCCTACCGAAACTCAGATCCACCATCGTCATCGTCATCTCTGCGTTCCTCTCTCTCTCATGTTTCTCTCTCGTTCGGCTCTCTTTCTCTCTCCTGTTTCTCTCTTTCTCTCTCTCTCTCTCTCTCTCTTTCTAGTGGAATGTTGTTTGAAGGAGATGGTGTTGTGATGTAAGAGGGAGAGAGAGAGGTGCGGTGGTTGCAGGGGGTGGTGGTGCTTGGCGGCGAGAGGGGGGTGGTGGTGGTGGCAAGTGGTGGTGCTTTTTTTTTTTTTTGCTCCACTCCCGCATCTCCACTCCCGGATTGAGTTGCAGGTGGTTTTTGTTTTTGTTTTTGTTTTTGCTGCATCCGTATCTCCCAACTTTGTTACTTGAATCTGTGCTGCATCTTTGTGAATCTCTGTGATCTCGGTGATCAGAGTCATCGCTTCTATGGCGGTGGTGGTGATGGTGGTGGTTATTGTTGTTGTTGTTGTTCTGGCAGTGGTTATTGTTGTTGTTTTTCTGGCAGTGGCATTATTATTTATTAAGTTTGTTTCAAGGCTATGATAATCAGAGTATCCTGAGCAAAATTAAAGGGACATTGAAGATCCGACCCGCATCTTGGCGGGGCAAAATCCAGATGGCATAGTGAAGAAGAATTTGACATTCTCTCACCAAGCAACTGTGTATTCTGCAGCCATGGCGTAACTCGTTTCTTCTTTGTCCCCATCCCCCAATTACAGATCTGAGCCTGTCTCCTTGCATTTAATTTATTTTCTCTTGAAGATATGATTTTTTTTTAAATCCAGGTTGTGGTGGGTTGTGATGGTGGAGGAGGTGGTGGTGTTTGGGTTGTGCAGAGGTTGAAGATGATGATGATCAGGGGTTTTTATATTTGGGGGTTTTTAATAAAAGAATTGCTTTAATGAAAATTAAATGACCAAAATGCCCCTGCACTACAGGACAAAATAGGAGGTTGCAATAGTCAAAAAATAGGGTTTTTAGATTTTGGACTAAAATGGCAACAAAATGCAAACCACAGGGACCCAGATGTAATAAGTTTGAGATTTGGACTAAAGTGGCAAAACTGGCCAAACCACAGGGACCAAAATGGCAGTTTACTCATTATAAAAACACTATCATAAAAATCATAAAAAAGTTTATCCCTTTCTTTCAAGATCCAAAAGCAAGATCTGGATCATACCCACAATCAAAGATCAAAATCAAATCTGACCAGATTTCTATCTCTATCTCTCCCCTCTCTCTCTCTCTCTCTCTCTCTCTCTCTCTCTCTCTCTCTCACCCACCACCATCACCATCGCACCTCCACCATCACCCCCACACCTCCACCACCGTCAACACCTCCACCACCGCACCTCCACTTCCGTTGCATAACCCCACCACTAGTGACCGACCACCGCTGCACAAACCCCACCACGCACCTCCACCACTACCAAATCCCAACCACAGCATCAAATCTTGATGGAGATCTACTCCACTGTCAAACCCTAGTCTAATCCTCAAGTGTCATACAACTTAAATAATAAACCCCAAACCAAGCAACACAGAAAAAACTTACCCTAACCCTAGAAGATACCATCTCTAATACGAAAAAACCTTACCCAAATCATGCAATATCAACGCCTTTTGTAGATCCTGAAGGCATTCAGCGAAACTAGATCAATTGAGATCGAGAATGATAAGATAGAGATGAAATTAGGGTTCAACGGTGGCTGTAGATGTGTTCATGAGTTATGGTATAGATGGAGAAAGATTAGATCAAGAACTAAGGTTTTAATTTGGTGGCTAAAGATGGGTTTGTGAAGAAAGATAGAGAGAAGAGTACAGTGGGGAGAGTTTGGTAGTTGTCGATGGTTGTAGGGGAGGTGGTGGAGAGTAGGGATGAGCAAATACCGATCCCGTCCCGATCCCGAAATTTCATGAATACTTGATACCGATACCGAAACATGTCGGTTCGGTACGGTATCGGTACGGCATCGGTATTTTGAGGGTAAAAGTCGGTATTTTACCGATACCGTACCGATACCGAAAAAACCAAAATGTGGATACCGTTTCCGATACCGAAACATGTCGGGATCAGGATTATCGGTATCGGGATGGGCTCGGTATTTTATACCATTTGCTCATGCCTAGTAGAGAGAGAGAGAATGGTGGTGGTGGTGGTTGTTGAAGATGTGTTTGTTTATTGTAGAGTTGTTTGAGATTAAGTAGGTTTTGTTTAAAATTAATAATTGAATATGTGGAATGAACAAAATACCCTTTGTATGGAGTCGTCTTGATCAGGTTTATCCACTAAATCTGACTGAGTTAAGGCTAAAAGACATAACTTGCAAGACACTCAGTACGATTTTTGTACTTTTTGAAGACAAATAACACACTTTGCAATCTAGTGTCAACATAAATGATGATTTTTGTAATTTACTCTAATAATAATAATAATAATAATAATAATAATAATAATAATAAGAATTAATTACTGTTTTTGTCCCTGTGGTTTGTCAAAAATCACTATTTCAGTCCGTTAGTTTAAAAATTACGATTTCAGTCCCTGTGGTTTCACTTTCGTAACCATTTCAGTCCACCTCTGTTAAGCCCATCCATTTATTCTGTTAAGTACATGTGAATTGACCATAATACCCTTATTAATAAAAAAACAAAAAGATATCTAAATGAGTCAATTACTGTTTTCGTCCCTGTGGTTTGTCAAAAATCACAATTTCAGTCCATTAGTTTAAAAATTGTGATTTCAGTCCCTGTGGTTTCACTTTCGTAACCATTTTAGTCCAGTCTCCGGCATCACAACCCACCTTCTTAATGTCCGGCGACCCATTACCCCACCCCAATTAATATCTTTCTAGCAGCATCAATTAACATAATAACTTTGAAAAATAATGCTTACCTGGACATTTTCTTATTCTAAAATCCAAAATTAAAACCATATATGTAAAAATAGTGCCAGACTTCTACTTCTACTGAAGCCATGGTGGGTTGAACCCTACAATCCAATTTAAGTCCATATGTCATACAACAATAAAATCATATAAGTCCATATTTAATTAACACAAGGGTAATTTAGGTATTTCATTAAAAAATTAACGGTAAAATAGACGGTGTTAGGAGACTGGACTGAAATTGTTACGAAAGTGAAACCACATGGACTGAAATAATGATTTTTGCAAACCACGGGGACGAAAACAGTAATTAACTCATTTAGATATCTTTTTGTTTTTTTATTAATAAGGGCATTATGGTCAATTCATGTGTACTTAACAGAATAAATGGATGGGGTTAACGGATGTGGACTGAAATGGTTACGAAAGTGAAACCACAGGGACTGAAATCGCAATTTTTAAACTAATGGACTGAAATAGTGATTTTTGACAAACCACAGGGACGAAAACAGTAATTAAATCTAATAATAATAATAATAATAACAACAATAATAATAGCTATTATTATTGTTGTTATTATTGTTATTGTTATTATTATTATTATTGTTATTATATATTAAATGGTGTTTAAATCATTGTAAGTATTTGTCATGATAATTGTAAAGTTATGAGAGTGATGGAACAAACTTTTGTCATAGTATCAAGGGCTGATTTCGAAGAAGCATATGCAAGAGATCCTGGTGAATATGTACTTCGATGAAGAGCAGCAGTCGAAGAGATATTGATTATAGATCCTGCTTGATTAGAAGTATGCATTTGAAGGCAAACATACTTTGTTACCAACCATGATCCTTTTACATTTGTTCTAAAGGGTTCATCCCAATCTTCTTCTGACCAATCCAATGAATTTTGTACAGGACCTAATTACACAATGTAACATTTGATCACTAAATAGTTAAAAAATATTTTATTTAATTTAAGATTCAGGAAAATTCTCGTGTAGAACAGATATCTCCTAAAAATAGGACGCCTTGGAAGGGTATCAAACGAACTCTGATTGAACTTATTCAAGCGTTATTGGAACCGTCTCGTCGAACTCTACAATATGAGATTTTAGGTTTTCACTTTTGGATTTTTAGCTTGTAGATTTTAGAATTTTTGTTTAGATTATTGGGTCTTTTTATTTAGCATTATGTCTTTTCTTTATTTGCGATATTGTGTCTTTTTTGCGACACACTGTGTCTTTTTTCCTCAAGTATGTGTTATATTTCTCGGCATTGTGTTTTATTTTGCGATCAATAGTGTTATGTTTTGCGATTCACTGTGTCTTTATACCCTTCTTAGATTTAGGATGATGACTAATAACCTTACCCTATAGTTATAACAATTTAAATCCACTAATATGTTTGAGTTAGTTCAATTAAATAAAAGGGTAAATAGTACAAAAAAACATACTTCATGTTTTTTCTCACAAAAATCACTTCACTTTTTTTACATACTAAAGTCCATCTACTTGGTAATTTTGAACATAATTGTGAACTTTTTGTTAATGAAAAGTTTTAGAGTTAACTTATTATTTGTTCCATGTGGTTAGATAGTTTTAACGTCTTTTCTTCAATAGTTTAAAAATGGCCAAATCACTTATTGTAGTTTCAATTTTACTGCCAATTTGCTCCTCGACTCTAACTTAGATAAAATTTCAATTAAAATTGAACTAATTTATTGGGAGCGAATGATAAAAGTTATTTTCTATTTTTATATATTTTATTCTTTTATTAGTCTAAATAATAATAATGATAATAATAATATATTTATATGTGTTATTATTTTATTATTTAATGTTGGTTACGTATCTGTTGGATAAAAACCGGGCTAAAAAAGTTAACTTATAAGCGTTTTCAGTTAGTTCCGTTAGCTTCATATTAGGGAAGCTCTAACGGAATTAAATTTGTTAGTTATATAAAGTTATAAGTTCAGGGGTTGTTTTGTAAATAATGGAAACTATATAATAAAGGAAATTTATTTAACAAAGTTAGTTTGTTAGTTAATTGTATAAAAGGAATATACTAACTAGGTTAATGTAATAAGTTAACCAAGTTAGCAACAGTTAACAAACTCAAGGGGTCTTGGTGCAAATTTTTGAAACTTAGAAATGAAAGAAAAGGAAAAGAACCGGGTGGATTCGAACCCGAGTCTCCACCCGGGGTAACATACCAAGTCTAGGAATGAGCGTGATACCGGTACCGAAATTCGTCAAAACTGGGTACCGGTATCGAAATATTCAGTATAGTATGGTACGGTACCGGTATTTGAAAGTAAAATTCGGTATTTTACCGGTACCGTACCGAACCGGTACCGATACCGAAAATGTCAAAAAGTGGGTCCCGATACGGTACTAGTACCTAGTACCAAATGCTCATCCCTAACCAAGTCTCACACGCACAGACCACTCCACCAAGTCCCTTTTTGTGTTTAATATCTGAGTCACATACTATTTAACCCAACATAGAACCCAACCTGTCACCTTTCTATTTCACCAAAACGTGAAACCGAAGAAAAAACAAAGAGTTAACTGCCATTTTCGTCCCTGTAGTAAGGGGTGGTTCTTAGAAGGGCTCTGGCAGGGCCACGGCCCGGGCAAGTTTTTCGGCCGTAGTGCTAATTTTTCGCATTTCGATCGAAATTTTTTATATATACTATGTTTGGCCCGAGCTTTTTTTAGTGCCCGTGTCTTTCGGCCCTGGCATGTTCAACGAGCAAGATCCGTCACTGCCTGTAGTTTGATGGAAAATGTCACTTCAGTCTAAAAAAAATTTGCGCCCGTTCCGTCCTCAACATTTTTGAAACGTGTCACTTCAGTCCAAAAGGATAACGTCTTGCGCCAGTTCCGTCCTTAACGTTTTTAACTGCGCGTTATCTTTTTGGACTGAAATGGCACATTTAAAAAATGTTGAGGACGGAACTCATGCAAATTCTTCTTTTGTTTTTGACTGAAGTGGCATTTTTCAACAAACCACAGAGACAAAAATGGCAGTTAACTCAAAAACAAATAATCAAACCAACTAAAACGTCGTTTTTTATGAATAATTAAGCCTAATATTGATTCTAATCAGTAGATAGCTTCCAGATTGAAGAATTGTGACCCTTAATCATCTCGTAACATATCGAAAATCAAATTATTCATCACCATTATAGCTTTGAGTTCATAAAGTGGGTTTCCTTTATTTCGTAAAATTAGACCACCATTCTTGCATCTTTGTAATCCTCTGCAAAAACCTAACAAAACCCCACTGAAAGTTTCGTGTTTCATCATTCCTATATCTCGAATTTTATCAAAGAAGATTCTAGGGCTCGTAACTTTATACGGTGATTTCTCCTTCAATACGCAACCTTTTCAGGTGATTCTTGAGCCCATTGTGTTTAGTATTTCATGCTCTACAAAACCCCGCTATTCATTTCTGTGATAGAGGGCAAATGAATTCAAATTTTATTAATCGTGAAGTTAGGGTTCTTAGATGTTTAATTTTGGGGCTTTTGATCATAGAATAGTGTTTTAGTGAAATTGATCATGTGTTACTATTATATATCATGTTAGGATAAGGATGAGCGTGGTACCGGCATGGTATCGAACCGGTACCAGTACCAAAATTCGTCAAAATTGGGTACCGGTACCGAAATATTCGGTACGGTACGGTACCGATATGTTAAGGTAAAATTCGGTATTTTACCGGCATCGATACCGAAAATACCAAAAAGTGGGTACCGCTACAGGTACTGAAAAAATTCGGTACGAGTATTTCGATACCGGTATAGTACCGGTACCCAATACCAAATGCTTATCCCTATGTTAGGATATTTTGTGAAAATTTTGGGAAATTTTAGTTATCATTTGGATTTTATATGAATTTTACATGTTTTAATCATTTAAAAAATCAATTAAAAATACAATTTATCACAAATAAATTTTATAAATATTTTTATTAATTTTTACAGACTATCTAAAGGTTTATAAATTTTATGGAATTTTTCCACAACTTTGATAATTATTTTATAATTGAAGAATTTAATAAAATTATTAAACAAATAAATTCCTTTATGTAATTAAGTATTTTGAATAAACATATCTGATAATTGCTAAATTTGATTTATAAAAATTTTTAGATGAATTTAATTAATTTATCTAATTTCTGGTATTTACAAAATATTGTAACCTATTAAATTGGTATTTGTAGGAATTGATTATGTTTAATTATTCTTGAAATACCAATACTAATTTGGTCATTATTTCAAACTATTTTATATAATTTAAGTCCTCATTTAAGAGAACCCAACTTCCTATAATTATTGTATTATTTATTTATTTTGTATTTAGTATATTTGTTATGTATTTTAGGTGATTTGTTTGATATTCCTATTTTTGCGTTAGCGTGTATTTGGGATCGAATCTTCGCAAACAGTAAATAAATTCTATCCCTCTTTTTACATTAACTTTTTTTGGGGTGTATCATTTTGTTATAAATTTTGTTTATTATTTTAATTTTTTTTACTAAGAATGCAATGTTAGTGTGTATTACATGCATTATTTTGTTGTTGTTTGTTTCGTTATTGTGTTGGTTTTTGAATTCAAGCAAGCAAGCATATTGTGGATTCACGGCTGAACTTTCCTCATGAATATGGGTTGTTGGTATCGCCGCCTCATTTTGTCAGGCCCTTTTTAGGTGTGGGACACAAGCATTTGGTTTGGTTTATTTGTTTATAATTCATTGTCTTAGCATTCATTATATATATTTACACATGAAGTTGTATGTTTATTTTGTTAAATTAAAATGCAAATTTAATTTTACTTAACTTGGATTTACTCCCAGCTCATTGTAGTTGATCCAAAAGTTTTACACATATCATTATGCCTCGTACCTTTTCGCTGCGGGTCGGGGTGTGACGTTTAATATACATATTTTTAAACATTTTGAGCAAATAAATTTCCTAAGTAACAAGAAATGTTGTAAAACAATGTCTTGAAGACCAAGTACTCCCTGTGTAATCATTACAAGGTAGGCCACCGAGACGACTTTCTTCAACTCCGCATAATTACTCGAAATCGATCAAATGCGGTCAATCTCGGCCAGAATTTGATGTAGTAGGTCCACTCGGGACGAGTTTGAGTTAAAAAAATAAAATATACATAATTCATATGTCTATCATTTTTAAATGAATGAATATCAATTTTTGAAATACTTTACTATTTGAACATACATTATTTTATTTATATTGATATTTATGTATTATATATATATATATATATATATATATATATATATAGGGTAGGAGTTGGCTACATTGGATGAGTTTGTTTAATGGTTGAGATCATCTTGATGGCATTTTGGTAATTTGTGTGAGTTTAAAATAGGTTGACTTAAATGATTGGGGGTAAATGTGTCATTGAATTTGTTTTAAATATAGAAATAACAATCATATCATGTAACCTCCCCTTATTTCTCGTGATTTTCCCTTTCTTTACCCTCTCTCATCGGATACACTAGATCTAACCAAATCAAGTGCAAATTATGGAGTTTTGTTTTGGGGTTTTTATGTAGGAACAAGAAAGTAGAAACAATACAACCACAAAAATACACGACAGAGAGCCAAATAGGATGATCAAAACGGAAAATCGAAGAGTAAGGTATGTTTTTGCCGTATTTCAACTATAGGGTTTACGTAATTGTTGTTTTTTAGCGAATATAGTTGATTTTGGATGTATGGCGTGTCTTACGAGTTGTATTTTTATTACAAAAGTGATGTTTTTTATCATCTTATGGATCTAGGGTTTAATGTGTTGTAGCTTGCTTTTGGTTAAATCATGCGTTTGAAGTATTCAGTGGGTTGTATTGAAGACGAAGACACGGGGTTGTGTTGAAGACGAAGACATTGATTGGTGTGGTTGTTATTATTATTATTTTTTTTTTCTTCAGGACTTTATATTCAAAGTAGTGTGTTTTATAGTTGTAGGGGCAAACTAAGTATGTGTTTAATATAATGTCTTGAAGACCAAGTACTCCCTGTGTAATCATTACAAGGTAGGCCACCGAGACGACTTTCTTCAACTCCGCGTAATTACTCGAAATCGATCAAATGCGGTCAATCTCGGCCAGAATTTGATGTAGTAGGTCCACTCGGGACGAGTTTGAGTTAAAAAAATAAAATATACATAATTCATATGTCTATCATTTTTAAATGAATGAATATCAATTTTTGAAATACTTTACTATTTGAACATACATTATTTTATTTATATTGATATTTATGTATTATATATATATATATATATATATATATATAGGGTAGGAGTTGGATGAGTTTGTTTAATGGTTGAGATCATCTTGATGGCATTTTAATAATTTGTGTGAGTTTAAAATAGGTTGACTTAAATGATTGGGGGTAAATGTGTCATTGAATTTGTTTTAAATATAGAAATAACAATCATATCATGTAACCTCCCCTTATTTCTCATGATTTTTCCTTTCTTTACCCTCTCTCATCGGATACACTAGATCTAACCAAATCAAGTGCAAATTATGGAGTTTTGTTTTGGGGTTTTTATGTAGGAA
Source organism: Helianthus tuberosus (assembly GCA_030545235.1). Taxonomy (NCBI): domain Eukaryota; kingdom Viridiplantae; phylum Streptophyta; class Magnoliopsida; order Asterales; family Asteraceae; genus Helianthus; species Helianthus tuberosus. The sequence goes on along the minus strand of CM060353.1, from coordinate 132,615,902 downwards.
CAAGAAAGTAGAAACAATACAACCACAAAAATACACGACAGAGAGCCAAATAGGATGATCAAAACGGAAAATCGAAGAGTAAGGTATGTTTTTGCCGTATTTCAACTATAGGGTTTACGTAATTGTTGTTTTTTAGCGAATATAGTTGATTTTGGATGTATGGCGTGTCTTACGAGTTGTATTTTTATTACAAAAGTGATGTTTTTTATCATCTTATGGATCTAGGGTTTAATGTGTTGTAGCTTGCTTTTGGTTAAATCATGCGTTTGAAGTATTCAGTGGGTTGTACTGAAGACGAAGACACGGGGTTGTGCTGAAGACGAAGACATTGATTGGTGTGGTTGTTATTATTATTATTATTATTATTATTTTCTTCAGGACTTTATATTCAAAGTAGTGTGTTTTATAGTTGTAGGGGCAAACTAAGTATGTGTTTTAATATAATGGATCTAAATTGCTTGTTTGAAATGGATACAAATATGTTTGATAGTAGATGTACTATGAATGTGTTCAAAGGTGACCAATTATGATGGGTTTTACATCTGGTGTGTTATATACACTATAACACATAGTGAAGAACCCAATACTTATAAAACACAATTTCAAGAAAACAAAAATGTCATTCGTGAATCATAAACTGGTATAACACATCGTGATGAAACCAATAACTGATAAAACACAACATCATTAATTACAAAGACATGTCCTTCATAAAACATTGTTTTATCTGTTATAACACATTGTGAATAAACTATGACTAATAAAACACAACGCGAAGAAAATTATTCATAAATGATCAACAATAAAACACAACGTGAAGAAATTGTTCATGAATACATCTTCGTAATTTAAAGTAACTGTCGATTTTGAATTGATATGAGATATCTTGTTTCCTTAAAAATCTCATTTTTTTGTTTATGATATAAATCTTCCATAAATAGGATAATTAATCAATTACCTTTATGCCCTTTAGTAAAAAAATACTATATGCCACATGTCACAATGAGATCGCTTCCTACACTTTGTAGGAAAAACACACTTTGTAGCGGAACCCCACCCTATATATATATATATATATATATATAGGGAGCCGCTAAAATAGAAACCACCCCCAGTTGTAAGAACCGTGAGAACCACTCTCAACCAATCAGAATAAAGGGTACTTTGGTCATTTACCCCAAATGTCAAATCCTTTCCTCTCTCCTCTGTCTTTTCTTTTAAAGTTGCATCTCTCATCCTCTCTCTCTCATCTATTTCTTGAAATTCAAAAACAATCTCTCATTGTCTCTCTCTCTCTCTCTCTCTCTCTCTTCTTCTTAAGTTGCAGAATTTCTTGAACCTTCTAAAGTTGAAGCTGACAAACCCTAACCCAAACACCTCTGTTCCTCCCTCACCCTCCGATGAACAGGCAGCCGCCAAACCCCCACAGTGGCTGCACCAGCGCCAGCGACGACGGAAGTAACCAGAACAGTTCAGTCTCAAGTTTGGTTTCCTTGCTCGGTTCTTATGCTGTTCATATTGGATTCGAGGTTCGGGTCAGTTACCATGGTTCGAATTTTTGGTACGAGAAGGAACTGTGGCAGCCTGTATATCTCTTTCGATCCTCCTCATCTCTCGGTCAGTAGTATATTGTCTGTGAATAATTGTGTTTATTAAGAATCTTGGATGTATATTTGTTACTATTACCAGATTTGAAAGTTGTTTTAAACTGATAAGATGATAAATGGTTGCTAAAGTAATGTATGTTCTTTTGTTAGTACTGATGCTTATAATGATATGATTTTTCTGTATAAAATGTTTATATGATGTAGCATCTGTTGTTTTGAATTCTTGTGGCTCTTAGTTAAAAGGATATTTGTAGATAATCTGTATGATAGTAATAAATTGTTTGGAATTATGAATAAGGTTAACTGTTGTGGTGATATGTAACTAATAATTATGGCCGATTGTTTGTGTTGATTTGGTGAAATGAAAGGAAGACACTTATACAAGTTTGATTTTAGGAATGATGATAGGATGTTTAATAATATTAGTTAATAATATTAGTCATTGGCTGAGGGTTATTAATTTATGTTTAAGCTGATGTGGGAGCATGCTTGTAAGTTCATCAGATTTGGGTTTTTATGAAAAATGACTGAATGGTGGCTGGTGACAGGGGATGATGATGGTTTTTATGTAATGCTTTGGTCAGTTGTGTTTGCTTGATTCAAGTTGTGTTTTGATTCAGTTGGGTTTTGATTAATTGTGTTTGCGATTTTGTAAAAATGTGCAGGGGTTCATTTTTGAGGTGATTTTTGTGGTGGTTTACTTGATTTAGTGGGCGAAGGGGCTTGTTGGAAGCTTTGTGCCTTTTTGGGGGTGGTTTGCTTGATTCTGTGGGTTTTTTTTACAGGAGACCGATTGGAAGCCGTCCAGATGGTGCCCGGTGGTGCCGATGGTGCCCCGTGGCGCCGATGGTGCCCGATTGGGGGTTTGAGTTGTGTTCATGATTCTGATGGGTATTTTTGATATGTTTTGGGGGTTTGAATTGGGTTCTTTGATTTTCTGTTTTTGATTTTGTATTATCGGATAATCTGAGCCAAAACCCGTTTTTTTTGTGAGATACACTTTGTTTTGATGTTGTTGGTTTTTAATTCCCCCCCCCCCCCCTAGTCAATGATGATAACGATATATCTGAGACATCTCCCGAGTTTGCGATTTATGGGTGCGTTCGTTTTTGCGTAAAGAAGTTTTTGTAAAAAAAAAAAAAGTTAACCCGTAAACTTTTTAACGTAAAACGTAAAAAACGTAAAACGTAAAAAGTTTTCACGTAAAAAGTTTTTCGTAAAACGTAAAAAGTTTTTTGTAAAACGTAAAAAGTGTTACGTAAAACGTAAAAAGGTTTACGTAAAACGTAAAAAGTTTAACGTAAAACGTAAAAAGTTTAAAAAGTTTAACGTAAAACGTAAAAAGTTTAACGTAAAACGTAAACTTTTTAATGTAAAATGTAAAACCTAAAACGTAAACATTTTTCTAAGTAAGTTGTAAAACGTAAAAAAACCGTGTGATAAAACGGCGCCTAAACAAGGGGCGTGAATGTGGCGCATAAAAACGCCGCGTAAAAAAACGGGACGTAAAAAACGCCGCGTTAAAACGGGACGTAAAAAATGCCGCTTTAAAAAAACGACGCTTGAAAAAGTCGAGCGTAAAAAACGGCGTGAAAAAACGACCCATTAAAAAACGATGCGTAAAAACAGCGTGCAAAAACCGGCGCGCAAAAAAATTGTCTTTGTTAAAAAAATCTGAATTTAAAAATGTTTTTAATAAAAAATCTTTTTAAAAAATAAAAAGTAATATAATAAAACAAAAAAGTAATTAAAAAATAATAAAGACAAAAAGACAAAAAAGAGTTATTTTACTAAACTACCCTTTTGTATTAAAATATTAAAGACATAGTAAGACAAAATGTATTTGATATTAATTTTTGTTACTTTTAATCTCATTCATCTATCTTGTCGATCTAAAAGCTAGAAAGTGGTTCCCATGGTTCTTACAACTAGAGGTGGTTTTCATTTTAGCGATCCTCTATATATATATATATATATATATTAGTAAACTTATGATATTTGACATATATATAATTTCATTTACGTATTTATTATAAATATTAGTAAACTTATAATATTTGAAATATATATAATTTCCTGAAAACTAATTCATTTATAATTTAACTTGTCCAAGTTTCTCCGTCTAGGCCGAGTACTCTCAATTCCCTAGTCGATAGACTAAGGAGTGTCTAGCGACTTTTGCAACCCAAGTAACAGATGTGTTACACTAAACAGTAGTGTTGTTACATATTAACAAATGAAACTTAAATTTAGTTATTTTTTTTTTAAATATCAACTTAGAGCTTTTTCATTTTTTTTTTTTGCAAAATGCTGGAAAATACATATATTACATGCCCTGCTATTTTTTTTATAAAAAAATACGTTATATAACATTATGTTATACAATAATTTTCACAGTTTTCTCAACTAAAATAGATTTTCATAATAACATATCGCTTATAATTATTAATTAAAACTTTAGCTATCCCTAGTAAAGTAAAAAAAAAAAAACAAAGATGGTGAGCATGATCCAAATTTCAGATAAAGCGTGAAAATTTAGTGGAAACAGTATTTTTTTATATATGTTTCGTTTTTTGATAAGTTAATAACCTAAAATATTGGATATAATCCACCAATAATTATAAAAGTTTATGATATATATTAGTAAAAATGATGATAATGATAATATTAATGAATTTATAAAGTATCAGAACAGGTAAAAAAAAGGTTAGAAATAGGTTTTTATATAACTCGAAACAGTTTTGGTTATTATATTATACTTTCTAGAGTAAAATGCAATTTGCGTCCCTATGGTATGTCCCAAACATCAACTTGAGCCCCTAAAAACAATTTTTTGCATTCTGAGCCCCTGTGGTATTCATTTCATAACACTATGAGTCCTTCTGTCAAGATTCCGTTTGTTTGACTGTTTGACTATTGTTAAATGTCCAATATACCCTTATCCCCTAATGTATTTGACTGTTTGACCTTATACCCTTAAATGTCCAAATATGTTCTTCTCCTTCAAGTTAGAAACTCTACTTCTCAAATGCTCATCCTTAAATTGAATTGGGGTTTTGATAAACATCAGTCAAGATCTTCATCCTCAACGCTCATCTTCTCAATCATGATCATCTGTTCCTAACTTCGTTCTAATCCTTCTTGCACTCGGAATCCTTTCCATTCCCAGCAATTCAAACGATTCTCCCAAACCACCATTCTCCACCACTGCCAATCGCAAAACACCAAACACCAATTACCCCAAATAATAAACCAACAAAACCCCCCACAAAATTTAAACATAATCCCACTACATGTTGACTAATGACAGTATATATAAAAATAACTGTGTATAAAATTGATTAACCCATCAAGAACTCTAACCCACTACCTGACCCAACTATATAAGTTTCGTCTGATTTTTATATATACTTGTAACGAAACCCTAACCCATCAAGAACTCACCATGAATCAACAAACTCCTTATATGATTAATGATTAACCTCCGCCGATCTAACTGTGTTAACATCCGCTGAATCGACATCTGAATCGCTAAAATCTGATTGTGCTCGGTGGTGGTGAGTTTGTGATCTGAATCGACATTTGAATCGCCAAAATCTGAATCAACATCTGAATCGCCATCTGAATCGGCATCTGAATCGACATCTGAATCGCCAAAATCTGGTTGGGTTTTAGTCTAGCGAGTGGTTGTGGCGGCAGGTGGGTGGTGGTGGTGTTGGTGGTTGCAGGTTGGTGGTGGTGACGGTGGTGGTAAGTGGGTGGTGGTGGTGGACGTGGTGGTGGACGTGGTGGTGGTCGTGCGGTTGGTGGTGGTCAGTGGGAGTTACGGTGGTGATGGTGGTGTGAGGATCTGAGAAATGGGGAGGAATTGATGATGATGATGATGATGATGATGATGATGATGAAAAGCCACAGATGGTGTTCTTATAAGGATCTTATTATTATTGATGATGATGAAAAGCCACTGATCCAGATGTCGATCTAAAAAAAACCCCAAGCACAAAATATTTTTTTTGGGTTTTTTTTAATGAAATTAAAATATTCTGAGAAATGGGGAATTTTGAAATGAAATGATTATTATTGTTATGGTAAAAGGGAAATGATTATTATTATTATTGTAAAAGGGAAGAGATGCAAAAAGACGGTCTTACCCCTGGGGCTCAGAATGCAAAAAATTGTGTTTAGGGGCTCAAGTTGATGTTTGGGACATACCACAGGGACGCAAATTGCATTTTACTCTACTTTCTAATAACCAAATATACCCTAATGGACGAAATATGATGACATAGAATGTAAAGTGAGTAAGTGACATCTTAAATACATAAACTGTATTATCATTCTTAGACGATAACACCTAAAACAATTGTTTTAACATGGTGAAAAACAAAAACACGAATCGAGTGACATCATATGTTATATACCTCTAATACCAGCATTGTTGATCAACACGTCGATATGGCCAAAAGCTTCCCAAGCCTTTCTCACGGATGCTTTAATAGTTGAACCGTCGGCATTGACATCAAGCTCCACCGCCACTGCCAATACTCGAGGGTTCCTTGCTTCACCTTCGTTCTCCTGTCTATCCAAATTGTTAATTTCATCGCACAAAGCCTTGAGACGGTTCATTCGACGGGCTGTGGCAATGATCCTACAACCAGATTTGGCTAAGGCGATACAAAATTCCCAGCCGATGCCAGAAGATGCGCCAGTAACCATAACAATCTTGCCACTAAGATCTTGCCATGGTTCCGGTTTATTGATTGCTAGTTGTTCAGAAGAGACTGCCATTGATTTTACATTGTTATTAACAAGTATTAAAATTCTATTTAAAGGCCTAAAGTTGGGGCATGGTGTTTTAAGAAGTCAAGAACTATAAATATAACAATAATTAGTTTTGTGGAAAATGTTGTTGAGACATGGTGTTAATTGCCGCTGACAAGTTACCGGCACGCCATATTTTTAAGAGTTAAATGTCATTTTAGTCCATGTGGTTTGGATCATTTTACCAGTTTAGTTCAAATGTTTCATTTATCAACTGTGAGTCCAAAAAAGTTTCACCGTTGCCATTTTAGTCCACTAGGTTGACTTCATCAAATATTTATGTTAACGAGAAGGGCAATTCGGCCATTTTATATGGCTGAATTGCCCTTCTAGCTAACAGAATTACATATAAAATGATCGAATTGCCCTTCTCGTTAACAGAAAAAATGGATAAAATTAACCCAGTGGACTAAAATGGCAACGATGAAACCTTTTTGGACCCACAGACGAAAAATGAAACCTTTGAACTAAACTGGCAAAATGGCTCAAACCACAAGGACTAAAATGGCATTTAACTCTATTTTTAATTAAGGTCGGATTTGTTATAGATAACATATTTGTAACACCTCGTAAAATCACGGCCAATATTATGAAGACACGTGTCATAGACTTTAAACGTGTAAGGAATTATTTCTAGAGGACTAAAATTGTTAAACAATGTAAATATGTTATTAAAGGGATCCAAAGTGTCAAACATGCCATTCTTGTGCCTCTGATTGACCTCACACGACGTTCGTATTCTTTAACGAATAAATTGTCGAACAATGGAAGTCGTTTTTGCTTAAAATAAGGATCTTATGAAACATAGGGGTTAAAAGGGTCAACATGTTAAAAGTAACCTCTGAGTGACCTTTTAACGATCCCAAAAACATTGTGATAATCTATTTTGATCCCAAGAATAACGGATATTAAATTCATGAAGTTTCGACGCACATAAATAATCAAAGTGTTAATTACAAGTAATAAGGGTTAAATGCATTAATATTACGTTTCAAGGCCGTTCGGGTGACCTCATGACTAACCGAAAGCTTATTGATAAATGTTTGAGGACTCAATACCCTTAAAAGTTAAGTTTGGGGGTTAAAAGTGCAATAAACACAAGTTAAAACAAGTTTAGAAGGACCAGGGACCAAAAGTGAAATGTTTGAAACTTGTTGACCGGATCAGACCCTCAGGCGGGCCGTGTAGACCCTTGGCCAAACCTTACGCGGGCCGCGTAAAACGTCCAGATGCAGAAAAATTTGGACAGTTGCCTGTACAGCAGGTTGCACGCCTTTGCACGGTGGTTTTCGAATTCAGGGACTGAACCAATGGTTTTACATACATAGGGGACACCTGGAATGATCAGGAATCACTTGTAGACTTTGTTGGATTGATCTTGTGAGTTTAAATTTCCTATATAAGAGCTCTTGTTTGATAGTTCATGTGCTCACTTTCAAAAATCATTCTAAACTCACTCTCTGGAGCTCTCTGGACTTCAAGCTAGTATTCTCAAGTTCCTAATTCGTGCTAAGAGCCTTTGTAAGCATTCTTAGCCTTTCTAATTCAAGTTTCATTAGCTTAATGGCCAAAAGTCAAAGCCGTCGTAATTAAGCTTTGACTTAGTGATTAATCACTAATGGTCCAGTCATTTATTCGAATTGAAAGTGTCTATGAGTTGGCAATTATGTGGGTAATAAGTCCTTAAAAGGGCACCCTCTGATTTCCACTCTAACTTGGTCAATTGTCGGGTCAAACTTAATATTAGAAAGTCAACAGAAAGCTATTTTTGCAAATAAACTCATAATTAACAATGTAGAAGTAATGGAACCTGTTTTAACACTAATATAACTTGGTAATTAATATAAGAACATGTCTAAACATGTTCAACCCGACAATTCCGAGTTTAGGCTCGATTCGGAACCGAAAGTCGCAAAAGTAGACTCTTGCTTTGACTTTCAGTTCTGACCCGATTTAGCATAGTTTAGGCATGCCTTATAGTTCCATTAGGACCAGGTTATAGGTTAATATAACCCTCTGAGGTTATACAACTTGGTTCCTAATTAATCCGAATCATTTGCATGTTTCCGTTAAACGCTTAATTGTTGACCAATATGCCCTTTTGACCTTAAAACGAGATTTTTGAAAATGTGAGAGGACAAAAACCTTTATTATTGATTTATAAACATTTCCTAAAAATTTGACATCAGTTTGAGGTCTAAATTAGGAGTTATGCGTAATATCGTAATTTGAAAGCTTTTTATTATTTAAACGGCATTATTAGCATAAAACCTATCTAAACCCAAATTTTGACACCAAACCTTTTACCCACTGATGTAATAGTATATTTTGAAAATTTTGAAGATTTTTATTTATTTTTAAACTGATCATAATGTAGGGTTCTTGCTTTAATCGGTAATTGACGGTTATACCCTTTTTGACAATAAAATGAGTTTTACATAACATTTTGATACCAAATCTTTTGCTACTGATTTTATATGATAAATAAAATATTTTGAAACTTGTAAACTAATCAAAACCTCAGATTTCCTTATATAACCCGAAAATCGCCTAAAATCGACTTTTTACGCGTTTTTAAACGCATAGTATGGGTTAAAATTATCTTTGACACATAAGACTTAATACCTACTGATGTTTTAAGTAAATTTCTATACTTTAACATTAAGTAAAAGTATTGAACTCAGATTTCCAAATTTGACCTTTTAAGCTTACGTGAAATGACCAAAATGCCCCTACGGTGCATAGTTTGGTTATAAATGATAAATTTCACATATATGCAATACCCTCCTGATATGACCTGCAAAAATAAATGTTTTTACTGATCATTTTAGACCAAAACCTCATATTAATATTTAATCCCTTTTATAACCTTTAAAATGACCAAAATACCCCTTCGGGGCTTAATTTGATTTTAAGTTCTTTTTGGGCATAATGGAAGGTATCCTACTGATATCACAACATATTTAAGGCATATTAACTTGTGAAACCTGTACATGACTCTTTTGGTTACCCGTTACGCACTTTTCGCGTTTGGTTCGGTTTATGCAACTAGTTTGCATAAATTGACCGAAACGGGTCAAACCTTATCATTTTTTTTACCTCAAAATCCAGAATGTGTTTAGTTTACCCATATTATACAAGTTTTCATACTTGTCGGCTCTAAATCACATTCTAATCCGGTCTTCGCTTAATCTTGCGTTTTGAACCGTAAACCTTTCTTTAAAACTAACCGGTCTAAGTTTAAACTTAAGTAAGACCCGTTAGGAATCTAATAGGTTATTAAAACCTTCGTTCCAGATTTAGGAGCCCAGTAAAAGATATTTTCACTTGCTGATTGTATACGGCTGACATAAATTTGTATATTTTGCTCAGGTAAATATGTTTAACTTATTTTCCCTTATATTGGCTTGGGGTACGGTATATAAAATACCGCTTGGTCGGGTATTGAATCTTTAATCGTATGAAGGTTAACCCGTTTAATCTGTTTTGTTTGCTTAAAGCCTTTGGGGGGTTAATGACCATGTCCTGGATATCCTCGGCTCATTCATTTAAATGGCCACGACTTAAGCACAGGGTGTAGGCATACACATGCCGGTGCGTATGTAAAATGATATACCTACCTATTCGAGAATAACTCGCTGTAGGTGATATTAAGTGGTGTATCTATTAATCTTTAACCCGGTATTCAACCGGGGCTACTGAACGTATAACAAACATATAATTATTTTACAAGATTATTTTTAAATAATTATCCCAAGTTATAAAAGATTATTTGTGCCTTGTGCATTTAAATCAATTTTTCTAAAACATTTTCAAAAGTGTCGGTTAATTGTATTTACCAGTGTAAACTGACGTATTTTCCAAAAGGTTAAGTGCAGGTACTATGCGAAATAGGCTGGCTACTCCTGAGTGAATAAATAAAGAGTCTTGCAAGCTTTGTCACTTGAAATCTGTTGAACAATTATCTTCTTTATTTTGATCCGCCTGTGGATCCTTTACATTCCGTTTGTAATACTTATGATACTTTCATTCGGTTCGTAATATTATTAGTTTTAGACTTCCGCTGTGCATTGAACTGTGATTATTGACTATGATGATATCAACTACGTCACGATACTCCCCACCGGTAATACGTGGAAATATCGGGGTGTAACATGTTGGTATCAGAGCCAACATTGAGTGAATTAAACACACTAGCGTTTTGTGTTTAATCTCAATGACACAGTTGCACATTCCTCGACTTCCAAGTCTAGGCAAAGGACTTAGGACTAAATCCTAATCTTTTATTTTGTCCTTTATTGTTTTCCCTTGTTGTTTCCTTTGTTTGTTTTGACAGGATCAAAAAGATGCCACCACGATTCAGACGGGGAGGAGGACGAGGCAAAGCACCATTCACTGCTCCTAACAATCATGAGGCCGGACCTTCCCACCGGCGAACTCCGTCAGTTACCATGAGTACTAGTCCTCAAGAAGATTGGAGGACCTACTTAGAGCCTACGAGGCGTTCTGTCTCGCTTAGCTCCTCGCCTTCCTACCATGACTCTTTCGAGCTCCATCAAGACAATGAGTCCGACCATTCACTCCATTCTTACTTGCCGTTGCAGCTGTCGGGTTCTCACCGCCCCTTTCAGGACCCGACCCCGTTCTTTCAGAGTCGGTTTAATCCGGCAAACGTGAGTGAAGAACCAAAGGGTTACAACCCATTGGGCCATGAAGACCATTTCCCTGAAGCTCAGGGTATAGATATGGATGATGACCCCGATCCAGCCGAACCACCATCTGGGACGCCCACGCATCCCATAGAGATATCTGATGGGTCGTCTTTTCATGGATCGCCTTATCGAGGTCCAGACAGCTATGAGGCAAGATTTGCCTCATACCCTTAGGAGTTTACTCCTTCCTTCAACCAACAACAGCAACAGCAGCAGGATCCCTCTGAGGATTCGCATTTTGTAGCGGTCACGCCACCGCCACCACCACCACTTGAGCAACAACTGCCTCCGGAGCCACCGGGGCGAAGAAGAACAGGTGCACGGATGTCCGTGCGAGGAGGGGATTTCCATTTCAGCACCCCTCAACACTCTAGTGGCAGCCACTACCCGCCACTATATGAAGACCCTCAGCAGGGTGGGCCATCAAACCCAATTTCTGAGGTGGACTCTGTGCCAGTCACACCACCACAAGTGGGTTTTGATAACCCGATTCCTTCATATGCCGGTGCAACGGCGTATAACCCTTTTGAGCAGCCAGCTTACCCTGGCTACAACTACTACAATGCCCCTACCGTCAACCCATACCTCAAGGCGGCCAACTACAATGCTCTTCACCCTGCATGACCTTATGCAACTTCGTACCAGTCTGGGTACCAAGCATATGGGTATCAATACCCACCACCTCCTCAACCTCCACAACAGCAACCGCCACAGCCGCCATTGATTCAGCCTCAGCAGCAGGAGATTCTTCAGAGGTTGAGCCAGGTGGAACAAGAGGTTCAAGAGGAGCGTAGAAACCACCGGGGATTTCTCAAGGGGTTGGAGAATCTGATCAAGGGGAAGAAGAAGAAGAGGGATTTTTGAAGATTCCTTATTTATTTAATTGTATTGTTGTTTATTTTCAATTAAGTCCCTGTGTGGACATCTATTTATGTACTTAGTCCCTGCGAGGACTTGTCTTTCTATCTTTGGTCCCTGCGTGGACCTGTCTTTCTTGTTTAGCCCTTGCATGGGCAAGTTATTTATGTAAAAGTCCCGTTTAGGGCAACCTACGTACTTCTTTTAAAATTAGTGGAATGTTTTATTTAAATTTCATTATCATCTTATGTATAAATACAAAATATGAAATAAATAAAAAATATCATTCCTTTTAAATGATCTGCCTTTAAATTATTAAATAAGAATCTTAAAAGGTACAACCTAGCCTTTATGTCATTATAGATCTGGCCATGATGGTAAAACCTATTTAAAAAGATTCAGACCCTTGTTAACATCTGAAAACATGTCAACACTCCTTGTTAATCTTGCGTTTTAAACCATAAACCTTTCTTTAAAACTAACCGGTCTAAGTTTAAACTTAAGTAAGACCTGTTAGGAATCTAATAGGTTATTAAAACCTTCGTTCCATATTTAGGAGTCTAGTAAAAGATATTTGCACTTGCTGATTGTATACAGCTGAGATAAATTTGTATATTTTGCTCAGGTAAATACTTTTAACTTATTTTCCCTTATACGGGGTTGGGGTACGTTATATAAAATACCGCTTGGTCGGGTATTGAATTTTTAATCGTATGAAGGTTAACCCGTTTAATCTGTTTTGTTTGCTTAAAGCCTTTGGGGGTTAATGACCATGTCCTGGATATCCTCGGCTAATTCATTGAAATGGTCACGACTTAAGCACGGGGTGTAGGCATACACCTGCCGGTGCGTATGTAAGATGATATACCTACCTATTCGAGAATAACTCGCCGTAGGTGATATTATGTGGTGTGTCTATTAATCTTTAACCCGATATTCAACCCGGGCTACTGAACATATAACAAACATATAATTCTTTTACAAGATTATTTTTAAATAATTATCCCAAGTTATAAAAGATTATTTGTGCCTTGTGGATTTAAATCAATTTTCCTAAAACATTTTCAAAAGTGTCGGTTAATTGTATTTACCAGTGTAAACTGACGTATTTTCCAAAAGGTTAAGTGCAGGTACTATGCGAAATAGGCTGGCTACTCCTGAGTGAATAAATAAAGAGTCTTGCAAGCTTTGTCACTTGAAATCTGTTGAACAATTATCCTCTTTATTTTGATCCGCTTGTGGATCCTTTACATTCCGTTTGTAATACTTATGATACTTTCATTCGGTTTGTAATATTATTACTTTTAGACTTCTGTTGTGCATTGAACTGTGATTATTGACTATGATGATATCAACTACGTCACGATACTCCCCACCGGGCCCACCGATAATACGTGGAAATATTGGGGTGTGACAATATTATTGTAGTTATCACCACCTAATATACATTATCATTCTTCTCCAAATGTTCTTCCATTGTATATTTTATTGTATTATATGCATCTATCAATGAACTATTAGATCTCCTTATCTCTACATCTCTCTCACATTGTTTTACTATAAAGTTAGTTTCACAACACGCTATTATCACAACATCGTAAATAAACTTTTTGTTAACCCAATTGTAAATCATACATTTTTGGGATTTGTTTTATTCGACTTTTAAATTTAAATCTCCTAAAATAATCCATATTGTAATTCATTCGATATTAGATTAAATCGAGATTTATGTGTTTGTTTAAATACAAGAGTAAACTTTCGTTTTGGTCACTGTGGTTTGGTCACTTTAACAGTTTTCCCCGAACCTTTAAAAATAGCCATTTTACTCCCTGATCTATGAAGCCCTTCATGATTTTACTCTCCGCCCCTAAACGTCATCCATTTTAACAGTTAAAGCCTGTCACGTGCAAAACACATGAGGGGCAATTATGTCTTTTCTCAACCCATATTAATGAATTACATTTAAAACCCTAACAACCCATTCTATTTGCTTCCCCATTCCATCTTCCTCCCCATCGCATTCAAAACCCTAACATCCATGGCAGACTTCCATTGTGCTTGTGGATCTCCAACCTCGTATGTGACATCTTGGACTCGAGCTAATCCAGGAAGGAGGTTCTATCGATGTGCTCTACATGGCTTCGTTAAGTGGTCAGATCCGCCTATGTGTCGACGATCAACTGAAATCATACCTGGTTTGTTGGAGAGGTGTAACAGGAATGAAGCCAATGCCAGAGCTGCTGCAAAAGAAAACAAGCTGAAAGTTCTGTTAGGGTTGACATGGATGTTTTGCATCTTCTTTTTGCTAAAAAAATGACCTAGATATTTTGTAATTAGTGAATAACCAGTATGGTAGGTTTGTTATCGAAGAATGTATGTTGGAACGGTCTTGTATATGTATGTTGGAACTGTAATGAAAAGCAGTTTACTTGTTTGGAAAATGTTAAGTTTGTTTTGATATGTTTGGTTTTGACATCCTTGACATTACATACAGACGACGGCAAAATTACGACAAATTTGTATGCTTATTCCCATCTGTTTGGCCTTTTGTTCGTAGCCGTTTGTCGGCAAATCATACCAATTTGTACACTATGACCATTTGACACCTTTTGTTTGCAGCCGTTTGTCGGCAAATCAAACCCAAAGTAACCTATTAGAACAAGACCAAAACTGAACAAGACCAAATCAAACCTGCATAACATAAAGAAGACCAAAACAAGACCAAATCAAACCTGAATAACATAAACAAGACCAAAACAAGACCACAACTTAAAACTGCAGTATAACATAAACAACTTGCAGCCGGCAAATAAAAAACCTGCATTATACAAGACCATAAACACAGTCATTGACGTACAAGACAATAAATACATAACAACCAACCATAACATTGTCGTTGATATAAAATGTAGGCCATAACCCATAACAAACACCAAAATTCAGGCCATACAAAAACACAGTCATAATGTCAGCAAAAGAGGATGATTGTTATGACATATATACTTAAACCATTAAAAACCTAACCACAAACATCTAAAACTTGAACATTGGACTGAGACCCATCTGCAGTTCCCTTGCAAGACCTTTGATTATACCCCTTCCCACCACACTTTGTGCATTTCACAGTTTGACCAACTCTAGACAGCTTCCCTTGCTTGGATGCTTGTCCATTCAACTCATCTGCACTTTTCTTCCTCATCTTTATTGGCCTGCCAACTTGCTTAGGGTGCTTTGGTGGTACAAGGGTTCTTGGAGAAGCAGATGGTATCCACATGTTCCTACCATTGATTGGGTCCACTGTGTGTGCATAGACCTGCTTCCAAGTTTCTAACCAATAGACTTGTGAAACCCATTTCTCTGGAACATCCACTTCTTTTCCATGTGCAGCCATATCCCATATAAGCCACAGCATGCTTACAAGGCATACCAGTTAGTTCCCACCTTCTACAAGAGCAGGTTTTATCAGCCATGTTAACAACATACTGTTTCAATGAATTCCCTTTAACCTGATACTTGTCCACAACATTCCACTGGACACTCATATCTGCAGCTTTCTCCTTTATCTTATCAAAAATCTTAGTAGCATTGGTGTCAAGTGTCCTTCACTCTTTGAAATCAGTATGTGTACAACAACATTCCTCCTCATCAAATACTCTCTAATATACTCTAGACATGTTATAACTGGCTTGTCCCTTCCTTCAACCAACCGTCTGTTGAAGACTTCACACAAGTTGTTAAGAAGCACATCACTGATAGTCGTACCTACATAACACAAGTTACAAATGATATACATTACTAAATGAAGTTACAATTCACATACAATATTTACAATACATTACCAAATGAAGTTACAATATTGACATACCACTAAAATAGGCTCTGGTCCAGTGAATAGGTGGAATCTCCCTTAGCCATTGATATAAACCCTCATTAGTGGCTAGAACCTCCTTCATTGCTTGTTCAAAGTAAGCTACAGTAGTTGAAGATGCACATTTCCATAACAAATTCTTATATAGCTCACCCTTCCACCTAGACTTCATGTTTTCATGCACATGCCTCAAACAGAACCTGTGTTCAACATATGGAAACACCTGTTGTATGGCTGGAATGAGGCCCTAAAATGAATAATGGCAGTTAATGTTAACAATGACAGTTAATGTTATAAAATGACAATTAGTATTGCAGAATGACAATTAAAGTTACCTTCTGCCTATCAGTGATAAATGTGAAGTATGAATCTCTCTGAAGCTCTAAGTCATGTCCATACCATCTGAGTCACTTAAATGATTTTTTTTCTAATGGCTCTTCCTCTATGTCATGATCAGGGGCGGACTTATGTAGAAAGTACGGGTTCCCGGGAACCCAGTCGGTTTTTAATTTTTAGTGTAAATATATATAAGAAACTGAAAAGGAACCCATAAGTAAATTATAAAGGGAACCCATAAACAAAACAAGCCTTTGTTCCACTAGTTATGTCCGCGCTTTTCTTCCTGATTTACCCAAGTTCGAATCCCGTATCAACTCATTTTTGTTCCGTTTTTTTTCTCTTTTAATCTTTTTTCTTTAATGTAATAAAACCCTTTTAGGGTTATGTCACAAAACATACGCTGCAAGCCACAGAACAAGTAACGAACAGACTACAGAGTGAAACAAGTCAACAACACCAGCAGCTCCACCTCTCCGCTGATTGCTGCCGTCTGCTCCGCCGCTCCGCCACCGCCGATTGCTTCCGAGTTCCGACACTTTGTTTTTCTTATACGAATCAGCGATTAAGGTTAGTTATACATCTGAATTTGTCAATTTGGTATACATCTGAATTTGTCAATTTGGTAGTTAAACTTGAATTGGGGTTTTTAAACTTGAATTGGTGCTGAAAGTTTCAGTTTGCATCTGAATTTGTCAATTTGGTAGTTAAACTTGAATTGGGGTTTTTAAACTTGAATTGGTGCTGAAAGTTTCAGTTTGCATCTGAATTTGTCAATTTGGTAGTTAAACTTGAATTGGGGTTTTTAAACTTGAATTGGTGCTGAAAGTTTCAGTTTGCATCTGAATTTGTCAATTTGGTAGTTAAACTTGAATTGGGGTTTTTAAACTTGAATTGGTTCTGAAAGTTTCAGTTTGCATCTGAATTTGTCAATTTGGTAGTTAAACTTGAATTGGGGTTTTTAAACTTGAATTGGTGCTGAAAGTTTCAGTTTGCATCTGAATTTGTCAATTTGGTAGTTAAACTTGAATTAGGGTTTTTAAAGACTATCGTATTTTATATTATGTGATTTTAAATTTCTAATGACGATTTTCTTTTCGTCATTGTATCTTACTTTTATTATGTGGTGAACCTTACCCGATCCGAACTATCGAACCGACCCGAAATTCTTTATGTTCAGTCACATGAAATTGGAGTATCTAAAAAAGTGAACCCAGTCAAAAATATTCCTGGATCCGCCACTGGTCATGATCCACATAACTACTGAAATTCTGCATATCAACCACTACATCAACAATCCTATTATCTTTATAAACTATATAATCAGAATCATCAGAATCATCTTCCTCTTCAACACTATCTGCAGGCTCCTCAACTAGGTCCGCATCTTCATCTTCAATAGCCTCAACATCATCTTTGCCCTGATCATAATCACTATCCTCATTTTCACTACCCTCACTGCCCTCACCATCATCTCCCTCATCATCAGCCTCACTACCCTCATTAACCACCTGACTCTGATCTAATTTAACTTGGCTAGTTTCCACATCATTTTGATTAACCAGCGCCTCAGTTTGACTAGTTCCAGTATTCAATACCTGACTCTGATCTAATTCAACTTGGCTAGTTTCCACATCATTTTGATTAACCAGTACCTCAATTTGACTAGTCCTAGCATCACCTACATTATACTCTAATGCTAGTCTCCTAGAAGCCCTTGCCAATATTTGTTGTGTATTCCTAACAGGTAGATCATCATCATCATCATCATCATCATGTATTTCATGAATCCTAACTTTACAATTAGGAGACATAAAATATGTTTCAACTCCAGTTTGACCATGCTCAGTATATAATTCCATCAACTTATGATCACCCACACAAGAAAAATAGCTGATCACATCAGAGTCATTTCCTAAAGCCCTCAATCCAAAGTTCAAATCTTCATCAAACACTTTGAAATGGTAAAAAATCAACTCTTTTTCTGAGTACCCTAGTTCTAACATCATATAACTTTCTTCATGAACTGAAAATTCATCCTTGTCTACGAAGTCAACATAGTCTACCTGACCTTTTACATAAATCATGTTAGGAAACTTTGTGAAAGAGCCCCCATGATGAATCTTGAGTGAGAAAAATGTAGGTTTAACTGAAAAACATAACAAAATGCCAGCATTATCAGTATAACAGTATGGAGATGGTTCACTACAGTGTTAGGGTTTACAAAACTCACCATACAGTGTCTGTACATCAACCTCTTGTCCCCTAGGATGAATGAACCACATTGACATTGCACTTCAATCGTCGATGATCCTGAATGCGTTTGATGTTGGAGAATGTTTAGGGTTTGAGAAAGATTTCAATTTGGGAGATAATGTATGGAAATGGGTGATAAGAAGATTATAATAAGTGTAATTAGGGTTTTAAGCTGGAATTGTAAAGGCAGGGTTGGAAAAAGACATAATTGCCCCTCGGGTGTTTTGCACGTGATAAGCTTTAACTGTTAAAATGGATGACGTTTAGGGGCGAGGAGTAAAATCATGAAGGGCTTCATAGATCAGGGAGTAAAATGGCTATTTTTAAAGGTTTGGGGCAAAACCGTTAAAGTGACCAAACCACAGGGAGCAAAACGGAAGTTTACTCTAAGTACAATTATATTATAGATTATGACGGAGTATGATGAAAAATGTTTGAGATACCACTGGACTCAAAATAAAGATCATATTATGATGTATGACAATTTTGAATATTGATTAGTTTGTTACATAAAAGGGAATGAGCTATGGCTCAATTGTCAATGGGTTTTGTAAAAATAAAGTTTGTTGAATCGAAAACATAATAACTTCCCTAAAAACTAAAAATTTCACAGAAATTGGATTTTAAATCGTTTTGAATTGATGTAGGCCCCTCTTATTTACACATACCCTATATCTTATTTTCACATCCCCTATTGTATACGGGCCGTATAACTTTATACGGGCCATATAACTTTATACGGCCCGTATAGAATGTTTTTAATAGGAAAATGCGCAGGGGATGTTTTTTTGAGTTTACTATATACGGGTTGTATATAGTTATACGAGCCGTATATATGTGTATACGATTTATAAAACGTATACCAATGGATTTATTTTGTGAGGTTTTTGATGTTACCAAATGTATACGAGCCGTATAACTGTATATGGCCCGTATATAAGGATGTTTTTCCAAGTATCATGTTTTTCCAGTAAAAACACAATCATTCTAGGGTTTCTAAACTCTTCATCACCTTTAACAATATCGATAAACGTTGATCGGAACACACCACTTAAATCGGAGCACAAGTAGAGTAACGTTACCGATCAGTCCGTCGATGGAAACCTTAGCGATCGCAGAGATCTTCATGTTGGTTATTTATCGATTCTGCTAGTTATCGGCGGGGATGGGTACAGAAATCACCAAGGGTGATAATGACTGCTAGTGGTTACAGAAACCACTAGCAGAAGAACCCGACACGTCTTCTATGATGATCCGAAACATTCTGAATAACTAGCAGAAGAACCTGGGACAAACAAGTTCTCCACAGTTTATTATTTAGATCTCTATTCGGTCATTTTTCCAACCTACAACACACGATAACTTTAAACTTTATATTGTATGATTTGACCAGGAAAGGATTGGAGGTGATTTCTACTTTTAATAAGCTGTCACAGTTGTCAATGAGAAATCACCATTTTTGCTTACCTTAATCACATCTTCCGATCTGGAATTGGAGAACCGTTGTGTATTTGCTTACTGATCTGGAATTAGAGAACTGTTGTGTATCTGAATCAGGTTCTCAAACAAACACCACTAAGGATGAGTTGGTATTGAACCAAGAATATGAAGATCACGGTGCATACACGTGGGAAGAAAGTCAATGGACTGCCGCAGATGAAGTCAAATGTGATCAAACTTGGACATCAGACGTAAATGTTGAAGGAAATATGTGGTTCCCAATTGGTTACAGAAACCACTAGTAGAAGAACCCGACACGTCTTCTATCTAGTGTAAAACTTGAAAATGGATATGATCATGTTATCATTCATAACAACTAAGCGGCGTTTTTCGATCAACGTTTATCGGCGTTTTCATTGTTGCGAATTTGGTTTATTTGGTACAGGCTGATCAACCGTCTGGAGAAGAGTATGTTGATATAGGAGAGTTGATGCAATTTTCCAACTCATCTTTAGTGGTTTCTGTAAGGATGCATTTCATGGTAAACGATGCAGCTGATGAAACCGAAGATGTTATTTCGGTTGTTTAGTACTTCTGAGACGATTCAAGTGAGTCCTATGAAGCAAGTGTCTGTCTATTCAATTGAGAGGAATCATTGCATTACATCCTCGTTGAAAACAAGTGATTGTAATGACGGGACCCTTGATTTGAAATGCAATCGTTTGTGATTATGGGAAACACAAGTTTTCTTTTTGAGCTTGATGGATGTCCGTTATCTCAATGCTTCTCCTTACATTACTGATCTGGAATTGGAGAACCGTTGTGTATTTGCTTACTGATATGGAATTAGAGAACCGTTGTGTATCTGAATCAGGTTCTCAAACAAACACTACGCACCCTTCCTTTTATTCTATAAATATTAAATAAAGAATAACACCATGCCCGTAACCGTACGTACCCTTCCTACTAAAGATGAGTTGGTATTGAACCAACAAAATCCGAATACTTGAAAACCGACATTCCTTCAACCATTCTAAACCCTAGCTGGAAACAAGCCAACAAAATCCGAATACTGAAAAACATCAGCAACCATTTTTCCTTTTCCTTAAATATAGAGAACATTCTCCCTAACATGATAAAACCGCTTATTTTGCTAGTGGGTTTTATAAGTCAAAGTTAACGTTGCTATTCAGATTCAGGAAGACATGTCGGCTTCCGTACACATCCCCGCGTTGATAGCTTCCATTTTATTACAGTCATACGACACGGCTTCTTGTTCTTCAATCTTTGTTACTTGTTAATATTTTATTTTTTCTACTTTTAGAAAGGTTTGACCACCTCACGACTGTAAAATGTCTCGTGTGATTGGCACCTTAAAACCCTTATATACTTTGAGAAAAATCCAATTTTCGAGGAATACATATGGCCCGTATACTATGTTCGTATAAGTTGTATACGACCACGCAACTTATTTTAACATGGTGTATACGGGCCGTATAATGTTATACAGCCCATATAGAATTAAAAAAACTAACAAAGTCTTAGCTAGCCCACCTTAATAGGAGTAGCACACCACCCAACGGGGTATTGTTAAGTTACATACTTTATGGTCTTGATTACTTCGGTATCAAGGGATGCACATTATTATACATAATGGTCTCGTCACTTCGATGGCGAGGGATGCTCATTATTCTTGTGGTCACTCGGGTTTGACTTTTAGTTATGCATGCTAGTTTAACCTTGTATACAAAATTGCCATGTTGGATTTGAGAACTTCTTTTATACTTATGCTATGTATCTAAAACTTGTGTGCTCGCCAATACTTTCGTATTGAACTATACTTTAAAACACGTTGCAGGTTTATGATGATGTTGATGATGCATAGAACTTAGTAGGATGCCTAGAAACGCATTTTTAACTTTAATACTTGTTGTATTGTAATTCATTTGTTTCAACTTGTTGTATTTCCTTTTTAAACGATGTAATTTGATTCTTTTAGCAATGAAATGAAATTTATCATTAAATACTTGTCACAATTTTAGCGTTATGTGTAATGAGCAATCTATTTCGTCTCACTCTGATGTTTCCGCCATCGGTTTGGGTGTGACAGATTGGTATCAGAGACATAACTATATGGTATTAGGAAAATTGCCATACTTTTGACCTAGTCTATAGTTAAGAACCATACTCGACCATACATGATTTATGTGCTAATTTCTTGAACATTTTTATTGTGCTCATACTTGTTTTACTATTCCATAACATACGCCGTTCCTAAGGCTACTTTACTCGGTTATGCTAAACTCGAAACACTCATATGGTACAAACGAGACGACTTCACTAAAATAGGCATGAAAACCAAAAGTTGGTGAACGACTCTCAATCCACTTATTCTTTTTACACAAAATTTACCATCAAGTTAGGAGTGAAATCCTCAGATTGATGGAGAATTCCCATTTCAAATCTAGTGGACCCTCGTCAACGTGTCGGAATTAACTTTCTTGACCCGGCGAGTACTAACCACACTTATGGTACGATGTTGTCAAGTTAGGGGTGAAACCCGCATCTTGATAACTAGTCCTACTCCTTGATTTTCAAAAAATCCCGCCAAGTCTCGAATTTTCGATTGATTTCGAATATGTAGAAACCGGAAAAGTGAATACCGTTAACCGAAATTTCGGCAAGAGTATTCCACTTATTAGGCCAAAGCATGTTTTCCCAAATTCAAGAGAACTTTCGAGCACTTTAGTTTAGTCAAAAGTTCCGTTTTGGACAATCCAAGTTTTAATCAAACCTCCAACAATCTTATGCTTAACGCGATACAACCTCTTCTTTTCAAAATTCAAATTATTTCCAAGATTTTTACACACACATCATACTAAATCTTTTCATACACTTATACGCTATTCACATGCATGGTTTCAAAACGTCACCAACTCGATTTACATTTCTCGTAATCTCAAAATGGAGATATATCATCAAGATAGGAGTGAATTCCTTACCTTGATGATTAGCTCCGCTCCTCCCCCTCTCAAAAAAACGACCTCACCAGCGGATTAGGGGTGATTCCCTTACCTCGGTGATCGTTACCAAATTTTCTTTTGAAAAGACCTTATTATGCAAACCACACGATCAAATTTTATGCCTAAATTGTTTATCATTTCGTCAAATCCTTACTTATGCAAAAGTTAAAAATTCATTGTTTTATCAATCGTATTCCCCATTCTACGAAACATACGCAAAATTTCCTCATCATACCTTAAACGTTTTACACCCGATTTTGAAAACTAAATGAAATGCTACCTATCAACCTAATCGGTCTAGTGAATCTCATGCTCACGAACTTCATCCTCGACCTAATCTCTAAACCTTCATTGTTCATTGTTCATTGATTGTTCATTGTTCATCGTTCATTGTTCATTGATTGTTCATTGTTCATTGTTCGTTGTTCATTGTTCGTTGTTCATTGTTCATCTTATACTTATATGCTAGTACCCCAAACTTCATACTCGACCTAATCACTAAAACACACTAACATTATATAATTATACTCAAGACAAATGCTCTCAAACAAAAACCAAACGAACTTTTTCCCACATGCTTATAAAATCTTATAGATAATATAATGCCATTTTGCTATAACTCTTCTCGAAATCCCTGAGTCATATTACTAAAAAAAAATTCAAAAATCAATGTTTGCACGAAAATTTCCGAATTTCAACTTTTCTTATTTTAATACAAGATCCTTTAAATGATGCAAACTTACTGTTTTCATAAACCTTTTCATACATCGCTCAATACATCATTTAAATTATAAAACACGTGGGGAGGGAGACTTCATAGGAACCGACAGCCTCCGATATACGTAAATCCTTTTTTTTCTTTTGAAACAAGAGTAGCATTTCCTTTTTTTCAAAACACATCTCACGTAACAATCAGATACTTTATATTCCTTGACATTCACAAACTTGATTCTCCCTTTTCCGTCAAACTCAATCTATTTTGATTCAATAAACGCGGTGATTTATTTAAACAACTATACATGCATATCATCGTACACGTTTTAGTCAATATTTCACGACAAGCTCTCACATATCATTCGTTTTTACATACTCAAAACTCCTTGATCATTTTATATGCTTACATTCATTGTGTTTCAACTTATACTATACACGCAAACGCGATCATTCATGCTTATACTTATACTTATAATTATATGCAATGTTGTAGAAGGCGCTAGGCGCTAGTCGGGCGGTGAGGTACAGCCTAGGGATTAATCGGGATTAATAGGGATTAATCGGGATTAATAGGGATTAATCGGAATGGGATTTTTATATGTATTTTTTCAAAATTATATATATATACCCAATAATATAAAAATAATACTTCAAAATTCACATAAATACTTCAAAATTCACATAAAAATTCAAAAATTAACCAACTTTTGACCAACTAGGACCGATTAATCCCGACTAGGACCGATTAATCCCGACCAGGACCGATTAATCCCGACCAGGACCGATTTTTACCAAAAAAACCATGGTCTGATTAGTCCGATTAGTCCGACTTTTGACCGACTAGGACCGACTTTTGACCGACTAGGACCGATTTTGACCTGGACCGATTAATTGACCGATTTGCTTAAAATTAGGCGATTAATCGGCCGCCTAGGCCGATTTCTGCAACAGTGATTATATGCATACTCATTCTTATACTCATGCTTATACTCATCCTCATACCGCATATATTCATACTCATATTCACACTCATACTCGTATTCATACATTCGTACCAATACGTGAGCGTAACCCAAGGGGTTCACTTACGTTGGGCTCATACTTACTAAAACATAAACATGCATACATGATACATTCATATACATACACATTCCTATTTTTAAAGTTAATGTATACCCTGATTCGTACACAACTAGTACAAACTATACGGATCATGCGACGACCAAAATAATCGCGGGTGCACACGGGATTATAGTGGTAGGCACATGAGAATCATAAGGTGTACTACTGTGTATGGTAAGACACGGAACGTAACATAACACCGAATAACGAAACAGACGCAACATGGTTAAAACATGGTGGATACGCCGTTGGTACTTCCTATATATAAGTGTTTTCACCATGTTACCAAACTTTCGTAAAACGTGCCATGAGAAATTCGGTGTTTTGCAGACCTTATTTGGATCCGATACACAAACTTTAGTAACTCATAAACGCACAGCTAAACGCGCACCATCCGATTATCCATGACGAAACCTCATCCTCAACACTCATTCACATTATATCCAACCTTCATACAATTCTTATACTCGCAGTCGTCTACTAGATCGACTGTTCCCTCTCATACCTCTACTATTCCTAAATATACTTTTAACTTTTTTTTTTAAAAATTTTATATAAAAAAACCTGCGAAAATTAATATGCAAAAAAAAAAATTGGTATGTTTTTTTGGCCTTTTAATTAGTTTTCGAGTTTTCACAATAACTAGTGGTTTTCATTTGAACCTTCCCCTATATATATATATATATATATATATATATATATATATATATATATTCAACTTATTTGATACCTAAACATATATTATACATATTTGATTTCTACATAGTCACATGTTTCGTCCTTTTTCTTACTTAAAAACATGTATATTATACATTTTAGACCTTGTTACATGTTAGATACATAATAAACAACATGTAACACATTAATAAACAACAAATACCAAACTAATGTTGTAAAAAAAAAAGTTAAAGCTGGCCAAAAATTTTAACGTTGTGGTTAGTTGTCTTGTTTTAATGTTATCTCTCAACTACTTCCACTTAATGCCCAACCAACTTAACCCTAATTGCTCCTCTATATAAACAACACTTCCCCACCATTTTTACCACTTTACAAACACTCTAAACCTCTTAAAAACACTCCTAAACTCAGCTCATTTTCAGCAGAATTGAGCTGAAACTTTTAGCCATTCTAAGTGAGTTTTAATTCACTTCTTCTACTATTTTCTTCTAATTTCTTCTTCTAAAACACTTGGATAAACTCAAAAAAGGTTTTCACAAGTTTGCTTGGGCAAACAATGGTGAAACCTCACCATTTTTTAGGTCCAAAGTGTACTTTAAATTCTGCTCGTTTTTATCTTTTTGTATCTTCATGTTTTTGATAGAAACTTGGTGGAATCTTGTTCCCACCAAGCTCACAACTTAGTCTATGGTTGTGGGTTTGTGTTGAGGTGATTTCCATCAAAGTTTTAGGTTCAAACACCCATTTTAATTCTGTTTATACATGGCATTTGGATGATGAAAACAAGCACAAGACATCATCTTCCATATGATGAACTTGTGACTTGTGAAGTGTGAACAAATGGAAGTTAGGGCTTTCCAAACTAAGTTCCACTCCTTCATTTGAACCTTGTTAACACTCTTGTGACTTGCTAGAATAGATTTACTTTCTAGTTATTCATGACCCTCCGAACCATCTTCGTGATGGTTTGTGTAGTGGTGAATTAAATAATGAGGTTTTAACCTCTATGCTTGACATACATGATACTACATGATAATCTATGATTGGACTTAGTTTTAGAATGTTATTATTACTATATAAACTATACGTATCTATATAAAACATGACTGAATTTGTGATGACAATCGAGTCATGATTGTTCGACATAAACTTAGGCTAAGATATCTAAGATTGTAAGTTACTTGTTATGATTCCAATGGGCAATTTGGGACCCATGAAACCACTTAATATGGTGTCACAAACGGGATCTTAGAACTAGACATTACTTTGGTATACATACTTTTGATGCTTAATTTCTAAATCCTGAATCTCATCACTTCCTAAACATCATGTAACCCTAACATTTAATCCTTATTCTCCTACAACTCGTCAATCACGGATAATCGAAAAGCATGTGCAATATTGTGAGTACACTTGACCCTTTTTTGCTTTAACTCACTTTTGGGTGTAACATGTTTAACTGACAAAAAAACACAAATCACACAAACATATTTATTCACTCAATCCGTCATACATTCTATTTGTTATGCTTTGGTTTATGCTAGAATACATACATGCTACTTGTCATTAACTTAGCTAGCCCACCTTAACAATTATAGCGCTATAGGAGTAACACCACCCAACGAGGTATTGTTAAGTTACATACTTTACGGTATCGATTACTTCGGTATCGAGGGATGCACATTATTATACATAATGGTCTCGTCACTTCGATGGCGCGGGATGCTCATTATTCTTGTGGTCACTCGGGTTTGACTTTTAGTTATGCATGCTAGTTTAATCTTGTATACAAAATTGCCATGTTGGATTTGAGAACTTCTTTTATACTTATGCTATGTATCTAAAACTTGTGTACTCGCCAATACTTTCGTATTGAACTATACTTTAAAACACGTTGCAGGTTTATGATGATGTTGATGATGCATGGAACTTAGTAGGATGCCTAGAAACGCATTTTTAACTTTAATACTTGTTGTATTGTAATTCATTTGTTTCAGCTTGTTGTATTTCCTTTTTAAACGATGTAATTTGATTCTTTTAGCAATGAAATGAAATTTATCATTAAATACTTGTCACAATTTTAGCGTTATGTGTAATGAGCAATCTATTTCGTCTCACTCTGATGTTTCTGCCATCGATTTGGGTGTGACAGATTGGTTTCAGAGCCATAACTATAGGGAATTAGGAAAATTGGCATGCTTTTGACCTAGTCTATAGTTAAGCACTATACTCGACCATACATGATTTATGTATTAATTTCTTGAACATCTTTTATTGTGCTCATACTTGTTTTACTATTCCATAACATACGCCATTCCTAAGGCTACTTTACTCGATTATACTAAACTCGAAACACTCATATGGTACAAACGAGACGACTTCACTAAAATAGGCATGTAACCCAAAATTTGGTGAACGACTCTCAATCCACTTATTCTTTTTATACAAAATTCACCATCAAGTTAGGAGTGAAATCCTCACCTTGATGGAGAATTTCCATTTCAAATTTAGTGGAACCTCGTCAACGTGTCGAAATTAACTTTCTTGACCCGACGAGTACTAACCATACTTAGGGTACGATGTTGTCAAGTTAGGGGTGAAACCCGCATCTTGCTAACTAGTCCCACTCCTTGTTTTCAAAAAATCCCGCCAAGTCTCGAATTTTTGATTGATTTCGAACATGTAGAAACCGGAAAAGTGAATATCGTTAACCGAAATTTTGGCAAGAGTATTCCACCTATTAGGCCAAAGCATGTTTTCCCAAATTCAAGAGAACTTTCGAGCACTTTGGTTTAGTCAAAAGTTCTGTTTTGGAACAATCCAAGTTTTAATCAAACCTCCATCAATCTTATGCTTAACGCTATACAACCTCTTCTTTTCAAAATTCAAATTATTTCCAAGATTTTTACACACATCATACTAAATCTTTTCATACACTTATATGCTATTCACATGCATGGTTTCAAAACGTCACCAACTAGATTTACATTTCTCGTAATCTCAAAATGGAGACATATCATCAAGATAGGACTGAATTCCTTACCATGATGATTAGCTCCGCTCCTCCCCTTCTCAAAAAATGGCCTCACCAGCGGGTTAGGGGTGATTCCCTTACCTCGGTGATCGTTACCAAATTTTCTTTTGAAAAGACCTTATTATGCAAACCACACGATCAAATTTTACGCCTAAATCGTTTATCATTTCGGCAAATCCTTACTTATGCAAAAGTTAAAAATTCATTGTTTTATCAATCGTATTCCCCACTCTACGATACATACGCAAAATTTCCTCATCATACCTTAAACGTTTTACACCCGATTTTCAAAACTTAATGAGATGCTACCTATCAACCTAATCGGTCTATTGAATCTCATGCTCACGATTTATATAATGAGGTTTTAACCTCCATGCTTGACATACATGATACTACATGATAATCTATGATTGGACTTAGTTTTAGGATGTTATTATTACTATATAAACTATACGTATCTATATAAAACATGACTGAATTTGTGATGACAATCGAGTCATGATTGTTCGTCATAAACTTAGGCTAAGATATCTAAGATTGTAAGTTACTTGTTATGATCCCAATGGGCCATTTTGGACCCATGAAACCACTTGATATGGTGTCACAAACGAGCTCTTAGAACTAGACATTACTTTGGTATACGTACTTTTGATACTTAATTTCTAAATCCCGAATCTCATCACTTCCTAAACATCATGTAACCCTAACATTTAATCCTTATTCTCCTACAACTCGTCACTCACGGATAATCGGAAAGCATATGCAATATTGTGAGTACACTTAACCCTTTTTTTCTTTAACGCACTTTTGGGTGTAACATGTTTAACTGACAAAAATACTCAAATCACACAAACATATTTATTCACTCAATCCGTCATACATGCTATTTGTTATGCTTTGGTTTATGCTAGAATACATACATGCTACTTGTCATTAACTTAGCTAGCCCACCTTAACAATTATAGCGCTATAGGAGTAACACACCACCCAACGAGGTATTGTTAAGTTACATACTTTACGGTCTCGATTACTTCGGTATCGAGGGATGCACATTATTATACATAATGGTCTCGTCGCTTCGATGGCGAGGGATGCTCATTATTCTTGTGGTCACTCGGGTTTGACTTTTAGTTATGCATGCTAGTTTAATCTTGTATACAAAATTGCCATGTTGGATTTGAGAACTTCTTTTATACTTATGCTATGTATCTAAAACTTGTGTACTCGCCAATACTTTCGTATTGAACTATACTTTAAAACACGTTGCAGGTTTATGATGATGTTGATGATGCATGGAACTTAGTAGGATGCCTAGAAACGCATTTTTAACTTTAATACTTGTTGTATTGTAATTCATTTGTTTCAGCTTGTTGTATTTCCTTTTTAAACGATGTAATTTGATTCTTTTAGCAATGAAATGAAATTTATCATTAAATACTTGTCACAATTTTAGCGTTATGTGTAATGAGCAATCTATTTCGTCTCACTCTGATGTTTCTGCCATCGATTTGGGTGTGACAGATTGGTTTCAGAGCCATAACTATAGGGAATTAGGAAAATTGGCATGCTTTTGACCTAGTCTATAGTTAAGCACTATACTCGACCATACATGATTTATGTATTAATTTCTTGAACATCTTTTATTGTGCTCATACTTGTTTTACTATTCCATAACATACGCCATTCCTAAGGCTACTTTACTCGATTATACTAAACTCGAAACACTCATATGGTACAAACGAGACGACTTCACTAAAATAGGCATGTAACCCAAAATTTGGTGAACGACTCTCAATCCACTTATTCTTTTTATACAAAATTCACCATCAAGTTAGGAGTGAAATCCTCACCTTGATGGAGAATTTCCATTTCAAATTTAGTGGAACCTCGTCAACGTGTCGAAATTAACTTTCTTGACCCGACGAGTACTAACCATACTTAGGGTACGATGTTGTCAAGTTAGGGGTGAAACCCGCATCTTGCTAACTAGTCCCACTCCTTGTTTTCAAAAAATCCCGCCAAGTCTCGAATTTTTGATTGATTTCGAACATGTAGAAACCGGAAAAGTGAATATCGTTAACCGAAATTTTGGCAAGAGTATTCCACCTATTAGGCCAAAGCATGTTTTCCCAAATTCAAGAGAACTTTCGAGCACTTTGGTTTAGTCAAAAGTTCTGTTTTGGAACAATCCAAGTTTTAATCAAACCTCCATCAATCTTATGCTTAACGCTATACAACCTCTTCTTTTCAAAATTCAAATTATTTCCAAGATTTTTACACACATCATACTAAATCTTTTCATACACTTATATGCTATTCACATGCATGGTTTCAAAACATCACCAACTAGATTTACATTTCTCGTAATCTCAAAATGGAGACATATCATCAAGATAGGACTGAATTCCTTACCATGATGATTAGCTCCGCTCCTCCCCTTCTCAAAAAATGGCCTCACCAGCGGGTTAGGGGTGATTCCCTTACCTCGGTGATCGTTACCAAATTTTCTTTTGAAAAGACCTTATTATGCAAACCACACGATCAAATTTTACGCCTAAATCGTTTATCATTTCGGCAAATCCTTACTTATGCAAAAGTTAAAAATTCATTGTTTTATCAATCGTATTCCCCACTCTACGATACATACGCAAAATTTCCTCATCATACCTTAAACGTTTTACACCCGATTTTCAAAACTTAATGAGATGCTACCTATCAACCTAATCGGTCTATTGAATCTCATGCTCACGATTTATATAATGAGGTTTTAACCTCCATGCTTGACATACATGATACTACATGATAATCTATGATTGGACTTAGTTTTAGGATGTTATTATTACTATATAAACTATACGTATCTATATAAAACATGACTGAATTTGTGATGACAATCGAGTCATGATTGTTCGTCATAAACTTAGGCTAAGATATCTAAGATTGTAAGTTACTTGTTATGATCCCAATGGGCCATTTTGGACCCATGAAACCACTTGATATGGTGTCACAAACGAGCTCTTAGAACTAGACATTACTTTGGTATACGTACTTTTGATACTTAATTTCTAAATCCCGAATCTCATCACTTCCTAAACATCATGTAACCCTAACATTTAATCCTTATTCTCCTACAACTCGTCACTCACGGATAATCGGAAAGCATATGCAATATTGTGAGTACACTTAACCCTTTTTTTCTTTAACGCACTTTTGGGTGTAACATGTTTAACTGACAAAAATACTCAAATCACACAAACATATTTATTCACTCAATCCGTCATACATGCTATTTGTTATGCTTTGGTTTATGCTAGAATACATACATGCTACTTGTCATTAACTTAGCTAGCCCACCTTAACAATTATAGCGCTATAGGAGTAACACACCACCCAACGAGGTATTGTTAAGTTACATACTTTACGGTCTCGATTACTTCGGTATCGAGGGATGCACATTATTATACATAATGGTCTCGTCACTTCGATGGCGAGGGATGCTCATTATTCTTGTGGTCACTCGGGTTTGACTTTTAGTTATGCATGCTAGTTTAACCTTGTATACAAAATTGCCATGTTGGATTTGAGAACTTATTTTATACTTATGCTATGTATCTAAAACTTGTGTACTCGCCAATACTTTCGTATTAAACTATACTTTAAAATATGTTGCAGGTTTATGAGGATGTTGATGATGCATGGAACTTAGTAGGATGCCTAGAAACGTATTTTTAACTTTAATACGTGTTGCATTGTAATTAATTTGGTTCAACTTGTTGTATTTCCTTTTTAAAGGATGTAATTTGATTCTTTTAGCAATTAAATGAAATTTATCATTAAATACTTGTCACTCTTTTAGCGTTTTGTGTAATGAGCAATCTATTTCGTCTCACTCTGAATTTTCCGCCATCGGTTGGGAAGTGACAGTGGCGGCAGCGGTGCAACGACGACGTCGGCCAGTGGAGGTACGACGACGACAGCGGGTGGCGGCGGCCGTCGGTGGTGGTTAATGGCGACAGAGGTGGCGGTGGGTGGCGGCGATGGTGGTGGTTGGTGGTGGCGTCGATGGTGGTGGTTGGTGGTGGCGTCGACGGTGGGGGGTGCATGGCGGCGGCGAGTGGCGTTGGCGGCGGTGGGTGGCAACAGCGGAGTGTGGGTGGCGGTAGCGGTGGTGGCTATCGGGGTGACGACGGAGGCGGTTGCGGGTGGCGGCGACGATGGCGTCAGTGGTGGGTGGTGGTGTTGTTGATGAATGGTGCAAGAGGGGATGAAATGAAAAAAAAACATGGGGAGTGGATGGAATGATTTTGAGGGTGATTGCCTTATGGAATGGGTGATTTAGGCGATTTCATTCCACTGACCAACCAAACACATTTTTCTTCATTCCATCGTAATAATCCATTCCATTCCGCCTCTAATTCCTTCATACTAAACACTACCTAAGGGTATTTTGTATTTTAATATTCGTTTATATTTCATCTTTAAAAAGTACATATAACCACCTAATTGAATAAATCCGACAATTTTACATATCATAAATGTAATGCCATTAATATAATAATTGATCTTGTATTTGGTTTTTTATTGATGATTTATTATAGTGATGTGCATTGTTAATTAAAGAAAGTTATGAGGACATTTGAAAACGAATATATATATAGGGTGAGGTTACTCTACAGAGTGTGTTTTTCCTACAAAGTGTAGGAAGTGTTTTGGACCATCGGATGGGTGTTTTTAACGGTTGAGATCATCTTGGTGGCATTTTAGAAATATTATTGTTTTAAATAAGGATTGATTTAATTGATTGTGGGCAAAAAAGTCATTTGACGTATTTTAAAAAAGGCAAGTAAGTGTCATTCCATAAAACCACTCTTTAAATTTTGGAAACTTCCCCTCTCTCTCTCTCTCTCTCTCCCTCTCTCTTCTAGTCTTCTATACTAAAAAACAAGATTCATGATTCATTTCTTCGTTCAAATTGTTCGTCGTGAAATCAGACCCTGATGTGTTTTATATTATGTAATTCAGACATTGGTGTGTTTTATGTGTGAGTGGTGTGTTTAATTGTGAAAAATGATAAAACACAATGTGAAGAAACCAGAAACTAATGAAACACAACGTTAAGAAATAATGAATGTGCTTAATGTTAAGAAATATGTGAGAGTTTGTGTTTAATTGTGAAAAATTTATAACACAATATGAAGAAACCATAAACTGATAAAACACAACGTCAAAAAATGTTTAATTTGTTTTACGTTTCGAACTTCGGATGATAGATTTTATGTTTTATTATGAAAACTGATATAACACAGTATGAAGAACAAGAAACTGATAACACACAATGTCAAGAAATAATTAATGTGTTTTACGTTTCGAACTTTGGATGAAACAATTGTGGATATGAAGGATATGACTACCGATTTTGAATAGTTAATAGATATATATAGTTTCCATAAAAATAACATTCATTGTTTAATAGATATATCTTCCAAAAATAAAATTAATTATTGAATTACCTTTATGCCCTTTAGTACAAAAACCCTAGATGCCACATGTCACTCTTAGAACTCTTCCTACACTTTTTAGAAAAAAGTAGACTTTGTAGGCAACTCTCACACCCTATATATATATATATATGTGTGTGTGTGTGTGCGCGCGCGCGCGCGCATGATTTAGGGAAAACGCCTAAAAGTGTGAAAACGATGAGAACGCCCCTCATCCGTTGGATCAAAACAATCTATGGGTTAGATTAGCACGGTGGCATTTTCGTAAATAACGTCAATTATATTACTTGGACACGCTTCTAGGTAAAGGGGTCTTTATGCTCCTCTATTCTAAACGCCAAACTCATGAGTAAAACACCATTAAAATTCCCGCCTTAAACTACAAGCCATACACAACATCTTCGTCTAAATGCCATTATTATATATATCAAATGACAACACCACTTTGCTATAGTGGTGTTGTCATTTTTTTCCTTTTCTTTTTATTTATTTCTATTTCTTTTTATGGTTTTTTTTTTCTTTTTTAGTTTTACCCTTTAATTTTCAGCATTGACTCTTACAACCCTTTAACTTTCTAAATACTTTTTAATCGAGTTTTACGTCGTTATTTTTATTTACCTATCGATATAAACTTAGGTTGATTTACGTTTCGACATTATTTTTTTGTGTTTATTTACGATTTTGCCCCAGTATAAAATTCGTTTTAATATTTTTTTAGAAGACTGTGGTAGTGTTTTGTCTTAATTGGTTGGCTCGATTTAATTTTTATTCGTCAAGCCATGCGGTAGTTTTTCCATCGTTTTAGTTTTTTTAGCAAAAGTATGGTAATATTTTGTTTTACTTTGTTTACTCAATGTAATATATTTTTTTTTTTAGATCGTGTTATGAGTAGTATGTACAAGTAACTAAAACACAGACGTACATGCTATGAGAAAGAAATATTCGACTTAATGCCCCGCAACGCGGGCGGGCAAAACCTAGTTAATATAAAACGCCAAACTTTGTGTTTAACCGATAAAGCTGAACAAATAGTAACTGAAACGACGGCAGCTTCATTACTAACATTTATTATAATAAATTCCCGCCTAAAATACGCGCCAAAAACATCTTATATAAACAACGTCTCAGACCTTCCATTGAATACACCAAAAACAAACGCCATATTTTACTAAATACCATTCAATTTAGAAACGCCAAAATGTTCAAAAACCACTGACTGCAAACGTCGTTTCTTGGAGATTCAATTTTGTTCTCAATAAAGTTTCACTGAATGGGGTGGACAACATTGTTGGACAACATTCTTAAGTAAGGATTAACAATGTTGTCCATCTTATTCAACAAAATATTATTGAGTTAATCATCACCAAATTAGAGGTTTAAGGTATTTTTTTTACTAAAAGGTATTCTTCTTTTTGGCATTTATGTGTGTGTCCGATCTTATATTGTTTATTATGTAACTTCCAGTTCACATGTTATGCACAACAAAATGGAAAAAAATGTGGGAAAAAATATAAAAAATGGTATATAAAAAAAAATAAAACGCCAAATGCCAATATTTGTGTGTTCTGGAAAAAATAAAAAATACAAAAAAGCCAAACTACTCCTCACTTCCTCTTGAAGACCGTGTCGATTTTCGTTTAATTACGTGCTTCTGGCATGTCGATGCGTAGTGTCCGTAAGCTTTACAATTCTTACATTGTCTCTCTTTCGCCATGGGCTTCTCTTTTGTTTTTGTTTTTTTTTTATTGCTTCCTCCTGTTTGGATTTCAAATGCTTGCGAGATCCAGAACCTTTCGACTTATACCCAATAGGGACTCTTATCGGATTCTTGTCGTTTTGATATTGACCTGTTATCTCCGCAAATCTATCCCCAGTACTAGGAGGAACAACGATCTGCATATCTTGAACCTTCTTCATATAAGATTGAACATGATCCTTGTATATGGATAGTTCCTCCTTATTACCAGATAAACGGTTCAAAGTATACTCTGTTTCAAAAATAATTTCTCGCGTCATACTTTGCACATCGGGATCAAGCTCGGTCATAAATTCACGACTCGTTGAGTAATCGGAAGAGCAATTTGGTGAAGCCTCTTTACGCCATCTATTCAAAATCTACTGTTTTGGAAATTCCCTAATATCCAAACTTCTCAAAACATAAAATATATGTCGACATAGCAAACCAAACTGCTCAAAATTCCTGCATGAGCAAGTGTTGGTGCAATCAGACTTACGACACATTACCTGAAAAACGCCAAAACCAATGTATGTATAAAACGTCATGCATACAATGTTTGTATAAAAGACCATCAAACAACAAACACAAAAACTCCATAAAAAATGTTTAAAAATATAATAAACGCCATATTCAGAAAACGCCAAAATAAAAATAACCAAAAAAGCCATTGTTTACCTCGAATAAGGATGTACAAGGCTGCTGGAAATCATTTATTTTGAACTTAACAGATCAGGCTGATCTTCATAACGTTGATTTAAGCAATCCCCAATCACGATTAGCTCAGTTTGTACGTCACAAAAAAAATATTTTTTGTGTATATGTCAGCAGCTTGACCCTCCAACACTTTATAATTACTTTTCAACTGGGGGTGCTTTTATCGAGATTCATGACCATTTTTTCGGTGAGTGTGATGATGTGCTTCTATTTCAGTTTCGTAATGAGTCTTGAACTCAACAAGAGTAGATTTTGAATTGCACACTTGACCAAAAAATGGTTCTCACTCTCCGACCTCGATGTCGTATGCATAAGGCCCGATAGTTCCTTCAATCTATAGTATGTAGGGATCCAAGATTCCCCAAGTGCAAAAATATCAGAAAGCCAGTCATTATCATCTAATTGAACTCTCCAATAACCTCTTCCCATCCCGATTCAAACTCTTCGGGTGTAAGAATATTCGTCCACACAACACCACAAATACGTTCTTTGAAATTGGTGGAATTGCATAGCCTAACACCAACCTATATATAACATGAAAACACTATGCAAATATATACATTAGAAACAAATAAACTAACATGAAAAACAGTTGTGAAGGACAAAACACCATATATCTTATAACGCCAAACAAAAAAATAAAAAAATCAACCTTCAGGGAAAGTTTATGCATCACGTGCCACATTCATAACCGATGCCTCATTTCAACAAATACAACAGAAATAGCCTTCTTCATTGCTGGATCTTGGTCAATGACATCAACTTTTGGTTAAGAACCAACAACTTTTAGAAAAACTCTTAACAACCATATATATGTATCAGCAGTTTCTGATGCCAATAATGTAGCACCAAATGTAACATTGTAGTGGTGATTGTCTATACCAGTGAACGGTACAAACACGATAGAGTATCTGCATATGAAAAAGCCATTGAGAAAATGAAACAAGAACAAAACCCCAATGCATGTAAACAGTGAAAACGCCAAAAAAACAGAAAAATAAAATTATTAATATTGCTTGTTGAAATGATGAGTGGCGTCAAACTAAATCACATCACCAAACACGTGGTAATTACGCTTGGATTGATCATCACACCAAAAAAGTCCCTTCAAACGATTCTCTTCGTCTGTAAAGTAATCGTATGAGAAATTAGGGTGAGACTGTTTCTTTCATCCAAATGTCTCACAACTATCTCAGTGTCATATTTCCCTGTAAACAAGTTAATTTGCCTCTTGTAGTTCTTAAATCAACTTTACTTGCACCAACGTCTTCAAAACCACCAAAACAAGTCTTCAGAACATTAAACGCCTTAACCGGACCCAAATTCAACTTAGACATGCTATGTATAACATGCTTCAGGAGCTGAGTGAGGTGTCGTTCAGATAGAAGAAAATGCTTATCAGGATGTTCAACAAAATCATGTTTGTGCTCCTCAACAAACTTATAGACCTTCCATGATCCAGTCTCAAATATTACACATAACAGTGGTCCACAATCAGTCCTCTTTGAAAAGTTGGATCGCACAATGTGTTCCTTTTTAGTCGGATCCAACGTATCAACCTTCTTGTTCTTATATACCCCAGATCTCATACACATGTAATACTTAATATGTTTTTCTCCTTTCACGTTTATCTTTTCAGTCCCTTTCTTGACAGAAAAACCACAAGCCGTAGCATACCTAACATACATTGAATAACAATCAGTCTGGCCCACTGTTTTGGATTGGGGCCCACTATTCAGAATCTGGGTCCCACCATCTCGGATAAAGGAATTCAAATTTATCCAGCCCATGATCTCGGATATGTCTCGGATCACTATTCCAAGATGGGCCTGGCCCATGAACCACATGCCCAATCTGAAATGCCTATAAATAGTGTCATTTTGATTCGAGACACACATCTCGTACTATTTTCATACCCTAGCATCCCGGATTATCTCGGCCTGCCTCTCTCTCTCAGACTACCATCTCGAATAAAAGGTTTGGACGATACCTATGCATCTCGGATGGATCTTGGATAAACTTTTATGATCAACATGCATCTCGGATGTGTCTCGGATCAACCATTATGCATTTCGGATAATCCACAAGATTATCCGAAATCTAACATTTCCATCCGAGATGTCAGACTATCTCGGACGACTGACAAGGTTCATCCTAAACAGTGCCAAAGGTTCATCCGAATGCAGTTGAACCCGTAAATTTGACCCTTGACCATTTCAAGTTGTATTTGACCCTTTTGACCTTGACCTTTCAGTTTTGACCCCTTGACCTTTTGATTGACCTGTTAAGTTATGTTGAATTGTTGACTCGTTAACTTTTCAACTAAAGTTAACTTTCGTCAAATATACTTAACATAGTAAATTTTGTGCAGAAAATGATGCACGCAATGGCATATCAACGTCCGCTAGAAGTTGACCTTTTTCCTAATCAAGCCGGATATCTTTCAGACCCTCCTGTAGAATACTTTGATTTGTTCAATTCTTTGATCTTCGGCCTCAACGACTGTAGAATAACTCACGCCTTGAAGACGAATCCAATTATTTGCCATGACTGCGTCAAGGACTTTTGGCTATCAGCCAAAGTCAACAGAAGAGGTGCGAATGGTGCAGGATCTATTGAAGCTAAGGTGCAGAAAAAGGAAATCATCATTACAGAATCTATAGTTCATGAAGTTTTAAGTTTGGAGATCAGCTAAATCATCCTACTTCATTTGAACTTGATAGAGTTGTGAGAGCATTACGTAGAATGAGCTACGAGGGAGATTATCCTACGGTACTCAAGAAGCTATTCCCGCCATACTGGAGACTACTTGTACACATTTTCCTACAGTACATTACGGAAAACAGGGGCGGACTTGATCAACTAAATCAAATTCAAGCATCTGCTTTAGTCGCGCTTGTGAATAACTAGGATTACAACTTTTCAGCTTATATATTTGATAACATGAAGAAGATGTTAGAAAATCCAAAGATAAAGTTCTTCATGTTATATCTCAGGTTCATCCAGATGATTCTTGATTCCAAACACCTAGAGCTGGTCAAGAGCACGAACCATTTAAACTTGAAGCCCATGGGTCTAGGATGTTTTGAAAATGCGCAAAGAACGAGAAGCAAAGAGACATAAATTCATTGGAAGGATTGCATTGGAGAAACACGAAAAGTTTGGACCAGTAGTGCCAGCACCTCGACCCTTGAATGCCACAGTTGCAGAAGAACATGACATGCAACTCTTAAATGTTGGCGCTAAAGCTGAAATAGAATCTGAAGTGTTAGTTACAGATGAAGAAGAATCTGATGACGATAGCAATGTGGGGATTATTGCGTCTGAGAGCACAGAGGAACCTATCAGAGAACTAACGTTAATGACTGCTGAAAACCTTCAAGCTCTAATTGAATCGTTAAAGGATAGTATCAGAAATCCTCCTTCCGTAACTATTCCTAAATCAGAAGCTCGTGGTGAAGATGATACAACAGAAGATGCTGAACAAGCTTCCAGCAAGAGAAAAAGAACCGAAACAGCTCCTGATACTCATCAAACTGGCCCAAGTACAGATCCAGAGCCCACTATGCAAACCGATCCATAAATCACTGCTGCTACTCAAGAAACAAGCACACCAGACTTTGACTTAAATTTTGAATTTGATCTTCCAGAAACAACTCCCAAATCTCAACCAGAAAGTTCAACCGACATTAGGTTCGATGTGGGCAGTTCTAGCGGTGTTGGTTTCTCTGAGCATAATGAAGCAGCCATGTGCTTTGCCGCAGACAAGATGAAATTCATTGAGCAAGGTGAGAATGGTGATGATATGGATGTTGATGTGGCGAAGTTGTAGAGAAGAGTGATTGTTTTAGAACAAGATGCATCATTGAAAGATGCACAGATATCATCGCTACAAGCACAGATCAGCAGCAAAGAGCATACTATAGAACAGCTTCAAGGTGACGTGAACTTGCTGATGTCTGTTGTTTCTGTTCTGAAAGCGAAGATGGAAAAGAAGTTTGAAATGAGTTTGTTGATAAAGATGATGATCAAATGAATGTTGGTCGACGTGAACAAACAACTGAAGAAAGAGTTGCGGCCGATGCTGAACATGAAGCAGGCCTTAACGCTTATTGTTAGTGCATACGTCTGTAGCTTCCGTCAGCATGTAGTCATATTATGTATTCTGTGTTTTTGTAAACTGTATGTATGTAGATAGCCCATATAGAATTAAAAAAAACTAACAAAGTCTTAGCTAGCCCACCTTAATAGGAGTAGCACACCACCCAACGGGGTATTGTTAAGTTACATACTTTACGGTCTCGATTACTTCGGTATCGAGGGATGCACATTATTATACATAATGGTCTCGTCACTTCGATGGCGAGGGATGCTCATTATTCTTGTGGTCACTCGTGTTTGACTTTTAGTTATGCATGCTAGTTTAACCTCGTATACAAAATTGCCATGTTGGATTTGAGAACTTCTTTTATACTTATGCTATGTATCTAAAACTTGTGTACTCGCCAATACTTTCGTATTGAAATATACTTTAAAACACGTTGCAGGTTTATGATGATGTTGATGATGCATGGAACTTAGTAGGATGCCTAGAAACGCATTTTTAACTTTAATACTTGTTGTATTGTAATTCATTTGTTTCAACTTGTTGTATTTCCTTTTTAAACGATGTAATTTGATTCTTTTAGCAATGAAATGAAATTTATCATTAAATACTTGTCACAATTTTAGCGTTATGTGTAATGAGCAGTCTATTTCGTCTCACTCTGATGTTTCCGTCATCGATTTGGGTGTGACAGATTGGTATCAGAGACATAACTATATGGTATTAGGAAAATTGCCATGCTTTTGACCTAGTCTATAGTTAAGCACCATACTCGACCATACATGATTTATGTGCTAATTTCTTGAACATTTTTATTGTGCTCATACTTGTTTTACTATTCCATAACATACGCCGTTCCTAAGGCTACTTTACTCGATTATGCTAAACTCGAAACACTCATATGGTACAAACGAGACGACTTCACTAAAATAGGCATGAAAACCAAAAGTTGGTGAACGACTCTCAATCCACTTATTCTTTTTACACAAAATTTACCATCAAGTTAGGAGTGAAATCCTCAGATTGATGGAGAATTCCCATTTCAAATCTAGTGGACCCTCGTCAACGTGTCGGAATTAACTTTCTTGACCCGGCGAGTACTAACCACACTTAGGGTACGATGTTGTCAAGTTAGGGGTGAAACCCGCATCTTGCTAACTAGTCCCACTCCTTGATTTTCAAAAAATCCCGCCAAGTCTCGAATTTTCGATTGATTTCGAATATGTAGAAACCGGAAAAGTGAATACCGTTAACCGAAATTTCGGCAAGAGTATTCCACTTATTAGGCCAAAGCATGTTTTCCCAAATTCAAGAGAACTTTCGAGCACTTTAGTTTAGTCAAAAGTTCCGTTTTGGACAATCCAAGTTTTAATCAAACCTCCAACAATCTTATGCTTAACGCGATACAACCTCTTCTTTTCAAAATTCAAATTATTTCCAATATTTTTACACACACATCATACTAAATCTTTTCATACACTTATACGCTATTCACATGCATGTTTTCAAAACGTCACCAACTAGATTTACATTTCTCGTAATCTCAAAATGGAGATATATCATCAAGATAGGAGTGAATTCTTTACCTTGATGATTAGCTCCGCTCCTCCCCCTCTCAAAAAAACGACCTCACCAGCGGGTTAGGGGTGATTCCCTTACCTCGGTGATCGTTACCAAATTTTCTTTTGAAAAGACCTTATTATGCAAACCACACGATCAAATTTTATGCCTAAATTGTTTATCATTTCGTCAAATCCTTACTTATGCAAAAGTTAAAAATTCATTGTTTTATCAATCGTATTCCCCATTCTACGAAACATACGCAAAATTTCCTCATTATACCTTAAACGTTTTACACCCGATTTTCAAAACTTAATGAAATGCTACCTATCAACCTAATCGGTCTAGTGAATCTCATGCTCACGAACTTCATCCTCGACCTAATCTCTAAACCTTCATTGTTCATTGTTCATTGTTCATTGTTCGTCGTTCATTGTTCATTGATTGTTCATTGTTCATTGTTCATCTTATACTTATATGCTAGTACCCCAAACTTCATACTCGACCTAATCACTAAAACACACTCACATTATATTATTATACTCAAGACAAATGCTCTCAAACAAAAACCAAACGAACTTTTTCCCACATGCTTATAAAATCTTATAGATATTATAATGCCATTTTGCTAAAACTCTTCTCGAAATCCCTGAGTCATATTACTAAAAAAAAATTCAAAAATCAATGTTTGCACGAAAATTTCCGAATTTCAACTTTTCTTATTTTACTACAAGATCCTTAAATGATGCAAACTTACTGTTTTCATAAACCTTTTCATACATCGCTCAATACATCATTTAAATTTCAAAACACGTGGACAGGGAGACTTCATAGGAACCGACAACCTCCGATATACGTAAATCCTTTTTTTTTCTTTTGAAACAAGAGTAGCATTTCCTTTTTTTCAAAACACATCTCACGTAACAATCAGATACTTTATATTCTTTGACATTCACAAACTTGATTCTCCCTTTTCCGTCAAACTCAATCTATTTTGATTCAATAAACGCGATGATTTATTTAAACAACTATACATGCATATCATCGTACACGTTTTAGTCAATATTTCACGACAAGCTCACACATATCATTCGTTTTTACATACTCAAAACTCCTTGATCGTTTTATATGCTTACATTCATTGTGTTTCAACTTATACTATACACGCAAACGCGATCATTCATGCTTATACTTATACTTATAATTATATGCATACTCATGCTTATACTCATCCTCATACCGCATATATTCATACTCATATTCACACTCATACTCGTATTCATACATTCGTACCAATACGTGAGCGTAACCCAAGGGGTTCACTTACGTTGGTCTCATACTTACTAAAACATAAAAATGCATACATGATACATTCATATACATACACATTCCTATTTTTAAAGTTAATGTATACCCTGATTCGTACACAACTAGTACAAACTATACGGATCATGCGACGACCAAAATAATCGCGGGTGCACACGGGATTATAGTGGTAGGCACATGAGAATCATAGGGTGTACTACTGTGTATGGTAAGACACGGAACGTAACATAACACCGAATAATGAAACAGACGTAACATGGTTAAAACATGGTGGATACGCCGTTGGTACTTCCTATATATAAGTGTTTTCACCATGTTACCAAACTTTCGTAAAACGTGCCAAGAGAAATTCGGTGTTTTGCAGACCTTATTTGGATCCGATACACAAACTTTAATAACTCATAAACGCACAGCTAAACGCGCACCATCCGATTATCCATGACGAAACCTCATCCTCAACACTCATTCACATTATATCCAACCTTCATATCATTCTTATACTCGCAGTCGTCTACTAGATCGACTGTTCCCTCTCATACCTCTACTATTCCTAAATATACTTTTAACTTTTATACAGACCTTATTTACAATCAATCGGTTTAAACGCTCGAATCCTAAAATATTCTCTTGATTTTAAAACTATATTTCGTCTTCTATTTAAGCGCAAACATACTTAGTCGGCCGTTACCCGAAACAATTTTATTAAACACCTAACTTTCCCGTTTCTCACCAATAAACAATTTTCTACAAACTTGTGATTTATTGATGCTCATTGAAACCAATAAAACTTTCCTTACAAACTAAGGTGCGGCCACACTTTTCATCAAAATACAAACCGCTTTATACAAAAACTTTTCTTCTTTAACATCTTTTGAAATACTACTCCCTTCGGTCTATCCGAACTTAATCAAACTCACTTGCCTATACACACACTTGCACGTCTTACTTACGATTAATGACTCAATTCACCTTAGACAAACGAACCCTTTTGCAAACCTATCCTTTCGTTCCTCAAAGTTTCATCCATTTTCAACACACTCCAAAACTTCAAAATCTCGATTTTAGTTAATAATTTTAAAATATTTTTTACAAGGTCTTTCTCTTGAATAAATTTCGGGACAAAATTTCCTAAAGGAGGGGAGACTTTAACGCCTCGCTTTTCGCAGCTTTCTATTTTTAGAAAGATCGTATCGTTTTTCTATTGTCGGAACGTTGTTTCTCTTGTAATCGTATCCTATTTCGAATCATTTTAAATCTGAGACTTTGATCGTAATAAAAATTGATCTTCTATATGAAATATACATTGTTTATACATGTTTATACCTTGATACATACATTCGTTCGATACATGATTCTCATAAACGTAATTTTAACTCGCAAACAACGATCGTGTATTCGTAATTTCAAACCGTCCATACATACAAATGCTTGATTATTCAATTACATGACTAATATATATATATATATATATAT
Organism: Helianthus tuberosus; assembly: GCA_030545235.1. NCBI lineage: Eukaryota > Viridiplantae > Streptophyta > Magnoliopsida > Asterales > Asteraceae > Helianthus > Helianthus tuberosus. The sequence goes on along the minus strand of CM060353.1, from coordinate 132,571,019 downwards.
AGGGGATGGTTCAAATGAAAACCACTTTTATTGTGAAAACTCGAAAACTAACTAAAAAAAGCCTAAAAAACACACAAAAAAAAATTTTCAATTTTTTTTTATAAAAATCGCTAGTTTTTTTATATGAAAAAAAACTTTTTTCAAAAAAAAAAAATTTGTATTACACATGTGCACTACATAAAAAAAATTTAATTTTTTTTATATAAAAAAACCTGCGAAAGTTAATATGCAAAAAAAATTGGTATGTTTTTTTGGCTTTTTTAATTAGTTTTCGAGTTTTCACAATAACTAGTGGTTTTCATTTGAATCTTCCCCTATATATATATATTCAACTTATTTGATACCTAAACATATATTATACATATTTGATTTCTACATAGTCACATGTTTCGTCCGTTTTCTTACTTAAAAACATGTATATTATACATTTTAGACCTTGTTACATGTTAGATACATAATAAATAACATGTAACACATTAATAAACAACAAATACCAAACTAATGTTGTCAAAAAAAAAGTTAAAGCTGGCCAAAAATTTTAACATTGTGGTTAGTTGTCTTGTTTTAATGTTATCTCTCAACTACTTCCACTTAATGCCCAACCAACTTAACCCTAATTGCTCCTCTATATAAACAACACTTCCCCACCATTTTTACCACTTTACAAACACTTTAAACCTCTTAAAAACACTCCTAAACTCAGCTCATTTTCAGCAGAATTGAGCTGAAACTTTTAGCCATTCTAAGTGAGTTTTAACTCACTTCTTCTATTATTTTCTTCTAATTTCTTCTTCTAAAACACTTGGATAAACTCTAGAAAGGTTTTCACAAGTTTGCTTGGGCAAACAAAGGTGAAACCTCACCATTTTTGAGGTCCAAAGTGTACTTTAAATTCTGCTCATTTTTATCTTTTTGTATCTTCATGTTTTTTATAGAAACTTGGTGGAATCTTGTTCCCACCAAGCTCACAACTTAGTCTATGGTTGTGGGTTTGTGTTGAGGTGATTTCCATCAAAGTTTTGGGTTCAAACACCCATTTTAATTCTGTTTATACATGGCATTTGGATGATGAAAACAAGCACAAGACATCATCTTCCATATGATGAACTTGTGACTTGTGAAGTGTGAACAAATAGAAGTTAGGGCTTTCCAAACTAAATTCCACTCCTTCATTTGAACCTTGTTAACACTCTTGTGACTTGCTAGAATAGATTTACTTTCTAGTTATTCATGACCCTCCGAACCATCTTCGTGATGGTTTGTGTAGTGGGGAATTAAATAATGAGGTTTTAACCTCTATGCTTGACATACATGATACTACATGATAATCTATGATTGGACTTAGTTTTAGAATGTTATTATTACTATATAAACTATACGTATCTATATAAAACAAGGCTGAATTTGTGATGACAATCGAGTCTTGATTGTTCGTCATAAACTTAGGCTAAGATATCTACGATTGTAAGTTACTTGTTATGATTCCAATGGGCAATTTGGGACCCATGAAACCACTTAATATGGTGTCACAAACGGGATCTTAGAACTAGACATTACTTTGGTATACATACTTTTGATACTTAATTTCTAAATCCCGAATCTCATCACTTCCTAAACATCATGCAACCCTAACATTTAATCATTATTCTCCTACAACTCGTCAATCATGGATAATCGGAAAGCATGTGCAATATTGTGAGTACACTTGACCCTTTTTTGCTTTAACGCACTTTTGGGTGTAACATGTTTAACTGACAAAAATACACAAATCACACAAACATATTTATTCACTCAATCCGTCTTACATGCTATTTGTTATGCTTTGGTTTATGCTAGAATACATACATGCTACTTGTCATTAACTTAGCTAGCCCACCTTAACAATTATAGCGCTATAGGAGTAACACACCACCCAACGAGGTATTGTTAAGTTACATACTTTACGGTCTCGATTACTTCGGTATCGAGGGATGCACATTATTATACATAATGGTCTCGTCACTTCGATGGCGAGGGATGCTCATTATTCTTGTGGTCACTCGGGTTTGACTTTTAGTTATGCATGCTAGTTTAACCTTGTATACAAAATTGCCATGTTGGATTTGAGAACTTCTTTTATACTTATGCTATGTATCTAAAACTTGTGTACTCGCCAATACTTTCGTATTGAACTATACTTTAAAACACGTTGCAGGTTTATGATGATGTTGATGATGCATGGAACTTAGTAGGATGCCTAGAAACGCATTGTTAACTTTAATACTTGTTGTATTGTAATTCATTTGTTTCAGCTTGTTGTATTTCCTTTTTAAACGATGTAATTTGATTCTTTTAGCAATGAAATGAAATTTATCATTAAATACTTGTCACAATTTTAGCGTTATGTGTAATGAGCAATCTATTTCGTCTCACTCTGATGTTTCTGCCATCGATTTGGGTGTGACAGATTGGTTTCAGAGCCATAACTATAGGGAATTAGGAAAATTGGCATGCTTTTGACCTAGTCTATAGTTAAGCACTATACTCGACCATACATGATTTATGTGCTAATTTCTTGAACATCTTTTATTGTGCTCATACTTGTTTTACTATTCCATAACATACGCCGTTCCTAAGGCTACTTTACTCGATTATACTAAACTCGAAACACTCATATGGTACAAACGAGACGACTTCACTAAAATAGGCATGAAACCCAAAATTTAGTGAACGACTCTCAATCCACTTATTCTTTTTATACAAAATTCGCCATCAAGTTAGGAGTGAAATCCTCACCTTGATGGAGAATTTCCATTTAAATCTAGTGGAACCTCGTCAACGTGTCGGAATTAACTTTCTTGACCCGACGAGTACTAACCACACTTAGGGTACGATGTTGTCAAGTTAGGGGTGAAACCCGCATCTTGCTAACTAGTCCCACTCCTTGTTTTCAAAAAATCCCGCCAAGTCTCGAATTTTCGATTGATTTCGAACATGTAGAAACCGGAAAAGTGAATATCGTTAACCGAAATTTTGGCAAGAGTATTCCACCTATTAGGCCAAAGCATGTTTTCCCAAATTCAAGAGAACTTTCGAGCACTTTGGTTTAGTCAAAAGTTCTGTTTTGGAACAATCCATGTTTTAATCAAACCTCCATCAATCTTATGCTTAACGCTATACAACCTCTTCTTTTCAAAATTCAAATTATTTCCAAGATTTTTACACACATCATACTAAATCTTTTCATACACTTATATGCTATTCACATGCATGGTTTCAAAACGTCACCAACTAGATTTAAATTTCTCGTAATCTCAAAATGGAGACATATCATCAAGATAGGAGTGAATTCCTTACCATGATGATTAGCTCCGCTCCTCCCCTTCTCAAAAAATGGCCTCACCAGCGGGTTAGGGGTGATTCCCTTACCTCGGTGATCGTTACCAAATTTTCTTTTGAAAAGACCTTATTATGCAAACCACACGATCAAATTTTATGCCTAAATCGTTTATCATTTCGTCAAATCCTTACTTATGCAAAAGTTAAAAATTCATTGTTTTATCAATCGTATTCCCCACTCTACGATATATACGCAAAATTTCGTCATCATACCTTAAACGTTTTACACCCGATTTTCAAAACTTAATGAAATGCTACCTATCAACCTAATCGGTCTAATGAATCTCATGCTCATGAATTATATAATGAGGTTTTAACCTCCATGCTTGACATACATGATACTACATGATAATCTATTATGGGACTTAGTTTTAGGATGTTATTATTACTATAAAAACTATACGTATCTATATAAAACATGACTGAATTTGTGATGACAATCGAGTCATGATTGTTCGTCATAAACTTAGGCTAAGATATCTAAGATTGTAAGTTACTTGTTATGATCCCAATGGGCCGTTTTGGACCCATGAAACCACTTGATATGGTGTCACAAACGAGCTCTTAGAACTAGACATTACTTTGGTATACATACTTTTGATACTTAATTTCTAAATCCCGAATCTCATCACTTCCTAAACATCATGTAACCCTAACATTTAATCCTTATTCTCCTACAACTCGTCACTCACGGATAATCGGAAAGCATATGCAATATTGTGAGTACACTTGACCCTTTTTTTCTTTAACGCACTTTTGGGTGTAACATGTTTAACTGACAAAAATACTCAAATCACACAAACATATTTATTCACTCAGTCCGTCATACATGCTATTTGTTATGCTTTGGCTTATGCTAGAATACATACATGCTACTTGTCATTAACTTAGCTAGCCCACCTTAACAATTATAGCACTATAGGAGTAGCACACCACCCAACGAGGTATTGTTAAGTTACATACTTTACGGTCTCGATTACTTCGGTATCGAGGGATGCACATTATTATACATAACGGTCTCGTCACTTCGGTGGCGAGGGATGCTTTTTATTCTTGTGGACACTCGGGTTTGACTTTTAGTTATGCATGCTAGTTTAGGGTATACAAAATTGCCATGTTGGATTTGAGAACTTATTTTATACTTATGCTATGTATCTAAAACTTGTGTACTCGCCAATACTTTCGTATTGAACTATACTTTAAAACATGTTGCAGGTTTATGAGGATGTTGATGATGCATGGAACTTAGTAGGATGCCTAGAAACGCATTTTTAACTTTAATACTTGTTGCATTGTAATTAATTTGGTTCAACTTGTTGTATTTCCTTTTTAAACAATGTAATTTGATTCTTTTAGCAATTAAATGAAATTTATCATTAAATACTTGTCACTATTTTAGCGTTATGTGTAATGAGCAATCTATTTCGTCTCACTCCGAATTTTCCGCCATCAGTTGGGGAGTGACAGTGGCGGCAGCGGTGCAACGACGACGTCGGCTAGTGGAGGTACGACGACGACAGCGGGTGGCGGCGGCCGTCGGTGGTGGTTAATGGCGACAGAGGTGGCGGTGGGTGGCGGCGATGGTGGTGGCGTCGACGGTGGGGGTGCATGGCGGCGGCGAGTGGCGTTGGCGGCGGTGGGTGGCAACAGCGGAGTGTGGGTGGCGGTAGCGGTGGTGGCTATCGGGGTGACGACGGAGGCGGTGGCGGGTTGCGGGTGGCGGCGACGATGGCGTCGGTGGTGGGTGGTGGTGTTGTTGATGAATGGTGCAAGAGGGGATGAAATGAAAAAAAAAACATGCGGAGTGGATGGAATGATTTCGAGGGTGATTGCCTTATGGAATGGGTGATTTAGGCGATTTCATTCCACTGACCAACCAAACACATTTTTCTTCATTCCATCGTAATAATCCATTCCATTCCGCCTCTAATTCCTTCATACTAAACACTACCTAAGGGTATTTTGTATTTTAATATTCGTTTATATTTCATCTTTAAAAAGTACATATAACCACCTAATTGAATAAATCCGACAATTTTACATATCATAAATGTAATGCCATTAATATAATAATTGATCTTGTATTTGGTTTTTTATTATTGATTTATTATAGTGATGTGCATTGTTAATTAAAGAAAGTTATGAGGACATTTGAAAAAGAATATATATATATATATATATATATATATATATGTATATATATATATATATATATATGTATATATATATATGTATATATATAGGGAGCCGCTAGAATGAGAACCACCACGAGTTATGAGAACCACGAGAACCAAGTGCCACGGAGGGGCGTTGACCACGAAATTTTTTTTACACCTAGATCCGTATATTTTAAGACCGGGTGTAAAAAAAAAAATTCAAACGGCGCGCCCGAGGGGGTAGTTTTTTACACCCAAAGTTTGTAAAAAAAAAAGAAAAAAGAAAAAAAAAATTAAAAACACCAAACTTTGGGTGTAAAAAACTACCCCCTCGGGCGCGCCGTTTGAAAAAAAATTTTTACACCCGGTCTTAAAATATACGGATCTAGGTGTAAAAAAAATTTCGTGGTCAACGCCCCTCCGTGGCACTTGGTTCTCGTGGTTCTCATAACTCGTGGTGGTTCTCATTCTAGCGGCCCCCTATATATATATATGTATATAGGGTGAGGTTACTCCATAGAGTGTGTTTTTCCTACAAAGTGTAGGAAGTGTTTTGGACATTGGATGGGTGTTTTTAACGGTTGAGATCATCTTGGTGGCATTTTAGTAATATTATTGTTTTAAATAAGGATTGATTTAATTGATTGTGGGCAAAAAAGTCATTTGGCGTATTTTAAAAAAGGCAAGTAAGTGTCATTCCATAAAACCACTCTTTAAATTTTGGAAACTTCCTCTCTCTCTCTCTCTCTCTCTCTCTCTTTCTCTCTCCCCCTCTCTCTTCTAGTCTTCTATACTAAAAAACAAGATTCATGATTCATTTCTTCGTTCAAATTGTTCGTCGTGAAATCAAACCCTGATGTGTTTTATATTATGTAATTCAGACATTGGTGTGGTTTATGTGTGAGTGGTGTGTTTAATTGTGAAAAATGATAAAATACAATGTGAAGAAACCAGAAACTAATAAAACACAACGTTAAGAAATAATGAATGTGCTTAATGTTTAGAAATATGTGAGAGTTTGTCTTTAATTGTGAAAAATTTATAACACAATATGAAGAAACCATAAACTGATAAAACACAACGTCAAGAAATGTTTAATTTGTTTTACGTTTCGAACTTCGAATGATAGATTTTATGTTTTATTATGAAAACTGATATAACACAGTATGAAGAACAAGAAACTGATAACACACAATGTCAAGAAATAATTAATGTGTTTTACGTTTCGAACTTTGGATGAAACAATTATGGATATGAAGGATATGACTACCGATTTTGAATAGTTAATAGATATATATAGTTTCCATAAAAATAGCATTCATTGTTTAATAGATATATCTTCCAAAAATAAAATTAATTATTGAATTACCTTTATGCCCTTTAGTACAAAAACCCTAGATGCCACATGTCACTCTTAGAACTCTTCCTACACTTTTTAGAAAAAAGTAGACTTTGTAGGCAACTCTCACACCCTATATATATATGTGTGTGTGTGTGTGTGCGCGCGCATGATTTAGGGAAAACGCCTAAAAGTGTGAAAACGATGAGAACGCCCCTCATCCGTTGGATCAAAACAATCTATGGGTTAGATTAGCACGGTGGCATTTTCGTAAATAACGTCAATTGTATTACTTGGACGCGCTTCTTTAAGGGTAAAGGGGTCTTTATGCTCCTCTATTCTAAACGCCAAACTCATGAGTAAAACACCATTAAAATTCCCGCCTTAAACTACAAGCCATACACAACATCTTCGTCTAAATGCCATTATTATATATATCAAATGACAACACCACTTTGCTATAATGGTGTTGTCATTTTTTTCCTTTTCTTTTTATTTCTTTCTTTTTCTTTTAATGGTTTTTTTTTCTTTTTTAGTTTTACCCTTTAATTTTCAGCATTGACTCTTACAACCCTTTAACTTTCTAACTACTTTTTAATCGAGTTTTACGTCGTTATTTTTATTTACCTATCGATATAAACTTAGGTTGATTTACATTTCGACATTATTTTTTTTGTGTTTATTTACGATTTTGCCCCAGTATAAAATTCGTTTTAATATTTTTTTAGAAGACTGTGGTAGTGTTTTGTCTTAATTGGTTGGCTCGATTTAATTTTTATTCGTCATGTCATGCGGTAGTTTTTCCATCGTTTTAGTTTTTTTAGCAAAAGTATGGTAATATTTTGTTTTACTTTGTTTACTCAATGTAATTTTTTTTTTTTTTTGAGATCGTGTTATGAGTAGTATGTACAAGTAACTAAAACACAGACGTACATGCTATGAGAAAGAAATATTCGGCTTAATGCCCCGCAACGCAGGCTGGCAAAACCTAGTTAATATAAAACGCCAAACTTTGTGTTTAACTGATAAAGCTGAACAAATAGTAACTGAAACGACGGCAGCTTCATTACTAACATTTATTATAATAAATTCCTGCCTAAAATACGCGCCAAAAACATCTTATATAAACAACGTCTCAGACCTTCCATTGAATACACCAAAAACAAACGCCATATTTTACTAAATACCATTCAATTTAGAAACGCCAAAATGTTCAAAAACCACTGACTGCAAACGTCGTTTCTTGGAGATTCAATTTTGTTCTCAATAAAGTTTCACTTAATGGGGTGGACAACATTGTTGGACAACATTCTTAAGTAAGGATTAACAATGTTGTCCATCTTATTCAACAAAATATTATTGAGTTAATCATCACCAAATTAGAGGTTTAAGGTATTTTTATTTACTAAAAGGTATTCTTCTTTTTGGCATTTATCTGTGTGTCCGATCTTATATTGTTTAATTATGTAACTTCCAGTTCACATGTTATGCACAAAAAAATGGAAAAAAATGTGGGAAAAAATATAAAAAATGGTATATAAAAAATATAAAACGCCAAATGACAATATTTGTGTGTTCTGGAAAAAATAAAAAATACAAAAAAGCCAAACTACTCCTCACTTCCTCTTGAAGACCGTGTCGATTTTCGTTTAATTACGGGCTTCTGGCATGTCGATGCGTAGTGTCCGTAAGCTTTACAATTCTTACATTGTCTCTCTTTCGCCATGGGCTTCTCTTTTGTTTTTGTTTTTTTGATTGCTTCCTCCTGTTTGGATTTCAAATGCTTGCGAGATCCAGAACCTTTCGACTTATACCCAATAGGGACTCTTATCGGATTCTTGTCGTTTTGATATTGACATGTTATCTCCGCAAATCTATCCCTAGTACTAGGAGGAACAACGATGTACATATCTTGAACCTTCTTCATATAAGATTGAACATGATCCTTGTATATGGATAGTTCCTCCTTATTACCAGATAAACGGTTCAAAGTATACTCTGTTTCAAAAATAATTTCTCGCGTCATACTTTGCACATCGGGATCAAGCTCGGTCATAAATTCACGACTCGTTGAGTAATCGGAAAAGCAATTTGGTGAAGCCTCTTTACGCCATCTATTCAAAATCTACTGTTTTGGAAATTCCCTAATATCCAAACTTCTCAAAACATAAAATTTATGTCGACATAGCAAACCAAACTGCTCAAAATTCATGCATGAGCAAGTGTTGGTGCAATCAGATTTACGGCACATTACCTGAAAAACGCCAAAACCAATGTATGTATAAAACGTCATGCATACAATGTTTGTATAAAAGACCATCAAACAACAAACACAAAAACTCCATAAAAAATGTTTAAAAATATAATAAACGCCATATTCAGAAAACGCCAAAATAAAAATAACCAAAAAAGCCGTTGTTTACCTCGAATAAGGATGTACAAGGCTGCTGGAAATCATTTATGATGAACTTAACAGATCAGGCTAATCTTCGTAACGTTGATTTAAGCAATCCCCAATCACGATTAGCTCAGTTTGTACGTCACAAAAAAAATATTTTTTGTGTATATGTCAGCAGCTTGACCCTCCAACACTTTATAATTACTTTTCAACTAGGGGTGCTTTTATCGAGATTCATGACCATTTTTTCGATGAGTGTGATGATGTGCTTCTATTGTAGTTTCGTAATGAGTCTTGAACTCAACAAGAGTAGATTTTGAATTGCACACTTAACCAAAAAATGGTTCTCACTCTCCGACCTCGATGTCGTATGCATAAGGCCCGATAGTTCCTTCAATCTATAGTATGTAGGGATCCAAGATTCCCCAAGTGCAAAAATATCAGAAAGCCAGTCATTATCATCTAATTGAACTCTCCAATAACCTCTTCCCATCCTGATTCAAACTCTTCGGGTGTAAGAATATTCGTCCACACAACACCACAAATACGTTCTTTGAAATTGGTGGAATTGCATAGCCTAACACCAACCTATATATAACATGAAAACACCATGCAAATATATACATTAGAAACAAATAAACTATCATGAAAAACAGTTGTGAAGGAAAAAACACCATATATCTTATAACGCCAAACAAAAAAATAAAAAAATCAACCTTCAGGGAAAGTTTATGCATCACGTGCCACATGCATAACCGATGCCTCATTTCAACAAATACAACAGAAATAGCCTTCTTCATTGCTGGATCTTGGTCAATGACATCAACTTTTGGTTAAGAACCAACAACTTTTAGAAAAACTCTTAACAACCATATATATGTATCAGCAGTTTCTGATGCCAATAATATAGCACCAAATGTAACATTGCAGTGGTGATTGTCTATACCAGTGAACGGTACAAACACCATAGAGTATCTGCATATGAAAAAGCCATTGAGAAAATGAAACAAGAACAAAACCCCAATGCATGTAAACAGTGAAAACGCCAAAAAAACAGAAAAATAAAATTATAAATATTACTTGTTGAAATGATGCGTGGCATCAAACTAAATCACATCACCAAACACGTGGTAATTACGCTTGGATTGATCATCACACCAAAAAAGTCCCTTCAAACGATTCTCTTCGTCTGTAAAGTAATCGTATGAGAAATTAGGGTGAGACTGTTTCTTTCATCCAAATGTCTCACAACCATCTCAGTGTCATATTTCCCTGTAAACAAGTTAATTTGCCTCTTGTAGTTCTTAAATCAACTTTACTTGCACCAACGTCTTCAAAACCACCAAAACAAGTCTTCAGAACATTAAACGCCTTAACCGGACCCAAATTCAACTTAGACATGCTATGTATAACATGCTTCAGGAGCTGAGTGAGGTGTCATTCAGATGGAAGAAAATGCTTATCAGGATGTTCAACAAAATCATGTTTGTGCTCCTCAACAAACTTATAGACCTTCCATGATCCAGTCTCAAATATTACACATAACAGTGGTCCTCAATCAGTCCTCTTTGAAAAGTTGGATCGCACAATCTGTTCCTTTTTATTCGGATCCAACGTATCAACCTTCTTGTTCTTATATACCCCAGATCTCATACACATGTAATACTTAATATGTTTTTCTCCTTTCGCGTTTATCTTTTCAGTCCCTTTCTTGACAGAAAAACTACAAGCCGTAGCATACCTAACATACATTGAATAACAATTAGTCTGGCCCACTGTTTTGGATTGGGGCCCACTATTCAGAATCTGGGTCCCACCATCTCGGATAAAGGAATTCAAATTTATCCAGCCCATGATCTCGGATATGTCTCGGATCACTATTCCAAGATGGGCCTGGCCCATGAACCACATGCCCAATCTGAAATGCCTATAAATAGTGTCATTTTGATTCGAGACACACATCTCGTACTATTTTCATACCCTAGCATCCCGGATTATCTCGGCCTGCCTCTCTCTCTCTCAGACTACCATCTCGAATAAAAGGTTTGGACGATACCTATGCATCTCGGATGGATCTTGGATAAACTTTGATGATCAACATGCATCTCGGATGTGTCTCGGATCAACCATTATGCATTTCGGATAATCCACAAGATTATCCGAAATCTAACATTTCCATCCGAGATGTCAGACTATCTCGGACGACTGACAAGGTTCATCCTAAACAGTGCCAAAGGTTCATCCGAATGCAGTTGAAACCGTAAATTTGACCCTTGACCATTTCAAGTTGTATTTGACCCTTTTGACCTTGACCTTCGATTGACCTGTTAAGTTATGTTGAATTGTTGACTCGTTAACTTTTCAACTAAAGTTAACTTTCGTCAAATATACTTAACATAGTAAATTTTGTGCAGAAAATGATGCACGTAATGGCATATCAACGTCAGCTAGAAGTTGACCTTTTTCCTAATCAAGCCGGATATCTTTCAGACCCTCCTGTAGAATACTTTGATTTGTTCAATTCTTTGATCTTCTGCCTCAACGACTGTAGAATAACTCACGCCTTGAAGACGAATCCAATTATTTGCCGTGACTGCATCAAGGACTTTTGGCTATCAGCCAAAGTCAACAGAAGAGGTGCGAATGGTGTAGGATCTATTGAAGTTAAGGTACAGAAAAAGGAAATCATCATTACAGAATCTATAGTTCATGAAGTTTTAAGTTTGGAGATCAGCCAAATCATCCTACTTCATTTGAACTTGATAGAGTTGTGAGAGCATTACGTAGAATGAGCTACGAGGGAGATTATCCTACGGTACTCAAGAAGCTATTCCCGCCATACTGGAGACTACTTGTACACATTTTCCTACAGTACATTACGGAAAACAGGGGCGAACTTGATCAACTAAATCAAATTCAAGCATCTGCTTTAGTCGCGCTTGTGAATAACTAGGATTACAACTTTTCAGCTTATATATTTGATAACATGAAGAAGATGTTAGAAAATCCAAAGATAAAGTTCTTCATGTTATATCTCAGGTTCATCCAGATGATTCTTGATGCCAAACACCTAGAGCTGGTCAAGAGCACGAACCATTTAAACTTGAAGCCCATGGGTCTAGGATGTTTTGAAAATGCGCAAAGAACGAGAAGCAAAGAGACATAAATTCATTGGAAGGATTGCATTGGAGATAGTATGACAACTCAGGAGTAGGTTCTGAATGTAAAAGTGTTGGTTCGAACAAGGTTAGTCGACCGGATGGTTATCCGCACGGATAACACCTATCCGCACGGATAACACCTATCTGTACGGAACACCTATTCGCACGGATAGCTATCCGCACGAACAACACTTAGTAGTTTCCTGAGGATGTCTATATATATCTGATCCGGGCAACTGTTTTAGAACTTTTGACTCGCACGGATACGTCTGTATTTCTACCGGACCTGTGTACTTTCAGAACATTGAATAGAAAGAACAGACAAGTGATTAAACGTTGAATTCTATGTTGAACAAATCTGTGATTCGTCATAATGGATTCCGCACATTAGACGAAGTCGATTCATCTTGTTCCTTACGATCAGATCATGTGCAACAGGACCAACAAGTGGTATCAGAGCATCCAGGGAGCTGAATCGAGATCAACGACACTGAATTCACCGGAATTCGAGCCTCTTTTGCCGATTTGAGTCAAATTTCACCGGAAATTTGACACATTTCTTCTACTTCTACTCATTTCTTGCATTAGTTCTTCGTTTGTCACCATAAAATCAGAAAAACTTAAAATTGAACAAGAATCTACGGTTAAAATTTGATAAAATCGATATCATTTGATTCGCAATCATTCAAAGTATAATCCTACTAAGTTTCATAATCAGATTCAACCTAAAACTAGATCAAATTCATCAAAAACCATGTTTAGCTGTTCATATCTGCTGACGACATCCACTCGCTCGGACAGCTGTCCGAACGGATTGGATTAGTTAGTAACTTCTTGTTGATTGCTGACAATTTGCTGACATCATCATTATTACTCGCACGGATTACAATCCGTGCGGATAACCTGAAAAGTCAAAGTCAAAGTATGTCACTTGTACGAACGACAATCCGAGCGGATCATTGTCCGTGCGGATAGCTATCCGTGCGGATAACTTTTGTGACTTGTTCGGATTGCTACTCGAACGGATCACCATCTGTTTCAACTGTTGTTGTTTCAAATTTTTAGAACTTGTAAAAATTGTCTAAGTGTTTGAAAATTGTTTCAGGTACTTAAAAATGGAAGAATTCATGAATCCCTTCAGTGATATGTATGCTTTCGCGGGTAACTCTGGAGACGATACTTCCAACCATACAAATGATAACACTCTGAACCCGAAGAAAACTCTGTCCGATGCCTTAAGCGTTGAAAGTGCATATGGTACATATAACAAACCACCAAAGTTAATGGCGATCGAAGAATATAATCGGTGGGCAAAAAGATTTGATGAGTGGCTGAAAGCATTCGCGTATCCGAGCTGGAAAAGCTTAAAGAACGGTTTCAACAATGGTAGACAAGATTGTGAGATTCTGACAGAGACTGAAGATATAGAAAACTTTGTCGCTGAACAAAAGTGCGTCGCATTGATTCATCAGTCCGTAAGAGACGACATTATTTCACTAATTGAATACACAAACGCAAAAGATCTATGGGAAAAGTTAAAAGTAAAGTGTGTAGGGAGTGCTGAAATAGTGAAAAACAAAAAGAAACTGTTGAGAAAAGAGTTTGATTTATTTGGTTGTTTAAAAAATGAATCAGTTTGTAAGATGATTGAGAGGTTTGGGCACTTGAAGTTGGAATTGGCGAGACATGGAATTATCTATTCTCAAGAGGAGTTAGTCGACAAATTGTTCGATTCGTTGCCAGATGAGATGGATTGGCAGTACTATGCCTTGATGTTGAAGAATACGATCAAATCTGAGGATCTTACTGTTGATTTGCTGATTGAAAGACTAGATAGTCACGAGTTGGAGATAAAGAAAACACACAAAGTAAATCATCCGTCATATCAACAAAATATGGAGTTGTACTATCCAAAGAGTATGATTCCCAAGAATGTTTCTCCAAAGACAGCTTTTTCTGCTGAAAATTCAAACACATCAAGTAAAGAAAGTTCAAGTTCAAACAGTGGTTTTCATGGAGGATTTTCATCCAATGCTCCAAGCCAGGGATCATCTTCAAATTCTTCAAGTCAACAACAATCTATCCCAAAGAACGTGTTTCAATGCAACATTGCTGTGGATTTAAAAAATGGTCAAAATTTCAGTGAAGAATCCGCAAAGCAGCAGATGGTTTTCTTAGCTTCAGTGCTAGAGTCGTATGAAAGCCTTGTAGCTGGAAAGATAGGCAACACCAACCTAACAAAAGAAGACTACGATCAGATTGATCCTGAGGAGATGGAATTGATCGACATAAGGTGGTGTATGGCCAGTGCAGTTCGTCGGGCACAGCGCTTTATGGAGATTACTGGAAGAAAGTCTATTGGTGGACCATCTACCAAGTTAGGCTTTGACAAGTCAAAGGTGACCTGTTTCAAATGTAAACAGAAAGGTCATTTCAAAAGAGAGTGTCGGAATGCTTATGCTGATGATTCTGATAACCCGTTCAAAGAAGATTACTACAAGAGAGCGATTTATCATCAAAATAAATCAGAGCCGCCCAGAATGAAGCAGCTTGAGGACACCCCCAAAGAAAAATCTAGAGCTCTTGTTGTGATTCATGATGATGAAGGTTATGATTGGAGAGAATTATTACCAGAGGAAGATGCGGTGGGTTATGCATTTGTGGCGAAGATTGTTCCTTTTAAAGACAATAGAACTGAAGAAGAAAAGTTCATCAACCGAAGAATGAAAGCACAAACCAGGATGAGTAAAATCTATAACACATACAAAGAAGCTAAACGAGCAAAGAGATGGGATGCCGACAGAGAATGTTATCTTGATCCACAAGGAAACATTGCAGTTGACCCAGATTCCATTAGTGTTGATGCACTCATCCAGCAATTTGCCGAAGAAGAAGAAGCCAGACAAAGAGAATGGTGGGGAGGTAGTGAAGAGAAAGTAGTAGAGAAAGAAGAAAAAGTCAAAGAAGCAGAACAGAAGTCACAGTCAAAGAAAATTGATGATGGGATCATTGATACATCACAAGAATTAACGGCTGAAAACTTGAGGAAGATGGCTGAAAAAGTTCTTGCTGCAAAAGAACTTGAGGTAGTTTCTAGTTCTGGAACTAAGTCCAAAAACAAGGTCAGTTCAAATGATACACATGAGCCAGGTAAGAAAGTTAAATCTGAAAATGACTGCAAAAGTTGCATGAAAGAGTGCAAAGTTTGTAGTACAGTCACTTACCTCAACGGTAAGAAGGTTGAAGAACTGACTGGTAGAGTCAAGAGTGTTGAAGATGAAATCTTAAACCGTGAAAAAATGCTGAAAGCTTCGAATGATAGATCAAAAGAATTAACTGAGAAAATTGAAAATGATAAAAATGACATAGAAAGAATAAGGAAAGAAAACGAAAAGTTGATTCTTGAAAATCGTAAAATTTTTGAAAATTTTGAGAAGCTAAAGCGAACGGTTAAAGATTCTGATGAAAGAAATGGTAAAACAACCAAAGAAAATCTTCAACTATCAGGGGTTCTTAGGGTAAAAGAAGAGTTAATCAACCAACAACTAGATGAGATTGCGAAATTAAAGCTTCAGTTTGAAGAAGCTAAGATTGAGAATGAGCGTATTAATTTGAAACTGAACAGTTACAACTCTGCAAGCTTTGTTTTGCAACACATTGTTCCCAAACCCATTGGGAAAAACAAAGCTGGCGAAGATGTTTACTGTGATGGAACTGGGGTCGGGT
This sequence comes from Helianthus tuberosus, assembly GCA_030545235.1. Classification (NCBI taxonomy): domain Eukaryota; kingdom Viridiplantae; phylum Streptophyta; class Magnoliopsida; order Asterales; family Asteraceae; genus Helianthus; species Helianthus tuberosus. The sequence continues at coordinate 132,554,861 of CM060353.1, read as the reverse complement.
TTCATCAAGTTCCGCCACCAGTTCTAAACAATTTTTCAAAGAAGCAATCAGGGTTGGTTAATGATGAAGTTGAATTAAATGAGATAAATCTTCCAGAGTCAATTGATGTGACATTTTCTTCATCATCATCCGATGATAGTGTTCAAACTAAGATTGTTAAAGGCATGGCTGAAAGTGTTTTGGATAGTGATTCAGCTGAGGATGAAGAATGTTTTCTGAACAATTACATTCCGAAACCAAAATCTAAAAACAACTTAGATGATGAACCGGGTCTTGTGATGTACAGGATGGCTGGTTCTGATAAGTTGTATTCAGACTTTGAGTTTCCTCTGGAGAATGTTAATGTGAACAAATTGAAAAATGTTTTCAAATTGGTTGAAATTGATTTGTCTGAAGTAGAAGGTTTGAATCAGACAAAGAAGCAAATGAATTTTGAGAAAGATAAAGCTTACTATAAGAAACCTGTTGTTCCACCACGTTTCTCTAACAACAACCGAAATAAATGGTCGGGTGGATATCAGGGTGGTAAGAATTATCAGAAAAAGAATGTTCAGAACAAGAGATTTAGAGAGAAAAAGGTGTTTGTGAATGGTTCAAGTTCACTTTCTGATGAGGAATCTGAATTTTTTTTCAAAATCAAACAAAGAGTTCTTTGAAAAGAAGGCCTCACAACCTCAGTCTGAAGGCACAAGTAGGGTAGTTGACACCCGAACATGCTTCAAATGCAATCAAGTTGGACATATTGCACGTAAGTGTACCAACCTGAAGCCTAAGACTGAAGTTGTGATTAATTCAAGCAAGAAAGATGTTGTGAAGGGAAAAGCTCCATTGGTTGTTGAGAAAAAGTTTTCAAAAAATGATAACTCCAAGATTAAAACTGAACCTGTTAAGAATTTGGTAACTAACTAAAAATGACAAATTTTACAAACGGGTTGCATCACCTTAACAAACATGGAAGCCTAAAACTGATGACAAGAAAGAAAATTCTCCAAAACCAAAGGTGTCTGAGACTAAAAAATCATCATCCTCAACCAAGAAGATGTATGTACCTTTGGATTTATATGAGAAACAAAAATCGACTTCTGAAAAGAAGTATGTGGTGAAGAAAGACCAACCATCTGGTCAACCTCAAAAAGACGAATTTTTCTTATTCAAAGAGGTTGAAGTTGGGTCTGCTAAAAGCTTAAAAATGAATGATAAAAACTTTCCGCCACTTTACACTACAAAAACTCACATTAATGTCAAGTTACCCGAGTCAAAAGAGGCTTGGGTAGCATCAAAATCTCATTAAATGTTTTTGATATGTGCAGGAGCTTCCTAGATCCGTTTCACTTTGGATTATGGATAGTGGAGCTTCTCGGCACATGACAGGAAAGACAGCGCTGCTGTATGATGTTAGAAATTTCAATGGAGGTCATGTAGGTTTCGCAGGTAACCAAGGTGGTAGAATTGTTGGTGAAGGAACGTTATCCAATGGGATTGTTACGTTTGAAAGAGTTAACTACATTGCTGAGCTGGAAAATAATCTGCTAAGTATCTCACAGATTTGTGATAGGATGTATACAACTCACTTCACAGATAAAGAATGTTTGATATTGAAGCCAGGATTTGTTATCCCTGAAGAATGGATTATTATGAGGGCTCCAAGAGTAAATGATCTGTATGTATTGGACATGAGTGTAGCAACTACAACAACAGGTCATGCTCATTGTTTTGTGTCTAGAGCAACAGAAAAAGAATCACAGTTGTGGCATCGCAAAATGGGTCATATTCATCTACGAAAAATGAATCATCTGGTGCATAATGATTTAGTTCTGGGCGTTCACATTAAAGGTTTTCATCTGGAAGGGGAGTGCATTAGCTGCATCAAAGGAAAGCAGAAGAAAAAGTCACACCCTAAAAAGCAAGTCAATTCAGTCTCAAGACCTCTGGAGAGACTTCACATGGATTTGTTTGGTCCTGTGAATGTCAAAAGTATTACAGGAGAACTTTACTGTCTTGTGGTTACTGATGATTATTCCATATTTTCGTGGGTATTGTTCTTGAAGTCTAAAGATGAAACTTTCAAAAGTTTGATGGGGTTGTTTAGAAATATTTTAAAATTTGTACCAAGCTCATATCAGAAGAATCAAAAGTGACAACGGTACAGAGTTCAAGAACAACCAAATGGAAGAATTTTGTGACGAGAAAGGAATATTACATGAATTTAGTGCTCCTTATACTCCACAACAAAATGGAGTAGCAGAACGAAAGAACAGGACACTAATCGAAACGGCCAGAACAATGCTTGTTGATTCAAAGTTACCAATCAACTTCTGGGCTGAAGCTGTGTCAGCTGCTTGTTATACTCTCAACCGGGTTCTCACAGTAAAGAAATTCAACAAGACGTGTTTTGAGCTGATAAATCTCCACAAACCCAACCTGAAGTATCTGGAACCGTTTGGGTCTCCCTGCATAGTTTTAGAGCCTTTTGGGAAGTTTGGTCCAAAGAGCATAGAAGGAATCTTCGTGGGTTATTCTAGTCCACAAAAATGTGTCTTTGTTCCAAGTTTAAAGCGGATAATTGAAGCATACAATGTTGAATGTCAGGGTCATACAATGCCACCGCAGAATCCCGCCGACTCATGGCGTTTCAATTATGATACTTTGTGGGATTCCTTCAACATGGAGGAAGAACCAGAGTTCTTTGACGAGTTGGATATTCTAAGAGAGTATGAAGATTCAGATGAAAGATTCCCAGCAGAAATGTATCGAAAACGAAAAACTTCAAATGATAATGAAGCAGGTCCAAGCAATGCTGGAGAACATGACGATGTTCAACAAAATGAAGTTGCTCGGGATAATCAGACGGTAGAGAATGATAATCAAGAATCTGAAAACAGACCAATATTTGATTGTGATGGTTCAGACTCTGAGGGGGAGCTAATCCAGTTTTCAAATCAAACTATTCCAGTCAGTGAACAAGTTGCAAATCAAAACGTCACAAATTTGGAAGGTGAGGTTGATGTTTCAGGCGAGGTAATGCCAAGAACTCTGTCATATCATCCTGAAGAGCTAATCATTGGAGAGCTGCAATCAGGAGTTCGAACCAGAAGACAAATCGACCAAGGACTTACGTGTTTTTATTCAAAAGTTGCTCCATTACAGACTAATTTCTCATTAAGTTGCTTTATCTCGCAGGTTGAACCAAGAACTTACAAAGAGGCGCTTACTGAAGATTCTTGGGTAAATGCAATGCAGGAGGAGTTAAGCCAATTTGAGAAGTTAGGTGTGTGGAAGCTAGTGGATTTGCCTGATGGACACCGGAAGATCAATACCAAATGGGTGTTTAAATGCAAGAGGGATGATCGAGGAGTTATTATTCGAAACAAAGCTTGACTCGTTGTACAAGGCTTCAGTCAGCAGGAGGGGATAGATTTCACTGAAGTATATGCCCCTGTTGCAAGACTTGAAGCAATTAGAATCTTCCTAGCATTTGCATCATGGAAAGGATTTAAAGTTTTTCAGCTAGATGTGAAGTCGGCGTTTCTCTATGGCAAGGTGAAAAAGGAGGTATATGTCGGACAGCCACCGGGCTTCACCGACCCAATTCACAAAGATAAAGTTTATCTCTTGGATAAGGCGTTATACGGCTTACATCAGGCCCCGAGAGCCTGGTATGAAACCTTGTCTCAACATTTGTTAGCAAACAACTTCATCCGAGGAAAGATAGACGCCACTCTGTTCACAAAAGAAGTCGACGGGCATCTTCTGATAGTCCAAATTTACGTGGACGACATAATTTTCGGGTCTACAAATGAACAACTCTGCAAAGATTTTGAAAAAGTAATGAAGCAGAAGTTTGAAATGTCATCAATGGGTGAGATGAAGTTCTTCTTGGGACTTCAAGTTGATCAACTTCCCGAGGGAACTTTCATACATCAAACGAAATACGTTCATGATGTTCTGGAGAAATTCGGGATGTCAGGAATGTCACCTATGTCCACCCCATTAGCGACGAATCATGAGATAAACCCTGATCTCACCGGAGAGAAGGTAGATGAAACATTGTATCGCTCCATGATCGGTTCGTTAATGTACTTGACGGCATCAAGACCGGATATTATGTATCCAACCTGCCTCGCAGCTCGATTTCAGTCAAATCCTAGAGCTTCACATATGGTAATTGTGAAACGGATTCTACACTACCTGAAAGGAACTCCATCTCTGGGGTTGTGGTATCCAAAAGTCGGAGATTTCACGCTCGAAGGATATTCTGATTCTGATTTCGGATGCTGCAAAGTGAACGCTAAATCAACAACAGCGGGGGTGCCAGTTTTTAGGACCACGATTGGTCACCTGGCAATGCAAGAAGCAGACCTCTGTCGATTTATCCACTTGTGAAGCTGAATATGTATCTGCTAGCAGCTGCTGCTCTCAGATTTTGTGGATCCAGCAACAGATGCGAGACTACGGTTTGCAATTTCTTAACTCCCCTATCTTTGTTGATAATGAGGCAGCCATAAACATAACAAAAAATCATGTTCATCACGCTAAAACAAAACACATTGAAATTCGTCATCACTTCACCCGAGACTGTTTCGAGAAGAAGTTGATGCGAATAGAGAAAATCCACACCGATGAACAAAAAGCTGACTTACATACCAAAGCATTTGACAAAACACGTTTTCAATATCTTTTGAAACTAAATGGTATGAAGTTACTATCGGATGCGGAGGAAATCGTTGGCGTTGATGAAGGTACCACTGTAGATGATGTTGAAAAGCAATCTGCAATGGTTTGTCGAATTTTTACTTGTTTTGGTCTTTAGGGGGAGATAGTAGTTTTAATTTCAAAAAATACAAAAACAATAGTAGTTTTAATTTCAGAAAATACAAAAACAATAAAAATTTTGAAAATCCAAAAACATTAGAAAAATTCATAAACCCAAAAACATGATAAAAATTCAAAAAGAGTTTGTGTAAAAAGGGAATATGATAGTACATCAGCTAGACGGTTACAGTACGCTAAAGAAATGGAAAGTTTAAATGAGTTAAACAGTCTCACTGATGATGTGCCGATAGGTTTTTACACATTTAGTAGGTTTGTTCGGGATATAAACCTAAAATCTTTACTTGCTTATTTCGTGGGGAACACTACTTGGATATATAGGTAACTCCTGAAATCTCGTTTGAAAGACCCCTCTTTCTGATATACTAGGTCTTTATACTCAGTGATATCTGGGGTATTATTCCAGGACTTCTGCTGAACGGTAGTTCTGACCTAGTCCCCGAATAATACTTTCTGCATATGCTTGAAACACAGCATCACCCTCAGCATATATGATAAGACAATAAAATTGCTTAGCAATGCTGTTGTAAAAAAGATCCTCTAAAGGGGACACACCCAAAAGTTGAGTCATGATCTCTCTGCTGAACGGTAGTTCTGACCTGAGCTCTCATGATTTTTCATAATTTATTAACCCCTTACAGATATCATTTGTGTTATACTCACGTGTAAGACTGAATATTGGGATCTGGATACGGGAGTATATTCAAGAGGTGGGACACATGTATAAGTTTAAGTCTCTAAAACACTTAATTCGTATCCTGAACAGATTGAAATTTGTGTGAGAATTTAAAAAGGATCAGTATATCGACAATCTAAGTGAATTGTTTAATTCTGAATATGTAATGTAAAGCTTAACGGTATTTGTAATTTGTCGGCAGCTGATATGATTCCCTAACACGCTCACCAAAAATATGTTTGTAAATAGTTTACTTTTACTGCATTTTAGTTCTGTATTTCATTTCTAGTTTAGAAGCTTTATTAAAAATCCAAAAAGTTTTTTTCACTTCTGCTTTATTTTTGACAAACCAAAGTGGAGAGTTGATCTTCGGATTCGAAAGTTGAAAGCAGATGCAGGAAGTTTCTGGGCTGGAAGATGAGTTTGGAGCTAATCATGACTAATCTGTAATTAAAAAGTCAAAAACAAGTTCATTAAGTTGACACTTGTAATTTTCAGAAATATGATTGAACAAAAAGTTCAAAAGTCAGTATGTTTTGCTTCAGGTCAACCAAGGTCATTAAGTTGGACATGGTCGACAAATTAAGTACCTAGTGTCATTAATTTGGACCGAGATACTTATGTGGATTTCTAAAATCTGATAAAATTTGAGAAAAGTCAAAAGGTCAAAAAGTCAAAGTTTTTCGTAGAAAAGAAAATGTGTGCCTCATTCGATTGAGAATCCGGACGGATAGCAATCCGCACGGATGGCAATCCGCACGGATGACATTTCGGGTCTTGTGATACTATATATAGAGGGTTAAAGAGTTAGTCAATGTTACTCGCCCGGACAAAACTCTTTCTCTCTCACACACACTTCGACTTTCTGATTATTCTCCTTGGATTTCTTTGCACGGATCTTTGTTTTCGTTGGTTTGCACAACATTAACAATGGCAAAGGTATGTTTCTTTAGCTCAAATTTGTTATAAATCGCTGTTTGATAACAGTTTTTAGTGTATCGTTTCTATTGGAGCTTTTGGCTTAGATCTAGATTGTGTTAGTCAGTTTTGATGAGAAATAATCATAGGGTTTTGATCGGAATGTTCAGATCTATAGTTTTACCGGTTTGATTTTTGTTATAACATGCTTAAATCTTGCAGATCTGATGATTAGACGGTATGAGCGTCGGTTAAGTTTTTGAGAAATTAAACTGTGTTTAGGATGTTTTAGATAACATTGAACATAGGGTTTTGATCGCGTTGTTATTCTCTGTGTAGATCTATGTTCAATTTTAGGATTTGCCTTAGAAAATTTTGGTGTTTATAGATTGTTCTTCATCAGTGGTTTAATACAGTTTACATTCCGTGCGGATGTCAATCCGAACGGATTACCATCCGTTTCAGTGCTTGTTTCTTGTAAATTTGTACTTACACTGTTCATGGCCCGGATTACTATCCGTGCGGATACCAAATTTAAAATTGAATCGGATGACAATCCGAACGGATTACTATCCGCGTGGCCAACATGTTTTTAATAACAATGTCCTTCTCATGATTATAGAGAATCCGTTCGGATGACAATCCGCACGGATGACCATTCATGTTATTCAAATGAAAATCCGAACGGATGATCATCAGGTCGGATATCCATCCGTATCTCTACACAAATTAGAGAAAGCTTTTCAGTGTTAGAATATTTTTGAGATTTCAAAGATTTTTTCTTAAATAAATCAAATATTTCTGCAGGACTGGGATAAATCTCAAAATATTTACTGTCTGTTGGATAAAGAGTTTACTGAAAATACAGTGATTCAAGATATTGCGAAATTTTTTAGAGAAAGCAGAATCTCTAAGGCTTTAACAGATAAAACTGTAGCATTTGAATCTCATGTTAGACGATTTTGGAATGCTGCGAGATAGGAAGAGAGTGATAAAACAATTTATTCTGCTGTATCAAAGAAGGATGAGAAAGGAAAGGATATAGATTTGGAGATGAAAGTAACAGTTAGTGATGTAAGAAAGGTATTGGATTTAGGAGATGCTGATAGTGACCCAACCATTATTTCTGAGCGACTTGTAAAAGGGTTGTGGTGTAGAATGGGTTTTGCTGGAAGTGTGAATGGAAGGATGCTGAAAACGAGTTTCAGTCACGCTTACAAATTCATGGTTCATTGTGTTATTCATGCGCTGTCACATAGAAAGGGTGGATATGATGAAACTTCGGATTATATCATGAATATCATCGCTTGTCTTTTCTTTTACAGACCTTACAATATCTCCCAGGTGATTTTTGATTATATGACGGAGAATGCGAGGGAAGGAAGCAAGAGGTACATCATGTATCCTCGGTTTGTTCAAATGTTGATAGATTATCAGTTTAAAAATCTAGAAAAGAGAAATGATGATATTTTGGGTTTGAAGCATATGTCAGCAGACACAATCAGTAGAATGATCAAGAATCCAAATCCAGGAGCAAAAAGAATGATTTGCAGAATTTCTAATCCAAACTATGTAGCTCCAGAAAATGATGCATGGAGACACGAAAAAAGTGATTCTGACAATGAAGATGATAGGATGAGCTTGTTTGTTAAGAAAGATACTAGATGGTGGTGTATCAAGGATGGGAAGAGAAAGAGAACACCAAAGACATCCCCAACAGTTGTTATTACAAAAGAAACAGTTTCAAAAACTGTGATCAAGGGTACAGTGATAGGGGGAGTGATAAAAGAAGTTAGGATATTATATTGTTATACTATTCTAATAATAATCTCAATGTCTATTTTTGCAGAACCACAATTGAGAGATGATGTTGTTTTGGAACCTTCAGCAGTAATCCAAGAAGGAGCTGATTTGCTGAAACAAACACTTGAAGACTATCTAAAAAGAAACGAAGATGAAGCTGCTAATTTGGATCAAGGTTCAAGTGCTCGAGCTGAAGAAGCCAAAGGAAAGGATCAAGAAGGTGTTGCTCAAGATATATCAAGTGATGATGATTCTGAAGCCTCTATATCAGAATCTGAACTTGATCCAACCACTCTTGGTAGAGGAAAAACTCAATTAAAGAAAAAGCCTTCAAAGAAGCAGAAAGGGTCAGATGAAGAAGATTCTACTTATGATCCTGCCAATCCAAAGAAACAAATCAGAAAGAGAAAAGCAGTTCTAGCTGGATTCATTCCGAGAAGTGTACGTGCTAGAAAAGGTGAAGCTCAAGTTCAAAAAGAACAAGGTGGTAAAGATACACAGCATGTTGAATCATCCAAACCTCAAGAAACAGAAGCTGAAAAGAAGGCCAGTCACGATGACTATGTTGAAGTAACTGAGGGTGGAGTCTTTTCTTCAGATTTTCCGCCAATTCCAGAAAATATTAAGATTCCAGAATCCTCACGTCCAAAAGCTACAGATGATTTGTTTTGGCAATCTTCCACCTGCAACTGGAATTTATAGTGAAGATATTCCAGAAGATGATTTTGGCATGTTCAATAATGAAGCCGTAAAAGAATTGCTGAAGAAAGTTGCTACTCTTGAAAAGGAAAAAGTAAAGGCTGAAGAAGAACGAGATATCTTATTGAAGCAAGTAAATAAGTTAATGAAAGCTCATGATCAAATTAGAATGGTGCTAATCAATCATGAAGATGCCATGAAGAAAGTGAAGGATGATGGTGATAATAATTCTAAAGTGATTGAAGTTCTAATGGCAGAAATTTCTTCATTAAATGAGAAGACAAAGAATCTTCAGGATGTGAATCAAACGCTCAATCAGCTTCTTAGTGAAATGAGTGAAGCTACATCTAATTAATTGAAGGCAATAAAGTTGGAAATGGAAGCTATGAAAGCAGATAAAGTGGTGAAAGATGAACAACTTCGAATGTTATACTCTGTTATGGAAAGTCATCTGAAAATGGATGTTCATGCTGCATTCAACGAGATTGAAGTAAGAAGAGTTGAGGAAAGAAGACTTGAAAGAGAAAGAAGACTAGCTGAAGATTCAATTCAAAAGAACAAAAGTGTTGTTGAAGATATTCAGGAAGCTGGTGGTTCTTCAAGACAAATTGATGTTGAAATGATTGATGCTGAAATTGTCCAAGAACAAGTTGATGAAGGTATTCAAGAACAAGAACAAGATGAACATGGTCAAGACTACATGTTAGTTGGTGAGTCTTCTCTATTCATTGATTCTGATGAAGTTATTCGAAGAGTTGCTGCAATTCAAAAGAAGAGAAAGGCCAAAGAAGTGTTGCTACTAGAATGGAAGAAGCAGCAATTTGTACTTGTTGGTGATGCTTCTACAGTGCCTTACAACATAAAAGAAGCTGTTCGCAGAATGAAAATTATGAGAAAGAAAAAAGAAGCAAAGAAGGTACGTGGAGAAGAAGTTAGTGATTCTGATGTTGACATTCTTGATGAAGATGAAGAGAATGAAGAAGATAATGATGATGAAGACGAGTCTGTTCAAAAAGATGATGATAAGAAAGATGATAATGATGATAAGAAAAATGATGATGATGATCAAGGTGCTTCGGGATTGCTGGTTAAGAATCCTATTGTCGAACAGAAAATTGAGGAGTTTCTGAATGATCAAATCAATGAACAAGAAGATGATGATCAGCAAGAAACTTCTACATCTGGAAAACAGCACGTAGATCAGGTATTCCTCACGAATCCTACTGTCATTTACTTACATGATAAACATGAGGAAGTGATTGAGGTTAGGAGATCAAGAGAAGAGATGTTGGAAGAGTTGGGATTAGAAGTAGGGAAATTTAAATTCGATATTGAAGATGAGATTCCTCAGTCTTCTGAAGATATATTTGAATTAAGATATGCTTTTGAAGCCGATCATTACAATGACGTAATTGTTGAAGATGCTTCAGATTCATCTGATGAGGAAACTGATTTCCACTATTCGGGAGTTGATGCGACGCTTCCATCATTTGCTGAAATGTTCAAAGATAGAAATGAAGAGGAGATCAGGAGAAAGATTGTAGAAAAAGTATCTACTGAAGGTATTCCTGAAACCATTCCCATAGAAAATCTTGTTGAAGAAAGGAAGAAATGGTACAAAGTCATGCCAAAGGAGAGAAAGAAACTTAGGGCACTTCAATTCTTCACACACAACAAAGATCTTTCTTGGGGTGACATTCTTTCTTGGGGCTATTTGGAAGATTTACAAGTCTATGCAATCAGACGAGAACAGGGAGTACAGTACTTTGAGTTTTTGGCTGATATCAAAACTCTTCCATGGTGGGACATAGATGAATTGGTTAAAACAAAGAACATTAAAGAATTCTACTATGGATTGGATGTGAAGCAACATGATCAACATTTATGGAACTATGTGAAGCTACAAGCTAAGCAAAGGTATCCTGATTGGAAACCACATTTCCCAGATCAAATTGTCAGAATCTTAGAAAATGGTGAAAAAGATATTACTCTGGATATCAAGCCTCCTCGTTGTTTGAAGAATATGCCTTTACGGGCAATGGAGCAAGATTTCCATGAAGAATTTGAAGGGTGGTTATACAATCAATCTACGGCCGAGGCAATAATTTCATTACATAACAAGTCCACTGGAGAAGCAAGAAGGATATGTGTGTTAGATCCTATGTGGCTTGTGAATTGCTCAAAGAAAGACATAGATTGCCTGTTTTACAACAAAATAGTTTATGAAAGGCCTGACAGAGAACAAGCAATGCAATATCAAACGATTGTGGATGTTTGTTTTGCGCAAGATATCAATTCTGGAAGATACTGGAAGACAAAATGGAGAGATCTGGAGATTGACGAGTTCTTGAAAAAATACAAGCGTGAACAACGTTCCAAAAAGATTTTTGAGCATGCTGCTAAGATGGGAAGACGTAAATTGGGGATTGTAACTCCAACAGATCAAACACCAATTGAATCTGAAGAAAACAAAATTCCTAAGTGGGATCGGAAGCGTGATGGAGATCATGTCTATAGAAATTGGTGGTTGACTGAAGGAAGACATAAACGAAGAAGAATGTTGGAGGAAAAAGCTGAGAAAAGAAGGGAGAAAGCTCATGAACGAAGACGCAGCAGGAAGAATTGAAGACTATGCTGGAAGGAACTACAGCTACATCCGAGGGGGAGTCTGTTAGTACATACGTCTGTAGCTTCCGTCAGCATGTATTCATATTATGTATTCTGTGTTTTTGTAAACTGTATGTATGTAGATAGTAGTCCAACTCAGGAGTAGGTTCTGAATGTAAAAGTGTTGGTTCGAACAAGGTTAGTCGACCGGATGGTTATCCGCACGGATAACACCTATCCGCACGGATAACACCTATCCGCACGAACAACACTTAGTAGTTTCCTGAGGATGTCTATATATATCTGATCCGGGCAACTGTTTTAGAACTTTTGACTTGCACGGATACGTATGTATTTCTACCGGACGTGTGTACTTTCAGAACATTGAATAGAAAGAACAGACAAGTGATTAAACGTTGAATTCTGTGTTGAACAAATCTGTGATTCGTCATAATGGATTCCGCACATTAGACGAAGTCGGTTCATCTTGTTCCTTACGATCAGATCCTGTGCAACGGGACCAACACTTATCTAGAGACTGATCCAAAGAAGAAAAGAAAGAAGCCAGTGAAGAAGCAAAGCAACAAACAGATGTTGGTCATGAAAAACCAAGACATGAATCCTCTTGATGAGAACTTCCAACTCAAAAATCCAACTAAACAGTCTGATCGATATGTTATGGAGTTAGGATCCAGCCACTACGACAAAGTTGGAAATAAATCAAAGGTGGCAAACTGGGGATACGATCACGACAAGAACATGTGGTTGATCACACGCTAGAGTGGGCACATGGAATACTATGCGAAGGAATCTCAATTCGAAATGTGGATGAAGATTGATCTGCAAAGCTTGTTATGTGCTCCTTATCACGATTCAGATCCAAATCAAAGAGGAAAAGGTTGGGTGTTTCATGCAAAACTTAAAAAGGAAGTAAAGAATAACTTTTAGAACATAAAGGTGGCTGAATCATATTTGAAGAAAAGTCATGGTGTTCGCGATCCTAACACAAAGCGAATGATCAGGACTGTCATCTGGCTACCAACTGACAAGGAGAAGATCATTCCCGTTGCTCGTAAGTTTGCAAAAGGAATTCTCAATACCTTCTAGTTCTGGGCATACGACCGTAAAATGGCTGAAGCTGTGATCATTACAAAAGAATAGTTTATTCGATTAGCAGATACGTTAGATCTCATGAGCTTTCACAAGGAGGATATCATGATCTTAGGTCAAAACCAAATACGCACTGATGATAAGTATGAGGAATGCACTAAGTCGTGGATAAGTGCGGTTGGTAATGTGACCGGGAATCATTTGTTTGCGGATGCTGCTCCATTGTATGGTGGTCCTCCAAACTGAATAAGCACTAATCCAATAAACCTAGGGGATATTGTTAGGCCCTAACAGTTTATGGATTAGTTATTAATTATTGTTGGACCATGCTGCTAGAAGGTTGTGCATAAGAGTGGGCTTAGGAGCTAATGGACCTAGGGTTTAGGGGGAGTGCTCCCTAAACTTTACTATAAATAGTAAATGATGTATTAGGGGCTAGTGTTGGTTTTCTTGTTTTAGAAACTTGTATTAGACAAACCATTGTATGCAAGTTGAAACTTTTGAATCAACAATCTTTCTTCTTCTTCTATCTTTCTTGTGCTTGAATCATTGTTTGTTTGTGTGATTCCGCCACCAAACAAACTTGTGTGATATCATTGTGATCTTGTTTCGGGACTTACAATAGACATAATTCTTAGCTCTAAGGGTCAGGTTACCCAATTACTAGCATAATCACACGTGAGGTAGACTATTACCCTAATCTGACTCAACCATCTTTTGTCATGTCATAAGCCCTTACCAAAAGTATGACCCGTTACAAATACCTGGCGGGGTCAAGCAATGACATATTATCAATACTTTGCTATTCTCTTTGTTAATTCATGGCAATGCATGCCCTTACCATTATACTTACCTATAGGTATAAAACTTAACAAGACAAAACATTAAAAATACCGAGTTTAAATGGTGATAACATCACCATTTGATCTATATGACCACCAATTCTTGGTTTACATCGTAGGGTCTTATCTTAACAATTCATTGTTTGTCACCAAAACATAGTTAACTATAATTTTACCCATTTTGACCCATTTCATGGTTTACACCATGGCGTCTCATCATAAAAATTCCTCATTTATCACCAAATATAGTTTGGCATAATTTTACCCGTTTTGACATGTTTCATGGTTTACACCATGGCGTCTCATCATAAAAATTCCTTATTTATCACTAAAACATAGTTGTCGTAATTTTATCCATCTTGACTCGTTCCATGGTTTACCCCATGGGGTCTCATCATATAAATTCCTCATTTTTCACCAAAATATAGGTCGTTATAATTTTACCCATTTGACCCATTCCATGGTTTACACTATGGGGTCTCAACATAAAATTCCTCATTTACCACCAAAATATAGTTTGTCATATTTATACCCATTTTGACCCATTTCATGGTTTACACCATGGGGTCTCATCATAAAAATTCCTTATTTCTCACCAATATTAATTCATCACCCTTTTTTACCGGTTTCCTGGTTTAAACCATGGGGTCCTGTCCTAAAATTTAACCGGCTAACCGCATCAGGTTCTTTGTTAACTCTCGTTATTAACCAAAATACTTTCCATCACATAAGTAGTGGTTCTATTCTAGGAGGTGTAAGCTTTACTTACCTTGCATCCGTTCGAGTTTCATGCGCACTTAACCTGTTTAACTCATTCATTTTCAAACTCCCACCTAGCAGGTCAAAAGTCAAACTATCACATCATATCCACAAGATGACTAGATTAGTCATCCAATACCATGACCATCACCCTTATGGACGTTTATACCACATTTTTCATTCAATTCTATTAAGAGTTAATTTGACTTTTAAAGTCAAACTGCCAATTGACACACACACATATAGAGAGAGAGAGAGAGAGTGTGTGGATTGCAAATTTTGTCCTTTATCTTTATACCCAATTTCAAGCAGTGTCCTTTTTCTTTAAAATTGACGAGTTTTGTACTTAATGTTTTAAAATCTTACACGCTTTGTCCTTTAGACGTAAGCCAGTTATTTTTTTATTTTTTTTTGTTAAATCAGATCATTTGCAAGGCACATGAGGGTATAATTGTATTTTTACCCTATTTTTCAAAAAACCGTATTTTAGATATATATATATATATATATGCCTATTTCATTACATTTTTCATAACAACATATCCATAGTTCTAACTTAGCACCACCCAAGTGGTTATTAGGACACAAATTCACTCATAGCCTTTTTCATCAAAGGCTATTAACCATCATTCATAAATTTCGTTGAGTTCCAAGGGCTAACAAACCTCAAAACTCATGTTAGCATTTTATCAACCACTTGGTGGACACTACTTTTAATTCTCATCCAAGATGTCTAAATTCTAGCAAATTACCATGTATTCACTAGTAATCAAATTTCAAGTTATTCAAGTACATTCAATCATCCAATTTCATATCATAAGATTAGTATCTATAATTTAACTTAAAGAGGCTAAGCTCTTATAGTCATGACAAAATCCACTTAAGAATTCATAGGGCTTTCAATCTAGAACAACCTCATATCATTGTTTCAAACTAGTTTCATACATCCAATTTCATCATACTATCAACAATACCCAAATCAAGATTACCACATTTAAGTTCATCTTCATAGAAAATTCACCAAATGTGAAATTACAACATATCTTAGGTTTCGAAGATGCTAGATGATCTAAATCCTCAAACATGCAAAGAAATCACTTGGAATTCTTCTCTGATTTTTGCTGAATTTTTTGTTTGAGATTTTGAGAGGATAATCCTCTCTCTCTAAACATGGCACACACACATACAATATGTGTATGTGTGTTTTTTTTTTTTTTTTTTTTTTGCCTTTTTATACTTATTACTTTCATTCGTGTTCCATTCTAATCCTTATAGTTTGGTTTATTATTTAGTAAACCACAACCTATTTATTTCATATCTTGGTAACCCATATTAACTAGGTTAAATATTTCATATCAGGATATCATTTTAATTTTCTCATAAAAATTTTGAGGGTTTTACAAAATTTTCTCAAATTACCTTGAGTCGAGCTGAGTCAAACTCGAGCTCTTGCGTTTTAATTTCGAGGCGAGCTCGATCTCAAAATAGTAGGCGCGAATCAAGTTGAGCTTGAGCTTCCTACAAGCATGACAGGCCAAACTCGAACCTAGTCAACCTCAACTTAGCTCATTTACACCCCTACTCTTGGTTTCTTCATATCTTTTCTTCAAATCTGATCCTAAATTCCACTAGTTAGTAAATATCACAACCTATGCTTAAATCGGCTAAATCAGACAACTTTACATATCATAAATGTAATGCAATAAATATAATAACTAATCTTGTATTTGGTTTTTGTTAAAGAAAGTTATAACTTAGTTGGTCGCCTATTAAAAAATAAAAATTATAGTGTTTCGATTCATATGAGATCATTTATTGTGTAGGGATCTATTTGTTTTTAGAATTTATAGAAACAATTTATTTGATTATTTTAAATAGAATAATTACTTCGAAATAAGTCGACTAATAAAATACTCTCATGATTCTTTTGACTTATTTGCTGTATTTTAACTTTAAATTTAGTTTACACAATGATATAAGTATATTTTAAATTAGTTAGTATATTACAAAACTTTGTGAAAGACTTCTTACGAGATATCAAATATGATGGTGATATTGCTTAATTTGTTTCTTATTTATCTTATGGTTATTTGATTCTTTGAAGAGCAATTGCAGTTCTTTGAAGAACATTTGCAGTTGGTTGATTCTTTGAAGATCAATTGCAGTTGAATTATATTTTCTACTCTCATATTGATATAATCATATTGCATTTTTGAATATTAGTTTTTCTCTTATAACGGTATAATCATATTGGATTTAAATATTATTTTTCCTGCTTATACATATCTACAGACTCAAACATGTCTAGATACACACATCGTATATAGAGATTATAAGTTTCTGTCTTATGTTTTGGGTGATGGCTTGATGATAAATTTTTTAAGTTACGAAAACTAAGTAAATTTGTATTCCAACATCCATATCTTAAGTTTTCTTTTACTTGGTTGATTATAATACTCACGTCCCTTTTGATTTAAGTGAGTTAAGTTGTTTGCATTGTGTTCAAGATGTTACAACTTATTTATATCATAATGTCTTGTATTTTATAATTCGTCTTTATGATATACATTGTTTAGAGTTGTTATTAAATATTTATACTCAATTTATTGGATAAAGTAAATAAAAGATTGTTGTTGGTTATTTTATTATCACTCTTATAAAGAGTATAAATATGCTTAGACATGACACCTGAAGTGCTATACTCACTAAATCTCATTATAGATTAAAAGAAAATCATAACATTTAAGACCGACAAATCTTACATGATTTTGTCATGTAATTAATTTTCAGTTTATGTTGTGGTGAGAACAGTTATAAAAATCATAATAAACAATTTTCATTTATCAAACCTTAACCGGCTCCTGAAGTAGCAATATGTATAAAAGAGTATAAAAGACTTGAAGTGTTTTTATACATGTATGTCTAAGAAAGTAAAATTATGAAACGTGTATAGTTCTACTCCATTCCTTGAAGTGTTTTTTATACATGTATGTCTGAGAAAGTAAAATTACGCAACTTGTATAGTTCTACTCCATTCCCTGAAGTGAATGTGATTATAGAATGATCTTTGGAAATGTCGTGATCATAAACGTAATTGAGAAACGATGAACATGTTAATAATGAGATTGACCACTAGAATTGGCAAACTAAGGGAGTGATCATACGGGATTAATAGATTGAAAGGATGAGAAGTGGTAAACTAAGGGAGTGATCATACGAGGATAATAGGTGGAAAGGATGAAAGGATAACATGATAGATTAAAATGATACATTATTCTCTCGTAGGTATCCAATATTAAGCAAGCATAAGTGAAACTAATGCATATACAATTATAAACCAGAAGTTTATGGATCATGATTATTTGATTAACTGGTATAACCGGTTAGACCACCCCGAGTCAATGGTGATGTAAATTGTATTGAATAACTAGAAGATCCTTCATGATAACTAACATAAAGGTTTGCTTTCAGAGAAAGTTAATTACTTACCAACTAAAGTAGGGTTTAAATCTCTAAATATTATAGAAATGATAAAATAATATAGATCCTAAAACAATACCATTTAGTGTTTTAAGTCAATGCATCGCCTGGATGGTTATCAAATTCATAACTTGAAGTTTGTGAGATTTATGGCTTAGCTAATGAGATAGCAAGTACATTATTCCTGATTAACATATTTATCTGGTAATAATGGTGAATTTAGTTCCTAAGTTACTGTTTATTATTAGAATCAGTGTTAACTTTAAGTAGCTTATGTTCATACACTAACTACTTTCAATGAAGATGTTCACTAAATGGCTACAATTGACTGAAAATAAATAATCATGAGAGCATAAATTCATGTTTGTATTTCGGTATGTGTGATTTTACATACAAAATCATTAATCACATCAAGCCAATAAGCTAAAATAATTCCTCCCCATTACATATGGTTTTTGGTTGGGAACCAAATATTTTACATCAAATATGCGTACATATATTAAAATAAATCCACCACAACGCACAAAGATGAAACCTCAAATGAAGTTGGGAATATACGTTAATGAATAGTACCATTAATGAGATATTTATTTGCAACTTAACTAATTGATATCCATTTTAATGGATCAACATTAGTGTAAGAAACACAAAGCAGTTGGAAAGTGAAATGAGTTAGAATGAATTATCACAGTCTTACCATGATCCTCAAACTAGATAAGGCGAACCAGAAGTTCAAATGATAACTCATTTATAAAGATTAATGAATCTAATGCCAGACACATTTACAAACCTTAAAAGGGTAATTATGTCGCATATGCCAACTGTTAATGCTCCAAATTAAGATTACTATTCTACAAGAATGAACCACATATTAGTAAGGAGTTAATGGCACGCCTGACGCGTGGTTGACTAGTCGATTCAAAGAATAAAAATCCTCAAAATTGAAGGAAGTAATAAAGATGGTCAGGTAGAGGTGTAGTAAAAGGTCTTTTGAAAAGCCACCGGACGTGATTGTTCCAAAAGAACCTCAGGCACCTATAAAGAGATCTCAAGAAGTTGTATCATGTCTAGATATATATGAAATCAAAATAAACTCAATGTCGTTACACTTTTGTATATAATGTAGCACTTGAAATGATGAATGATGAGGATCAAGGTTCACTGTCACACCCTCAAATTCAACTTGCGGAGTTTTACCGCGAGGCGTTGTAACACCTCGTAAAATCACGTCCAATGATGTATTGACATGTGTAATAAACCATGATAAAGTCAAATGTTGAATTTGAGGGACTAATTTTGCGAAAAAATCAAAAACTTTGATTATAGAAGGACTGTAAATGTTAACATGCTTATTATAAGCCTCTGAATAACATTACACGGTAATCATATTCACAAATGAGCCACTTGTTGATCAAGTGTAGCCGTTTGTGTGATTAATTGAAAGTCCGGCATATTTTTTAGTATGTTTCATGTTCCCTATGTTTAGGCATCATTTAAGAGCCTTGAAAATGGCTTAACGGTCCTTAAACGCGTCGAAAATGGCCTAAATAACATGCGGGGACTAAAAATGACAAAGCTTCCAAACTACTGTCGCGCCACGCGACAGCTGCCCAGTTCAGCTAGTTATTTTTTTTAATCAGCAGCCTGTGTCTTGGTTTTGTACATGGTTTTAACAAACCATAAGCTGGTTTTCAAGCTCGCATGGTATATAAAACCATCGGCAACACTTGTACGGTCCAGATTAAAGCACGGGTTACGAGAAATGATCCTAACGGTTCTCAAAATCCTCTAAATACCACTTTGATCTTTGGCTCTCATTGCACCTCATTTCATTTCTGCTCTTGCTCTCAAATTCAAGGAGGATCCTGAACTTTTAGGAACCTTCATTCTGTCCATTGGACCCTTGTAAGTGTCCTTTCGTGACTACTTAATATTATTTGGCAATTAAAGTCGAAAAGTCAAGCGTTTGCGATAAACGCTTTGACTTTTAAATTGGTCGAGCCATTGTTCACAACGAACATGGCTACGTGATCGTAATTAGGTAGGTATTAAACCCTCAAAAGGGTGCCTCCTAATTACCACGTTTGCTTAGTTAATTGTCGGGTCAAAGTAATTAAAATAAAAGTCAAACGAGTCATTTTTAAACAATATTCATAACTAATGTTGTAAAGGCAATAAAATCAGTTTTGTCACTTTAATAACTTGGTAAATATAAGTTGAACATGTCAAAGCACGTTCAACCCAACAATTCTGAGTTTAGGCTCGGTTCGGAACCGAAAGTCGCAAAAGTAGACTTTTGCTATGACTTTCAATTCTGACCCGATTTAGCTTAGTTTAGATATGCCTTAGGATTCCTTTAGGACCATGTTATAGGTTAGTATAACCCTCTGAGGTTATACAACTTGGTTCCATAGTAATCCTAGTTCATTGCATGTTTTCGTTATATGCTTAAAGTTGACTATTATGCCCTTTTGATATTAAAACGAGATTTTTGAAAATGTGAGAGGACAAAAACCTTTGTTACTGATTTATAAACATGTCCTTAAAATTTCACATCAGTTCGTGGTCTAAAATGGGAGTTATGCTCAATATCGTAAATTAAAGCCTTTTTATTAATTAAACGGCAATTTCGGCATAAAACCTATTTAAACTCAAATTTTGACACCGAACCTTTTACCCACTGATATAATATAATATTTTGGGATTTTTGTAGATTTTTATTTATTTTTAAACTGATCATAACATAAGGTTCTTGCATTGATTTGGTAATTGAAGGTTATGCCATTTTTGCTAATAAAATGAGTTTTACACATCCTTTACACATCAAACCTTTTTCTACTGACTTTATATATTAAATATATTATTTTAAACAGTAAAGGCTGTTAAAAATCTCAGATTTACTTATTTAACCCGAATACCGTCAAATACCGACTTTTATGAGATTTAGACGCATAGTATGGTTTGAAACCATATTTAGCACCTAAAGCTTGTTACCTACTGATGTTATGAATAAATTTTTGTACTTAAACAGTAATTAAAAGTTTTGAACTCAGATTTCCAAAATTAACCCTTAAAGCATATGTGAAATGACCAAAATGCCCCTACGGTGCATAGCATGGTCATAAAAGATAAATTTCACATATATATGATATCTTACTGATGTAACTTATTAAAATAAATATTCTTACTGATCATTTTAGACCAGAACCTCAAAATGCTATTTAACCTCTTTTAAAATCTTTAAAATGACCAAAATACCCCTACGGGGCTTAAATTGGTTTTAAATTCTTTTCGGGCATAATGGAAGGTATCCTACTGATATCACAACATATTTAAGGCATATTAACTTGTGAAACATGTTCTTGACTCATTTGGTTACCCGTTATGCATTTTACGCGTTCGGTACGGTTTATGTAACTTGTTTGCATAAATTGACCGAAACGGGTCAAACCTTATCATTTTCACTTCAAAATTCAGAATGTGTTTAGTTTACCCATATTATACAAGTCTCCATACTTGTCGGGTCTAAATCACATTCTAATCCAGTCTTCGCTTAATCTTGCGTTTTGAACCGTAAACCTTTCCTTAAAACTAACCGGTCTAAGTTTCAACTTAAATAAGACCCGTTAGGAATCTAATAGGTTAATAAAACCTTCGTTCCAGATTGAGAGCCCCAGTAGAGGTACTTGTGCTTGCTGATTAGAATATACGGATGAGTGCATTTTTAAGCTCAGGTAAATACTTTTAACTTATTTTCCCTATACGGGCTTGGGATACGGTATTATAATAATACCGCTTGGTCGGGTATTGAATGTTTAATCAGATTGTAATTAAATTATTGAGGTAACCCGTTTTAATCTGTCTTGTTTGAAATAAAAGCCTTTGGGGGTTAATGACCATGTCCAGGATATCCTTGGCATCATTATTAAGAAATGGCCACATCTTAAGCATGGGGTATAGGCATACACCTGGCAGTTGCATAAGGAAAATGGTATCTCACTCTCTTGTGGGCCTATACTTGTGGTGTGTCTGTTAATCATGACTCGGTTTCTAACATCGGGCCCTGAATGTATAACGAACATGTAAATCTGTATACAAGATTATTTTTATATAATTGTCCCAAGTTATAAAAAGGATATTTGTGCCTTGTGCATTTAAATCAGTTTTCATAAATGTTTTTAAAAGAGTCAGTTAATTGTATTTACCGGTGTAAACTGACGTATTTTACAAAAAGACTAAGTGACAGGTACTGTGCGTAATTGGCTGGGAGCTCAGGGCGTTAATAGGGAATCTTGCAAGTTCTAGGCATCTAAAGTCTGTTGAACAGTGTTTACCTTTCTGTTTTAAGATCCGCCTGTGGATCCATCTTACAATCCGTTTGTAATATTTGATGTTACTTTTGAATCGGTTTGTAATATATTTACTTTAGACTTCCGTTGTGCATTGAACTGTGATTATTTGACTATGATGATATCAACTACGTCACGATACTCCCCACCGGGCACACCGGTAATATGTGAAAATATCGGGGTGTGACAGGTTGGTATCAGAGCCAACATTGAGTGAGTTAAACACTAGCCTTTTGTCTTTAATCTCAATGACACAGTAGCATATACCTTGACTTCCGAGTCTAGACATGAACTAGGAATGATCTCATCCCTGTTATATGTATATATTGCTTTCGATATTTGTGCATCCCAGGATCGTTTTGCCGAGCAAAGCTGCCATTGGTGGAAGCTCTCCAAATCCGAAGTTTAAGAATGTAAAGCTTCGTACTACAGCTCGAATTAGCATACGACCAGTATGGAGAAAGGACCTTTGAACCCATCAACCATATTTTAAATTCTATACCCAAGACTTTTGAAACTTCAAATGAGGAGCCAACATCGGAGGAATTCATACCAGTTGTCCCTGAAGCTCCTGCTCCCAAGATAATACCTACGGACCTAAAGGACTCATATTTCTTACCTCCAAGTCTTGGAATCCCAAACTTGGATTATACCTGTCCTGGCCTTATTCATGATTCGTATCATTCATTAACCATAAATCCTTGGATTCCACGTTTGCAAAGATTCCTAAAATAGAAAATTTGGATTACCCACCAAAACTTCCGGTATTCATACCTCACGCAAAGAACTAAGGAGAAAATTTCCAGAAATAAAGTAAAGAAGAAACTCTTTCGTTGCTTTTCATTTCTTTATTAGTCCTTATAAGGATATATTTATCTTTTAGTTCCTTTGTGGACAAATTTCTTGTTTAAAAGTCCCGTTTAGGGCATCTATGTACTTCTTTCATTTAATGATTCAAAAAATTCATTACCGATATATATAAATGAATATTATGTAAAATAAATCATAATATCCTTCCTTTTTATAATTGATCAGCCTATATATTGAAAGGAATCTTAAAGGTATAACCTAGCCGATATGTCGTTTTAGACATGGCCATAATAGTAAAACCTATTTAAAAGATCTGAAAACATGTTAGCACTCCTGACAACAGTGATACGATGAGATCACACTTGTCATTTTTACACTAGATTTCTTCCAAATCTTTAAATAGCCAATGATCTTGAAATCGCGGCTTGCTTCATCAATTAAGATGATCATTTTTACAAACATCCATTTGTGATGAAGTGCCTACGGGCCATATACAATGTCTAACGAGACAAAAGACAATGGTAGTCTATGACTCCCTGTCAGGAAAAGGTAATGAACTATGTTCAAACCTTAATGCCTCGATTCTCTGAAATCGTGGCTTATAAGTTTAAAACTGTCCTTGTGATTAGGCCTTTTGTGCCACTTTAATATCCTTAATGTTTTATAACTAGGATAAATTATAATGAAAATACAAATTAAATATAATTAACAAATTAACCAATATGGTTTATATTACCATGGTTAATGAATCGTCAAGAATAATAATTCCAGGATAACCCTGAATAAATCATTGTCAATATTTATGTAGCAATCAAGCTACATGGCTGGATCAGATGAGGTTAACAGCCACCCGAGGGAAAATAATGATACTACCAGAGTTAATATAGCTGGTGCGGAACTGCAGGCATTAATAGATAATGTCATTACTCAAGCTCTTGACAGGCAGTATAATGAATCAAGTGGAACTCGCGCCAGAACTCAGTCCGTACCTCATACAAAACCACATTCCCAAACGCATGTATCTCATGAGGACGATTCTCACCACTCATCGAATAAGAGGAGTGTTCCGTCTAGACGGGTTGTGCTTAATCAAGAGCCACATGTTAAAACCTGTTCATATAAATATTTTGTCTCCTGAAAGCCCAGAGACTTCACAGGAGAAAAGGGAGCCATCGATTGCATGACGTGGCTCGATGAGATGGACACCGTTGTTGATATTAGTGGATGTGCAGAGCAAAACATTGTGAAATTTGTTTCACAATCTTTTAAAGGAGAAGCTCTAGCTTGGTGGAGGTCACTAATCCAAGCTACAGGGAAGATCCTGTTGTACAACTTGACTTGGGATCAGTTTGTTGCTCTTATCAAAGAAAATTACTGTCCTCAACATGAAGTTGAGAAAATTGAGACTGATTTCTTGACATTGGTCATGAAGAACTTAGATTGTCAGGCATATCTTACAAGTTTCAATACTATGTCTCGATTGGTTCCTTACTTGATCACACCGGAACCAAAGCGTATAGCTCGCTTTATTGGGGGTCTAGCCCCAGAAATCAAGGCAAGTGTGAAAGCATCAAGACCTACTACATTCAGGTCAGCGGCAGATCTGTCACTATCTCTGACACTCGATGTAGTCAGAAACAAGGCTGCCAAAGCTTCTGATGAAGGAAAGCGTAAAAGGGAGGATGAGAATTCTCAGAACCCACCAGCTCAACCGCCTGCAAAGAAAGCGTATGTTGGTACCGCACCACATTGTGCTCGCTGCAACGGTCATCATGTTGCACAACAAGCTTGTAAGCAATGCACAACGTGTGGTAAGCTTGGGCATCTGGCCAACATCTGTCGTTTGGGTCAGAATCAGATTGTTCTAAATCAAGCTCCAGTTCAGTGGAATGCTGCTAGATTCCCACTGGGTTCATGTTTCATTCCCACCGGGTTCACGAACGCAAATGCGAATCCGAACGTGAATGTCAACGCGAATGCAAATCCCGCTCGTGGATGAGCATTCAATCTAAATGCAAACGAGGCTCGAGCTGACAACCTCGTTGTCAATGGTATGTTTCTTGTTAACAATCGACATGCATCTATTCTTTTTTATTCTAGTGCCGATAGAAGTTTTGTTTCATTATCTTTTGAACCTTTGCTTGCGATACCTAGAACTAAACTGAGGAAACCATTATCTGTCGAAGTTGCTACTGGTAAACCTCTTATTCTCGATTCTGTTATTCGTGATTGTCAGTTAAACCTTGATAACCACCTCTTTCCCATTGACCTCACGCCGATGCAACTTGGGAGTTTCAATATTATCGTGGGGATGGATTGGTTAACCAAACATCATGCTGAGGTGGTTTGTTTCGATAAGATTGTTCGTATTCCTCTTCCGTCTGGCGATGTTCTGGAAGTTTGTGGCGAGAAGCCATCTGGTGGTTTGAAGCTTATGTCATGTACAAAGGCCCAAAGTTATTTGCGAAAAGGATATGTTGCTTTCCTGGCACATGTCACCCAGGAGAAATGCAAGAGCAAGAGTATTCAGGATATTCCGATTGTTCGGGATAATCCAGAGGTGTTTCCCGTTGAACTACCTGGTTTGCCTCCAGTTCGTGAAGTCGAGTTTCATATTGACCTTGTACCCAATGCCAACCCGATTGCGAAAGCACCTTATCGTCTTGCACCGTCGGAGATGCAAGAGTTATCGAAACAGCTTCAAGAGTTGTCTGATAAAGGATTCATCCATCTGTGCTTTTCGCCTTGGGGAGCTCCTGACCTCTTTATGAAAAAGAAAGATGGATCTTTTCGAATGTGTATCGATTATCGTGAGCTTAATAAGCTTACCATCAAGAATCGATATCCCCTACCTAGAATTGTTGATCTCTTCGACCGGCTGCAAGGTGCTTCATGCTTTTCCAAGATCGATCTGCGATCTTGGTATCATCAACTTCGTGTACTCGAAGAAGATATTCCCAAAACTGCATTCCGTGCGAGATATGGGCACTACGAGTTCACTGTCATGCCTTTTGGTTTGAAATGCCCCAGCTATCTTCATGGACTTAATGAACAAGGTTTGTAAACCTTATTTAGATAAGTTCATCATTGTGTTCATCGACGATATTCTCATTTATTCAAAGTCTCGAGCCGACCACGAGCAACACCTTCGTTTGACCTTGGAACTTCTGAAGAAGGAACAACTTTTTGCTAAATTCTCCAAGTGTGAATTTTGGCTTAGAGAAGTTCAGTTTTTGGGTCATATAGTCAACGAGCAGGGTATTCATGTAGATCCATCCAAGATAGCTGCTATTAAGGATTGGAATACACCGACGACACCTACAGAGATTCGATCATTTCTTGGTCTTGCTGGTTATTATCGTCGATTCATTTCTAATTTCTCAAAGATCGCGGTTCCACTCACTGCTTTGACTCATAAAAATAAGCCTTTTGAGTGGGGACCTAAGAAAGAAGAAGCGTTCCAAACGCTGAAACGGAAGCTCTGTGTTGCTCCTGTTTTATCTCTACCTGAGGGAAACGATGATTTTGTTGTCTATTGTGATGCGTCGAATCTAGGACTTGGTTGCGTTCTTATGCAACGAGGTAATGTCATAGCTTATGCATCTAGACAGCTGAAAATTCACGAGAAGAACTATACGACTCATGATCTTGAATTAGGAGCTGTGGTTTTTGCACTTAAAATCTGGAGACACTACCTCTATGGAACGAAGTGTGTGGTTTTCACAGACCACAAAAGTCTCCAGCATATTCTCAATCAGAAGGAGCTGAACATGAGGCAACGACGTTGGCTTGAACTCTTAAACGATTATGATTGCGAGATCCGCTACCATCCTTGTAAGGCGAATGTCGTAGCCGATGCACTTAGTCGAAAGGAACAAGTCAAGCTTCATTCTGTTCGAACTCTATCTGATATTCAATCTCGTTTCCTTCAAGCTCAACGATCTTGTGTGATCAAAGACTTATTGAAATATGAGCTACCGCTTCAACTCGAACTTAAACTCAAAACGAATGATGATGGGTTGCTATATTTCAAGGATCGTTTGTGGATTCCGAAACAAGACGATCTTCGCACCTTGGTAATGGACGAATCTCACAAGTCTCGATATTCTATCCATCCTGGTGCTGATAAAATGTACAAGGATCTTCGTACTCAGTTCTGGTGGCCTGGTATGAAGAAGGATGTTGCCTTGTATGTATCGAAATGCCTAACTTGTCTCAAAGTCAAGGCTGAACATCAATGACCTTCTGGTTTGCTTGTACAACCAGAGATACCGATTTGGAAGTGGGAGAACATTGCAATGGATCTCATCACTAAGTTACCGCGTACATCTAAATGTCACGATGCTATTTGGGTTGTTATCGATCGATTAACGAAATCAGCTCATTTTATACCGATTCGCGAGGATCTATCTACTGATAAACTTGCAAAGATTTATGTTGATGAGATTGTATCACGGCATGGTGTTCCTTTGGATATCATTTCCGATCGTGATGCTCGGTTTTCATCTCATTTTTGGAAGACCATGCAATCTGCGTTGGGAACCCAACTGAATCTAAGCACCGCTTATCATCCCCAAACAGATGGACAATCTGAGAGAATGATTCAAACTTTGGAGGATATGCTTAGGGCATGCGTGATAGACTTTTGTGGTAATTGGGATTCTCATCTTCCACTGATCGAGTTCTCTTACAACCTGTGTGTTGGAATGAGATCGGTGAAGCTCAGCTTACTGGTTCTGGAAACAACAGATAAAATCAAGAAAATCCGTGATAATCTTGTGACAGCTCGAAGCCGTCAAAAGTGTTATGCGGATATGCGACGAAAGCCCTTAGAATTTCAAATCGGAGACCGTGTCCTACTCAAGGTGTCACCTTGGAAGGGAGTGGTGAGATTTGGAAAGAAAGGAAAACTTGCACCCCGATATGTTGGACCATTTAAGATTGTTGAAAGAATTGGAAAGGTTGCCTATCGACTAGAGCTACCTCCAGAGCTTGGAAATATTCATCCGACTTTTCACGTGTCCAATTTACGAAAGTGTTTAGCTGATGCTGATCTTCACATTCCTCTCGACGAGATTTAAATCGATGAAACGATGCACTTTGTCGAGAAACCTGTGGAGATAGTGGACCGTACATTCAAACAGTTGAAGAACAAACGGATTCAATTGGTCAAAGTTCGCTGGGAATCCAAACGTGGCCCCGAGTTTACTTGGGAATGTGAGGACCAGATGAAGACGAAATATCCGCATTTTTTTTCACAAGTTGCCTCTAAGTAAAAATTTCGGGACGAAATTTCCTAAAGTAGGGGAGACTGTGACATCTGTGTATTTTAACCCTTGTACTGTTCCGAACAACTTTGTATTTAATAAAATATGATGTTTCAATTTCAATATGTGTTTAATTATTTGTGACATTAGTACGTTTTCAATCATTGTTCAATTCCGAACTCTCAAACCTGTTCTGGAAGTGAAATCATAAACTGTTACGTAAACATAATCAGTTTAACGCGACGTACACTCCGGAACTGTAACAAAAGCCAAACATACCCTAAATACCCTTTACATAACTTAGAAATAAGTTTCGAAGGATTCGGTATGGCAAAAACATGTTTATTCGAACTTTAGAACTAATTGCGACAAAAGTGCGAAACGAACGTTGGTGACCGTTCGGATAATATTTAAATCCCAAAAATATTCTGTTATGATTAAAGTTTTATTTTTAATCAGGTTCGTGTTGAAAAATAAATTAAAACGCTTAAAACGTTATTTTTCAAATTTAAGCGCGTACCGTGTGTTACTGCGCAACACAGTGCTTCTACTGCAAAACGCAGACAACGCAGCCAGTCTCGGCAATTGAAATTTATTTCAGTAATATTTTGGTGAGTTTATTTTTATAGAATAATAAAAATAATTTAGAACGCCATAAACCGGGATTTAAACGCTAGATAAAATACCCGGTATCCAGTTTAATACATGTTTTTCTAACCTACACATATATATGTAAGTATGCATATGGAGGTGTGTTGTCATATGCCTACATTAGAGATTGCCACTTCTCTATCCTACTTGACAAGTGTTGTGCTTGAAGATCTCTTGCATATCTTACATATCTCTATATATCTCCCATAAATCTTTCAAGATCCAAAAAAAATCAAAAGCAATCTTCATCCTTCTCTCTCTCTCCCAACCGTCCACACCACCATCACTTCCATCTTCATCTTCTTCAACCTTGTTCTTGAGAATCCAACTCCATTTCAAGCATATTTCAAGTTGGTGTGAAGATCCAAAGGAGTTTCCAAGGTGCTTTCAAGTGATTTCAAGCTCCCTATCATCAAAATCTCATCCAAGAACTTACTTGAATCTTGAAGGTATAAAGTTTATGTTTAAATCATACTCTTGATTCTTGGTTGTTCTTGATGATTGGAAGTTTCTCTTGAATCTTGGAATTTTTCACAAACTTGAAATCTAAAAAGAAATGGGTCTTGATACAAAATAAAATGGTGATATATATATATGTGTGTGTGTGTGTGTGTATGAAATTTGAGCTTGATCTTTGGTAAATACTTGTTTAAGCTGTTGCTTGTTCTTGAATAATAGTTAAAATGCAAGTGTTTGATGATTTGTGCAAGATATGATAAATGATCAATTAAATCAGCAAATAAACATGAATAAATTACATGTTTGATGCATCTAAACTCATATGAAAAGATGATGATATGATAGAGTGCTTTAGACACTTGTACATAAGAATACATGTTGATTTAAAGCTC
This sequence comes from Helianthus tuberosus, assembly GCA_030545235.1. Lineage (NCBI taxonomy): Eukaryota > Viridiplantae > Streptophyta > Magnoliopsida > Asterales > Asteraceae > Helianthus > Helianthus tuberosus. The sequence continues at coordinate 132,525,209 of CM060353.1, read as the reverse complement.
AAGAAATGATAAAAAAAATGATTGTATGACAAAAATGTTTTAGAACAGATTATAAACACTAAAAATAACATTATTTGGTATATTATAATGGCATGAAACTTTGACATAGGTTTGATAGCTTTGCATGTTGTACATATAGCTGAAAAAGTGGTAAAATATGTGAAATTTGCATGATTTATGTGCTTTATATGAGACCTGCACTATCATGAGTATAACCACTATTTTATTCAGTAAATAACATGGGTTATTTTAAAATATCAAGTCGTTTCGATTTGGGAAGGTTAGGGTAACGTTTGATGCAAAACTATGCGGTAAAACGGTTAAAAATCGGCTTTTCAGAGAATTTTTATAAAACTGTTTTAGATCAGTAAGTAAACTGATATTTTTAATATAAAAATAATTATTTTAACTTATATTAAGTTTACTTGGTGTTTGGTTAGTCATACGTGACTTCCAACGCCCAAAAATGTTACCGAATCGCTAAAATAAGTGTTTTTCGACATACACTATAATGGGTTGTTCATGGGTAAATTTTATGTGTAACAATGTGTTATGTGTTTTATAATATGTGTATGATGACATGATAATACTTGACAAGATTATGTGTATTACGCTATTATTAGTATGTTACATTTGAGTATATATATATATTACGACGCGCAAATCGTAGATATATTGCTTATAGCCTGGTGAGGGTCACCAATAAAATCGTTCAAGTCGCAAAGTTTTTAAAATATATATATGTGAACTCATATATATACAAATACACCAAAATAATCAAAAATAATAACTTTTTGAGAAATCTCAAAGTTATGTGAAAATTATAAGTATCGGAGAAACTTATGTATTTTTGTGGGTTTTTTATTATTAAATCATTCTTATTTAATTTAGGACGAATAAACAATTTGAGGGATTGTGTTAACATATAAAAACGCGCCCAAAGGTGAGTACATAGATCCCCTCTTTTTACATGTTTTGTGGTAACTATGTGAGTACATAGTTCCCCTATTTTACTGTTTTCGATTGTTTTGGGGTGATTCATATATATCAAAATGATTTCGATATTTTAGTGATGATTTCAAAAATGATTAAGATGGTTTATACTAAATTAATAACGATTTCGACAATGTAAACGAACTTGTTGGTTGTAGTTACATAACGAACAACATTCATTAATTTTGGCCGAACCGGCCAGTATTAGGTTATGGTACCCTAGGATCTGACAAATCCCGTTATCAGACTGCACCCATGGTTATATGTGGGTTAGGTGGGTAACGACTGAATCTGTGATTGTTAACTTACCCTTTGGTGGTTTGTTAATGCTAGAAGCGAGATAGTCGAGTCACGAAGGTTTGAATGTTATTAGCGAGACGACCAAAAATAGTTTTCACAATTAAAACGAGGATGATTTAAACGAGTTAACGATTTTGAAACGACGTCACTAAACAATGTTTTCAAAAGGATATAAACCATACGAGTTCTATTAACGAGTTAATACGAGATGTTTTACAATTTGGTTTACTAAAACAAATGCTTTTGGGTTAAGAATCATGGCTACGAGGTCTTATAAATTATAACCCGCTTGATTTGAGTTGGTTAATTATGTTGCAATATTATACCCTTTTCAAAACAAGGTCTTTAATAAGGTATTGCAACATGTAAACTAGCCATGAATCCGATACTCTTATAAAACCTATGTACTCGCCAGCATTTCTTTGCTGACTTTGTTTTTACATATATTTCAGGTGATGTTGCTTGATGTTGATTGCTAGGATGCATGAGTCACATAGGATCTGGACGAGGCCTTAGTGATATAATAACAATAATAGTCGATATATAACATGTTTGTTTCATGCTAAAACAATGTAAATTACTTAATGAATAAATAAAACGAAACTCTTTTGTATCCATGGTTGTGAAACGATAATTCTGTTACAACACTCCCCGACGTTTCCGCCATGATTTGTTGTTTTACGTGGTCGGAGTGTGACAGATGATACTTTAGAGACTGCTTCAACAACTTTAGATGAATGCTTTATATCCATTAGGAATCGCTCTTCTCCAATATCCTTATGACAAGCTTTCAAGCTATCCAAAATCATCAATATGATCAAGACAGATGTGACATTTGATCCTCTGTCAAAACAGTAATGGACTAGGTCCAAACCTTAATTGCCATTAACGGTCTTTTTATGACCTAGGCTAAATATAATGGATATATATTTAAATAACATTCATTAAGAATGTTCGTACTATATTAGCCTGTATGGTTTAATGATACCATGGTCAGTATATGTTAGGTCATCAGGATGATGAATAACGGTTGTTGGATTTCAACTAAGTAATTGTTTCATTTGGTGTTAGGAACCAAGTCTCGAGTATGAAAAACTCGGATAAGACAACCGTCAATCGCGCCATTGATGATGCAACACATGCTAAAGATGCTACAATTGTGAACTTCCGAATTGACAAAGATATTCTCCAAGCTATGATAGACGCAGCTGTTGGAAAGGCTGTGAGGAAGGTCGTGAAAAAGTTCAAGGAGCCCAATGCTACTTGCTCCAAGTCCCATCTAAAACGACACTTCCTTACTCACGAGAAGGATCTTGTTCATGCCTCGAATGCAAAGGATGAACTAAAAGGGAAAGGGAGGAAGATAACTCCCAGGGTTCTAAGAAAAAGGGTAAGCAAGAGCCCAACAAGAAACTTGTATGCAAGACCTGCAAGAAGCGCCATCTAGGGAAGTGCAGGTTCGAATCAAAATCCCAATCGCAGCCTAGGGCTTGTGGGATCTGCAAATCAAGAGAGCATAGAACGTTGGATTGCAAGGACATGAAGAATGCAGTCTGTTTCGACTGTGGTGAGAAGGGCCACATCAAGACTACATGCCCTACGTCTGTCAAGGGAAGTGCGGCTAAGGATGGAAAGCCTAAGAATGAAAGCGCTTAAACTCTCCTGAAAAGTGCCAGAGGTAGTTCATATCAATAATGACATCAAGTACTTTCTTTAACATATATTGGAATATAAATGCTATGAGTTCTGTTTTGATTCGGATACCAATAAATCCTTCATAAATTATAAGTATAGCAAACTCTTAAAGTCTTCCATAAGAACCCCCAGGGATTAAGTGTAAGGTAAAACTTACAAACAAAAATCATAGGAACCATTTCTTTTGTTCCTGTCAGAAATCTTCAGTCGTAAAAGTTTAGAGTACCCTCTCTCCAGATTAAGTACGTCAGTATATGTTAGTTTGTAATCCCATTGAGTTCTATCAACTGCGAATACCAGATTGTATGATAAAAGGGCCATATGAGGATTGATGTATCTTGATATGTTCCATAGATTGCTTCCATGCCTGATCAGCATGGAGGTTTAATGCATGGAACCACTGAGATATCCCAATGGTCATATTGTACTAAAGTCATCTAATGGTATTCAAAGAAGATATCCAGAAGTGAAATGTCCAGATAAGTGTCACTGAATAATGTACCCATGGATTTGTAAAGAAAATGTGTCGCTTATCTGACACATGCAATGATAAATGAACCAGAGCTTGAGATTTGGAAAATCTCTATAATCTCCTTGTGTTTTGATTGTCTTCTCCAAAGAAGTACCATGTTTACCTCCTGAGACAAGTAGAATTAAAAATAATACCTCCCTTAAAGTTGCATCTATTGGAAAGCCCCACATTGCTTAGTACCCACGGAATGGGATAACTAAGAGTCAATAAGAAAGCTTTTAGAAAGGGATTTTATAAAAGCCAAAATCATAATTCTGAAAGCTCTGGTATTATTAATTAGAAAGACGGTTCATTTTGCTTATGCATTGATTACCGCAACCCTATTTAGGCAACAATTAAGAATCGCCTTCAGCTGCCCAGGATCGTCGATTTGTTCGACTAACTGTAAAGATTAGCTATTCCTTAAGATTGGTTTTAGACAGTAGTTGGAATAACCATCTCACCTTAAATAAGCTATTTTATAATTAATAGTTAATATGTAAGCATCAAGGTTGCTCCTTTGGAGACCTCGTATAGATGAGATGTTAAACATCTAATGTTGGGCAGAAGTTTAGTAAGTTTGAAGTAGTAGGACCTGAAAATTCCTTAGAAACAACGAATAAGATCATATGAATTTATGATCATCTGGAAGCTACCAGTAATCAGCGGAAAGTCAATAATAAATGAACGTCGCAAACCTCTTAAGTTCTTGTTAAGAAATAAGATTCAACAAAAGGTATCACCCTTGAAAGGTGTGCTGAATTTTCTAATTTATCAGGCTAGTTAAGCTCTGACATATATAATTATTCGAGGAAATCAAATATATCAAAATTAGTAATCTATAAGCTAACTTACCTGAGGAACTTGATGGAAATCAATGTGTCCCACACTAGTGATTTAAGGATATGTTTCACTGATAAGACAAGAAGCATTATCACATAATGATATGCAGACTAATGAAAACTTATGGTTTGATGAGAAACCTGTATTGATTAAGGATCGTTAGGTTAAGAAGCTCCGAAAGAAAGTAAGTACCTATTGTATAGGTCAACTGAGATACCCTTAGAGGCCCAAATATGCTATAGAGGTTAAGTCCATGATACATCAGAAAGTACTTTTAATTATTTTAGCAAATCTCGAGTTCGAGATTTCTTTTAAGGGGGTGAGGATGTAACACCTCGTAAAATCACGTCCAATGATGTATTGACACGTGTAATAAACCATGATAAAGTCAAACGTTGAATTTGAGGGACTAATTTTGTGAAAAATCAAAAACTTTGATTATAGAAGGACTGGAAATGTTAACATGCTTATTATAAGCCTCTGAATAACATTACACGGTAATCATATTCACAAATTAGCCACTTGTTGATCAAGTGTAGCCGTTTGTGTGATTAATTGAAAGTTTGCGCAATGAAGGGTTAAAAGCATCAACATGTTAATTCTTACCTCTGAGTGACCTTTTAACAAACTGAGAGCTTCATGATAATTGATTATACTCTCGGGAATGCCAATTATTGGCCGTTTAAGGCATTTACGCCTTTAAGTGACGTTACGCGCAACTTCGCAAGTTTAAGGGGTTAAAAGCGTCAATATGTTTAATTATACCTCAGAATGACCTTTTTGCGAACCCGAATCATCGTGATGTTTTATAATACTCTTAAGAATGCCTAATATGGATTAGATAAGGCTTCGATGCTATTAAACGATGATATGCGCGAATTTGCGCATTAAAGGGACTAATTGCGTCAAACTGCAAAAGTCTATCGATTCGTATGGTATCGAACCTTCCGGAATATGATCATAAGTTAAACATGCCCTAAATATCCTTTACATAGCTTAGAAATAGGCTTAGAGGTGTTTGATGCGCAAAAATAAACTTATTTGATCAACAGGGACTAAAAGCGTCAAAAAGTGCATAAGTTTGCATTTTCGCACATATCTTACGTTCTGAATATATCCGGACATCCAAAAATTTATGTAATCATTAAAATATTTTATTTTAGTGATTGGCTTGATAAAATTCCATTCGTCGCGTAATTTGGTTCGTTTTTCGAGTCCGTTCGTGTTTCGTCGTAATTAGCCGAACAACGTGACCGTGCGACCAAAGGAACTGACATCCGGCATATTTTTGAGTATGTTTCATGTTCCCTATGTTTAGGCATCATTGTAGAGCCTTGAAAATGGCTTAACGGGCCTTAAACGCGACAAAAATGGCCTAAATAACATGCAGGGACTAAAAATGACAAAGCTGCCAAACTACTGTCGCGCCACGCGACAGCTGCCCAGTTTAGCTAGTTGTTTTTTTAATCAGCAGCCTGTATCTTGGTTTTGTACATGGTTTTAACAAACTATAAGCTGGTTTTCAAGCTCCCATGGTTAGGGCTGTAAACGAATCAAACGTTCGGCGAACAGTTCGTGAACCGTTCGGCGGGAAGTTCGTTTGTGTTCGTTCGTTTATTAAACAAACGAACACGAACAAGAAATTTCGTTTATTTAGTTAAATGAACAAACATGAACAAAGGACGTGTTCGTTCGTTTATGTTCGTGAACGTTCGGTAACATGTTCGTTTGTGTTCAATAGTTCATTAGTGTTTTTAGTTTTCAAAATTCCGACAAATTAAATATCTAATAAGTGACAATGTATTATATATTCTGTTCATGAACGATTGTTTGTGTTCATTTGTTTCCATTTGTGTTCATGAACATTAGTTTGTTCTCATTTGTGGTCGTCAACGTTCATTGCTTAAAATTAACAAACGAACACGAACACCTTAACAAACGAACACGAACATAAAATTTCATTCCATAAGTGTTCGTGAACGGTTCACGAACACATATATTTCTTAACAAACGAACACGAACAAGGTCTTGTTTGTGTTCGTTCGGTTCGTTTACAGCCCTACCCATGGTATATAAAACCATGGGCAACACTTGTACGGTCCAGATTGAAGCACGGGTTACGAGAAACGATCCTAACAGTTCTCAAAATCCTATAAATACCCCTTTGATCTTTGGCTCTCATTGTACCTCATTTCATTTCTGCTCTTGCTCTCAAATTCAAAGAGGATCCTGAGCTTTTAGGAACCTTCATTCAGTCCATTGGACCCTTATAAGTGTCCTTTCTTGACTAGTTAATATTATTTGGCAATTAAAGCCGAAAAGTCAAGCGTTTGCGATAAACGCTTTGACTTTTAAATCGGTCAAGCCATTGTTCGCAACGAACATGGCTACGTGATCGTAATTAGTTAGGTATTAAACCCTCAAAAGGGCGTCTCCTAATTACCACGTTTGCTTAGTTAATTGTCGGGTCAAAGTAATTAAAATAAAAGTCAAACGAGTCGTTTTTAACTAATGTTGTAAAGGCAATAAAATCAGTTTTGTCACTTTAATAACTTGGTAAATATTAGTTGAACATGTCAAAGCATGTTCAGCCCGACAATTCTGAGTTTAGGCTCGGTTCGGAACCGAAAGTCGCAAAAGTAGACTTTTACTTTGACTTTCAGTTCTGACCCGATTTAGCTTAGTTTAGATATGCCTTAGGATTCCTTTAGGACCATGTTATAGGTTAGTATAACCCTCTGAGGTTATACAACTTGGTTCCATAGTAATCCTAGTTCATTGCATGTTTCCGTTATATGCTTAAAGTTGACTATTATGCCCTTTTGATATTAAAACGAGATTTTTGAAAATGTGAGAGGACAAAAACCTTTGTTACTGATTTATAAACATTTCCTTAAAATTTCACATCAGTTCGTGGTCTAAAATGGGAGTTATGCTCGATATCGTAAATTAAAGCCTTTTTATTAATTAAACGGCAATTTCGGCATAAAACCTATTTAAACTCAAATTTTGACACCGAACCTTTTACCCACTGATATAATATAATATTTTGGGATTTTTGAAGATTTTTATTTATTTTTAAACTGATCATAACATAAGGTTCTTCCATTGATTCGGTAATTGACGGTTATGCCCTTTTTGCTAATAAAATGAGTTTTACACATCCTTTACATATCAAACCTTTTTCTACTGACTTTATATATTAAATATATTATTTTAAACAGTAAAGGCTGTTAAAAATCTCAGATTTACTAATTTAACCCGAATACCGTCAAATACCGACTTTTATGCGATTTAGGCGCATAGTATGGTTTGAAACCATATTTAGCACCTAAAGCTTGTTACCTACTGATGTTATGAATAAATTTTTGTACTTAAACAGTAATTAAAAGTTTTGAACTCATATTTCCAAAATTAACCCTTAAAGCATATGTGAAATGACCAAAATGCCCCTACGGTGCATAGTATGGTCATAAAAGATAAATTTCACATATATATGATATCTTACTGATATAACTTATTAAAATAAATATTCTTACTAGTCATTTTAGACCAGAACCTCAGAATGCTATTTAACCTCTTTTAAAATCCTTAAAATGACCAAAATACCCCTACAGGGCTTAAATTGGTTTTAAATTCTTTTCGGGCATAATGGAAGGTATCCTACTGATATCAGAACATATTTAAGGCATATTAACTTGTGAAACATGTTCATGACTCATTTGGTTACCCGTTATGCATTTTACGCATTCGGTACGGTTTTTGTAACTAGTTTGCATAAATTGACCGAAACTGGTCAAACCTTATCATTTTCACTTCAAAATTCAGAATGTGTTTAGTTTACCCATATTATACAAGTATCCATACTTGTCGGGTCTAAATCACATTCTAATCCAGTCTTCGCTTAATCTTGCGTTTTGAACCGTAAACCTTTCCTTAAAACTAACCGGTCTAAGTTTCAACTTAATTAAGACCCGTTAGGAATCTAATAGGTTAATAAAACCTTCGTTCCAGATTGAGAGCCCTAGTAGAGGTACTTGTGCTTGCTGATTAGAATATACGGCTGAGTATAAATTGCATTTTTAAGCTCAGGTAAATACTTTTAACTTATTTTCCCTATACGGGCTTGGGATACGGTATTATAATAATACCGCTTGGTCGGGTATTGAATGTTTAATCGGATTGTGATTAAATTATTTAGGTAACCCGTTTTAATCTGTCTTGTTTTAAATAAAAGCCTTTGGAGGTTAATGACCATGTCCCGGATATCCTTGGCATCATTATTAAGAAATGGCCACGTCTTAAGCACGGGGTGTAGGCATACACCTGGCAGTTGCATAAGGAAGACGGTATCTCACTCTCTTGTGCGCCTATACTTGTGGTGTGTCTGTTAATCTTGACTCGGTTTCTAACATCGGGCCCTGAATGTATAACGAACATGTAAATCTGTATACAAGATTATTTTTATATAATTGTCCCAAGTTATAAAAAGGATATTTGTGCCTTGTGCATTTAAATCAATTTTCATAAATGTTTTCAAAAGAGTCAGTTAATTGTATTTACCAGTGTAAACTGACGTATTTTCCAAAAAGACTAAGTGACAGGTACTGTGCGTAATTGGCTGGGAGCTCAGGGCGTTAATAGGGAATCTTGCAAGTTCTAGGTGTCTAAAGTCTGTTGAACAGTGTTTACCTTTCTATTTTAAGATCCGCATGTGGATCCATCTTACAATCCGTTTGTAATATTTGATGTTACTTTTGAATCGATTTGTAATATATTTACTTTAGACTTCCGTTGTGCATTGAACTGTGATTATTTGACTATGATGATATCAACTACGTCACGATACTCCCCACCGGGCCCACCAGTAATATGTGGAAATATCGGGGTGTGACAGGCGTGTGACAAACCAGGATCTAGCCACAAATCATGTTGAACAATTCATAAATAATTATTAAATACTTAACTACCACCATTAATACGATTAGTGATAATATTTTAAGTACTCCAAAGCAAAAAGCAAAAGCAAAAGTTTAAGTTCGTCAGCGGAAGCTAAAAGTTTAAAATCCAGACATAATTAAAAACCCACCGTTGTTTCGCCTAAATAAAAAAAATAGCTTAATAAAAAGCAATGACACTCCAAGCTGCAAGTTCCCATGTGTGTCGTACCTAACGTCCTTCAAAGCATGCTAAAGTGTATCAACAAAAAGTTGGCGAGTTCACAGTTTTAGTTCCACGAAAAGTAAGTTTAAATACAAAATTTATAAAGGCATGTCATGGGTAGCTAACCCACTGTTAAGCAACTAAACTGGTGGTACCGAATACTGACAGTGTAAACTTTTGTGCCCCGCATCAATGTTTATCGGAATTGATGCAAAGTAAAGGTCACAACTTCACGCCCGGCTCCCCACACGGTGTAAGGTTTGTCAAACCTAATAGCGCTATCAACAAATAGCTTGTTTGCCATCTACCAACTGATCGGTATAAAGGTATGGAGTTTCAAGATTGATGTTCGTTTAGTCAACTATAGACATGATATTAAACTAGGGTATTTAAGTGGTGGTATTCCTTCCTAGAATATATATGTAGTCCCAAACCAGGGATAATGTGGTCCCAAACCAGGGATAAGGTAGTCCTAAACCAGGGATGCATGCTTTAAGTAAAGTAGTGAACTCACCTTAGATTTGCTCGGTAAGGTTAAGTAGTTAGGCGAGGTTACGGGTCAAACACGTCCTATATGTTTACCATGTTCTTGTCAGTTAAGTTGTTAGGATATCACAATGTAGTTTCACGTAGATCGTGTTTATGACACATGCATATACACACTTAATCATTTTCATTTACGCACGTTTGCTACTATGCATCTCATCATGTAACAAAATCAAGAACAGGTTTCATTTATCTACAATTCACGTAGCCATGCATACGGGTTTTCAATTATTCATACGCGCATGTGGTTATGTGCAAGTGTAGTGTCCTGTTAACATATTATTGTCAAGTTCATATTCATGCATACGTGTTTAGAACTGCTCATTCATACGTACACCTATATACAAAACACCTATCTATCACATGACATGTTCAAGGACATTCACTTACGTTTCACATATCCAAGAATACCTCGTATAACCAACTAGATGCATTTTCACATATAAATGCAGAGTTTCAGCACTTTCAGCACACATCAGTTTTTAAGTCGGTTTGTGGATTTTATAAATAATATCAAATAGGTCAGAAAAATTATGAAAGTTTTATGAGACATGTCAAATAGTTCATAAAAGCTTATGTAATTTTCTTGGGTCCTTAATACATATAAAGAATTCGTGAAAAATAATATTCCACACGAAGGTCAAAAGTGTCATCTTCTGATGACAATATACCTTTTAATTTATAGAAAATCTTCGTCAACCCGACTGATGAAATTCTAGTTGGAATGTCTCATAATCTCCTATGGTTAACCAGTGTAAAAATTTCAAGTCCTAACTCTACTTATTTGCTGAGTTATAACCCTCGTCATGAATCCCATTTTCTGTAGAAAAACTCAGCTTTGACCTTTGATTTCTTTTTAATCTTTTGACTAACCAAAACTCATCGGAAAAATATGAAACCAGTTGGGTTTGAAAGGAAATTCCTTTAAATTGATCTTAGACTCAATACTACTCAGTTTCATTATGTGTTGGTCGAGATATGACCTTTACAACACGACACAAAATTCTGATCAGAAGCTGATCACTTAATGTAGTTAACAAACATGAATAAGATCATCTTTAACATGTTTTACACTATCCTAGCATGCATATATCATGTTAAATCAGATTTAATACAATTTCTTGTCAAGATCATGCTTCTAATCAAAACCCTAATCTTTAAATCATAAGAAACATTAAAATTGATCAAGAAAATTTACTTGTAAGCGTTAAAGGGTATTGAAATCGATCAAGAAAGCCACCAATTGCAAGACCCAAGAAACAAATCAAAGTGGAATGGTGTTTTGAAGGCACAAAGTCGGAACTATGGTGGAGGTGGGGCTGCCATACGTAATGCGGGGTTTAGGGTCGGGTTATGTTTTTTTTAGCTAATTAAAACCCATGGTTGGGCCTTTTGGTGAGTTTTTGTAACTTTTGGTGGCCCTTTCTAGCTAACACAAGCCCACCAAACCATTTTCTACTTTTTTTAATAGCCCAAGTCTATAAAAATAAAACCCACTAGGTTTTTTATAAAAAATATTTTTATAACGCTAGATCACACAAAAACGCACAATGTTCGCAATTACGAGAAACAACTAACAAGTAGTTAATGTAATCAAATAACATATACTTCCACTCAATTATATTAATATTTCTATGTTTGCAATACTATATCCATGTTTCACCAATGTTCTGGGTCAGACTTGTGTGTAGTTTGTTAATTTGCCGAATTATTGTTACGTGAGTGTTTGTGTACTAACTAACGCACTTAACCAACCAATATGAAGTGAAATGCTATAATGAATGTTTTTAAACAATGTTAAAGATAACAGAGTTGTGTTAACCTAGTTAACCTGAGAAATCTCAGTTGTCACATCATCCCCAAGTTGATACAATTTTCGTCCTGAAAATTTAAATAGTGTCACTAACAGTTGAACGAAAATTTTACGCGGCTGCCAGGAGGTTTTTCCCGGCTATCACATTCATGATCTGCCTATGAATGAAAAAATATAAATTTTTGGCCAAAATGAAAAGACGCAAACAAAACATAGTTGAATTCTCAAATGAAACTGAATGTTTTCGGACCAATAGTCCATACAACTGAAGCTGTAAAATATGTTGGACACAAGCGGGTCTTTTATGCAAAACATTTAAGAATCAATTAAGTGATGCAAGGCAAAATTGGTGGCACTAGAATTTTTGTGAAGACCGATGATTGATTATGAGGAAACGTATTCTCTAGTAGTGATGCAATAAGTTTCCAATACCTTATTAGTTTAGGGATACAAAGAATTGATTTACGTCTAATATATAATCTTGTGATTTACTTAATACTAAAGTTTATGTGAAAGCCCCTAAAGGATTTTATTTTTCAAACCTATGTAAATTAAGTTCTCGAGAACATTATGATTGTTGTATGAAAATTCAAATCCGAATATATTATGTTTGTTGTATATGTTATTGAATTGAATGTATCCAAAAATCCTAATGAGTTGACTAACGCATTTGAGTGCTTAAAAGGTAATATTAAACATTGTAGTGTAGTTCCTGTGCACTAATACATATGCAAATTGAACTTGATGATTATGATATCTAAATGTATAAGAACGGCATAAAATGGATCGGAAATGAAACAATTTAATCAGATTTTTTTTCAATTAATTTGCTAAATGATATAGTTTATGTACTAAAACTCTAAAAAAGAGTGATTGTTCGTGCATGATTAGTAAAGACGGAAAGAAGTCTCTGGTGGATTGATATGCATGAAGCATTGATACTAAGGAGGTGTTATAAATACATATTATTGCGGTTATTAGTAACTACAGTAAAGTACAATTTCAGTCCCTAGGGCTTACACCCGATCACACATTCAACCCTCATTTGAAAAGAATGAACACTCTAGTCCCTGTGGTTGTCGATTGCTCGCAATCAAGTCCTTCCCAGTAAATGGTGGGATGGCAAAAAGGTAGTTTCACCAAATATGAAACTCGTCCAACCTTTTAATCCTCAAATATCTTTCATAAGCTATAATCCACTCCTCCTCTCCCCCAAACCTTCCCGCTGTTAAAATCGACCAGCGGCGATCGCATTAACCCGCGATACAGAGCTCTTATCATCAAGAAGATGAGATAATACGTTGTTATTCTAATCACATTCCACGTTCTTGGTACGACATTGTCTTAATTTTGCATAAGAACTTTGATTTTGTAAATTGTGCCTTGTATAAAATCTGAAATTTGGTTTGTTTATCTTTAAATTCTAGTGGGAATCAGGGTCCATGTCACAAGGCAGCACATTGGGATCCAATACTGGGTCCTAATAAGGACCGGTATGGGCTTTCGGGTTGACCTTTGTTTCCGTTGTCACCTATGAAGGGTTCCAGCTCCGTTATTATACATATATGATGCATATCTAATAGCGTAACTATTACTGTTGTTGTTGGTTAGTTTGGTCTGGTCATTTTTGGGTTCTAGTCGTTGATAATCAGTGTTAGTTGCAACAGTTTAACTGGGTTACTTGGGTTGGTCAAATTTTAGGTATGTGAGATTAGTGATCAGGGGTAACCCATGTTTTGAATATGTATGTATGTTCTATGACTTATGAAGGCTTTATCAATGACGATGAATGACTGATTTGAATGCTTATACGGTATGCTACATACATAAATGTATTTGATTGAACAAAACCAGTACATTTAACTGTAATTGAGTTTTGATGTTGGAACATGTTTGACTTTGGATGTATGTCTTTTGATGTTCAAACATGAGGACCAAACATGCTTGACTAATATAGAGGTCAACTAAGGTTAAGTATGTTGTTTGGAAATTGAGTAAACAGATGCTACAATAGATGCTACAAATGTGTTCTTATTAAGTCAAACCCATTTGAAGTAAGTATTGTTAGTAACTGTAGTAAACATAGGCCAAACACAACTTTCTAGTTCAGTTCAAGAAGACAACCCCATTTGAAGTTAAAAAAGTCAAACCCGTTCAAATCTGGTTAAATCTCATATTGCAGGTTAATCGGTGCTTAGTTGGTAGATTAGAAATTGTTTTGAATATGGAGGGAATATATTATACGTTCAGGGACTGAAATTGTAAGTAAAGTTATGGAGGGTAATTTTGTCTTTTCACTGAATTACAAACGGTCAGTTAGTGTGAGAGACTTGATTGCGAGCAAATGACAACCACAGGGACTAGAGTGCTCGTTCTTTTCAAATAACGGTTGAACGTGTGATTGTGTGTAAACCACATGGACTGAAATTGTACTTTACTCTAATAACTAATATAGATTAGGTTTCTTCTCAAAATTTTATTGTACTTTTCCCTACATTATTTTTTTAGTTTATGTCACACTTAGTTTTGTTATTGTGATTATTATGTCACACTTAGTATTGTTATCACCTGTGATTAATTAACCTTATCAATACCAGCAGGGTGGTGGTCTATTAGCAAATGTTAAGCCTTTAAACACCTAGGTTTGAAAGAGGAGAAGAGAGGTCTTAGGTTCAAGTCTCACATACAACATATATTAAAAGAAATTTGTCGTTAAAAAAATTTAACATTACGAATAATCATTGTAGTTTCAGTTATTAAATATTTAAATTAGAGCATTCACAATGGATCCTCTAAATTAATGTGAGTGTAACCTTCATATTTTTTAAAGTGATTGTAAATTGTTGTGAGTGGAGAAGAGAGAAAAAAGAGAAAAAATTACTGTTCATCAATAAATTTGGTGGAGATATCGTTCACCTCTATAATTTTTTAAGGTGATTGTGAGTGAAGGAGGGAGAAAAGGTAATGATAAAAGTATCAAAATTTTATTTAATTGAAAACGAGAGAAAAAATATAGTGTTTTTTAGTGTAATTATAAAGATACAGTTAGAGATTTGATTGTGAATGCTCTTAGGAAAGCTAAAAAACTCTGCCTAATATATCGGTCGGTGTAAGTCAATAACTCTTTTTTTAAACCGTTGCAAATAAACTTTAAAATATGACACAAAAAGAAATAAAAAATAAAACCCTCAAATACTAAATTTCATCCCAACAAATCGTTACTTGCTATTTGTGACCAGGTTTTCTTGGCTCGATCAAAATAATTATGTAGCTTCACAAATTGCATGTTTAAAATGTTTTTACGAGTCTTGTGACAGGTTCGGTTTGTACAATAGTGCAAGTAAGGCTAAGCGTTACCGCCTTTTGCCCCCTCACATGTGGCATTTCACCGGCGTGAGGCGGCGTTAAACACTGCACGTCGGGGCATTAAACCGGCGTGAAGGGTGGAGAAGATTGTCTAACATCCCAATTGTGTCAAGAGACAACATTGTTGAATCGAATGCTTAATAAGGCTTACAATAATGTTTCTCGTTTTCATTTAAAATATGAATGATTACACATTTGCTCGAAACAATGTTACTAGTCTTAAAAAAAACATTTGTAACAATCATCCATAAATTCATCACTAATCCAATTATGTAAATCCAAATTCACAAACTTTATTGAAGAAAACGGTCCTTCAAACAGTCATCGGATAGAAATTACATTTCGTTGTTTCTATCATCAATCTTGTATGCCATTTTAGGACAAAGCTCCAGATTTTTTTCACTTTATAAATGTAACATATATAACATTTAACTACATGCTCTTCATGGATATGGTATCTTTTTTGCACTATTTTATTAGAGTGATTAAGCTTAATTTAAAGGTGTTTTATCATAAACGCAATTGATAAGAAGAGTACTAACCCGCATAAATGACTCCTTTTCACAGTATATCATCACTTACAAGACATGATATACTTACATTAGACTTTAGACCACTAGTAAGTTCAAAGTGATGAATAAATTGGCACACCTGGCAAAGTGTACCCTGAATCCACAATAAATATGTTACCTGTAACATAATCTGATGAACCATGAATTAGGTATTTGACCAATGAAGTCAACCCCGGGTCCGTAACACCCAACTCTTTCAACGGCATAGTTTTTGAAACCACATTTTTGAACCATTTCTTTTGCAGAAGTTCCTCTGTAATTTCAGATTTGAAAATCCCGGGACTTATTGAATTCACCCTAATTTTGTGTCTTCCAAGTTCCATTGCCATTACCTGAATGTATAAAATCAAGCAACTCAACTAAAAAGTCAAAATCATAAGCCAACAATCATCTTGCTCATCGCAACAAACTTAAAGATTTGAAATTTAAAGCTTAAGTAAGCACACATCAAGAGGTATCCATAGAAAAAACACACAAGAAAGTTATATTGACTTTCGAAGTCAAATGCACAAATCTTCAGCCTTATATGTACTTATTCCCATTTATTAAACCAGCAATTTATCATTCAATTTGTGGTTACTTGTTACAAAATTTCAAAAGTAGTCTATTTGACTTCACGCGTGTGTCTATTTGACCTCTCAAGTCAAACTACATCATGCAAATTTCAAAAGTAGTTGACTTGACTTCAAAAGTCATAACTATATCATGTATACCTATTTCAAAAATGATCTATCTGACCTCATAAGTCAAACTACGACATGCATCTTTAGAACGAATTAGAACGAATCAGTCAGTTAAGTATAACTTGAAGACAGACACTTAATGTTACTTTTGTCTATTCAACGCGCCGTCATATATATAATACAACATGAATTGACCTGTTTTTTCACACGAATAAATTTAAATTTTCATAGCTCAAAGTTGTTCGGTTTACCTTTGTCATGGTATTCAAAGCTGATTTTGAAGAAGCATATGCAAGAGCTCCAGGTAGATGACCGCGATTAAGACCAGCAGTCGAAGAAATATTGATTATTGATCCTCCTTGATTAAACTCTAGCATTTTTAATCCAACATACTTTGACACCAACCATGATCCTTTTACATTTGTTCCGAATGTTTTATCCCAATCTTCTTCTGACAATTTCAGTGGATTTTGTACAGGACCTAAATTCAAAATTCAGCATAAGTAACTTATCATCACTTTGCATGTTTGCATTACAGAGGTCTCTATAAACTCTCAAGTGTAAAACTGAATCTCATAATGTGTGAAAATGTATATCTAATACACTAACTGTTACCAACTGTCTAGCTTAATACATAAGGTTCTAATAGTTTCAAAGAATATGGTTCGAGAATTCATATCACATATGAAATAGTTTCTTAAATCTAGGATTGTAAACGAACCGAACGGAGCCTTGTTCATGTTCATTTGTTTAGCATTGAACCTCTTCACGAACACAAACAAACATATACCATTTAAAAAACACAACATTCTTAATTGCAAACATTGGACCATAGTTATTAAAGGCGCTAGGTGCACTCAAGGCGCATAGGCCTCGCCTGGGGCCTAGGCGCATAGGCCTCGCCTGGGGCCTAGGCGCAAGGCGCAAAAAAAGCGAGTGCCTAAGAAAATAAAAGCGCAAAATGAAAAAAAATTAAAAATATATTATGTATTAGAAAAATAATAATATTCTACAAATAAAATAAACAAAAGTCAAAACATATAACATCTAATATCATCTATTTAGTATCAAAAGTTCTAAAATATTAGTGTATTGGTGTAGAAAAGTGGTTTTTCTTAGATAAAAGTAGAGATTTGCCTAGAATCATGCTGGAATTTGGAGAATTTTGATGGAAACTCTAAGGAATCTAGGAATCGCATCGGAACCTATGTGTGAATCATCACTTGGAGAATTAAAGCGCAATTGCCTCGCCTCGCCTGAAAATGGGCCTAGGCACAAGAGTCGATGGCTTTTAACAACTATGCATTAGACATAATCACCTTGTTAAACACTTGATATTATAATCATAAACATAACTATCCCAAAATAAAGGCAAAAGTTAGACATAGTAAGGATAAACATACACACATAGTTATCCCAAAATCATGTTTCAAAGGTCTAAGTTTCTAATGACTAAACAAACAAACAGCCATGAACGGACGTAAACGAACGTATTACCGAACGTTCACAAAAACGCAATTGAACCAACACGACCTATGTTCATGTTCATTCATTTTATTAATCGAACGAAATTCCTTGTTCATGTTCGTTCATTTATTAATCAAACGAATGTAAACAAACTGTCCGCATTCACAAACGGTTTGCTGAACGTTTAAAGCCCTACCCCTATATACAAGCATACATAAAAAAAGTACAACCTGGTAACTAACTGTATACCTGAATACGGCTTTCAATAGATATGCTTCCAGATTTGAAATCACATGTGAAACTAGTTTCCAAAATCATTATGCCACATCAAAATAACCGTCAAAACTCAACCGTAACTGTTACCTCTAATACCGGCGTTGTTAATCAAGGCATCGATACGGCCAAAAGCGTCCCAAGCCTTCAACACGGAAGCTTGAATAGTCGGAGCGTCGGCGCTGACGTCAAGCTCCACTGCAACCGCTAATACGTCGTCGTTTATGGTTTGAGTTCGGTTTGAATGAGTATCGGAAACACGTAATCTGTTGATTTCATCGCACAGAGCCTTGAGGCGGTGGACTCGACGAGCGGCGGCGATGATTCTGCAACCGGATTTGGCTAAATCGATGCAGAATTCCCAGCCGATACCGGAGGATGCGCCGGTGACCATGACGATGGTGCCGGTGAGATCTCGCCATGGTTCAAGGGTGGAGGTTGTTACGTGTTGAGTAGAAACCGCCATTAATGGTGGTCAGCAGTTACTGAGTTTGATTGAAATCGAAACAACTTAAAACCTCCAAAAGAGTGCTACAAATCAAACAATTGGTAACATACAGAGCTATCTCTTAGTGAAATCAATTAAGAGTTTAACAAAGATAATGTAGGAGAATGTGACATGTGATGGGCCACAAATGATTTTATTAAGAGACAGCCTCTGAATGAATTAAGAGGCTACCAAACAGCCCCTTAATTTTAGTTCTAGAATTATTATTATTATGTAATGTAATATAACAAGTTGACGTCGACCCGCGCGTTGCGGCGGGAATGCGGGATGCTGATTATAAATGTTGTATCGGTATAAACTATAGAATATGTGAAAATTCTTAATTTTACGCAATTTTTTTATCCCTAACCTACAAAAGCACACTAAAACATTTTCAGAAACTCACAACCTCGAATCAAATAAAAACAATAAAGCAATACTAAACCACAATAAATGTATTGTAAATTTGTATTACTTTGGACCAACCATATTGTTACAATATAGTCCATATTGTTACAATATACGCAACTTTAAACCAATGATTTAGTTTCCAAAAAACATGTATCAAAAAGTCCTAATACGAACATACCACATAGAATAACCATTTAATTAATTCTGAGAATATATTTTTCAGTTGAAATAAATTAACTAAGAAAGACACATAAAATAATTTATGCCTTACGTTATATTTTACATATCTAAAATTTAAGTAAATAATAATATAAACCGAAAGAAAAATAAAATATATATCATGTTAATTGGCAATGGACTCGTGTTGTCTTATTTGTTTGTGAGCAATTGCACTTGGCAGAAAGCCAGAAGGCCTTGCACATGTGTAGAGCTCATAATACTTTCCGTGGAGAAAGAAAATCTAACTACTATAATAAAAGAAACCACTCTCGGGACAATTGTCATCATATTAGGCCATCTTTTATAGATAATTATTATTTTAATTTAATCTCTTCTAATTAATTATAGATAACCATCCTATTAAATATTATTTAGTTTAATATCTTATTGATAATTATTATTTAGTTTAATCTCCTTCTCATTTATAATATTATTTATTTGAATTAATTATTACTTTTATATTTATCTATTTACTTCAAATTCAAACATAGTTATCTAATTTGATATTAACTATATATTTGGACGTTTTGTTTAATTTGGTATCAAATAGATTTTATGAAACTTAAAATAAAATTAACTTTGTTATAAATTAACTAATATTATTCATCATTTATACATTTAGGGAGTTTTAAATAAATGGTTAAATTTATTGAGACTTCGTTAACAAATTTTGCAACAACAGAATAATTTATTTTTATCACGAAAACCAAACTTTGTATTAATATATTAAATATTTTTATTTTCAATATACAAAATTACATTTACTCGACCCATGTAATACATGAGGTTTTTTAAGATATAACTTTTTTATTATTTGATATATAAAATTATATTTATTCAATTCGTACAATACACCACACGGGGTATTTTAAGGATATATATTTTTTTATTATTTAGTACAGAAAATTACATTTATTCAAACCGTGTAATATGCATATTTTTAAAGATGTAATATTTTTATTATTTGGTATATAAAATTACATTTATTCAACCAGTGTAACAAATGAGGGTTTTTAAAGATATATTATTTTAATATTTGGTAAACAGTATTGCATTTATTCAACCCGTGTAATACACATGGTTCTAAAAATATAACTTTTTTATTTGGTATATAAAATTATATTTATTCAACCCGTACAATATGGTTATTATAGATATAACTTTTTATTATTTGATATATAAAATTATATTTATTCAACCCGTGCAATAAAGGGGGTTTTTAAAGATATATTGTTTTATTATTTAGTATATAAAATTTATTTATTCAACCCGTGTAATACACGGGGTTATAACCTAGTACTAATATAAAATTATGTTTAATTTCATGGAAAAATTACACTTTTCGTCCTTTATGTTTGTACCAGATTGCAACAGATAACCTTTAACTTCAATAATTACAGTCACAGTCCTTTTTTGTAAAACTGATAACATCCTACGTCCTTTAGCACTAACTAAGTTAAATTTTTTCAGTTAAATATGACATGTGCCTTGCACATGAGGGCATGTTAGTAATTTTACTATTCTACTTAAAATATATTTAAGAAAATAAATAATCCTAATCTCATCCTCTACCTCTCTATCTCAGGTCTTTCTATTTCTCAAACCAACCCCCACCACCACTGCAACAACCACCGCCACCCCCACAACCACCAGATCCACCACACCACCCCCGAATGGGTTTCCAATGGCTAAGCACTGCTGGCCCACTTTTAAGAAAGAAGATTGACTCACCTTCATCGGCCTTAGCAGATCCACAGATGCTTCCACCTACATCAACGATAACAATATAATTGGTACAATCAAAAAACCCAAAAAGTGTATTACCAAAAAAATTGAAAAATTAAAGAGATAAATACCTTTAAATCGGCAAGGTCCTTGGAACGATCTGCACCAATAACAAAAAATCCCCAAACCAATCAATTTCACAATTCAAAATCACAATCATAACAGTAAGAAATCAATCAGAAAATACAGACCGACGAAATTCAGCAATCGGAAAGACCCGCTCTTGACCTTCGTATCGCATCTGCCACAGATTTGACCGCCATATCTTGACCGATAACTCTTTTATGGAGAACGTGCTCGAGAGACACAAGTTTATCTCTCTCAGATTGTTGAAGATTTGATAAGGGTATTCGCGGAATGTTGGTAATCAGAAAGATTTCTCTCGGCTTCTTCCAGCTGTAGTTGAAGCGTCATTAGCGTTCCGTATTTGAGTTCCGCAACACGGTTAAGATGGCAATCGCGTTCAGCCGCTTCCATTTCTTGCTTTACCCTATCAATCTTTTTAACGGGCGACAGTGGTTGGTGGTGGTGGCAGGAGGTGACGGCGGCTAAATGGTGGTGGCATGAGGTGATGGCGGCGACAGTGGTTGAAACATGAACAAGCTTCAGATCTGGTGGGTTGTTGGTGACAGGCTTCAGATCTGATGATGGTGGTTGTTGGTGGGTTTGACGGTGGTGGCTCCTGGTTTGATTTGAGAGAGAGGTCAAAATGTGTGTGAGAGCATTCACATCCAATCCATCAAATTATACATACATTCCACTAAAAAACAACTCCTATATCAATATATTTTCACTAAAAACAAATAATTTTTCTCTCTCCTTTCAATTAAATAATATTATCATTACATTTTTCTCTCACTTCCACTCACAACCACTTTAAAAATATATTAAAAAATTATAACAGGTGAACAGTGTCCCCCCAAATATACAGATGAACAGTAACATTTTCTCTCTCCTCTACTCACAACCACTTTTTATACCTTTTATAATATAAAAACCCCTCCTCACATAATTTGATGGTTAGGATGTGAATGCTCTGAGAGAGAGAGTCAAAGTGAAAGGGGTTATTTATATTTAATTTTCTTTTCATTTATTTATACTATAAATAATTAAGTAAAAAGACTAAACTGCCCTTAAGTTAATAAAGTTAATTGAAAACTTTAACCTTGTTAGTGCTAAAGGACGTAAAGTGTAATGGATTTTCCAAATAAAGGATTGTGACTGTAATTATTGAAGTTAAAGGTTATCCACTGCAATCCGATACAAACATAAAGGACGAAAAGTGTAATTTATCCTAATTTCATTCTTGGGTGGGGTGGGTCTTCTAAAGCGATGATAAACTGATAATGTTCCTTATTCATTCATTTACATTTCGTCGGAGAGAAATTATGTTCACCCAGAGAAATTAAACAAAGATATGTATTTATTTACATGGTAGTTGATGATGAAGTTTTGTTGCGGTATCAACGTAGAGATGAAACCATCGTCTGTCGTCACTTCTTACGGTTGAACCGGTGAAAGAAAAGCGAGTAGCAGATCGGTGCCAATGGTAGTGTTTCGTGGCGGATTATGTTGGTGGAGCATGTGAATCGGTGGGAATTAAGTAAAGCGGCTTGTAAAAGGGACTCCATTGATGTGGTGCGGTTAAGATATCAATCTGCGTACGCTTGTTTGTAGTGGTAGAGGGTTAACATACCACGTTGATCTTGTTCTTCCTTTGCGCCAGTTATTAAGATTTTGAGAGATTATGTGGTAAATGATTGTGTAGTGTGAGTGTGGTGGTGGTTGCTTTGAGGATTATAAAGGTTGTGAAACAGTGGCTAATTGTGGGGAAACAATGGTGATGGTTGGAGACGCTTCAGAGTAATGCGACGGTTCGTTTAGTTGTGCATACACCTTTGAGAATATTAACTTCACGAGGACAAAACTGTTTTTTAACCGACGCAAGTTCATCCTATTTGTTTTTAACCGACGTGAATATTAATTTCATGGGGACAAAAGTTGCTTTTTAACCGACGCAAGTTCATTCTATTTGTTTATAATCGACGCCATTCTATTTGTTTATAATCGACGCCAGTTGATAAATGTATAAGAGTATAATATCTACCAAACAATAATATAAAAAATATCTCCAAGCTCATTTACACTTTGATTACTGTGTTCGTCTTTTTATGATATGTTATAGTTATTTTTTTTCAAAAGAAATTTGGATGACTGAAGGACCACTAGAGTATCATTCGGATCATATCCATATCTACCGGGCATGATACTTATACACTAATTAAAGGAAAAACCCAATAAACATAGAAAAAATCTCCCTTGTGTGAATCGAACCCATAACCTGTTGGTCCCAAAGCATGGGCGATATCCGATATGTTATGGTTATTGGTTAGTTGGGTGGGGTTCTATTACAAAGTCAATTTTTCATACAAAGTGTATGAAGTCATAAAACACAATAATTTAAGCCATAAAACACACTCAAAACTCACAAATAACATAGTGAATATCACTAAAACACAATATCCAAACTCTAGCAGTCCATAAAGATTTCAAACACACCATCGTAAAACTATAAATATAAAACACAATATGATAATCAACATAAAACATACTAGTGTTAGTCATTCGATAATCAAAGCCTTATCATCCAAAACACAACACAAAACTCACAAATATGGCGTTTTAGTAACCTTCACTTTGTTTTTTATGAGTTTTGAGTGTGTTTGACATAATGATGTTTTATTACTTTTTACACTTTGTAGTAAAAATAGACTTTGTAGCCAACTATCACCATTGGTTAGTAATAATAAGTGGTTATATAAATTATTATTTTTTAAATCTGTTAATTATTATTATTTATTTTAATTATTAAGAAAATAAAGTGTTATTGTTAAAACATAAATGAATAAAGTAAAGAGTAAACTGCCATTTTGGTTTCTGGTCATTTTTCCCACTTTAGTCTAAAACTCAAACTTTTTGAATCTGGCTCCCTGTGGTTTCAGTTTTATTGTCATTTTTTGTCCAAAAGTAAAATCAGGTCATATTTGTGTAATCAAATCCTGGTATTTTTTTCCTTTTCCTCAGGGGCTAAATGGTTATTATAATTAAATAATCCCTTTGACCACATAGAAGTACAGACTTATCATCTTTCTCAAACCCAAACCCAAACCCTAATCCATCATCTTCTCCAAGCCCCATTCTCATGCAAGTGAAGACCGAGATTCAAACCACGACAAGCACCAAATCTGGTCATCACTGATCTCATACCGTCACCGGCGCAATAATAACTCACCTCAGAAGCCGTAATACAACACACACAACCGCTCGACTCCCGCATCCTCTCAACACTTCAGATCTACACCACACTCACATGTACACAATTGTTTTTGACGGGAACATGATGAGGAAATCGAGAAGATGACGCCAAAACATTAGATTTATCCCTAATTGCTGGAAGAATCGGCTTATAGATGTTACCCGGAACCATCTAACACCACAACCACCTAAATATCAACCTCCAGCCGCAAGTCGGTTGTGGCACAGCCACTGAAATCCGCCACCCGACAACACCAAACACCTTCCTACGTCGATCCAACCGCCAAACACCGCCCCGCCTCCTCCTTCTTCTAATCGTCGCCGCCACAGATGGTAGGTGTGCAAGGCTGACACCGGCGTGCCGCTGTGAGAACAAAACCGTTCATCATCATCATCGTCGGAATCGTCTATTTGCTGGCGAAAACAGCTGGATGCGAACCTTAAGAGGCTTCAATCTCTTTTATTCGGAGCAAATATCGCTATCCAGAAAGGAGATTACAGTTAGGCTCAGCTACTATCTCTCCGTCTCGTCGATTTTCACGATTCTCCGTCTCATCAGAGCAGATAATTGCTGGAAGGATCGGTTCGTGTGTTAACACTTGTTGTTTACTGAAGTTGTTTTTGTAATTGATTTGTGTGCACTGGATTTGTTGTTGTTAATAGTTCTATGTATTATAATGACCATTTTACCCATGAGGAAAAGGAAAAAACACCAGGATTTTATTATAAAAATATGACCTGGTTTTACTTTTGGACCAAAATGGTAATAAAACTGAAACTACAGGGATCCAGCTTCAAAAGGTTTTAGTTTTGGACTAAAGTGTCAAAAGTGACCAAACCTCATGGACCAAAATGACAATTTACTCTAAAGTAAAACAATTTATTTTAAATCTACAACTCAATACAAACCGAATGCTTCTGTAATTTCTTGTTTCACCCTTTCAACGGATTTACGATCTCGTCGCATCAAATGAGATACATCAGACCAAAGAATCTTCATATATGCTCTCTTTTCCTTTTTTTTTCTTAATCTTTTTGTTTTGGATAAATGATTGTTAAACGTTTACACCTTCTCCCATATATTTATTCAGACTTTATTTGAAAAAATAGTTGAGGATTGTAAACATTGGGATCTCTTGGATTGTACCAATTGTTTGGACTCATGGTGGTGGATCACGATTGGAATTTAAAAAAATACTAAACAAGAAGTTGAGGGGTAGAAGAGTATTTGGTAAAACAAACATAAACATACCATTATTTGTAGGGTTTCTTCATAATTATTTATTTACAAAAGGAGTCATTTAATGGCAACATTCGAAGACATTCTATTCTTTCAAGTGATTCTACCAGTGGTTTTTCATTTCTCAATCACGCTACGCACCATTAACACGGTATCTAAGACTGAGGGGAGTGGGGCGACTCCCACCCCAAGTCGCCCCCAAGTCGCCTTCAACACCGCCCCCCATGGCGTCCCCCTCCTGCCCGTCCTCTGCACGTCGCCTCCTCCCTCTCACACAACAACTTTCTGGCACAAAGTTTCAAGGATTCCCCCTTGGAGGTCGCCCCAAGTCGCCCCAAACACCACGCCCCCTTTTTTGAGGACGCCCCAAATCGCCCCCCCAAACGCCACGTGTCGCAAGACGCCCTCTTTTGAGGTCGCCCCACTCCCTTCAGTCTAAGAGGCATGCCTCCTCCCATTTCTCAACTAAAAACGGGAAAGCATCTATTGGTGTAGTAAATAAACATCATAAATAAATATTTAAAAAACAAACTAATTATATTATAATTTAGAGTAAACTGCCATTTTGGTCCCTGTGGTTTAGCCAGTTTTGTCACTTTAGTCCAAATTTTAAACTTTTTACATCCAGGGCCCTGTGGTTTGGTTTTTGTTGCCATTTTGGTCCAAATTTCAAATTTGACCAGATTCTCCTACTTAAACCCTTCTATTTTGTCTTTATTCTCAGGGGCATTTTGGGCATTTTGTAATTATTATAACTCAATTATGTATATAAAATACCCTAAAACAATTATATATATATATTATATACCTACACATACAAAACTCTCTCTCTCTCTCTCACTCATCTTTCTCACTCTGCTCTCTCTCTCTCTGAACTACCAATACCACCGTCGCCGCCAACACCAACACCACTAGGGCTGTCTTTTTTAACCGAAACCCGAAACCCAAGCCGAAACCGAAGTCACCCGAACCTGAAGTAGACAAAACCCAAAGAACTAGTAACCGAATAACTGTAAACCCGAACCCAAATATAGTTCTATGGATTGGTTAACGGGTTGAATAAAGGGTAAACGGTTTAACCCGAAAAACCCGAAATAACTTTAAAACAATTAGTATATTTTCTGCATATAGTCATATCTTTTAAAAGGAACTAATAATCCTTTCCTATTCCATGATGCAACCAACTATATCTTCTAACAATTTTAAATCACTAATTCCATCCATATCTCCAATTTTTAAAAGTTTAAAATCACAACATTCGAAATGATGATTGAAAAGGTAAATATAATATATAATGTATGGAATTAAACATGTTACAATTAATAATTTGTTTCTAATTAAAAGACATGATGCATTTTACAATTTATAATCTGTATTAAATTACTATAGAAGAGTTGTTTTATAAAATTGTTTTTGTAGTGTTCGCTAATAACTAATATTGATATTTTAAATTTTAGAAGGTTGTATTTATTTGTTAACCTAGTGTTTTCTAACCCAAAACCCGATCTAACCCAACCCGTTCTAACCCAAACCATTTAACCCGAACACCGAAAAAACCAAACCTAAAAAGGTTTGGTTATCGGGTTAAATATTTAGTTTTGAAACCCCGAAAAACCCGAACTGAAAAACCCGAAACCCGAATAAAAAACCCGAAGAACACCCCTAAACACCACCATCGCCACCCAACCCAAAATCATCATCCTCATCATCTCTCTACCCCCAAATCAAATTCCTTAAACACATCAAAAACCAAACCAGAAACCAGAAACCTTAAACAGAAGCTTGAATCTTTTTATGCAAACGATGGAGGAGAAAGGATTGATGGCGTTTGCCAGTGGGTTTGATTGACGGTGTTTGCACCGATGGAAAGTGGAAACCCTAACGGTGAGCAGAGGCAAAATCAAGAACACCAGACAAAAATGGTGAACAAAAGAATCAAGAAAACCCTTAAACCCTCCTTCTCACAAGCTTCCACGGAGGATGCTGATAATCAATCGATTGAATCTGGAGCTTTGATTGGATTGACGGTGTTTGCACCGAACGATGAGGCTAGTGGGTTTGATTGGTTTACGGTGGAAGATGGGGATTGTGGTGGTGCTAGTGGTGGTTGTGGTGGTGGTGAGTGTGTTTAGAGAGAGATCTAACCTGATTTCGTGGGGATGATGCAGAGAGATGGTGGTGGTGGGGATGATGCGGTGGTGGGGGTGGTGGTTTGTGGCGGCAGGAGGAGAGAGAGAGAGAAAAAGAGAGAGACGGTGGAGGAGGTGGTGGTGGTGGTGGTAGGTACGGTGGTGGTGGTGGTGATGATACGGTGGTGGGGGTGGTAGTTCAGAGAGAGAGCAGAGTTGGTGGTGGTGATGATACGGTGGTGGTGGTGGGGGTGGTGGTGGTGGTAGTTGAGACAGAGAGAGAGAGAGCAGAGTGAGAAAGATGAGAGAGAGGGAGAGTTATGTATGTGTGGGTGTATATATTATATATAATTGTTTTAGGTATTAAATATATACAATTAAATATAATAATTTTTAAAATGCTTAAAATGCCCCTGAGAGTAAAGACAAAATAGAAGGGTTTAAGTAGGAGATTCTGGTCAAATTTGAAATTTGGACCAAAATGGCAACAAAAACCAAACCACAGGGCCCTGGATGTAAAAAGTTTGAAATTTGGACTAAAGTGGCAAAACTGGCCAAACCACAGGGACCAAAATGGTAGTTTACTCTATAATTTATCTAATTTTAATCATTTGAAAAACATAAGGATTTTATTATCCTTATATTAAATTTTGAGTGTTTTGAACAGTAACCATATTAAGAAGAGAAGTGTATAGTATCGGGTACCGGTAATTTTGAGTGTTTTGAACAGTAACCATATTAAGAAGAGAAGTGAATAGTATCGGGTACCGGTACCGGTATCAAATTTATCAAACTGAGTGTATTTTCGGTATCCGTTCGGCACCGGTATTCATCAGGTTTTACCCTCAAATACCGGTGTCGTACCAGTACCGACCGTATCAAGTCGTACCATACCAGGTATATTCGGTACCGGTACCCACTTTTGGGGATTTTGGTAATGGTATTTCGGTACCGGTTGGTACCGAGCTCATCAAATCCTGTAGCAACGTAGCAATGCAAGTAATTGCACAGTTTAGATTACTTTTCATACACACAGTAAGTAAATTGTTTTTCGTTTGAATGAGGTTTTATATACACAACAACGTATTTTACTTTATTTTTTGTCTTTTTACGTAATGAATGAATTGTAGCATGTAAAATTAACTTGGATATTTAGATTATTGATGAGAAAATCGTATCAAATCCTGTAATCAAACCGGTATCGTATTGGTACCAAATCTACTATACCAAATCATTTTCGGTACCAATTTGGTACCCACCTTTTTGCGTTTTCAGAATCGTTACTTTCGGTTCGACACCGGTCTAGCACCATACCTGTATTTATTGATTTTTACCTTCAAATACCATACCGTATTGTACCAAGCATTTTCGGTGTCGGTACCTAATTTCGATGATTTCCCGGATCGGTACTTTCAGTGCCGTTACCAATACCGAGCTCATCCATATTTTAACGTGTTTGCACCGTAATAACTGAATTGAAAACAACCGAATTTCCAACGTCTAGGACGTGTGGGTCTTATTATTATATATTAGGTTATTTAAAATTGTTTTTTTAGGACGGATTGACTATCCTTTTCACGACATTTTTATTTAAGTTTTGATATTCGGTATTCGGTATCTGCTTGTCGTTACTGACACGCGTTTTGCAGTCATTGGGTCCCCGCCGCAACGCGCGGGCGGAAATTTAACTAGTTAATATTAATAAGCAATCCCAATATAATTTGTTTTCACTGTTGTAAAACAAGGCATCAGAGGTTGAGTACTACTCGAGTAATCATTAAAAAGAAGCATGCCGAGACACGAGTACTTTCAACTCCAACTAGGAGTTTCTAGCGACTTTTGCAACCATGTTTTATTTATAAGGGTCATGATATAATAGAAAGTTTTTTTTTGTCTAGGAATGCTAAGATTAAATGAGTGAAATTGAAGAAAAAAAAGGCACGTGGGTTATTGTAGAGTCATTCTAGTCAATCTAGTGCAATAGTTTATCTCTCCTCCAATACCCCTCATTTTTTAAACGTTAATAACTCTTTCATACAAGCTTATTTTTTTTATAAAAATTCCATAAAAAAACGAGTGTTTTTTTATCTTTAAAACGAGTATACTGTTGCTATATTTTCGAATTATTTTTCGAAAACCCAGTTGCGTAAAACGCAATGGACAAAAAACGTAAAAAATGACTTTTTTTACTAAAACGCAATTGATAAAAAAACACAAAGAAATGTCTTATTTCTAAAACGCAATGGCTAGAAAACACAAAAAAATGTCTTATTTCTAAAACGCAATGGCCTAAAAACAGAAAAGAAAGTGTTATTTCTAAAACACAATGGACTGAAAACACATAAAAATGTGTTTTACCTAAAACGCAATGGACTAAAAACACTTCAAAATGTGTTTTTCTAAAACGCAATAGACCAAAAAACATATAAAAATGTCTTTTTTTCTAAAACGCAATAGCGTAAAAACATAAAAGAAAGTGTTCTTTCAAAAACGCAATTGACTGAAAACACATAAAAATATGTTTTACCTAAAACGCAATTGAGTAAAAACACTTCAAAATGTGTTTTTCTAAAACCCAATGGACCAAAAAAAATATAAAAATGTCCTTTTTCTAAAACGTAATGGCCTAAAAACACAAAAGAAAGTGTTCTTTCTAAAACGCAATGGACTAAAAACACATAAAAATGTGTTTTACCTAAAACGCAATAGACTAAAAACACTTCAAAATGTGTTTTTCTAAAACGCATTGGACCAAAAAACACATAAAAATGTGTCTTCCTAAAACGCAATAGATAAAAGGGTAAATTACATTTTTCGTCCTTTATGTTTGTATTGGATTGCAATGGATAGTCTTTAACTTCAATAATTACAGTTACAGTTCTTTATTTGTAAAACTCATTACACCATACGTCCTTTAACACTAACTTGGTTAAAATTTTCAGGTTCAGTATGGCATGTGCCTTGCACATGAGGGTAGATTTGTAATTTTACTCATTTATTTATCTAATTAAATTTAAATAATAAAACAAATTACATTTTTCTACATAATAAAAATACTATTTTTTTTAGATTTGGTATATATGGAGATATCTGGTGATTCAATATTTTGGGGGTTCTACACTAAAAGAAATTAGGGTTCTTACCCACAACTCCACCACTTCCAACTGACCACCACCTCCACCCACCCCACACCTTATCTTTCTTTTTCTTTCTCGCTGGACATGCTTTTGCAGCTACCATCGCCGAAATTTGCTTCACCATCACCGGAATATGCTTTCTCGTGGGACATGCTTCACAATCGACGGAATCTGCTTCATCATCGTCGGCTTCTTGGAAACCCTAGATAATGGGAAAGGGAATACCAACAAGGGGAAAGGGGATCTGCTTTTAATGTTGTGTTATTTGGAAACCCTAGATCATGGAATCTGCTTCATCATCGTCGGAATCTGCTTCATCATGGCCGGCTTCTTGGTATTCCTGTCGTCAATCTGCTTCATCATCACCGGGTGGAAGTTTAAGCTGTTTACACCTAAGTATGCCTCATTTGATCCATGACTTTTGTAGTTGAGGGGTGTTTACGTGAGAACAGAGACGAGTTGGTGGTGGTGTCAAGTGGAGAAGAAGATCAATGACAAAATGTTAGTGTTTTATATATATATATATATATATATTTATTTAAATAAAAGGATAACATAAAATGACTGAAATACTCTCATATGCCTTGCACATGACCATGCTTAACAAATAAATTTAACTGAGTTAGTATTAAAGGACGTAACGTGTAATGGGTTTTACAAATAAAGGACTGTGACTGTAATTATTGAAGTTAAAGGTTATCCGTTGCAATTCAATACAAACATAAAGGACGAAAATTGTAATTTACCCTAGATAAAAACACAAAGGAAAGTGTTTTTTTTTTCTAAAACGCAATTGACTAAAAACACAACGTAGTGAAATGAAAACACAATAAAATGTGTTGTTTCTAAAACCCAATAAACTGAAAATACAAAAAAACGGTGTTTTTTCATTACTTTGTAAAACGCAATGACTCAATTCAAAAACCCAGATCGTAAAAATGCAATTAAAAAATTTCTCACATAGATCGAAGCCGATTTCTTCAGATTTCTTCAACGATTGACGAAATTTGAATGTTAGAAACACTTATCAGCGATCGAATCGAACGAATCGAGTGATTCGCTTCAAAATTACGGGAAAAAATGAGATATTGTATGAAATTAAACTGGGTGTCTTCAAAAAAGTTGAAGACCACGTTGATTGGGTGTTTGAATCATTCATTTGTGATGAAAATCGCACTATAATGTAGTGATTATTGAGATAGAAAGTGAAGAAAACGTTGAAGATGACGGGTTTTGAAAATGATGTGTTTGGAAAATGGTGGATTTTGAAGTTATAAAGAAAAGAAGGGAGAAGATTGGATGAAATTGATTAAAATACTCTTCCTCTTTATTTTAACTTTTGTCATATGTCATAAAATAAAAGAGCTAAAATAAACTTTATATTTGATCATCACCCTTATTTATAAAATAAAAGAGCATTCACAAAAGTAAAAGAGTAAGTTACACAAATTGTCCTGTATTTATATACTAAATTGCACTATGTGTCCTTTGTCTTTAAAATCACGCAAAAAGTCCTTTATTTTGAAAATTTTGCACACTCTTTGTCCTATAATCTAAATGATGCAGTTAATTCTAAAGTAAAAAAAGATTTTGTCCAAAGAGCATAATCTATAGTTTATTTATAATGGGCGTAATTTGTGATTTACTTAAATTATTTTATTCTTTTCTTTGCTTTTTATTTTAGAGTAAATTACAAAACTCGTCCTTTATATATGTCATTTATTGCAAACTGTGTCATTTGTCTTCAATAATTACAGAAAACGTACTCGATATTTGCAGACCCTTACACATTATGTCCTTTAGCCCTAACTCAGTTATTTTTCAAAGTTAAATCTGACCAAATGAACCCCGTATGAGGGTATGTTGGTCATTATACCATTTTTTTAAATACAAAATAAATTATTATCATAATATTAAGTATTCGTGTAAGTAACAAGAATCAGAGTACTCTCTCACTTTAAATACAATTATACAAACACAATTACATTACAGTCTCCCTATCTTCTCTAGCCACAAGATCTCCAGTCACCACTACCACTTACCTCCGGCGACCAAGAATCCCAAGCCACCACCCACCTGCCGCCACCTCCACACTCCACACATCACCTGTCACCACTAATCAAACCAACCACCATCTGCCACCACCACCACTCGACCACCACCAACCTACCCACAAACTCCATCTTTCACAAACACCCACAACACCACCGTACCAAGCACGACAGGTTCTAGATCTGGATTTGTGGAACAACGACGGCGGATCTGAATCTAGGGTTTCGAAGACGGCAGCGCTGTTATGGTGCACTGGCATCAGATCATCAACGGTAGGTAACCCACCATCCTTCAGATCTGACCTCACCATACAAGATTTGAGCCAGATGTAGTCGGCGAAGAAACTGTTACCGGAGAAGAAAGGTTGGTGGTGGTGTTACCGGAGAAGAAAACGGTGCTGGTGGTGTTTTGGAGAACAACACGATATGTCCAAGTAGTTCGCTTTTGCTCCTGCTCCGGCACCGACGTCTGACGCCACCTGTAACGACTCTCATCAAAAGTACTATTTAATATATATATTAATCCAAAAGGAAAACCTAATTGAGAGACCCAAGTGATTCTGAGCAAACCATGAAATTTTCATAAATTTCAGAATCAGGATTAGGGCCCCTAAAACTCAAGGGGGGTAAACCCTAGTGGATAATTATCCACTAAAATACGTTGTCAAATTACTGAAATTCGAGTGTAGCAACTCAGCAAGGCTAGTCCCAGTCGTGGCTAGTCTATGAGCCTACTTTTTACCCATACGCACCGTAGCAGGATATGGCCTACGATGCGCAGGCCTTTAAAAGACCCATACGCATCGTAGGGGATGTTTTGCTACGATGCGCAGGGCATCCCAAAATTTACCTATAAATAGCAGACACTGGTAGTCGAATTTTGATCATATTACGTCGAAATAATTCTCACAAATACACTGCTTTACATTCTGTTTACTTCAATTATACCCCCGGGTATCGAAATTCTGCTACAAAACAGGGTATTAGCACAATCGCTGCTACGATTCATTTATCCGACGATCAAGATATCCAATGCATGTTTAAATGCCGCCCACATTAGGGTTATACTTTATCATTCGTCATTAATTTGACGGATTGTCGTTAATTCGATAGGTAAAGTATTATACTTTATCGTTCGTTGTTAATTCAACGGATTGTCGTTAATTCGATAGGTAAAGTATTATACCTTGTCGTTCGTTGTTAATTCAACGGATCATCGTTAATTCGATGGACAAAGTATTGCATTTGATCATTCATTGTGATAATTTGATCTCGTAAATTATCGTAATTGCTGGATTGATTACTAACCCAGTTTTGTGTGCATTATCTATATTAGGTTAACAAGGCTAAACCATAGATTAGACTCTGACCATATTAAATCAGCAATGTGAGTCATTCTCCTTTTCTCACAGTTTGTGAGTCATTCTCTCTTTTATCAAATCTATTTACAAAATCATGTTTATTTTCAAAGTTATAATTACGGGGATTAAGTCTTTGTAATCACCAAGTTACAGCCGGTATGTGGGGTTTTGTATACATTACTTGATAATCGTCACCATTGGGGCAGCCAATGGGGGATATGACCATAGTCACAGACACCATTGGAGGAATGGGCCAATGGGTCGAGTGGCAAGTACCGTGGGTAGTTGGATTGATATCAGAAACATTGTAATCGCTCTTAATACTGTAAATTATAACAAATGTGTCATTTTAGCAAAATGAATGAACTCACTCAGTATTTCCCGCTGACAAAACCTTTTTCAAACATGTTTCAGGTGATCTGTTGTAATTCAGGAAAAGTACTGGGAAGCATCTCAAGCTGACTGATAGTGGCTCAATATAAAATAAATAAATGATTTTGTAATATCACGTTTTTATAGTAAAAACATACTATTGTAAATTATCGGGGTTTTATCCCGAATTGTGAAATAAAATAATCGGGGAAAAATTTTAGCTTTAAGCGATCCTGTTTCCGCTGTTAAAATCAATTAAATCAATACCGCAGTAATTTCTGCCGCGGCTCCTGAAACGGGTCAAACCGGGTCTTGGGCCGTGACAGAAAAAGGTGGTATCAGAGCCACTGGGTTAAGCTGATACTCAATTTTTCCTGATTACAGCCACTGGGTTAATTTGATTAAGTATTTAGAAATACTTAATTTTTCCTGATTACTATTATGTGATTATTTGTATTATTAACTGATTATTTGATTATTTGTTAGTTACAGTATGGGTAAGAAAAAGCTGTCAAGCATCTATCTTAAATTAGATAAATCATCTAATGAAAAAGGAAGTTCATCCCGAACCAAATCCTCAAGTCAGTCTGAAATTCCTGAAGAAGGAATATTCGTGCGTAAGGCACAATACGAGGAATCACTTTCTCCTCGAAGGAGGGAAATGATTATTAAGAAAAGTAAAGAAAAAATCCGAGAAAAGAGGATTAAACGGGAAACTCAAGAATTAATTGATAAATCACCTTGGGAAGATAAACTAGATGAGAAATGGGCTAATTTATATATGCTAGCTACAGTAGCAGAAAATATAAATCTTTAAAGATTAGCACCTATTCTCATAAATCTAGAAACCTTGTGTGATAAATAAAACTTAAAATCTGAGTATGTTTGTCAGTTATCTTTGTAATTAACAAGTACACAGTATGTAATAAATTACAAAGTTATTTGTAAATTTTAACTCAATATTTTATGCATTTTGCATATATGCTACATCAGCATGAGTGAGATAACCGAAGATTTTCAGAATCTTAATCTGTATCCCGTAACTGTCGAAGCTTCCAAAGAATATATTAGCTACTATCCCGATATTGAACAACCAGTAGAATTCAAGGTTCCACCCCTGAGTAAGCCAAAACAAAAGAAAAGAACTTATGTAGGATGGAGGAAAATCCGTAAGAAGAAGCCAGCTCCAAGACTGCCCAAAATAAGTAATCCTTTGAAAAAGGGAAAAGAAGTTATCATCGGAGAGAGTCCTAAACCACAAGAAATAGAAACTGGAGACAAAAAGAAGGATAAGGAAATAGAAGTCCAAATGGAGGAGATTACTAAAGAAGTAATAATGGAAGTTGGGCAAGGGTCTATACCAGTTCAGAGAGAAATCGGGGAAAGTTCCAATCCAACCCAGGAAAGAACTTTTCAAGATGAAATAGATTTCCTGTTGGCAAGCTGTGAAACCATTCAGCCTGTCAATAATAATAATAATAATAATATTTTTAATTATCCTATTGAAAACCAATTCCCTATGAATTGGGAACCAGCAGCAATTCCAGATCCAATAGTTCACTCCTAACCCATAGGAATGGACGAATGGTGGACAAACGATTGGCAATTTCAAAATATTGTCAACGATCCTTACACTTTCCTTCCACAATTCGATCCAGAACCATTACCTAATCTACCCATGAGCACTGAAAACATGGCCGAACTTCGCCATTTTGGCGAAGAGTTGTTTGATATGGGGAATAGAATGAGGGAGATAGGTGGACAGATTGCTTGGAAATACGACGAGAGGGAAATGCGTTTTTAACAGCAAGTGACGAAAGATAAAATGGTAGTTGTATAATAGTACTAATAAAGTTAGTTTGTAAATAATCAATAAAACTCTGTATGATATCTGTGAGTAATGATGCATAATAGATATATATATAAATGAAATCGAAAGATCGATTATTTTGACTATATCTGTATTATTCAATTTTCTGATTATTTGTATATAAATATTATTTGTCAGTTACTAATAAAATTTATACATTATCAGATGGCAAACAATAATGATGAACCTATTAATGAAGTTAATCATTCTGAACAACATTCAAGAGACCAATATATGACTCGGCAAGATATTGAAAACATTGTTGCTCAAGGGATAGCCAATGCTATTCC
Organism: Helianthus tuberosus; assembly: GCA_030545235.1. Taxonomy (NCBI): domain Eukaryota; kingdom Viridiplantae; phylum Streptophyta; class Magnoliopsida; order Asterales; family Asteraceae; genus Helianthus; species Helianthus tuberosus. The sequence continues at coordinate 132,488,317 of CM060353.1, read as the reverse complement.
AACATTCGTCGCTGCTATAAAGAATCCACCCGAACCGCAACAAATTGTTCCTAGCAAACAGATTACTGAAGATAACTTCAGTAATAGTGTAAATGGAGGCAATAAGCATGATAATCATAATAAGGAACCACATCAAGCTCCATTAACCAAGAAAACGAAAACTGCAACGCCTGGTTGCACTTTCAAAGAATTCATTGCTTGTAAACCCACTGAATTTGCAGGCAATGAAGGAGCAACTGCATCACTGCGTTGGTTAGAGAAAACCGAAGCAGTCATTGCAATAAGTAAATGTGGTAAAGATGATCAAGTCATGTATTCGTCCAATCTGTTCAAAGAAGGAGCACTCGAGTGGTGGAATACTGTGTTACAATCAAAAGGAAGAGCAATAGCTTATGCTATGACTTGGGAAGAATTTAAGGGTTTGGTGGAAAGAAAATTCTGTCCTGAGTATGAGAAAGAACAAATGGCGAATAAGTTTCTAAATCATCGGATGATGAGTGTGGATTGTCGCGGTTACACCTCGACATTCTTCGAATATGCTAGAGTGGTGCCAACACTGGCTTCGCCAGAACCGGTACTTATTTCTCGCTATATTTGGGGGCTAATTAGCGAAATCCGCAATATTGTTAAAGCTGCGAGACCTCGCACTATTGACGATGCGGTAGAATTAGCCAACACTCTGACCGATGAATTGGTGCGCACAAGAGATGAAGATAGGAAGAAGGCACTAGCTCAGAAAATTACCCAAGGATTTCGTGTGGGTAATAATAACAGCTTCAAGAGAAAAGGGACAGGGCAATCTCCAGGTCCGTCATTCTGCAGGAAATGCAAAAAGAAGCATTATGGAAGATGCGATATTACTTGCAATTTTTGCAAAGCTGTAGGACATCGTGAAGAAAACTGTAAAAAGAAAACAGTAATCTGTTTTAATTGTGGAGAAGCGGGGCATTACAAAACAGAATGTCCTAAATTAGTCAAACCAGTAGATAACAAAACCAAGACGACCGAAGGAACTACTAAGAAGAATGCTAGGGCATTTCAGCTGACCACCCAAGAAGCAGAACTTATTCCAGATGTGATAGCGGGTACGTTCACAACATGTATGCAAAAGTATTATTTGACTCTGGTGCAAACCAAAGTTTTATAAATACTTCATTCTGTCAAGCTCTTAGTTTACCTTTAACCAATACTAGGCAGATTTTTACAGTTGAAACAGCAGACGGAAGTTCAGTTAAAATAGATAAAGTTTTGCAAGAAGGAAACATAGAACTTTTAGGACATAAATTCTCTGCAAGACTATTGCCGATGAATTTAGCTGAATTTGATATTGTATTAGGAATGGATTGGTTAGTAGCCAACCATGCTAGAATCCTTTGTGATCAGAATTCCATAGAAATTCAATCACCTACCGGAGAAGTGATTAGGATTATAGGAGTTAAACCACGGAAACCCATGAAGTTCATATCAGTAATGAAAGTTGCTAATTATGAACGAAAACAAGGAATAGTGTATATGATTTCGGTAATCATTAGCACTAAGGGAAAAGATCTTAAGGAAATACCAGTAGTATCAGAATACTCTGATATATTTCCGGAAGATTTACCAGGATTACCTCCAGATAGGGAAGTAGAATTTAGGATTCATCTAATTCCAGGAACTACACCGATAGCCAAGGCACCTTATCGGTTAGCACCTACAGAAATGTTAGAAATGAAAAAGCAATTAGATGAATTACTAAGTAAAGGATTCATACAACCTAGCTCATCCCCTTGGGGAGCGCCAGTGTTGTTTGTGAAGAAAAAGGATGGTTCAATGAGAATGTGTATCGATTATAGAGAATTGAATAAGGTTACAATTAAGAATCGATATCCATTACCTAGGATTGATGATCTTTTTGATCAACTTCAGGGGGCTAGATATTTTTCTAAGATAGATTTACGCTCTGGATATCATCAATTGAAGGTACAAGAAGAAGACATACCTAAAACTGCTTTCAGAACTAGGTATGGTCATTACGAGTTTACAGTCATGCCCTTCGGGTTAACGAATGCACCTGCAGCATTCATGGACATGATGAATAGGATCTGTAAACCGTATTTGGATAAATTTGTAATTGTTTTCATAGACGATATACTTATTTATTCCAAAAGTCAGACAGAGCATTGTGAACATCTTCATGCACTCTTAACTTTGTTAAGAAAAGAAAAGTTGTACGCCAAATTCTCGAAATGCGAATTTTGGCTAAAGGAAGTGCAATTTTTAGGACACATGGTGAATCATGAAGGTATTCATGTAGATCCTGCTAAGATAGAGGCAATTACTAAGTGGAAGGTTCCACAAACAGCAATGGAAATAAGAAGTTTTATAGGTTTAGCTGGGTATTATAGACGGTTCATTAAGGATTTTTCCAAGATAGCCGTACCATTAACTAAGTTAACCTGTAAAGCCACTAAGTTTGAGTGGGGACCTAAACAGGAAGAAGCCTTTAGGATTTTGAAACAGAAACTAACCCATGCACCAATCTTAGCCTTACCAGAAGGAACTGAAGATTTTGAAGTATATTGTAATGCTTCAAAATTAGGATATGGATGTGTGCTTATGCAACGCAAAAAGGTAATTGCGTACGCATCAAGGCAATTGAAAAAGCACGAAGAGAATTATACGACTCATGATTTAGAATTAGGAGCCGTAATTTTTGCCCTTAAGATTTGGAGACACTATCTTTACGGAAGTAAATTTACTGTCTACACCGACCACAAAAGTTTAAAATACATATTTGGGCAAAAAGAGTTAAACATGAGACAAAGGAGATGGATGGAAATCTTAAGTGATTACGACTGTGATATTCAGTATCACGAAGGAAAGGCGAATGTAGTTGCAGATGCCTTAAGTCGTAAGTATTATGAGAAACAACGAAGGGTTCGTGCTCTCAGATTAAATCTACAAATAGATTTAATGGAACAATTAAAGAATGTTCAAACTACAGCAATCAAGGATGATGCTGAAGGAATGAAAGGGTGGATCAAGGAATTAGAACAAGGAACAGATGGAATTTGGAGATTCCATAAGAATAGAATCTGGGTACCTAAGCAGGGAGACTTAAGACCTAAGATTTTAGAAGAAGCTCATAAATCTAGGTACACTATGCACCCAGGAAACAATAAGATGTACCAAGATTTAAGGAAGAATTTCTGGTGGATAGGAATGAAAAGAGACATAGCCAGCTATGTTTCTAAATGTCTTACTTGTTCACAAGTTAAGGCAGAACATCAGAAACCTTCGGGGTTATTACAACAGTTAGAGATGCCGGTATGGAAATGGGAACTTATAACAATGGATTTTGTTACTAAGTTACCCAAAACCAGAAAAGGTAATGATGCGATTTGGGTAATTGTGGATCGATTAACCAAATCAGCTCACTTTTTACCTATGAAAGAAACCTTTAGTATGGAAAGACTGGCTAAATTGTATGTAGATGAAGTTGTATCCTTACATGGAGTTCCACTCTCCATTGTTTCGGATAGAGATAGTCGATTCACTTCCCATTTCTGGAAAAGTTTCCAGCAAGCTATGGGAACTCGACTAAATTTAAGCACTGCATATCATCCACAAACAGACGGACAAAGTGAAAGGACGATCCAAACTCTAGAAGACATGCTCCGAGCATGTGTAATAGACTTTGGTGGAAGTTGGGATGATCACTTACCATTAATTGAATTCTCCTATAACAATAGTTATCATTCAAGTATTGAAACTGCTCCATTCGAGGCACTGTATGGAAGAAAGTGCAGAACCCCAGTTTGTTGGGCAGAAATAGGAGAAAGTCAGTTATCAGGACCTGAAATAGTGCAAGAAACAACTGATAAGATTACTCAAATCAAAGAAAGGCTGAAGACGGCTCGAGATCGTCAGAAAAGTTATGCAGACAATAGAAGCAAGCCGTTAGAATTCCAAGTTGGAGACAGAGTACTGTTGAGAGTTTCTCCTTGGAAAGGAGTAGTTAGATTTGGAAAGAAAGGAAAGCTAAGTCCAAGATACGTAGGACCATTCCCAGTGATCCAACGTATAGGACCAGTAGCTTATCGTTTACGATTACCAGAAGAATTAGCTGGAGTACATGATGTATTTCATGTATCCAATCTCAAGAAATGTTTAACAGACGAATCTCTGGTAGTACCTCTTCAAGATATAGAAGTAAACGAAAAGTTGAAATTTGTGGAGAAACCTCTTCAAATTGAGGATCGAAAGATCAAGTTTCTCAAACACAAACGACTAGTTTTAGTCAAAGTAAAGTGGAATTCAAAGAGGGGAGCTGAATACACTTGGGAACTGGAGTCAGAAATGAAGAAAAAGTATCCACACTTATTCCAGTAAATCTCGAGGACGAGATTTTCTTAAGGTGGGGAGAATGTAACGACTCTCATCAAAAGTACTATTTAATATATATATTAATCCAAAAGGAAAACCTAATTGAGAGACCCAAGTGATTCTGAGCAAACCATGAAATTTTCATAAATTTCAGAATCAGGATTAGGGCCCCTAAAACTCAAGGGGGGTAAACCCTAGTGGATAATTATCCACTAAAATACGTTGTCAAATTACTGAAATTCGAGTGTAGCAACTCAGCAAGGCTAGTCCCAGTCGTGGCTAGTCTATGAGCCTACTTTTTACCCATACGCACCGTAGCAGGATATGGCCTACGATGCGCAGGCCTTTAAAAGACCCATACGCATCGTAGGGGATGTTTTGCTACGATGCGCAGGGCATCCCAAAATTTACCTATAAATAGCAGACACTGGTAGTCGAATTTTGATCATATTACGTCGAAATAATTCTCACAAATACACTGCTTTACATTCTGTTTACTTCAATTATACCCCCGGGTATCGAAATTCTGCTACAAAACAGGGTATTAGCACAATCGCTGCTACGATTCATTTATCCGACGATCAAGATATCCAATGCATGTTTAAATGCCGCCCACATTAGGGTTATACTTTATCATTCGTCATTAATTTGACGGATTGTCGTTAATTCGATAGGTAAAGTATTATACTTTATCGTTCGTTGTTAATTCAACGGATTGTCGTTAATTCGATAGGTAAAGTATTATACCTTGTCGTTCGTTGTTAATTCAACGGATCATCGTTAATTCGATGGACAAAGTATTGCATTTGATCATTCATTGTGATAATTTGATCTCGTAAATTATCGTAATTGCTGGATTGATTACTAACCCAGTTTTGTGTGCATTATCTATATTAGGTTAACAAGGCTAAACCATAGATTAGACTCTGACCATATTAAATCAGCAATGTGAGTCATTCTCCTTTTCTCACAGTTTGTGAGTCATTCTCTCTTTTATCAAATCTATTTACAAAATCATGTTTATTTTCAAAGTTATAATTACGGGGATTAAGTCTTTGTAATCACCAAGTTACAGCCGGTATGTGGGGTTTTGTATACATTACTTGATAATCGTCACCATTGGGGCAGCCAATGGGGGATATGACCATAGTCACAGACACCATTGGAGGAATGGGCCAATGGGTCGAGTGGCAAGTACCGTGGGTAGTTGGATTGATATCAGAAACATTGTAATCGCTCTTAATACTGTAAATTATAACAAATGTGTCATTTTAGCAAAATGAATGAACTCACTCAGTATTTCCCGCTGACAAAACCTTTTTCAAACATGTTTCAGGTGATCTGTTGTAATTCAGGAAAAGTACTGGGAAGCATCTCAAGCTGACTGATAGTGGCTCAATATAAAATAAATAAATGATTTTGTAATATCACGTTTTTATAGTAAAAACATACTATTGTAAATTATCGGGGTTTTATCCCGAATTGTGAAATAAAATAATCGGGGAAAAATTTTAGCTTTAAGCGATCCTGTTTCCGCTGTTAAAATCAATTAAATCAATACCGCAGTAATTTCTGCCGCGGCTCCTGAAACGGGTCAAACCGGGTCTTGGGCCGTGACACCACCTCCGTCTTCCTCTCCACCGGTGTCGCCTCCGTCCGTATCCGCATTCATATGGTGTTGTTTGGAGTTTGATATGGCTAATTTTACATGGTTAATTTTCATACGGTGCTGTTTGGAATTTGATACGGTGAATTTTATATGGTTAATTTTGATATGGTGTTGTTTGGAATTCGATATGGTTATTTTTAGGATGTTGGAGTGTGGAATTTTGTATTCATATTTTTTTATGTTGGGGTGGTGGTGTTGTTGGTGGCAGGTGGATGGTGGTGACGGTGGTTGTGGTGGTGGTGGGGGGAGGTGGTAGGAGACGGTGGGAGTAGGTGGTGGTGATAACTGATAAGGAAGTTAGAGAGAGAGAAATTATGTGTATAATTTTTTTAAACATGATTAATGTATTTATTATTTTTTATGATTTTTTTTTTAATATTTAGGGTAAAATGACTAAGATACCTTTATGTGGGGTCCAATTGGTCAGACTTAACCATGAAAATTAACTGAGTTAGGGCTAAAGGACATAAAGTGTAAGGGTTTGTAAACATAAAGTACGTTTTCTGTAATTATTGAAGACAAAGGACACAGTTTGCAATAAGTGACATACATAAATGACGATTTTTGTAATTTACTCTTTATTTTATTAAATTTATCACTATTGTTTTATCGACTACTTTTAAAAATTGTAATTCATCAATTAACATATTTTTATAAAATTATACGTTATTAAAATATATTTATTTTCATTTGTTAGATTAAATTATTTACTTTTTTTTGTTTTGCAAATAATATAATTTTTTTATACTATGTTTTACATAAACCATTGGTGTGGTCGAGTTATTTTTATATCTGTAACACCCCAAAAACGGGTTTGGTAATCAAACCACGTTAATAGTAAAGACGGGTAAAATACCGTTAGTGGTAAAAATTAACCCGATAAATATTAGGATTTAAATAAATAAACTTGATATTAATTAAAAAGGAGGATAAATACTTTGAGAAAACAAAGTATATAGAAGGCTCGAGTTAACGGGACTTAAAATAAAACGGGTTATGACTTCCCGAACCCACTAAGTGACTAGGAATATTAACCTAGTTAGTTATGTGTTGTTAGAACAATAAAGGAAACTAGAAATAGTTAAACCTTTTATAAAAACAAAACATGAGGAGCTAATAGTGCCAAGTGGAGGAAACTTATTTATTAAAACTAAAAATAAAACACAACACAGTGTGCGCAGGAACGATCAGGAGCACCAGGGGGTTCTTTCAAAACCCTAAAGCAAATGAAATCCAGCAAAATCAAGGAGAAACCGAGCAAAGAAATTAGGGCTTTAACTAAAATCTTGATCACCAAGCTTAGGGGATCACAAATTATGTCGAATTTTTGACATTCATGAAGTTGTGAAAATTAGTTAACTTTGCATGATGCGATCTAAGTATGAATCGTAGAGGCTATGGCTGAATTAATGAAGTGTGATTGCTTAGGAACAAACCCTAAGTAGAAATATGAAGTAAATTCAGAATTTTGATGCTAAATTCATGTATGTGATGTTTTTAGGGTTTTGATTGCTAAAACTAGTGTTATGATGTCATGAACATGCTTTAATTGAAAGCTAATTGAAAGCTGAATTTAAACAGCTTCTGATCAGAATTTATAGCCGACTTGTATTGCCTGTAACCTGAACAAAACCTGACAAAAACATATGTTTCTTGAGTCTAAAATGTAATTCCAGGAAATAACTTTAAAACCCCACTGGAATTGCATTTTTTCGACGAAAATTGAGTGTTTTATGAATTTTTCCGTATCAAAGTTTCAAGCTGCGTTTTCTCGCAAAATTTTTAGCCCATTACGAATGTCATAACTCAATATAGGAATTTAGTTATGATCTCAAATTTTTACTGTTGATAGTTTTAAGCGATTAAAAGAATCGCCAATTGGAATTTCGTCAATCGGATAAACGAGGAATTTTTAATGAATTTTTCTAGCAGTTGCAGTCAGAAGCGACGAATCTGATTACAGCTTAGTAAATGAATTTTTACGAATTTTTGGTAACGATTTAGATCATGAAATTATAACACAAGGCCTAACCCTCCGAGTGGTACGCCACATAAAAAAATCATAATTTTTGAAGACTTGTAAACAGGTTAAACAAGTCACCAAAAACAGCCCATTTTTCAGTGATTTGAAATGCCTAAATGAAATCGCGGTCTACTTGGTTGTGTGTAAAATTTTATTTCATTAAGAGTTCGGATGAAATATGCCTAAGTGAGTTCAATGAACCAAATGTGCATTTGAATATGTTGATAAGTCAATTGACTTTTAAAAAGTCAAACCGACCAATGATTAGATCGAATGATAATTTTGATGTGGTCGAATGATAAATTCGACGTAAAACCCGTAGGATGGAATAGTCATAAACAATTATGACTAATCTAACCGTCTTACGAATTGTGATGATAATAGTTTGACTCTAGACAAGCTAGATGAAGACTTGGGAAAGAAGCGGGTCAAACGGATCGAGTACGCGGAAAAATTACATAACCGGATGCAAGGTAAGTGAAACTTACACCTTTTAGTAAAATAAATGTTCATCCTATAAGTTTCAAACACAATAAGGATAATATTCAAGATATGGTTCCCGACGCGAAATAATACGGGTCGGAACTAATATAAATTATAAAAACCATGCTTAATGGTAAAAGAGATAGAATGGTAAATTAGCCATGAAAAGCTAATTATAAAAATGGGTTTTTGAACGGTTACTATAGGTAAGCCTAATGAATAAAAAGAGTAAAACGGGTCAAATGGTAATGTGGATACCATTTGCCAAATATTGACTAATAAGCACTTGTCGAGTGTTATGCTTACAGGATAAAGCAGCTTATGAATTAGCTTTGCTATGAATTAGCAAATTTTCGAGACAAGGTATTAAAACGAGTCAATGTATTGATCCGAGCCAGGTACGTATAATTATGTTGTAGTTAAAAGTGCTAATTTGGTCAATAATTGGTGAGAGTCTTTCGTCGTAAAATAAGATACTAGAATTGACCAAAAAGCCCTTAACGGGCGAACCGGGTAAATGACCGTTAGAGTTTGTTTAGAAACTTGTTTATTGATTTTGAAACCCTTAGATACATATAAAAAGTATAGGCAAAAACGTTGTGGGACGAATGTCTAGAAATAGTCAATTGCAAAAAAGGACTAGCCGAAGGGTAAAATTTGGGATTTTGGGTTCCTTATGTTAAATCCACCACAAAAATAGTTGTGGTGGAAGATAAGTAGTTATTTAGCAAGAAAAGACGAGGTGCGAAAAGAAAATAGCGAGTTCGATGCTTAGATGCTTAAAAGTCCGCTAAACGGGTCAGAATAGACTAAGAAGTAAATTGTGGTTAAATGCTTAGATAGATACAAATGAATCGGTGAATGTAAACGCCTACGTAAACTCTAGGATGGGAGCGAAAACGTTAAGGTTTGACAAGCCCGGGATGGGTAAAATGATAGGAATTAACTATTTTCTTTTTAGAGCATGTAGTGAAATAATAATGCCAAACGGGTCGAATAATCACCTAAAGGATTTATGAGCCAACATTGGATAAATCAGATTTTTATGCAACCCAAGGTGATAAACGGGTCCGTAATTTAATTACGGACGCGTAGGAAAAAGAATCGTGTAAAACGGATGTGTAGATTGAAAGTTATGCACATTTTTATAAAAAGAATCGGAACTGGGAAAATGCAGCAACGAGCTGCAAACCTTCTGCCCATTTAAGGGCGTCGCTCGACGCGACGACATGGCCCATGAGCCGTCGTGCGACGCGACGGGGTGCAGGTTTTGCGAAAAATTGTTTGTTGGTTCCGTTTTGATTCGCGAACTTGTTTAGACATGTTATAAACGCTATATGACTAACTCATTTCATGTTTTATGAAATGTAGGTGCTACCGAGTTACCGGACGACGATCAAGCTAAGCGATGAACCGAACACACAAAGAACAAAGCTTCCGCGAATAGTTTCGTTGTCATATTTTAAATGGCGACTCAAGTTTACAAAATGTTGTAACGTTTTATTTAGTATAATGTTTTAATAAACTCATATTTTAAGTGTATGATAAATTTTAAATACACTAATATAATAGAAATTTATTTGATAATAGTATAAAATGGACCAAGGGTCTTACAATATCACTTTTACAATTATTATATTTTATAAGAACGCAGTTTACACCAAAATATGGAGAAAAATAAGCATGTCGGTCGCGCGATACGAAAGGTCGGTTTAAACTATGATTTTCTCTAAAATTTGAAATTTTGTAACGACATTTTTAAAGCAGCTGGTTGTTTTAGATACGTTATATCTGATGTACGCTCGACTCAAAATACAACATTGCGGAATGTTTTTTTATTTATGCTTAATCGGACCCGTCGTAACGCGTGACCTGCGTGCGTTTTTTTCTCCATATTTTTTTATAATTTCGTTCAAATAACATATAATAATTGTAAAGGTGATAAAATTACTCGATCACACCAACGGTTTAGTCTAAAATTAAAAGAACTATGTAAATAAGGTTTCGGGGACGAAACCTCTTTAAGGGAGGTAGACTTGTAACACCCCAAAAACGGGTTTGGTAATCAAACCACGTTAATAGTAAAGACGGATAAAATACCGTTAGTGGTAAAAATTAACCCGATAAATATTAGGATTTAAATAAATAAGCTTGATGTTAATTAAAAAGGAGGATAAATACTTTGAGAAAACAAAGTATATAGAAGGCTTGAGTTAATGGGACTTAAAATAAAACGGGTTATGACTTCCCGAACCCACTAAGTGACTAGGAATATTAACCTAGTTAGTTATGTGTTGTTAGAACAATAAAGGAAACTAGAAATAGTTAAACCTTTTATAAAAACAAAACATGAGGGGCTAATAGTGCCAAGTGGAGGAAACTTATTTATTAAAACTAAAAATAAAACACAACACACACTTGGTAAGTGTGTGTGTGTGCCCGCAGGAACGATCAGGAGCACCAGGGGGTTCTTTCAAAACCCTAAAGCTCATGAAATCCAGCAAAATCAAGGAGAAACCGAGCAAAGAAATTAGGGCTTTAACTAAAATCTTGATCACCAAGCTTAGGGGATCACAAGGTATGTTGAATTTTTGACATTCATGAAGTTGTGAAAATTAGTTAACTTTGCATAATGCGATCTAAGTATTAATCGTAGAGGCTATGGCTGAATTAATGAAGTGTGATTGCTTAGGAACAAACCCTAAGTAGAAATATGAAGTAAATTCAGAATTTTGATGCTAAATTCATGTATGTGATGTTTTTAGGGTTTTGATTGCTAAAACTAGTGTTATGATGTCATGAACATGCTTTAATTGAAAGCTAATTGAAAGCTGAATTTAAACAGCTTCTGATCAGAATTTACAGCCGACTTGTATTGGCTGTAACCTGAACAAAACGTGACAAAAACATGTGTTTCTTGAGTCTAAAATGTAATTCCAGTAAATATCTTTAAAACCCCACTGGAATCGCATTTTTTCGACGAAAATTGAGTGTTTTATGAATTTTTCCGTATCGAAGGTTCAAGCTGCGTTTTCTGGCAAAATTTGCAGCCCATTACGAATGTCATAACTCAATTTAGGAATTTAGTTATGATCTCAAATTTTTACTGTAGATAGTTTTAAGCGATTAAAAGAATCTCTAATTGGAATTTCGTCAATCGGATAAACGAGGAATTTTTAATGAATTTTTCCATAAGCTACAGTCAGAAGCGACGAATCTGATTACAGCTTAGTAAATGAATTTTTACGAATTTTTGGTAACAAGTTAGATCATGAAATTTTAACACAAGGCCTAACACTCCGAGTGGTACGCCACATAAAATAATCATAATTTTTTAAGACTTATAAACAGGTTAAATAAGTCACAAAAAACAGCCCATTTTTGAGTGATATGAAATGCCTGAATGAAATCGCGGTCTACTTGGTTGTGTGTAAAATTTGATTTCATTAAGAGTTCGGATGAAATATGCCTAAGTGAGTTCAATGAACCAAATGTGCATTTGAATATGTTGATAAGTTAATTGACTTTTAAAAAGTCAAACCAATCAATGATTAGATCGAATCATAATTTTGATGTGGTCGAATGATAAATTCGACATAAAACCCGTAGGATGGAATAGTCGTAAACAATTATGACTAATCTAACCATCTTACGAATTGTGTTGATAATAGTTTGACTCTAGACAAGCTAGATGAAGACTTGGGAAAGAAGCGGGTCAAACGGATCGAGTACGCGGAAAAATGACATATCGAGATGCAAGGTAAGTGAAACTTACACCTTTTAGTAAAATAAATGTTCATCCTATAAGACAGAGAAAACGTAAACTAAAAATTCCGTTTTTAGTCAAAGGCAACGTTTTAACAAACATAAGTAGTATGATATGAATTAAGAAATCATAAACACGCATAAGGCCGGAAATGGCAATATAGTATACCCGAGTGTTGGGGTATGAAGTGACGGCGACTAATTAGTCTAGCCGGTAAAACTATTCAAAGTTAAGAAAATGTCATGACAAATACAAAGCGCTTATTAATATAAGACAAGCGCGGTATAAATATATTAACAAACTGGTGAGACTAAGTGGTCAAGTGACAACTCAGTTAAAAAGGTGAAAAGTATAAGAAATAAGAGGTGAAAGCCTCGGTCAGTGAGAATTACACATAAAAGACACCGAAGGAATGAATATCATAAAAACAAAACTAAGTTTGTTTAGTCTAAATTTAAAAGAACTATGTAAATAAGGTTTCGGGGACGAAACCTCTTTAAGGGGGGTAGACTTGCAACACCCCAAAACGGGTTTGGTAATCAAACCACATTAATAGTAAAGACGGGTAAAATACCGTTAGTGGTAAAAATTAACCAGATAAATATTAGGATTTAAATAAATAAACTTGATGTTAATTAAAAAGGAGGATAAATACTTTGAGAAAACAAAGTATATAGAAGGCTCGAGTTAACGGGACTTAAAATAAAACGGGTTATGACTTCCCGAACCCACTAAGTGACTAGGAATATTAACCTAGTTAGTTATGTGTTGATAGAACAATAAAGGAAACTAGAAATAGTTAAACCTTTTATAAAAACAAAACATGAGGGGCTAATAGTGCCAAGTGGAGGAAACTTATTTATTAAAACTAAAAATAAAACACAACACACAGTTGGTAAGTGTGTGTGTGTGCGCAGGAACGATCAGGAGCACCAAGGGGTTCTTTCAAAACCCTAAAGCTCATGAAATCCAGCAAAATCAAGGAGAAATCGAGCAAAGAAATTAGGGCTTTAACTAAAATCTTGATCACCAAGCTTAGGGGATCACAAGGTATGTCGAATTTTTGACATTCACGAAGTTGTGAAAATTAGTTAACTTTGCATAATGCGATCTAAGTATGAATCGTAGAGGCTATGGCTGAATTAATGAAGTGTGATTGCTTAGGAACAAACCCTAAGTAGAAATATGAAGTAAATTCAGAATTTTGATGCTAAATTCATGTATGTGATGTTTTTAGGGTTTTCATTGCTAAAACTAGTGTTATGATGTCATGAACATGCTTTAATTGAAAGCTAATTGAAAGCTGAATTTAAACAGCTTCTGATCAGAATTTACAGCCGACTTGTATTGGCTGTAACCTGAACAAAACGTGACAAAAACATGTGTTTCTTGAGTCTAAAATGTAATTCCAGGAAATATCTTTAAAACCCCACTGGAATCGCATTTTTTCGACGAAAATTGAGTGTTTTATGAATTTTTCCATATCGAAGGTTCAAGCTGCGTTTTCTGGCAAAATTTGCAGCCCATTACGAATGTCATAAATCAATATAGGAATTTAGTTATGATCTCAAATTTTTACTATCGATAGTTTTTAGCGATTAAAAGAATCTCCAATTGGAATTTCATCAATCGGATAAACGAGGAATTTTTAATAAATTTTTCCATAAGCTGCAGTCAGAAGCGACGAATCTGATTACAGCTTAGTAAATGAATTTTTACGAATTTTTGGTAATGAGTTAGATCATGAAATTTTAACACAAGGCCTAACCCTCCGAGTGGTACGCCATATAAAAAAATCATAATTTTTGAAGACTTGTAAACAGGTTAAACAAGTCATCAAAAAACAGCCCATTTTTCAGTGATATGAAATGCCTGAATGAAATCGCGGTCTACTTGGTTGTGTGTAAAATTTGATTTCATTAAGAGTTCGGATGAAATATGCCTAAGTGAGTTCAATGAACCAAATGTGCATTTGAATATGTTGATAAGTCAATTCACTTTTAAAACGTCAAACCGACCAATGATTAGATCGAATGATAATTTTGATGTGGTCGAATGATAAATTTGACATAAAACCCGTAGGATGGAATAGTCGTAAAAAATTATGACTAATCTAACCGTCTTGCGAATTGTGATGATAATAGTTTGACTCTAGACAAGCTAGATGAAGACTTGGGAAAGAAGCGGGTCAAACGGATCGAGTACGCGGAAAAATTACATAACCGGATGCAAGGTAAGTGAAACTTACACCTTTTAGTAAAATAAATGTTCATCCTATAAGTTTCAAACACAATAAGGATAATATTCAAGATATGGTTCCCGACGCGAAATAATACGGGTCGGAACTAATATAAATGATAAAAACCATGCTTAATGGTAAAAGAGATAGAATGGTAAATTAGCCATGAAAAGCTAATTATAAAAATGGGGTTTTGAACGGTTACTATAAGTAAGCCTAATGAATAAAAAGAGTAAAACGGGTCAAATGGTAATGTGGATACCATTTGCCAAATATTGACTAATAAGCACTTGTCGAGTGTTATGCTTACAGGATAAAGCAGCTTATGAATTAGCTTTGCTATGAATTAGCAAATTTTCGAGACAAGGTATTAAAACGGGTCAATGTATTGATCCGAGCCAGGTACGTATAATTATGTTGTAGTTAAAAGTGCTAATTTGGTCAATAATTGGTGAAAGTCTTTCGTCGTAAAATAAGATACTAGAATTGACCAAAAAGCCCTTAACGGGCGAACCGGGTAAACGACCGTTAGAGTTTGTTTAGAAACTTGTTTATTGATTTTGAAACCCTTAGATACATATAAAAAGTATAGGCAAAAACGTTGTGGGACGAATGTCTAGAAATAGTCAATTGCGAAAAAGGACTAGCCGAAGGGTAAAATTTGGGATTTTGGGTTCCTTATGTTAAATCCACCACAAAAATAGTTGTGGTGGAAGATAAGTAGTTATTTAGCAAGAAAAGACGAGGTGCGAAAAGAAAATAGCGAGTTCGATGCTTAGATGCTTAAAAGTCCGCTAAACGGGTCAGAATAGACTAAGAAGTAAATTGTGGTTAAATGCTTAGATAGATACAAATGAATCGGTGAATGTAAACGCCTACGTAAACTCTAGGATGGGAGCGAAAACGTTAAGGTTTGACAAGCCCGGGATGGGTAAAATGATAGGAATTAACTATTTTCTTTTTAGAGCATGTAGTGAAATAATAATGCCAAACGGGTCGAATAATCACCTAAAGGATTTATGAGCCAACATTGGATAAATCAGATTTTTATGCAACCCAAGGTGATAAACGGGTCCGTAATTTAATTACGGACGCGTAGGAAAAAGAATCGTGTAAAACGGATGTGTAGATTGAAAGTTATGCACATTTTTATAAAAAGAATCAGAACTGGGAAAATGCAGCAACGAGCTACAAACCTTCTGCCCATTTAAGGGCGTCGCGCGACGCGACGACATGGCCCAAGTGCCGTCGCGCGACGCGACGGGGCGCAGGTTTTGCGAAAAATTGTTTGTTGGTTCCATTTTGATTCGCGAACTTGTTTAGACATGTTATAAACGCTATATGACTAACTCATTTCATGTTTTATGAAATGTAGGTGCTGACCGAGTTACCGGACGACGATCAAGCTAAGCGATGAACCGAACACACAAAGAACAAAGCTTCCGCGAATAGTTTCGTTGTCATATTTTAAATGGCGACTCAAGTTTACAAAATGTTGTAACGTTTTATTTAGTATAATGTTTTAATAAACTCATATTTTAAGTGTATGATAAATTTTAAATACACTAATATAATAGAAATTTATTTGATAATAGTATAAAATGGACCAAGAGTCTTACAATATCACTTTTACAATTATTATATTTTATAAGAAAGCAGTTTACACCAAAATATGGAGAAAAATAAGCATGTCGGTCGCGCGTTACGAAAGGTCGGTTTAAACTATGATTTTCTCTCAAATTTGAAATTTTGTAACGTCATTTTTAAAGCAGCTGGTTGTTTTAGATACGTTATATTTGATGTACGCTCGACTCAAAATACAACATTGCGGAATGTTTTTTTATTTATGCTTAATTGGACCCGTCGTAACGCGTGACCTGCGTGCTTATTTTTCTCCATATTTTTTTATAATTTCGTTCAAATAACATATAATAATTGTAAAGGCGATAAAATTACTCGATCACACCAACGGTTTATGTAAAAATAAAATATAAAAATTACATTATTTGTAAAAAAAAGTAAATAAGTTTATCAAACAAATGAAAATAAATAAATTATAAAAATATATATATTTTAAAAAAAATGTTAATTTATGAATTAAGAAAAAGTTAAATAAATCGATAAAACAATAGTGATAAATTTAATAAAACTAGTAAGCATCACCCGCGCTCCGCGCGGGAAGCTTAGAGCAAGCAATCTACTATTCTCTACAAGATCTTATAATATGTAAATGAAGTTGTACAAAAAAAAAAAGTGACGTGGAGATCCATATCTAAAGAATTTGCAGGGGGTGAAATGTATGTAAGTATGATTTATCAGTGATTAATAATGAACACCATTGAAAATCAAAAGTAAAATATGTTTATAATCACATATACAACAAATCTAACTTAATTATTATACCTCAACTCCTTTATAATCATGCTCGCATCGCTTCCCCTTGTTAAGAGGCACCTTAGAAGGCTACTCCAACCAATCGAAATCATCATTGTCTTCACCATCATCAATAATATTTTTCTTCCTTGGCCACTTGTACCTTATCAACCTACCCAATTTAAATATCACAATTGCTCAAAACAACATAAATGATGAATATCGGCTAAAGTATAACATTTTGACAAGATATAACAATATGCTTATTAAAAATTTAGATTTCAACTTTCACATGTCTTATTGCTCAGTTATGTTTCATATTTTTTAAACCACATTTCGACTTCCAAATTGATATAAGTAAGCATGCATTCTACACATCAAAATTCCAAAACTTGATGCAGGCTTTTTTTATAAATAAACAAACTGAAGCTTGCTTATATATGTTATTAGATAAGAGGTTACAACAGAACCAGAGGGTATGATGCGTTTAGAAGGAACCATAGAAGAACAATCATCATCATCATCAGCTCAAATCACTCATAACCATCAATTAGGCATTATCAAGTCCCCTCACCTAAAACATCAAGTGCATCACCTCAGAGAAAAATATTGCAAAAAGACAATAAAAAAAGTACGCCATCATCGTCGGATTTCGGCACATACAGTGAGGTCGGGACGAACTTTGCCGCTGCCACTGGTTTTTGCCCCATCAGACCGCTAAAGACCTTCCTTTCCCGGAGCATCGCCAATTCACACAGTTAATTAGCCCTAAGAGATGCAATAAATGAGCACTATATATATCGACTTAGAAATCATACTTCTGTCGCTTAAATCAGCCAATCCGGCCGGCGGTTCTGGATATGATCGGGACATGTAGTCCCGTCACCCATCTTGCCTTCGTCATCCCCATCTTCGTTCCGCCGTCCCCGACGTCTTCTAATCTGTGTCGTCGAAGTTAAACTCACAAACGACACCATTATCATCATCATCATCATCACCGGCGAAGTGCGTCACCGGGATAAGGAGGCCGTGGCTTGCATCTCTCTCTA
Organism: Helianthus tuberosus; assembly: GCA_030545235.1. Taxonomy (NCBI): domain Eukaryota; kingdom Viridiplantae; phylum Streptophyta; class Magnoliopsida; order Asterales; family Asteraceae; genus Helianthus; species Helianthus tuberosus. The sequence goes on along the minus strand of CM060353.1, from coordinate 132,470,347 downwards.
AATATTTCTCATCCTATCACTTCCCTATCTCTTTCTGACTATTTTCAATCAATAAAATGACGTCGTTATCGTTAAATTACTGTTTCTCATCCTATCACTGCGGGTTTAGTTTCTTATCATTGGCAGCTACATTTACTTATATCCAAGGTATTAACATAGTTTTATGCCTCTCCAAAGCTTCTATCCAGAAGAAGCAGTGCCAACAATAACACAATTTCATGCCTATATTCTAATCTCTAACAATTTCATGCCTATATTCTGATCTCTTAAGTGCACCTTTAACATCACCTCTGTAGCTTTTGGTGCCAATATCATATCACATACATCATACATCATGCTCAAATAAGTAAATAGAACCAAAAGCATATATAACAGTAAAAAAATTCTAATTTGAATTGTATTTAAATAAGAACAACATACGTACATGGTTAAGGCATACTCGATTAAGCAAATTAACCAAAACCGATTACCCGAGATGGAACACTTCAGTTTTGGTTCAGTTAAGGCTCAAAACTGAACCGAACCAAACAGCAGCACTCACCGTAAAGTTTTGTTTCATAATAATTGAAACTCCCAAACCGAAACAAAACTGAAACAACATCTTGAGTTAGAGCAAACTCTGGTTTCTTCGAGGTTTCCGCCACCACAGCCTGCAAAACCCAATTGAAAATTAGGGTTCCATTCATGAGCATTAAATTTATCCTAAAATAGTTGAGGTTTAACTCTCAGATGAGCCTTAGCACACCATCACCGAGCAAACAACTATAAATTGGATCAGAAATTCAAGAGGGACAGAGAGAAATATGTAAACGAACATCAAATTTATCATCAAATCCAACAACGTAAATAGATTTGTGAGAGATGAGAGCAAAACATCATAACCTAGTCACCATCTTCGTTCCGCCGTCCCCCACATTTTCCGATCTATGCCACCGACGTTAAACCCACAAGCAACACCACCACCATCATCATCACCGACGAAGTGCGTAGCCGGGATGAGGACGCCAACCGGAGGGCATAGTCGGCTCCGCCGCCATCGGTCTACTGTCTACCGTTTCTCTGTCTCTCTAGATCCGACTCACTTTCTCTCTCTAAGGGCTGTGTGTATGTTTGAAAGAAAAGAAGGAAAATTCTTAGCAACACGCGCAGCAAACGATCATACCGTTATAACGCCGTTAGTTTCCTATTCCTCACAATGTTGTGAATTAATACATATATATTAATAAAAAGAAAGAAAACAAATAAAATTAAATAGAAGAATTTAAGGGCTGTTTGGTAGCCTCTGAATGGTCATTAAGAGGCTACCTCTTAATGAAACCATTAAGAATTTTACCAATGTAAATGTAGAAAAATGTGACATGTGGTGATTTACCATTCAGATGTTACCTCTTAACCATTCAGACTTGAGGTTACCTCTTATTCATTCAGAGGTTTTAAACCATTAAGAGATAGCATCTGAATAGTCATTAAGAGGTTACCAAACAGCCCCTAAATAAATTACAGGTTATATCCTTTATAAATAAACTTTATATTATGTCAGTTGGGTAAATTGGTAATTTTACCTTAAAGTTAATTGAAAAGTTAACATTTGTTAGGTTAAAGGACAAAAAGTGTGCAAAATAAAGGACAATTTGCGTGATTTTTAAAGACAAAGGAAAAGAGTGTAATTTAATATATAAATAAAGGACAATTTGTGCAATTTACTAAAAGTAAAACGTAATAATTTACTAAAAACACTTTTTATTAATTTAATAAATGTTTGTTTAGATTCAAATCATCACCCCTAGGGTTTCTTTCTTCCACCTCTCCCCATTTCAACCACTGTAATTAGGGTTTCAGTCACAAACCTCCAATGGCACCGTCAATGGCAGCAGCACAACCACTACCCTCTTCCAAAACCGAAAGCTACGTCGACAACAAACGCAAAGACGACATCCGAACCGCCAACATCAAAGCCGCCCGCTCCGTCGCAGACGCCGTCCGCACATCTCTCGGTCCCAAAGGCATGGACAAAATGATCTCCACCGCCACCGGTGACGTCATCATCACCAACGACGGCGCCACTATTCTCAACAAAATGGAGGTTCTCCAGCCCGCTGCTAAGATGCTCGTCGAGCTTTCCAAATCTCAAGACGTTGTCGCCGGTGACGGAACCACAACCGTCGTCGTAATCGCCGGTGCGTTTTTGAAACAGTGTCAAACGCTCCTTCATTCCGGTATTCATCCGACTGTTGTGTCAGATTCGTTGAATAAAGTTGCGGTTAAAGCGGTTGAGGTTGTTACGGCTATGGCTGTTCCTGTGGAGCTTTCGGATCGTGTATCGCTTGTGAAATCGGCTTCGACTTCGCTTAATAGTAAGGTAGTTTCGCAGTACTCTTCGCTTTTAGCGCCTTTAGCTGTAGACTCTGTTTTATCTGTTGTCGATCTTGCGAAACCGGATTTAGTAGATTTAAAAGATGTGAGAATTGTTAAGAAGTTAGGCGGTACGGTTGATGACACTGAGTTAGTTAAAGGTCTAGTGTTTGATAAGAAGGTAAGTCATGCTGCTGGTGGACCGGCAAGGGTAGAGAATGCGAAGATTGCGGTTATTCAGTTTCAGATATCGCCTCCCAAGACGGATATTGAGCAGTCAATTGTGGTGTCGGATTATACGCAGATGGATAGGATATTGAAGGAAGAGAGGAGTTATATATTGAGTATGATTAAGAAGATTAAGGCGACTGGTTGTAATGTGCTGTTGATTCAGAAGAGTATTTTGCGTGATGCGGTTACGGATTTGTCTCTTCATTATCTTGCGAAAGCGAAGATTTTGGTGGTTAAGGATGTGGAACGTGATGATATTGAGTTTGTTACCAAGACGTTGAATTGCTTGCCGATTGCGAACATCGAGCATTTTCGCGCTGAGAAACTTGGGTACGCGGATGTTGTCGAAGAGGTTTCGGTTGGAGATGGGAAGGTTGTTAAGATTACTGGGATTAAGGATATGGGTAGAACAACAACTGTACTTGTTCGTGGGTCGAATCAGCTGGTGCTCGATGAAGCGGAACGGAGTTTGCATGATGCTTTATGTGTGGTTCGCTGTCTAGTGAACAAAAAGTTTTTGATTGCGGGCGGCGGTGCGCCTGAGATTGAGCTTTCAAGACAGCTCAGTGCGTGGTCTAAGGTTTTGCACGGGATGGAGAGTTTTTGTGTTAAGTCGTTTGCCGAAGCACTTGAAGTAGTTCCCTACACTTTGGCTGAAAATGCAGGTTTGAATCCGATAACCATAGTTACCGAGCTTCGTAACAGGCATGCGCAGGGTGAGATTAATGCTGGAATTAATGTGAGGAAAGGACAAATTACTAATATTTTGGAGGAAAATGTGGTGCAACCATTGCTTGTGAGCACGAGTGCGATCACTCTAGCTGCAGAGTGTGTCAGGATGATTTTGAAGATTGATGACATTGTTACAGTGAGGTAGATCGATACACGATCATCAATTCTTTGGAGATTTTTGGTATGTTTATCTGTCATGGTTTTGTTTCGGTTCAATTTTGTTTCGATGTCTTTTTCAAGGATCTATTTTTTACATTTTGGATTGGAAACTTTTTGGATTAATAATTTTGATTCTTAAATTTTTTGATTGTTTTATTGTTGACAGTTAATTTATTGAATCACTAAAGTATGAGATAAATAAATTAACAGAGGTCGAATTTAACATGATTTAGGGGCTGTTTATTTACCTCTTAATGAGGCTCTTACTAGGTCAGACCTCTTACTGGTTCAGCACTTAATGGTTCAGACTGTTTGTTTCACGAGCAGATGTCTGACATTTGCCTCTGAATGGTTAAGATTTATACAAAGTCTGAATGATTAAGACCTCTAATCTGAATTGGTTAGACATTTGCCTCTGAACGGTTAAGCATTATACAGACTCTTAATGGTTCAGACCACTTACTGATTCAGCACTTAATGGTTCAGACCTCTTACCGGTTCAGCACTTAACCATTCAGATGTTGCCAAACAGCCCCTTAATTTAATGACTTAATGGTAGTGAGGTACTACACTTACCGATTTAATGGATTTGAAGAATTGCTTTCTTAATGGTTCAGACTGTTTGTTTCATGAGCAGATGTCTGACATTTGCCTCTGAATTGCGAAGATTTATACAGAGTCTGAATGATTAAGACCTCTAATCTGAATTGGTTAGACATTTGCCTCTGAACGGTTAAGCATTATACAGACTCTTAATCGTTCAGACCACTTACTGATTCAGCACTTAATGGTTCCCTCTTACCGGGTCAGCACTTAACCATTCAGATGTTGCCAAACAGCCCCTTAATTTAATGACTTAATGGTAGTGAGGTACTACACTTACCGATTTAATGGATTTGAAGAATTGCTTTCACTTGGTGGTCGGAAATTAGTTATTTGTCGACTTTTAGTTTTCAGTTTTTTAGACAGAGATCAGTTGAAATTGGTATCTGTGGTTAGGCCAGTTTTGGTTCTTTGTCAGTCATATTCAAGATCCACCTGGATTTGATTTTGATTTTAGATTTCAAGTGAACTGATTTTGCAGGTTGAAATACTCTTATGGATTTCTTGATCAGTTTTAAGAAATAGATGCCAGGTGTTTGGGTTTCATAATAAAGTTGGTTTTCTGGTTGCTTAGGATTCAACTGATACCTTTAATCAATGAAATCTAGTGCAAGTGACGTGACTGTTTATTTAATGGATGCATCTAAACTTTTAAGTTTTAACGATATTAAGGTGTATACCCGGTATGGTTCAGCCACTTCCAATGGAAGATGTTGGCCAAACCAATGACCCACAGTTTAGGAAAATCTTATCCAGTTCAGTCTAGCGGTTTGAACATTGAACCATGTGTTTTTTTTTTTTTTTTGTTATTATAGGTCAACAGAGTTAACAAATAGTTCAAGCTCAAGAGAATTCAAGAAATGCTCAAATTAAAACTCTGTTCTTTACAAGCAGACTTGTTGGTTTCTAAAACCATAAATGGCGTGGTGTTACGTTTGTGGGTTTGTCTTCAATAACTTGTTAGATTTGGAGAGTCAACAACTTATTTGAGGCTCTTTGGTCTGTAACATTAACACTGCCCTGCCGGTTCACTGGCTCACACCATTTTACAAATCAAACAGCTGCAAATATGCTACTCAACCCGGCCAAAGGCTGTGGGAGTCGATTGAAATCGACGACTACCTTTTACTAATAAATCCTTGAGAATTACTGCTTGTCCACCCTTATGTTTATACAAGTTTTCTTATTATTTCCAGATTCCTTTTAAATGCTGCTTTATAAACTTGTATATTAAGCTGAGCGAGTCATCTAGGGACTACCTGCAGAGACTACTTGCATCCCATTACCATACAAGGGTTGTTTACCAGCGGAAAACCAAACCGAGTCTAGCTAGGTTGAGCTTGAGCTCGGCTTGAATATATATAACTACTGCAAAATGGTTTTACTAAAAAACAAGCATGTGAGGTCTTTGTTGTAGATCAGCAACTGGAACCGAGAAACGAAAAAAAAAAAAAAAAAAACACAGATCGAGATTCCAAAGAGGGGGATTGCCACGATTAAATGTATTGTGTACTAGTTGTTAGTAGTGATCCTCCTTGCGCCACACCATTGTGATCACCTATAATGAACAACCCCTTCTCCTAAGGCAAGTGGCGATTTGAAAAACAAACCCTTCCTCCTAAGGGAAGCTGGGGTTTAAACAACGAAGGGTAAGGGGGGCTGATAGTGGCTGGTTGGAGGCTAGGATGGCAAGTGAATAGGCGGCGGGAATGGTAATTTGAGGGTGTTTTGAGAGAATAAAATGCTTGATTTTATAGTATAGTTTTTCTTATATTAAAATAATGCAGTATGTAAAAGTTATTTGTGTTTAAAGATTGATGGAACTAATTAAAAGTCAACGATCGTAGCTATTCTCAATTTTCCTTTTTGCGCCATATAAATCATCCAATTATTCATTTGTGGCATCCCCTCGTCTTAACTATTTTTTTTGTATTGATTAAGGGGATGTCATCCTACAATGGTACAATTTAGGGGAGTGGGGGTGGTTATAAGTGATGGAATTTTATCACTTACAAACATCCAATCATGTTCTGCCATGTCAGCAACCACTATTCTATCACTCACAAGCATTTTTAGTGGCGGTGGTCATCACTAGTGATGGAATTCCAACGTACAAGTATTAATACACAACGTACAAGTCATACACATACAATCAATTTTTTACAACGCATGATCAGTTCAACGCGTTATTTAATCCACGCGTGGTGGAATAGGTGGCGGCGGTGTGCAAAAAAAAAAAAACGAGTGATGGGAGCCTATCACGCTCCCACCCCCACTCCCCTTATAGGATAAAAATACTTTGTATTTGATCATTGGTGTGTGTATGTCTCTATATATAAATAATAGACTAATTAAATTTATAGGATAAAAATACTTTGTATTTAATCATTGGTGTGTGTATGTCTCTATATATAAATAATAGACTAATTAAAAAAAATTGAGCAAGTCAACCATGGTTCGAGCTCGGCTCATTTAAAGGTTCGAAAATTTTCTATCGAGTTTCAAGACACGACCTATCTAAATCGGAAATTATATTGGCACACCGGCCTATCTATCCGCACACTTTTCCAATTCAATACGCATCATGATTTGGATTCATATACGACGGCAGATGGCTTGCACCCTGAATCCAGGCACAATTTCAAGTTTAAGGAACACATTTATCAAGTTAATGTAAGACTCTTTACGCATTTACTAGCTTTTTATGTGAAATTGAGGCAATGTCGTACCTACTACATGCTCTGTGTAGATTATGACACCAAACTACAACATTTTGTCGACGATCGGTGCCTGTTCATGAATTGCATTGATCGCTGGAGAAGATGGTGTGGACGATGGTGGGTTTTTGGGTGAGAGGGAGTAAAGTGATGCTTATAAAGGAAGCTTGAGGATTAATATGGGCGTGGAGGGTTTTTTGATGAAATGACCAAAATACCCTTCACACCTTTAACGATTTGAACGACGCATTAACGGACGTAAAGAGATGGGTGTTATTGATCCAAATCGACAAGCACGGGGACCTAATCATTCAACTTCGACAAATAAGGACTCAACGTGCCATTAAGTATTAACTTTTTTCACCTTTGGGTACTAACTTTTTTGTAGCACCTTTAGGTACTAACTTTTTTTTAACATGTTAGGTTTTATGGTTTTAATTTTGTAGCACATTTGGGTACTAACATCAAAATTAGTCAATTTTATCAATATAATGATTAAAATACCCTTTTATTTTTTTTAATTTTATCAATGTAACACATTTGGGTGCTAACACCTAATTTTATTTAAGTTTAAATCAATTTTACAAAATCTATTTATTTTTTTTATTTTCATCTTTTTTATTATATCTCTTAATTAACATAAAATCTATTTATTTTTTATTTTCATTTTTTTCTAAAATTTCTTATTTAACATAAAATCTACTAGTGACACCAGTATTTTTTAAATAAAATCTACTAGTTTTCCTGTATTTCGGTACTAGTACTTTCGCTACCGAATGGGTACCGTGCTCATCCCGAAATTTTCTAATTGTCATTCTTTCAACGTATATTGCAACGTGAATCTCATGCAATTTTTAATTTGTAACCATTCAAGAGTTTAGAAGAATTGCCCTTGTCAACGATTGCGGAAATATTACAACATTCTGCCTTAAATTTAATTGTCTTAAAACGAGTATTCTGATTTTATATACAGTTTGTTCCCAATTTAATATCAGGTCTCGTTCTTGATTCTTCTTCTGTTCTTCGGGCTCAACCGCAGAAATTAGAAAGATGTTTAGTTTAGTCTCTCTAATCAAGCTTTTTTCTTTTCTTTTTAATCGTGGGTGGTATGCTATTTGTTTTAAATAGATTTTTTAAATAAAATCTACTAGTTATATAGTTTTATGTAAATTAAATATCTGGGTGGAGATACAATAGGAAGTTTATTTGGCTAGGAAGGCTAGGAAGTGATCTTGACCATCCATTTAGTTAATCAAGGGCTAAGATTAAATCAGGGAAATTGAAAGGAAGAAAAGAGGCGCGTGAGTTTGTTTAGGGGCATTCTAGTCAATCCAAGCCAATAGTTTCTCTCTCCTCCAATTCCCCTCATTTTTAAACGTTAATAACTCTTTCATACGACATTATTTTTTTATAAAAATTACACCAAAAAAACGAGCGTTTTTTAATCTTTAAAACGAGTATACTATTGCTATATTTAAAAAAAAAATTAAAACCCAATTGCGTAAAACGCAATAGAAAAACCCCCAGTTACGTAAAACGCAATGAAAAAAAATACCTAAAAAATGACATTTTTCTAAAACGCAATGCACCAAAAACACAAATAAATGACTTATTTGTAAAACGCAATGGCCAGAAAACACAAAGAAATGTGTTATTTCTAAAACGAAATAGAAAAACCCCCAGTTACGTAAAACGCAATGGAAAAAAAATCCTAAAAATGACATTTTTCTAAAACGCAATGCACCAAAAACACAAATAAATGACTTATTTGTAAAACGCAATGGCCAGAAAACACAAAGAAATGTGTTATTTCTAAAACGCAATAGCCTAAAAACTTAAAAGAAAGTGTAGTTTGTAAAACGCAATGGACTGAAAACACATAAAAATGTGTTTTACCTAAAACGCAATGCACCAAAAACACAAACACATGTCTTATTTGTAAAACGCAATGGCCATAAAACACTTAAAAATGACTCATTCTAAAACGCAATTGCCTAAAAAACAAAAGAAAGTGTTCTCTATAAAACGCAATGGACTGAAAACACCTAAAAAAGTGTTTTACCTAAAACGCAATGCACCAAAAACACTTCAAGAATGTGTTTTTCTAAAACGCAATGGCCATAAAACACCAAAGAAAGTATTCTTTCTAAAACGCATTGAACAATGACAATAGTTCTGTCTGTGCTGTGAATTGTCTGTGCTGTGAACTGTCTGGACCAATGCAGTTTCCAGAGGCAATTTACAGATCAACCCCAGCCAGGGGCTCTGCCCCTTGGACCCCGCCAGGGGCTGCCTTCCCTGGGACCCCGCTACCAGGGGTGCTGCCCCCGAACCCCCGCTAAGATCGTAAAACGCAATGACTAAATCAAAAACCCATATCGTAAACATGAAATTAAAGAATTTCTTACATGGATCGAAGTGATTTCTTCAACAATTGACGATTTTTGAATGATTGAAACACTTATCAGCGCTCAAATCGAACGGATCGAGTGATTATCTTCAAAATCAACGGAAAAAACGAGATTTTGTATGAAATTAAACTGGGTTTTCTTCAAAAAAGCTGAAGAACACGTTGATCGGGTGTTTGAATCATTGATTGGTGATGAAAATCGCACCATAATGTAGTGATTATTGAGATAGAAAGTGAAGAATAGGTTGAAGATGGTGGGTTTTGAAAATGGTGGGTTTTGAAGTTACTGAGTTTTGAAAAGGAAGAAGAAAGGGTTGGATTGACTAAAATACCTTTTTTCTTTATTTTAAATGTTGCCACATGTCCTAATCCTATTGCTTCCTAGACTTCCTAGCCAAAATAAACTTCCTATTTGATCTTTTCCCTTAAATATCTTACTCGTTTTAAATAAGAGTTAATTGCCATTTTCGCCCCTGAGGTTTGGGCACACTTGTCATTTTCGTCCAAAATGAATGTTTTGTACCATTTTGCTCCCAACGTTTGTAACTTTTTGCCATTTTCATCCAAATACCTAACTAAGTTACTTTATATCTTATTATGGGTTATTTTTAACCTAACCAAGTTAGTTTATACCTTATTATGGGTATTTTTGAAATTTATCAATTATAAGGGGGTAATTTATAAATTATCTTCTAGTTATTGTTTTTATTATTAGAAATCCTACCTCACCTCAATTATCTCTCTCCCTCTTTCAGTATATAACACCCGCCATAAACCACCACTCCTTAACACCCACAACCACCGTCCTCCACTACTGACTTCCACGACCAACCTCCACCGCCGTCACCCCCTTCACCATGTAACCACCATCAGCCGCTACCCACCTCTTTCTGTAATTCTTTTCTGCCACCACAGCCCATCGTAACCCCCACTAGCACCATTATTCAAACCAAAACACAAATCTTGTTCAAACAACCAACCACTACAACTCACCAATGACAAGCACACATTATTCTTCACTAATCAAAGATCTTAGAACCCTATCCCTCGATTCGTTGGTGGCTACACTTCGCCGGAACCCTAGGGGCTTGAAATGACGGCTGGAACGGTGTGCGGATGCAAGGTGTTTGAACGGCTATGCGGTTACATGGTAGAGATAGGTGGGAGACGGTGGTCTAGGGTTTCGTAGGTAGAGAGAGAAAGTAGAAAGAAGAGGTGGTGGTGGGGCTAGTTGCCGATTTTGATTTGAGTCCAGATCCATGACGATGGTGGTGGTCATGGATCTAAATTTTGATTTGAGTCCAGATCCACTCAAGAACACCTCCAGCTGCCACACCCTTCCCCGCTTAAGAACACCTCCGGCCGCCGCTCACCGTCATTGATGTGTGTAAAATGCAACATATAAATTACATCAAATAAGGCATAAAACTAACCCTTTTTTAGTACTAATGTTGGAAAAAGTATGTTTTTGTCTTCCTTTTGAATTTACAGGGTCAAATGAGCTTAAACGAACAAAAGGAACAAAAATACAGCCAAAACCAACATAAATACAAAGAAAAGGAAGAAACGTGGCATGCCCGACCCCTCGACAACAACTCCCAAAGCAAAAACAAGAAGAAAAGCTGAGCATGGGGCTGTGCCCAGCTGAGCATGGGGCTGTGCCCAGCCCGACACGGGGCGTGTCCAGCTCAACACGGGGTCGTGCTCAGCGAACACGGGGCCGTGTCCAGAATGGTCAGCCCTGGCACAAAAGACAAACCTGTAGAAGCTTCTATTGCCCACCACGGGGCCGTGCCCAGCGGACACGGGGGCGTGGCGAAAGTACAGCAGGCGCATTAATTGTAATTGCGAATTACAATTAATGAAGAGAGAGAGTGTCAGACGGACACGGGGGCGTGCCCAGCGGACACGGGGGCGTGTGGAGCTAATAAAGACAAACTGTATTAATGAAGAAAGAGAAAAGGGTGGACACGGGGCCGTGTCCAGCGGACACGGGGCCGTGTCCAGGCTTCTGTACAGGCTATAAATAGGAGTGCTTGGCTCAAGCTCAAACCATCCCTTGGCACACCACCTCTCTCACACTTCATCCACCACCCACCACCATCACAACACCATCATCCACCACCATCATCCATTGTCCATCATAGAGTGTGTGAGTCGTCTCGGGATCCAAGATTGATCGTAAGAGTTCTTGACAATCAAGGCCATGTTTGCCTAAGTCTCTTACATCACTTGGTGAAGACAAAGTGTCTAGTATAATACTTTTTATTTCTAATCTTTTGCACTTTTTATTTGGTTTTGTATTAATGACTTTAATAACTAGTTACTTATGTTGAAGGTGATCTTTCCTTATCGTTTGTCCGTGGTGTCTTGGCATTATTTTACTGTCTATATAAAATAAAGGATTTTCACCATTCATATCTCCACGGTCTATATGGAGGTATGTTGGCTACCTGGTAGGGGGTTAAGGGAACGGTTTGGTAAAGGTCTTGCCATTGTTCAGCGTTTAGAGGTCCTGCAATGGACCTGGGTCAAATTTAGTAGGACCTCCTTCAATACTTCACAGTATTGGATGGCGGGGGTCCAAACTCTTTGATCCCCTCATAAGTTAACTACTATTAATACTATAACCCGGCTATTTAGGACTGTATCCCTGCTGACTCAGACTACTTAGTCGAGGGTAACGTCACCGCCAAAAGCGGGGCCTACCACAATACTGCATTAATAACTTAATTCATTATCTTCCAATAATCCACCCCTTTAGGATTGTATCCCTGCTGACTCAAACTACTGGGGTGAGGGTAACGTCACCTTCAAAAGAGGGGCCTACTACAATAACTAAGATAATCTCTTAATTATGTGCAAAAGTGCGGAAATAATCAAAGGTTATACTAGATACGAGTCGGAACCAAGTGATTCATCTTGTCTATCTGTTTTTATTTTATTTTTATTTTCAGCATTTTAGTTAGTTTTTACTTTTCTTATTTTAAAACATTTTTCCAAACTTTTATTTTGGTTAGACGTTGAGGATAAACCGGTACTAAAAGCTCTTGTGTCCTTGGACGACCTCGGTATCTTACCAACGCTATACTACACTCAACGATGGGTGCACTTGCCCATATGTGTGTCTAGTGTTAGTGAAATATCGTGTTTTATAAATTTAAAACTTGGCTAAAATAAGTGTTAAAAAGGGCTTAAAATATACACCTAAAATACAACACTTTCACGCACATCAAGTTTTTGGCGCCGTTGCCGGGGACACAAGGATTTTGAGAAAGTTTAAAATCGACGGCCTAATCAGTTTTTAAAAACCTTTTCAAAACGGGCCCACATTTTTCTGCATTTTAGTTTAGTTTTGCATTTACAATAGGTTGAACACGGGCCGTGCTCACTGAACACGCCCCGTGCTCAACGAAATCAGTAAATTTAATTAAAACGCCCAGATACAGATCCTGAACACGGGGCCGTGTCCACTGAACACGGGGCCGTGCCCAGCCTCTGTTTCCGTTTTTATTTTTGTTTTCTGATCTCGAGACTCAGTTGTGGTCTGCTGAGTGATTCTTATGGATCAATACTCAGGAGGTTACAACTACACCTATGAGGAGGATGATTATAGGGGTAATTATTGCACTAATTGTCGTAACGCACGATCGGTTCAAAATAATCGCTCATATCAACCATCCAATTCATACACCTACTATGAGGAGCCCAGGTACGAGCCATCAACTTCATATACATCCTATGAAGACCAAAGGTATGAACCTCCTCCCTCATACTCATATTTTGATGAACCAAGGTATGAGCCTTCATACTCATACTTTGAGGAACCAAAATATGAGCCACCACCTTCATATGCTTATTATGAGGAACCATGGCGTGTACAACCCACCTCATATGAGTATTATGAAGAACAAAATTACGAACCTTATCCATCATATGCTTACAATGAAGAACAATGGTGCGAACCATCGACTTCATATGGGTATTATGAGGAACAAAGGGTCGAACAACCGGATTCAAGCTTAGAAAATACCGACTCTTTTTCTATAACCGAAGTAACCGATAGGATATTAGAACACATAAGAGTTATCGATCGATGTATAAAAGAAGCTCGCGCAAGGGAAGAGGAGTCCCGCGCCAGAGAAGAACTAAAAAAGGAAGAGATAACTGAAAATGTAAAAATGGAAGAACAAATAAGTGAAAAACCGACACATGAGTTAAACAACGAAATAGGTGAGCCCGACAATTTTAAAATTCAAGAAGAGTCTAATTTTGAAGAAATTAATCTCTTGTCACCTTCTTTCGAAAACCATTGTTTAGTACCCACTCATGCTAAGTTTTTAAAAGAGTTAAACACTAACACTAAAATTGACGAAACGGTAAGTGTTAAGTTAACTGATGATCAAACCTCACTAATAAAAGAAGACCCATTTGAAATTAACATTACACCGGTTCCATGTTTTTTTCAAAATTCGTTTATTAGTAATGTCACAATCGATAAAGATCTTTGTGTTAACATAATGCCTAACTACATTTTCGAAAAATTAAGTATTAGTGATTTTTCTCCACTTCAAATACCCATTTTTCTATCCAATCAGAAAGTAATAAAATCAATCGGTATAGTTGAAGATGTCTTGGTTCAAACAAATCAAATGGTAATCCCGACCGATTTTGTCATCCTCGATGACGCTCCTCTAGTGTTGGGACGACCATTTGTAAAAACTCACGAAGCTTTGAAAAACCGGAAGTTCAACAATCTACCTCTTCAATTAGGGGCATTTAAAAGAAGTGTCGATCTTGAGCGATCAATGAAATATCCATTCGGCAATGATGACCCCCTAATTGAAGATGAGCCAGAACCACCCGATAAGGTGGGTCTAGCCAAGGACCCTTATAAACGTGGCGCACCACGGAGGCATTCCGCGGAACTATCCGTAGTTTAGTTTAGATTAACCTTTATGTTTTCTAGTTTAGTTTTTATTTTTCAGGAATAAAACACACTCGGGATGGTGAAGGATGATAAGGGAAGCTTGAACCAGCACCCCATACACAAAAACAGAGCCTCCCGACGATTTTTCTTCATTACAGCAAGTTCAGCACGTGGCCGTGCTCACCCCAACACGCCCCGTGCCCAAGGTTCTGTAGAAAATGCCCAGTTCAGGTACCTGGACACGGGGCCGTGCTCACTGGACACGCCCCCGTGCCCAGACTTCTGTTTACTTTTGGTACTGGCAGTCTGAACACTGGGCCGTGCTCAGCCAACACCACCCCGTGTTCAGCTACCCAGTACCATAAAATCTTGTTTTTAACCCATTTTTACACATTTAATCAGCCTAAAAACTTATTTTTGGGACACATTGAGGACAATGTGTAATTTAAGTGTGGGGGGGATGCTAAAACCTTGAATCTTGCAAGTCCTAAATACAAGCCTTACACAAAACTCTATTGGAATCGCTAATCACCCCAAATTTTTTCAAAAATTTTCATTTTTTTTACTTGTCTAGGTTTAATTTGGGAATTTCAAAATTCTAAAAAGGTTATATTTTTACAAATTTACAACCGATAGCGTCGTGATAAAAAGAACCAACATAAGAAATTTATGAAAAGGCATGACAAGCTTAGTTAAAATTTAATTATATATACTTGATCACATAAAAACCCATTCCCAGAAAAGTGAGTTTTGAGCCTTTATTGAGCATACAAATATATACCTTTAAATTAAATGCTCATCTTTCGTTTCTTGTGTGAATAGCCGCTTGGTTCTTACGACTCTAGAACTTGCCATGACGATACATTCCCGGTCCTTACCAACTTAAACCCGAGTAAGTAAATGATGGAGGCATTAGGACTAACCCTTTTTATTTCTACACCATTATTTTTCTTTTTTTTCTTACCACCTACCCAAAATCCCCCTAGTTAACCCCTTTGAGCCTAAACCTTTTCATTTCATAACCCAAAACAAAAACCCTTTCACCCACCAAAACCTTTTTATTTCTAACCCTTTGTTTTAGTAACAAGCTCGGTTTTTCTTATGACTTTCAAAAAAAAAAAAAAAAAAAAAAAAAAGATGATGATGATGATGAAGCAAAAGAGAAATAAACAAACAAGTTTATCAAAAATAACTTTGTTTGAATAGTGGCTTCATCAAAATAAAAAAAAATAAAAAAAAAGAAGAAAAAGAGGTCTTACGAAAACCGATGCTTTTTACGCCTTTCGCCCTTTTACTAACCACTAACCCAACCACCTATCTTTAAACCAAGCCTAACCCTTAACCCACAAAGTCCTCTTGATATTTACAAAGGTATATAAGTTAAAAAGGAGGAGGATTGATTGCTTGGCAAGCCTATGGTAGGAGTAAGTTCCATGCCGCTCTCGAGTGTTTCACAAAAATACATCTTCGGCCGAGTGTTGAGTGATTCCCCGTGAGGTATGTGAACTTGTATATAAATAAAATTTTAAAGAGGCATGTTATGCCCAAATAAGTAATCTCTCTTATGAAAAGTTCAAAATAAATCATAACGAATAGGATTGTAAATAACATAAAAATAAAGCCTAATAAAGAATCTTGGATTCCCGGCACTCTATGACAAGCCCAAAAACCTTCTCTTCTACCAATTTCATTTGGGAGTGTAAAGCCACATTATAAAGAGTTTTGCTTGAGGACAAGCAAAGATTCAAGTGTGGGGGTATTTGATGTGTGTAAAATGCAACATATAAATTACATCAAATAAGGCATAAAACTAACCCTTTTTTAGTACTAATGTTGGAAAAAGTATGTTTTTGTCTTCCTTTTGAATTTACAGGGTCAAATGAGCTTAAACGAACAAAAGGAACAAAAATACAGCCAAAACCAACATAAATACAAAGAAAAGGAAGAAACGTGGCATGCCCGACCCCTCGACAACAACTCCCAAAGCAAAAACAAGAAGAAAAGCTGAGCATGGGGCTGTGCCCAGCTGAGCATGGGGCTGTGCCCAGCCCGACACGGGGCGTGTCCAGCTCAACACGGGGTCGTGCTCAGCGAACACGGGGCCGTGTCCAGAATGGTCAGCCCTGGTACAAAAGACAAACCTGTAGAAGCTTCTATTGCCCACCACGGGGCCGTGCCCAGCGGACACGGGGGCGTGGCGAAAGTACAGCAGGCGCATTAATTGTAATTGCGAATTACAATTAATGAAGAGAGAGAGTGTCAGACGGACACGGGGGCGTGCCCAGCGGACACGGGGGCGTGTGGAGCTAATAAAGACAAACTGTATTAATGAAGAAAGAGAAAAGGGTGGACACGGGGCCGTGTCCAGCGGACACGGGGCCGTGTCCAGGCTTCTGTACAGGCTATAAATAGGAGTGCTTGGCTCAAGCTCAAACCATCCCTTGGCACACCACCTCTCTCACACTTCATCCACCACCCACCACCATCACAACACCATCATCCACCACCATCATCCATTGTCCATCATAGAGTGTGTGAGTCGTCTCGGGATCCAAGATTGATCGTAAGAGTTCTTGACAATCAAGGCCATGTTTGCCTAAGTCTCTTACATCACTTGGTGAAGACAAAATGTCTAGTATAATACTTTTTATTTCTAATCTTTTGCACTTTTTATTTGGTTTTGTATTAATGACTTTAATAACTAGTTACTTATGTTGAAGGTGATCTTTCCTTATCGTTTGTCCGTGGTGTCTTGGCATTATTTTACTGTCTATATAAAATAAAGGATTTTCACCATTCATATCTCCACGGTCTATATGGAGGTATGTTGGCTACCTGGTAGGGGGTTAAGGGAACGGTTTGGTAAAGGTCTTGCCATTGTTCAGCGTTTAGAGGTCCTGCAATGGACCTGGGTCAAATTTAGTAGGACCTCCTTCAATACTTCACGGTATTGGATGGCGGGGGTCCAAACTCTTTGATCCCCTCATAAGTTAACTACTATTAATACTATAACCCGGCTATTTAGGACTGTATCCCTGCTGACTCAGACTACTTAGTCGAGGGTAACGTCACCGCCAAAAGCGGGGCCTACCACAATACTGCATTAATAACTTAATTCATTATCTTCCAATAATCCACCCCTTTAGGATTGTATCCCTGCTGACTCAAACTACTGGGGTGAGGGTAACGTCACCTTCAAAAGAGGGGCCTACTACAATAACTAAGATAATCTCTTAATTATGTGCAAAAGTGCGGAAATAATCAAAGGTTATACTAGATACGAGTCGGAACCAAGTGATTCATCTTGTCTATCTGTTTTTATTTTATTTTTATTTTCAGCATTTTAGTTAGTTTTTACTTTTCTTATTTTAAAACATTTTTCCAAACTTTTATTTTGGTTAGACGTTGAGGATAAACCGGTACTAAAAGCTCTTGTGTCCTTGGACGACCTCGGTATCTTACCAACGCTATACTACACTCAACGATGGGTGCACTTGCCCATATGTGTGTCTAGTGTTAGTGAAATATCGTGTTTTATAAATTTAAAACTTGGCTAAAATAAGTGTTAAAAAGGGCTTAAAATATACACCTAAAATACAACACTTTCACGCACATCAGTCATCATCTTCGCCCATTGAAGACTGTTGTATGATCTGCAATTTTTATGGTGGTGTGTGTATGTAAGTGATCAAGTGGGTGTATATATAATTGATTTGGTGATCCACGTATGGTGACCGGAACCACCATCCTCTGTAATGAAAAGAAAAATGTAGAGTGACAAAAATGCCCCTGAGTTAATGTCAGCTAGAAGATAATTTATAAATTACCCCCCTTATAATTAATAAATTTCAAAAATACCCATAATAAGGTATAAACTAACTTGGTTAGGTTAAAAATAACCCATAATAAGATATAAAGTAACTTAGTTAGGTATTTGGATGAAAATGGCAAAAAGTTACAAACGTTGGGGGCAAAATGGTACAAAACCTTCATTTTGGACGAAAATGGCAAGTATGCCCAAACCTCAGGAGTGAAAATGGCAATTAACTCTTTTAAATAATGTAAACTATATAAGTTCTAAAATAGTACGTAAAATGTAAATGAACAAAAAAAAAAAAATACTGGTGTAACTAGTAGATTTTATGTTAAATAAGAAATTTAATAAAAATATGAAAATGATAAAAAAATAATAGATTTTATTTTAGTTAAGAGATATAATAAATAGATGAAAATAAAATAAATAAATAGATTTTGTCAAATTGATTTAAACTTAAATAAAATTAGGTGTTAGTACCCAAATGTATTACATTGAAAAAAAAAATAGAAGGGTATTTTAGTCATTATATTGATAAAATTAACTAATTTTGGTGTTAGTACCCAAAGGTGTTACAAAATGGAAACCATAAAACTTAAACCTGTTAAAAAAAGTTAGTACCCAAATGTGAAACTAGCTATAAATCATAGGGTTCATCTGTGTAATTAACTCTTATATATACTATTGTTTTATTTTGTGAGTTTACTGGTGTTGCATTCTAAAATCGGCTATTAAATTCGCACATGGAAATATCCATTAACGGGAAAGTTTTATAATGAACTTACTATCTGTTTAGTGTTTGAGGGGTAAGATCAAATAAAAAGTTTATTTTGTTTAAGTAGAATGAAAAGGAATCTTAACCATTCATTTTTCAAATCAATGGTTAAGATGAAAGTGTGAGAGAAATGAATAGTGCAAAGGTATCTTAGGAAAAAACATATTTATGGATCTTCTCTCTCCACATGCAAGGCAAATACATATTCCACCCCTATTTTTTAAACGTTTATAACTTTTTTATACGACATAATTTTTTATAAAAATTTCACCGTAAAATCGAGCGTCCTTTTATCTTTAATTTGAGTAACATATTGTTATATAAAATATGAAGACTAAAAAAACCAACTAAAATGTGTTGTATTTCTATGTTGTATAACATTTTTTTGTGCTGGATTTTTATATTATATTTTTGTGCTAATTTTTTTGTGCTGATTTTTTTGTCTCAATTTTTTTTGTTTCTCAATTTTTTATGCTGGATTTTTTTATACTATATTTTTTTGCTGAATTTTTTCGTGCTATATTTTTTTGTACTAGATTTTTTTGTCCTATATTTTTTTGTACTACATTTTTTGTGCTAGATTATTTTGTACTAGAATTTTTTGTTGTAAATGTCTTTCACTCCTACTTATTAGGAGTGACACATGTCATCATCACAATTCTTCTTAGACTATTTAGACAAAATCCACTTTTTAATGATTCCTTCCCTTATGATATTTGTTTAAAATAACATTTTTTTTTCTAAGACCCCCTGTAGTGGGGCTCCATATACCGCCCAAAGCCAAACATGGCGCCCGGATGGCGCCATGAACACCGCCACGCGGGGCGCTATAGGCCGGAAATTTTGAAAGGCGCGATAGACATAGCGGCGTGATTGTGTTGTTTATTTTGAATTTCAACCGTTTGAAAACGGTCAAATGTAAAAAAAAAAAAATTATTCATTTAATTTTCAAAATTCCCTTTAAATAATACCCCATTCTCCCATATTTTTATAAAACCTACACACTCTCAACTCACATTTCTCTCTAGTTTTTTATAAAAAATCCACATATTTTATACAATGAATCCCTACAACCGTGGTTTTATTCCTCCCCGATCGAGTGCGGACCCAAACCAAAGTGGTAATCCTACCCGCCCCGTGTCACCGGTTCCCACTCGACCCACCCCTTTAGGTGCCGGTTATGTCGATTACAGTCAACAAAATGCCGGGTTCATGAATCTTTTGAACCAACCGCTTTGTTGGGACCCGAATCTCTACGGGTGGAACCCGAACCCTCAACCCGACGGAATGGGGTCGTCTCAAGCGTTCGGGTCGGCTCAAGCTTTCGGCTCCCCACTACACGAACCCGATGTTGTTTCGGAAACACAACCCGAAGGAGCGGAGACGCAAAAAGGAAAAGGAAAAGCAAAACGGCAACATAAAAAGAAAGCGGAAACCACCACCCGAGCGAAAAAAAAATGTGATACCGTGGGAGTCCGATGAGGAGTATGCGTTAACCCGCGCTTTCATCGATGTGTCGGAAGACCCGGTTATAGGTATATTTTTTAAATTTCTTTATTTTTTTCTGTTTTTCTGTTTTTTTTTTCTGTTTTTTGCAGTTTTTTTAATTATTTTCTGTTTTTATTTCCGTTTATTTTATTTCTGTTTTTTTTTTCCTGTTTTTTGCAGTTTTTTAATTATTTTCTGTTTTTATTTGGGTTTTTTTAATTATAGACTAATTAATTATATCTTTTTTTTGTAGCAAACAATCAAGATAAATCAGTGTTTTGGCGCCGAACACGAGCGCTTTTTTTCGATCTAATGGGTAAAGGAGACGGATACCGCCCACCGGACTCTATATCGGGCAAGTGGACCGATATAAACAAAAAATGCACGAACTTTCAAACCGTGTACCAACGCACTTTTGCCGGATGGAAAAGTGGAAGCAAGGACGAGGACATCACGCAAGCGGCGTTGATCGAGTATACAGATGGTAATGGCCATTTCCCGTACATGAGGTGTTGGCAAATCCTTCGCCATAGCCCCAAATGGGCCAACATCTCAACTCCGAGTGGTCGGTCGGAAAATAAACGGCCGTCAAAGAGGTCCAAAACAAACGAGTCGGGTGAACCCGAAACGCCAACCTCCGACGCTCGAAACACCGAGGTGAACGAGGATATTCCGGATGACGAGCCGGTGGAAGAACTACCAAGACCGCCCGGAAGACGTAGGCGGCCGAAGAAGCCCGAGTCGTCGTCGATGGGAACGGAAATGAGTGACACATTTTCGGAGGTAAACCAACGCCTTCTAGATATACACGATCTAGGGAATAAACGTTTGGAGGAGAACCGGGAAGTGACCGAGATTATGCGGGATAGGCAATGGCAGCTTGACTTTGAATTCTACACCAAACCGCACGACCACCTTACCGGAAAAGCTTTGAAGATGGCGTTGGCCCAAAAGGAAAGGATCGAAAAAAAATATAATCTTTGAAGTGTTGTTTTTTTTATTTTTTTAGTCCAACTTTTTTTTAGTGTAATGTTTTTTTTTAAGTGTAATGTTTTTTTATTTATTTTAGTGTAATGTTTTTTAATTTAATGAATTTTAATTTTATAAAGTTAGAAAATAATTATAAAAAATTAGAAATTAATAATTGAGTAATGATTAGGCGAGAGCTTTATGACTACGGGCTTAAATGCATAACGCCCCATAACGCCCACCCGCACACGTGGCGCGCCACGTGTCGCATAACGCCCACAAAGTGGCGTTATGACTACGCATGGCCTAATGAGTAGATATACAAATTAATGGCAAAAAAAAATAATGGAGGGGAGCAACTCAACACAATAAAGTTCACACTCATTTAATGTCCCCATTTTTTTATGCCCAAAGGAAGCCATGTAAGAGACCATCATCATTTGATAGCAAATTGAATAGAAATATCACAAGTTATACTTTTATAAAGATTTAAAATACGTTTATTGATTATTTACGTTATCTAAGAGTTGTCTAGATGTATATCCCTTGATTAATATCTATACTAAAATTTGAAGTAGATAAAAATTAGAACGGTAAGGAAAAATGAATTAAAAACTTTTAGAGAGTATCTATTAACAAACACACATACATATCCGATATCTGACGGATACTAAGGGGCTGTTTGGTAGCCTCTCAATGACCATTCAGATGCAACCTCTTAATGGTTTAAAACCTCTGAATGAATAAGAGATAACCTCAAGTCTGAATGGCTAAGAGGTAACCCCTGAATGATAAATCATCAAATTTTTAATGGTTCCATTAAGAGATAGCATCTTAATGATCATTCAGAGGCTACCAAACAGCCCATAAGATAAATAACAGAGTTTTACTATCAGCTATGGACATTGAATTTATCAATATCCATCTCATTACCTCACAAGTTTTAATTACTAATTACACGCGTGGTCCCAAAAGTTATCAAAAATGCACTCGGTTGGTCCCCTGACCTAACCTCTGTTAAATTTCTCAGTTAACTATATGTGAAATGACTATATTACCCCTGAAAGCCCAATCAGCTTCTTCAACCTCTAACACCCACCCCTCCTTCTCTATTTCAACTCAGGCGACCGGAGTCGCACCTGCCATTGAGAAGATGATTGGGACCACGCGTAGATGATTGTTCTGTTATTATTCTGAAACCCAAACCAAACCAAACCAAAACATTCCACCATCACCTCCGCCTTCGTCGCCGGCAGTGGTGTAGGCCACCAGCACTAACATCAACATCATTTATCATCTTCAACCTCACCTCGATCATCATCATCGGTCGAATCGGAGACCTACTGCCGCCGTCGTACCTCGCCGGAGCTCGACACTGGCTCCTCCGGCTCCTCTTCTCGTTCTCCGATCTCTCTTTCATTCTCTGCTCAATCTCTCTCGATCTCCCGCATTATCCGCGTTTTAGCCGTCGTACGCCACCACCAAAAGATGGTGGTGGCCGATAACAGAGGTGTCGGCTGGGAACAATGGGGTAGGATTTTGATGGTTATTTGTGTATGAGTGTTTGATTGCAGAGAACAATGTTGGGAGGGAAGAAACTGTGGTGTTGTTTAGGGTTTTTAAATCTAGAAGAAGAAAGAGAGCAGGGTTGTGTGCGTGTGTTGCTTTGAGTGTTAGGGGTTGAAGAAGATGATTGGGCTTTAAGGGGGTAATATACTCATTTCACACATAGTTAACTGAGAAATTTAACAGAGGTTAGGTCAGGGACCAACCGAGTGCATTTTTGACAACTTTTGGGACCACGCGTGTAATTAGTAAACCAATAAGACCAAGTCTGCAATTTTTGCAAACCACAGGGACCAACCAAGCATTTAACTCTATATTAGATATAAGATAAATAAAAGTCATGTTACGTTATTTTAATTATAAAAATTCATCCACTTATATCATTATGAAAAATTTATGTATAAACAATCTTAAGAAAAAAATGGCCATATAACCCTCTCTCTTTTTCCAAACACATATATAACCGTAAATACACCTAGATGTATCATTAAATATTTATATGTATTTAATCTAGTAGTTATCATTATCATTTATTTATATAATATAGATCAAAATATATTAAAACTTATAATATAATTAGTTGTTAATTGTTGATGGACCATATTACCCTTATTAACTAATTGGGTTTCTCTTTGGGTGTATATAAGGAGATTACTAGAGGGGGATTAGAGTTAGACTCTCATAACATCACACTAAAATCGTCCCCTCCTCTATCTCCATTACTACGAGTCCTTCAACCCTAAAGAACTTGGTACTACCATCAAGAACATACATCATAAAGGTGAACCAGATCAAGCTGACTATCATGTCAAACTCCATTTATCAGAGTTAGACTCTCATAACATCACACTAAAATCGTCCCCTCCCCTCTCTCCATTACTACGAGTTCTTCAACCCTAAAGAACTTGTTACTACAATCAAGAACGTACATCCTAAAGGGGAACCCGATTAAGATGACTATCATGTCAAACTCCATGGCTGCATCTGTATCTGGATTCTTTGCTGGCCTGTCTACTGTATTAGGTATTATTTACATATTTTCCACTATATTTAAAACAGAACTGATAACACTAGATAGAATGAAAATGTTGGAATTAACAAGTTTTTGATAATGTTATATTTTGTAAACAAACAAACAAATTAACCTACCAAAATTCTAGTCATAGCAATAACTATTGAATCAATATGAAAATGTTGAGATAAAGCTATATATATTCTCTATGGAATAGAGATGGTGCTCATGTTTAGGGTGAACGGGGTGGAGCGGGGAAGTTGTACGAAGAGATGAGCTGCCGTACGGGGAATGTGTCGCCAACATCAATTTGTCGTACGGTGAAGGAGGTGTGCAAGGACTTGTTACCGCATGCGGGGAAGAAGAGGGAGAGGGGGTAGTGGTGGGCCCCACTCTCTTTCAACCAATCATGCCTTTTGAAAAAATGGTTTGGGTGAAACCACTCCTTATCTTTTTTGGGCAAGAGTAGTGTATAAAAGGATAATTAACATGACATATCATGATTGGGTGGGTGAAAATTTTTCGCATCTCATGAGGGATGCACCCTCTTCACCCTTAGAAGTTAGAACCCGCTCCAAAAATTATGTTTTCGTTTTCTTTAACAACTTATTTTAATAAAGCGTGGCTAAGGAAATCTAAGCCACAACCTAATAAAGGGTGAAAGGGATGTGACATTCATCATTTGAACCCTTGCATTTCAGCCGTTTACTAACACCTTTCCCTTGTTTTTCACCATCTAGCAACGGGTTTATAAACCAGCATTTGAAGTCATTGTCTCTCTTAGGGATCAGCATTTTGTACCGAGTATCGGTACCAAACCGTACCAGATATATTCAGTACCGGTACCAGTTCTTATTTCCCCTATTTTTCGGTACTAGTACTGGTACGGTACCGGCATTTACAGGTAAAAATCAGGTACATACCGGCACCGTACCGGTACCGGTTTGATACCGAACGAATACCGTGCTCATACCTAGCCTCCATCTAGCTTGACTTGCCAACCCGAACTTTCATCTAGGAGACACCCCAAACACGCTTATACCTTGTAAAAGGGTTGTTTTATTTCCACATCCCCTATAATCTTATTTTCACATCCCTATATCTATACGGGCCGTATAAAATGATACGGGCCGTATAGAATGTTTATGCACAGAATTTTATGCGGTGGAATGTTTTTTTGTTTTTATATGTATACGGGGACGTATACATATATACGAGCCGTATACATATTTGCATAATTTTGTTTCGAAGGTTTGCCAAGGGTTTTTAGTTTTGGAATCTGTATACGGGCCGTATAATGTTATACGGCCCGTATAGCTCGTATAGAAAAGTTAAATTTTTTGTTGCAATCAGGAAACCGTTTAATAAATTTTTGTATTTAAAATAGTTTTGTATATATCGGATTATGTTACGAGTTTGTAGTTAAACGTATTTATTATGTTTAATAAGTTTCCTCTTTGTAAAACGATAAATATGTATAGAAAAGTTAATTTTTTGTTGCAATCGGGAAACCGTTTAATAAGTTTTATAAATTTTAAAATAGTATTGTATATATCGGATTATGTTACGAGTTTGTAGTTGAACGTATTTATTATGTTTAATAAGTTTTGTCTTTGTAAAACGATAAATATGTATAGAAAAGTTAATTTTTGTTGCAATCGGGAAACCATTTAATAAGTTTTATAAATTTTAAAATAGTATTGTATATATTGGAATATGTTACGAGTTTCTAGTTAAACGTATTTATAATGTTTAGTAAGTTTCCACTATGTAAAACGATAAATATGTTATATGATTATGATAAACTACGACAACAATTATTAAACAAACAACTTAGCATCTAAACATAAGATTAATATTTATAATGTTTTACATCTAAAAAAAAGATAAACTTTTACAAAGTTTCAAACGTAAAATAACAAAAAAATAATAATAATACAATAAGCAGCTACGGCGGTGGTGGTGGTGGTGGTGCAGCGCCAGCTCGTGGAGGTAGGGGCGCGGCAGAATGCATAGCTACAATCGCCCCGACCATCCACTGTACATCCTCTCTCACTGGAGCTAAATTCCCTCTGACTGCAGCTAAATCCCCTCTGACTGCAGCTACAGCCGACTCGACCTGAACGAGTCTCTCCTCCACCCCCGGTGGAGGCATCACACGCTGTCTCACGCTGCGTCGAACGTACGGGCGATCACCCCGTAACTCCTCCTCAACTACCTGTGATCGATCGGCAGTATGAGCGACCCCCTCTCCGTCGCCTCCCTCTCCGTCGCCTCCCTCTCCCACGCCATCGCCCTCGTCTCCCTCCTCATCACCACCCTCTCCACGGGGTCCCTCACCCACACCATAAGCCCAAACCAGCTGCCCTCCCTCGACCTCGCGAGCCAAACCCATCGATAGGGCTGTGTCCCTCCCAACCCTGTCAAGCTGGCGTGTCTGCGTCATATCACTTGCCACCTGCGGGGACAGGAGGCGCAAGTAACCCTTCGCCAGACGGGTGACGAAGGCCCCACAGCTGATGTGGGAAGAGGTTCGCTTAAAAGCGTACTCGGCGAGATATGCGGCCAACTTGTACGCTAAGTTGGCCCTCCCGCCGGTAAGTAAGTCGTGCAATAAGAATAGGTCACTTTGGGTGACCCATTCCCTGCTATCATGACGATCGGCGATCGTCACGGCGATACACCGATGTAGGTATCGGTGTAACGGGTCGTAAAGATCAGTCGCCCGTGCCTTCGGGGATCGCTGATTCGGTTTCGCGAACTCCCCGAACCCAATACTCCTCCAATACGGCCACAACACGTCAGTGGACGTGCTGACTGGCGCATCAAAAAATGCGCGTGACCCTGAGTACTCCTGTGAGTACAGACCCAAGGCAACAACGAACTGAGGAAGTGTCATCCTCTGAGGGTTGCCGCAAATAGTAAAAGTTACGGCGTCTGTCGTCAAAAAATGCTGAAACCCCCCACCCCGGGTGTCCGTAAATGTAAAGGTAGATAAAAACTCTAAAGTAATCTCCCTGTGGGCCCGCTCTGCGGCGGCATCAAATAAGCGGTCCCACGGGGAGTTAGCTGGCATGAGCTCCCGGACCCGACCGATCGCTCCAATATCTGTCAAAAACTGAAAATCTATGGTCCGAGGCGCATCCAGCACCATCTCCCGTAATTTGCCCAAAACCCTATAGGCAACCGTACCTCGGGGGATATCTCTAACAAACTGCCCCGTCTCAGTAAAATCGGGCACAACCTCCTCCTCATGTCCACGTCCACGTCCCCCTCCGCGTCCACGTCCACGGTCCCGACCCTGACCCTGACCTTGACCTCTACGGGCCGCACCATCTGCTGATGACTCAGCCATATCGTCTGTAACAAATAACAATTACAACTTAGCAATCACTATACGATTATCGTTAACGTATTATACGAATACTGTTCTTGTATACGAACGTATTGTACATATGATATACGCTCGTACAATGTTTGAAGATTCAACAAGGATACGATCGTATACATTATATACGAGCGTATTATATACGAGCGTATAACGTTTGAATATTCAAAAGTTATACGAGCGTATATAATGTATACGATCGTATAACCTTTGATTATTCAAGTGTATACGGTCGTATAAATTTTATACGATCGTATATTTTTTGAATATTCAAACATTATTCGATCGTATACAATTTATACGACCGTATACACATAATAATCATTTACAATTTCCTGTTTCAATTTTTTTTTTCAAATTGAATTATACAATCGTAATCGTTACGCCTATCTACGCTTTACTATACAAGACCATAATCTAACATGTTACGTAATTTAAAAGTTCACTATACGAAAACGTACCGTATAGGAAGAACGAGAAGAAAACGCCAAAAACGCCGAAGAACGCTATCCAAGAACGATCCGAGAGAATTTTTGGTGGAATGTTGAGGTCGTATGGTGGAAATGAGGTCGTATAAAACTTATACGACCTTTTTTATTTGTATACGGGCCGTATAAAAGTATACGACCCGTATACAGTGATTTAATTTATTTTAATTCTGTCGTATACTTAATATACGATCACAGTATACGAGGCGTATATTTTTATACGGCCCGTATACAATTCAGTTTTTTTCCTTTTTTTTCAATTACTATATGCGGAGTTGACGAAAATACGGTCGTTATGCGTTAACGTTGATTCGTTTAAACGTTTTTTCATTACAAATTGTCATTACAAATTGTTAAAACATGCAAATAACATTTTATATTCATAGGGCACCTAAATCTGTGTAATCCCTGGTCCTATATTCATCAACGATCGTATTATATTGGTCAATACGTTCCTTGTAATAGTGATACCAACTTTCTACTGGCGTATTCCGTGTCGGTTGTCGCCAGTATCCTGATGGGGTTGGCATTGGATATTCCCCTTCTAATCTGACGTGAATAAAATGGTTCCTGTGTACATGTACAAGCGCGACTGTTCGATGCGGAATACTTTCTTCGGCTGTTCTGAACATGGGAAAAAATGAAGCACAACCAAGATCACTTAATAAGAGACAAATGACATTCCACCGGTTTGCTATCAGAAGCCCCGTGAATGGCATTTGTAGCCACTTATGTGGAGGTGCTCCGTCTATATGGTCTTTTGACCAAACTAATGATTCCAGAACTTGTTGATACTGAAGTTCATTTATGTTTTTCCAAAATTCGTGGAACCGATTGCACTCATCATGAAGTTGCTCCCGTATGAACGGCCACTGCCACTCTTTAAGCGATAAGCCGACCGCTATAGATTGAAACCCACAATTACCATCACCCTGCACATTTTGTATATGACTGAGGTGTGGATAGAAGCACGGTGGAATGAACTTTTTGAGGTGCGTGAACATATTAACTTGTCCGACAGGCAACAAAGGTAAGTCTGGTGGCTCTTCCTTTGATTTTGCGACCTTCTTTTTCGTTTTCGAATTCTTAGCGCCTTTCGCAATCTCGCCGAAGAACATAGGTGTTTCAGTACAATAACTTTGTGACTCGACAAACGAGCTGTGCCTGGTAGGTTCGATATTTGACTCTTGTGTGCCAAACTCATCTTGTGTGCGAAACCCATCTTGTGAATCACTATACTGGTCCTGCGTTGTTAAAAAGCTGTGTCTTGAAGGCTCCGTAAACGAATCATCCTTCCTTTGTTGCTGAGCTTTTAAAGTTGGACGACCCCGTGTGTTTTTTTGCACAACTGGTTGTTTAAGCTTCGTCTTATTGAGTTGTACCAACTCCTTCATCTTTTGAATAAAGTTTTTCCCGAGTTCTCTCGGCTGAGCACTTAAATGTTGTTTGAGAAGCGCAAATTCGCTGTCTATGTCGAAAGAGTCCACCTTGCTCGGTTCCACTATGGAGTCCAAATTTAACTTTCTCCAAAGAGGGTCTATCATCTCCAACAGGATCATTTGACCTAAGGAACATATCAATAAACAACATAAACCATCAATAAGATTTTGCGTGATGAAAGGGTATGATTATAAAATGTGGTTGGTCGAATAATGTATTACCATTCGTTATATACGCTTCCAACCGACACGCGCACGACAACCCACTGCTTGTATACAAACGGCACGCGCATGTACGGTTATATAACTTTAATTTTTCTATTTCATTTAATTCGTCTGATATCACCTCTAGGCAGGCATGTGAAACCTTCTTTAGTAGGAGATTAAATATTGGTTTGTTATGATGACCCAATGTTCGGCTCCTGCTTGTTTCAATGCTGCCTTTGATTTCTGTCACCTGGTTTCTTATGAGCTTATCGATAAGTGGTACCACTTTCTCCAGGGTGTAATTAGAGTCGCCTAGGTACTGCTTCAAAAGGGCATGTTGACCCTCTGCCCTGTTCGTTGTACGTTGACCGAAGTTCAGATGTTGGTCGCTCCAGAACGAAACAAACCGGTCTCTATATGGTTGTAACCAGATTGAATCCAAATAGTTCATAATCTCTGTAATCAAAGTCAAGTGCAGTTAAGACAAGTCAAATAAATACGATTATTAAACAAAAATTATATAAAACTTACCGTCGGTTTTTTTGCGTGGCAAGTTTGATCGTATTCGCTCGTACCAGTAGTTGTAGTCATGATCGGTCGTTGATTTAATTAGCTCGCCCCACTAGAAAGAAACCTCTCCCATTTATCCTCTGTTTTAAAGCTTTTCCTGCAATGTTTGAAGATGTTTTGCTGTATGTGCCACCTACACAATGAATGTCTAGCCCTGGGAAACACGGTTGCACATGCGTTCATTAGGGCGCGATCTCTATCCGTTACTACTACACTGTAACACCTCGAAAATTCACGTCCTATAATGTGTAGACACGTGTCAAATGTTTAAACGTGTGAAAGAAATATTATAGAAGGATTAAAGTTGACAAACATAGAAAGTATGTGAAAATATGTATTCTAAGTGTCAACTGTGAATAAATATAATGTACATTAACCCTACACGATGCTCATACCTTCAAACGAATAAATCATGGATCATACGAAGCTAAAAGTGAGAGATTACAAACTACAGGGGTTAAATGTGTCAACATGTTTAAAGATATACCTCTGAATGACCTTTTGACAAACCCGAAGCTTTGTAAATGTTAATTATGCTCACTAGAATGCACGATTTAAATTTCGTAAAGTTTCGTTAACGTATGAGAAAGTTATGATCGAATTCGTGTGCGAGGGGTTAAAGCGTCAACGTGGAAAGTTAGGCCTTTTCGGGTAACAATAAAGTTACCCGGGGACTTAACAAAGTGGGTATATGTCTTGAGGCCCTTATAGATCAATTACGAGGGCTCAAAATGCAATAAACGAGTGTCTATACAAGGTTTGAAGAGCCAAGGACCAAACTGCAATTTATAAAAATGTTGTTGGCTGACCCATCATGCTCGCGTAGCGCGAGCCATAGGGCTGAGGGCGTCGCGCTACGCGACTGCCTCCCCAGATCAGAAATTCGATTTCTTGTTGATTCTTTGTCTGCCATTGCACTTGGATGCAACTTTGATCGATTTTTCACATTCAATTGACCCCTAAAACAACCCCTAGAACACAAGGACACATGTTGGAAGGTTGTGGGGAGTGCTAGACCTTGTTGTCAATCAATTATGGTGAGTTAATCCACTATACAAGGCCATGTAGTGCAACAATGTTCCACACACCATTTCCTGCATTCTTGGATCAATTCTGGAACTCTCAAGCAGGTCCAACTGATCTTAAGT
Source organism: Helianthus tuberosus (assembly GCA_030545235.1). Classification (NCBI taxonomy): domain Eukaryota; kingdom Viridiplantae; phylum Streptophyta; class Magnoliopsida; order Asterales; family Asteraceae; genus Helianthus; species Helianthus tuberosus. Next base: position 132,439,349 of record CM060353.1, on the reverse strand, counting down.
CGTGCATAGGACTCTTGTAAGTCTACTAGTCCTTCTCTAATTGAGTTTAGCTTGTTTAATTAGCTAAAAGTCAAACCGTCGTAATTACGGTTTGACTTCGAGATTAGTCAATAATGGCTCAGTCATATCTCGAATTGAAAGTAGTTATGAGTTGGTATTTATGTGGGTAATAAAACCTCAAAAGGGTTTCCCCTGATCACCACTCTAACCAGGTCAAAAGTCGGGTCAAACTTTTATTTAAAAAGTCAACAGGATGCTTAAAATGTCATTTATGCATAATTAGCTATCTAGAACATATATAACCTGTTTGATCATTGTTATAACATAGTAATAAGTATAAGAACATGTCCAAACATGTTCAACCCGACTATTTCCTGTTTAGACCCGGTTCGGAACCGAAAGTCACATAGTTTGACTTTCACTTTGACTTTCAGTTCTGACCCGTTTAGGTATGTTTTAGAAATGCCTCAGAGCTTAAATTGGATTAGGTTACTTGTTAGAACAACCCTCTGTGATTACACACCTTGGTTCACTAGTTATCCAATTAATATGCATATTTCCGTTAATTGCTCATATGTTGACCATTATGCCCTTATTACCTTAAAACATGATTTATGAAAATGTAAAAGTGTAGAAACCTTAGTTACTGATATATAAACTTGTATGCAAAGTTTGACATCAGTTTGACTTATAGATTAAGAGTTATGCTCAATATCGCAAAATTTAATGCTTTATGTTAATAAAATGACGTAATTAGCGTATAGCCTAGTTAAGCCTACTTTTTGGTATCAAACTTAATACCCACTGATGGAATACATTATTTTGGGATTTTTAAAGATTTTTAATTAATTTTAGTCTGAGCATAACTAGTAGTCGTAGGCTTAATCCGGTAATTGTCGGTTTTGCCCTTACGGGCCATAAAATGAGTTTTACGTATCTAAACGACTCCAAACCTTTTGCTACTGATCACACATGATAAATAAATTATTTTAAGCCTTATGGAAATATAAAAATATCAGATTTAAGTATCGAACCCAGAAATGGCCTTTAATCGCCTTATTTAGCGTTTTTAACGCATAGTATGTTTTAAAATCATATTAGACATACCCGGGTTGATACCTACTGATATATAAGGAAAATTATGATATTTTAACAGTAAGCAAAGGTGGATAAACGCAGACATCAGTTTTGAGCTTTTCAGCTTATGTGAAATTACCAAGATGCCCCTTCGGTGCATAGTTTGGTTATAAATGATATATTTCACATATATGCTTTAGCCTACTGATATAACTCATCAAATTGAGTATGTTTGCTGTTTACATCAGACCTGTAACTCAGTTAAACATTTAAACTCTTTTACAACCTTTAAAATGACCAAACTGCCCCTACGGGGCATAGTTTGTGTTTAATTTCATTTCGGGCATAATGAAAGACATCCTACTGGTGTCACAGCATATTTGAAGCATATTAACTTAGGAAACCTGTATATGGCTCTTACGGATACCCGTTACGCCTATTTCGCGTTCGGTTCGGTTTATGTAACAAGTTTACATAAATTAGCCGAAACGGGTCCAACCTTATCGATTTTATCTCAAAATCCAGAATGTGCATGAAGGACCCATATTAAACAAGTCTCTGAACTTGTCGGGTCTAAATCACATTCTATCCGGTCTTCGCTTAATCGTGCGTACGAACCGTATCTTTGAAACTAGCCGGTCTAAGCTTAAGCTTAATAAAAGACCCGTTAGTATTCTAATAGGTTATATTAAACCTTCGTTCCAGATTAGGAGAACCAGTAAAAGCTACGTGCATTTTGCTTATTGTGATTTATACTTTGCATCAGGTAAATACTTTTAACTTATTTTCCCTATACGGGCTTGGGTTACGGTATATAGCATACCGCTTGATCGGGCATCAAATCTCCACATTAAGTGGGTAGTTGAATAATTTGATCGGCTCGTTTAAACAGTCTTGATTACTTTACAGCCTTTGGGGGGTTAATGACCATGTCCCGGATATCCTTGGCATCATCTTACGAGATTGGCCACGACCTGAGCACGGGGTGTAGGCGTACACCTGTCAGTGTATAACTCAATAACGTGGTGTGTCTATTGATCTTTAACCCGGACTAGATCCGGGCTACTGAACGCATAAGTAACATGTAATTCGTTCACAAGATTATAATATTAAATAATTCTCCCAAGTTAAAAAGATTAATCTTGCCTCTGTGCGTTTTAATCAAAAAATTATAAAACATTTATGCCATGTGCATCCAAACCAATTTTTAATCATTTTCCAAAATGAGTCAGTTGATTGTATTTACCAGTGTAAACTGACGTATTTTCCCAAAAAGACTAAATGCAGGTACTACAAATAATTGGCTGGATTGTCTCCTTAGCATCAATAAAGAGTCTCGCAAGCTTAAGATGCCTGAAGTCCGTTGAACTATTGTTTCCATTTTATGTTCGATCCTTCTGTGGATAAACTTCCGAATATTGTGACAGTTGATATTACAATAATAAATTCGGTTGTATTATATTTTCAATTGCTTCCGCTGTGCTTAATAATATTGTGTTGTTTGACTATTATGTTGCCAACCATGACGTCACGATACTCCCCACCGGTGACACGTGGAAAATCGGGGTGTGACAGGTTGGTATCAGAGCCAACACTGAGTGAATTAAACACTAGCCTTTTGTGTTTAATCTCAGTTACACAATTGCACAATCTAAACTTCTGAGTCTAGACTTATCATAGGAATAATCTTAATCCTAATATGAAAAATTTTTGCTTCCAATTATTATTATTATTATTGGATACGTCGCCAAGCGAGGAAGCTGAACTAGGAATTCTCCACACCCGGAGCCTTGAAATGCTGAGCTTCGTACAGCGACCAAGATGAGACGTGCAACCAAGGAGAAAGCATTCAGGAAATGAATGAAGAAGAAACTCCTTTGCTGAAAATCGTTTCCTCTATAGTCCTTATAAGGACATATTTAGCTTTTTAGTCCCTTCGAGGACAACATTATTCCTTTCAAGTCCCGCTTAGGGCAACTTTATACTTTTATTTTTATATAGTGGAATGATTAAGTTTAAACTTTCATTCTAAACAAGAAATATTAAATAAATGGAAAATAACATTTCCTTTTGCAAGATCTACCATTATAATAAAATGGCAAAATCTAAAAAGGACAAGACCTAGCTTCGGGTCATGTTAAGACCGGCCAAGATGGCAGTTCCTCAATTTAGATTCAGATCCTTATTAACATTTCAATTTAAAATTGTTCTGCGTTAATTATAAATTAAGAATCTTAAGTGTGAAACCTAGCCTTCGGGTCAATTATAAGACCGGGCCAAGATGGTAAGACCTGTTAAAAAGATTCAAATCATTAACTAAGAATCTTAAGAGTGAAACCTAGCCTATGGGTCAATTATAAGACCGGGCCAAGATGGTAAGACCTGTTTAAAAGATTCGTATTCCAGTTAACATCTGAAAACATGTTAACACTCCCGGCAGATGTGATTCGTTGGAAATCACACACGTTATTAAGGATTCTTCAAAAGATTCCTAACCCAGTTTAATGATCTCCGAATCCTGGGTTTAGATCATCAATTAAGATGATCAGATTTTAACCATACGTGGTAATATAGTGCCTACGGGCCTTGCTCGTTTCTACATGAGCCAAAATACAGTGGTAGCTAGGACTCCCTGTCAGATAAAGGTAATGAACTAGGTTCAAACCTCAAATGCTTTGATTCTCTGAAATCCTAGCATATAATTTAAAATTTTGTCCTTGTGACTAGGCCTATTGTGCCAATATACCTTCATGCTTTGATTCTCTGAAATCATAGCTTATAAATTATATATGTCCTTGTGACTAAGCCAGTTGTGCTAATATACTTAAAGACCTTGATTCTCTGAAATCATAAGCTTATAATTTATAAATGTCCATGTGACCAGGCCATTGGGTGCCACTAATAAAACTGTTAATGTTTTATAATTAGGATAAATTATAATAGAAATCCTAAATAAATATGATTAATAAATTAACCAAATATGGTCTCTGTTTACCATGGTTAATGAATTTCCCTAAGGGGCAATTCAGTAATAAATATCTCTTATAAGGGAAGTGCCTACGGGCTATGGTTAATGGCCTCTGAGACTAAAGACAGTGGTAGCCTACAGCTCCCTGTCAGGAAAAGGTAATGAACTTTGATTCAAACCTTAATGCCACGATTCTCTGAAATCATGGCTTATAAATTTAACTTGTCTACGCGACTAGGCCATTGGTGCTATTATTAACTTATGAATTAAGATTTATGATAAAAATCCTGAATAAAATGAATATCCTTCCTTCCCTGTCAGTATGCAGTTTAAAAGGAAATCTTAAAGGTGAAACCTAGCCTACGCGGCCAAGATGGTGAAACCTACTCAAGGAATTCAGATCCTTGTTAACAGCTAAGAACGTGTTAGCACTCTTGACAAATGTGATCCGAGAAAAATCACAACAGTCATCCCCATATTGGAAATTTTTAAATTCCTAATTGGCCTTATGATCTAGAAATCGTGGTTTATATCATCTTGTGAGATGATCATATTATAAACATCCGTGAGTGATGAAGTGCCTACGGGCTAAACTTGTGGTCCGATAAGACAACGACAGTGGTGGTCTTTATCCTCCTGTCTAAAATATTGGACTATATCCAAACATAATAGTCTATATGATCAATGCGATCATGACTAATATCATCTAATACGATGATAATATTATTTAACATCCTTTAGTGATGTTTTGCCTACGGGCTATAATATATTGTCCATTTGAGACATTGACATTGTTATCTTTATGATTCCTTGTCTGAGGTTGTGAGCTATGCTCAAGCCAAAATAGTCAATATGATTAATGCAATCATGACTTATATCTTCTAATAGGATGAACCTATTATAAACATCCATTAGTGATGTTTCGCCTATGGGCCATATTATATTGTCCATGTGTGACAAAGACATGGTGATCTTTATGATTCCCTGTCCAAGGTGGTGAGCTATGCTCAAGCCTAATAGTTCATATGATCAATACGATCATGACAAAAATCATCAATACGATGATTAAAAATTTTAACATCCGTAATGATGTTTTGCCTAAGGGCTATATTATATCGTCCAACTGAGACAAGGCAATTGTAATCTTTTGTAATTCTTTGCCAAGGGGGTGAGCTATACTCAATTCCCATAGTCTATACTATCGGTGCGATCCTGACTAGTATCCTCAGTATGATGATCATAATATTAACATCCCTCGTGATGAAATGCCTACGGGCTATACTTTATTCTAGTGTCGGTAAGACAAAGATAGTAGTGATCTTTATGATCCCCTGTTCAAAATGGTGTGATTATACCCAAACCTAATAGTCAATATGATCGATGTGATCATGACTAATATCATTAGACACGATGGTTATATATAAACATCCATTAGTGATGTTGATTGGCTTATTTTTCTGCCAAAAGAATCGTCTTTCAAGACGATGACAGTTGTAGTCTATGACTCCCTGTCCAAAGGTGAAGAACCACGTTCAAACCTGGAAGCCCTAATCTAATAAGATTGCAGCTAATAAATTAAGGTCCTTGAAAATAGACCATCGAGTTATGTTTTAAAGTCATTCAGGACAAGCCTATGTGCTATAATTGGTCATTCGTGACAAGTTAACATATTAAATGTTAACATTCCTGGTGACATGCCTTTGTACCAGATTTGATGAATGTCCTTATAACAAGGCCGTTTGTGCCATATCTAAATGTCCTTTGTGACAAGGCCTTCGTGCCGTATAATCATTTATGTCCTTCATGACTGGGTTTTATGCCATATTTTCTACGTCCCTCGCGACAGGCTTCTATACCATATATGTATAAAAATATATAACCGAAGTCATGAAAGGCTAGCCTTTGAGCTATTTATAATCATACTTGTGACAAAGACAGTTGTGACATTATGGTCCCCTGTCAAGCAAGTATTGGACTCGCTCCAAACTTTGAATGCCATTGATGGTCCAGTTGTGACCTAGGCTAAATATAATGGAATTACGTTCAAAATAACATTCGCTATGAATGTTCGGAACAGAATAGCCCATACGGTTTATGAATGCCGTGGCTAATGTAAGTCAGGTCATCAGGATGATGACTAATAATGGGTAAATCTTGGTGATTGGTACCAAGTTTCGAGTATGGAAAACTCGGGTGAGGTAGACGAAAGTCGCAACACTATTAAGGCGACGAAAGATGATAAAACTACAAACGTAAACCTCAATATTAATGGAGTTAATCTTCGGGCTGTGGTTGACGCAGCAATTGAAAGGACCATGGAAAAGGTCATGAGACAATACAAAGAGCTGAATACTTCTCGCTCTAAATCTCATTCAAACCATGTTAAATTACTCATGAGGAGAGCTATGTTCGCACTTCAAATATGAAGGATGAACCAAAGAAGGAGGATAACTCCCAGAAATCTGAGAAAGAGAGCGAGTACAGGCTTAATAAAAAGCAACGAAAGTTCGGTAAGAAGCCTGTATACCTCTGAGACTGCTTCAGCATTATTAGATGGATGTTTTATATCCATAAGGAATCATTTTTCCGATGTCCTAGTTCCGTTAAATATAAGGACTCAATAAAGTGAAAAAAAAAATCGATTGGTTGCCTCGAAAAATCAAGCCCATATCGTGGGTGATAAGAAGCAATTAATTATCAAGACTCCTTATGAGACAACTCTCATAATTACACGTATCCGTACGATTAATTAAAATTAAACATAAAAAATGGTGGAATTGGCCGTCCCCGGAATCGAACCTGGGTCTAGGCCGCACCCTTTCGCGCGCCTAGCCAACTGAGCTAGGTGCCTAGTTTGTGAAACTTCCATTATTGATTAAATATAAGCACTTGTACAATAAACTTCCTTATCATTTATCAATGATAATTTCTGCTAAGTGTCCTGTTCTTAATACAGGCAATAATAAATCTTCATGAACCATAAACTTAGCAAAACCTTTATTATTATCCACAAGGTATAACTACCAAGGAAACCAAAGTAACCGATTCTTCTAGATCGGCAAGGAATCCTTCCGAAAATCAGAGTACTCTTTCTTTGCATAGAGTACGACAACATATGTTATTTTAATTATTTTCTCATTGTTTTTCTATCGCCTGCGAATGCCAAACTATGTTGGATAAAAGTGTCATATGAGTATTGGCGTATCCTAGTGTGTCCCATAGATTATTTTCATGTCTGATCAGCATGGAGGTTTAATACATGGAACCCTAAGATATCCCAATGATCATATTGTACTAAAGTCGACTAGTAGTATTCAAGGAAGATATCCAAAAATGGAAAAAAATTTTTCCAAGTAAATGTTCCCGATTAAGGAATTCGAGGACTTATAACATAAAGGTGTCACTCATTTGACACGAACAATGATGGATGAACTGGAGCCTGAGATATGGAAAAATCTCTTTAGCCTCCTTGTATCTTAATTATCTTCTCAAAGGTTGTCCCTGCTTACCTCCTTGAAGGCAGGTAGAATTAAGATTTGTAGCCCGCCGTGGGCTGGAGTATTGTGAAAACTCCATATTAATTATGGAATAAACGAAACCTTGATTAAGTAGGTTTTAAGACATAGGCTAATATAGCCAGACTCAATATTCTGAGGGTTTTATATTATTAAATAAGAAAGACGGTTCATATTGCTTATGCATGCATGCCGCAACCCTAAATAGGCAACGATTAAGAATTTCCATCAGCTACCCAGGATCTAAGGGCAAACTATTGGTGGATAGGCTTGAAGAAGTCTGTGGCCACCTATGTAGCTAAATGCTTGACATATGCGTAAGTCAAAACCGAGCATCAGAAACCATCAGGTTTGCTACAACAGCCTGAACTTCCTACGTGGAAGTGGGAAATGGTAACTATGGATTTTATTACCAAGTACCCAAGACAAGGAAAGGCAATGATACAATATGGGTTATAGTTGACAGACTGACTAAGTCAGCTCATTTGCTACCCATCAAGGAAACTTATAGCTCCGACATGTTAACCCAGTTATACGTTGATAAGATTGTAGCCCTACACGGCATACTTGTAGCTATTATCTCTGACAGGGATACTAGGTATACGTCACATTTTTGGAAGAATTTCCAACAATCTTTGGGCACACGTTTGAATTTTAGTACGACTTACCATCCTTAGACTGACGGTCAGAGTAAGCGTACTATTCAAACATTGGAAGACATGCTACGTGCATGTGCGATCGATTTGGGTGGTAGTTGGGATAAGAACCTACCATTATTCGAATTCTCCTACAACAATAGCTACCATACCAGCATTAAGGCTGCGCCTTTTGAGGCATTATACGGTAGAAAGTGTAGATCGCCTATTTGTTGGGCGGAAATTGGAGATGTCCAGTTATCAGGACCAGAGATAGTGTTCGAAACAACGGACAAGATTGTCCAGATTCGTGACCGTCTCAAAGCTGCCCGGGATAGGCAGAAGAGTTACGCTGATCCAAAGCGTAAGGATTTTCACTTCGAAGTAGGTGACAAAGTCCTACTTAAAGTGTCACCCTGGAAGGGAGTGATGCGGTTAGGTAAGAAAGGCAAGCTAAGCCCGAGATACATAGGACCTTCCGAGGTTATCAAACGTGTCGGGTCAGTTGCCTATAAGTTAAACTTACCGGGAGAGCTCAGTGGAATTCACAATGTGTTCCACATCTGCAATCTGAAGAAGTGTTTCGCTGAGGAATCACTGATTATACCACATACAGATGTGCATATAGACGAGAGCTTGAAATTTGTTGAAAAACCTTTGTCGATTGAAGATCGACAGGTAAAGAAGCTTCGAAGGAAGCATGTACCTATTGTGAAGGTCAAATGGGATGCCCGTAGAGGTCCCGAATAAACGTGGGAGGTTAAATCCACGATGAAAGAAAAGTACCGTTACTTATTTTAGTAAATCTCGGGTCGAGATTTATTTTAAGGGGGTGAGGATGTAACACCTCGAAAATTCACGTCCTATAATGTGTAGACACGTGTCAAATGTTGAAACGTGTGAAAGAAATATTATAGAAGGACTAAAGTTGACAAACATGGAAAGTATGTGAAAATACGTATTCTAAGTGTCAACTGTGAATAAATATAATGTACATTAACCCTACACGATGCTCATACCTTCAAACGAATAAATCATGGATCATACGAAGCTAAAAGTGAGAGATTACAAACTACAGGGGTTAAAAGTGTCAACATGTTTAAAGATATACCTCTGAGTGACCTTTTGACAAACCCGAAGCTTTGTAAATGTTAATTATGCTCACTAGAATGCACGATTTAAATTTCGTAAAGTTTCGTTAACGTATGAGAAAGTTATGATCGAATTCGTGTGCGAGGGGTTAAAGCGTCAACGTGGAAAGTTAGGCCTTTTCGGGTAACAATAAAGTTACCCGGGGACTTAACAAAGTGGGTATATGTCTTGAGGCCCTTATAGATCAATTACGAGGGCTCAAAATGCAATAAACGAGTGTCTATACAAGGTTTGAAGAGCCAAGGACCAAACTGCAATTTATAAAAATGTTGTTGGCTGACCCATCATGCTCGCGTAGCGCGAGCCATAGGGCTGAGGGCGTCGCGCTACGCGACTGCCTCCCCAGATCAGAAATTCGATTTCTTGTTGATTCTTTGTCTGCCATTGCACTTGGATGCAACTTTGATCGATTTTTCACATTCAATTGACCCCTAAAACAACCCCTAGAACACTAGGACACATGTTGGAAGGTTGTGGGGAGTGCTAGACCTTGTTGTCAATCAATTATGGTGAGTTAATCCACTATATAAGGCCATGTAGTGCAACAATGTTCCACACACCACTTCCTGCATTCTTGGATCAATTCTGGAGCTCTCAAGCAGGTCCAACTGATCTTAAGTCGTGCATAGGACTCTTGTAAGTCTACTAGTCCTTCTCTAATTGAGTTTAGCTTGTTTAATTAGCTAAAAGTCAAACCGTCGTAATTACGGTTTGACTTCGAGATTAGTCAATAATGGCTCAGTCATATCTCGAATTGAAAGTAGTTATGAGTTGGTATTTATGTGGGTAATAAAACCTCAAAAGGGTTTCCCCTGATCACCACTCTAACCAGGTCAAAAGTCGGGTCAAACTTTTATTTAAAAAGTCAACAGGATGCTTAAAATGTCATTTATGCATAATTAGCTATCTAGAACATATATAACCTGTTTGATCATTGTTATAACATAGTAATAAGTATAAGAACATGTCCAAACATGTTCAACCCGACTATTTCCTGTTTAGACCCGGTTCGGAACCGAAAGTCACATAGTTTGACTTTCACTTTGACTTTCAGTTCTGACCCATTTAGGTATGTTTTAGAAATGCCTCAGAGCTTAAATTGGATTAGGTTACTGGTTAGAACAACCCTCTGTGATTACACACCTTGGTTCAATAGTTATCCAATTAATATGCATATTTCCGTTAATTGCTCATATGTTGACCATTATGCCCTTATTACCTTAAAACATGATTTATGAAAATGTAAAAGTGTAGAAACCTTAGTTACTGATATATAAACTTGTATGCAAAGTTTGACATCAGTTTGACTTATAGATTAAGAGTTATGCTCAATATCGCAAAATTTAATGCTTTATGTTAATAAAATGGCGTAATTAGCGTATAGCCTAGTTAAGCCTACTTTTTGGTATCAAACTTAATACCCACTGATGTAATACATTATTTTGTGATTTTTAAAGATTTTTAATTAATTTTAGTCTGAGCATAACTAGTAGTCGTAGGCTTAATCCGGTAATTGTCGGTTTTGCCCTTACGGGCCATAAAATGAGTTTTACGTATCTAAACGACTCCAAACCTTTTGCTACTGATCACACATGATAAATAAATTATTTTAAGCCTTATGGAAATATAAAAATATCAGATTTAAGTATCGAACCCGGAAATGGCCTTTAATCGCCTTATTTAGCGTTTTTAACGCATAGTATGTTTTAAAATCATATTAGACATACCCGGGTTGATACCTACTGATATATAAGGAAAATTATGATATTTTAACAGTAAGCAAAGGTGGATAAACTCAGACATCAGTTTTGAGCTTTTCGGCTTATGTGAAATTACCAAGATGCCCCTTCGGTGCATAGTTTGGTTATAAATGATATATTTCACATATATGCTTTAGCCTACTGATATAACTCATCAAATTGAGTACGTTTGCTGTTTACATCAGACCTGTAACTCAGTTAAACATTTAAACTCTTTTACAACCTTTAAAATGACCAAACTGCCCCTACGGGGCATAGTTTGTGTTTAATTTCATTTCGGGCATAATGAAAGACATCCTACTGATGTCACAACATATTTGAAGCATATTAACTTAGGAAACCTGTATATGGCTCTTACGGATACCCGTTACGCCTATTTCGCGTTCGGTTCGGTTTATGTAACAAGTTTACATAAATTAGCCGAAACGGGTCTAACCTTATCGATTTTATCTCAAAATCCAGAATGTGCATGAAGGACCCATATTAAACAAGTCTCTGAACTTGTCGGGTCTAAATCACATTCTATCCGGTCTTCGCTTAATCGTGCGTACGAACCGTATCTTTGAAACTAGCCGGTCTAAGCTTAAGCTTAATAAAAGACCCGTTAGTATTCTAATAGGTTATATTAAACCTTCGTTCCAGATTAGGAGAACCAGTAAAAGCTACGTGCATTTTGCTTATTGTGATTTATACTTTGCATCAGGTAAATACTTTTAACTTATTTTCCCTATACGGGCTTGGGTTACGGTATATAGCATACCGCTTGATCGGGCATCAAATCTCCACATTAAGTGGGTAGTTGAATAATTTGATCGGCTCGTTTAAACAGTCTTGATTACTTTACAGCCTTTGGGGGGTTAATGACCATGTCCCGGATATCCTTGGCATCATCTTACGAGATTGGCCACGACCTGAGCACGGGGTGTAGGCGTACACCTGTCAGTGTATAACTCAATAACGTGGTGTGTCTATTGATCTTTAACCCGGACTAGATCCGGGCTACTGAACGCATAAGTAACATGTAATTCGTTCACAAGATTATAATATTAAATAATTCTCCCAAGTTAAAAAGATTAATCTTGCCTCTGTGCGTTTTAATCAAAAAATTATAAAACATTTATGCCATGTGCATCCAAACCAATTTTTAAATCATTTTCCAAAATGAGTCAGTTGATTGTATTTACCAGTGTAAACTGACGTATTTTCCCAAAAAGACTAAATGCAGGTACTACACGTAATTGGCTGGATTGTCTCCTTAGCATCAATAAAGAGTCTCGCAAGCTTAAGATGCCTGAAGTCTGTTGAACTATTGTTTCCATTTTATGTTCGATCCTTCTGTGGATAAACTTCCGAATATTGTGACAATTGATATTACAATAATAAATTCGGTTGTATTATATTTTCAATTGCTTCCGCTGTGCTTAAAAATATTGTGTTGTTTGACTATTATGTTGCCAACCATGACGTCACGATACTCCCCACCGGGCCCACCGGTGACACGTGGAAAATCGGGGTGTGACATACACGGGGTTCCATATCACTGTCTAATGAGTGTTTCAACCTCTGTAGAACCCATGTGAAGTTTTCCTGTTTCTCGTGGCTTACGAACGCATGAGCAATGCAAAACGACATCAACGTTGATGTAACACCGATAATCTGGACTAGAGGCATTTTGTACCGATTCATCTTGTAGGTGGCGTCTATAAGCAACACATGCGGGAAAGCGCGCCACAACATGTTCGACTCCGGGTGGATGAAGAAAACATCCTCGACCCGTTCGCCGTTTTGAGATGTTCTATGGTAAAAAACAAACCCAACCTTCTCCAACCGGTCAAAAAGTATCTGCATTGGAGTCTCGCCGACTTGTTCCATTCGACCCAATTTGGCTCGAGCGTTGTATATGGTGTTTCTTGTTGAGACATTCTGGGGGTTCTGTTCTTTAATGGCAGCAAGAATGTCTCGTGGTTTGATGTTCTGATGCGTCATTTGCTCCACCGTCCTCTCTTCCGATGGAGTCAGCCTCATTAGGGACGGATGACCCTCTGGATACAGAAATGGTTCGTGGTTATGTTTACCTTCCTCAACCCTTAGATCCCAGTAACCTAACCTCTTTCTGTATGTCCCGACCAGTTGGAACTTGCAACCGGTTTTCCTAGTCCCGCTGCGTCTGACCGTCGCTGTTGATTTGTAATTGCCGGCACAATCGCACGTAAGCCAAATTTTTACCGGCTGACAACTATGGGGTTTATCGTAGATGGTGCGTTTGGTGACGAGGGCGTAGCCATTTACGCGTCCGACGTCTCTACACCAGTCTATCAATTCATCCATGCTAGCGAATTTCTAACGGAAACACTTATATGTGTCAATTAATGATTAACTCAAATGATTAACCCAGGTTTAGTTTTAGTATAAACGGGTTTGGGTCAGTTTCAGCTTGAACCTGCGAACCCGTTTGGATTAACGGGTCGGGTTCGGGTCAACATGGTCGGGATGGCGGGTTGGCCCGTTACACATTTATACTATATTATATATTTTTTACAATATATATAAATTAAATGGGGTGCGTATTTTTATGCCATGATTATAAGTTAAAAAGAGAAATTAATATAGATTTTATAACTTAAGTATGATATTATATATATATATATGTATATATATTTGTGTTTTTAAGTAAATTTTAACTTTAATATGATACGATGTATGATACGATTTTCGAGTCGTGTTCGGGTTCTTATGTATGATACGATTTTCGAGTTCGGGTTTGTGTAAAATTTTCAGGTTCAGGTTGGGTTGAACCCACCAACCCGCGAACACGACCCGTTGAGCAACCCTAATCTAAGATTTTAATAAAAACAACATCAAACGTAAAAACACTAAAATAGTTAACATACAACAAATAAACGTATAATTAAATGTTATACCTCCTTGTTTTGAAACTCAGTACGTTCCTCTTCAGCATTTGGACCCTCGGGCGGTCCACAACTTATGGGAGAAGAATGAGAACTATCAGTCGGCGGTCCAACACTAACAGGAGGGGCTTCAAAATTAACCGGGTGTTGCGATGGATAATAACCAGCATAATTAGGCTGAATGGCATCCAAACCCCAAGTATCCTGACCTGAACCAGACGCAAAAATCGGATCGAACGGAGCATTCAGATCAAACATGCCCGCTTTGTTATCTTCATTCCCCTGATTCGCCTCGTTACCAAACACATTAAAAATGTCACCCCAACCCGACATTATAACGTAAATAATTTGAATACAGAGAAAAATAGAAGAGACGAATAGAAGTTGAATGAAAATGAATGAAATTAGTGTCGTTTATATAGAGAATTTTACGGAATATTACATCGTTTCAAATGATTAACACGCGAATCGAGGAATCTAACGTCTAATCACATAACTCGCACGAGATTCGAGGAATATAACATCGAATCGGAGAATCTTGCGTCTAATCACACGTGAATCGAGTAATAATACGTCGTGTCAAATAGTAATAAAATAATAAAAAAACGAAAATCATTGTATACGGGTCGTATACATATATATGAGCCGTATATCATCGTCGTATAATATATATACGGGCACAGTATCATCTTATTCTCACATGGTTGATACGGGCCGTATAAGGTTATACAACCCGTATAGAATAAAGTGAACCGACAAAGGCTGCTGGCACAACCTTTGTCGGTTCACTTTATTCTATACGGGCCGTATAACCTTATACGGCCCGTATCAACCATGTGAGAATAAGATGATACCATGTGGATTTAATAGGACCCCTTGTAAAATTTGTTTAAACAAATGTGTAACTCTAAAAGCTACTAAAGTTATACTATGTTGTCATCTTTTTTTATAGAGTAAACAGCTAAAATTGTCCCTGAGATTTGGTCATTTTTATCACTTTAGTCCAAAATTCAAATCTTTTGAATCTAGGTCCCTATGGTTTTAATTTTTTGTCATTTTTATCCAAAATCAAAATATAGTCAGAATTTTCAGTTAATATCCAGATTTTTTTTTTGTCTTTTTTGTCTTTTTTTCTCCTTTCTAATGAAGGGCAAATGGTATTTTAACGTTTTATTATAACAAATTAAAAAAATCTAACAATTTTGCCCTTCATTAAAAGGGAGGAAAAAGAAAAAAAAAAAAAAAAAAACTAGATGTTAACTAAAAAATCTGACCAGATTTTGCTTTTGAATGAAAATGGGAACAAAATTGAAGCCGTCGGGTATCAGATTTAAAAAGTTTGAGTTTTGGACTAAAATGACAAAAGTGACCAAACACATGGACCATTTTGGTAGTTTACTTTTTTTTTTATAAATAGATTGAAATAACTTTACTTTAAAGTTACCTGTTACTTAATTTAAACTAGAAAAAACTTTCCTTAAATAATTAGCAAATTTCAAAAGCCTATTTTCAATTAGATAATTTACGTTTACGTGGATATGGACATTTTCATAACAATAACAATAAAACAATATTCAAATCTATTGACATAAAAATTCAATTCAAATCCCCATAAAACATCACAACTATTTGGTAAGATCATTCTATATAATTAAATATGGGGCAACTTCATAATATTCATACTTTTCTTAGCTTTTAAAAAGACATCACACTTACTACAGTGTTTAATGAAATAATTAATTCTAAAGAAATAGTTTGCAAGAAGTATTTGACCTTTTCACAACTTAAACGGCTGGAACATTTTTTTATTCTTATTTTGGCCCAGGGCCGTCCTCGAAAATCCAAGGGTCTTTTAAGGCCCTGTACGAGTAGAAAAAAATGGGCCCCTAAAAACTTATATATAAAAAAATCAATAATATAACAATATATGGGTCCCTAAATGAGCCAAAACTAAACATATTTCGGATCTTAACGTATTATAATATGCTTTTTTAGATAAGAATTAACTTAATTTATATTAACTTAAAGTATATTACAGATGTAATTATATAAAACATTTTAAAAAGAACATTTACATAATTAACTAAAAATAGAAAAGAAAGCTTCGAGGAAATAGAAAAAGAGAATTAAAAGCTATAAAAATGGGCTATTCAAAACTCAAAAATAGGTAGACAGGGGGTTAAGCAAAAAAAAAAAAAAAAACTAAAGAAATGAGCCAAGGACAAGTCTCGAACTCCAGTGTCTTCTATGGAAGTAAAGGGGCCTAGGCCACTAGACTATATAATTTTTGTGTTTCATTTGCAGTTCAAAAACTATATGTACATAAAACATATATATATAAAAAAAAATTTGGGCCCTTTGGGAGGTTGGGCCCGGTGGCCCAACCTCCCAAAGGTTTTGCTTTTGCTTTTGAATGAAAATGGGAGATTTTACTTAGTTATTATTATCTCATACATTACATTTACCTTTTTAATTGTATATGTTTTTAACAATTTGTGTTACTTTAATTGTTTGCCACAATGAATAGTTTATATATTCTTTGTTATGTTTGGGTTGACAACGTACGTTTATACTTTAAAAAGAAACAAGAGAAATATATTTCCTTTTTGATCAAATAATTTTCTATAACATTGGTTTCACAAGCAATATCAATTGTGATATAAAATATAGTTGGTATCATAATTGAATGCGCATTATCATCAACTCATAATACTAGCATCATATTTAGGTCAAATTTTTAACGATTAACGTTTCACGCAATCAAAAATAAAATAATCACACATAATTAACTACACTAAAACAAAACTAAATATTACGTAAGTCACCGTTTATATATAGATATTCATTCAGGGGATGGTTCAAATGAAAACCACTTTTATTGTGAAAACTCGAAAACTAACTTAAAAAATGCTAAAACACACACAAATTTTTTTTTTTTTATAAAAATCGTAGGTTTTTTTATATAAAAAAAAACTTTTTTTCAAAAAAAAAAAAAATTGTAGTACACATGTGTAGTACACATACACATGTGTACTACAAAAAAAAAATTATATACATAAATTGCGAAAATTGGTATGCAAAAAAAAAATTGATATGTTTTTTTTGGCTTTTTTAATTAGTTTTCGAGTTTTCACAATAACTAGTGGTTTTCATTTGAGCATTCCCCTATTCATTCATATAACTAAAATCAATCAAATGTAATCATTCACTAATTAGAGTTTATACAATCTAAGGAGTTGTTTGTTTACCTCTTAATGAGACTTTTAATGGTTCAGACCTCTTACTGGTTCAGCACTTAATGGTTCAGACTGTATGTTTCGTGAGCAGATGTTTGAATGTTAAGTTTTATACAGAGTCTGAATGGTTAAGACCTCTAATCTGAATTGGTCAAACATTTGTCTCTCAAGGGGTAAGCATTATACTGCCTCTTAATGGTTTAGACCTCTTACTGGTTCAACACTTAATAATTCAGACATCTTACTGGTTCAACACTTAACCATTCAAATGTTGCCAAACAGCCCCTGGGTAGATAGTACATACAAGCGTATTTAGTTTTAGCTTGAAATCACGTAGACAGTAATGAAAAACAATAAGAAAAAAGTGTCATTTTACCATGAAACATTGAGATCAAATCCAACTTGCAAGAATCGTATCATTTCTATCATTCATTAATCTCTCATTGGATTGCTTTCAAATATCCCTCCTGTACATCATTATTTATGTAACACCCCAAAACCCGAATGTTTATATTCGTTAAATGTTATGATATGGCACATCAAAGAAATAAATAACTAGGTTATTTATCCTAGTTAAAAGCATGGTAGAAACAATTAGAGAATGAGAGTTGTGCCAATTATAAATAAGAGAAAGAACATGAGGGACTAAGATTGCCAAAATTGAATATGAGTTTAATTAAAACAAGAATCTCACACACACTGGGTGTGTGTGCGCGTGAGATCGAGCAGGAGGAAGAAAGAATGGGTGTAAACCCTAGTTCACAAGAAAGCTTCAAATTGACAAGGAGATTAGTCTCAAATCCGATGCATGAACTCGTTTTCTTGATAATCTAGCCCTAGCAAACATGTGGTAAGTTGTAATTTAAGATTTGATGATATTGTAAGAAGTGGGTTATGATCAATCCACGAAATAGTATGAAATTAAGCATGAATATGTGTTAACATCATCATAGGGAACATGTGTTATGCATAATTTTGACTATTTTGATGTTTAAGGATGTAAACCCACTAGTTGGATGATTAAGATGACATGGGTGTTCATCATGTACAATCCTTGTTCAATATTCATGAATTATGTTGTGTTATGGTGAACTATTGTTAAATGAATCGAAAGAAATATGGTGTTGATATGTTTGATGTTTATGTGTTAATGGTATTTGTTAATAAGTAAGAAGATTTGATGAAATATGAATGAATTAGGAAGATTATGCATAAACTAGTTGTACATGGTGCCTAGGAAGTAGTACGCACACCATGTGTTTGATGAAATGTCTAAATGACAATAATATGTGAAGGTTGTGTTATGATGCTGTTGACTATGCTATATGCTTGTTTGAATCGACTAATGAAATACATATGTGAGATATGAACTTGATATGATCGTTCATATGAATAATCATGTATGCTAATAAGGATGTAAATGTAATGACATGAAAGTATAGGAATCATGTCATGATGGATGGGAGCATGGAAGGTTAACGGGACAAGAAGACTCAAGTAAGCGAATGCAAATACGGACGCGTAAGGTAAGTAAATCCCGGACTTACACTTTAGATGTAAAATATATTGTATTATGATGATTATTGTGATTCATGTGAGAAAGTATTAACAATGGCAGTAAATAGGTAAGTTTACGGAAAAAGGAGTCGAAAGTGATAGGAAAGTATAATGATGCTAATTGTTTTCTGTTAAAAATGAAATGGAAGTGCAGGTATACTAATAATGGAGAATGAAGGTTAAGTATGGAAGTCAGACGAGAGTGTCCGAATGGATGGACGAATGGACTTATATGAACGAGAATACGAGATGTTGATGCTTGATTATGCACGTTTTAAAGTATATATATTATGTCACCGGTTGCTAATGAAGTAATTGGTTGTGGTGACTGCAGGTTGTTCAGGTTTATAAATGTTTGCGCAAGATGTGTACGCGGTTGAAGATCGAGTCAAGACATGGATTGTACGTGGGTGTGTATGTGGTCATTTAATTCGATATACATATGATATTCTTAATTAATTTATGAAAAGGGATTAATGTATTTAAGTGAAAGAAAGAATATCATGAAAGAAATTTTTAGTATGTATTTTCCGCTGCGTTAAAATTGGTTAAATTTGGTTAAAACGTGTTAGGGCGTTACAATTTAGGGCATGTGGTTTATACACCTCGACGTGAGAGTGGGCGTGTGATGAAACACTGGTTAACATCAGAGGTTAACTAGCCGGGTCATCTCTTATGTGGGTTCAATTTCCTTCTCTACTCGCCAAAGATTGGGGTCCTGCAAAATAGCAACACCGTTAGCTCGTTAAGAGGGAAATATGGGGGTTTCCCTTTTAACCGGGCTCCGACGTGAGAATAAGTACTCTTCTGAGGAAGAAATAGTGTGTGTTGTGGGTGGAAAATGAGGAGAACAAAATGGATAACCTGAATGATGAAGGGTCCTATTTATAGCCGGAGGGTGAAGAAGGGAGGAGCGACCTTGCCAGCTGCTATTGGGCGCCAGCTGTCCGACCAAAGGGAATATCCTCTAGGTCTCCTCTGCTGTGGTCAGGATAGTGGTCCACGTGGCGCGTCAACATTTGTCCATGCTGGAGAAATTGTACCGTTGCTGTCGGTCTGCCCCCAGATTTGTCGCAGGTCTACATGGCGCCTGATTGATGGTGACACATGTCGTCCTTTCTGTCTGGAGGAGCATCTTCGGTGTCACCTTGACGTCTTCCAGAAGCTTCTAGGACGACGAAAGTAGGACGACGACGAAAGTAGGACGACGATGTAAGCGCCATGTAGGACGACGAAAGTTGTGTGGTCCCTACCATGTGTGCATGGAATTGGGACCATACCTCTTCAAGTCCTCCCAATCCAGTGTGCCTTCTAGTTGAGTTGATCGCCTAAGAGGGATTCTGGACTTATAAGGGTAGTGGTTTTTGTTGTTTACCTTTGTAAGGCGCATGACGATGGCCTTACGAAGTTGAGCTAAAAGTGTGCACGGCGCATGGTGGCAACCTTGCAAAGTTGAGTCAAAATGGCGCATGGCGCATGATGGCAACCTTGTAAAGTTGAGCCTAAAGGGGTGAACGACGCATGGTTGCAACCTTGCCAAGTTGAGTTAAAATGGCGCATGGCGCATGATGACAACCTTGCAAAGTTGAGCCAAAATGACGCACGGCGCATGGTGGCAACCTTGCAAAGTTGAGCCAAAATGGCGCATGGCGCATGATGGCAACCTTGCAAAGTTGAGCCAAAAGGACGCACGACGCATGATGGCAACCTTGCAAAGTTGAGCCAAAATGGCGCATGATGGCAACCTTGCGAAATTGAGCCGAAAGGACGCACGACGCGTGGTGGCGACCTTTCTTTTTTGGCGATTCTTTCTGAAGGAAGTTTCTTTTCTTGGGATGAAGACGACTGACATGACTGACGTGCCGTCTGATGTTGCTGTCTTTTCGGAGATGAACAGTCGCCTTTTCAGAGCTGTCAGTTGCTTTTTTGCCGTCTGTCAGGTACGTGGCGGCCACGCGCCCTGGAATCGAGGCGACGGTTTCTCACTCCTCTGACGTGTCCTCTCCCTATTAGTCGTCCGTCTGTCTTCCTGACGATCCACTACCCATCGCATTAAATGGGATAGGTATAAATAGGTGGCGGTTCCATTTTTTCTTCACTTTTGAAATTCAAACTCCATTTTCTTCTCATCTTTCTCCACTTATCTTATCTTTCGTATCTCCAAATTCTTCCTTCCATCTTTCATAGACATGTCTACTGGAGCGAATCCTTCGAGAAAAAGGAAATATAAACCTCGGAATCCTCTTGGTCCTGATCGTGCGGAGATTAATTGGAAGGAGGAGGAATTCCAAAATCTTGTTCGTGATATGGGTTTTCGATCCGAGTGGGGTGCTCAGTTTCCAACCCCTAATTCTACTGCTTTGGATGCTCCATCGGGGTACATAGCGTTGTACGCTGCTTACTTCCGGGAAGGTAACTTCCGTCTTCCCATGACAAAGTTCACCGGAGAGGTTTTGACGAACTATGGGTTACACATTTCCCAGATAAACGCTCTAGGGTTACCTCGGATTACCCACTTTGAATTCATATGTAGGGCCAATCGTATTGGACCAACTTTCGAGATGTTTAATGTGTTTTATTTTGTGAGTTATACTGGCGGTTTCTACTCCTTCAACTCCCGAACTGGTGGGGTTAGTCCTTGCAGTTCTAACCACCGAAGAGTCTGCATGATTGGAAGGAAAAGTTTTTTTACATTCAGCGTGGGGTTGTTCCTATGGACATGCACTATCGTGAGGAAAGTGAAGGGGTTCCTCGTGTGAACGTGTCCATAAATTTTACTGAGCAAGAGTGGTACAAGGTGTTGACTCGGAAGGTTACTTCCATCGCTCAACTGGAAGAGAGGGCACTGGTGGCGGCTGGGATGAGCATGTTGTGGGCACCCCAGAACCCTAGGGGTGTCCCTATCTATGGCTACTAAGGGAAAGGTATTGTCGTTGATAGTTTGTTTTATGTTCTTCCCTAATTTTGTCGTGCGTATCTTCACGTTGTTGTATTTTACAGCAGGATATAGTTTGATGAATTGTCTGGATCCTAAGGACGGTGGTGCTATGGTTGTGGCAACAATAGCTGAAGGGAGGCCTTTGTGGTTGGTCCAGATACGTGACCGATTCTTGCATCCTACCAGTGAGAGTCTTGCCGCTTATGCTAACACCATTTTAGGTGAAGATGGTGGGATGATCTTGACGATGTACTTAGTCCTACTCGAGAGGAGGTTATCGTCCTTTCGAGTGAGGGTTCTGATAGATCGCGTGAAGGTCTAATCCCTCGTTCCCCGCGTGCAGGTCCAACACAAGGGGTTGTGAACAAGCCTGTAAATGAGCCTGCTGGCGACGATGTTGATGTTCCTGCTGATGCTGCTGAACAGCTTGAAACCAGGAAGAAGAAAAAAGTAGATAAGTTTGAGAAGAAGAAGAAGGTTGAGGAACCTGTGACCGGAGCTCCTCGTAAGCAACCTTCTAACTTCTCTTTCCTGGACTATGTTGTCGTTTCTGACACGCTCTCTGGTTTAGACGCAGGAGATAAGCGTGTTGAACGTGATCCTGATGATGATGCTACTTTGATAGAGATAATGAAGAAGAATAAGGTTCTTGAAGACAAGAAAAATGAACTTGATGAGCAAGCTGCTGCTGCGCTTGCGGCCAAAAAATCTAAGCTTTAGAAGGATACTCCCCCTGCACCTTCAGAGTCAGAGATTGACCTAGGTGTTTTTAGTGCAAAACGTGGTAATCTTCTGGAGAAGATATACGCAGCTTCTGGTTCCCAGGGTAATAAATTTTTTTTTGTATGTCTTGTTTTTTACCTTTCGTTCTTTCTTTTGACTATCATGCTTGTCTTGTAATAGGTGCGAAATCAGGTAAGGGTACCCGTAAGTTCGATATTTCCAAGATTACCCCTCCTACTTCTCCACCGTCTAGAACCTTTGGCCTGTCTCCTCCGCATGTTGATCCGGGAAAAAGGAAAGAAGATGATGTGGAGGTTGAGCAAGTTGGGGAAGGTGGTGCTACTGGTGCTGTTGGTGGTGATGCAGGTGTTGGTGGTGGTGATGCAGGTGCTGGTGGTGGTGATGGTGGCGATGGTGGTCGTGGTGGAGGTGTTGATGATGAAATGGAATCAAGTGAGGCTACTCCCCACCACACCATCTACACCAAGGTTGTCCGGGGCTCTGGAAAGAGTGGCGCTTCTGGGACTCATCATAGTCCAGAGTATGAACATGTTCAAGGTGGGTCTTGGGATACCCACAATCCTGCAAACGCTGATCACCCACACACTCCTCGATGGAAACTAACTCAAGGCTCTCGGATGGCTGATCTTAGCAACTGTCGTGAATTCTTTTCTTTATCCCTCCCCCTGCTGAAAGGTTGTTTCAAAAAAGACGCGATCAGATGGACCTCTTGGATGATCATATCCATGCTGGGGTCAACTTTTTTGCTACCTCCCAAGAGATTGCGCGGGAATGGCAGTTAATGGGGGAGGATACGTTGGAATTTGAGGCTGCCAAGAAGGGGTTTGCTGAAGAGAGAGAAAAATTTAATGCTGAGAAGAAAGGTTTATCATGGAGGGTTGCTGATGTAGAGGAGAAACTTGCTAAGGAAAAGCAGTTTAACGCCAACAAGCACAAGGAATGGGAGATTGCTTGTGAACGAACCAACCGCGAACTGCAGACCCAGCGTGATACCATTGTTAGGTTATCAGGGGAGAAAACTAAGATAAGTGAAGAAGCTGAGCAGGAGCGTGCTGCACATCAGAAAAGAGAACATGAATACATCCAACGTATAGCCAAGTTGGAGAAGTTTGTTGCTGAGAAGGTTGCCGAGAGCAAAGCTTCTGAAATCTTGGTTGAGGAAGTTACTGTTGATTGCAAGTGGTTACTTGCGCGTGCAGTGCCTCTGGTAATTTTCCTTATGTTTGCTTGCTTTAAGTTGGTCATCGTTGCTTCTCTCATGTTTCTATTACTTTCTGCAGATTTCTGAACGTATCGCAAGGTCTGAGGAGCTAGCCAAATACATGTATGAACTTGATGAAGTCGCGTATGATCATGGTCGTAAAGAGGGTTATGCTGAAGGAAGGTCACCTGCTGAGGCGAAGGAAACATTGAAGAGCTTTGACTTATATAAAACTGACTGTGCTGCTCATTATGCTGAGAAGCGTCAAGAGTTCGAGTCTCTTGAATTCGCTATTGTCAAGGCTGTTAGAAAATTATCTCGAAAACCTGATGGAATTGCGTTGCTGAAGAAAGCACTTGGTGATGAAGATCCTGAAGGTGGGGATGTGGGACCCAATCGCCAGGACTGAAGATTTCCGGCTTGTATGCCGCGTATGGGCTTGTATGCCTTGTAATCAATTGACAATTTCCTGCTTTTAATGTTTGTGAACAATTTACTTTCTGTTGCTATGTTTGTTGATATTTTGGTACGCTTGATCTGTTTTATGCTAACTGTGGGTTTTTAATCTTTATTCGTTGTGAATTTTGTTATCGTTACAATATGTGCATGTGTAATTACTTTGATCAGGTATCACGAATGAATGATGGCTGGGACAGGTTAGGTTGTGTTAGTTATCCTAGCTTTACACTGTATTGTGTTATGCTTGGAAGAACTGTACAACGTTTGTTCTGTCGTTAAGCGTGTAGTTTGATTCGTGTATACGAAGTGATCGTTTTACAGGTTATTGTGTTGACCCGACTGTGTTCAGCCTTGGGGGTCTTACAATGTTTATTTTACCGTGTTTACGATGCTTTCGTGTGTAGATTCACGGTTCACGGGCACACCATGTCTGTGACCGTGAGTGAGGGTGAGTCAATGGATTTTGAGGGGCTGTTTGTTTACCTCTTAATGAGGCTCTTAATGGTTCAGACCTCTTACTGGTTCAACACTTAATGGTTCAGACTGTTTGTTTCACGAGCAGATGTTTGAATGGTTCAGACATTTGCCTCTGAATGGTTAAGATTTATACAAAGTCTGAATGGTTAAGACCTCTAATATGAATTGGTCAGACATGTGCCACTGAACGGTTAAGCATTATACAGGCTCTTAATGGTTCAGACCTTTTACTGGTTCAGCACTTAATGGTTCAGACCTCTAACTGGTTCATCACTTAACCATTTAGATGTTGCCAAACAGCCCCTGAGTCGACAATATGCATGCATGCAAGCATATTTTATTTAACAATTCTTTGATTTCTTTCTTTCCACTCACACACGGTATTCCCTCTTCATTTGAGTTTGAGAGGGGAAATACCTCGTGCACATGTGGCGCATATATGACGCTGGTCACACTCACACTCACTCCTAGTACGCTGGATGCTCTTAGTTTTATGCAATAACAAATAGAAATATCATGTTAAACCAAGTTTTTGGTTTAAAGAGAGTCGAGTTCACGACTTTTCAAGGCTAGATGCTAGGACGATGAAGACAAGTCATGAAACCAATTAGTTAATTCGTGATTCAACATATACACGACCACGAAGATCCAAATCTACCTGTTAACTTACATATGTCGGTTCATAGTCCAACAAATCTTCATTGTTGGACTCAAGATTGTTAAGACAAGACGCGAGAATGTGCTGTTATTTTTAGCTTCAACGAATCTTTGTGTTGTAACTAATTTCTTAGTTTAAGGATATGATAGAACCTACAAAGCAAATAATACCAATTTAAGTATCAATAGTGGCACACATGTCCAAAATTACGATTTAAAGTGAGCATAATGCTTCTCTACCAGTTTCAGTGTGATATATTTTCCACTACATGATTAATTTAAATTTACAATAACTAATGTCCATTAAAAAGAATAAGAAGTACGCGACCCCACAATTTAAATTTCCGTATGATATATTTTCAGTTACATGTAGGGGTGTGCAAAATCGATTAACCGTGGATTCGGTTAACCGAGTGTTCAGTTAATTGAAAAGTTTTAACTATAATCATAACCGATGGTTGGTTAACCGTTGTTCGGTTAACCATTGGTTATGGATCGGTTTTGGTTAATTTCGGTTAATTATCCAATGTATATACAACTTGTAAAATATAAACTGATAAATATAAATTTGCAAAATTCTATAGATATCACATGCATATTGATAATGAGTCATATGTACATAATAAAACAAACACTAATGGACCCTCTATTGGACTAAAAGGTTAAAAAAAGTATAGTGACCCGTGAACTTATAAATAATATTACATTAAAAGAGTTTGGTATATATATATATATGTTTGGCTAATCGGTTCAGTTTGGTTATTTTCGGTTTTAGATATATGATTAACCGAAACTGAAAGTTCGGCTATTCAAAAAACAATAACCGAACCATCAGTTACGATTTGGTTTTTTCGATTTGGTTAATTCGGTTATTCAGTTTCGATTGATTAGGTTTTATGCCGGCCATCAGTTTAAATTTATCATCTTCGTGCTTCACTTCATGCTTGAAATTGCTTAATGAATATTTGTTGAATAATCAGAATATGGTAAGAACTATATACAGGGAATATTAAGATGACGAGTATACCGATGGAGAGGCATGCATTTAGATACCACATGAATAGATCGAAAACAGGGCCGTCTCTGAAAATCATAAAAAAAAATTTGGCCCTGTTCGAGATAAAAAATTTGAGCCCTATTCGCAAATCTTCATATAATATAAACTCATCAATCATTTAATCAAATATATAAATACTAAAAACCCATAATACTACGATAATTGTTATGAAATTAGATAAAACAAATTTGGGCCCTATTCGCAAATCTCCTCACTGCTGTCGTGCTGTGACTGAATCAATGCGAAATTGCGAAATTCCCTGATCTGATCGAATGATGATCGACGTTTTGTTTCCGGTTTCCCTCATCCCAATTCCCTGTGTGATATACTATACTGTCTGCGACAGTGTGACATTTTGTTTCATTTCTCTGATCTAGCAGGTCCTTATTTTTGTTTAGACTAGTCACTTGGGCTTGTTAATTGGGCCATTTTAAAAACTTTTAAACAGGCCCTTATTTAAAAAAATTTGGCTCTTTTAGCAGGCCTTTATTTATACAAACATCTAGAAATTTTTTTAAATATTTATATATAAAAAAAATTTAAAATTTTTTTATGCCCTATATTGATTTGGGCCCTGATCCCAGTACACACTTGGTGTGTAGATAGTCACCTCAAAAAGGTGTTTTTTGTCCTTATGTGCACACCCTGCAGTGTCGAACTGTGGCCAAAACGCGGCGTTTTGGTTCGGTTAACCAGACAAAGACTGACGGGTGTCTGACGGGTCTGTTGACCGGACCAAAACGCCGAGCTTTGGCCGCGTTTTGGTCCTGTTAACCAGACCGGGTGTCAATCTTTTGTCTGGTTGACAGGACCAAAACGCGGCCAAAGCTCGGCGTTTTGGCCCGGTCAACAGACCCGTCAGAAACCCGTCAGTCTTTGTTAGGTTAACCGGACCAAAACGCCGCGTTTTGGCCACAGTTCGACACTGCAGGATGTGCATATAAGGACAAAAACATCTTTTAAGGTGTGTAGATAGGCAAATGGGTGTGCCAATAATTATACCCGTTTTTTATGAGTGATTTAAACAATTTTCGAAGATATTCAACCGTAGGCCACCCATTGATAGGACTTTTTTACAACTACCACTAAAACAATAGTAAAGTGAATTTATTTTAAAATTTATCATTTTTATGTTTAGTTCTATAAGAGGATTCTTGTCTAAACCATCAAAACATGTGAGGGGTAGTTTTTATATTATGAAGGTATAAAAAATGGTTGTGAGTGGAGGAGAGAGAAAATGTTACTGTTCATCTGTATATTTGGGGGGACACTGTTCACCCAGTATAATTTTTTTAATATATATTGAAAGTGGTTGTGAGTGAAGGAGAGTGAAAAATGTAATGATAATATTATTTACTTAAAAAGGAGAGAGAAAAAATATTTGTTTTTAGTGAAAATATATTGATATAGGAGTTGTTTTTTAGTGGAATGTATGTATAATTTGATAGATTAGATGAGAATGCTCTAACTACGTCTATTTTAAAAAAATATTATTTTTATGTTTATTTCTATAACTACGTCAAAGTAACTTTGTTTTTACGTTTTTGTATATAAATTATCTGTTCAAAATATAATAGATGTCTAAAAAATGGTTTTACGATCTCATTAAACTTTAACTTCATGTTACTCTTAGGGTGTACGGTGTGGTGATCGGTAAAGGGTGGCAAACCCCTTTACCGATCGGTAAACACCACCGCCAACTCTTGTTTAGTCACCAAAGTTTGCCAAATCGGTGGTGGCATGCCGAATCGGTGAGGGGAGGAAGAAGAGAGAGAGGGAGGGGTTTGGGGTGGGGTCCAATCCAATCTCAACCAATCACATATTTTTCCTTTTTTTTAAATAGTTTACCACTTCACCAAGTGTCTAAACCATTGCCAACACTTTTCACCAAAGTTTAAACACTTTTCACCGATTGACATGGCGCGCTCTGATTGGTCGGTTTTTTGGTTTGCCACTCAAAGTGTTTAACCACTCCCTACACCCTTAAGATTAATACCATAAAACTAACAATCTTTCTTGTTTTATCTAAGGTGTCATCAATCTATTTTTGGTACATTCAATTTTTGTATTCGTTTCGAAAAAATACACAAACATGTGAAGTCGGTGTAATCAGTTACTTAAACAATTATCACATACGTGCAAACTGCCGATGTAATATTGTTTACGAGGATGTTATATGCAACAACTTTTATATGACATTGTTTACGTGGATGTTCTAAGCTTCGTTCTTAACATGAGACGTCACTTTATAACAACAATTAAAAAAAAATCATATATATCATCTTACACATTAAAAGAATTAACCATGACAATATCGTACATCATATGTAATTGTTGTGGTTAAGGGGTCTAGGGTGCCAACCCACCAAAATATGCGTTGCACACACCTCCCCGTTGGGTGTGAGTGGTCGTTCTGGATCAAGTCGTGGCCACAACCACAAAGAAAGAACATGTGAGTTTAAATGTTTCCTTTGTCAACAAATTAAAACATATCACATTAACTTAGCTGGAGTTTGTTTTTAAAGAGGTAAAAGGTCTGTAGTCTGCGGACCACATCTGCAGGCATCTGCAGGAGAAGAGGTGGACCAAATGTTTGCAGTCTGCAAGGAGAAGAGGGTTTGTTTTTTTTACATAAAAACCTCTTTAACACACACTGCAGACCTTCTCCTCTCTCTTGTCTCTTTCTCTGCCTTCATCTACCACCACCACAACCACAACCATCCGCCACCACCACGTCGGCTACCACCACCACCACCAACACCGCCATCAAAACCCACCACCACCGCCGATCTCTCTCTCTTCTTTCCCTCTCTCTCTCCTGTCGCCCCCCCTCTCTGTCTTCGTTCCACCACCGCCGATCCCTCTCTCTCTCCTGCCGCCCCCTCTCTCTACGGTCTCTCTCTAAAAAAAACCCTAAATTCATACCTGGAGATGTGCGGGAGACGGTGGAGTTCTCGAGGTGTTGGGGGTGCGGCTGGAGATGTGCGGGAGACGTCGGAGGTGGCGGCGGTCTGTGGAGGTGGCGGCGGTCTATGGAGCAGGAGAAGGGTGGAGGAGGAGAAGGGTTCTCTGTGTTTTCAAAATGTGGAGTAGAAGATGTTGTGCAGACCTTAGAAGACATTGATTCATGTCTGTATGAAGAAGAGGTCTCGCAGACCTTTTTTTAATGAAATGTCTGCGAGAAAACAAACAAGCTGCAGACCCTTATGTCTGCGCGTGGTCTGCGCGGCGCAGACATAAGAGGTTCTGAAGTGATTCTAGCAAAAAACAAACACCACCTTACTTTATTTCTACACTCTTTCATTAGGTGAGCGTGAATACCTCTCTCCTGCTTATGACGCTGAGGCATTGCTTAATAAGAACATTCAAATTATAGCCTTTATATACATGCATTTTATATAATATAAAACAGGGAGAAGAGGAAATAAAACCCCATTACATTGGAATCTCTAAAATAGAGAAAAAATATATTGACACTAAAATACACCTCTATATTCAGAGGCTCACATTTAACCCAACTATATGTTTATTGTTTTTTTTTTTGAACGGCCAACAAAATCAATCATGAGCACTCTCGGGAAACCTACTAGACCAAACGGAGTACTCCGAGAGTAACCCGGGTCCACCACCAATTCCGGGGAAAACCCGGTAACCCATCCGCCCGGAGGCACGACGATGAAATTACCGGTACAACCCGTTTGGCTCAAGGATCCAACCCAGGTTTACCTGGGTCTCCTATCATTGCACACTAATGGCTCACTCTGCACCAAGTGGGAGTTGAACTTGCATCTCTCAAGAGATATGCAAATCTTCCACCACATAATCTAGAGATCATTGGCACTATATGTTTATTGTGAGTGTATAGAAAAGAGAAAAAAAAAAAAACAAATAAAATAAGTGTTTATGAGTAAGATAAAGATAAAGATAGAGTGTTGGATGTGAGAAGTTTTTGAAAAATAAACAAATTTTAAAAAATATTTGTTTTTTAGTGTTATTATATAGACAGAAATTAAGAGTCTGAATGCCCTAAGGTAGTGTTTGGTATGCAGGAATGAGAGGTGGAATAGAATGAGTGACTACGAAGGAATGAAGAAAAAAGTGTTTGGTTGGTCAATGAAATGGAATCACCCATTCCAAAAGGCATTCAATTCCCTCAAAATCATTCATTCTACCTCCCATGTTTTTTTTCATTCCATCCCCTCTTGCACCATTCATCAACAACACCACAACCCACGACCTTCGCCACAACCCACCACCACCACCCACCACCGACGCCATCGCCGCCACCCGCCACCACCTCACCCTGACAGCCACCGCCGCCGCCGGCACCCACTCGCCACCGTTATCATCCACAGCTGCGACCAACCGCCAACGCCACTCGCCGCCGCCGCCCACCACCATCGTCGACGCCACCGCCGCCACCACCGCCGCCACCAACCGCCGCCACCAACCGCCACCTTTGCTGCCACCCACCACCAACGGCCACCTTGTCGCCACCACCACTCGTCCTCACCGCTGCACCGCCACTCGCCGCCACCACCACCACCCATCGCCGCCGCCGACACCCACCACTGCCACCTATAACCACCCACAATCACTACCACCGACCACCACCACCACTCACCGCTAATTTTATTACTCCGTTTTTCTTGCCTACCGAACAATACACAATAATAATTCATTCCATTCACAGGGTAACCAAACAAGACATGGAATGGTAATGATCCATTGCATTCCCTCGTCCATTCCATTACCTCATCCATTCCATTCCTTCGTCCATTCCATTACTCCATACCAAACACACCCTAAATACTACTTTTAATTCACGTTAATACCACCACTACAAAACTAAGGCCACCCGGGGTGGTAGCGTGATAGTTTCTATCACTCGTGGAACTATCACTCAACACCGCCGCCACTAGTTTCTATCACTCGTGATAGTATAACGCGTTGAGTGGGTAACGCGTTGTAGATAAAAAAAGGAACATGTATCTTGTACATTGTGCATTAATATTTGTACATTGGAATCCCTATCACTAGTGATACCACCCCTCCTACATTTCTATCACTATCACTAGAATATTGGGTGCCACATGGCATCATTTGATTGGTTGCTTCCATCACTGGAATCTATCACTAACAAACCACCCCTACCCCTAAGGGCGATACATGTTCGGGTACCACTCACATACAATCCCACAACCCAAATCAGTAAATCGAGTAGGGGTACCCAATGACCCCTTGCACCCTAATATTTTTTAACAATAAATACATTTATGTTAACCATATTATTTATTTTTAGAGCCCCCTCTCCTATAGTCCTATTTTCTCTCTCATCATGAAAAGACTATAAAAAAAAACACTCAAAAGACATCAGCTTTTATTTCCCTGTCTGCCATTAATTCCCATAAATATAACACATCACATCCCTGCTTTCCCCCTTAAAACCAGACTCACTTTCTTCCCAAAAGATTTCATGGACCATCCTTTTTAACCTTCATCTAACCACACTCTTTACATTACATATCCCACCTCACCTGACCTGACCTGGGTATTCTATCTTCCATATTCCAAACCATGATCACTGCCTCGGATCTTTACCATGTGTTCACAGCAGTGGTTCCACTCTATGTAGCCATGATCTTAGCCTATGGTTCAGTGAAATGGTGGAAGATTTTCACACCGGACCAGTGTTCTGGTATCAACAGATTTGTGGCTCTTTTTGCTGTCCCTTTGCTTTCTTTTCATTTCATTTCTACTAACAATCCTTACACTATGAACACAAGGTTCATTGCTGCTGACACTCTTCAGAAACTTATGGTTCTTGTGGGTTTAGCTCTTTGGTCAAGGTTGAGTGCTAGAGGCTCTTTAGAATGGTCTATCACTTTGTTTTCTTTGTCTACACTTCCTAACACACTTGTTATGGGTATCCCACTTTTGAAAGGCATGTATGGTGATTTTTCTGGCAGCTTGATGGTTCAGATTGTGGTGCTTCAGTGTATCATTTGGTAATCTTTATCAACTTTATTATCTCTTTTACTTATTATTGTTGTTATTATTAAACTTATAATAGTGTCATAAGCTATGGACAATCGTCATGCCCGTACCATTCTGCTGGGTCGGGGTGTGTCATTAGTAAGTTATGGTTTTCATTATTTGGATAGAGTTATCATTACTTTTTATTATATTTATTATTGAACTTTATCATTAGTTGGGATAGAGTTATCATTATTATTTATTATGATCTCTGTTTGAATATTTATGAATGTTTTATTGTAACTATTAGTTTATTAGTTGTGATGAAATTAGAAAAAAAGATCTAAATTTTAAAAAATATACATAAACAACATAAAAAGTGTTTAGGCTTAGATTTATTACTGTGTTTGTTTTTAATATCTATACAAAAAAATATCTTGTTTTCATTTATTCAAAACAGTAAAAACATTATTCACCAATATTGATATCTGTTGCATTTTTTTTCAGGTACACTTTGATGCTGTTTTTGTTTGAATACAGAGGTGCTAGATTATTAATAGCTGAACAGTTTCCAGACACTGCTGGATCAATTATCTCATTCAGAGTTGATTCAGATGTGTTGTCACTAGATGGAAAAGAGCCATTGCAAACAGAAGCTGAGGTTGGAGAAGATGGGAAGCTTCATGTGACCGTTCGAAAGTCAGCGAGTTCGCATTCAGAGATTTTTTCACGTCGGTCACACGGAGGAATGAACTCGGGCCTTTCGATAACGCCCCGACCGTCTAACTTAACCAATGCCGAGATTTACTCGTTACAGTCGTCAAGAAACCCGACCCCGAGGGGTTCGAGTTTTAACCATACTGATTTTTATTCTATGGTGAATGGGAAAAATGGCGCGAGTGCGAGTCCTCGCGGGTCGAATTTTGCGGGGTGTGATGAGGAGAGTGGGATTAATGGTAGGGTGAATGGGCATGGGAATGCAGGGTACCCTGCCCCGGCTAATGCCGGAATCTTTTCGCCGGTTGGTGGGAAGCGGGGCAGTGGCGGCGGAGGCGGTGGTGGTAAAGATCTTCATATGTTTGTGTGGAGTTCTAGTGCATCACCTGTTTCAGAAGGTGGGATTCATGTGTTTAGAGGTGGAGAGTATGGTACTAATGATCTTGGAGGGGTACCCCACACTAAAGGTTTGAACTTTATTATTTTATAATTATTATTATTATTATCATGCATCAAAATTTATAATTTGTGGTTTTGTTTTTGTTATTAGGGATTCTTGTTTTATATGACATGTGAAGTTGAGAATTTCTAAAGTCTTGGGTTTGGTCCCCATTAGTTTTATGATTTTGTAATATGTTGTCAATTATGTTGAAATGCCCCTTAAATCTTGGCCATGCATGTCTTTTTCTTGTGGACACATGCTTCATTTAATTCTTTTCTTTTGTTGTTACATGAAGCAACATTTGACTTTTATGGTCAAATTATAAATCTTTGTTCCTTTTTTAAATCAAAGAAAAGAACATAGGTCTCATGTTTTTACCCTTTGCACATGTTCCATTCTCTTTCACATTATTGTCCCACATGTATACACATGAACAGATATCCCTAAACTACTCTAATTCTGTCTTTTTTTTTTTTTTTTAATTTGTTACGTCAATTAATTAATTTATACATTGATATCTTTTTGTGCTCCTTGATTCTAATTTGTTTGGTAACTCCAGATTATGATGATTTTGGCCGAAATGAGTTTAGTTTTGGGAACCAACTTGGCCCGAATGGAGTGGACCGTGAAGCATCGGTTCTATCCAAACTTGGGTCTAGCTCAACTGCTGAGCTCCACCCAAAGGCTAGCCCACATGGTGAAACCAAGCCCGCTTCTATGCCACCTGCTAGTGTCATGACCCGACTCATTTTGATCATGGTGTGGCGCAAACTTATCCGAAATCCCAACACGTATTCAAGCTTAATTGGCCTCACATGGTCCTTGGTCTCATTCAAGTATATCACCACTTTATTTAAATTTTAAAAGGTTAATTTCATCGTTTTCGAGCCCAAGTTATTAATTTTTTTCATTTTTTCGTAGGTGGAATGTTGAAATGCCCGCCATAGTTGCAAAATCCATAGCCATTTTATCTGATGCTGGTCTTGGCATGGCCATGTTTAGCCTCGGTATGTTGACTTTCTTATGCTTGCACATCTTACCTGATCCCAATGGTTAGCAGTAGGGCTGGCATATCGTGTATACCCGTACACGATAAGACACGATACACGAAATCACATACACGAACACGACACGATAACTTATCGTGTCCTTTTTTTCAAACACGAACACGACACGATATACACGAAAATTACCTGTTAATACCTGTTAACACGACTGTTTGACTGTTATACACGAAAATTACCTGTTAATACCTGTTAACACGAACAAAAACTCAAACACGACATGCTATCTGAGAGTTATATAGGGAGTTTAGGGTTTTATTTTTTTTTAATTGAATAAGGAATGAAAATAGAAAGGAATTAAGGAACCCACATGCACATGGCTGATGAGTTTTATTTAATTTAATTTCTTATCGTGTACTAACGGGCGTTAACAGGTAAACATGTATTTAACCTGTTTATACACGAAAATTAACAGGTAATATCGTGTCTACCTGTTTGGTACACGATACCTGTTAAGGCCATACACGATACATGTTAACTTCGTGTAGGTTCGTGTCGTGTATTCGTGTAAAATTGCCAGCCCTAGTTAGCAGGGTATTGGTAGGGGTAGGGTCACCTAAGTTTTCCGGTAACGGGCTCTCACGATTACCAAAAAGAAAGTTTTTACATTTTTCTGAATACTCGGTGCTTTACTTTCTATAAAGTGTGTTTATGTCTTTTTGCAGGTCTGTTCATGGCATTGCAACCAAAAATTATAGCTTGCGGAAACTCGATTGCAACCTTTGCCATGGCGGTTCGTTTCTTGATTGGACCCGCGGTCATGGTAGGTGCATCATTGGCTGTTGGACTACATGGAACATTGCTACATGTTGCCATAGTTCAGGTAGTATTTTTTACTATTAAAAGTCAAATTATTGACTTCATTTTGACCAACTGATTTATGGTTCATTTTAAAATTAACAGGCAGCTCTGCCTCAAGGAATTGTCCCTTTTGTGTTTGC
Source organism: Helianthus tuberosus (assembly GCA_030545235.1). NCBI lineage: Eukaryota > Viridiplantae > Streptophyta > Magnoliopsida > Asterales > Asteraceae > Helianthus > Helianthus tuberosus. The sequence continues at coordinate 132,403,867 of CM060353.1, read as the reverse complement.
TAAAGAATATAATGTCCATCCAGATATACTTAGCACAGGGTGAGTTTTTGTTCCACTACTTTTGTGCATTAATGAGTTGTACAATAGCAACAATGTATCATTTTGCAATGAAAAATGTACAAGTTTTAATGCATGGTTTACATGTATGTTTTGCAGGGTCATATTTGGAATGTTGATAGCACTACCAATAACTCTTGTGTACTACATTGTGTTGGGGCTTTAACTCTTGTCTTGTTTGAAGAAGTGAAGTTTCTTTTGGGGATTGGTTCTCTAACGACATGTGAAATGACCATTTTGTCCATTTTGTTAAGTTTAGTGAATGAGTATAAAGAGAGGATGTTAGAGAGGAAGGGTGATGTTGGAGGGACAGAATTGTAATTTGACAGGGCATTGGGCAGCAAAGTAATATCAGTGTTTTTGTCTCTCCAATTGTAATTGTTTCTTGTATGTATTCTCCCAAGAAAGTTGTAGTGATGCTTCTACTTTGCACTTTTGGCAGAGCTTAAGTACATTGGAATCCCAATACCCTTACATGGATTCTGAATTTATAAAGCTAAATCATTTTTGGCATCTATTTACCCATTTTAAAATCCAATTGGTAAAAAATATAGTTTTTACTTGTTGATTCTAAAATTAATACAATTTGTTTGGGTATTGATTAGAAAAAAGAGTCATTTTTACGAGGCAAGGTGTGACTAGCAATTCCATAAATAACAAGAAAATTTTAATCCAGTAATATGGGGAGTTTTGTAAAAATAAGAATGGAGCATTAAACTTTGCGGAAGGTAGATTCTTGGAATACCATAAATGACTTTCTCTAGGAGAGGTTGTCGGTTGGAGTCTCGTTCGTGACAAAATATCAAACGTGAGTCAAGGGTTTTACCACAATAGGCATTTGGGGAGTGGGTTCACTCTGGAATTGGTAATGGGCGGGGTTACCAACGCTGTCTGCGATCACGAGCGTGGATAGCCTTTTGTCTATGGAGTGACCAAGCTTTGTTGAACATTTAAAAAAAATTCTTGGAATTATATCCTCTCTCCTCTCATGGATATAAAGTTCATCAGACTACACTCTCCATCTCTCTTCATTACGTCTCTGGCAACTCCACTCTCGTCCACGTTTGTTGTCTATGGCTCCAAAACCCACTGACTACATTGTTTTATTAAATGACTCGTGCATCCTCTAATCCTATACTTCATATATATACATTTTTCCACCATAAGACTTGTACCCTTAATCACTTGAGAAAGAAAACCATTATCGATACACCTTGATAAAAGTAGGCTATAAGCCTTTGGTACCCACTACAAATGCATCTTAGATATTGTTGGTACCAATTACCATAATAAGTAATTAAAGAGATAGCATATTTAATTAGTCAATTAAGGTCTCAAATTCTTGTCAATATTATCAATTGACTTAACTCCATCCGAGAAGCTCGTTTAAGTTCTCATCATGTGATATCCACGTGATGGGCTTTTTTGTTAGTTCCCTTATAATGAATACAAATAAAAGGAAGCTTTCCTCCCGCTATTTCCCACTATCCTTTTCATTCAAACCAAAAACCCTTCGTTTTCACTTTCACCACCAAGGTTTCAAGATCATTCTCCCCCAAATTCATCACGGCCAGTATCAAATCATTTGTTTTAACCTCTGAAGACTCAAAACCAGTTGGTCCGACCTGGTTAGAGCAGAGCTTCAGATGACCTAGCAAGAACCTGCAAGATCACAAGGAAACAAGCACACCGTTAACCTCGTCACAGGGAGGGGGCCTCTCTGTGACCAAGCTCGGGCGTGAGAATAAGTATTTGTGAGGAGGAAATAGGTCAGAAAGAGAGAGAGGACAACGATTACCCCTTTTTGGAGGCCTAAGTATGGTATTTATAGTCTTGGGTATGCTGACGTGGCGAGTTAGTTAGGGACGGACCAGTCGCTGTCATGACAGTTATGGTTGTGGGGTCTAGTTAGTTATGGCGTACCAACGTGTTTGGTCGTTCCGTCTATGGTGTGAGGTGCGATCCGACCTTTATGTGTTATGGTTCGGTTCTATGTTTGGCGATGGTTCGGTCCGACTAAGGACGTATCCTCATCAAGTCCCCCTAGTTCGTAGCGTTTCCTAAGTAAAAGCTTCGAACTACAACGGCGCAATTTTGGCGGGCTGATCCCTAATTTGTCGTTTTGTTGATTTTTTGAATTTTAAATTTTTGGGCGGTGACATTTGCTGGGTAACCGACGGTTGCTTTATCTTTTCCTCTGACGTGACGTTTGATGTGCGTCAGTTATCATGACGTGTCGCCTTCTCATTGGCCACTGTGAGGCGGTGTATATCCTTATAAAAAGGGGCGAAAAAGTAACTTTTTGTTTTCACTTTTTACTTCATCTTCTCCATCCTTTCCTCTAAGACAAAGCTGTTCATAAACAGGTTAGCACCTTTCTTTTTAGCATGGCGAACAAGAGTAATCTTTCTGGTTGTTTCAATATTTTGAATAGAAATGGTTTACAGTGGTACATAGATAAATACGCAATTCCTGCGTCATTACACCCCGTTCTCCCCGAAAAGAATACACCAATCTATCCTTTTCCCCCGGGGAAAATAGGGATTTATACACGTTTGTTCGACTACTGTAATTACCGTCTTCCTTTGACGAGGTTTCTGATCGGCGTTCTGTTGTTTCACGAGGTTCATATTTCTCAAATGAACCCCTTCGGCCTTGCCAAGGTGTGTCATTTTGAGTTGTCCTGTCGTGGTCTTGGGTCTGACCCGGATTTGGATGTGTTCCGGACTTTCTACAAGTTGAATCGGTCCGGTAGTTGGTACACCTTCGAGGTTAGGGACAAGAGTTCTTGCTGTTACTCATGGATTACTACCAGCTTGAAGGATTGGAAAGATCGCTTCTTCTAGGTCGATGACTGATGCATTCCGTCCGAGATGACATGGAAATTAAAAAGGTCGCGCCTCCAACCCCCTCTTCCTGAAGATTTTGAGTATAATAGAGATCTATATGCGAATCTGATCAAAGAAGCAGGTCGTGTGCAGAAGCTTCCGGAACACATTCTTGTCATGGGACGGATCAGCACGATGTGGAGCGAACCGTAGTGGTATCCCACCCTTCGGTGGAATAAAAAGGGTTAGTTGTGTGTTTTTTTTTTTGAAACTTGATACGGCGCTCCTTGCATTCATAGCTTGCTTTACTATGGGTCTTTTGTTTTTTTATGTATGCACCGAACTATAGATATTACTTGTTGTTTGCTTTTTGTGCAGCTATGGGTTTAAAGGATGCTTTGAGATTGAAATCTTTTGATTCCAAAGAGCTTGATGTAAGGGCCACCAAGACGCCGAAGGGAGACCCTCCATACCTGAGCGTCGTACAAGTGAACCTATATCCAATTCGGGAGCCAATAGCTCCGGACGCCCAGGGAGGTTCGGCCGGCCAGGGAGGTTCGGCCGGTCAAAGCGGTTTGGGTTCAGCTCCTGAAGCACAAATGTTAAATATTTCTTCGGTCCAGGGAGCGACGGTGGCTGGTGGTGATAAAGGCAAAGGGACCAGCTCGAGCGGAACGAAAGGGTCCGGCTCCAAGTTTGTTATCGAAGATGAAGGAGTACATGTTTCTGTAGAAGACGGAGGAGTTCATGCCGAAGGGGGCGAAGAAGGTGATGATGGCGATGATGAAGAACGCCCTCAAGTTAGCTTGAAAAGAAAACGGGCTACTTCTAAATCCGGTCCGAAAGTAAAACAGATGAAGACGAAGATGGATTTTAAGACCATCACCCTGGATGATGATGAGGAAGAGCAAGCCACCGACTTTTTTTACTGCTGGGGGTTTGTTGGCGAATTTAGACGCCCATCTCCATGGTGGTCGTACCCCAAGGGATCATCCGGTCAATGCTTCAATGAGCCCACTATCTTTTGGAGGGCAATCAACCAAAGTTTTTGCAGACATCCCTATGCCCGAGCCCTTATCTTTTAAGAAAATTGAGCCATCTCCCTCCGGTAAGCCTACGACGGGGGTTGCTTCCAATGTGTCAAGGCCGGGCGCCAAACCAATTGATGGTGGGTATAGTGCCTCTTCTTCCCCTTTATGGTATAACACTGAAGCTGTTTTCTTGTCCCGGGAGCTAGGTTCGGGCGACGTCGAGGACATGGATTCGGCCCGAGCTTTGGAGAAATATGTACCGGAGTGGTCACTGACGAACAAGGATAGGATTATGGATGCTTTGTCGGCGAAGATGGCATTATTTCACCTGGGTACTCCGGCCGAACATTCTTATTACCGGAAGATGAGCGGCCCGGAGCTTGGAAATGCCCTGATGCTCAATCAAGCTCAGTCGAATTCTCTAGTGGTGGAGACTTATAAGCGTTGGATCGAGTCGGAATCAAATTGTCGCAAGCTTCAGCGTGAAGTTGCTAATTTGAAAAGTGAAGACAATGTCCTGTCGAAGACGAAACATGAGCTAGCTTCTTTCCGGTCTCAAATTGATCGTCTGAAAGAGCAGGTCGTGGAGGCTAAAGAAGTGAATAAATCTTCTCAAGCTTCGGCTGCGGCTGCTTATGAAGCTCGAGATAAGGCCCTTTAAGACTTGGAAGCTCTCAAGTTGAAGTTTAGCGGTCTGGAGAAGAAGTTATCTGATGCGGAGAAAAGGCATGCGGCTGAGCTGAAGGAAATGCAAAAATCCTATGACCAGCTTTTGGCCGACCATCACCGTCTGATAAGTGGTACGTTCATAATTTATTTTTCAATGTTTATTTTCTTGATAATTATATCTTATCTTTCTTTAGATAACGAGGAACTCAAAAGAGCCCGTGACAAGGCGATCGAATCACATACTGCGACGATCGATGAGGCGAAGGGCATGTTGACCCGTACTGATGGTGAGATGGTTGAGCTATATGCCCAGGTATCGGAGCTCATGCTTACGAAACCGTGGTTTCTCTCAGATGGGATAGCCTGGGTAGTTAAGTTAGTTCACCAAAGCCCGGAGCTGGAGAAGGTGGTTGCGGACTTGGTCAACAGTGTCAACTCGGTGGGAGTGAACGAAGGTATAAAACAGGGCTTCAAAGCCGCCCATGAATCGGTCCGTTCTGTCGAAGAAATTCATGGGTATGATGAGGGGGCTAAAGAGGTGTTAGAAGCTGCCATAAAGGCTTTCGCCAACTTCCATATTTCCGTGCTTGGGAAAGTTGCAGACCTGGTTGACAAACCCTTGTCTGTCATCAAGCAAAGGAGCGAACTTCCCATTGTGAAGGAAGATTACGAAGCTTGAAGTTTGTTGTTTTTTTTATCGTACAACATTTTGACTTTGATCGTGGCTTTGTAATCGTACAATATGAACTTTTTCTTTCGGCATGTATTCATACATTTTGTCTTTCCGCTTGTGACTTTTCTACGGACATGTTCTTTTAGCTTCGTATGAAATTATGATTTTGATATCAAGTATTTATTCCTGGCTACTTAGTTTTTAGTTTGCGTCCAAACTTCTACTGTTCGACCAGGTTTTTTGTCCGGTCGACTTTGGTGACTAGATCTTAGCCGGATCGTATTAAATACGGGCTTTCATGCTTAATAGATTTTGTTACTTTTAGAACTATTTAAGCCTTCTCGATCGGCGCGAGGCATGGGTCGAGGCCCGTTTGTGCACATTTTTAACATTGTTCGAACTTATAATACATATGTTATACTTTATACTTGTAAAAATTCAGATCGCTATGTTTATTGATTTATTTGATCATAGGTCCGGGGAAAACCCTCCCGGTTGACAAGGAAAACGGAAATTGGTTCGGGGTATTACCCTCCCGACTTACATATGGAAATTGAAAATAAAATAGGAAATAGCACAAATGCCGTAATGTATTTCTCGGATGATATAACTGGCCTGCTCCGGATCAAGACATTTTAGCAGAGGTCCGAGAAAAGTCTTCCGGTACAAACCTCCTTCCTGCATCTGATATTGGAGCGAATTGATTTGGATCTTTCTTGCTTCTGCTTTATCAACTGGCAAGACGTCGTGTACCAAGTAGTTGACTATGGGTGTCATCCATGTTTGCGTCGGAGCTTCTACTTGCATAACGTGAGGAGTCGCAATTGACGGTGCGGTTAATACTTCTACCCTCACCTCTTTGGCAAGATGACTGAACGAAAGGGACGCCAACTTGCTCAACGCGTCGGCCTTTTTGTTTTTGCTGCGGGGGATATGTTCGACTTTACATGAATCGAACGATGCCATAATCTGCTTTAGCTGCTCAAGGTATTTGATCATGCTGGCTTCCCTTGCCTCATACTCCCCATTTACTTGATTTGCTACAAGTAACGAATCTACATGAGCTACAACATTTCTGGCTCCGACCTTTACTGCCAAACGTAAGCCAACTAGCAGGGCCTCGTATTCAGCTTCGTTGTTAGAGCTCTTGAATTCTAATCGGAGCGCGTACGTCATGTCCGTGCCATCCGGATCTGTGAGAATCAAACCAGCTCCTGACCCTTCTGAGTTCGAAGCTCCGTCTGTGTACAAAGACCAGGGTTTGACTTGAGCTTTCTCGGTTTCCTTCATTTCTTTTTCCTCCGGCATCTCAACTAGAAAATCAGCTATCACCTGTCCTTTTAGCGGACCTTTGGTTCTGAAGGTGATATTGAACGCACCGAGCTCGATCGCCCATTTTTCCATGCGGCCTGAAACTTCAGGCCGTCGGAGGATATGTTGGATTCTTTGATTCGTTCGTACCTCGATTGGGTGAGCTTGAAAGTATCGGCGAAGTCTTCTCGAAGCATGGACTAATGCCAAGGCTAGCTTCTCCAAATTTGAGTATCTTGTTTCATAATCTTTTAATGTTCGGCTTACGTAGTAGATGGGGATTTGGGCTCCGGTTCTATGAGCAACTAGCACTGCACTGATAGCACCGGCTGACGCAACTAAATAGACCGTTAGCACCTCATCCTTTTCTGGTACGGTGAGGGTTGGTAAAGTACCGAGATAAACTTTAAGCTCTTCGAAAGCTCGTGCACCTTCTTCCGTCCATTTAAACTCCGATCTAAAGCTTTTTCTGAGAACATCCATGAACGGGAGCGATCTATCTGCTGCTTTTGACAAGAACCGATGGAGAGCAGCCAATCATCCATTTAAGGACTGAATCTCTTTAACCGACGTTGGAGGCTTCATTGTAAGAACAACATCGATCTTGTCTGGGTTGGCTCGCAAGCCTTTTGACCCGACCATGACTCCCAGGAATTTTCCTTCTTCTACCCCGAACGTACACTTCTTGGGGTTTAATTTCATGTTGATGCTTCGGAGTCGGGTGAATGTTTCGAGTATGTTTTTCAGCATGGCGGTTTCATCGTGACCTTTGATTACGATATCGTCAACATATACTTCTACATTTCGTTCGATCTGGTCTTTGAAAGCCTTGTTCATTAGACGCTGTTACGTAGCGCCGACGTTTTTCAGCCCAAAAGGCATCTTGGTGAAACAGTAAACTCCTTTGTTGGTGACGAAGGATGTTTTGTCCTCATCTTCGACCGCCATTTGTATCTGGTGGTAAACCTTGTACGCATCCAAGAAACATTTCAACCTGAACATGGCAACGGAGTCAATCTTCTCATCAATCTCTGGCAGCGGAAAACAATCTTTTGGGCACGCATCATTCAGATCGGTGAAGTCAATACACATTCTCCAAGAGTTGTCCTTCTTTCGTACCATAACCGGGTTCGACACCCAGGTTTGGTATCGGACCTCTCGGATAATTCCAACATCTAGAAGACTTTTCACGTCTTTTGCGATTGCTCTGGCTCGATCTGGGGCCATATGCCTTTTTTCTCTGTGCTATTGGTTTGATTGACTCTTTTACATTCAGGTGGTGCTGTGCCATAGACCTGGGAACCCCTTGCATATCGGAGTGCTTCCATGCGAACACATCGATCGACTTACTTAACAGCTTCCTTAGGAGCTTCTTCGTTCGCTTTGGGAGTTGAGCGCCGATAGCTACTTGCTGTTCGGGGAAGTCCGGATTGATCGCCCAGAGCTCCGTTGGCACTTCGGACTTTTTGGAGCTCGTTTCTGCTGCATGTCTTACTTCGGCTACGAACGAGTTTGCTTCCGAAAGAATAGTGGCAACCCCGGCTTCGGTGGGGAATTTAATGGCACCGTGTATCGTCGAGCTAATCGCTCCAAGAGCTCGCAACCCGGGTCGTCCAAGTATTATGTTATGTGACGAATGAGTGCCAACAACCAGAAAAGTTAACTGGACGGTTCTGCTTTTGTCACCATCTTTGAATGTTGTCGGAAGGGTAATCTGTCCTATCGGACGAACCACCTCTCCCGAAAAACTGATTAGAGGGGTGGAGACTTCAATCAACCTCTTCTTTACTTGGGGGGTCAGCTGCTGGAAACACTGCAAATACATGATTTCAAAGGCGATTCCTCCGTCCACATAGATTCGTCGAATCAGATGTCCGGCGACGACGGCTGAAATTGTAATTGGTCCGTCTCGAGCATCGTTTGGATCGATCGGAGGGAAGTATGTTGGTTGATGCATCCACGCTGCCATATGTTGATTTGATCGCTTTACCCCTCTTGATTCGGTCGACCGGATCATATTGATTCCAGGCTCGGTGTTCGGGTTATCGATTGCTGCTGCAGATTTCCTCCCATCTTTTACTTCTTTCACAAGATGAGAGAGTTTACCGGATCGAATGGCCTTTTCGATTTCTTGCTTCAGAGCCCGACATTCATCAGTCGTATGGCCCTTGTCTCGGTGATATTCACAATATTTCTTGGAGTGCTTATCTGAGGTAGGTCGTTGCTTCGACGGCGTAGGGAACCGGGTAGTTTCCGTACTAAGAATTTCACTTGGCGATTTTGTGAGCTCGGAGAAGGTGTTAAAACGCACGTTTCTGGTTCGGAAACTGCTTCGATCTAACTTCTGATACGGACCATGACTTCTATTCCAACTGCTGCTTCTATCTTTTGGTGGTGACGCGTTCCGTCTCCACGATGTGGTTCGAGCCTTGGCATTTCTTGCTGTAGTTTCGTTCGGTTGACCGTAGGCACTCTTTCCCCAAACGAAGGCTCGAGCTCGCTCCATAAGTATCTCCATGGTTTTTGGAAGATCTTCATGGAGCTTTTCCACAAGCTGATTGTTTCGGACTCCATGACAAAAACCTGAAACTCGGAGCTGATCAACCGCTCCGCTTATCTGCATGCTTTCTCGGTTGAAGCGATCAATAAAATCTTCCACAGATTCCCCGTCGCGGCGCTTTATATGGTGAACCTCGGTAATGTCTTTTTGCAGCGTCTCTGCTGACAGAAGTTTTGCAGGAATATACGCCGGAAATCTTCAAAGTGATCAATCGATCCTTCTGGAAACCCATCGAACCAAACTCTTGCCGATCCGATGAGAGTTTGAGCGAACGTGAGACACCAAGCTGGCATAGGCCATTGTTCGACCTTAGCTGCTCTGGCGAATGCGAACATGTGGTCGTCCGGGTCGGACGTACCATCATAGAATTTCAACGTGGGGGGCATTTTTAACTTGGCCGGAACTGGGGCATTGACGATCCGCAGCGTGAACTTCGACTGAGAAGTTATAGACGTGGGGTGATACGGCATGATGAGCTCCTGATCTTGAGGGTTTAAACCCATAGATCCCTGGCGAAACAGGTCGTTGAGACCGTTATTCAGCGGAGCACTTGTAAACGAAGAAAATTGTGCAACACATGTTATGGGAGTGGAAATTATAGGACTTACCATAGATCCAGAGGTGAAAGTTCCAACGGAGACGGGGTTACCCCCTGGATAGACACTGCTGAACAGGTTCGTTCGGAGACTCTGCAACATCTCTTCTCGCTGTTGTTGCTGCTGTAATTGTCGCAATAGATCAGCATTCCGTAAAAGGAAAGCGTTGTCAAAGTTAGGTAATGGCGTGGCGACTGGAGCAGTAACAGACATCGTGGTGATAGAACTTCCGCCTACAAAGTTTGCAGGTAGAGGTACTGATGCTGATCCTATCGGAGCTGCTGCGGTGGCAACTGCTGTTGAAGCAGTTGTAGATACAACATTCCCTTCCCATATGTCGTTGTAAGACGGAAAGTTGCTTGTGGGAGCAGCCGTTGTGGATTCCATGACTTGAAACAAACAGAATTAGCAAAGTGAATTGAGTGAATTCGAGGGGATGGCGCCACTGAAGACTCAAAACCAGTTGGTCCGACCTGGTTAGAGCAGAGCTTCAGATGACCTAGCAAGAACCTGCAAGTTCACAAGGAAACAAGCACACCGTTAACCTCGTCACAGGGAGGGGGGCCTCTCTGTGAGCAAGCTCGGGCGTGAGATTAAGTATTTGTGAGGAGGAAATAGGTCAGGAAGAGAGAGATGAGAGTTTAGAGAGAGAGGACAACGATTACCCCTTTTTGGAGGCCTAAGTATGGTATTTATAGTCTTTGGGTATGCTGACGTGGCGAGTTAGTTAGGGTCGGACCAGTCGCTGTCATGGTAGTTATGGCTGTGGGGTCTAGTTAGTTATGGCGTACCAACGTGTTTGGTCGTTCCGTCTATGGTGTGAGGTGCGATCCGACCTTTATGTGTTATGGTTCGGTTCTATGTTTGGCGATGGTTCGGTCCAACTAAGGACGTGTCCTCATCAACCTCCGTTATCCATCAACATTGTCATGACAGAACATAATCGTGTTGATTCGTGGAAGTTCCCTACACACACATAGAGATTAACACGAATTTAGGTCAAACCTGGAGATTCCGATGGATGATGCAAATACATAGTTTTTGCGCAAAAAAAGAAACGACGTCCGGGGTTAAACTCCATCCATGATGTATGAATCGTAGTTGGTGAACCGCATTGACTACATATCACCATGGTCGTTGAAGTTGTTGGAGTTGTGATTGTCGGAAGCGGTCGATTTGGCCATTCTAAGAAAAAATGTGTGGCCAGAACTCAAAACTATAAAGGGAAAAATAAAGGCTTATATAATGTGGGGATAGTTCAAATGAAAACCACTTTTATCGCGAAAACTCGAAAACAACTAAAAAAGCCTAAAAAACACACAACAAATTTTTTTTATTTTTTTCAATTTTTTATTAAAAATCGCAGATTTTTTATATAATTTTTTTTTCAAAAAAAAAAAAATTTGTAGTGCGCATGCATAATAATTCACATGTGTAGTATTACACATGTGCACTACAATTTTGTATTTTTTTTATATAATTTAAATAGCAAAAATTGGTATGCAAAAAAAAATTTGGTATGTTTTTTAGGCTTTTTTAGTTAGTTTTCGAGTTTTCGCGATAACTAGTGGTTTTCATTTGAACATTCCCCTATTTAATGTTATGGAGAAATGATAAAAAAAAAGCCCATCACGTGGATGGCACATCCTAGGAACTCAAGACATTAAATGATAATGGCAATAATGTGAAATCACATTGTGTTTTGACAATTTTTTCATAAAATGATTAAAACAACAATTTGGCCAAACCCTGGGATCAAAACAACAGTTTACTATTTCAATTAAGAGAAAAATGCAATTTTCGTCCTTGTAGTATGTGTGAAACATCAACCTGAGCCCCTAAATTCTTTTTTTTTGGTTTTTTGAGCCCCTGAGCTTATAAATTCATAACACTTTGAGTCCATTCGCCAATCTTCCGTCTGTTTGACTGTTTAAAAATTGTGAAATGTCCTTTATACCCTTAATGATAAATAGATATAATCCCTAATTCCCTAAATTGATCAAACTGATTCATAACACAACTGATCTCATACGAACCCTAGAACCCTAATTCCCAAATCGATCGATCCAAGCTGAGCTATTGTGAAGATGTCTCAAAAATCCGCTGCAAGCTCCAACAAGAAATCATCTCAGGCCGGGGAAGCTTCTCAATTCCACTGTTCATGTGGTGTAGCGACTTGGTACAAGGTTTCAAAGACTGAAGCTAATCCAAATCGACGCTTCTTATGCTGTGTAAGTTAAAATTATAGAAGAAAGATTGAAGTTAATTATATGGCTATTTCCTGATTGATGTGTTTTTACAAAAGAAAGATTGTGATTTAATACGGTGGGCTGATACACATTCATCTCCACCATCATCTCCAACTTCATATTCATTCCCTGGTTATGAGAAGGTAATACCAGTATTGTCACACCCCGATATTTCCACGTATTACCGGTGGGCCCGGTGGGGAGTATCGTGACATAGTTGATATCATCATAGACAATTTATCAAAGTTTATATACACAGCGGAAGTCGAAAGATAAAAACATTACAAACTGAATGAAAGTAATATCATTTATTACAAAACGGTTGTAAAGGATCCGCAGGCGGATCAAAGTTAAAAGAAACACTGTTCAGCAGATTTATACACATCTAAGCTTGCAAGACTCTTTATTGATGCTAGGAGTAGCCAGCCTATTCCGATTAGTACCTGCACTTAACCTTTTTGGAAAATACGTCAGTTTTCACTGGTAAATACAATTAACCGACTCATTTTGAAAATGTTTAAGAAAATTGATTTGAATGCACAAGGCACAAAATATCTTTTATAACTTGGGATAATTATTTAAATATAAACTTGTAAAAGAATTACATGTTTGTTATACGTTCAGTAGCCCGGGCTGAACACCGGGTTAAAGATTAATTGACACACCACATAATATAATCCCGCGGCGAGTTATTCTCGAACGGCGGTTATATCTTTTTATTTACGCACCGGCATGTGTATGCCTACACCCCGTGCTTAGGTCGTGACCATTTCAATGAATGATGCCAAGGATATCCGGGACATGGTCATTAACCCCCCAAAGGCTTTAAGCAAACAAAACAGATTAAACGGGTTATCTCAATAAATTAACCTTCATATGATTAACAATTCAATGCCCGACCAAGCGGTATTTTATATACCGTACCCCAAGCCCGTATAAGGGAAAATAAGTTAAAAGTATTTACCTGAGCAAATTATATAAATTTATCCCAGCCGTACAAATCAGCAAGTGGAAGTATCTTTTACTGGGCTCCTAATCTGGAACGAAGGTTTTAATAACCTGTTAGATTCCTAACGGGTCTTTAATTAAGCCTAAACTTAGACCGGTTAGTTTTAAAGGAAGGTATACGGTTCAAAACGCATGATTAAGCGAAGAACGGATTAGAATGTGGTTTAGATCCGACAAGTTTGTATACTTGTGTAATATGGGTAAACTAAACACATTCTGGATTTTGAGACAAAAATGATAAGGTTTGACCCGTTTCAGCTAATTTATGCAAACTAGTTACATAAACCGCACCGAACGCGAAAAATGCGTAACGGGTAACCGAATGAGTCATGAACAGGTTTCCTAAGTTAATATGCCTTAAATATATTGTGATATCAGTAAGATACCTTCCATTGTGCCCAAAACGAGTTTAAACTCAAATTAAGCCCCGTAGTGGTATTTTGGTCATTTTAAAGGTTATAAAAGAGTTTAAGTATTAATCTGAGTTTCAGGTCTGATATAATCAGTAAAAATATTTATTTTTATAAGTCATAACAGTAGGGTATTGCATATATGTGAAATTTATCTTTTATAACCAAACTATGCACCGTAGGGGCATTTTGGTAAATTCACATAAGCTTTAAAGGTCAAATTTAGAAATCTGAGTTCAAAAATTTATCTTACTGTTAAAATATAAAAAAAATCAGTAGGTATTAAGTTTTATATGTTAAAATAGTTTTAACTTATACTATGCGTTTAAAACGCGTAAAAGTTGGTTTTAAGCGATTTTCGGGTCATAAAAAGAAATCTGAGATTTTGATCAGTTTATAAGGTTCAAAATATTTTATTTATTATATAAAATCAATAGCAAAAAGTTTGGTATTAAAATATTATGTAAAACTCATTTTATTAGCAAAAAGGGTATAACCGACAATTACCGAATTAAAGCAAGAACCCTATGTTATGCTCAGCCTAAAAATAAAAAAAAAATCTTCAAAAATCCCAAAATATTATATTACATCAGTGGGTAAAAATTTTGGTATCAAAATTCGGGGTTTAGATAGGCCTTATGCTAATTACGCCGTTTAATTAATAAGAGCTTTCTAATTACGATGTTGAGCATAACTCTTAATCTAAACCTCAAACTGATGTCAAATTTTTAGGACATGTTTATAAATTAGTAACAAAGGTTTTTGTCCTGTTACATTTTCAAACTCGTTTTAAGGTCAAAAGGGCATAATGGTCATTATTTAGGCATATAACGGAAACATGCACATGAATCGGATAACTAAGGAACCAAGTTGTATAACCTCAGAGGGTTACACTAACCTATAACCTGGTCCTAATAGAGCTCTAAGGCATTTCTAAAATATGCTACATTGGGTCAGAACTGAAAGTCAAAGCAAAAGTCTACTTTTGCGACTTTCGGTTCCGAACCGAGTCTAAACTGAAAATTGTCGGGTTGAACATGCTTAGACATGTTCTTATATTAATTACCAAGTTATTCAAGTGATGAAACAGGTTTCATGGCTTCTACATTGCTAATTATGCGTTTATTTGAAAATTAGCTTTCTGTTGACTTTTTATAATTAAGTTTGACCCGACAATTGACCTAGTTAGCGTGGGAATCAGAGGGTGCCCTTTTAAGAGTTTATTACCCACATAATTACCAACTCATAGCTACTTTCAATTCGAGAATTGACTGGACCATTAGTGATTAATCACTAAGTCAAACCTTAATTACGACGGGTTTGACTTTAGGCCTTTAAACTAATAAAACATGAATTAAAGAGGTCAAAGAAGCTTACTGAAGTACTAAGCACAACTAATGACCCTTAGGGAGTGGTCTTGAGCTCCAGGAGACTCCAGAAAATGTGTTTGAATGATTTCAAGTGAATGCAAAAAAAATGTTGCAACAAGTGTTCTTATATAGGGACTTTGATGCAACAAGATCATCCCAAATGTCCCTATTGTTGCTACCAGATGATCACAGCTGTCCCTATTGCATGAAATCCCATTTGCACAGCCCCTGGTATCAGTTTTGTCACACCCCGAATTTCCACGTATTACCGGTGGGCCCGGTAGGGGAGTATCGTGACGTGGTTGGTAACACAATAGTCAAACAACACAATATTTAAATGCACAGCGGAAGCAAAGTATAGATTCATTTCAACCAAACAATATTGTAATATTAAGTATCACAAATAGTTGAATATAAATCCACAGGTAGATCAAAATAAAAGGAAACAATGTTCAACAGTTTATGACATCCAAGCTTGCGAGACTTATTGTGGATGCTAGGAGAAAAGCCAGCCTATTACGCGTAGTACCTGCACTTAACCTTTTTGAGAAAATACGTCAGTTTACACTGGTAAATACAATCAACCGACTCATTTTGAAAAGAGTTTAAGAAAATGAATTTAAGGCACAAGGCACATATAATATTTTATAACTTGGGATAATTATTTGAATATAATACTTGTAAAGGATTTACATGTTTCATATGCGTTCAGTAGCCCGTGTCGAGCCGGGTTAAAGATCAATGGACACACCACATTAATTATATGAAACACCGACGGGCGTACGCCTACGCCCCGTGCTTAGGTCGTGGCCATTTCGTAAAATGATGCCAGGGATATCCGGGACACGGTCATTAACCCCCCAAAGGCTTTAAGCAAACAAAACAATTCAAACGAGACATCTCAATACTTTAACCATCATACAATTAAAGATTCAATGCCCGACCAAGTGGTATTTTATATACCGTACCCCAAGCCCGTATAGGGAAAATAAGTTAAAAGTATTTACCTGAGCAAGTATAAATCACAATCAGCGAGTGCAAGTATCTTTTACCGGGTCTCCTATTCTGGAACGAAGGTTTATAATAACCTATTAGAATCCTAACGGGTCTTTGATTAAGTCTAAACTTAGACCGGTTAGTTTTAAAGGAATATACGGTTTGAACGCATGATTAAGCGTAGACCGGAATAGAATGTGATTTAGACCCGACAAGTTTGAAGACTTGCTTAATATGGGTATATTATACACATTCTGGATTTTGAGATAAAACCGATAAGGTTTGACCCGTTTCGGCTAATTTATGCAAACTAGTTACATAAACCGAACCGAACGCGTATGAAGCGTAACGGGTAACCATAAGAGTCCTAAACAAGTTTCCTAAGTTAACATGCCTTAAATATGTGGTGATATCAGTAGGATACCTCCCATTATGCCCAAAACAAGTTTAATCTCAAATTAAGCCCGGTAGGGGTATTTTGGTCATTTTAAAGATTATAAAAGGGATTAATTAAGCTTCTGTGATCCGGGTCTGAATAAGTCAGAAAAATAATTTATTTTAACAGGTTACCTCTGTTGGTAATAAGTCTTATGTGACAAAATGTTTTTAAACCCTTACTATGCGTTTAATACGCGTATAACGTCGTTTTAAACGCTTTACGGGTTAAAATAGGATTCCGAGTGTTCTGATCAGTTCAACAGGTTTAAAACACTTCATTTAATATTTAAAATCAGTAGCAATTGGATTTGTAGCAAAAGGACTTGTAAAACTCATTTTATGGCCGAAAATGGTATATTCGGTATTTACCGAATCAAGGCACTAATCCTAGCTTATGATCAGTTTAAAAATAATTAAAAATCTTCAAAAATCCCAAAATATTATATTACATCAGTGGGTAAAAGGTTTGGTGTCAAAAATTGGTTTTAGATAGGCTTTACGCTAATGACGCCGTTTTAATTACAAAGAAGCGTTCTAATTACGTCATTAAGCATAACTCCTAATCTAGACCTCCAACTGATGTGAAAATTTAGGGACATGTTTAATAATCAGTAACAAAGATTATTGTACTTTCATATTTCCAAAATTCTTGTTTTATGGTCATAAGGGCATTACGGTCAATATTTAAGCACTTAACGGAAACGTCGGACAATTAGGGATTCAAGTGGTATAAACGCAGAGGATTATACAATCATGTAACTAGGTCCTAATGGAACTTTAAGGCATGTTTAAACCTATCTAAATCGGGTCAGAACTGAAGTCAAAGCAAAAGTCAAACTATGCGCCTTTCGGTTCCGAATCGATCCAAAACAGAAAGTTGTCGAATCAAACAAGCTTAGACAAGTTCTTATGCTTATTATCAAGTTATATGAATGATAAAATAGGTTACACACCTTTTACATCGCTAATTATGCGTTAAATCAAAGTTTACAATTCTGTTGACTTGTTCTAATCCTCTTTGACTCGACAAACGACCTAGTTAGAACGGGTATCAGTGGGTGCCCTTTTAAGGGTTTAAAGCTCACATAAATACCAACTTATAACGACCTTAAGTTTGCCAAATCGCTGGACCGTTAGCGATTAATCGTTAAGTCAAACCGTAATTACGACGGTTTGACTTCTAGGCTATTAACTAAGCAAGACTTAATTAAGAAGGGTTAAACATACTTACAAGAGTCTAATGAACGATTTATGATGCTTGAGGATGGTCCTTGTGCTCCAGAAAAACTCAGATGATGAAGGGAATGGATGAACACAAAGTTGCAACTTTGTGTGACTTTATAAATTGATCAAAACCCATTTGATTGTTGACATGTAAGTCTATAAATGTTCATGGATACTTACAAGTGCCCCATATAGTCTCAAAACCAGTTTAGGAAGCCCATGGTATCATACAAAGGCATTTGAAGTCGGTTAAAGGGCTGAACAGGCAGCTGCCTGTTGTTTCTGCATCTGGCAGTCGTAGGCGGCCCGCGTAAGATATTGTCAAGTCTTACGCGGCCCGCATGGGCCTTGTGTTCAGGTTTCAAACTTTTTATTAATTGCACTTTTAGCCCTCGGTCCTCCTAAACATCGCTTTCACTTCATTTCTTGCATTTTGAGGCTTTAAAATTGACATAAAGGGGCTTTAATACTTATACCCACTTTGTGAAGTCCTTGGCCACTTTGTGTTTACCCGAAAAATCCTAAATTTCCATGTTGACGCTTCTTACCCCTCGTACACGAATTTTATCATAACTTTCTCATACGATAACGGAACTTGGTGAAATTTTTATCACACATTCTAGTGAGCATAATTAATCGTTACAAAGCTTCGGGTTTGCTAAAAGGTCACTCAGAGGTATACTTTAAACATGTTGACACATTTAACCCCTGTAGTTTGTAATCTCTCACTTTCTTTCACAATTCGCTACGTATGATCCATGATTTATTCGTTTAAGGTTATAAACATCATGTAGGATTATTGTAAAGTATATTTATTCATTGTTGACACTTTGAACCCTTATATTTACATAGTTTCATTGTTTGTCAACTTTAGTCCCTCGAAAGTATTCTTTCACACGTTTAAAGGTTATGACACATGTCAAGACATTATAGGACGTAAATTTTCGAGGTGTTACAAGTTTCCATGCATATAAGTCGGTTAAACATGCTGAACAGGCACCTGTCATGCATTTTGGTCGCTGGTGGTTCTCAGGCGGCCCGCGTAAGAGTCCTGGGAGGTCTTACGTGGCCGGTATGGAGCCCAGATCCGGTCAAAAATCTTTCAGCAATTGCACATTTGGTCCCTGGTCCTTCTAATAGTTGTTTTAACTTGTTTTATTGCACTTTTAACCCTCCAACTTGACTTTTAAGGACTCCAAGTCATAAACAAACTTTGTTAAGTCCCCATTTAGTTATACGATCACCCGAAAAGTCCTGAATTTCAACGTTGACGCTTTTAACCCCTTACTTACGAATGTTAGCGTATCTTTCTCATACGATATCGAAACCTTGTGAAATTTTTATCACTTATTCTAGTGAGCATAATTAATCGTTAAAAAGCTTCGGGTTCTCTAAAAGGTCACTCAGAGGTATAAATTAAACATATTGACACATTTAACCCTTGCGATTTGTAAACTTTCACTTTCTTCCACAAACGGCTTCATATGATTCATAATTAATTCGTTTAAGGGTATAAACATCGTGTAGGGTTGTTGAAAGGTATAATTATCCAATGTTGATACTTTGAATCCTTTTACACACATACTTTCTTTGTTTGTCAACTTTAGTCCCTCTAAAATAATTCTTTACACGTTTAAAGTCCATGACACGTGTCTTGATTATATTGGTCGTGATTTTACGAGGTGTTACAAGTATTGTTAAGGAGCATGGAAAACAAAGATGATTTGGCAATTAAGAAAGCTAAGGAAGTGATGTTTTTGAAGATGTGTTTATTGTTTACTTGGTTTATGATTGTGGTGGTTTATGTGTATTTTTAGTTTAATGTAATGAATGTTGGTTATGCGTCTTTTTTTAGTTAATGTAATGAATGTTGGTTAATGTCTTTTTTAAGTTTTAGAAGTTCAGTATGAATGAACAGGTCTTAAATCAGTTTAATGCTATGAATGTTGCCATTGATGTGTAGAATAACGAATTGGTTGAGGAAGTGGCTGACAATGAGTTGGACTTAGTGTCGTCTGTGCTGAAGGAGGAGTGGTTTGATGACTATGATGCTGTGATAGAAGTGTTGAAAGCAGAGTATGAAGCGTCTCTTTCAGATCCAGCAGCGGACTACGACTCAGAAGAGTTGGAATGGGCTAGGTGGGAATGTGCAGTTCAACCACCGGAGGATGATTGGTACCATGATCCGTACCCGGGGGAGCATTCTTCTGACTCCGAATGGTCAAATGATGATGCTCATTGGAAGTAGATTGTTAGGGTTTTAAATGTTTGTATTGACCGATTGGATGAGACTCGGCATGTATTTGATACGTTTAATGAAATTTAGTTGTGTTTGAGACTCAATGTGTTTGATACATTAACTGCGTAAACAAGTCTTTATAGCAGCCACAAGTCTTTATACCATAAACTGAGTTAACTGCATATACATAAACTGCATAACCATATACATATACATAAACTATAGTTAACTGCATAAACATATACATATACATAACTGCATTTAACTGCATAAACATAAACTGCAGTTAACAGGTCTTAAACTATACATAAACAAGTCTTATAGCAGCCACTGCATAAACAGGTCCTAAACCACTGCATAAACAAGTCTCTTTATACATAAACTGCAGTTGACTGGTCTTAAACCATACATAAACAAGTCTTATAGCAGCCACTGCATAAACAGGTCTTAAACCATACATAAACATGTCTTAAACCATACATAAACAGGTCTTAAAACATACATAAACAAGTACTTCACAAAACATAAACAAGTCTTAAACCATTGAAATCAACCTAACTAAGCTTCACTCGAACTTGGTGAACCTTGTGTTGCAGTTTGAGATTCTTGAACATTCTCCCTTCCCTGGCCCTTGCATGTCCTACTGTTGTGACCTAAGGTTCCACACTTGCTACACTTGCCCTTCTTGGTTTTGTTTTCTCCACCTGCAACTTGATCCTCACTTGGTGCATGTACAACATTCTCCCCACCCTGCCCCTTGCATGTCCTACTGTCGTGTCCCAAATTTCCGCACTTGCTGCACTTGGTTGTATTGCCCTTCCTGGTCATTTTCCCCTCACTATCAAAATGAGCTTCAACTTCAGCCTCACCAACTGATTTCTTTCTCTTCTTTTGTGGTCTCCCAACCTATTTGTCATTATACTACAATTAAAAATAGAAAAAGGTAAACTGTTATAAATGAGATTACCTATTAAAAACCACTATCCTGCATATGGTGTTTGGGAGGCAGAAGTGTGGTGGGACATTGTGAGGGTATCCAATTCTTAGGCCCGGGAATTGGATTAATCACATTCTCATAAACCTTCTTCCATGTGGATAACCAATACACTTCATCAACCAATTCTTCGGGCACCCCTATCCTAATATCATTCCTGGCCATATCATTGATAGCAGCCATTGCATGTTTACATGGCAGGCTAGTTAAATCCCACTTTCTACAGGTGCATTGTATGTTCTTCATATTAACAACACACTGGGATCTTGAGCTATTCACCTACACAAAATCAGTATCCAACATTGAAATGGTCAAACTGCAATACAACTAGTAAAGGGTCTTATGACAAAAATACACAATACACATACCTGGTACTGTACTACATCCACCATTAAAACATTGAGTTGTGAGGCTTCTTCTTTGATCTTATTAAACACTTCTTGAGCATGAGGAGTTAATGGACCGTGAGCTTTAGCTTGAATCTTCTTTACATTCACAATTCATTTGGTCATGTACACTCTTATGAACTCTAAACATGTGATTACAGGTTTGTCTCTAGCTTATATCAACTGCCTACTGAACACTTCACATATATTATTCAACAATATGTCACATTTGGCCCTACCTAAGAAGTGTGCTTTTGACCAACTGCTTGCTGGGATATGTGATAGCTTTTCATGGAAACCAGGATCTGCAATCTTCATTTCTTCCATTCACTTTTCAAAATATGGCATTGATGTCTTGCATGCTACTCCCCACAACAAGTTTTTGTACATATCACCAGGCCAATCCTTCTTCAGATTCTGGTGGATATGTCTTAAACAGAACATGTGTTCAGAGCCTGGAAACACTTTGGATAATGCAGGCAGTAGTCCCTACCCCAGACAATGTAAGTTAGATATGAAAAAAATGCCATAAACATTTAAATGATAAAATGCCATACCTTTTGCCTATCTGAGATGAAAGTGAAGTTGGTACTGTCTGCTAAGCCAAGATCATCTTTGAGTAATTCCAAAAACTATTCCCAAGATTTAAAAGTTTCAGCCTCCACTAAAGCATATGCTACAGGATATATACCGTTGTTGCCGTCTACACCAACTGCAGTAAGAATCTGTCCAGGAAATGGACCTTTCATAAAACATCCATCTAGTCCCAATATTTCTCTACCACACATCCTGAACCCCCTCATAATCGAAGCAAAACAAACATAACATCTCTTGAATTGCCTAGTAGGAAGACTAGGGTTAGCGCAGGGTTTAGTATCTATTTTAATTGTGCTACCTGGATTTGCCCTCAACAGTGCTTCACAATAAGACCTTAGGATACCATACTGCTCTCTATAATCTCTAATGATCCTTGTTGTAGCAATTCTTTTAGCCTTAAACACTTTCGGGATTGAAACATTCACCTGATGGTTCTTCACATGCATATCCTGTATGGCTGGTAAAGGCATGTCAGGGTTTGACTCGATCATGGGTTGGATCTCATTCGCTATCTGAGACACGGTGTACAGGCCCACTTCTCTTGTTTGGAGGCAATGATGTTGTGAGGTAATGGTTTTCACACACCAAGATTCCTTTTCAGTTCTCCTGGAGATCCGAACCGCCCAAGGACAAGTGGGCTTTAAGTGCCTTTTATCTTGTTTTAACCATAGCCCTCTAAATTTACTATTCTGCCCCTTACCAGAACCCAAAGTAGGATTAGTCCCAAGACAAATAACTCTGAACCTCAACTTATCATTTTTTCATATATAAATCTGCCTTCTACTCTTAACAGCATATGTCTTAACCATGTCATTCAACTGTTGTTTATCTGATATTAATTGACCAATTGAAAATGGGAGGTATGAGTCACTAACATGACCTGTATTTTTTCTCTTCTTCCTTACCTTCTTCGCAACCTTGTCCAGCAGTGTACAGTTATCATCTTTATCACTAAAATCCTCATGATCACTGTTGATGCGTATTTTTAGTGTCTGTAACTTGTCTTAATTAACGTTGTATTTATATGGTCCTTTATATTATCGAGTCTGTAACTCGCCGTCGACCAAGTCGGATATCCTCCTATCCTACTTGTGTCCGACAAGTTTGTCTCAGTTTGTTATGTATGGTTAAATGACAATGCATGTTGCATATTGGATTATTATGTATGTTTGTTTGTTTTGCTGCAAATTGTCTGTTTGCAGCAAACATAACACATTGTGCAGCCCACGATGAAACTCTAGGTTTCGTCGAGATCAGGCTGAAGAAACTCCCAATGGTCATAAACCCAAGTTTTGCCATGAATAGTGACGAAACTCCTAGAGTTTCGTCAACTGTGATGTTTCGTCAGGCCCAAGTGATTTTCGTCAGGCCCAATCCATGTTTCGTCACTTGTGGGCATGGGCTGCTATATAAACACAACATGGTTTCACTTTGAAACTATGAGAGCATACCCAAAGAGTTTTACTTCAAACATTGTGTGTATCTGTTTGAACCGTGTTCTCATCTAATCAATTAACTGTGATTCATTGGTTACTTTGTGTTCTTACAATCTGTGTTTGGTTTGGAATAGTCACGGGGATTCCGCATTCGTGACCGTGTTTGTGATAAACAAGAGATTCGGTTTTGTATTCGATCCTCATAAATCGGGACCTACAATCACAACTTATATCTTCCTGCCTAAGTTCTTCTTGACTATTCTCATTTCTAGCATCCTTAATTGTCTCATTGACTTCATCAGGATCAAAGTCTACACATGCCTTGAATTGACTCATATCTACTTCATAATCAAACACTGGATTATCTGGTTCCTGATCAAATGTGTAATCTGGATCCTCTTCATCACTGTTCTCTTCATCACTACTTTGTGACTCACCCTCAGAAACTGCCTCGCTACTTTGTGACTCACCCTCAACCACATTATCTAGTAAATGGCTCATTGCAGTTGAATCCTTGATTCTAGAGTCTCCTATTTCAACATACAAATCTACTAACTTGCATCCTTTTCTAAGTTGGTTATACACATACTCTAACTCATCATCATCAGTTAAATGTCTAAGACCAAAATCCAAACACACATTAGGATCTTTAACAAAATAGTTGAACACATCATCTATAGAGTAACCTATATCTTTCAGCATTTCACCAAGAACAGCAACACTTGCATCCTTTTCTAAGTTGGTCATACACTTGCATCCTTTTCTAAGTTGGTTAACATACAAATCTACTAACTTGCATCCTTTTCTAAGTTGGTCATACACATACTCTAACTCATCATCATCAGTCAATGTAACTAACCTTACCGTTGACATACTCCCTTCCTGGATAATCAGTAAACTTACCTCCATGGTTAATCTTTATCGAAAATAGTGTGGGTTCATTCTCTGTTAATACAAATGATCAAAACATCAAACTCATTCTCTGTTATCGAAAACAGACTATACATTGGCTCAACATGAACACATTGGCTCAAATGTGAAAGACACAAACTTAGCATATACATGTTCCGGATCGTAGTATTCACCTTGAGGACGAACTCGCCATATGAACACCATCGATTTGGGGGGTTTTTAGAAGTTTGTCTCTGGCTCTATCAATTGTCTCTTTCTTTTGGCGGGACTAAATTAGGGTTTAATAATGTTATTTGGGGTTTTTAGAAGGGAATAGATGCCAAAAGACGGTCTTACCCATGGCTCAAACAGTCAAACAGACGGAAGATTAACGAAGGGACTCAAAGTGTTATGAATTTATAAGCTCAGGGGCTCAAAAAACCAAAAAAAGAATTTAGGGGCTCAGGTTGATGTTTCACACATACCACAGGGACGCAAATTGCATTTTTCTCTTCAATTAATTTAACTAAATTTATAGATCAAACAAACTTTATCTCAAATTCTCAACATTTGAACCGGTACGAGTCATCAAACTTTTTTTCCACGTTAAGGACAAAAAATTATAGACTGCATTCAGTTGTACAATCAAACATACTATAATGTTTTCGGGCTAAAAATCTATTATTTAGAAAAAAAAACATTATTAAAACAAAAATTATTATTGGACAAAGTACTATTCATGCCCACCTTCTATTTACATGTGTGTTTGTTTTGTAAGATTAAATATATTATGTTTAATATTTAATCTATAGCCATTATAATCATTTACATAATATAGATCAAAATATATAATAACCTATTAAATAATTAGTTGGTAATTGTTGATGGACCATATTACCCTTCTTAACTAATTAGGTTTCCTCCTGGGTGCTTATATAAGGAGAATTATGTAGAGGTCAAAAGGTTACACACTGAGATAGATAACATAATAACCATAACATCATCATCATCGACCTCCCTCTCCCATAATCGATTCCCTTGTCGGTTTTCTTAGTCACCATTATTAGTCAGCACCCTAGGAGGAACCAGATCACACTGACAATTATGTCGAACGGGATGTCATCTTCACTGACTGGATTCTCCACTGCACTGTCTGCTGTAATAGGTATGTTTTCATGTTTTCCATTATGATTAAACAGAACTGATCCAACATGTGGTATCAGAGCATATGTTGATTAGTCAGTTATGTTTTCTATCCGTAAATCTGAATTAAAACTGGAAAACAAGTTTTAAAACGATAATTAAATTTGTTTTCTGTCATCCGAAATCATTAACTGTTCGATTTCTGTCATCCGAAATGGCATCTCGGATGACATGTTCATTCTTATGTTACTGTCTGAAATCATAATGTTCAAGTATTGTTTAAATGATTGATAAATTCCCATATTTCGGATATAGTATTAAGGTTAATTTTATTTAGGGTTCATCATATTCTTAGTTAAAATTCGAAATTTCCTTTATGTTTTGGAATATGATTTGAATTGTGGAATGTTTTCCTAATTTTGATCTAATTTTATCTAATAAGGTTTTCGAAATCTGTTAATAGGATAAACAGATTATGATTTTCGAATTTTTTTGATAAAATTAGATCAATGATAAAATAGGAAACTCTATCACAATTCCTAAGATTTCGAATTTTCTGTTATGTTTTCACATTAACAGCTATAACAGCTTGAAGAACACATTACGGATGATCATTCCGGATGAACATTGTTCGCCCATTACGAATCAGCAACCGTCTAATCATTCCGGATGAACATTGTTCGCCCATTACGGATTAGCAACTGACAATTTCGGACTAAGCAACACGGATGATCAAAGAACTGACCATTTTGGATAAATCTTGGACTAAGCATTACCATCCGAAATCCATCACGGATCATCAAGAACTGACCATTTTGAACGAATCTCGGACTAAGTATCATCATCCGAAATGACTCGACTTACGCGTCTTGGACACATCCGAAATCATTCGAAATCATCCATTTCGGATAGTCCGAAATGATTCGAAATTAGTCATTTCGGATGAATCCAAGACATGATTCATCCGAAATCATGAGTGTTCATAAAACTTGGCAGTTAATGTGAACTAACGGGTGGTTTGCTATTAAATAATTGGTTTTTGTAATTACTTAATTAGTTAATCAGAATCAGATAATGTTTTACAAAACCAAAATGTCTTAACTTGAATGAGTTTTGATGTATCATTTCTGGCCAAAGCTGATTTGATACATCTACTTATCATCCAAGTATTACGAAAGCTATGTTAAGTGCGCATCATAAACATGAATGTCTTAATATCTGGCCAAAGATGATTTAATTCTTTCATAGATGGCATACTTAACAAGTGCATAACTAAAGTGATTGTCTCAATTTCTGGCCAAAGCTGATTTGTTACAACCACTTTGCACATATGCTTAAATGATTATACTTCTGGCCAAAGATGATTTGTCTTTGTTTAAGTAGAATTTTAACTAAGTCTATTATTTGATGTTAGTAATAGACGATATCACAGCTTCATAATGTAAAATGGTCATTATTTATGCCTGCCTTAGTTTAACATGCCCTTAGATCACATTAGAACTTTTTCCTAAGTATCACAACTTGCTCATCTTATTTCCACTATCAGCACCAAATCAGGGGATTCCACCTTTGACTGGTGATAACTTTGCTGCATGGAAGGATGCCCTCATGCTTACACTTGGATTGCTGGACTTTGATTATGCTCTAAGAGAGAATAAGCCAGCGGACCTTACCACTCAAAGTACTGCTGCTGAGCAGATAGTTCATGAAAAATAGACTAGGTGTAACTGCATGTCTCTCATGTTCATGAAGCAGTCCACCAGTAATGCAATCAGAGGAGCCATTCCTGATTCTGAAGATGCTAAAACCTACTTGGAACATGTGGAGGCGCAGTTCAAAGGGACGTCTAAAGCACACGCTAGTACCCTTATCCTCAAGCTGGTGACAACTAAGTATGATGGGAGGAGCGGCATTCGCGAGCACATCATGATGATGAATGACATGGCCAATAAGCTGAAGGGACTGGAAATGGAGATCAGTGATGGTTTCCTTGTTCATTTTATCATCACTTCGCTTCCTTCATCCTTTGAAGCATTCAAGATCAATTACAACACTCAGAAGGACAAATGGACGATGAGTGAGCTGGTCGCTATGTGCGTACAGGAGGAAGAGCGCATGAGGATGGATCACCCTATTGATGTTGCAAACTTCACCACCTCCAACTCTAAGAAAAGGAAGAACAATCATCAGAGAAAGGATGCTTCAAAAGTCCAAAGGCCTAATCCTAATACAATTGCACCCTCCAGCTCTAAGAACTCCTTAGGCAGAATCCGCTGCAAGTTCTGTAAAAAAGTAGGACATATGCAGAAGGAATGCCTTGACTTTAAGGAGTGGCTGGCTAAGAAAGGTAACGATTATTTTATGATACTTGAGTCCTATAATTTAAGTGTTCCTGCTAATTCTTGGTGGTTTAATTCTGGTTCTATGGTTCATGTTACCAATTCAACTCAGTGATTCTTGTCAATCCGGAAGCTGGAAAGAAACCAAAGAACGCTTAAGGTTGGGGATGATCGAGAATTAGAAGTAAAGGCCATTGAAACATTACAATTAGTTATGAAAACTGGTTTATGTATTAAACTTTATGATACCTTATATGTTCCTGAGGTAACTCGGAACCTTGTATCAGGACCAAAGTTAGACATGGACGGTTTTATTGTTTCCCATGGTCATCGCAAACTCTCTATCCTCTATGATTCTGTTCTTTATGGTACTGGTATTCTGGATGGTGGTCTCTATAGATTATAACTAGATGATGGCTTTTTCCAAATCTTTGTTGTCATATAACATTAATGAATTACTCACAAAGATGAAAGAGAAACGAGATTTAGAGACTTCATCCATGTTGTGGCATCATCGTTTAGGCCACATTTCAAAAGAACGATTAAATCGTCTTGTAAAGGATGAAGTCTTACCTCCTCTCGATTTCTCTGATTTTGGAACATGTGTCAAATGTCTTAAAGGTAAAATGACATTAGCGAATAAGAAAGGTGCCACTAGGAGTTCTAATTTATTAGAACTCATTCACACTGACATTAGTGGTCTCTACCAAATCGCTGGCATAACAGGACATACTTCATTTATCACTTTCATTGACGATTATTCTAGTTACATGTACTTGTATCTAATTAAGGAGAAATCTGAATATCTTATAACTTTTAAAGATTATAAGGCTGAAGTTGAAAAGCAATTGGATCATCAGATTAAAGTTGTGAGATCAGATAGAGGCGGTGAATATTATGGAAGACATACTGATGTGGGATAAGCTCCTGGTCCATTTTATGAGTTTTGTAAGGGCCAGGGGATTGTGAACCAATACACCATGCCTGGTACACCTCAGCAGAATGGTGTCGCTGAAAGAAGAAACCGTACCCTTATGAACATGGTGCGCAGTATGTTAGCCAACACTAATTTACCATTATTTCTCTGGACTGAAGCGTTAAAAGCAGCTGTTCATATACTCAATAGAGTTCCTTCTAAGTCTGTCCCTAAAACTCCTTATGAACTTTGGACAGGAAGGAAACCGAGTCTTAAATATATGAAAGTATGGGGCTGTATTGCTGAAGCAAAACTTTACAATCCTTTCCTAAGGAAACTTGACCCTAAAACAATTACCTGTTTCTTTATCGGGTATCCTGATAATTCAAAGGGTTATCGTTTCTATTGTCCTTCTTATGTCACCATGTCACCCGTATTGTTGAAACCAACCGTGCTGCGTTCCTGGAGGATTTCAAGGTCAGTGGGAGCAGTACCAACCCTTACGAAGAATTGCAAGAAGTACAAGACGCCGGGGGGGGGGGGGGGACTCGTCGCTTACCATTACTCCGATTACTCCTCTTGTACCCAATGCAACTACTGTACCTGAAGCTACTGCACCAACTCCACATTCACCTCTACAATCAGAACCCATTATACCTCATGACGAAGGCACATCAAACGCTCAAAACCAAGACAACGCTGAACCCGGTAATCCACTCAGGAGGTCATCTAGGCAAAGAAGGCCTACTAATTGGGATGATTATGTTACCTACCTGACTGAAATGGATCCCAGAAAGCTCAATGATCCTATCTCTTACAATGAAGCCATTAGCAGTGATCAGTCTTCTGAATGGAATAAAGCAATGATTGAAGAGCTTGAATCCATGAAGAAAAATGACGTTTGGGATTTGGTAGAATTACCCAACGGTGTGAAACCCGTAGGATGTAAATGGGTGTTCAAAACAAAACTGGATCCGAATGGGAACGTTGAACGCTACAAAGCGAGATTGGTTGCAAAGGGCTACACTCAGAAAGAGGGAATTGATTATCAAGAGACATTTTCACCTGTCTCTCGTAAAGATTCATTAAGGATCGTCATGGCACTAGTAGCTTATTTTGATTTAGAGTTACATCAGATGGACGTTAAAACCGCTTTCCTTAACGGAGACTTGGACGAAGATGTTTACATGAAACAACCTGAAGGCTTTAAACCTGAAGGTCAGGAGCATCTAGTCTGTAAGTTGAAGAAATCCATTTACGGGTTAAAACAAGCATCACGTCAATGGTACCTCAAGTTTGATGAAGTAATGAAGAAACAAGGTTTTATGAAGAATCAAGTGGATCAATTTACCTACCTCAAGATGAGTGGGAGCAACTTTACTATACTTGTCCTTTACGTAGATGATATTCTATTGGCAAGTAATAGTTTAGACATGTTGCATGAGTCGAAGCGGTTACTCTCGCATAACTTTGACATGAAGGATCTCGGAGATGCTTCTTACATCATTGGCATCGAAATTAACCGAGATAGACACAAAGGGATCTTAGGACTGTCCCAAAAGGCTTACATAGATCGTGTCCTTACACGTTACAACATGCAACAGAGCAAACCCTCAGTCGCTCCAGTAGTTAAGGGAGATGTTTTCGGTTCATTCCAGTGTCCGACGACAGAGGTTGAGAAGGAGCAAATAAGCCAGATACCTTACGCGTCAGTAGTCGGGAGCCTGATGTATGCTCAAGTCTGTGCTCACCCAGATATCGCTTATATTGCTAGAATGCTAGGCTGTTATCATACTAATCCTGGCCTAGATCACTGGAAAGCAGCTAAGAAGGTACTTCGATATCTGCAAGGGACGAAAGACTATAAACTGACTTATAGAAGAAGTGATCATTTAGAAGTGGTGGGCTATTCTGATTCTGACTTTGCCAAGTGCAAAGATGACAAGAAATCCACTTCGGGCTATATCTTT
Source organism: Helianthus tuberosus (assembly GCA_030545235.1). NCBI lineage: Eukaryota > Viridiplantae > Streptophyta > Magnoliopsida > Asterales > Asteraceae > Helianthus > Helianthus tuberosus. Next base: position 132,373,536 of record CM060353.1, on the reverse strand, counting down.
ATGTTAGCAGGCGGCCCTATCTCATGGAAGAGTCATAAACAACAGTTGACCACAACTTCCACAATGATGGCAGAGTACATTGCTGTTTATAACGCAACCTGTCATGGAATGTTGCTTAGAAATCTGATAACTGGACTCAAAATCGTTAATTCCATTTCTAGACCATTGAAGCTTTATTGTGATAATTCAGCTGCCGTTAGTTTCTCGAACAGTAACAGTTCGACTGGAGCTGGTTTATATCTCGATACAAAATATCTGTTCGTACGAGAACGAGTTGAGGAAAATAATCTTTGTATCGAGTATATTAGTACTAAAGATATGCTTGCGGATCCGATGACTAAAGGTCTCCCTCCTAAGGTTTATGAATAACATGTTCGGAATATGGGATTTAGTAAAGACCTTATTTAAGCATATTGTACTAGCTTATGTTTTATGATTAATGAAATTTCCTCACTTTGATTTTGTATGTCTCTTAGAATATGTTCAACCGGTATAATGGCATATAGACAAATGAAGTTACAAATCAAACAAAGGGCTTATGCGTAATTTGATCATGACGATTAGGTTTTAAATTAAGGCTATAGTATGACTAATGGGGATCCTGAGTCGCATAATGATTCAATGGCTGTATTTCTCTGCTATAGTACTTGTTTAAGGCTAAAATGAGTGTTAACTCCTGATCAGGCTTATCTAATACTCATAGTAAATGATTACTCGGCTAAGTGGGAGAATGTAAGATTAAATATATTATGTTTAATATTTAATCTATAGCCATTATAATCATTTACATAATATAGATCAAAATATATAATAACCTATTAAATAATTAGTTGGTAATTGTTGATGGACCATATTACCCTTATTAACTAATTAGGTTTCCTCCTAGGTGCTTATATAAGGAGAATTATGTAGAGGTCAAAGGGTTACACACTGAGATAGATAACCTAATAACCGTAACATCATCATCATCGACCTCCCTCTCCCATAATCGATTCCCTTGTCAGTTTCTTAGTCACCATCATTAGTCAGCACCCTAAGGAGGAACCAGATCACACTGACAATTATGTCGAACGGGATGTCATCTTCTCTGACTGGATTCTCCACTGCACTGTCTGCTGTAACATGTATGTTTTCATGTTTTCCATTATGATTAAACAGAACTGATCCAACATGTTTATGTATAATATAAAATATTATTAAATTTAATATGTAAATAAATATTATTTAAGAAAGGAAAACACTATTAAAACACATTATTCATAGTCACTTTTTAATTATATATATAATAGTTCCTTTTTATAATATTTTTATGTCAAGAATAACCATTTAAATGGAAAAATATGATTGCTTAATTCAAAAAATTGATTGTTCTGTTCTCCTTGGGAATGATTTTGGTCACCAAAATTGTTTTTTAATGAACGGTAATCGTTATTTCTCTAAAATTAGGCAAATTGGATGTAAATGTAACCAAGTTTGTTATGTTTTTCATTAGTCAAGTCATGTATACATGAAAACATAATGTTCTCGTGATAGTTTGGAGGGTATCATCCCTGCTTTTACTTATTCCCTCCATACAACTTTACTATAATGCTTAATTGTGATTGGTACCTCACATGGTATAAAAAAGTTGTGATTGGCTAAAAATAGTGAATGTGATGGGGTATTGCATTATCTATTGGCTTTAAAATTTGTGACTGGCTTAACATAGTGGGATGGGACATGTTTGTTTAGCTTGCTTCATCTTCGAGTTAGAAACAAATTTCCATGATTGGCTTAAAATAGTTAGTGGAGAATCTTGAGCAAATTTCATATTAAAATTTGTACCAATCTACAACTTAATTTTTTATTTTGGCCCAAAATTAAATTACCAAATTGTTCTAAAAAGATACTCTTAACCTATAAATTATCAAATTGTAAGTTTGTTGTCGGCCGTCTCGATTTGAGGCGGTTGTTGTTTCGTAATGAAGTTCACGTTTCAGAAAAAAAAAAAAAAACCTATAATTTATGCATTTTGAAATAGATAGGATGGAAGTTAACTTATAACTACACCAGAGAAATCGGAAGTTTTCAAAGCTCATAGAGTGGTGGTAGGGTGTCGCCTCTCTATTCTAGAGGTGGAAGTTACAAATCTTGCGAAGTGCAAATATTGATGGTTAGTATAAGTAAATTAGGCGTACGTTAAAAAAAAAAAAAAAAAAAAAAAAAAAAACTAGTTACGTATCTATAAGCCTCTATAATGTAACAAAAAGTAAATCAATTTTTATGTAGGCGTACTAAAAGTAAAAGCATATCCTTCGTGTTGGTACTTTTGGTAACATTATATATGAACTATGTAGTAATTTCATCATAACATAAAGCAGAATTGAATTTATGAGTCAAGTGAATAGTTATGGATTTTTTATGTGCTTGGATTCAAGAAATTTGGTTTATGAATGCATATAAATTTGTTAAAGTGCACATATGACTTTGAAAACATATCATGTTTTTATCCCACCATTTCATATGTTATATCATTATTTTCATATGCTAAGTTGGGATGTTATCTTGTGCTTAGGGTATACCGTATACGGGCGTTTACTCGTGAAAACACCACAACTCGCAACTACCTGCACTGTGTCCCTCTCTCCACACACAAACGCAACTCTCTCTCTCATCTCCTTTCATAGGTAAACAATCACCGTGTGGCCTACCCAATTTTGCTACCGGCCGTGGGGGTGGTGCTGGTGTTACCGATCGGGTACCACTACCCGGTTAAAGGTACCCGATAACGCCATGTCTACCCTTGGGAGTTTAACAATTACCTAAATCATAGTAGAAACAGCATGGCATAATCATGGCATTCAATATTGTGCTAGTAATACCAATGATCTCTTGGTCTAGTGGTTAAGGGGGAGGTGAGAAACTTTGCTTCTCTTGTAGATCCTTGGTTTAAATCCAGACAAGACGGAATTTTAATACTAACTTGGTGATACTAACTACTAACCCGGTTAGCGACATCCTAACAGTATGCCGTTTAAAAAAATATTGTGCAAGTAATCAAACTATCAAAAGGCAAATTGTAATGGTATATACATACACACACGTATACATTATGTATATACAATATGTATTGTGAACTCAATTGCGTTTGAATAGAGAAAAACACTATACTTGTAAATCTTTTAAACATGTTAACGAAACAAGTTTGAATTTTAGCACTAATTACATACCAGAACTCCAAGTTTGAAATCAAATGTTATGTTACAAACACAACTAAACTCAATTAAACCGAACATGATCCACAAGCTAGATCAATCATTGTGCACAAACCATCATCCTTCTTCGTTTCGACGACTGATTTGAACCCAAATTACTTGCAACCAAGCAACTCAAGGCCTCCCTTACACATTGAACCAACATACCACAATCATCTCTTTCACAATCACATTCCACCAATATAATGTTGCGTATTCGCCCACCAACCGAAACCATCTCCACCCTAACCGGACTCAGTTGCAATGAACTTAGAGTTTGGATCATATCCGCAAGAAGATCCGATCGGTCTTCGCAACACATTGAAGCTTTTATGATGATCCTTTTATCGTTTACATTGCTTTTCGACGAGATCACCGTGATTTCATCGGTTTCTGAAGGCATATTTTCATGGTGATCCATTTCGGAGGTTGTTTGTTTGAGCTCCCTTAATCTTTCAACCACTTTTGCTAGTAGAGATGCTTTATCTGTCTTTAAATCAAAATAATATAAATTTAAAACCCTAATAAAGTTATAGAAACCCTAATTTAAAAAAGTTTAACTACTTTACCAAAAAATCATCACTTGAAGTGTTAAAGTAGGTTAGTTTTAATTGATTTAAATTCGATAATCAATCATCATTAAGAAATTAAGGTAGATAACAGGAGTATTTAAGAGTATGTTAGTTTGTCGTAAAAATGTAAAAATTAGGGTAAAAAGTGAATTTACTTTGGAATTGCAAGGAAGAATAGTTCGAAGCCGATTAAGATGAAAATTTATTCGCTCTCTTCGGCGTTTCTCGGCCTCTTTGTGATTAATCGAAGCTGAAGACGAAGAAAAGGATCGTGATGAGTCCGTCGTAAACGAGTCATTGAAAGTGTGTTGATCTAGTAACGGTGATGGATTGTTAGTAGTTGTGGGATAGGAAGAAAGAGCTTGGAGCAACATGTGTGGCGGAAAGTGGTTGTTTCCGGCGGTGGTGGTGGTGGTGTGGTGATGGAGAAGATGTGAATGCATGTTTAGTGGGGTGTAGTTTATGTGTTTTATGAATGAATGATGATGATATATGGAATGCTTTTTGACCGATGGTCGAGATGGTTTTTTCCTCGTGCTTCCCTCTCTTGTCGTTTGTTAATCATGTTTGGTTAATGTATTTAAATATTAATATGACATGGTTATCATATTTTAACTAAACTTCTTGGGGGTGTTTTTAGGCTTGGTCGTTTTGGCCATTCGTAATTGTGGGATAATGACCTCTAACATGGTGCGTCTCTTAATTATATGATTTTGTTTTTAGGCATTTTTAGCCTTTAGTATCAAAGAGTAAACAAGAGTTATTGAATAACTAATAAAAATTTAATGTGATAGTTAACTGGCACATTTTTCGCATTTTTAGAATTTTGTGAATACTTTTATATTAAGTTTACAAGGTTTTGTTGAGAATCAAAATCAAAGTTTTGTTGGAAAAGGGTTACATGCCGAGTTTTAAATTATTTAAAAATGGTAGAAATGGATCATGATATTCACACATTCATCCTTATTTCAACACCTCTAAAGCGTGCGCGCTTAAGCAAAAGCATGCGCGCTTCAGCCAAAGCGCGGAGTTTAGGGTTCTTTTCCAAACAAAAGCAGATGTGACCTTGATTTGACTTGATACGAGGTTTGATTCTGTACGAGGTTGTCAGTCGGGTCACGAGAATCCCTAAGCGCTGTGCTATGGCCAAAGCGCGGCGCTTAGGCCCCAATTTCTAGTGCTTTAAGAAGGCAGGCCATGCATTCGACATTTCATTTAAATTCCTTATTGCCAAAATGTTTCAAACAAACCCGTGTTTTGTTGTTTTAGTGGCGTATCTTCAAAATACGATGTAGTGGTTTAGCAACTACCTTTTCGGTGAATACTCTGACGAGTCCGTTGTTCCAGATTCTTACAGGGAACCGCTATTTCTGACTCGTACGAGAAACCGATCCCGTCCAACATGAGGGAGGAAAAGGTTGTCTCTAGCATTCGTTATCGTGACAATACGGTGCAGCTAGACTTGAATATCCCTGTGGAAGACTCGTACGCACAACACAGCTATTCGAATTACGGATACGGAGGTGAACCATATCCTTAGGCTGAATATCCGTACAGTTAGCCAAACTATCCCGACCACGGTTACGGTGGTGATCCGAGCTATGTACAACCAGACTATCCCGACCAAGGTTACGGTGGTGAGCAGAGCTTTGTACAGCAAGACTATCTGGACCAGGGAGAGGGTGGTGAGCAGAACTTTGTACAACAAGAGTATCCGGACCATGGAGACAGTGGTGAGCAGGAAGATCTGTTAGTCGATGAGGAAGGCTCTTACCCAATTATATTTTCGTTTCATACAAACCGGACATTTTCGTCACGTGATTAGTTGGTGGATCGGGTACAGAAGACGAGAAAGGACAATGGTTACGTTATTGTGACTAAAAGATCGAATAAAAAGGAAGTAATTTCAAGGTTTGGTTTCAATGCAGTCTTGGTGGGGAGTATAAGAGTGTAGCTACAGTGAGGAAAACAGGTAGCAAGAAAATATGTTTCCCTTTGAGTTGATAGGGTTTACGGAATCAAAAGGAAGTGCTTGGAGGATAGAGGTGACAAACCCAAGGCTCAACCACACTCCTATTGAAAACTTGGAGGCTCACGCGTATGCGAGAAGGCTTTCTGATGTGTGTGTGTGTGAGGTTATAAATTTTAGATACATTTTAGCTCTTTTTACTCGCGAATCAAGTTTTAAATTTATAAAACACGATATAATACTATCACTCTACACACGTTAGGGCAAATGCACCCATCGCGGACGTAGTATAGCGATGGCAAGATACCGCGGTCGTCCTAGGACACAAGAGCTTTTAGTACCGGCTTATCGTTAATGTCTAATCTGACCAAATTTTGATAAACGTTTTGAAAGTTATAGAAAGATAAACTAAAAAAAGTAAAAATAAAAACAAAAGTAATAACAAATAGACAAGAAGGAATCACTTGGTTACAACTCCTCTTTTATGTATCCTTTAATGATTTCGGCACTTTGGGCATTTTAAGAGATTATCTTTTAGTTATAGTAGTAGGCCCCCTTCTAGGCAGCGTTACCCTTAAGGCCTTAACCTATTGGTCTGAGTCAGCAGGGATACAGTCCCGCAAGGTCGGATTATTGAAAGATAATTAAGTAAGTTATTAATGCGAAAAGTAGTAGGCCCCCTTCTAGGCAGCGTTACCCTCAACCTATTGATCTGAGTCAGCAAGGATACAGTACCGCATGGTTGGTTTAAAGTTTTAATAGTAGTTTATAAATAAGGGATTCAAGCAGTTCTTACTTCTCCCGAGGTAGATTGTACCGCCCACTCGTGAAGTCTTACTATGCTTGAACTATGTTCTCACAGGATCTATACACTGAACGAGACATATAATTACCCAACCACCCTTCTAACCCCCTTCCAGGCAGTTAAAGTGCTTTACATAGACCGTAAAGACACGAATGAGTGAATCAACAAAACATGAAGAATTGTTAAATAAATTCGCCTTCAATATAAAAAACTAGTTATTAAAATCATTACTACATACCCAAATAAAAAGGAGCCAAATGTTGGAAATAAAAAAGTAATACATAAAAGATTTGTCTTCACCAAGTGGTTTAAGAGTTTAGCCAAGCATGGCCTTTGTTTGACAAGAACTCTTACGATCGATCTTGGATCCCGAGACTACTACACACTCTGAAAGATGGAAGATGGATGATGGTGGTGGGTGTTGGTGTTAGTGGTGGCAAGTGTGAGAGAAGTGGTTTGCCAAGGGATGGATTGGAATGAAACCAAGCACCCCTATTTATAGCTGAGAACAGAGCATCACCATGGCCCTGTGCCCTCCTAGCACGACCCCGTGTCCTTCAGTCTCTATCCTCTTCATTTACTGCGGTGTCAAGTCTTGTACTAACATGGCCCCGTGGATCAATGACACGACCCATGGCCATTGTACTTGTTGTACTATCTCCGATTATGTGAATCTTAGAGTTGACCACGCCCTGTGTTGCCTTAACACGGCCCCGTGTTGGTTTGTCTATTTTGTCTTTTGTTGTTTTCCTTTCTTCTGCAGTGAATCTTGACTAGGCACAACCCCGTGACATAGCTTCTGTTCTTGTTATTTTGTTGGTTTGGATGTGGATGGGGGCTTGGCGAGTCGTGTTAGTCCTCCTTCTTTGTATTTATGTTGGTTTCTGCTGTTAATTTGTTTCTTTTGTGCGTTTAAGCTCTTTTGACCCTGTAAATTAAAAAGGAACAAAGAAACATGCTTTTTCCAACATTAGTACCGAAAAAGCGTTGATTTTACGCCGTATTTGATATAATTTATATGTTGTATTTTATGCACATCACTTTCTTTAGAGGATAAAAAACTAATTGAGCAGCTGGCAGAGCAAGATATTCCATACCGTAGCATCTGGTGTACGTTGATGAAAAAGAACACAGATAAAAAGATTATTCCGAAAGATATACACAATGCTGTTCATAAGATCAATGCCGGAAAGAGAGTCGGAGAATCTCCAATGTAACAACTCGAGAACCTTCTTGTCAAAAAATATTTCACTTATTACATACTCGAAAATGAGACCACGAACGCAGTTGAAGATATTTTCTTTGTCCACAAACTTTCATTTACTATGTAGAGTGCATTCCCGCTTGTGCTAATTATTGACGCCACCTACATAACAAAGTTGTACAATCTTCCGTTTGTGCATGTCGTAGGTATAACGTCGACAAACCAGTCATTTTCGGTTGCTCATGTGTTATTTTTTTTTCAGAGAAGGTAGAAAACTACATATGGGTGTTGGGGAGGATCAAGTCTATGTTGGTGGACTGTATGGAGCCGTGTGTCAATATAACAGACAGGGACTTGGCGCTAATGAACGCGTGTGAACAAGTTTTCCCAAAAGCGCACAAGTATCTTTGTCGGTTCCATATTCATCAAAATATTAATAAGAACAGCAAGGAGAAATTTACTAAGGAGTGGAAATAATTTATTCGTTCATTTTCGACATTGTGTGAGTCTTCGACAGAGGAAATATACAAGTATAATTTGGCAAACATTGAAGCATAGCTGAAAGAAGTTGGTCGTGGATGTGAGTATTTCCTACAAACTAATTTAAATATTTTTTTTAAATACATACATACATACATACATACATACATACATGTAACAACCTGCGTTTTGAAGTCAAAGTCAAAGGAAGAAAAGATTGCTAAATGTCATCTGTCACTCCTTGCTTAATTATTGATTGTACTCTTTGACTTGTTAATCGACTACTTTAGTTTGTGTACTTTAGTTGTATTATGTGGAGTAAATGCTAATAATCGCAGTTAATCGCTAATCTACTTATCGCTATCTCATCGCAACCTGAATCGCATGTTCTGGATATTGTTTTACGTGTGTGTGCTATCTATGTGTTACTTGTGCATGTTTGTTATATGTGTGTGGTGATTAATCGAAAACGCAATCGCAAATCTTTCGCAATGCAATCTCATCGCGAACTGGAAATGTAAGGTTAATTATGTCGTTGTATGTTGGTTACGTTATTTGTGTAACTATTAATTTAATCTATCACATCGCTTAATCGACACTCGCTTAAACGCATCGCCACACTCAACGCACGAAACGAAACATCGAAATCCAACACACTCGAACCATCCGATCGAAGGACCATTCGATCGAATGGTTATCCATCCGGATGACCATCCGATCGGATGGCCATCCGATCGGATTGCCCTCCGATCGCACCTGTACACCGCCTCTCCTCTCCTCTCACCTATAAATAACACCTGTCACATCACTATTCATGTGATGTGACAACTCTCGTTCGACCAGCACGCTTTTGGCTACTTTTCTCTCGATTCCTCGCGATTCTTGTAAGTTTCTACCTCAAATCCTGTATTTCTATCATCCACAGACACTCTCTCATCATTTTCACCATCAAATCTTAACTTTTCACCATGAAATCGACTGATTTGGGCTGTTCTAGGATGATGTCATCATGGGTTCTCATGAACTTTAAAGTGTGACTTCATTCCACCAAGAACAACTCAGATCTAAGAGATTTCAACATGTTTAAACACTGATTTCGTCATAATCTAAACATTTTCCAACTGATTTCCACTTTTCTCCAAAACTCTTAACTTTCTACTCAAAACCGATAGAATCCGAGCTCATTCGGGCCATTTCCTCATGCTATAGTGAAGTGCCGGTTTGGGAATGAGTTTCTATCAAATGGGACAACCGATTCACGGGTTAAACATGAACAACCGTCAAGAACAGTTAATTGATCGGACGGGGTGATTCCCATCCGATCGGATAACTTGGACTTGGTGGAGCTTCCGTTGTTTAACACGTTGTCATACCATCTCGGTCAAACTGCAAACTTTTCAGAATTAACAAAATTTTACAAGTTTCAAACGATCAGGTCGCTGAACGGATTGCCGTCCGATCGGATAGCCATCCGATCGAACGACAATCCGATCGGATGACTTGTGGTCTCCAACACTAAAACATTTTTGCTAAACTTCAAAGAATTATCATTTTCTAACGAATAGTCATCCGATCGGATGACCATCCGATCGAATGACTATTCTACTAGGGGACTTGGATCTTTGAACTATCTCGCTTAAACGGATCGCCATCCGAGCGAACGGCCATCCGACCGGACGACTTGAAAGGTAAAGATACTTCTCTTTTATTAAAATGCTACAACGAAAACTTCAAAGTCACATCATACACAAAGACATCCATCCCAAACGGATCACCCTCTGACCGAATGGCCATCCGTCCGGAAGGTCATCCGATCGGATGACCCTTCGTCACTCAGTTCACGCGACACCTTTTTATGCACTGTTCATCGCTTATGCTATCGTTCTGTAATTTGGCTAACTTTCCATCGCTCCCTCAATCCAATCCAAGGTTGTGTTATTCATTTAACACAATCTGTGAGTATATTCGAACCCTTTTTGCTTTACGCACTTTTGGGTGTTACATACGTTACCTACTTCAAATCACAATCGACACACAACGCAACACTTTTATACGCTGACCGTTATTGCTTGTTATACATGTTATTCGACGAATGCTTGTATGTTATGTTTACACAGTGATTGTTGCCTGACACCTTAGCAATGATAGTACTATAGTTTGGACTCAGCACCTGTTGTGGACGGGGGTTGTTAAGGGTTTTACTTCACGTGTCACAGTGGTGATATCTGTTGCGTATTCTACAACTAGCAGTCATGTCTGTGCATATTTCATTGTCGATAACCTACTTGTAACAACCCGCACTTTCGTGCATTGTTACTACTCGCTAAACTCGTTACGCCTAGCACCAGAGATTCGAATCATAATGTACCTATATCGCATACATCGCTATTCGAAGGATAATCGCATATTTTTCGCAATACATTATCGCTACATCACATCGCAAACACTAACACTCACGATGACATGGAGTGAGGACCTATTCTACCCTCCTCGATGGCCGTGGTGTGTCGAAACGCAGACAACTAATGCTAACAATGACTCTCGGGTGAGTGCTATAGCTCCAGCCGTCGTGACGACGATGTCAATACGAGCAGGTAGTACCCCGTCAGTCATTGTGGCATAACGCATATACTAACGCTCACGATGACGTCGAGAGAGGACCCACTCTACCCTCTGCGATGGCCGTGACGCGTCATAACACAACGCACACTCGAAACGAACACTTAGGAATGTGAATACGTACATACGACCTTTTTGTTATTAATTATAATAAATACATACATATCTATACGGAACAGTGTAACAAAACTATCACAACGCTTAACGATCTAAACGGAACACCTAAACGCAGCTCGCCGAAGGACATCCGAACGGATCGGTCATCCGGACGGATGGGCCTGCCGAACGGTTAGGCCAGCCGAACGGCTAGGCCAGCCGATCGGATGGGCCAGCCGAACGGGCGGCCCCCACTCACCATCCTTTCCTCCTCCTTGCTTATAAATACCCCTCAGTCACATCAAGAACACTTGATGTGACTGCTACAGTTCGACCAGACGCTCCAACCCCTTCATCTCTCGATTTCTCGCGATTCTTGTAAGTTTTCAACCTAAAATTTGTACTTCTATGATCTACACTCGATTCTACACCTTTCTATCTTTTAAAACTCAACTTTCAACCGTGAAATCTACTGATTTGAGGTGTTCAAGGATGATGTCATCAATAGTTCATATGAACTTCAAAGTATGACCTCATTTTACCATGAACGACTCAGATCTGAGTAATTTCCACATGTTTTTATAACAATCTCACCTAAAAATCTATGAATATAATCAAAGTACTGTGCGATTTCGGGTTAAACATGGAAAACCGTCAAGGGCGGCCAGATCTGATGGAACGGGGTGGTTCCCGACCGATAGAACGGGCCGAACTCGATGGAATTCCAGTAGTTTAACACGACGACACATCATCTCAGTCAATTCACCGGTATCCTTTCCAGAAACAATTGAGTGTGATGTAATCAGAAAATTTGAACGAGTTGCCGTCCAATCGGACTGCTGTCCGATCGAACGGCAAACCAACTTCAAACCAGCCGATCAGACAACATGTTAGCCGATCGGACAACATGTCAACCGATCGGACAACATGTCAGCCGATCGGACAACATGTCAGCCGATCGGACAACATGTCAACCGATCGGATAACATGCCAACCGATCGGTCAACATGTTAACCGATCGGACAACATGTCAACCGACCGGTCGACACGTCCACCGATCGGACAACATGTCAACCGACCGGTCGACACGTCAACCAATCGGACAACATGTCAACCGATCGATCGACACATCAACTGATCGGACAACATGCCAACCGATCGGATAACATGCCAACCGACCAACCGAACCAGCTCATCCGACCGGATAGCCATCCGATCGGATTACCACTAGCCCTATTATTCAACTTTTCACCGCACCTCGCTTACGCTACCACTCCATGTTCATACTAAATCAGGCGCACTCTAAATTAATCCAACCAAGTTGAGTTCTTGCTGAATACGCACTGTGAGTATACTTGAACCCTTTTTGCTTTTGCACTTTTGGGTGTAACATACGTTGCTATCAAATCGAATTATATCAAATGCTTAAACTACTTATCACTTGCGAATGACTTACGTGCATAGTTATACGTGATGCTAGTTACATATGTGCTAGGACTTATACTCGCGACGTCCCACCATGACTAGTATAGTACTATTGCGCCCGACGGGGTCTAGTTTGCCATTGCGTATTCGAGCATCGAGGACTTAGCTGGTAGTATCGGTTTTGTGAGTATGTATGTCGTGTATCTCGTTTATGTATGTAGGAGATTCGCAGCACTTTTAAATCTATTATGCTATTACATATCAAACCTGTATACTCGCCAATACTTTTGTATTAACATTATTTTAACGTATGTTGCAGGTTAGATCGCAAGCTATCTCAATCAAGCTAGGAAGTCTAGAAACTTCACTAAAAATCTAGGTTGTCGGATTTGCATTGTTCGAGAGAATAAGAAATCTGTGACGACTTATGTGATTGTAATTGTTTGTTAGTATGGGATAATGAACGCATTAATTTTTGTCGCAAAATAGTTGTTATGGATTCTCCTGAGCAATCTGAGTCGCCTAGTGCCGTGCCCCGATGATTCCGCCATCGGTTGGGGTGTGACACTACTAGCTTCACTATGCTACATGTTACATGCTGGTTATGCGTAAACCGATTTCGTTATCTATATTACTATTAAACTTGTATGCTCACATTTACACTATGTGTATTGACCTCTATTTTAACGTATGTGACAGGTGTTTAAGATGCTAATATTGCTTGCTGTCATGGAATCAAGTCTAGGGGAGTCTAGAAACAAACAATTAATATTTTGAGTTGTCGGAACTATGATTTGTCTTTGAGTTAACTATGCCTGTAATAACTGCTTTATTTTGATAAGTTATGGTATGGGACATAATGTTAATTATCTGGTAAGTTAGTTGTTATGGATTTCTCCTGGAAAATCTGTTTCGCTCAATGCCTCACCCCGATGTTTCCGCCATCGATTGGGGTGTGACAGATTGGTATCAGAGCCATAACTATAGGGAATTAGGCAAGACTCGACCTAGTCCTGGTCGATGTCTTAGAAACGACTTAGTCTATAGTCTAAGTACCAACAGACCGCCTTGTGCGAACCCAGTAGGGGTTCCGCATGAGCCTATTTCTGTTATTCGATCGACTCGCAACCATACTACACTCTATCCGCCTTTCCTAAGGTTGGAATACTATCACTTAGCCTTTCCTAAGGCTAGCACCGCACACTATTTTCAAAAATGAACGAGTGATTAGATCGACACTAGGTGTGAAAACCGCAAACTCTCGATTAGAATCGCTTGTTCGGCGCACATTTTTACTACAAACATGAGAATTTGCGTTGAATCAGGAGTGAAATCGGTACTTCGATGCAATTCTCCCTCTCTAGCTCGTGATCCTATCAAACAAAGAGGAATGAAGTTGTTAAGTTAGGGGTGAAACCCGAATCTTGACAACGGTTCCGTTCTCTATTTTGGTTTTACAAAACTCTCACCAAAGTCTCGATGGATTCCAATGACTCGAGTTGCGTGAATAATCGAAAGGATGCTTGCCAATCACCGTATGTCGGTGATAGAGCACAGTCTATTAGGCCAAAACGTGTGCTCGAAGTCCTTGAGAATAGTCGAATCACTTTGGGTAGTCGACGCCTAGCAGCCAAGACGATCTATTTTCGATTTCAACCCACAATCGCTGATTTTTATGTGTTTTGATTCTGAGCCTGCAACCGCTGACACTTGTGATTTAACGCTTTTATGTGGAATTTTATGTGGTTTTACAAGCTTATGTGTTTCGATTTTTGGTGATTTATACGCTTTTCACTTTGATCAACACGTACAACTCGCACTGCACGTCTATCTCAAAACGTTAACAAATCGCATGCTATGTTCCTCGCTTACGCTATGCTACTCGCATCTAAAGTTTGCGAGCGCCAGAACTTGAATGATAGGTGAATACGTGCAATATATGTAGGCGAATACGTGCAAAATATAGTGTGGTTATGGTGTGATTATGTGCCTACGTGCTTACATACCTATGTGGATTATGTGTATACGTGATTTCGTGACTATGTGTTGTATGTTGAGGTGTTCCTGAGCTTTACTTAGTAGTAGTGCGTGTGAGGTGAGATTCGATTATATAGTGTTTGAGTCCTATGGCGACAATGTCGTCATTTGGATCGCAACCATGCTGACAAGCGAATCGCTTCCATCGTCGCTAAGCAGATGGCTAAAGTTATTCCGCAAATTGTTTGTGAGCTTAATGAGAATACCAGTAAGTCCTCTGAGGAATCAAGGACTGAATCTCCAAAGGGTACTTTCAGCTTTAAGTAGTTTAAGGCCTGTGGCCCAAAAGACTTCACGGGCGAAGACGGACTAGCGCTATGTTTCAATGGTTCGACTCAATCGAAGTCACGCTACGCCAGAGCGGATGTCCCGACCAACTACAAACTGTCAACGTAACTGGCGTCTTCCAGTCCAGAGCTCTGGATTGGTGGACAACCGAAAGGAACAGACGTGGGAACGACGCAGCCTATAGGCTCACTTGGGATGAGTTGAAAGAACTCATGATGAAGGAATTCCGCCCACCCCACGAGCTCCAAAAGTTGGAGAACGAGTTCTGGAACATCAAGCAGGATGGTGTCGATAAAGCTGGTCTAACTGCCCACTTCAAACAGCTGAGTATAATGTGTCCAAGCCAGGTGGCAACACCTGATATGACGATCAAGAAGTATATCCGTGCTTTACCGGATTGTGTTGCTGACTTCGTGCAAGCCGTGAAGACAAGAACCATCGAAGAGACCTACCTACTCGCTACCGAGATTAATGACAAGCGAGATCTCGCTGGGTACTTCAAGAACTCCCGAAGAGTCTTCATCAAGCAACCGCCGCTCCCACCGTTAAAACCGCCACTCCGCAAGCTTTCAAATCTTCCCGCCGTAAGCGTAAGAACAGCAACAGCAAGAACTGCGCTGTCACAGCTGCCGCTCCACTCTAAGCTGTCCCTGCTCAACTGCAACCTCAGAAATACCAAGTAGTGGCACCGGTGACCAATGCACCGCCGTCCAAGCGTGCATATACTGGTCCTCACCCACTTTACCCTACTTGCACCTATCATCATCCCGTGGGGATTGCATGCAGGTTTTGTGTTCACTGCAACATGTACGACCACTTTACTGCTAATTGCCGTACTGGTCCTCGCCAAGCTCAAGCCCCGGTTCAAGCTCCAGCACCACCAGCTCTCCTTCCTGCTCCCCAGGGCCCACAAACAGCTCCCGCACCCGCTTCCCACGCAAGAGCCTTGGTGTGTGCGCGTATATACAAATTTTTATCATGAATCTTACACACGATTTGGTTTTAAATTTATAAAAGTGATTTATACTTCAACATCAAAACACACACGAAAGGGCAAGTTTACCCCATCATATATGTAGTAAAGTATCGGTAAGAACCAAGTATCGATCCAAGGAAGTGGGTGGAGGAATAATACTAAACCTTTGTCATTAAATTACCGATAGGAAGATAAGTGAGTGATTTTCTAAAAACTAAAATAAGCATAAACAAATATAAATAAAAACATAGTAGACTCCAAATAAGAAAATAGATATATAGCCTTGCTTTATACACAACCCAAGCATGTGAACTAAGTCAGTTTTGCCACTTAAAACATTTGATCAATTCTTCATTTTCAAGACAATTAGTATCCCTTTCGGGAATCCTAACATGACAATCAATCGGAAAGCTAAATCGATAAACACACTTTAACCACCTAAAATTGTTCTTTAACGTGCAATTGATAAATGTCTATGATAATCCCCTAAAGATAAGTTAGCCATCCGTTAAGAGTTTTCTAACCTCACTTAATCAAGGAAAGTGACACCGATAAACACAATGTAACCACCGAGACAAGCATAAACTATATTAAATCACAACCGAGTTCATTTTACAAATCTTGCACATAAATTCACCAAGATAGCAATTTTGGCCTAAACTACTAACTAAGCTAACAATTCATGGCAAGAATTTATAACAACACCATTTAACACGTTAAGGTCCTTACGTGAAGGAAATCTTTCTTGATTACCAATAATTACTTCTTATTAAACCACTAACCATTTCTAGTATCATGGTGCACACATTTTTAACCAAGCTAAACTAGTTAACCAAGTTTAAAGTCTACTAATACATGATTAATTAAGCATCTTCTTTCAAATATCTCAACTAACCATATACTAATCATCCAAGATAATTAACTATAATCAAGAAATCAACATCAATAAACAAGGTTGCAAACTAATCATCAAAGATTAACATAGAAAATGCTTTAAAGTGTCATTAGAAACATAATTAACATACTAGAGGTTGTAATTAAGCAAGGGATTCTAGTGTTTTTGCCCAAAGGCTTACAATAATATATAATCATCAACCAAAATGCTTGAATTACAACAAAATCATGGAAAGATTCAAGAAATCAAACCATAAACAAGCACAAGATTGAGAATCCGGAAGATAACAGAGCTAAACGGCACAATGTGGCTTGAATCCGGGTGAAAGCTAGTGCCTCTGGAGCCTGAAAATCGACTGTGAAGCTCCCAAAAACTCCAGAATTCGGAACAGAATGTTGCTGTCTGTTTTTTCTAACATTTTCAGATCGCACGGTCGTGCCAATAAAGTGCACGACCGTTCACTTTTTGAATCACTGTTCACCATACTGCGTGACATCATCAGATCTTGACCGGTCTTCAAAGTCGCACGACCGTTCCATATGTGGCACGATCGTTCATCTCCGGGGTCAGGGTGGCACGTGCAGCTGCACTGGTGGTGCATCTCCAGGATGGTGCCTGTCATCGGATCCGCACGGTCGTTCGTTCAGTCGCAGGGTCATGCATTGCCGAGAAGGCTTGCACGTTGGATCGCATTGGCTGTGCATCACCGAGAAGAGCCTGGTTGCCGGATTCGCACGGTCGTGCCAATCATTGCACGACCGTGCCAAATGCCCAGATCAAAATGTTCACAGAATCTTCGCAGCTTTGTCGTTTTGCTCGGAAAGTCCTCATTTTCATCATCTTCTTGTTTGGCATGTTGTTTTAGGCCTGTAAACAAAAGTATACCTGATTAAGTATCCGATTCACGATTTTACGGCCGAAAACGCATAAAATGGGGATAAAATGGGGGACTAAAGTATCTGTAAATTGGTGAATATCAAACCTCCCCACACTTGAACCTTGCTTGTCCTCAAGCAAGCTAAAACTAAAATGCAATAAAAGCTAGAATCTAACAAGAACGAGAATTTACAAACTATCTACTAATACAACTACAAACATACGGTTAGCCGGTTTTTCAAAAGACAACATCAATTGATTCAAACCAAACAAGCATATGCAAATATGTGTATAGATAACCAAAATGCCGTGACTTCACTTTCGATTTTTTTAACATGCTAATCTTCACACACCTCACAATGTTCACACACACTCGGTTTTATTTGTGAAACATACATAAAATGTGTATGTGCAAACACTCAATGCCTTGTCAATGAAACGTGTAATATCATAAGCTTGTCGCAAGATCTTATCTCCACCAACTAACATGCGAAAAAATGTAAATCAAGAGGTCTTTACGGGTTGTAACGTTAGGCTTGGGTGAAGGGTATGGAAAGGGAATTTTAAAGTGACAAATTGGTTAAAACTCAGTAGTTGCGTTTAACAAGCGCAAAACAATAAAACTATACATACTTACGCCTTAAAAAGGCGACTTTTGTGATATCGAGCTCATCAACGAGATTTCATCATTTTAGCATTCAAAATTGCTCGAATTTTGTCGACTTCACCCTATTTTAGGGTGTTTTATTTTCTGTTTTTTTAAGTATAATCTAATGGATTTGTACAATGAACAAATAACTACAAGAAGCACTAGTTAAACGATGATTTTAACCGAGTTTTAACACAAAAGGTTTAAAAATAAAAAGGCTAAATGTGGCTAAGTGGGTGATTTTGTTGGGTAAACAAAGGGAAACACGGGAAAGGCTCAACATGGTTAATTCTAAGAGGTAATGTAAGGTTTAGGGGAAACACAACACAAAGAACAAGGCTAACAACAAAGGGGTTTTCTAGGTGCCTCTATCACTTCTACACAATTTCACATGTTTATGGTCTTAACAAGCATGCTAGTGACAAGTTCTAAACTACACGTGACATCCGGCTCACTCCTACTCCGAAATGAACAAATATATAACAAGTTTAAGGCTCAAATATGCTCACATAATCGGAAGGAATGGGTAAAAGTGTGAAAATTCTCATGCAAGTCTTTCTTTGTTTGTCAAGCTTTCTAGTTATATTTTTCAAAATTGGCTTGTTGGGTTTTTTTTATCATATTCGAAGCTTTCTAAAACATAACCAACCGGTTTATTTACTAAAAATATATACAATTTACTGATATTTTTGATTGATTTTTCTGATTTTTTTTAGGACAAACAAAGTCAACATGTTAAATCCCCTCCCCACACTTGAACTTTGCATTGTCCCCAATGCGAAACCCAAAATATAGAGAAAAAGGAGAATAACACTCCCCTGAAGATGATTTAGATGAAACGAGACTTCAAAGCTGATCCTGTGATGTGCTCCGGTCCAAGACTTGCTTCAAAAACCTGTAAGAATGTCACAAAGCAAAGCAAAACAAAACAGAAGGCAACAATAGTCTAAACTCAAACAAACCATAATTTACATACATAAAAGGAGTACTAAATATCCAAACATAAATAAGGCAAACAAACAAAAGTGTCTAAAAAATAAAGTACATAGCCGCGGGTGTTTGAAAGGAAGATCAAAATGAACACCCAAGAAATAAACTACTAAAATATAATAACCACCAACTCACAAATCTCACTACTCCTCGTCATCCGCATCTCCTCCCGTGCCGGATGGGCCTGCCCCTCCATAACCGCCTGGCTTCCTGAATGGGAACTGTGGGGGCTTCGTAAAGTAGTTAGGGAATGCATTGTGAAGACCCCCAAAAAGGTATGAAAACCCGGCCTGCACCTCCTGGCGCATGAAGTCTTGGTTCACCCTAATCGCCTCCTGGTTCTCCCGCAGCTGCTCCTGACTAGCATGCAGCTGCTCTAACCTGGTCCGTTGCTGCTCGTGACTGACCTGCATCTGCTGGAACTGGCCATAGAACTCCGGATACGAAGGGATGCCTGGGGGCCAGTGCTGATACTTCGGTGAATGGTGCTGCTGTGGTAAGTATGGTGGTGTGTGTGGTGGCTCCTGATGCTGCTCCTCGTCTTCCATATCCACATCCTCATCCTCTCCTGGGAGTGGAGGCAACGGGTCCCAGACCTGGTTGTCCAATCCCTTCAACCTATCCCCATGATCTGTCTCTGCAATAAGCCCCATCGCTTTCAAGGAGCGGATGTCAACATACATACCCTCGGTCACCAAAGTAAGACCCTGAACCACCTCATCAGTCATTATACCCATGTTATAAGCGATTTCGGTCACATACTGACCACCATGTATTTGACTGCTGTTGGTTCTACCCGAACTATGCATAAAGTACTCCGCCATCCCCGCGGCGAGGTTGATGTGTACCCCCTCCACTAGCGCATAAAGAAATATAAGATCCGGTGTTGGACAGTTTCCCAAACTGTCCATGCACCCAGCTATGGTATGGCTGAAGATGTGATGCATGACTCTATGCAAAGGGTCTCGTAACCTTGAAGCCTTTGACATCCGAGGATCATATGGGTCTCCAACTGCAATTCGCGCCCAAAACTCGCCCCGCTCTTGTTCACTGGGGAAGGTGAACTGATCTGTGAAGAACTCGGAATCCATATCCTCATTGGTGTAGATTCCTAGTCTTCGAACCAACCTTCCCACTGTCTAACTATGCCAACGACCGCCTAATCTGAAATTTATCCTATTCTTGAAGCAGAAGTTTGGAACTTTACTCGCTTTTGGCTTTTCGTACGAGTAGGTAGCGAAGAATTCTAGCGTAAGCTCTCGATAGATCGGGAGGTCGATGTTGACCAATCGCGCAAGAGGAATTGTTAACATGTTTTCAAGCCAGTCGCGTTGATTTAATTCAGTCATAACATCCCAGTCCAACCTTCTAGGAATGCCAAACTGGCCCGCCTTTGCCACAATGCGTTAAGTTTCGGAATGCAAAAACTTTCTCGCGCGTCGTCTTCGTTGAATTGGAGGAACGGATGATCCATCTGTATGAGGAATATCGTTAGAACAATAGGAGCAGGAAAAATTTCAAACAAAAACAGCCGAACACACAGTTATGAAGGTTCTGCCTCGCTGATCTGGCATATGGAACGGGAGTGCGACCAGCCGCACGGTCGTGCGTACCTGAGACCAGAGTCTGTGATCGAAAGTTTCCGGAACCGCACGGACGTGGCACCAAATGCACCCCCGTGCGTAACCGAGATCACACCAAAACCTCATGAACACCAGCACTGAACGGCCGTTATAACTGTGGAACGACCATGCGAATCCGTTTTCTGCAGAATCCGAACCCCTAACTCTAAACAGCCCGATTTTTCTGAAAATAATCAATTTTTTGGCAAACAGGGGTTGGAAATCCGACCAGATGCTCACAAAACGCAACAATCTTACAAGGGTTAGGGTTTCAATTGTGTTTATGAAGAGAACCCTAAAAAGCCTTGAAGAAATTGAACAAATCTACCCTAGAACAAGGATGAAACTGAAAATCGAAGAGAAAAAACATACCGTGCGAAAGAATATGAGAAACCGTGCAAAAAAAAATGGTGCGATTTTGGGGAAAACTCGGTCTGGAACGGCTGGTGCAGTAGGGTTTTCAGGAATGAGAATGGGGGCTGCAGATAAGGGTTTTTATACTGCACAAATAACCAAATTGCCCCTGGCCTCTCGCACGGGCGTGCGACCTGTCGCACGGTCGTGCGTATCCGACAACGTTTAACCCTTGCACGCTGATCTCGGTAATGCACCGGAGTGAAACTCGAGGTGCCGGACAGCCCGCATTCGCACGGTCGTGCGGTCTGTGGCACGGCCGTGCCACATCTGCGGATCAGTTTTTCTGCAGAATTCATTTTCAGCACCTGTTTTGACCGTTTTTCGCCATTTTTACCATCCGCAAACTGTTCTAACATTATTCCCACATAGACCCTACGCTCGGCACGTTTAAAAACTGTACAAACTTACGAAATCTACAAATCACATCTAAATTACGTAAAAACGACAAAAACATAAAAAAGACGATTTTACCCCTAAAGCGCCTAAGACGCTCTTGCTACATTTTTAATCCTCGAGTCAGTAGTGTAGACTCTCCTCCCCACACTTATGATGTGTGCGGGACGTGGAGCTCGATAACCTCCACCACCGACTCGATCGGCCCGGCAACGTAAAGCTTCAAACGATGACCATTTACCTTGAAAATAACGTCGTCCGCGTTCTCTATTGCAACAGTCCCATATGGAAATACCTCTTTTACCGTGTATGGTCATGTCCAACGTGAATGTAATTTTCCTGGAAATAAACGCAACCTCGAGTTGCAGAGAAGAACAAGATCGCCCGCTTGGAATTGTTTAAGGTCCTTCAAGCGTTTGTCATGCAATCTCTTAGTGCGCTCTTTGTATAACACGGAGCTCTCATAAGCGTTTTGTCGTAGCTCCTCCAATTCATGAATCTGAAGAAACCGGGCTTCACCTCCGGTTTTTAAGTCTAGATTTGCGGTTTTTAGAGCCCACATCGCTTTGTGCTCCAACTCCACAGGTAAATGGCACGCTTTTCCGTAAACAAGCCTAAAGGGAGTAGTCCCAATAGGGGTCTTGTAAGCCGTACGGAAAGCCCACAACGCCTCGTCTAGTTTGTCCAACACATCCTTGCGGTTTGCATCTACTGACCGCTCAAGGATTCACTTCAGCCCCCGGTTTGTGACCTCCACCTGCCCACTCGTTTGTGGATGATAGGGCGTGGATAAACGGTGATGCACACCATAGTGGGACAAAGCTTTCTCAAGCTATGTATTGCAGAAGTGAGTCCCTCTATCACTGATAAGCGCCTTCGGTGCACCAAACCGGGCAAACAAACTTTTCAAAAATCTCATGACCACCCTGGCATCATTGGTGGGTAAGGCTTGTGCCTCCGCCCGCTTTGATACATAATCAACCGTGACAAGGATGTATTTGTTTCTTCGTGAGGGGGGAAATGGTCCCATGAAGTCTATCCCCCAAATGTCGAAGACTTCACAAACTTGAATCCAGTTCTGAGGCATTTCATCACGTGCCGATATATTTGCTACCCTCTGGCAGGCATCGCACGCTCTGACCCAACTCTGCGCATCACGAAATATAGTCGGCCAATAAAACCCGAAATCAAGCACCTTCTTGGCGGAGAAATTGGCTCTGTGGTGGCCTCCTGTAGGTCCCTCGTGGCAGTGACGCAGAATGTCGGTCGCCTCCTTTCCTGAAACGCACCTCCTTATCACCTGATCAGCACCAACCCTAAATAAGAAACGATCGTCCCAAATGTAGTGCTTGACATCCGAAAAGAATTCTCTCTTTTGTTGGTGAGTCAACCCTTTAATCAGAATTCCGCAAGCAAGATAGTTCGCAAAGTCGGCGAACCAGGGTGACTCATCGCATACCTCGACGCCCATCAACGACTCGTGTGGGAAATTGTCAATGATTGAATCCCAACGCGTGTCCTTGATGTCTCCATGCTCCAACCGAGATAGATGGTCAACCGCTACATTCAACGCACCCTTTTTATCTTGAATTTCGATATCAAACTCTTGCAGCAATAAGATCCATCTGATGAGACGCGGTTTGGCATCCTGTTCGCTGAAAAGATATCTGATGGCTGCGTGATCAGTATACACAATTGTTTTTGAAAGCACCAAATACGATCTAAATTTTTCAAATGCGAAAACAACCGCCAAGAGCTCTTTTTCTGTCGTTGTATAGTTCTACTGAGCGTCATGAAGAGTCTTGCTCGCATAATAGATCGAGTGAAAGTGCTTTTCTTTCTTCTGTCCCAAAACGACCCCTATAGCGAAATCGCTCGTGTCGCACATAATTTCGAATGGCAGACTCCAGTCAGGCACGACTAAAATAGGGGCCTCAATCAACTTTTGCTTGAGAAGGTCAAAAGCCCTCAAGCAGTCATCTCCAAAGATAAACGAAGTGTCTTTCTCCAACAGATGGGTCATGGGCCTAGCGATTTTTGAAAAATCCTTAATGAATCGCCTATAGAACCCCGCATGACCAGGAAAGCTCCGTATCACTCTCACAGAGGTGGGAGGCGGAAGTCGAGAAATAATGTCAACTTTAGCAGGATCGACCTCCATACCAGCACGAGAAATCTTATGTCCCAGAACTATGCCCTCTTTCACCATGAAGTGGCACTTTTCCCAGTTTAGGACCAGATTCGTTTCTTCGCACCTCTTCAACATCTTCTTTAAATTTTCCAAACAATGATCGAAGGAATCTCCAAATACCGAAAAGTCATCCATGAAAACCTCCATAGAATCCTCGATCATATCATGAAAAATTGCAACCAAGCATCTCTGGAAGGTCGCTGGTGCATTACACAACCCAAAAGGCATACGCCGGTAGGCGAATGTGCCGAAGGGGCAGGTAAAGGTAGTCTTCTTCTGATCCTCAGGAGCAATAGGAATTTGGAAGTACCCAGAGAACCCGTCCAAGAAACAGTAATACAACTTCCCCGACAGGCGCTCCAACATCTGGTCGATGAATGGAAGCGGGAAGTGATTCTTACGAGTAGCATTTTTGAGTTTGCGGTAGTCGATGCAAACTCGCCACCCAGTGATGGTACGGGTAGGAATTAGCTCATTCCTATTATTTGAGACTACAGTAATACCTCCTTTCTTGGGTACTACCTGCACCTGACTCACCCACACAGAGTTAGATATAGGATAAATCAACCTGGCATCCAACAACTTAATCACTTCTTTCTTCACCACGTCTTGCATGTTTGGATTCAACCGCCTCTGATACTGTGCATAGGGTTTGTACCCGTCTTCCATCAGAATCTTGTGAGTACAAAAAGAAGGATTGATGCCCTTGATATCCATAATCTTCCACGCGATGGCTCTCTAATGAAGTCTAAGAACCTCGAGAAGCTGTTTCTTCTCATCTTTTTCCAATAATGCCGATATGATGACCAGCAAGCGACACTCCTCGTCCAGAAATGCATACTCGAGATATGGCGGGAGTTCTTGCAACTCCAAAGACGGCGAATCTTCAATCGAAGGTTTTCATTTCTCATCTTCTACATGGCCAATTTCTAGAAACTGCTCCGGACTCTGGGAACCATCGTCACCAATCTGATTGACTGGCTGCTCGAAATCGTGGCCCTCCTGCGTAATGCCAATCAGGTCCCCACACGACAGACGTGTGTCCGAATCAATCTCTTCAATAGTGCCTTGAAAATGAGAGCACACACATGCGTCGACAATGTCGACATAATAAAGCATGTCATCGTGACTTTGCAGATGTTGCATTGATCTTTTAATATCAAATGTCACGTGCTCGTCATTTACTCGGAGCGTGATTGGGCCAGCTGCCACATCAACAATCGTCCTTGCTGTATTGAGGAACGGGCGTCCAAGTATCAAAGGCACTTTTGAATCTTCGTCCATGTCAAGAATAACAAAATCCACGGGGAAAACAAATTTATCGATTTTAACAAGCATGTTTTCAACAAATCCACGCGGATATTTGATTGAACGATCTGCAAGCCGAATGCTCATTCTAGTGGGTGACGGCTCACCCAGATCCAGTTTAGTAAAAACCTTATAGGGCATAAGGTTGATACTTGCTCCCAAATCAGCCAATGCATGGCTAACAGACATGTTTCAATCAAACAAGGGAGCGTGAAACTGCCCGGATCTCCCATTTTCGTGGGCAGACGGTTTTGCAGAATGGCAAAACAACTTTCATTCATCACCACACATGATATATCCTCGAGCTTCTGCTTATTCGAGAGGATATCCTTTAAGAATTTTGCATATTTTGGCATCTGGGCCAAGGCTTCAACAAACGGTATATTTATGTGAAGTTGTTTAAACAATTCAAGGAACTTACCGTATTGTTCTTCGTTTTTCTGTTTCTTCAGCCTGCCCGGATAAGGTACTGGGGGAGTGTACTCTTTAACTGGCTCCTGGACTTGCGCCGTACTTGCTGGGCCTCGCCTGGCATACACCTCGTCCTAAGCATCAGTTTGGACCGCTTCATCGATCGTGGTGAGTCCGATATGTTGGGTACGGAAGTCTTGCCACTCCTGGTCATAACAGCATTCACATGCCCACGCGGATTTGGCTCTGTATTGCCCGGAAGACCACCTGGGGGTCTTTCAGACATCATCTTCGCCAGCTGACCAACCAAGTTCTCGATATTCTGAATCGAGGCTTTGTGACTCCTCATTTCTCCCTTATGGGATAGAAAACGATCCTCGCTTTGTTGGTATCATTTTTCAGCCAACTGATTTGCACTCGAGGAGTTAGTAAGAAGCTGAGCCATCATATCCTCAAGCTTGGAACTAGATTGAGGGGCCTGCAGCTGGGAACTACTCCCAGTGCCCTGATTCTGATATGAGTATGGGCGTTGCTGGTACGATTTGTTGTATGGCTGGAATTGCTGACCCTGAGCCTGCTGTGGCGCTGGAGCGTGCTGGGCAAATCCTAGTGGGTTTTGATTTCCCACATTCGCTCGCCACCCAAAATTTGGGCGATTTCTCCATCCCGGGTTGTAGGTATTGCTGTAAGGGCTATTCTGCGGCGTCACCAGATTACTCACGAAATCCATTTCTTCGTGGCCCTCATACACGACTCCTTGAAAGCATGCGCCAAGCTCGTGTGACACTCCACACTGGTCACACCCTGAACCAGCTTGCGCAGCTATCTGGGACTTATCAAATTTCGCTGAAAGAGCCAAGATTTGTGCAGTAATGGCCGTGTAGTCGTCCACAGCGTGAACTCCTGGGCGAGGCGATGATGATGATGTTGTTGTCCGGCCTCTATCTCCTTCTCGACGCAAGCTAGACTTCAACGCAACTTTTTCTATGATATTATAAGCTTCATTCGGCGTCTTCGTTCCTAGATCGCCTCCTGCATTCACGTCTAATCTCTCTTGCGTGTTGTAACTAAGCCCTTGATAGAACGTCAAGACCAGCTGTCTCTTGGAGAAGCCATGATGTGGTACATCAATTAACAAATCTTTAAATCGCTCCCAGGCCGAGTGCAACGACTCTCCCTCATCTTGACGAAAGGTCACAATCCGGTTTCTTAACTTGGTTGTTTTCTCAGGTGGGAAATATTTTTGCATAAACAGCTCCGCCAACACATTCCAGGTCCTGATGGACCCAGCTTGTAACACCCCATGTTTTTGAGAAGTCAAAGTCAAAGCCAAGGTCAAAGTCAACGACCGTTTTCGCGCAGCCGATTAATGACAGATTTCTTTTATTTTAGCTATTATGTGGAGTAAGTGTCTATAGCTACAATAATCGACGTATGATTTTCGCTATTCAATCGACTTTTGACTGTGAACTATAGGAAGTAACAATGCGATAAAGTTAACTAAACGATAATCAAGATATGCTAATAAAATTGACATCGAATCGCGACTCGAATTACGCATTTTAGTTATTGTTATAGGTGTGTGTGTGCCTTATGTGTTACTTGTGCATGTTCATTTATGTTATATGTGGTAATCAATCGAAACTCGAAATGCAATCGAACTCAATCGACATCTAATTCGAATCACAATCGAACTTTGATAATTAGTGGAGAAAGGATAGTGCAAGATATGAGTGGTTGGGATTAAAAGTAATTTGACTAGGAAACCCTATCGTATCGAACCGCTCGCAACCGAAATCGAAATATAAAAAATCGTCGCACCGAACACTCGAAACGTGCAGCTGATCGATCAGGCTACCAGCCGATCGGACTGCTGTCCGATCGGACAGGCTGTCCGATCGAGCTGCCTGGCCGATCGGCCAGCACTTTCCTCTTTTGGCATCCTATAAATACCCCTGTCATTGTCATCTTTTCCACTTTTGGAAACCTCTGTTCGACCAGCACGCTCAGCTCATCTTTTTCTCAGATTCCTCTCGATTCCGGTAAGATTTCGTCCTAAATCTTGTACTTTCTTGATCTACACGCACTCCTACACCTTTCTATCTTTCAAATCTTAACTTTTAACCATGAAATCATCAAGATTCAAGTGTTCTAGGATGATGTCATCATGGGTTCTTGAAGAACTTCATGTTTTGGCCTCAATCCACCAAGAATAACTTGGATCTAGCCGATTTCCACATAAACAAACAAAGATATTTCATAGATCTAAACACATACATGGTGAAAAGGATTGAAAGACGGATTTTCCAACTTTCTTTCAACTCTTTTTCACTCAATGCCTTCAAACCGATAGAAACGGAGCCTGTGCCGGTTTACAAATCACGCTGGTGGTTTCATGGCTCAAGATCCGGATTCTATCCACGAGGTTAACCGATTTTGGGATAAATACTAAACCCCGTTCCGAACAGCTCACCGGCCGGATTTGGGTGATTCCTGTCTGACCAGGGGAACCAAGTAAGGACGAGGGATCCGTGGTTCGACTCGTTGTCAAAATACGTCAATAAAATGACAAACAAACAGAACAACCAAGTGTTAGACGAATAGGCTGATCAGGTCAGGGTGCTGACCGATCGGACTGCTGTCCGAACGGACAGCCAGCCGATCGGACAGTCAGCCGATCGATTGGCCAGCCGATCGGTTAACACATGGTCCCACACTTAATCAATTTATTTTGAAGACTAGTATTGAACGAACTGTTGTTCGATCGGACTATTGTCTGATCGGATTACTCTTCGGATCATGGGATACTATACTTCAACACTTGATCGATTTTTCAACATGTTTAATGCACTAGGAGTGCCACCCGATCGAACAACCGTTCGATCAGGTGACACCCTGCTGAGAACTCGTCATGGTTGTTTATGCATGTTGTCCGATCGAACAGCATTAGTGTTCGATCGATCAGCTAACCGACCCACTGCACCATAGTTTGCATTCCATTTAAAGTTGTTGACTATTGTTGACTTGCCAACCGATCGGTCAGCTGGCCGATCGAACACCTATCCGATCGAACACCTGTCTGATCCAAAGCAAATCACTACAATTCATCAAAATACCTAACCGATCGGGTTGCCGGCCGATCGAACAGCCGTCCGATCGACTGACCTGAAGGGTAAAGGTACATAAATGTTTTCAAATGTTACAACAAAAACTTCAAAAGTCAAGCCATCATACACAAACGCATCTTTCTCAAAGGAAGAAACAATCCACTCGAACAGCCATCCGATCGGCCTACCGACCGACCGGACAGTGGACCGAATGGACTGTCAACCGAACATTCATCCGCCCGATCGAACTACCGTCCGATCGACCAGCTGTCCGACTCTCCAACACTTGTTTTCCGTTTTTTGGCGTTGCTTATCGTTATGCTACTAATCCATTCAGGCTAACTTTACTCGCTAAGCGCTCCCTTCAATCCATCAACCGCTGTGAGTATACTCGATCCCTTTTTGCTTTATGCACTTTTGGGTGTTACATATGTTACAACTATTCAAATCACATCAAACACACTACTCAATACTATTTGAACGCTAACCGTTAATGCATGTTATACGTGGCTTATGAATGCTTGTTTGTTATGTTTACACATGGAATGCTGTCTACCTGCCTTAGCAACGATAGTACTATAGTTTGGACTCAGCACCCGTTCGCGGGGGTTGTTAAGGACAATTACTTGCATGGTTACGGTGGTGATCATGTATTGCGAACTGCATTTGGCAGTCAACCCGCAGTCATTGGTATCGATGGATCTATGTCGATAACTAACGTGCTTCATTTCACTATGTGTATGTGCTGGTTACGCGTAAACGAATTCGAACTTTATATGCTATTATCAAACTTGTATGCTCACCTTTACATTATATGTATTGACTTTATTTTAACATATGTGACAGGTGCTTAGGATGCACACTTGGTAGGAATTTGAGGCTAGAATAAAGCTTTATAGCCCATCAAATAGTTGTCTGTAGTAGTTAAATTATGGGTCTCTAGAAGCAGATAAACAATTGCTCTATTTAAATCTGAGTTGTTGGAACAGAATGAATTGCCTAGATTTTATCTGTAATAATTTGTTTACTGTTTGAGACATGGTATGTGACATGTTATTTTAAATTGAATAGTAATGATAATTGTTGTGGAAACTTCTGGACAATTTGTTTCGCTCAGTGCCACGCCCCGATGATTCCGCCATCGGTTGGGGTGTGACACAGCTAGAAGTGACATAAGCCAAGCTCTAGCTTTGTCACGCAATGAGAATGGAAACAACCTCAACCGAACATCATCCTCAGAAACACCCCTAATCCTAAACGTCGAACAAACTGCGAGAAAAGCAGCGATATGTCTACCGGGATCCTCATGCTCACGCCCGTCAAACTTCACCGAATTCTGCACCATATTAATAATACTAGATTTAATTTCAAAAGTAGGTGCATCTATAGTCAGCTGCAAGATACTCGGCTCCAGGCCTGCTCCCCCGGGATGATTCGAGTCATTCAAAGGTCGCTCGTCGTCCGCCAAGATTCTATTTCCTGCTGTTCCTGAGCCCTCGGCTTCAGCGTGTACCACCTGCTCCGGCTCACCAGGTTAATTATGTCGTTGTATGTTGGTTATGTTATTTGTGTAACTATTAATTTAATCTATCGCATTGCTTAATCGACACTCGCTTAAACACATCGCAACGCTCAACGCAAAAAACGAAACATTGAAATCCAACACACACAAACCATCCGATCGAAGGACCATTCGATCGAATGGTCATCCGTCCGGATGACCGTCCGATCGGATGGCCATCTGATCGGATGGCCCTCCGATCGCACCTGTATACCGTCTCTCCTCTCCTCTCCTCTCACCTATAAATAACACCTGTCACATCACTGTTCATGTGATGTGACAGCTCTCGTTCGACCAGCACGCTTTTGGCTACTTTTCTCTCGATTCCTCGTGATTCTTGTAAGTTTCTACCTCAAATCCCGTACTTCTATCATCTACACACACACACTCTCATCATTTTCACCATCAAATCTTAACTTTTCACCATGGAATCGACAGATTTGGGCTGTTCTAGGATGATGTCATCATGGGTTCTCATGAACTTCAAAGTGTGACTTCATTCCACCAAGAATATCTGAGAGGAGAGGAAAGAAAGGACCCACTCTCAAACCCCCTTGTGGTTCTCATGAACTTCAAAGTTTGTCTGCTTCCCTCCAACAGAAAAGGACCCACTCTCAAACCCCCTTGTGGTTGAAGCAACTGTGGGTACACTAAATACAATAAGAGCATACATAGACACTGGTGCGGCCACTGAAATTATGTTTGAGAAGTTCTTCAACCGTTTGAGCAATGAGGAACGTTCGAAGCTTCAACCCTCCAGAAACTCCATAAAAGGTATTGCCGACATACCCCTCAAGCCTTTAGGGCAACTAACCCTTGATGTCCGTTTCAGCGAAGGCAAGTTGGAGAGAGTCCAACCTCTCACTTTTGTGGTTATCAATATACCTTCAAACTATGATGCCATTATAGGAAGGCCGGGGCAGTGTGCATTCTACATGGTTGTTTCTGTTGGTCATGGCACAGTTAAGTTTCCTACCGAGAGAGGGGTTGCAACTCTTCAACCTACTCAAGAGGCTTACATGGTTGAAGGGGAAGGTTCAAAAAATGAAGACAACAAGCAAGGGCTTATCATAAACCCCAAGTATCCTGAGCAAATGATAAGGGTTAATCCAAGCCTCTCACAAGAAACTCTCTCAAATCTTGAAAAGCTGCTAGTACACTATAGTGATGTCTTTGCTTAGTGTCTGGAAGACATGACGGGTATCCCTCGAAGAAATGCTGAACACGAGCTGAAAATACCACCCGATGTCAAGCCTGTTGTCCAAAAGAAGCGAAGCTTAGCACCCGAAAGAAGCTTGGCTGCATGCCAAGAGGTTGAAAAGCTTGTCTCAGCAGGAATTCTCCGAGAAGTCACGTATCAATCCTGGGTTGCAAACCCAGTCATGGTCCGAAAGCCCGATAATTCTTGGAGAATGTGCATCGACTTTAAGGACTTAAACAAGGCTTGACCTAAAGATTATTATCTGCTGCCAGAAATCGATCTTAAGGTTGATTCCCTCACTGGTTACCCTTTCAAGTGTTTTCTTGATGCTTACAAGGGTTATCATCAAATTCTCATGAAAAAAGAAGACGAAGAGAAAACCGCCTTTCACACGGACAAAGGAATCTTTTGCTACCAAAAGATGCCTTTTGGCCTCAAAAACGCGGGTGCAACCTACCAACGCCTAGTTGACAAGGCTTTTGCTAGTCAAATTGGTAAAAACATGGAAGCATACGTCGATGATCTGGTAATAAAAAGTAAAACATAATACCAAATGCTGGATGACATCCAAGAAACCTTCAAGAACCTAAGGAAGGTCAACATGAAACTCAACCTCAAGAAATGTTCGTTTGGGTTTGAAGAACGTAAGTTTCTGGGGCACATTGTGGGAAAACAAAGTATAAAGGCCATTCCAAACAAGGTGAAAGCTGTTCTTGAAACCAAGCCACCACGAAGCAAAAAGGAGGTAGAAAGTTTAAACGGGAGCTTGCAGCCCTGAAGCGTTTTACCTCAAAATTGGCTGAAAGATCTTTACCTTTCTTCAAAACGCTCAAGGGGTGCTCTGACAAGAAGGACTTCAGGTGGACTGATGAGGCTGAGTAAGCCTTCAACCAGATGAAGCGACACCTAGCTTCGCTCCTGTGACAACTGGCACTTTTCCGTACATTCTGTACACTAATTAAACAGTAATCTGTGTTTTAAGAACTGTGCATGGTATAGTCTACAAGACAAATGAAATTTTGATTACTGATATACACATACAATGGCATTTCATGTTGCAAGACTTTTATCATTACAACATGCAACACGATATAGTTCTATTAATGCACATAACAGAATTGGCACCACTATCAGACAAACTAAAAGCACTGACGGGAGTTCAGTACTTAGACAGACATGATATTAAAACACTGAATGAGCACCAGAACCAAGTGATACACTAGGATAGTGTGTAGGAAAGTAGGGATTACAAAACTGCCTTCCTAGTGATGACATAGGTGCCGGAAAGTGCCAGGAACACACTAAAAATGCAGAATTCTGCAGAAAATAACCAAAATTCAGCTATTTTCAACATTTAAACTCCAAAATATAAAGCAGAATTATGATTTAATGATCCAAAATACTTTCCTAAGTGTCGAAAATCGAAACTGTCATAAAAGACAACATAAAGCACACTAAACGGCGATATTTAGCACTTTAACAAACCGGTAACCAACCGAACAACCGGACACTACCCGAAACACCAAAATTTTACTAGAAGCATTGTTTTATTATTTCTGAGCTAGTTATGATCCCCGAACACCCTAACACACTATATAACATATTATATGCATAACACTAAAACACTACTCTTGAAATCTAACTAAAAATCTTAACATTACATTAAACACCAACCAAGACCCCCCCCCCCCTCATGTTCACGGCAACAAAGGTGGCCCACCATCAAGATTTAACTGATCTTGCTAGATATCATTTGATCTCACTAGATTTGTTGGAAGATCTTGCCTTGTACTTGAGAAACATGTTATCCATTGGTTAATACTTGAACATGGTTATAAGGAGATCAAGACATTACCATCTTTCACACACTTCACCACACAACACTTTCTCCCTCTCCTCCTCTCCTTATGGCCGTGAGCCACCCCCACACAACCATCATTTCCATCTCATTCTCATACATTCCAAGGTGTACACAAGGTGTTAGAAGCTAAGTAAAGAAGTGTGGAGCTTGTGGATATTCAAGGACCTCCTTCATTTGCTTTTATCCAACACAATTATCATCTTCAACCTCTTGTGTTCATCCCTATACATAGAGCTAGTAGTAAGGCCCTTATGATCTCTTGTTACTTCATATTTTGATGGTTAAAAGATGATGAACATTGTTAATCTTGAAGAACACTAAAGAACATAATCACGAAACTTTAACATAAGCTTATTAACATATGAATACATGTTGATTTGTGTTGATTTGCTTCTTGATGTTTGATTATTTGTGTTAGTGATGTTAGACATCATAAGAAACCTACTAGATTGTGATTAAACACATGATCTAGTAAGTTAAGGTGGTTATCTTGTGAAAGACCAAGATCATCATGCTTTATGTTTTCATGAACTTGAAGTATGAGGATGATTTTGTGAATACTGAAGCCTATAACATGATTATTAGACATAAACTTGGATTATTTCAAAAATAGTTTTCGAAAGAAACTAAGTTAAATAACAAGATTTACATAGACTTGGTTTTTACATAAACAAACACTATTTTTGGTGGAAAAACAAGTGTATAAACACTTATGAAACAAGAAGATGTCATAAAGAAATGTTTTTGTAAAACAAGTTTACAAGTTGTAAACACCTAAATCTTCCAAGAATGAGATTTTTAAAGAAGTAAACACACTTTAAAGGGTAACTAAACCTACTAAACACACTACCAAGTTACTAAAAGTTTTTATGAAAGTTCAAGTTCATGATTATTATGTAAATAGCATTGTTTTGGCACTCGGTAAGTGTAGATCGATTGTTGATTGTTTGTGATGATTTTTTAAAAGAAAATGATATGCTTTGATAGTATGGACACCTCCATTTTTAGGGAAAACTATGGCAAAATTTTCTAAAAATATGAACACTTAGGAAAATATTTTCAACCCAATATTTACAAGTGTATTTTGATCATGAGTTTTCAACAAAAACCTTGCCATAGATTTTATTACAAAAATACAAGTATTGGAGGTTGGTTTTATAAATAAAAATGGATAAATATGTATTTAGAATATATATTTACATTAAAGGCACATTGTGTGTGATCATTTGTATACTTTGTGTATTAGTTGTATTATTTTAGGATTTAAAGTAATATAACTTAACATATACCAAGAAATTACAATCCCAAAATGATACCAAAAATTGTAAGGAATAAATATATAAGTTACACACATAATGTGGTGGAACCGAACGATAGAATGTAACTTACAAATATTCCGGAAAATACAATTATGAGCATGTTTTTGGTAAATATTATTTTGGATACGAAAGAAATGAAAATATGATTTTTATTATTACTACAAAGTATATCACATTTTCGACAAGGAGAAAATATATTATTTTGGGGAAGTAAAAATATATTTTCCGAGAGTATTTAGAAGATATATGATTTTTGGGGAAAATGTATATTTTTTTGGAATACATTATTTTTGGGATAAAAATACGTTTACATGTAATTTCTAAATTTAGACTTGAAAATACATTAATTTGGATATTTATTCCGGAATAATCAATTAAAAATTCAGTGTAAGTATACTTAACAAATACAAGAATACGAAGATACATGTATGAGATACCCCCATCCTTGGGAAGGAAATACTTGAGAAGTATTATTACAAGAATACTGATTAAACAATTATTCCAAAATTAAATATAATTTAAAGTTAAAATAATCATTATTTTAACAAGAAGTTATAACGTGGGATAATATTAAAACAGACGTAACTCAAAAACGTAAATACTAAGGCAAGGCACGGCCCGTTCATCTAATAGACCCTAGTACATTGTAGGGAGTCGTGTTTGTTGAAGAGATTTGAGTTACAAGTACCGAAGACGCAAAACAGTGAGTTAATGTCCCCCTTTTCTCTTAACTGTTTTCGATTTTATAACTCTCGGGGGTGGAATACATGTTACGAATGTTTAAACAGTATGATTTGACTATGAACTGACCTATTAGATCATGTGAGCATAGAGTAAATTTGAAATTTCATTAACTTTTAATTAGGGACGAAGGTTAGATCTAACGGGTATGGCCGAACCCCACTCATGGTACTTGTGACCACTTGAGTGCTTCGGTGTCCTAGTCGAGGTGAATCGACATAGTCGAGGTGAATCGACATAGTCAAGGTGAATCGACATAGTCGAAGGAGAATTCGACATAGTCGAGGGAAATCGACAAGGGTATAAGCATACTCATTTCGAGTGCTCCCTATGTCCTCACATGCTTTAATGTCCTTGCAAAAACACTTATTTATGTTCATAAATACTTTTCATATCTATTTCCAAAAGGAATCTCTCAAAGGTTTACAAGATTGTCAGTACTCACACAAACGCGTGAACTCGCTCAACTTTTGTTGATGTTTTCCAAAATTACATGTATTTCAGGTAACAAGTTGGATCTTGAGCGCGGGTGTTGTTTTTAGAAGTAAATTCCAAGCTTAGATGTCATTCACTTTTGTTGAATTGTATCGTAGTCGAAGGTTGTGTTGTTTGAAACTGGAATAACTGGTATTTGTAATACTTTTACTTAATGAATGGATGAACATCGTTTTGATCATGTAGTTGTTTATTATGATTGAATGCAATGATATTAAACCAGTCACACATCATACGCTTCCGCAAAAGTCAGGGTGTGACAGTTTGGTATCAGAGCTTCGATTGTAGTGAACTAGGATTCCTTCACGAGTTTAGACTAGAATCACTAGGACTCTCTCACAAAAACATTTTTACAAAAAGGTTTTTCATTGCATTCACGTAAGCGTCAAGATCCATGAGTCAAACATTTTTCAAAGAAAGGACAAGGCAAGGACATTAGTAGGGAGGAGAATGCCCCAAACTAAGGTGCCAACTAAGGCATAGTCTACTTGAGTTAGACTTGCCAAAGACAAAATGACCCCCCCCCCAAAGGATAAACAAGA
This sequence comes from Helianthus tuberosus, assembly GCA_030545235.1. Lineage (NCBI taxonomy): Eukaryota > Viridiplantae > Streptophyta > Magnoliopsida > Asterales > Asteraceae > Helianthus > Helianthus tuberosus. Next base: position 132,337,253 of record CM060353.1, on the reverse strand, counting down.
GTTATATGTGATATGATGCATTTATTTTCCTGCTTATGCTAAGTAACATACTTGTTTATTGATATTGTTAGTGCATACGTCTGTCGACTTCGTCTTGTATTGAGTCTTGTTTTAGAATAGATAGATCAGGGCACGTAAATCGAGAAAACATGTTAAAAGGTTGATTTCGCACGAAATAGGCAACAACTATTTCGCACGAAATCACTATTTCGTGTGAAACTGATTTCGCTTGAGCTGTTCCGTGCAAAATCACCTTGCCTATAAATAGTTGCCTTGTCTTCATCATTTGGTACGAAATAACTTTCCGGTTTCAGAGCCGAAGTGCTGTCGAAGTGTCTACTCGCTGTAAAACGTTGTTATATTAATCAAAAGACAGTTTAAAGTGATTTGCAAGCTGAATCAACTTGATACGTCTGTTTCCGCCTTTCGTATTGAGCAAAAACTCTTCTGAACGACTCATTTGGTCGTAAAAACGATCCTACAATTGGTATCAGAGCTCAGGAGGAAGAGTTCTTACCGATTCAGCTCAAAATTCTGTTTTCTACACCTTCTTTTTCAAAATTAACAAGATTTTACGGATGAAATGACTTGAATTTCACACATTATATGCGAAACAATGGTTTAACAAAGCCTTGAAAGTTTCAGACCTAAAATCGGACTAAAACCTGGTTAATTGGACAAAAATCTGATCGACATGATGACATCAGCAGTATTTCGCACGAAATAGCATTCTTATTTCGTTTGAAAATTCTGGTATTTCGTACGAAACCAGTTATTTCGCACGAAATCACTTCATTTCGCACCAAATTGGTATTTCGTTTGACTATTTCGCATTAAATCACCTATTTCGTACGAAAGTATCCTATTTCGTGTGAACTCATTTCGTTTGAAGTTGTTTTGCAGGTTATTTCGTTTGTAAAGGTCATTTTGTACCAAAGTGTATTTCGTTTGAAAGGATTGATTTCATTTGAAAGTGTCTGATTTTGTGAAACTTGTTACCGAATCATGGAAGAGGAATTTTATAACGCATTTGCTACTGCCCCGAGTACTCATGTGACTATTACTCAGAGTATGAACATGGAAAATGAGACTAGAACTTTGCAAAAACCCCCGAAGCAAATGGGAATTGAGGAATATTATGGTTGGAAAGACCGATTTGAAAACTGGGTTCAAGCAATTCATTTGAGATCTTGGGAGTGTATTGAGAAAAAGTATGTTAAACCTCGTACAGATATGGGAGTTATCAAAACTATTTCTAAATTTTCGGACAAAGAAAGAGATATGTATAAAGCAGAAAAGATGATGATCAGTTTACTCCAGCAAGCTATTAAAGAAGACATCTTCATATTACTTCAACATGATAATACTTCACATTCAATTTGGGAAGCACTTCGAATTAAGTTTGAAGGAAGTGAGAAGATGATCAAGAGTAAAAAATCATTGTTGAAAAAAGAATTTGATTTATTCATAAGTTTGCCGGGAGAAGATACAAAGAAATTGAATGAAAGATATTGTCATTTAGTAAGGTCAATGTCTTTGTTAAATATCAACAAAGATTGTGAGGAATGGGTTGACAAATTAGCTGAGGCTTTACCTCAGAAAGAATGGGGTACATTTTTGATGATATTAAAGAATACTGGAGAATATGATGGCTTGACAATTTCTCAGTTTATTGAAAAGATTGAAGGACAAGATCTTGAGCAACAAAAGATTGCTAGAATGAACAATCCAAGTGCACAACAAGATGTTAAGATGTACTTCAAAGGGAGTGTTCAGAATGTCGAAGCAAGTCCAAAAATCCAAACTGCTTTTAGTGCAGAAAACTCATCTGGATCAGTCAATCAAAGTCCAAACAGCAGCAGTGGATTTTCCTCATTCCAAATGTTAATCCAAAGGAATCAACCTCAAGTCATCAGTTTCAAAGCTCAAACAGCAGTAATGATCATGTTTTACTTTGCAACATTGCGTTGCATCTTCAGGAAGGTCAAAATTTCTCTGAAGATGTTGCTAAAAGCCACATGTCACTACTTGCTACAGTGTTAGAATCATATGAAGGATTGGTTGCAGGAAGGATCGGAAATCCTATGTTGACGAAAGAGGATTACGATCAGATAGATGCAGAAGAAATGGAACTTATGGATATTAAATGGTGCTTAGCTAGTGTTTTGAGGAGAGCTGAAAAATTTAAGATGATTACAGGGAGAGATGATTTTAGAGATGCTAATGTTTCTACTTTGGGTTTTGATAAATCTAAAGTTACTTGTTTTCGATGCAGGGAGAAAGGACATTTCAAGAGGGAATGTAAAAATCGAGAAGCAAGTGGAGCACAGAATCCTTTTGGAAATAATGTTTATTATCGAAAAGCCATATATCAACAAGTTGCTCATCAACCTTATCAACAAAAAGAACCACAAACTGCACATGCTAAAATGATTGCAGAAGAAAATAAGAAAGCTTATTTTGGCATAATTGATCAAGAGGATGAAAAAGTGGCAGAAGGCTTTAGCTGGGACAAATATATTCCACCTGATTCAAAAACAATTGCATTAATTGCACAAATAGTTCAAGAACCAGATTTGATAAAGGAATGGATGAAAGCATTTGCTGATGATGAGAAGAGCTAAGATAGAGAGTTTGTTTCTTCAGAAGAAAGTTCAGAAAAGACAACAGTCTTTGATCAATCATCATCTGATAGCAGTGATGATGAAGAAGAAAAACAAATAAATCTTGGAAAAACTCACTTATCTCCTGAAAGTTTTCAATTTTATTTTGCAGATCGTTTGGAAAAGCTAAAAGAGAAACGAGCAGCAAAGGAACAGAAAAAGATGAAGAGTAAAGGTGTTGCTCTGGAAAAGATGTCTGAACAAAGAGAAGAAGTTAAAGTTGCTGAGAAAGTGGTTGAAGCTGAAAAGGTGTTTGAAGTTGAGAAGATAGTCGAAGTTGAAAAGATTATCGAAGTTGAAAAGATTGTTGAAGTAATCAAACCTTGTCTAAAGTGTTTGGAGTCATGTAAGCAGTGTGAAGAAAAAGAGGAGAAGCTTAGTGAACTTGATAAGATGAAAGAAAAATTGTTGTTTGATGTTAAATACGTGAAAGAGTCGTATGATGTATTGAACAGAACAGTGAATAGTATGCAAATGATGAATTCAGAAAGGGAAGATGCGTTAACAATGATGAATGTTGTGATGATGACAAAGCAGAAGACAATTAATCACTATATTGAAGAGTGTGCAAAGTTGAAGCAAGAGTTGGAGAAAGAAAAGATAGAGAATGAAAGAATCAGACGATTACTGCAAAGTTATTCTAGTTCTGATTATTTGATTGATAGAATTTATCCAATTGTTGCAGGTTTTGAAGCATTTCAAGACAAGAAGCCTGAAGAGAAGGATACTGGTAAGAAACAAAGTGCAAATTATAACAAGTGTCCGCCTCCGATTTGGGAAGGTTATTCTCCCAGAAAACCAAATGAGGAGCAAATCAAAAAGGCTGTCAATATAAAGTTAAAGTCCGAAACAACTGATGAGTTACCAAAAAACATTGACGTTACATTCACATCGTCTGACACTGATCATGAGTCTGAGTTAATAAAGAAAGTGGTCGATCAGGTGTTGGATAAAGATGAGGAGTCAGACTCAAAGTCCGAATAAAAAAGTTTGAGTTCATCAGTTGATAGTCCAAAGTCGTCGGTTATAAGAGTTTACAATAAAGAATTCCTGTTATCAAAATCTAATTTGAATGATGAACCAATCAAAGTGGCATATACTTTGAATGATTCAGACAAATTATATTCTGATGAGGAATTTTCAATAAGAGGCGTTAAAACTGAAATGATTAACAAGGTTTTTAAACTAACAGAAATCAATATTTCTGAAATAAAGGATGTTAATATTTCTGAAAACCCCAACCTTACACCTCAAGAGTTCAACAACGTTTAAACAAGAAAAAGGGTTACAGTTCTGGTTCTGGTTTTGAAAAGAAACCAAACCATAACGGTAATTTCAAAAAGAAAGGACTTGGTTTTATTCCACCAAAAAATCATAAAAATGAGAAAAAGTATAAAACAAAACTGTATTCATTTCAGGAGCAAGTTCAGAGGAAGAAGAAAAGAGCTCATTCTGGAAGCAGTCAAACAAAGAGTTCTTTGCAGAAAAACAAAAGTTTGAGAAGAATGGAATTTATCAGAGAAAAGAGACAAGAACCTGTTATAGATGTCAAGAAGTTGGTCACATAGCCTGGAACTGTCCAATGGCTACCAGTACAAAACAGGAAGTTGTTTCTAAACTCAAAGAAAAAATTGTTGATAAAACCGAACCACCAACTGAAAAGTTCAAAGTTTTTAAAAAATCAACATTTGAGGTTGGTGAATGTTCGAAAAGATTTTACAAGAGAATAGTGAATCTTGACAACCAAAAGTGGGTTGTTAAGAAATCTGATGTGAAATCTGGCGATGAATCTGATTCCACAAAGTCAGAGGAAGTTGAGGTAAGAGATGAAAATTCAGTTCCTCCAATGGATGATGTCAATTTTCCACCATTGAGAGCTAAAAATTTTAAACAAAAAGTTGGAAAGGTTGAGATTTCGAATCAATTCTATTCTGAGAAGAAAGAATTTGATGTCGAAAATGTTTTTAATGGAAATGTGAAAAAGATTTTTGCGAAAATGGTCGAGGGAAAGGTCAAAGGGGTAAAAGAGTTTTATGAAACAAAGAAAGCAACTTATAACCCTAGTGAAGTTGAAGAAGTCACATCCAAGTTTGGTCAGGCTTGGATGTCTGTATTTCATATGTGAAAAATATGACTTACCGGAGCTTCCAGGATGGTAAGAGTGGAGCAGGAATCGACATATTTCTTGAGAAATTCACGAAAGTGATATTTCGATCTACAAGTTGTAGTTTTCTTCAAATTGTCATTTTTCAATTTGCAAAACGTTTTGGTTGATAAGTGAACCTTCATGTGGTTGAAGAGGGTTTTTACCTACAAGTGGTTAATCAAGGTCATTAAGTTAAACTTGATTTCACTTTCATACAAGTGGTTGAGAAACAATGTGATGAATTGACCCCTTAACCTACAAATGGTAAAATCAACAAAACTAATTTTTCGAAAAAACCATTTGATTAAAACAAACTTAAGTGTTTTGAAATCATAATGGGAAAATAGTTTGTTGTCATGGGGAGTTCTGATTGTTTATGCCAAGTGGATGGCTATTTGAAGCACTTCACAACAGTTGTCACTTTATTTGTACAGTTTGTTTTCAAATTTATGTTAAATGCTTTTGCATTTTAGGGGGAGTAAGAAATTTTAGAAAATCCAAAAACATTTGAAAATTTGAAAAGCCAAAAAACATGATCCTCTTAAAATGTTTAAAGCTTAACAGTGTTAGTGATTTGTCTTATAAACTGATATGATCCTCTTACACAAACTCACAAAAATATTGTTTGTAAATATTTCTTTAATGCATTTTCTTTCATATTCTAAAATCCAAAAAGATTTTTAGTGTGTTTTAGCATAAAATTTTGAAAAATACAAAAATATTTTTGACAACTGATGTTGGAGAGCTGATTTTCAAAATTCTGAGTGCTAAAAATGACGACAAAAGGTTTGGGAGAGTGTGTTTGAGATGGAAAATTGTTTGAAAAGAAAAATGTTATTTTTACAAGTGGTTCATCAGAGATTAACATTGTAAAATCATTTATTGATTGATTAATATCTGCAAGTGGTATATAAATTTGTAAAATTTAAATTTGTGAAATTTACTTTGAGGTAGAGGATGTGCAGGTTAGCTAGATTTTGAATTCTGAGCAGAAAGAGAGCCAGGTTTCGATTCTAGAATCTGTGAAAGCCAGACTACGATCCCAAGCATAACGTAAGGGGGAGTCTGCTAGCAAAGGGGAGTCTGTAGAAAGTAGAGCCAGATTTAGATCCTGAAGATCGTGCAAATTGCAGATGCTGATGAATTTAAGGAATCAAGAGATCTGATCAAGAGAATTAGAGTGAGATAAGAGCCAGGTGGAGATTCTGGAGATGAAAAGAAGACAGAGATTGAGGATGTTTTACATTGTTAGATACTTTGGAAGAGTTTGAGAAGACTGATATAGATTGAAGATTGAAGACTCGACACTGAAGACTTCGTCAACATTCGAGGGGGAGTCTGTTAGTGCATACGTCTGTCGACTTCGTCTTGTATCGAGTCTTGTTTTAGAATAGATAGATCAGCGCATGTAAATCGAGAAAACATGTTAAAAGGTTGATTTCGCACGAAATAGGCAACAGCTATTTCGCACGAAATCACATGACTATTTCGCACGAAATCACTATTTCGTGTGAAACTGATTTCGCTTGAGCTGTTCCGTGCGAAATCACCTTGCCTATAAATAGTTGCCTTGTCTTCGTCATTTGGTACGAAATAACTTTCCGGTTTCAGAGCCGAAGTGCTGCCGAAGTGTCTACTCGCTGTAAAACGTTGTTATATTAATCAAAAGACAGTTTAAAGTGATTTGCAAGTTGAATCAACTTGATACGTCTGTTTCCGCCTTTCGTATTGAGCAAAAACTCTTCTAAACGACTCATTTGGTCGTAAAAATGATCCTACAGATATATACATACGAATAAGCGTACGGAATAATTGTGACATGAATAAGAAACCTTCGACTCCGAATCCTATTATTGTTCTTAACCTGCACGATGAAGCTATCAGCCTCGCGTTCATGACTGGAGTGATTACCAAACAAGATTCTGAGCTTGTTTCTGTAGGAGATGGCTGCTCTTCCCTCTCGATTGTGAAGGTGCCTGACTACGGTAGTGACGGCGAGGCAGAGGCGGCAACCTTGGACAACTTCTTTATCAGCGGGACGAGGTCCCTGTGGCTTTTGTGAAGCGAGGTTGATGACACACTTGACCAGACAAGGAAGATGAAGTATTCATCTCAAAGGTGCCCCTCCAACTACTAGGAATTCTCCTTATTCCTATTTCGTTTAATCATCGTGCCTATTCACGCGTAACGATAACGAATGTTAGCGCGTGGACCACCGAAATGTTCCTTTCCATGTCAGAGGTATAAGGACAGTAGTGTCCCCTCCTTGGTTGATCATCTGCTTGGACGAGGGAAAATTGGGGTAACTGTGCAAGACAATTTATTATTACGGGGGTCCACGTAATAACGACTTGTAGTACATGGAAATCCTGGTGGACTATGCGGGTCAGGCTAATGATCACCATCCCTCCAAAAATAATCTATAGGTGTTCGCACCTTCATCTGGTAGAACAACACCTAGGCCATTGCTTTAGCACTTTACAAAGTAGGAAACCTGCCTTTGCCTACTTCGTGTCTGACACTTTTACCCGTATACGAGGCATTTGGGAACCGATATCTAAGCTTATCGAGATGGTTAACACGCGGGAAAGATTCAGTGACGTTACACTCTCTATCACCCTTACATGAACAACCCCCATCCCTGGGAAAGTATACCCCTCAGTGAAGCTAAAAACCTAAGAAAACCAATGTAGCAGGAAAATAACTGCTACTTTCATATTATGAAACTTGTGTGACTAAGGAGATGTAACCTTGAGTTCATTTTGTTACAAGCAATAAGTCAAGTTGCCAAGCTTAAATGAAAGCTCAGTAATTGTCTCCTCACTCATACATTGTTGATTATATATGCATGTGATATTGGGTGATCACCTGTTTGCTTATGGTACTATGTACCTCATAGAAAATTATGGAAGGTTGTCTAACCTACCCCATACCTTTTGATAGGAGAGAATGCCGCCCAGACGTGACACAGACACCAGTACGTTACCAAGGACAGAATTCGAGCTTCAAGAACGCATCTCACAGGCAATTGCACGATATGAAGCCCTCCGCTCTGAACACAGCGGTGGCACTTCCGGAAATAACCCTCCAACTGGCTGCACCTATAAACAGTTCCTGGACTGCAAGCCATTGAATTTTGATGGCACAGGAGGTTTCATTATGTTTGTTCGTTGGGAAGAAAAGACTGACTCCGTTCTAAGAATGAGTAACTGTTCGCCCCAGCGGAGTGTTACCTTTCTCTCAGAGTTGTTTTTAGATGGCGCACTCTCCTGGTGGAACCTTCAGGTTCAGACCCTTGGTGAAGATGCCGCTTATGCACTAAGCTGGGACGAGCTCAAGGAAATGATGGAGAAGAAATATTGTTCTAGGGCTGAAATCCAAAAGCTTGAGGTGGAGTTCTGGAATTTGAAAATGGATGGGCCGAAGATTTCTAAGTACGTCCAGCGATTTCACGACTTGTCTAGGGTCGTTCCCTACTTAGTCAAGCCGGAATTCAAGAGGATTGAGCAATTCATTTGGGGGCTTGCACCTCAAATTAGGAGCTTGGTTACTACCTCAAAGCCTCCAACCATCGCAGAGGCTATCGATTTAAGTGTCACACTTACTGAAGAAGCTCTACGTACGGGAAAATTTTCGGAATCTGAGACAAACAAGAAAGAGACTCATGTGGAGTCTTTGGGCAATAAGAAAAGGAAGTCTTCGAACCTAAAGATAGGCACCCAAGTCAGCTATGGAAGCTCTAAAGCAAACAAAAGAAGGGAAGTGAACCCGCCCCATGGCAGGAAAGCTTATGAAGCCGCTAAAGAGGCCGGTGGTAAGGTTTATTTGGGAAATAAGCCGAGATGCGAGGAATGAAATTTTTACCATGAAGGTCGATGTCTAAGGTCCAAGTGTGGAAAGTGTGGAAAGGAAGGGCACAGCAAGGATGCATGTTGGGCGAAGGATCCAGACGGAAGAGATAATGGTAGAATACTAGGTTGCTACAGATGTGGTGGAGCAGGGTACTTTAGGAAAAATTGCCCCAGGAAGAACCAAGCAAGGAAGGGTCTTCACGATCGGAGCTCGTGTAGCACGCCAGGATCCAGATGCGGTTACGGGTACGTTCCCTATTAACCAACCTTATGCATCTATTTTTGATTAATACTGGCACCAACTTTAACCTTGTATGCTTAAAACTTAAGAAACTGCTTGGCCTAGTTTCAAGTAGAATAGATATCCCGTATTCTTTAGAATTGGCATATAGAAGGTTAGTTTAAGCAGAGGAGGCGATAAGGATTATATTTTGGGAACTCAGAAGGTCGAAACCTTCCATTACCATTGACTTGGGAAGTCATGTTGTGGTAGTCAGCATGGATTGGATATTTAAGTATAGAGCTGAAGTTGTTCGGAAAAATCAGTCGCATCCCTCTTGCGAATGATGAAACACCTATAGTATACAACCTTCTTACAATAGGTGCAAGGGTACTAGGCCCCCCTAAGTCAGTGGAGCTGCGACATCTCACAGTGGTCGTAGAGACACGGAAGCACCTCCAAATAGACTGCATGGCTTTCCCTGCTCATGTTGTCAATAAAGATACCAAGAAGCCTTTCCTGAAGACTTGCCAGGAATACCCCCCAGCAACAAGAGGAGTTTAGGATGAACCTAGTGCTAGGAGCGACACCAGTGCCGAATGAAGCCTTACTGACTAGTTTAGTCCGAGATACAGGAGCCTCCGATGCAACTGCAGGGTCTGCTAGACAGAGGAAATCTGTCAAGCCGAGTTTCTCACCCTGGGAAACCCCAGTGTTATCCGTTAGGAAATAGGACACCAGTTTTTACACGGGTACATAGCCTAATCTGAGAGGAACTCAGAGGGAATAATGAGGGAGAAAAGTATGACGCACGGGTTACAGGGAGATAAACAACTAACCAACAAGAATTGGTACCCCTTACCGAGAACCGATGACTTGTCAACCAGCAACAAGGTCCCAGCTACTACTCCAAGATGGAATTAAGGACATGGTGTCCTCAGTTAAGGACACGAGAAGAAAGTCGACAGTTTCCACTTTACATCAACTTTAGAGAATCGGATATGAAGGATCGGTATCCTTTGCCAAGGATTGATGACATGACGAACCAATCGTAAGGTTCTAGTTACTACTCGATGATTGACTTGAGGTCAGGATGTCCTCAACTGCGATACAAGAGGAAAATATCCCTAAAGCAACCTTTAGGACTTGCTTCGAGCAATACAAGTTCCTTGCCGTGCCATTTGGCTTAGCACATGCACCGACGGTATTCATGGACCTCATGAATCAGGTGTGTAAGCCATACCTCGATAAAGTCACGATTATATTATTTGATTACGTACTTACATGCTCAACGACCAAGGAAGGTCTTGAGCAACATCTGCAATTTATCTTGTGACTCTTAGAGGAAGGACAGTTGTGTGTTAGGATGTCTAAGTGCGAACCTGGGATTCGCGAGGTAAGATTGTTAGGATACGTGATGGTTAAGAATGAGGATTATGTCAACCCTGCAATCAAGAGCTAAGGAGTTATAGTTGCGGTTTTTTTAATGCTTCTCGACAAAGTATCGATTGCGCGTTGATGCAACAAGACCACTTCATCGCATACGCGTCACGTTGATTAAAGGAATCATGGGATGAGACCCTGAACTAGGTACAGTAATTGCGCGCTGAAGTTTTGACACCAGTACTTGCATGGGAAAACGCTGCACGATCTTTACTGAACACTAGGGTTGCAGCACACCGTCGATCATAAGGACTTAAACATGAGATAACGAGATTGAGTGAGCTACTGAATGAATGTGACTGTGAGATTAAGTATCCCCTGAACAAGGCAAGCATTGTAGCAGACGCCTTGAGCCGCAAGGAAAGCGCAAAGCCTCTAAGGGTGCGAGCCTTAGAAATAACCATACGGACAAATCTCGTCACTCGAAGTCATAAAGCTAAGCATGAGATGCTCAAACCAGAGAACTTTCAAGCTGAAGCGTTATATGGAATATAAGTGCAGTATTGCCTAAGGAAGACAGAACCATACACTTCCTGAAACAACTTTAGGTTCCGTCTCACGACAATTTTCAAACGTTTACTTTGGGGCAAAACTCATAGGTCCAAGTACTCGATCCATCGTGGATCCGGCAAGAGGTACCAAGACTCGAAGGATTAGTATGAATGGCCCAAGACGGAAGCTGATATAGCCACTTATGTGGGTAAAAGTCTTACTTATGCCAAAATTAAGACAGAATACAAGGAACCATCAGGGTTGTGGCAACGGCCTGAGTTCCTCATGTGGTAGAGGGAACGAATCTTAATGGATTTCGTTACAAGCTACCAGGGACCCATAGGGTCACGATATGATTTAGGTGATTATTGATCGACACACCAAGAGTGCACATTTCCTGCCAAACAGTGAGGAAGGCAGCGCAAGGGAAATTAACAGAGATTCAGGCCAAAAAGATTGTGGCACGTCATGGAGTGCCTGATTCTATTATGTCCGACCGAGATGGTCATTTTGTGCTAAAGATATGGCAGACAATTCATAGGCGTTTAGGTCACGATTGGACCTTAGTACTACATTTCACCCTCAGGCGGACGGCTAGAGCAAATGAACGATACAGACTGTATGGACATGTTACGTGCTTGAAGTGATAAACTTTGATGAAAGGATGAATTACTCACTAGCCCTAAGTGGAGTTTTCCTACAATAATATTTATCACACCGCTGTTTGAGCCGCTTCGTGTGAAGCCTTATAAGAATGTAAGTATCGGTCCCCCTTCGTTATGAGTGGAGACCGGAGATAAACAACTTACTGGCCAAATTGGTTCAGGAAAACTATAGACAAGATCGTTCAGATATGCAATCAGATCAAAACAGCACGCGGTGTACAGAAAGGCTACGCCAACGAGCAGCAGGAACCGTTGAAATTTGAGAAAAGAAGTATGGTGATAATGAGAGACTCGCCTTGGGAAGGCATGGTATGATTTGGAGAGCATGGGAGGTTGGACCCATGATATATTAGACCTTTCAAGATCCTTGAAAGGATCGGGACCATGGCTCACAAGCTAAAATTACCTGAGAAATTCAGCAGTGATCACGACACGTTTCACGTGTCTCGCTTTTAGAGGAGTCTGAGAGACTGGGTGTTTTAGTCTGAGAGGCTAGGTGTTTCAGTCCGAGAGACTGGGTGTTTCAGCCTGAGAGACTGGTGTTTCAGTCTGAGAGGCTAGGTGTTTCAGTCTGAGAGACTGGGTGGTTCAGTCTTAGAGACTAGGTGTTTCAGTCTGAGAGACTGGGTGTTTCAATCTAAGAAACAAGATTCATGTCAACGACAAACTCCAAATTATTAATGAACCCGTTAAGGTGGCGGACTGGGAGTCCACAAAACACGGAGAAGACATAATTGCTTTGTTTGAGTTCGTTGGAATTCATATTGTTAGGGGTCATTTTCTTAACATACGTATCTTGACCAATATCCTGCCTTTGTTTGTTTATTTGTGACCAGGATGCTGGAAGAGGATATTGCTAACATCTTGGGCGATATCCTGAGGCTTATTGAATTAACCACGTGCAGGTTAAGGGCTGAGACTTGCTAACGGTCAAGAGGACTTCTTCTCCTCAAGACTCGGACGAATTTATTGAGGGAGAGACGTTGAGCCCGAAAGACCAGGTCTACAACGTTCGAAGAAGGAATATTCGGTGGATCCCGCAAGTTTAGGGTAGTTTGTTATTTTATCTTTACTATAAATAGATGGGGGCGGATCAGCTTAGAACACACAATTTTTCACTAACACTTTCGTACACTTTCACTCTCTAGCTCATTGCAAGCACCACACTTGTATTCAAATTTCGTTGTAACACTTAGTCGATCCGCACCACATCCTGCACTGTATCCTGATATTTGAAGCAATAGAAGAACAAGGCAGCTGCGATTGTCAGCTCCCGAGGTTTTATGCCGGCGATCTAGATTGATCAAGGGCTTTCCTCGTACATCTCGTGTCATTTACTTTACTTTTACTCATAGTTTGATCATAGATACAGCTCAATATCCTGAGCCGTATCCTGAATACTGATTTTCTAAATAACTTAACAAACACATTTTTCACACATATTTCTAGCACACTACCTCACTTAACTAATTTGATCACTTAATTGCTTCGGTAATTTTTGACCAAAACAGTTTGGCGCCCACCGTGGGGCAAGTGGTGCTCTCTTTACTAAAAATTTTTGTCAAATCGCTAATCGGTTTTCTATTTTCAAAACTTTTTGCCACATTGTCCATAATGGCCTCAAGATCAAACATGAGTTCCTCTACTGTGTCTGCTATGACTTCTGCAACTACTGGTTCGGTGCTTCCACCACCTCCTCCAAGGATGCCAGCCTCTACACAATCTCAAGATGTTATCCCTACTCGGAGTGTCCAGGGATCTGCTCCCGTTTTAGCTTCTAATGATGAAATTTTAACCTTATTTGGAAGTGTACAGGAAGAAATGAGGCAGCAATAGGAAACAAACCAAATGCTTTTAAGGGAAATACAACTCCTGAAGTCTGGCTTGAGCAGATCTGCTGAGGACAATGTCACTCCCTTACACCCCAGAGCGTTGAACTTCAGTTCAGCTGTGTATACTGAGGATAACAGGGGGAATATTGTGCTCAGTCTTCCTCAGAATCATACTCCAGAAATACCCTCCTCGGTCAGGATGTCAACCATGAGGAGCTCAGGATATGCTTTAGGATATGGGCAAAATCCTCCAACGGGTAACGTGTCGAATAATAATAATACTCATGCTACTAACAATGGTGGAACTTTGCAGGATACAGGTGTAACATCAGCACTTACTAGGGAACTTCAGAAGTTGAAGGACATGATATCTAGTGTACCTGGGGTGGTCCAGCCAATCCCGGAAGTGTCCCAGGACAGCCACAAGATATCTCGTTTTGCATATCCTATCCGTGATGCTGAGATCCCGAAGAGATTCCAAACCCCCAACATGAAGCTTTATGATGGGACTACGGATCCTGAGGAGCATATTGCCCAGTATAGGGAAAGAATGGAGATTAACCCTATCCCTCCGGAGCTCAAGGAAGCGTGCTTGTGCAAGGGATTTGGTTCTACTCTAACAGGATCAGCCTTAAAATGGCTGTTAAACGTTCCTCCTCACTCAATTACTTCGTTTGCTCATTTGGTTAATTTATTTAACAGTCAATTTTCTTGTAGTTGGAGTTTTGAGAAACTAACCAGTGATCTTTACAGGATAACTCAAGGGCCTCAGGAATCCTTGAGGGATTATGTAAACAAATTCAGTCGAGAATCCTTGGATATCCCACATCTTGATGTTGCAACAGCTGTGCAAGCTTTTAAGATGGGATTACAAAAGGATTCTCAGTTTTATCAGGATCTTGTAATGAATCCCTACAGGAATCTAGACGAAGCTCGTAACAGGGCTTTGAGATATATCCGTCTGGAAGATGACAGGAAGATGCAAGAAAGGATGAACTCATCCAACACTTATGAGTCAACTAATAGGAAGTCAGAATCCTCGTTCAAGTCATATCGGCCTAAGCCGTATAGTAGAAATGAAAACAAAAGAGTGAATGCTGTCGAAGATGAGGATCCTGAAGAGTATCCTGAGTTGTCCGAATATTGCTTTTCTGTTAATATTCCTGAATTGATGTATGCTATGCAGGGTCTAGGAGACAAGGCTAGGTAGCCTCGAAAGAATCAACAAAAGGCTGACTGGAAAGATAAGTCAAAGTGGTGTGCTTTTCACGAAGATTTCGGACATGTAACTGAGGATTGCATTGCTCTAAGGAAAGAAATAAGCTATCTTCTAAGCAAGGGATATCTGAAAGATCTCTTAGGAAGAAAGAAGAATAAGGGTCAGGATACTGAGAAGGATCCTGAGCGAGCAGCATCACCTCCCACGGATGCCAAGATAATCAACTTCATTTCGGGAGGATCCGACATTTGTGGAACTTCATATTCGGCAGCAAAGAGACATGCAAAGGAAGCTAAGGCCGAAAGGGGAGACAAACCTGTCAGAATGACTACCCTCACAACTGACAAAGTGATCACTTTTGATGTTGATGACAGGGATACTGTCCAGGATCCTCACCATGATGCTCTGGTAATAACGTTATATGTGGCTAACCATTTTGTACGCAGGATATTAGTTGATAATGGCAGCTCCGTCAACATAATCCAACTAGAAACTCTGAAGAGAATGAATGTATCTCCAATGGATATCACTTCAAAGTCTACCGTGCTTGTTGGATTCAGTGGAGAGGCTAGAAATACAGTGGGAGAGATAAAGTTGCCAGTATACGTGGAAGGAGTCAACTCGATACAACGTTTCTGTGTAATGGATTCTCTATCCTGCTATAACATCATACTGGGAAGACCGTGGATTCACGATATGAAGGTTGTGCCGTCAACATATCACCAATGCATCAAGATACCTACCCCTTGGGGAGTGGTCAAAGTTGATAGTGATCAGCAGGAGGCGAAAGAATGTTACTCATCCTCGATGAAATCCTCAACCAAACCTAGTGCAGCATAGCAATTAAAGACGCGGGCCCAGGATATCGTGGAGGATCCGGAGCAGGATGTGAAGAAGATTATCCTGGACCAGGATAATCCCGATATTTCGGTGCTCGTAGGGACCAATATCCCCCAGGATATTGAAGAAAAATTAATTAACTTTTTGAAATGCAGGATGTCAACGTTTGCATGGAAGCATGAGGATATGACAGGCATATCCAAAGATATTATCATCACAAGCTTGGAATTGATAAATCATTCAAGCCTGTGCAGCAAAAAAGAAGGAAGTTTTCTCCTGAGCGGAACACAATTATCCAGGAGGAAGTTGAGAGATTATTAAAGTCCAGAATGATCAGGGAGGTGAAGTTCCCAAGGCGGCTAGCAAACGTGGTTGTAGTACAGAAGAAAAACGGGAAATGGAGAGTTTGTGTGGACTACACAGACTTGAACAAAGCTTGTCCTAAAGACCCATTTCCTCTTCCCCACATTGATGCAATGGTAGATGCCACTGCCGGGCATGAAATGCTGACCTTCATGGACGCATCTTCAGGATTTCAACAGATCCAAATGGAACCTTCTGACCAGGAGGATACTGCCTTCATGACACCAACAGGTATTTATTGTTATACAGCTATGCCTTTTGGTTTGAAAAATGCAGGTGCAACATACCAAAGATTGGTAAACATGATGTTCAAAGACAAACTGGGGGACACCATGGAGGTATATATCGATGATATGGTGGTGAAATCTAAAAAGGCTGAGGATCACCTCCAGGATATCAAGGGAGCATTTGATATCCTGGATCAATACAACATGAAGCTGAATCCTGCTAAAATTTATTTCGGAGTGGGGGCAGGAAAGTTTCTTGGATATATGGTGACAAAGAGGGGGATAGAAGCGAGCCCAGAGCAGATCAAAGCTATCCTGGATATAAAATCACCCTCAAACATGAAGGACGTACAAAGATTAACAGGCCGAGTAGCAGCTTTAAACAGGTTTATCTCGAGATCCTCAGAGAAATGCAAAGATTTTTATGATATCCTGAAGAAGAACAAAAAATTCGAATGGGGTGAGAAGCATGAAGCGGCCCTACAGGATTTGAAGCGATATCTCTCAACCGCACCTCTATTAATGAAGCCTGAAAATGGTGAACCACTATCCCTGTACCTTGCTGTATCAGGGAATGCTGTAAGTGCCGTTCTTATAAAAGACCATGAAGGTCAGCAATATCCTGTTTATTATGTTAGTAAAAGTTTGCTAGATGCCGAAACTAGGTACTCTCACTTAGAAAAATTAATACTAGCATTAGTCATGGCATCAACGAAGCTTAGACATTATTTCGAGACACATAGGATACATGTTAAGACAAATTATCCTGTCAGAAATGTGCTTAGGAAACCAGAGATGTCAAGCAGGATGGCCAAGTGGTCAGTAAAGTTAAGTGCTTATGATTTAGTATATGAACCTAGAAATGCCATAAAATCTCAGGCTTTAGCTGACTTTATGGCTGACTTTAGTAGTGACATTCAGGATGAGGTAGACCTAGAAGTTCAACAGTTAGGAGAATCCTCAGGATCCTGGACATTATATACTGACGGTGCATCTAATGTAAGAGGAGTAGGATTAGGAATACTACTAAAATCGCCACAGGGGGACATATTACCCCAGGCTATTAGGTGTGAATTTCCTGCTACTAATAATGAAGCAGAGTATGAGGCTTTAATTGCAGGATTAGAGTTGGCTAAGAGCATGAGTATCAAAAATTTGCAAGTATATGTTGACTCTTTGTTAATTACTAACCATTTTAATGGATCCTATGCAGTTAAGGGTGAGAAATTAATCGAATATCTCGATATTCTCAAAAAATTAGCAGGATATTTCGATGTTTTTATACTTGAACAGGTACCAAGGGAGGATAATGCTGAAGCGGATGCCTTAGCAAATTTGGGATCATCGATCAAGATACCTGAAGGGACGCAAATACCAATATTACATGTCCTATATCCTGCAACGAATCCTCAGGATAAAGAAGTAGCTGATATTCAGGATCCTGGAGTAGAACATCCTGAAGAGGATCCTAAATCCTGGACGGCTCCAATCATGAGATATCTCAAAGAAGGACACATCCCTAGAAATGAAATCCTAAGGCATTTAGGATGAAGGTATCACGATTCACTATTATAAAAAATATTTTATACAAGAAATCTCTTGCAGGACCGTATTTGAGGTGCTTGGAGGATCCTGAAGCCAAGGAAGTACTTCAGGATATACATGAAGGGGATTGTGGTAACCATGCTGGGGGCAGGACGTTATTCTCAAAAGTATTAAGGAGAGGATATTATTGGCCAACGATGAGAAAAGATGCCGCATAATATGTTCGAAGATGTGACGCATGCCAAAGACATAGTAACATACTGCATCGGCCGGCTGAACCGTTATATCCTATTGTTTCCCCTTGGCCATTTATGAAGTGGGGTATGGATATAGTGGGAAAGCTACCAAAAGCTCCGGGAGGAAAAGTCTTTATGCTAGCAATGACGGATTATTTCTCTAAGTGGGTTGAAGCAGAAGCATTTGTTCAAGTTAGAGACCAAGAAGTAGTATCCTTCATCAAGAGAAATATCCTGACCAGATTCGGAGTACCAGCCGAGATAATCTGTGATAATGGTTCTCAGTTCATAAGTAAGAGGACTACTGACTTTTGCAAGAGTTGGGGAATCAAAATGATTACATCTACTCCGGTACATCCTCAAGCAAATGGACAAGCAGAATCCTCAAATAAGATAATTGTCAATAACTTAAAGAAAAGGCTTGGAGCCAAAAAAGGAAGATGGGCGGAAGAATTACCCTTTGTTTTATGGGCTGATAGAACAACGGTAAAGAATGCAACAGGCCAAACCCCATTTTCCTTGGTGTTTGGAGCAGAAGCAATGATTCCAACGGAAATGACGATACCTACGGCAAGATCTACCCTAAGTGATCCTGAGCAGAATCCCGAAGCCTTGAGTCAGGATTTAGACACTATAGATGAGAAGAGAGATGCGGCGAGGCTAAGGA
This sequence comes from Helianthus tuberosus, assembly GCA_030545235.1. Classification (NCBI taxonomy): domain Eukaryota; kingdom Viridiplantae; phylum Streptophyta; class Magnoliopsida; order Asterales; family Asteraceae; genus Helianthus; species Helianthus tuberosus. The sequence continues at coordinate 132,318,844 of CM060353.1, read as the reverse complement.
TGGCAGCATATCAACAGAGAATATCCAGGGCATATAACAAGAATATTAGAACCAGAAGATTTAAGGTTGGAGATTGGGTGTTAAGAAAGGCTTTTCAGAATACTACTAATCCTGCCGATGGCAAGTTAGCTCCAAAATGGGAAGGACCATATGAAGTTGAATCAGAAGCAGGGAAAGGAGCATACAGACTCAAGAATATGGAGGGGGATATGCTACCGAGGTCTTGGAATGCTATACACCTTAAGCTCTATTTCAAGTGAGTTTAGAATTTAATTTCTAACTCAGGATGGTATGAATTCTATTTTTTTAAAATATGTTTGGTTTAATTTGTTATTTGTAACCCAATACTGACTAAAGCATCGGAGGGGTGTTAGCCAAGATAACACCCACCTTAGTTTACAATTGTTTTGCAAGATATGTTTCAGGATATAGCTCCAGGATATGTACTCAGGATAACTCGGAAGATTAGAGGATTGGCCCCCTCTCTCACGTTTAAGGGATACTGATCCCTTCACAGGTTTAAAGGTATTCACCTTTCTTCGGAATTGGGTTTAAACACCCCGCCTGGAGCGCAAGTTATTCAGGGATAGTTCAAGGTGGCGGGACCAGTCCATGTAAAAGTGGCTGACAATTTCGTTACTGTTGGCTATATCCTGAATCCTAAAGGTATATGAGGATTGATCACCCTCTCTCACGAAAGGGTATTTTCATACTCTCTAAGGTTTAAAGGTTTTCACCTTTCTAAGTCTTGGAGTTTATATACTCCCGCCTGTAGCGCATGAAAATTTGGGATTTTCCCCAGGATACAAGGGATTTGTCTCCAGTACATCCTTGGGTTTTGCCCTTGGGACGTAAAAAATTGCCTATGGAAATTGACATTCAGAAGATTACTAAAGTATTTGGAGACATTATACACAGGGGACATTCCCACCAAGGTGATGGTGTAAAGCTAAAAGGATGAGGTTTGGAACTAATGCACTAAGTACCTAGCACAGGGGACATCTTCATTGAAAGAGTTGCGAAGGGATTGAAGTTTGGTAATAGGTTTATACCCTATTTCTGGTATGATCTTTCCTTTGTAAACATTGTCTAAGTGTTTAGTAACATTATGTTTTATAAAAGGACAAGTATCCTGATATATTCTCCAAGTCCCTTTTCAGGATATTTGATTAGGGTGTTTGAAACTAGTATTAGTTTGGGACTTTGATCATTTAAATATTATTAAAACTTGGTTTTAAAAAAGATAGACTGTTTTTCACTTTCTAAAGAAATTTTTACAAAGTTGAAGGAACGTTTGGAAGTTCTATCTAATAAAAGGCTTTTGCAATATATCGCTGAGCATACTGATCAGGATATTTTATAAGATAACAATACAAAATCTTTACAAAGCTAAGAGTCACACTAAGTAATGCGAGGTAACAGAAAATAAGTCAAAAGATAGTTATATTATTAACAAGTCAAAAGTTGTGCTTTTGGTTTCACCTAAAACCAAGGCCCATCCGCCAAAAGCACGATCAGTTTTTACCATATTTGTGTAACGGTTGCAGGGTATATCTCAAAACAGGACCTGTCCACCTACAACCGTTATCACATTCAAAACAAGTTATACTAATTGATGACCAAGGGCTTCGTCCTAAAACCTAGGACCATCCACCTTTGGTCATCACATTGTTCTAGTGCAGGAAATGTAAATTGTTCAAAGACAGGAAAAGTAAATTGTTTATGCAACCACAACCATGAAATTAAAAAGTGGGCTCCGGCCTTGGCACGTATATCCATCATCGCCCACTCCGCTGCCTAAGGGGCAGCACCCTCTTGAACAGCAACCTCCTTCCCAGCGTTTGCACCAGCATCAGCCTCAGGATTCTTCTCGGCATCACCACCAGCATTGGACGCTTCTTCTGCCGCCTTAGAAGGCTCTTCACCAGTATGTTTTGCAGGATGAGCAACGGGATGACCTCCGAGGCCCTGTAGTTTCTCCTCCCAAGCCTTTACATTCCAGGAGGGGCATTCAAAACCCAGATCCATGGCCTCATAAGCCATCCTTATCCTGGCTTGGAGAAGAGAGACGACCACAGAAGCTTTTAGGCTATCCCGGTATGAGCTCATATTCTGCTGATATTGAAGAAGAGCGGCATCTAGTTTGGCTTGAGCATCCTCATTGGCTTTGTGAAGAGTAGCCTGGTGATCCCGGATCATTGCCTTGTATTTGTCTTCGTAATGTTGGGATTTAGCAGCTGCAATGGTTCCTTGGTCGGCTATGGTGGCCTCAGCTTTCTCCAGCCGGATCTCCAACATCTTGTTAAGCCCGCAAGCGTCTTCATACAAGTGCATAAGACGATCCAGACCCTATCAATAAAGACACAGGTATTGATGTAAAAAAAATAAGCAGGATAAGGGCTAACATACTCGTGCAGGATACCGAAGAGAAAATTCTACCTGTTTGAGGAATGAGGTGGCTTCATTGAACCCATGATTCTCGAGAGAGAATGTTTCAGAAACAGATGGGGAGTCCGTCTCCTTTCTCTTCCGAGAGCTAGATGCCCGGGTCCTGGATGCCGGAGGGCCTTTGGGAGCAGAAACAGTCTTCGAGGAGGTAGGCTTTGGTGTAGCAGACGGCTTTGGCTTGGATTCTTGTTTGATGGGTTCAAGGCTGGAGTAGCAATCCAACTCATCAAGTTTAAAACCTTCAAGGTTGACGACTGGTACTACACAAGGGAAGATGTTCTTAAACTCGTCGTACTTTTGAAAAGTAATTTATATATATTGAGGATGTGCTTACCAGACATTGCTGAGCTTGATTTCTGGCTTGAATCTGTAAGAGACAGGGAGAAAGTTCTTTCGCTGACAGGAAGACGGTAGATTTCCTTGATCTTGGATTCGGATTCTGCACTAGGAGGCACTAAATCTCTGAAATTGGCTGCATAAAAACATCAGGATATAAGTCTGGGATACAGTTTGAAGATACAATTGGGGATATTTCTAAAACCTTAAATCCTACCCTTGGTTAACCATTTAACCGGTAGATCAAAACCCTTATCGATAGAGTCTCTTTTTACGAAAAAAGAATTTTCATCGCCATCGATCCTCGTTCTTGGTGGCTTTAAGAACCAGGGGGTTCTTAGAGGTAGAAAACAGAAGATAACGATGGTTGCCGTGGGATCTCAACCGGTATGCTATAGGAAGGTCCTCAACAAGTAGGTTAGGAAAATGACGAGATTTGATTTGATCCAGCACTAGTAAAACTCGCCAAACCATTGGCATAACCTGGGCGTAACTAAGGCCGGTGAGGTCGAAAAAGCTAGAAATAAAGGGTGGAAACGGGTACCGGAGTCCAAGAGAGAAGGGGTAGGCGAAGAAACAAACCCACTCATCGGATATTGCATCTGATCGGGCTTCTCGATCAAAAGGGCGAAAGACTGTTCCGGTGGGAAAGGCACCGGAATCTTTAAGAGCAGCGATATCAGCATTGTTGAAGCAGCAGATCTCCTTTGCTGGATCAACAATGAAGTTCTGGCTTACGAGGCTTGAGGCTGGTCGGTCCGATCGAGATTTCGTTCGTGGTGCCATAAAAAGTATCGAGCAAACTAAAAGCGATTCAAGAAAGAAGGATAGAAAGAGAAATACCTGATGTCCGCTTGAAGATAAGGATAACTGTAATAAGGAGTCCCTCGGTTAATATAGGATGAATATAGGGGGGTAAAGAGTAAATAATGCTTTGGAAGTTGCACCGCTGTCATTTCAAGGGTCTAGTCGTATTAATTACCTTAAGTTATGAGGTGAAACTTTTGAAATATATCCGTTGGATTGGTATCCCAACCGATATGTTTGGGGACAATTGTTAGGGGTCATTTTCTTAACATACGTATCTTGACCAATATCCTGCCTTTGTTTGTTTATTTGTGACCAGGATGCTGGAAGAGGATATTGCTAACATCTTGGGCGATATCCTGAGGCTTATTGAATTAACCACGTGCAGGTTAAGGGCTGAGACTTGCTAACGGTCAAGAGGACTTCTTCTCCTCAAGACTCGGACGAATTTGTTGAGGGAGAGACGTTGAGCCCGAAAGACCAGGTCTACAACGTTCGAAGAAGGAATATTCGGTGGATCCCACAAGTTTAGGGTAGTTTGTTATTTTATCTTTACTATAAATAGATAGGGGCGGATCAGCTTAGAACACACAATTTTTCACTAACACTTTCGTACACTTTCACTCTCTAGCTCATTGCAAACACCACACTTGTATTCAAATTTCGTTGTAACACTTAGTCGATCCGCACCACATCCTGCACTGTATCCTGATATTTGAAGCAATAGAAGAACAAGGCAGCTGCGATTGTCAGCTCCCGAGGTTTTATGCCGGCGATCTAGATTGATCAAGGGCTTTCCTCGTACATCTCGTGTCATTTACTTTACTTTTACTCATAGTTTGATCATAGATACAGCTCAATATCCTGAGCCGTATCCTGAATACTGATTTTCTAAATAACTTAACAAACACATTTTTCACACATATTTCTAGCACACTACCTCACTTAACTAATTTGATCACTTAATTGCTTCGGTAATTTTTGACCAAAACACATATCATGGCCCAGAGTTTACTTGGGAACATAAAGACCAATTTAAACCTAAGTGACCACATTTGATTCACAACTCCCTTGCGACCGATGGCATCGCTTGAATTTCGAGACGAAATTCCTTTAACGGGGGGAGAATGTGACAACTGGCACTTTTCCGTACATTATGTACACTAATTGAACAGTAATCTGTGTTTTAAGAACTGTGCATGGTATAGTCTACAAGACGAATGAAATTTTGATTACTGATATACACATACAATGGCATTTCATGTTGCAACACTTTTATCATTACAACATGCAACACGATATAGTTCTATTAATGCACAGAACAGAATTGGCACCATTATCAGACAAACTAAAAGCACTGGCGGGAGTTCAGTACTTAGACATACATGAAATTAAGACACTGAATGAGCACCAGAACCAAGTGATACACTAGGATAGTGTGTAGGAAAGTATGGATTAAAAAACTGCCTTCCTAGTGATGACATAGGTCCCGGAAAGTGCCAGGAACACACTAAAAATGCAGAATTCTGCAGAAAATAACCAAAATTAAGCTATTTTCAGCGTTTAAACTCCAAAATATAAAGCAAAATTATGGTTTAATGGTCCAGAATACTTTCCTAAGTGTCGAAAATCAAAACTGTCATAAAAGACAACATAAAGCACACTAAACGGCGATATTTAGCACTTTAACGAACCGATAACCAACCGAACAACCGGACACCACCCGAAACACCAAAATTATACTAGAAGCATTGTTTTATTATTTCTGAGCTAGTTATGATCCCCGAACACCCTAACACACTATATAACATATTATATGCATAACACTAAAACACTACTCTTGAAATCTAACTAAATATCTTAACATTACATTAAACACCAACCAAGACCCCCCCCCCCCTCATGTTCACGGCATCAAAGGTGCCCACCATCAAGATTTACTTGATCTTGCTAGATATCATTTGATCTCACTAGATTTGTTGGAAGATCTTGCCTTGTACTTGAGAAACATGTTATCCATTGGTTAATACTTGAACATGGTTATAAGGAGATCAAGACATTACCATCTTTCACACACTTCACCACACAACACTCTCTCCCTCCCCTCCTTACGGTCGTGAGCCACCCCCCACACCACCATCATTTCCATCTCATTCACATACATTCCAAGGTGTACACAAGGTGTTAGAAGCTAAGTAAAGAAGTTTGGAGCTTGTGGATATTCAAGGACCTCCTTCATTTGCTTTTATCCAACACATTTATCATCTTCAATCTCTTGCGTTCATCCCTAGCCATAGACCTAGTAGTAAGGCCTTATGATCTCTTGTTACTTCATACTTTGATGGTTAAAAGATTATGAACATTGTTAATCTTGAAGAACACTAAAGAACATAATCATGAATCTTTAACATAAGCTGGTTAACATATGAATACATGTTGATTTGTGTTGATTTCCTTCTTGATGATTGATTATTTGTGTTAGTGATGTTAGACATCATAAGAAACCTACTAGATTGTGATTAAACACATGATCTAGTAAGTTAAGGTGGTGATCTTGTTAAAGACCAAGATCATCATGCTTTATGTTTTCATGAACTTGAAGTATGAGGATGATTTTGTGAATACTGAAGCATATAACATGATTATTAGACATAAACTTGGATGATTTCAAAAATAGTTTTCCAAAGAAACTAAGTTAAATAACAAGATTTACATAGACTTGGTTTTTACATAAACAAACACTATTTTTGGTGGTAAAACAAGTGTATAAACACTTATGAAACAAGAAGATGTAATAAAGAAATGTTTTTGTAAAACATGTTTACAAGTTGTAAACACCTAAATCTTCCAAGAATGAGATTTTTAAAGAAGTAAACACACTTTAAAGGGTAACTAAACCTACAAAACACGCTACCAAGTTACTATTAGTTTTTATGAAAGTTCAAGTTCATGATTATTATATAGATAGCATTGTTTTGCCACTCGGTAAGTGTAGATTGATTGTTGATTGTTTGTGATGATTTTTGAAAAGAAAATGATATGCTTTGATAGTATGGACACCTCCATTTTTAGGGGGAAACTATGGCAAAATTTTCTAAAAATATAAACACTTAGGAAAATATTTTCAACCCAATATTTACAACTGTATTTTGATCATGAGTTTTCAACAAAAACCTTGCCATAGATTTTGTTACAAAAATAGAAGTATTGGACGTTGGTTTTTATAAATAAAAATGGATAAATATGTATTTAGAATATATATTTACATTAAAGACACATTGTGTGTGATCATTTGTATACTTTGTGTATAAGTTATATTATTTTAGGATTTAGAGTAATATAACTTAACATATACCAAGAAATTACAATCCCAAAATGATACCAAAAATCGTAAGGAATAAATATATAAGTTACACACATAATGTGGTGGAACCGAACGATAGAATGTAACTTACAAATATTCCGGAAAAGACAATTATGAGCATGTTTTTGGTAAATATTATTTTGGATACGAAAGAAATGAAAATATGATTTTTATTATTACTACAAAGTATATCACATTTTCAACAAGGAGAAAATATATTAGTTTGGGGAAGTAAAAATATATTTTCCGAGAGTATTTAGAAGATATATGATTTTTGGGGAAAATATATATTTTCTTGGAATACATTATTTTTGGGAAAAAAATGTTTACATGTATTTTCTAAATTTAGACTTGAAGATACATTAATTTGGATATTTATTCCGGAATAATCAATTAAAAATTCAGTGTAAGTATACTTAACAAATACAAGAATACGAAGATACATATATGAGATACCCCAATCCTTGGGAAGTAAATACTTGAGAAGTATTATTACAAGAATACTGATTAAACAATTATTCCAAAATTAAATATAATTTAAAGTTAAAATAATCATTATTTTAACAATAAGTTATAACGTGGGATAATATTAAAAGAAACGTAACTCAAAAACGTAAATACTAAGGCAAGGCACGGCCCGTTCGTCTAATAGAACCTAGTACATTGTAGGGAGTCGTGTTTGCTGAAGAGATTTGAGTTACAAGTACCGAAGACGCAAAACAGTGAGTTCATGTCCCCCTTTTCTCTTAATTGTTTTTGTTTTTATAACTCTCGGGGGTGGAATACATGTTACGAATGTTTAAACATTATGATTTGACTATGAACCGAACTATTAGATCATGTGAGCATAGACTAAATTTGAAATGCCATTAACTTTTAATTAGGGACGAAGGTTAGATCTAACGGGTACGGCCGAACCCCACTCATGGTACTTATGACCACTTGAGTGCTTCGGTGTCCCAGTCGAGGTGAATCGACATAGTCGAGGTGAATCGACATAGTCGAGGTGAATCGACATAGTCGAGGTGAATTGACATAGTCGAAGGAGAATTCGACATAGTCGAGGGAAATCGACAAGGGTATAAGCCTACTCCTTTCGAGTGCTCCCTATGTCCTCACATGCTTTAATGTCCTTGCAAAAACACTTATTTATGTTCATAAATACTTTTCATATCTGTTTCCAAAAGGAATCTCTCAAAGGTTTACAAGATTGTCAGTACTCACACAAACGCATGAACTCGCTCAACTTTTGTTGATGTTGTTGGTGCATATGTTTGTCGACTTCGTCTTGTATCGAGTCTTATAATAGAAATGTTAGATCAGGGCACGTAGAACGAGGAAAATAGGATTTATGTGTTAATAGTTCATTTCGCACGAAATGTCTTTTGTCGATTTCGTGCGAAATCACCTCCTCAATATATACCTGATGTGCTGATTCATTTATAACGATCTTGTTTTCGGTACCGAAGTGTTGCCTACGTGTCATCTGATCTGTAATCGTGTCAAATCTATAAAACAAGACAATTAAGAGTGAACCAAGTTGTTACAAAGTCTAATCAATGAATTCCGCCTCTGATTAGACCAAGAACTCTTCTGATAGACTCATTTAGATCGATTCTCGATCCTACAAGTGGTATCAGAGCTCAGGAGGAAGAGTTCTTACCATTTCAGCTGAAACATCTGTCTTCTACACTTTCTTTTTCAAACTTAACAAGTTTTCACGGTCAAAATGGATTGAATTTCACATATAATAAGTGAAACAGTGTTTTGATGAATCCTTGAAATAATTAGACCTTAATTCAGCTTAAAACTTAGTCAATTTAACAAAAATCAGATCGATCTTAGTGACGTCAGCAGCATTCCGTGCGAAATAGACTGTTTCGTGTGAATTTGTCATATCATTTCAAAATCAAGTTTTTAAAATCTCATTTCATACGAAATCACTTCTGTAGAATCTATTTCGCACGAAATCGACATCTTGAATCTCATTTCGCACGAAATAGGCCATTTGGACTTCATTTCGTACGAAATAGGCTCTTATTTCGTTTGAAATCGTTGTTTCGTGTGAACATTTCGTTTGAAAGGCTATTTCGCACCAAAAGTTGTTTTCGCGTGAAATTGTTCATTCCGTACCTAACTCATTTCGCATAAAAGGCATTTCGTTTGAACTTACTTTTTGTGTGAACTTTTTTAACTTTGTGATACAGGGTATCAAAACATGTGATAACTGGCACAAACCGGTAATTTCCGTACACTTTAATTATTATTTAATGACTGCAATTATGTGCCTAATTGTCAGCAATGTCTGAACACATACTAAATAAGTGAATTCATGCACGTTGTATACTACAAAAATATTGCTTTATGCATAAACGAGAGCGTTGCGTCAGAAATAATAGTAAACTCTCCGGTAAGACACACTGTGTCAACAGAACTGCAGAAAGCAGGCAGACATAAGAATTGAGGCCTAGGTGTAGGTCCGACGACAAAAGTACATTAAAACCCAAGAGTACATGTAAGGGTTTAATTTATAGACATTGCGAAAGCAAAAATAAGCACTAAAAAAGCACCCGAAACGCACTTTAAGTGCAGAAATTATATAATTCAGCAATATTTCAGCATTTAGACATATAAATATTATGCAGAAATGTCATTTTATTATCCGGAATATTTCCCTAAGTGTCGGGAATTAAAAGGGATACAAAAAGATACTTAAAGGGGTACTAAAAAGTGTAATTTAGCACTTTAAAGAACCGGTATTTAACCGAACAACCGGACATTACCCGGAACATCCAAATATTTACTAGATCTTTCCAAGTCCTTAATAATCTTGCCAAGATCCCTTAAAATCTTACATGATCTTTCATAGATCTCTTTTAGATTCACAAGATCTTTCATAGATTCACTTCGATACACTTAGATTTGGTAAACCTAATTAAGATCTTGCAAGTTACACATTACCCCCCCCCCATATGCAAATAATCGAACCAAACCCCCTCCCATCCCAACCGAAATCGGTCACCATATGGTGACACCCTTGTCCTTACAAGACTATTTTATTCATTCATGTCTTATATCTAGAAGACATCTTAACCAAGGGATATTAGTGATGGATGGATTATATAAAGACCTAAGAGGTTATACCCTCACTCTAAACCACACTTAGCAAAACAAATACTCTCCCTCCCTCCTCTCCTACATTCGGCCGAGAACAACAAGCACCCCACCACCATCTTTCGATTTCCATCTTCCAATTTCAAGTATATACAAGGGTTAAGGATCACGTATAAGGAGGCTCGGTGCACTCGGATTGCGAAGAACCTCCACCGTTTGCTTTTATCTACGCGATTTTCGACTAGTTTCCTTCCCTAGCCTCGAGCTAGTAGTAAGTTGCTTTAAACGCCCTCTCGATCTATTTTAAAGTGGTTAAAATAAGATATGACGGTTAAAACTCATGAACTTACAAGATGAAGTGTTAAAAGTCTACTAAAATGTTAAAAATGATGGTTAAAAGCTATGATGTTGTGTAAAACTTGTAAGACTTGTTTTGTGTAACTAATTAGTGCCGATCTATGTTGTGGTAGCTCGGATCATCATCTAACCCGGACTGGTCATGTTCATGAAACATGACATAGAGTATGTTCAAGTGTAAAGGGTTAAATGATGAAACTCTACCACACACTAATCATGAACTTGTGTAAAAACGATTTTACTTATGAAATATTGTTCAAAATTAGTAGATCTACGGATCTACAAGTGGTTTTTCGAAAGAACCAAGTAAAATATACAAGTCTTGTTTTAAAACCCGAATCTTACATACACTAAAAGCATTTTAGTGAATAAACAAGTGTGTAAACACTTGTGTCACAAGAAAAATTTAACAAGAAATATGTTTGGTAAATCATGGCTAGAAGTTGTGAAACTTCAATATCTTTAAAAATAAAGTTTTTAAGAAACTAAATTTATTTTTAAAGATAACAAGACTTACTAAATGTGCTAGTAAGTTACTACACATTTTTGTAAATATTCAAGTTCATGAAATGGAGAAATTAGTGATTATTGTTGATGATGATTGTTGGTAATTGTTGTTGATGATTGATGACGATTTAAAAGAAAATAAACACATGTTTTGAAAACATGGGAAACCTCCATTTTTAGGGGAAACTCTGTCAAAATTTTTATAAATTTTGACACTTAAAAAAATATAAGTTTTCGAGAAACTTATTCCCTAAAAATGTATTTAAGAGTATTACCAAGGTTTCCCTAATTTTTGGTGATAAGAAATGAGGATTTCTTCAAGAATAAAAATGGATATAAGTATGTATATTTTTGAGAGAAAAATATATATTATTTTATCACCAACTTTTGTGCTAAGTGTATAAAGTATGTGTTATACGTGCTAGTGTATTAAGACTTAAAAATACACTAAATACTCATGAGGAGTATAAACATAGAAATACACATACAACGTACAAGATACATAATTCGAGTGCAAAGTGCAAAAATACAAAAAGCTTATATTTATTTTTGAGAAAATAATATAAGTAAGATACGTAGTTAAAAATATAGAATATTTTTAACACAAGAATATATACAAAAGAGAGTGACTGTACTTGTGCGACGCAAGTCTAGTGACTAACGTTAAGAAAACGCGTATAGGTTACGACGTTAATTAAGCAAATCCGGTGAAGTTTATGACGCAAGGAACGCAAAGTTGTGAGTTCATGCTCCCCCTTTTCTCTTTAACTGTTTTCAGTTTTTATAACTTCGGGGGTGAAATACATGTACAAATGTACAAAATTTATAATTGGTATGATATAATTACAAGAAGTACACTTGGTGAGAACGAGAACCAAGTGTGACGAAATAAAAGAATATGAGAAGCGCACTTGGTGAGAACGAGAACCAAGTATGAGGCGCTATGAGAAATGATAACAAGAAACGCGCTTGGTGAGGACGAGAACCAAGTAGGATGCGTTATGAGAAATAGTGTCACGAATAGGGTACAGAAGCACCATTAATCGTGTACATACTTAGACCGCAGAACAAAAGGTTAGATCTAACGGGTGCCTGGCAGCCACACTCTCGGTGAGGGCGAGAATCGAGTAGTGCTTTTGTGTCTCAGAAAATACCAATTAAATGCCTTAGGTTTGGTGACTTCCTATGTCGTGTCACATGTTAATGGCTTTGCAACCCATTAACAATCCTGATATTTACAGAAATACTGTATTTATATGAAATTCATACCATACTAGAATTGATATATAACTTGAAGTACGTGGGGTAGTCAAGAAGATTGATATATAACTTGAAGTACGTGGGGTACTCAAGAAAATTGATATATAACTTGAAGTACGTGGGGTACTCAAGAAAAACTTGATTTATTCACAACTATGTTTTTATACAAAGTATACAAACGTGAAATACAAAACTGCATGAATTCACACCAACATTATGTTGACGTTTTTCCAAAAACTCACATGTATTTCAGGTAACTAGGATGGATGTGCGCGCGGTCTTGCTTATGCTCATGGATGTTGCTTGTGTTTAACTTTAAATAAAGTTGTAAACTTTTAAGACAATGTTTTAAGCTGTTCAGCGATGTAAACGCTAAACTTATGTTTTCAAATCATGGTATTTGATGTTATTTTACGAGCATGTAGCATGTTTACTCTTCGTATGCAATGAGAACCTTTCATGATCACACCTCGTGCTTCCGCCGCAGAAAGGGGTGTGACAAAACATGGAAGAGGAATTTTACAATGCGTTTGCAACTGCTCCAGCTGCTCCAGTTACTTCTGCTGAAACAATTGAAATCGAAAATGAAACAGGAACATCTCAAAAGCCTCCAAAACTTATGTACATCGAAGATTTTAAAGGATGGCAAAATAAGTTTGAAAACTGGGAGCAAGCATATAAGTTTGATGCATAGTGTTCATTGGATGTAGATTATACTAAACCAAAAAATGAACGTGGGATTGAAAAAGCCTTTAGTGAATTTTCAGCAGTTGAGAAATTGAAATACACCAGTGAAAAATTGATGATTAGTCTTCTCCAACAATCCGTAAAAGAAGACATCTATGTGTTACTCCAACATCAAGGAACTGCGAGATCAATCTGGTTGGCATTGATTAACTAGTTTAAAGGAAGCGCTGATATGATAAAGAACAAACAAGCTTTATTAAAAACGTCATTTGATTTGTTTGTTGCATTTGAAGGAGAAACAACAAAAGCGACTATTGATAGATATTGTCATCTTGTTTTAGAAATGGGAAGATTGGAAATAACGAAAGACGACGATGAATGGGTTGATAAACTAGCCGATGCGCTACCACAGCAAAAATGGGGAACATATTTGCTAATCTTAAAACACATGAGAAAATCTGAAAGTATGAACTTGGCGAAGTTTATTCGGAAAATTGAAGAACATGAATTGGATATTCAGAAAACGGCTATCATGAATAATCCAAATGCTCAACAACATGTCAGTTTATACTACATAGGAAACAAATTTGAGACTACTCCAAGTCCAAAGATTAAGACTGCTTTCAGTGCTGATAGTTCTTCTGGAACAAATGGTAGCACAGTAACTCAGAGTGGTGGATATTCATCTTCGTATTTAAATTTTGATCCGAATTTCACAACACCAAGTCCTCAACGACAGAATTCAACAAATCTGCAATGCAATGTCACATTGAATATTCAAAATGGTCAAAATATCTCTCCCGAAATAGCTAAACAACACATGGCATCACTTGTTGCTATGTTATAGTCATATGAAAGTTTAGTTGCTGGACGAATTGGAAATCCAATGCTCACCAAAGAAGATTATGACCAGATTGATGCTGTAGAACTTGAGTTGATGGATATCAAATGGTGTTTAGCTAGTGCTATAAGAATAGCAGAAAAATTCCAACAAATCACCGGTAGAGATGATTTTCGTGAAATGAGTGCATCTCCGATAGGGTTTGGCAAATCAAAGGTCACTTGTTTTCTTTGCAAAGAAAGGGGACATTTTAAACGAGAATGCAAAAATAAAGAAGCAACCGGAAGACAAGAAAAGAATTATTATTATCAAAAATCAATTTTTCATCAAATTGATCAACAATCATCTTCATCCAGTTCCATTGATGTTGAAAAGAAAAAAGCTTATCTTGTTAATGAAGATGATGAATAGGTTGCAGAGGGTTTTAGCTGGGACAAATACATTCCACCCGGTTCAGGTCTTGTTGCTAGAATTCTGGAAGAAGAAGAAGTCAAATCTAATCCGAAAAGAATATCGTTTTTTCCAGAATTAGGAAGTGAAGCAGATACCGATGATGAAGAAGAATATATTAATAAAGCTAGAAAAGGTCTGGATCCTGAAAGTTTTAATTTGTTCTTTGCAGATAAGGTTGAGATGCTGAATGAGAAGAAGGCTGCTAGATTGAAGAGAGAGTTGGAAGCAAAGATGATTGCTGAAGAAAAGAAAAAACTGGAAGCTGAGAAAGCAGAAGTTGAAGAAAATTCAACAGAGAAGGTTGAAGATGAAGAATGTGAAATAAAAGTAGAATTTGATGAAGAACCAATTATTGAAAAGGTGGTAGAGAAAATAGTCGAAGTTGAGAGAATTATTGAAGTTGAAAAATTCGTCGAAGTTGAGAAAGTTGTCGAGGTAGAAAAGATTGTTGAAATCACGAAACCTTGTCTGAAATGTTTGGAATCTTGTAAGGATTGTGATGAGAAAGACAAGAAGATTCGTGAACTTGAAGATCTGAAAGAAAAATTGTTGTCTGATGTGAAGTATGTGAAAGAGTCGTATGATGTGCTGAATAAGACAGTTGATAGTCTGAACAAGACAAATCTAGAAATGGGAGCTGCTCAGACGATGATGAGTTCAACATTAATGACGAATCAGAAACTCTTCAATGAGTATATTGAAGACTGTGCAAAGCTGAAGCAGGATTTGGAACTCGAAAAGATAGAAAGTGAAAGAATCAAACGATTGCTATTGAGTTATACAACTTATGATTATTTGATTGATCGAGTTTATCCTACTGTTGCAGGTCTTGAAGCTTTCCAATATAAAAAGACGGAAGAGGATACTGGTAAGAAACAAAATGTCAAATATAACAAGTGTCCGCCTCCAATCTATGAAAGTTATTCTCCCAGAAAACCAAATGAGGAGCGATTAAATAAGGCACTCAACATAAAGTTAATGTCTGAAACCATTGATGAGTTACCAGACAACATTGATGTCACATTCACAGCGCCTGACACTGATCATGAGTCTGAGTTATTAAAGAAAGCGGTCGATCAGGTGTTGGATATGGATGAAGAGTCAAAGTCGGAGTCTAAATCTGAAAGTTTGACTTCGTCAGACAAGAGTCCGAGTTCTCCGGTTAAACGGGTTTACAATAAAGAATTTATGTTATCAAAAAATAATTTGAATGATGAACCGATCCAAGTGGCATATACTTTGAAAGATTCGGACAAATTATATTCTGATGAAGAATTTACAATAAGAAGTGTCAAAACTGAAATGATCAAAAAGGTTTTCAAATTAACAGAAATTAATATTTCTGAAATAAAAGATTTAAATCTTACTGGAAAACCTAAAAAATACACTTCAAGAGTTCAACAGAGATTGAACAAGAAAAAGGGTTACAGTTCTGGTTCAGGTTATCGAAAGAAACCAAACCATAACGGTAATTTCAAAAAGCAGGGATTAGGTTTCATTTCCCCAGAAAATTATAAAAAAGAGAAAATTTTTAAATCAAAAACTAAATTTGTTGCAGGAACAAGTTGTGAAGAAGAGCATAAGAAACCATTCTGGAAACAGTCAAACCAAGAGTTTCTTGCTGAAAGAAAAATGAATGTGTTGAAGAAATCTGCACCAAGAGTTAACAGAAGAATTTGTTTCAAATGTCACAAGATTGGACATATTGCTTGGAATTGCCAACAGTCCAACAACACAAAACAGGAAGTTTCTTTTAACTCAAAATTAAAAGAAAAAAATGTTGATGAAAAGAAACAATCAACTGAGAAATCTAATGTCTTTGAAAATTCGACTTTCGAAGCTGGTGATGTTTCAAAATGTTTTAAAAAAGGAAAGTCGATTTGAACAAACAAAGATGGGTTGTTAAATCTGAAACTAGTTCTGACAATGAATCTGACTCATCAAAGTCAGAGGAGTCATTTGTTGTGAAAAGTGAGAAGAATTCCGTTCCAGAAATGAACGAAGAAAACTTTCCGCCATTGTCAAAAGAAAACTTGAAGTTGAAAGTTGGTAAAGTTGAAATTTCATATCAATTCTTTGCTAGTAAGGAAGAATTTGATGCTGAAAAGGTTTTCAATGGAAATGTAAAACATATCTTTGGAAAGATGGTTGACGGTAAGGTAAAGGGTGTTAAAGATTTTTACAAATCTAAACGATGGTGGGATAGAGATGAATCACAATCACCCAAGGCTGGTCAGGCTTGGGTGACAGTATTTTCTACTTAAAATCCTGACTTGCCGGAGCTCCCAGGTTGGTAATTGTGGAGCAGGAATCGGCATCTTTCTACAAGTGATATTTTGACCTACATGTGGTATTTTAATTCTTGAAAAGTGTCATATGTCATTCTTCAAGTGGTTAATCAAGGTCATTAAGTTGAACTTGATTTAACTTTCATACAAGTGATTGGAAAATAAAGTGATGATCATATCCCCGATCTTACAAGCGGTAAATTCAACAAAACTTATTTTCCAGAAAAACTATTTTGATTAAAACAAACTTAGGTGTTTTGAAATCATAATGGGAAAATAGTTTGTTGTCAAGGGGAGTTCTGATTGCTTATGCCAAGTGGATGGTGAATTGAAGCTTGAAAATCAGTTGTCATTTTACTTGTATAGTTTGTTTTCAAATTTCCTTTAAATGATTTTGAATTTTAGGGGGAGTAAGAATTTTCAGAAAATCCAATTTGAAAAATCCAAAAACATGATAAAATGAAAAATGAGTTTTGTTGTATAAAAGAGGAAATGATAGTACATCAGTAGACAATCACAGCATGCTAAAGAATTGGAAAGTTAAAAAGTGATAAACGGTCTCACTGATGTTGTGCCAGTAGGTTTTTGCACATTTAGTAGATTGTGTCGAGATATAAACATAAATTTCAAACTTACTTATTTCGTGGGGAATGTCTCTCGGATATATGGGTAATCCCCGAAATCTTGTTTGAAAGACCCCTGTTTCTGAGATACTAGGTCTTTATGCTTAGTGATATATGGGAACCCGGGACTTCTGATTTTGCGGAAGCAATGGCCTAGTATCCGTATAATACTTTTCGCTTGCTTGAAATATAGCACCACCCTCAGCATAAAAAATGATGAAACATTGAAAAATGCTAATCATGTGCTGTTGAAGAAAAGATTCTCTAAAGGGAACATGCCAAAAGTCGAAGCCATCATCTCTTTGATTTTGCGGAAGCAATAGCCTGAGCTCTCATGGCCCTCGCATTTAACCCTTTACAGATATCATATAGGTATACTCACCTGTAAGACTGAATATTGGGATCTAGATACGGGAGTATATTCTGAGGTGGGACACGCGAATAAGTTTAAGTCTCTAAAACACTAATCCCGTATCTCGAAACAGCTGAACTTTGTGTGAAAATTTAAGTGGATCAGTATACTGACAATCTAAGTGAATTATTTAGAACTTAAAATGTTTAAAGCTTAATGGTGCTAAGTGATTTGTCTTATAAACTGATATGATCCTCTTACACAAACTCACAAAAATATTGTCTGTGAATATTACTTTACTGTATTTCATTTAATGACAAAATTCCAAAAAGATTTTCGGAGTGTTTTAGCGTAATTTTAAAAAAAAAAATTCAAAAAGATTTTCGATAACTAATGATGAAAAGCTGATTTTTAAAATTCCAAGTACTAAACATGATGAACAAATTGTTTGGGAGAGTTTGATTAAAATGAAATTTGATTTTGAAAAGACTATAGGTTCATTAAATTGAATCCAAATTGAAATATTTTGATTACAAGTGGTAAACAGGGATTCTAAATTTGTTATATCTTATCTATTATGAAACTTATGTTTTGGGTAGAGACTGTGCAGGTTAGCCAGGTTTCGAATCCTGAAAAGATGCAGAATAGAGCCAGGAATCGATCCTGAACTTGTGAACCTGTGAAAGCAAGACTACGATCCCAGCACAACTCAAGGGGAGTCTGAAGATGCGAAAGCCAGATTCGATTTCAGAGGTTCATGCTAACTGCTGATGCTGATGAACTTAAGGAATCAAGAGATCTGATCAAGAAAATGTGAAGATTGTGAGATTAATTTCCAAGGGGGAGATTTGTTGATGACAGAAGACGATATAGAGTTTGAGGATACTTACACTGTTAGATTAGTTGGAAGAGCCCGAAGACTGATCAAGACTGAAGACTTTGAAGACTCGACACCGAAGACTTCGTCAACATCCAAGGGGGAGTCTGTTGGTGCATATGTCTGTCGACTTCGTCTTGTATCGAGTCTTATAATAGAAATGTTAGATCAGGGCACGTAGTACGAGGAAAATAGGATTTATGTGTTGATAGTTCATTTCGCACGAAATGACATTGAACTATTTCATACGAAATGGCAATCAGCCATTTCGCACGAAATGTCTTTTGTCTATTTCATGCGAAATCACCTCCTCTATATATACCTGATGTGCTAATTCATTTGTAACGATCTTGTTTCCGGTACCGAAGTGTTGCCGACGTGTCATCTGATCTGTAATCGTGTCAAATCAATAAAACAAGACAATTAAGAGTGAATCAAGTTGTTACAAAGTCTAATAAATGAATTCCGCCTCTGATTAGACCAAGAACTCTTCTGATAGACTCGTTTAGATCGATTCTCGATCCTACTGATGTTTTCCAAAATTACATGTATTTCAGGTAACAAGTTGGATCTTGGGCGCGGGTGATGTTTTTAGAAGTAAATTCCAAGCTTAGATGTTATCCACTTTTGTTGAATTGTATCGTAGTCGAAGGTTGTGTTGTTTGAAACTGGAATAACTGGTTTTGTAATACTTTTACTTAATGAATGGATAAACATCGTTTTGATCATGTAGTTGTTTATTATGATTGAATGCAATGATATTAAACCAGTCACACATCATACACTTCCGCAAAAGTCAGGGTGTGACAGCTCCCAGACATTGCAGCCCCAGAAACGGGAGAGTTGATCTCTGTATACCTTTCAATTGCTGAAGAAGCAATAAGTGTGGTTCTAACCATCGAACGAGACAAAGTTCAGGTACCCGTTTATTTATTCAGCAAAACTCTAAAACTGGCAGAGATCAAGTATCATCCTTTGGAAAAACTTGCTCTAGCCCTAGTCCAAACGGCTAGAAGGCTTCGAAGGTATTTCCAAGCACACCCTATACAAGTGGTCACCGACCAACCCATTAAGAGTGTGCTTGAAAAACCTAAAAATTCAAGGCGATTAGCCAAATGGGCTGTGGAATTAGGTGAACACAACATCACCTATGTTCCAAGAAAAGCCATCAAAGCCCAAGTCTTGGCCGATTTCATTGTAGAAGTCCCGAAACAAACAATCACTGAAGTTAAAACAGCTGCCACTGAACCTTCTAATCTTGAAGCCTGGAATCTTTTTACCGATGGGGCTTCAAGCGTTGAAGGGTCAGGGGCTGGGCTCATCCTAATCAACCCTGAAGGGTTAGAATTCACGTATGCTCTTCGATTTGAATTTCAGACCACCAATAACGAAGCTGAATACGAAGCGTTGATAGCCGGCTTGAGGTTAGCCAAGGAAATGAAGGTTCAAAAGCTTTAAGTCTTCACAGACTCGTTGCTGGTGTAAAGTCAAGTGAATGATAGTTATGTTACAAAGGAACCCAATATGAAGAGGTACAAAGAAAAATCCAAAGATCTGATGAACACATTCCAAACTTGTACAATCAAGCAAATTCCCAGGTCTCAAAATAAGAAAGCTGATGCCTTGCGTAAACTCACCTCTCTCACCTTGGCCCACCTCACCAAAAAGGTATTGGTGGAAGTGTTGAAAACTCCGTCAATAGAAGAATTGGAAGTTCAAGACGTAATCACCGAGGAAGGCCCCAATTGGATGACTCCAATTAAAAAATTCCTTAAAAACGGTGAGTTACCTACTGATCAAACAGAGGCTGAAAGGGTTAAAATCAAATCCAGACAATACGTGTTGCAAGGTGAAATCCTCTACAAAAAAGGTTACCTTGCACCCTTGCTGAGATGTGTCAGTCCCAAACAAAGCCAGTACTTGATCAAAGAGGTTCATGAAGGAATATGCAGAGCTCATTTTGGAGCAAGAACGGTGTTTGCTAAACTAATGAACCTTGGGTATTTTTGGCCTTCCATGCACCGAGACACCGCTGAACAACTGAGAAAATGTGATTTTTTCCAAATTCATGCACCAGTTCCAAAGAGCCCCAAGCATGACCTTGTCCCGATATCTTCAGCATGGCCATTTTATAAGTGGGGAATGGACATTGTCGGCCCATTCCCACCAGCCAAAGGTGGAGTGAAGTTCTTACTAGTGGCCATAGACTACTTCACCAAGTGGCCTGAAGTTAAACCACTTGCAAAAATCACGGGCAAACAGGTCATTGACTTCGTCTGGGAAAACATCATTTGTCGTTATGGGTAGTGCTGGTCAGCGATAATGGAAAGCAATTCGCTGAGAAGCCTTTTAGCGTTTGGTGCAAAGAGTTCAGAATAACTCAGGTTTTTAGCTCAGTTGCATACCCACAATCAAACGGCCAGGTTGAAAGGATGAATCGAAGCATAGTTGAAGGAATCAAAACACGATTGGGAAGGCATGAAAGCAATTGGCTCGAAGAGTTGCCAAGCATTCTATGGGCTATAAGAACAACTGAAAAAACAAGCCACAAAAGAACACCTTACAGCTTGGTGTTTGGATCCGAAGCCGTGATTCCAGCCGAAGTAGGAGTTGTAACTCAAAGAACAGTTAACATGTATCCCGAAACAAATAGCAAAGAGACCATGTTGAACTTACAACTCCTCGAAAAAGCACGAGACCAAGATGCAATTCAAAAAGCCAAGTACAAGCAAATGATGGAAGCTTACTACAACAAAAGAGTCAAGCTTGAACGCTTCAAGCCAGGAGACCTGGTACTTAGAAACAATAAGGCTAGTAAAAAAGAGAACCAAGGAAAGCTTGGCCCTAAATGGGAAGGGCCATATACAATCCTTGAAGCACACAAGGGCGGATCCTATAAGCTAGC
Organism: Helianthus tuberosus; assembly: GCA_030545235.1. NCBI lineage: Eukaryota > Viridiplantae > Streptophyta > Magnoliopsida > Asterales > Asteraceae > Helianthus > Helianthus tuberosus. The sequence continues at coordinate 132,297,625 of CM060353.1, read as the reverse complement.
CGACACAGAGGGTAAAAAGCTTCCTAGACATTGGAATGGAAAGACCCTTAGAAGGTTCCATGTCTAATCAAGAAAGATTGGTTTGTATTTCACAAGTTATATCTCAAGAGTTGTCCTATGATCACTTTTTCTAAAACAATGTCTCTTGAATGAATGATAATGTTTTATCAAATTTGTCTTTCTATCCAAAAATCAGGTTGAGTACCTAGCAAAAAAACTCCATGGCAAGGGTCATGTAAGGGGATGAGCTCCCAGGCCATATCGCTCAATAGGTTCAAGGGTTGAATGAACCTATATAAGGGATGAGTTCCTAAATCAATACAACTCCATGAGACATATGAAATAATTAAAAATGAAGTCGTCTAATAGACGGGTCTGAACAGCCCACACCAAATGTTCCTTAAGCCTTAGAAAGCATATCAAAAACAGGCTTACGAAACAAAATAAAACTAAGGTAAATGATAAATAGGATAGGTGCTATGTCTTCTTGTTAAAAATACAAAGGCTAAGTGACTGCAGCACTGAACCCTTTAAGGTATAAAAACATAAAGACAACACAAACCTAACAAAGACAAAAAGATAAAGAATGACTCAAGTAACAACACAATAACACGATAAAAGGTTGCATACAACCTAATCTCAAAAATACAAACCAAGGCATCAAGTCACAAAAATAAAATAGTAACCGGAAGCCTTGAAGGCTTCAAGCTACAAACATTCAACAAACAGCCAAAAGCCTTGAAGGCTTGAAGCCAAGTGATGTGTGCAAAATGCAACATATAAATTACCTCAATTGTGGCATAAAACTAACCCTTTTTTAGTACTAATGTTGGAAAACGTGTGCTTTTGTCTTCCTTTTGTATTTTCAGGATTAAATGAGCTCAAATTAACAAAAGAAGCAAAAAGACAGCAATATCTAACATAAATACAAGAAAAGGAACAAACGTGACATGCCCGACCCCACGACAGCATCTTTCCAAGCAAAACAAGAAGACAGAAGACTGAACACGCCCCGTGCTCAGCCAGCACGGGGGCATGCCCAAGTGTCAGCAGAAAAGACAAAGTGGTAGAAGCTTCTATTGCCCACCACGGGGCGTGCTCAGCGGACACGGGCCCGTGGTCAACTATAAGATTCGCACAATCCAGGAAAATCTTCATAGTACAAAGATTCTTCTGCACACGGGGTCGTGCTCAGCAGACACAGGGGCGTGGTCAACTAATAAAGACAAGCTGCATTAAATGAAGAAAGAGAGGATGTGGACACGGGGCCATGCCCACTGGACACGGGGTCGTGCCCGAGCTTCTGTTCAGCCTATAAATAGGAGTGCTTGGCTCAAGCTCAAACCATCCCTTGGCACACCACCTCTCTCACACTTCACCCACCACCACCATAACACCATCATCCACCACCATCATAGAGTGTGTGAGTCATCTCGGGATCCAAGATTGATCGTAACAGTTCTTGACAATCAAGGCCATGTTTGCCTAAGTCTCTTACATCACTTGGTGAAGACAAGTGTCTAGTGTAATACTTTTTATTTCTAATTTTTTCGCACTTTTTACTTGGTTTTGTATTAATGACTTTAATAACTAGTTTCTTATGTTGAAGGTGATTCTTCCTTATCGTTAGTCCGTGGTGTCTTGACATTATTTTACTGTCTATATAAAATAAAAGATTTTCACCATTCATATCTCCACGGTCTATATGGAGGTATGTTGGCTACCTGGTCGGGGGTTAAGGGAATGGTTTGGTAAGAGTCTTGCCATTGTTCAGCGTTTAGAGGTCCTGCAATGGACCTGGGTCAAATTTAGTAGGACCTCCTTTAATACTTAACAGTATTGGATGGCGGGGGTCCAAACTCTTTGATCCCCTCATAAGTTAACTACTATTAATACTATAACCCGGCTATTTAGGACTGTATCCCTGCTGACTCAGACTACTTAGTCGAGGGTAACGTCACCTCCAAAAGAGGGGCCTACCATAATTTGCATTAATAACTTAATTAATTATCTTTCAATAATCCGACCCTTTAGGATTGTATCCTTGCTGACTCAAACTAATGGGTTGAGGGTAACGTCACCTCCAAAAGAGGGGCCTACTACAATAACTAAGATAATCTCTTAAATAAGTGCAAAAGTGCGGAAATAATCAAAGGTTACACTATACACGAGTCGGAACCAAGTGATTCATCTTGTCTATCTGTTTTTCTTTTATTTTTATTTTTCAGCATTTTTAGTTAGTTTTTATTTTTCTTAGTTTTAAACCATTTTTCTAAACTTTTTGATTTGATTAGACGTTGAGGATAAACCGGTACTAAAAGCTCTTATGTCCTTGGACGACCTCGGTATCTTACCAACACTATACTACGCTCACGATGGGTGCACTTGCCCATATGTGTGTTTAGTGTTAGTAAATATCGTGTTTTATAAATTTAAAACTTGGCTAAAGAAAGTGTAAAAGGGCTCAAAATAAACATTAAAACCATAACACACTTCACGCACATCAAGTTTTTGGCGCCGTTGCCGGGGACACAATGATTTTAAGAAAGTTAGGAATCAGCGGCCTAATCGTTTTTTCTTATTTTTCATTTTTTTAGGATTTTTCTTAATTTTTCAGCTTCTGCAGAACTCAGCACGGGCCATGCCCGCTGAACACGCCCCGTGCCCAATCATTGGAACTGGCAATCCTCTTTTAAGTCAAATAGTAGCTGAACACGGGGCCGTGCCCACCCAACACGCCCCCGTGCCCAAGATTCAGTTACTGAAAACAAAACCGTAAGATCCCGACGGTTGGTAATTTCTGACACAAACATGAGTGATACTGATACTTCTTACTTTCGGCACTCTTATGGTACTATGTGGTGTCAATTATGTGGTGGTAACCATAAGGAATTAGAATGTTATTTTCTAAATTATAAGCCCCACTATATAGACCCATCATTTCTTTCTATCCTTAAGAGGGGCGAAAGTAAAAATAATCCCTATCTCTCCCTTGAATGATCCCAACCAGATTTTCTAGGAGAAATGCTTCTCGATGAATTATTTCAATTAGAAGATCTAATTCTTAATTGGTTAAAAGAACTTAGGAAAGATTTCAATGATCTTTTCCAGGACAATAGCCAAGAAGAAGTGTTGGAACCGCATTCAAACAACTTCGTTGTTTCCGACGATACTTCTAACTCTAGTGAGGACTTGAGCGATAGTCGTCCCTGTGTCGATTGTGCCGTGAAGGACTCCCCATCGACTTCGTTCGATGCATACATAGACCTGAGCGATTCGACATACACCTTCTTTAACGAGAGCCCGGAAAAGGGTTGGACTTGTCCACCTACATATAGCATAGGAATCACCCTCACCGACAACCTCTTGTGTTCTCGTCTTAATCTAGAGCAATTAAGGTATCTTAGGCACTTTGCGGTTGTTCCATCCAGTAAGGAACCACCCGATCCAGAAAAGTTCCTTAAAAATAAACAAGTTTCATAGACAGCCTCTAGACACGGGGCCGTGTCCAGGTCAGCACGCCCCCGTGTCCACCCAAAGATTCCCTTCTGATTTTGTCAGGATGCGGATAAAAATGTGTCAGGATTCCATCTGCAAACGGGGCCGTGTCCAGCCGACACGGGGCCGTGCGCAACGTACTGTCGTTTTCTATAAATGCAGCCAAGAATCCTGCACATTTGAACCATTCCAGGGACAGAGATTTGGGGAATATTCTCACATACCATCCTAGGTATTTTCTAAAAGAAGTTTCTCCACTATCTTCTTGTCCTTTCCTCTTTTATCCACTATCATCTTCTTCAATTTTTCTCATACTTCCATTAAAGCTATAACCTTCCATAATTTCAAGCCTTATTGAGAGGTTTGTTGGATTTTTTTTCATGGAATCTTGTTAAAAATAAGTTCTACAACAATGTTTTAAGTTGTTTATGTTCAAAAATGCTTTAAAAATCATAAAAACAATTTGAAACCCCAATATTCCTTGTTCCTAAATCCTGCAGATATCTGAACACGGGGCCGTGTTCGATGAACACGGGGCCGTGTCCGAAGTACTGGTCCCATAAAATTGAACTCTTTTCGGTATGTTTTCTCAGAATGGCAAGCAGAACAAGCGGAAACTCTTCGTCGCATTCCAGAAACAACCGGAAGGGGAGAATATCATCAACGGTTGAAGATTCTCTTGTAAACTATGTTTACGCCTTAAGAGAAGCCCTTGATGAAGTGACAAGTGTGGAAGAGGCATTGGTTGACCGTATTGAACATTCTCGCCTCTCCTCCTTTGGTGCCGGTTATCACCCAAAGGGCATGGAATGTGTTACCGAAAGTCATCATTCCGGCCGAATGGTACGCCTTACATCCGGAGCCCCCTCGAGACATACTACAAGGGGTTACGATTGGTGTCGCTCCTCCTCCACAAGATGTTGAGGAACATGAAGCCGCCTCCCTTCTCCCAAGGGAGATAGAAGAATGGCTCTAGCAACATCTAAGGGACACCGCTCGGCTTGGAGTTCTACAAGACTTTTAGAAACCGGAAAACTATTTCCGGAATTTTGGTTCTTATTGAAGAAGTAGAGCTCCTAAAAATGATTTTTCGTATCACTTGACCTATCTAATTTAGGATTTTTAACTTTTATTTTCTGCTTTATTTTTAATTTTTAGGACTTTTATGTATTTCTCTCTATGACTTAATGAATGATGGTTTTAGTTAATTTGGTGTTTGGATGGTGTTGAAATAAATAAAACACACTTGAGATGGCAAAGGATACAAGGGAAGCTTGAACCAGCACCCCATGCAGGAAAACAGGACCATCCGACAAAATTCTTCGTTTACAGTAGGTTCGGCACGGGCCGTTGTGACACCCCAGGAAACCATGCAACTTAACTAGCTTCCTCAGTAACCGCATGCTAAATTTCGGGACGAAATTTCTTTCAAGTTGGGGATAATGTGACAACCCGAACTTTCAAGGTCAGTGTCTCTTAGTCACGTGATCCTGTTTCTTGTTATGTCTCGTTCATATTCCTTGCGATGATAAGAAAAATAGTAAACACTTGTGACTAATTGCTAAATATATAATGTATTCGAGTAAACGTGAATGAGTGTGTGTGAATTGGGCCGAATTTTGTGTTGCGAACAGGATTGGGCCGCACCCCAAACTATTGAAGTCAATATGTCTTGCCTATATGTTGAATATGTGATTGGGCCTTGATCGTTAGTATGGGCAAGCCCATTATCTCGGCCAAAGGGGAACCACCCAAACTATTTAACAAGCTATGTGAGCGTACCATGTTATTGTTTACCACTAAAACTCAAAACAAAACCCTACCTATTCCAAGTTGCGTGCGGCAGGAGACACCCCCCCCCCCCTCGAAACACTAGTTCACCGGTTAGTATATTTATGGTTGCTTGCAATCCTTGTTAATTTTGTGATTATAGTTGCAGTAATGCCATGATATATGTGTTATGTAACGCTGAGGAATATGTAACTATGAGTTTTGCTAGTTGTTCTTGATCATGTGTGGATCGTTATGGTCTATTGTGCTAACCGAGGAATTTACTTGATTTGGATGTTAATGAATGGTGATGGCTAGATGAATTAGAATTCATGTCAAGATTTATTATGTGTGATAATAATAAACACCTTATTATTCTTTCTGGTAGATCAAATCAAGAAATACTATGAATATGGATAATCAAGAAATACTATGTGTGATTCGAAATTAATGATGATGTAACAGTAGTGGACAACTGTGTGCCATGTTAAACATTTAAACATTTGAACTTATATTTGGTTTTGGATTTAATCATTATGCTTCCGCTTGCATCTTAAACTATGTTTTGTTTGGACACCAATTGTATTGGTTGGATTTTCTAATTACTTACATGCTTGTTCAATATGATTGGTGGCTGGATCCTGGTCAGTCACGTCTCCAGGCGGTGATACTCCGCGTGTGGATTTTGGGGGACAACTTGGGAATTTCAAGTTCTAAAAAAGTTATATTTTTATGAATTTACAAACCTATAGGGGTCATAGCAGTGATTGTCCCCTACTCGAACATGAACCGGTAATCACCCCAAATTTTTTCAAAAATATTTCATTTTTTTTACTTGTCTAGGTTTAACTTGGGAATTTCAAGTTCTAAAAAGGTTATATTTTTACGAATTTACAACCGATAACGTCGTGATAAAAAGAACCAACATAAGAAAATTATGAAAAGGCTTGACAGACTTAGTTAAAATTTGATTATATATACTTGATCACATAAAAAACTCATTCCCACAAAAGTGAGTTTTGAGCCTTTATTGAGCATACAATTACATACCATTAAACTAAATGCTCATTTTTCGTTTCTTGTGTGAATAGCCGCTTGGTCCTTACGACTCTAGAACTTGCCACGACGATACATTCCCGGTCCTTACCAACTTAAACCCGAGTAAGTAAACGATGGAGGCATTAGGACTAACCCCTTTTTATTTCTACACCATTATTTTTCTTTTTTTTTTACCACCTACCCAAAATCCCCCTAGTTAGCCCCTTTGAGCCTAAACCTTTTCATTTCATAACCCAAACCAAACACCCTTTTACCCACCAAAACCTTTTTCATTTTTAACCATTTGTTTTAGTAACTAGCTCGGCTTTTCGTATGACCTTTCAAAAAAAATAATAATAATATTTTTGTTGATGATGAAGCAAAAACAAATAAACAAACAAGTTTATCAAAAATGACTTTGTTTGAATAATAGCTTCATCAAAATAAAAGTTGCAAAAATAAAGTCTTACGAAAACCGACGATTGTTACGCTTTTCGCCTTTTTCTACTAACCACTAACCCAACCACCTACCTTTAACCCAAGCCTAACCCTTCACCCAAAAAAAGTTCTCTTGATATTTACAAAGGTACATAGTTAAAAAGGAGGAGGATTGATTGCTTGGCAAGCCTATGGTAGGAGTAAGTTCCATGCCGCTCTCGAGTGATCCACAAAAATACATTTTCGGCCGAGTGTTGAGTGATCCCCGTGAGGTATGTGAACTTGTATATAAATAGAATTTTAAAGAGGCATGTTATGCCCTAATAAGTAATTTATCTTATGAAAGGTTCTAAATAAATCATGACGAATAGGATTGTAAATAAATAAAAATAAAACTAAATAAAGAATCTTGGAAATCCCAACACTCTATGACAAGCCCAAAAACCTTCTTCTCTACCCATTCCATTTGGGTGTGTATAGCCACATTATAAAGAGTTTTGCTTGAGGACAAGCAAAGATTTAAGTGTGGGGGTATTTGATGTGTGCAAAATGCAACATATAAATTACATCAATTGTGGCATAAAACTAACCCTTTTTTAGTACTAATGTTAGAAAAAATGTGCTTTTGTCTTCCTTTTGTATTTTCAGGATTAAATGAGCTCAAATTAACAAAAGAAGCAAAAAGACAGCAAAATCTAACATAAATACAAGAAAAGGAACAAACGTGACATGCCCGACCCCACGACAGCATCTTTCCAAGCAAAACAAGAAGACAGAAGACTGAACATGCCCCGTGCTCAGCCAGCACGGGGGCGTGCCCAAGTGTCAGCAGAAAAGACAAAGTGGTAGAAGCTTCTATTGCCTACCACGGCGCCGTGCTCAACAGACATGGGGCCGTGGTCAACTATAAGATTCGCACAATCCAGGCAAATCTTCATAGTACAAAGATTCTTCTGCACACGGGGTCGTGCTCAGCAGACACGGGGGCGTGGTCAACTAATAAAGACAAGCTGCATTAAATGAAGAAAGAGAGGATGTGGACACGGGGCCGTGCCCGAGCTTCTGTTCAGCCTATAAATAGGAGTGCTTGGCTCAAGCTCAAACCATCCCTTGGTACACCACCTCTCTCACACTTCACCCACCACCCACCACCACCATAACACCATCATCCACCACCATCATCCATTGTCCATCATAGAGTGTGTGAGTCATCTCGGGATCCAAGATTGATCGTAACAGTTCTTGACAATCAAGGCCATGTTTGCCTAAGTCTCTTACATCACTTGGTGAAGACAAGTGTCTAGTGTAATACTTTTTATTTCTAATCTTTTCGCACTTTTTACTTGGTTCTGTATTAATGACTTTAATAACTAGTTTCTTATGTTGAAGGTGATTCTTCCTTATCGTTTGTCCGTGGTGTCTTGACATTATTTTACTGTCTATATAAAATAAAAGATTTTCACCATTCATATCTCCACGGTCTATATGGAGGTATGTTGGCTACCTGGTCGGGGGTTAAGGGAACGGTTTGGTAAGAGTCTTGCCATTGTTCAGCGTTTAGAGGTCCTGCAATGGACCTGGGTCAAATTTAGTAGGACCTCCTTCAATACTTAACGGTATTGGATGGCGGGGGTCCAAACTCTTTGATCCCCTCATAAGTTAACTACTATTAATACTATAACCCGGCTATTTAGGACTGTATCCCTGCTGACTCAGACTACTTAGTCGAGGGTAACGTCACCTCCAAAAGAGGGGCCTACCATAATTTGCATTAATAACTTAATTAATTATCTTTCAATAATCCGACCCTTTAGGATTGTATCATTGCTGACTCAAACTACTGGGTTGAGGGTAACGTCACCTCCAAAAGAGGGGCTACTACAATAACTAATATAATATCTTAAATAAGTGCAAAAGTGCGGAAATAATCAAAGGTTACACTATACACGAGTCGGAACCAAGTGATTCATCTTGTCTATCTGTTTTTCTTTTATTTTTGTTTTTCAGCATTTTTAGTTAGTTTTTATTTTTCTTAGTTTTAAACCATTTTTCTAAACTTTTTGATTTGATTAGACGTTGAGGATAAACCGGTACTAAAAGCTCTTATGTCCTTGGACGACCTCGGTATCTTACCAACACTATACTACGCTCACGATGGGTGCACTTGCCCATATGTGTGTTTAGTGTTAGTAAATATCGTGTTTTATAAATTTAAAACTTGGCTAAAGAAAGTGTAAAAGGGCTCAAAATAAACATTAAAACCATAACACACTTCACGCACATCACCAAGTAGGCTGCCTTACAAAAACAGGCACCAACATAAGAAACCACAACACAAGGCAAGTAGTAAAAACTAGTAACATAAGAAAGGGAGCCTTGAAAGGCTTCCAAATATCCAAGCAAGTTAAAACAAACCTTAACGGTTTGCAAACCTAAGAATTGTCAAAATGACCACCAAGGCCAAACCATAAAACAGAAACATTAAGGGTTTTCTGCCAAAACCTAAAGTGTTTAATAACATTACATAACATTTTCCAGAAAGATGCTAAGAAAGCTACGAAAAAGCCTTAAAAGTTGTTACTTTGCATCACTTACCACAGGCTTTGATGCAACGGCTTCATCACCCTTCGCTTTCTTGGCTTTTTTCTTTTTCTTCTTACCTTCCTCAGCTGTCGTCCCCGAGGCTTCAAGGCTTGGGTCCTTCGAGGTTTCCTCAGCATAAGAAAGGGTCTCCTCACTGTCCCCCGAGCAAGAACGCTTCTTTGTCAAAGAGTTAAGCACTTCTTTACAAACAGCCTCATCAAGCCCGCATGGCTTCAAATCCTGCTAAACAGATAAAGGCTTGCCAAAGTACTTCGAAACCTCGCCAACATAGGGATAAGTCAAGCGCTCCATCTCACGGACTGAATCTTGAAAGACCTTGAGGGCTTCGGGCCGATAAAGGGAAGACTTGTCTTGAGGGTCACCAGAATGACAAGCTTTGTAGCCGGAAACATAACCTTGATGCCTCCCATGCTCCAAAAGCTTGCCATACACACCACCCAAAACACCATTAAATTTAGCCGAATGTAAGAGGTAAGGGACAACCTGTTGGAAACTGTTGAAGCAACAAACACAAGACCAACGGTGGTAGCTGGGCTGGTTAGGCAAAACGGTTGAAGGGTTCAACCTTGCCTAACGCAGGTCGTGGGGTCCCCCCACGTTTGCGAGACGTGGAAGGAGGTTTACTAGTTTATTGTTGTTCTTTGCTATCGATCCTTCTCTGGATTATATCCAGATTTGGAAGTGGTAGCAAAGAGAATGTGTGTGTTGGACGTGAAAGGGAATGACTTGTGCAAGACAAGCATTCGATGTGAATGACCAGAGATTGAAGAATCAGAGCTGGTCCGAATGTCCTCTCTGAAGTAAATGAAGTGTCATTTTATAAGAGAAGGTATCTCCCGAAGTGGAATGGATTAGACTAGCAACCTCGCTTGCAGTGGAGGGTTTCCCCTTTTGGGGGTTGAAGGCTTTTGTCCCCCGAATAATAGTGTGCATTGTGCAGACCTGCATTGCCTTTGCGGCTGTGGGTTGGTGAAGTGATCTCCAGATGTGACTGGCTACTGTTTTCGTGTTGCTTTTTCCTTTCTCGCAGCTTTTTAAGCCTTGAACCATTTAACCATTTAAGCATTTACGTAATTAGCCATTTTATTCAATCTTGGGCTACCCCCGTCATCAGCCCCCCAAGTCAGAGGTTTTTGGGAGATGAGCTCAAAGACTTCTGACTTTATACGCGTGTTTTACTGCCTAAAAGTTTCAAGGGTTCCATGCTTGAAGGCTTGAAAGGTTGTGTTCAGTTAATATTTGAATTTTGAAATGACTGACGGTTGATGTGATTGATGTATGGCAGTTTTTAGGGTGGCCGTTACTGTTTGCCATTATTACCCCTATATATTATTTTATATCTTACTTATTTACATGTTTTACTTCCGGATAAACATCACTTTTTCCTCTTCTTTTCTTTCAAGTTCCCCCCTTTCCTTCAAAAATCAGGTTAGTTCTTTCTCTTCTTCTTCTTTTTAATTGTTCATAGTTATGGGTGCTCAGAAGGATATGGCAAAATCCTTCTCTCGACTGACCCAAGAGGAAGTCGATTTATTTTGTGCGGAATGGGGAATAGGGACGAAGTATAGGCCAGTTGCACCGGCTTGTGATAAATCTGTCAATGCTTGTCCTTCTGGTATGATTGCCTTGTATTGTCGTCATTTTGAGTTTTCGAACCTCCGTTATCCGTTTTCAAACTTTGTGTTGAATGTGTTGGAATATTATCGAGTGTCTTTTGGTCAAGTTCATCCCCTAGGTATGGCTAGGGTTTTGCATTTCGAAATTCTCTGCCGGGCTTGTGGGTATGATCCTGCTCTTCTATCATTCCGTCGTTTCTTTCGTCTTGCCAAAAATGGTGATTGGTTTACCTTCGAAACCAGTCAAGTTGATACTTGTTTGATTTCGTCCATGGTTTCTACACTTGGGGTTTGGAAGGATCGGTTTTTCTGGGTGTCGGAGGAAATTGTTCCTTTCAAACTTATTTGGAGACACCCGGATGCTGTTCTGAACGAGCCGGAGCCTTCTGATTCCGAGATAAACACCCGTTTTTTAGAAATTCTTAGGGAATGCCCTTCGAGGCTTCGTCCCTTTCCTGAGCATCTGTTGGTGTTATTGGGTATAAGTAAAATTTGGGAAAATGCTAACCGGGACCCGGTGCTTATTAGAGATGGGAAGGGTATGCCTTTTTCCCTTTCCTGCTTTTTATTTCTTTTTATTTGTCTGCTTATATCTTTTTATATTTTGTATTGTAGTTATGTCTGCCGTGGATTTTATTAAGAGTGATGATACCTCGGACGTTGTTTTTGGTGATGCTGCTGCTACCCCTGGTGAGAATGCGGTTGTTAAGGGTGCTGACTATAGGTTTGAGGGTTCTGGTTATGTCAATGTTCCAAATGTCAAAGGCTTCACCAAGGTTACTGTGTCCAAAGGTTCTACTCGTCGTTCTCAACGTCATCTGAAGGGTGTTGATCAGCCCTCTGGCTCAGAGCCTGTTGACGTTAGTGATGACATCGAAGCATCAGAGGATCAGGCTGTGGATGTTGGTAGAGGCAAAGAAAAGGAGTTGATCATTTCGAGCAAGAAGAAGAAATTGGTCAAGAAGGGTGCTATTTCTGCTATTGAAGGTTCATCGGCCAAGAGTGTTGAAAGCTTCGAGGGTTCAGATGACATTTATGTGCCCAATTGGAAGGTGAAGGTTGGTGATAATTTTAAGGATCCTGTTGTGTGTGCTGAAGCGTTGGCTCATTTTGCTCCTCCTGGTGTTCGAGATGCCATATCTGAGATGGAGGGTGATCATCTTATCTCAAGGATGATGCTCAGTTCCTGCAACCTTTCTGCCTTTTTGGCTGAAGGTGTCACCCGTTTTGCCAAAGGGATGCGGGAATATGAAGAGACTTCCAAGAAGAAGGAGAAAATGAAGGCTTCTATTGCTGCCATGAAGAAGGAAATTGAGAGCTTTTCTGAGAAGGAGTTGGGTTGGAACAAGAAGATTGAGGAGTTAACTAAAAGGCATGACATAGAAATGGGTGATCTTAGGAAAAGTTTTGAAGCTAACTTATTGAAACTGAAGTCTGACCGAGAAACCTTGGCTGTGCAAAAGAAAGCTTTTGATAAGGAGAAGGATGGTTTGAAAGCTTTGGTTGCCCAAACTACCGGGGATAACCAATGGCTTATTGAACATGGGTTTCATCAGGTGGTTACCTATCTCTTGCACTCTAAGGAATTTAACTCCGCTCTCGGTGATGTCTACACTAAGCTGCTCAACCTGGGAAAACACCAAGGCCTTATTGCAGGTTATAAGCTTTGTGAGTCTGGCAACCCTTTGGAGCAATCTCCTCTATACCGTCCCGAAGCTTCTGAGGTCTTTAAGAGTTCCGTGGAGCAAATGGAGAGGTTATCCTACCCGTATGTCAGTCAAGTTTCCTCTTGTTATGGTAAGCCTCTCTCTGCTTTACAGGAACTGAAGCCGGATGGTTTGAATGACAAGTTATGTGCTGAACTGCTTGGCTCCCTGTCGAGGAAACGTTCCTTTTCGGGGGATAGTGAGGATAGTTTTCCTGGGGAGGCCGATGTTCCGAAGGATGCTAGTTTGGAAGTTTCAGCTGTTGATGATCAAGGTCCGAAGGCTAAGAAGGTTAAGAAGACTAAGAAGGCCAAGGGTAGCATTTCTGGGGCTACTAAGCCTTCTGCTGATGCCTAAAATTCGTAGCTTTCTTAGCACTTTGTTAAAACAATTCGTGGTTTGTAACTGTTGAACAATATTAGGTTTTCAGGAACCCCTAAGGTTCCTTTTGGTTATTTTGAAGGCCTGTATGGCCGTTGAACAATGATTAGATTTGCAAGTTACTAGGACTTGCCTTAACTTATGCTTGGAAGTCTTTTTAGGATTTTTATGATGTGATGTTTGAACTATTTTTCTTTTATTATGGTTTTGTGCTTGTGCCTTTTTTGGACAAGGCAGTTCATTTGGATTTTAACCGTTGAAGCCTTTTGGCTGTCTTTTAAAAGGTTGAAGCCTTTAAGGCTTTGAGGTATTGCCCGGGTGGCTTGAAGCCTTGAAGGCTTTTTGGTTTTGCGTCCTGGCTTGGTTTGTACCTTTGTGATTTTGTCCAATTGACTTTGTTCTTTTTTGGACTTGTTTTGTTCTTTTTGTAACTTTGTCTTTGTCGGGTTTGTGCTGCCCTTATGCTTTTTATACCTAAAAGGGTTCAGTGCTGCAGACACTTAGCCTTGGCATTTTTAACAAGAAGAGATGGCACCTATCCTTGTAATCATTTCTTTTGGTTTTTTAGCCTTTTTGTAGACTGTATTTCTAAAACTTAGGGAACATTTGGTGTAGGCTGCTTATACCCGTCTATGAGACAATTTTATTTTTTCTCGACAAGTCTCATGGAGTTGTATTGATTTAGGAACTCACCCCTTATATAGGCTCATTCAACCCTTGAACCTATTGAGCGATGTGGCCTGGGAGCTCATCCCCTTACATGGCACTTGCCATGGAGTTTTTTGCTAGATTCTCAACCTGATTTTAGGATAGAAAGACAAGTTTGATAAAAACAACTTCATTCATTAAAGCAATACTTGCTTTTTACAAAAGGTATTCATAATCCTGCTTGAAATACATTTTGATACAAACCAAACTTTCCGTTTAAACATGGAACCTTTTCAATGTTTTGCCGTTCCAATGCCTTGGAAGCCTTTTGCCTTCTGAATCAGCCAGCTTGTAGGATCCACCTTTGTGTGCTTCAAGGATGGTGTATGGACCCTCCCACTTTGGGCCAAGCTTTCCTTGATTTTCTTTCTTGCTGGCTTCGTTGTTTCTGAGGACTAGGTCCCCTGGCTTGAAACGTTCGTTTTTTACTTTTTTGTTGTAGTAAGCTTCCATCTGTTGCTTGTATTTGGCTTCTTGAATTGCGGCTTGATCTCTTGCTTCCTCTAGGAGTTGTAAATTCAACATGGTCTCTTTTTGGTTTGCTTCGGGATCCATGTTGACAATTCTTTGGGTTACAACTCCTATTTCGGCAGGGATCACAGCTTCGGATCCAAATACCAAGCTGTACGGTGTTTTCTTATGGCTTGTTTTTTCCGTTGTTCTAATTGCCCATAGAACACTAGGCAATTCTTCAAGCCAGTTGCTTTCATATCTTCCCAATCTTGTCTTGATTCCTTCCACTATGCTTCTATTTGTTCTCTCAACCTGCCCGTTTGATTGTGGATAAGCCACTGAGCTGAAAACCTGATCGATTTTGTATTCTTTGCACCAAACGCTAAAAGGCTTCTTAGCAAATTGCCTTCCGTTGTCGGTGACAAGTACTCCTGGCAATCCATAACGGCAAATGATGTTTTCCCAGACAAAGTCAATGACTTGCTTTCCTGTGATCTTGGCAAGTGGTTTGACCTCGGGCCACTTGGTGAAATAGTCCACCGCCACCAGTAGGAATTTCACTCCCCCTTTGCTTGGGGGAAATGGACCAACGATGTCCATTCCCCACTTATGGAATGGCCAAGCCGAGGTTATTGGGACTAAATCATGCTTGGGACTTTTTGGGATTGGTGCATGGATCTGGCAGGCATCACATTTCTTCAATTCTTCGGCTGTGTCGCGATGCATTGAAGGCCAGAAATATCCGAGGTTCATGAGTTTTGCAACTACCGACCTAGCTCCAAAGTGAGCTCCACACACTCCTTCATGAATTTCCTTGATCAAATACTTGCTTTGCTCGGGGCCGACACACCTTAGCAAGGGAGCAAGGTAACCCTTTTTGTAAAGGGTTTCTCCTTGCAGCATGTATTGTCTTGCCTTGATTTCAACCCTTTTAGCTTCCACTTGATCATTGGGTAATTCACCATTTTTGAGGAACTTTCTTATGGGAGTCATCCAGTTTGGTTCTTCTTCGGTAACCACATCTTGAACTTCCAATTCATTAATGGATGGGGCCTTCAACACTTCTACCAGTACCTTCTTGGTGAGGTGGTCAAAAGTGAGAGATGCAAGCTTACTTAGGGCATCGGCCTTTTTGTTTTGAGATCTGGGGATTTGTTTGATGTTGCATGCTTGGAAGGTACTCATTAGTTCCTTTGATTTTTCTCTGTATTTTTTCATGTTGGGCTCTTTAGCTATGTAGCTATCATTCACTTGGCTTGAGACCAGCAACGAATCCGTGAACACTTCAAGCTTTTCAACCTTCATTTCTTTGGCCAGCCTTAGGCCGGCTATTAATGCTTCGTATTCAGCCTCGTTATTGGTGGTCTGAAAATCAAAACGAAGAGCATATGTGAACTCCAAACCTTTTGGGTTGATCAAAATTAATCCAGCCCCTGACCCTTCAACGCTTGAAGCCCCATCGGTAAAAAGCTTCCAGGCTTCAGGGTTGGAAGGTTCAGTGGTGGCAGTGTTTACTTCAGTGAGTGTTTGGTTTGGGACTTCCACAATGAAATCGGCCAAGACTTGAGCCTTGATAGCTTTCCTTGGGACATAGGTGATGTTATGTTCACCCAGTTCTATGGCCCATTTGGCTAATCGCCCCGAGTTTTCAGGTTTTTCAAGCACACTCTTAATAGGTTGGTCGGTGACCACTTGTATGGGGTGTGCTTGGAAATACCTTCGAAGCCTTCTAGCTGTTTGAACTAAGGCTAAAGCAAGCTTTTCAAGGGGAGGATATTTCGTTTCAGCTAATTTTAAAGTTTTGCTGAAAAAATAAACGGGTACCTGGGCCTTGGCTCGCTCAATGGTGAGGACTGCACTGATGGCCTCGTCCGTGATTGAGAGGTACACCGATATTAACTCCCCGGTTTTTGGTGCCGCAATGTCTGGTAGGGAAGCTAGATGTTGCTTCATCTGGTTGAAAGCTTCTTCAGCTTCTTCAGTCCATTTGAAATCCTTTTTATCTGAGCAGTTCTTGAGCGTTTTGTAGAAGGGCAGGGATCTTTCGGCTAACTTGGAGGTAAAACGCTTCAAGGCTGCGAGCTTCCCATTCAAGCTTTCAACCTCCTTCTTGGTCTTTGGTGGCTTGGTTTCAAGGACGGCTTTTACCTTGTTAGGGTTGGCTTTGATGCTTTGTTTTCCAACGATATGGCCCAAGAATTTTCCTTCCTCGAATCCAAATGAACACTTTTCCGGATTAAGTTTCATGTTAACCTTTCTGAGGTTCTTGAAAGTTTCTTGAATATCATCGAGCATTTGATATTTCGTCTTGCTTTTAATAACCAAGTCATCGACATATGCCTCCATGTTCTTGCCAATTTGGCTTTCGAAGGCTTTGTCAACGAGCCGTTGATAAGTTGCTCCTGCATTTTTGAGGCCGAAAGGCATCTTTTGATAGCAAAAGATCCCTTTGTCCGTGTGAAAGGCTATCTTTTCCTCATCCTTTTTTTTCATGAGGATTTGGTGATAGCCTTTGTATGCATCAAGGAAGCATTTGAATGAGTAGCCTGTGAGGGAGTCAACTTTGAGATCAATTTCCGGTAGTGGATAGCAATCCTTAGGACAAGCTTTGTTAAGATCCTTAAAGTCTATGCACATCCTCCAAGAGTTGTCTGGTTTCTTGACCATAACTGGGTTTGCAACCCATGACTGGTACTTGACTTCTCGGAGGATACCGGCTGACACAAGCTTTTCAACCTCTTGGCAGGCTGCCAGACTTCTTTCAGGTGCCAAGCTTCTTTTCTTCTGGACCACAGGCTTGACCTCTGGTGGTATTCTCAACTCATGCTCGGCAATATCCCGGGGGATCCCAGACATATCTTCAGGACACCAAGAGAATACATCGCTGTAATGTGTTAGCAATTTTTCAAGGTATGAAAGGGTCTCTTGAGAAAGGTCTGGGTTGACCCTTATTCTTTGTTCAGGGTACTTAGGGTTTATGACCAACCTTTGCCTGTCTTCTTCACTGTTTGAACTTTCACCGTCAACCACGTAGGCTTCCTGAGAGGGTTGAAGGGTTGCTATGCCCCTCTCGGTGGGGAATTTGACTGTGCCATGGCCAACAGACACGGCCATGTAAAATGCACACTGTCCTGGTCTGCCGATGATCACATCATAGCTAGAGGGGATGTTGATAACCACAAAGGTGAGTTGTTGGGTTCTTTCTTTTAAACCTTCACTGAAACGAACATTAAGTGTTAGTTGCCCTAAAGGCTTGAGGGGTATGTCAGCGATACCTTTTATAGAGGTTCCAGAGGGTTGAAGCCTCGAACGTTCTTCGTTGCTCAATCGGCTGAAGAATTTTTCGAACATGATTTCGGTGGCTGCCCCCGTGTCTATGTATGCCTTGCATGTTTGCAACGTTCCCACGGTAGCTTCTACCACGAGAGGGCTAGAGAGAGGGTCATTCTCCGTAGGGGGGAAACAGACACATTGAAGCTCCCATGCTTCCAACCTCTGTCTCTTGTGAGGAACCTTTTCATCAAAATCTACCATATTGACTTCCTTACCCTTTCCTTCAGCCATTTTGTCCCGGACTCCCTTTACCAAATGAGCGAGTTCCCCGGACTTATCAGCCTCTTCTATTCTTTTCTTGAGTTGGAAGCAATTGTTGGTGTGGTGACCCTTTTCTTCATGAAACTCGCAGTATTGGGTGGAGTTCTCATTTTTCCTGCTTTTGGGGAGAGGTCTAGGAGGCCGAAAGTTTTGTTTAACTTCTTCTGTTGCGAGGATTTCTTGAGGGGTCTTTGTGAGGGGTGTGAAACTTATGCCTTTTTCCCTGCTTGAAAGGTTCCGACCTTCGGACCTTCGAGGGTCTGAACCCTTTGACCGCCTGTCATAGGAGTTGAAGTTCCCTCTTTTTCTGGCTGGACTGTTGCTTCTCCAGCCGGACCCTCTTTTTCTTTGTTCCTTAATGTCTACTGCCTCCTCTCCCCGGATGTGGGCTTCAGCCCTTTCAAGAGCTTCTTCTAAGGTCTTGGGTAGAGATTTGTTGAAATCCCTTGTAAGGTACTTAGAGGTGATGGCGTTCATGAAGCCAGCCACCCTCATTTTCTCATCGGCCCCTACATAAGTCAGACCTTCCTTCTTGTATCGTTCAATGAAAGCACGGAGACTTTCATCATCACGTTGTTTTATCTGAAAGATCACTGTTGCGTCTTTGACATATCGTCTTTGTTGGGAGAAATTGGCCAGGAAACCCTTACTGAGATCGTCAAAGCTTCGAACGCTTTGAGCAGGTAAATCGTTGAACCAGATCCTGGCGGATCCAACAAGAGTTTGCATGAACATTAGGCAACACTCAGCGTTGGACCATTTCTCTATCCGAGCTGCACCGGTGAAGATCTGAAGATGGTCCTCAGGATCTTCAGTCCCATCATATGTCCTGATGTGGGCTGGCATTTTGATCTTTGACTGGAAATCATAATCGGCTATCTGCCTTGAAAAGCATGAAAGGTTACTTGGCTTGTATGGTTTAGCCAAGTCCTCTTCAGTCCTTGCATCCACAGTACTGCTATTGCCGTTGTTTCCCTGAGTGGCAAGCACTTGATTGATGAAGTGTTGCCATGGGAAATTGGCCATCATCTGGGTCATCATGTTGGGCATAGGGTTGAAGCCTTGAAGGCTTCCTGGGCCAGTGGAGCAGTTTATCCCGAGGGGAGCACTCATAACAGCACTTCGTGCTAAGGGGAGCACGGACAGAGCTTGCTCCCATGTAGTTGTAGTAGATGCTGGATAGCTTGTCACCGGGGATTGTAGGAGCTGGTCAAGAGTTAGCTCATGTCCCAGAGGAGCACCACTAGTAATTGGTTGGGAAGAGAAGATAGGATGCACCGTAGGATTTGTCATAGTGGACAGATAAGGGTGAGGGTTTGAAAGGTTACTGGGACCATCCTCACTTCTTGTTGCAAAAAGAGGAGGAGGTGGTCCAGGAGACAATGTTGGCTCAGGTTCGTCATAGTCTAAACAAATCCTCACTCCCTTTTCTCTTTCTTTACTCACGTGCTGGTTGAGAAGAGTCCTTAGCACAAAGAAATTGTTAGCAACCCCTTCAGGGGTGAGTTCAACACATGATGGGGCATCAGAGACACCGATATTAGGAGATGGAACTCTGGATCGGGACGGAGTTGGTGTGTTGAAGTTGAGGAACTCGGGTGTGCTCCCCGGAGTTGAGAAAGAAGTTGGTATAGCCACGTGAGCTTGGCTACTACCCGGAGTAGAAGTGTTTGGAATCTGATTCACTTCTTCCGGGGATCCACTTTCAGACATGGTGATTTTAAGTGAATAGAGCTACACTACTAGGTCTTTTTGAGAAGAAATAGCGGCGTCGCCCCACGGTGGGCGCCAACTTGTTGAAGCAACAAACACAAGACCAACGGTGGTAGCTGGGCTGGTTAGGCAAAACGGTTGAAGGGTTCAACCTTGCCTAACGCAGGTCGTGGGCTCCCCCCATGTTTGCGAGACGTGGAAGGAGGTTTACTAGTTTATTGTTGTTCTTTGCTATCGATCCTTCTCTGGATTATATCCAGATTTGGAAGTGGTAGCAAAGAGAATGTGTGTGTTGGACGTGAAAGGGAATGACTTGTGCAAGACAAGCATTCGATGTGAATGACCAGAGATTGAAGAATCAGAGCTGGTCCGAATGTCCTCTCTGAAGTAAATGAAGTGTCATTTTATAAGAGAAGGTATCTCCCGAAGTGGAATGGATTAGACTAGCAACCTCGCTTGCAGTGGAGGGTTTCCCCTTTTGGGGGTTGAAGGCTTTTGTCCCCCGGATAATAGCGTGCATTGTGCAGACCTGCATTGCCTTTGCGGCTGTGGGTTGGTGAAGTGATCTCCAGATGTGACTGGCTACTGTTTCCGTGTTGCTTTTTCCTTTCTCACAGCTTTTTAAGCCTTGAACCATTTAACCATTTAAGCATTTACGTAATTAGCCATTTTATTCAATCTTGGGCTACCCCCGTCATCAGAAACCATGCTCGATCAACCACTTGTTGTCATCAGTAAGCTGAACCCTTGAAGCCTCCAAGGCTTACACCTGCTTTTTCAGCTCACCAACCTCCACCTCACGTTCTTGGGTAAGCTCTTCAACCCTCTTGGTTTCCTCCTTCTTCACCAAACCCTCATTCTCTTTCCTTAAAGTTCTCATAGCAACCTTCATCTTGTCTTTCTTCTTCAACAATTCATCATACTCATGCATCTTCTTATGGAAACGGGCAACCCCTTAAGGTAGCATGTCAGCGAGATTATAGGTACTCAATATCATACGTGACAACATCATATCATCATCCATCTCAGCAATAGTGCCATGAACCAAATGAGGAGCGATGTGGCTCAACACATCCTCACAAAAAGCAACATCTTTGAAACTATCAGCCAACTTCACACCCCAATCAGGTACATAAACCTGATGTGGGTCAAGACCTTCAGAACCACTAGTGTTTTTACCAGATGAACCTGCCACAACAGTCCCTTTCCCAACAGTTTTCTTTCAAGCAACAACCAACTCCTTTTCCTTATCAACACCCTAATTCGGACCTTGATCCACAGAAACACCAAGGTCATCACTTAAGTCCACATGTTCTGGAGTTGATGGTGGACCAGAAACGTTCAAACGTCGATTCGAACGACGAACAACCTTGGGAACAACAGCCTTCTTAAAACCCTTCACATCAGGCACACCAACGTAACCTGAACCCTCGAACCTCTGTTCAGAACTCCTAACCACAGCATTTTCACCAGGCATAGCCGGGACATCCCCAAATGCAACATCTAATGTATCGTCACTCTTGATGAAATCTAAGGCAGACATGACTGCAAGAAATTACAAAGCTAAAACACATAAGCTATTAAATCAAGAGGCCATTAAAAGGTAAAACAAGGAAAATGCCTACCCTGGCCATTCCTCATCAGAACCGGATCCCGATTAACCTTTTCCCACAATTTTCTAATGCCCAATAGAACTAAAAAATGCTCAGGAAAAGGTCGAACCCTTGAAGGGCATTCCCGAATGGCTCCAAGAAAAACTTCATTCAAATCAGATTCAGAAGGTTCCGGTTCATTGAGAATGGCATCAGGTTGCCTCCAAACCATTTTGAACGGAATGATCTTATCCGAGACCCAAAAAACCGGTCCTTCCAGGCACCAAGTGTGGTGACATCGACGAAACCAAGCAGACGTCGACTTTAGACGTCTCAAACGTAAACCAATCACCGTTCTTCGCCAATCGAAAGAAACGGCGGAACATCAACAAAGAAGGATCATAACCACACGTTCGACACAAAACCTCAAAATGTAAAACCCTAGCCAAACCCTGTGGGTGTATTTGACCAAAAGACACGCGATAATATTCTAACACATTCAAAACAAAGAGAGAAAATGGATGACGAAGATTAGAAAATTCAAAGTGTTGACAATAGAGAGCAATCGAACCAGTCGGATACTGATCGATCGAAACATTCTTCCCCGGAGCACCTGGTTTAAACTTCTTCCCAATCCCCCATTCCATACAAAATAATTCAACCTCCTCTTGGGATAAACAGGAATAACTCACGGCCAAATCTTTCCGTGCACCCATGATCAAAGTAAAAAACAAGTAAAACACACAAAGAAATCAGAACTAACCTGGAAAAAAGAAAGGGAGATATGGAAGGAAACTTGAGAGAAAATGAAGAAAGATTGTTGGTTATCTCGAATAATAAATGAAAAGTAAAAACCAATAGAGGTTATAATTACACGGCAGTTAATTAAACTGCCTCCTGCAAAAACCGCCGTCAGTCACATCAACTGTCTTGTCAAAATTCAAATTTCAAAAAACTCAACTGTAACGAACCCTTTAAGCCTTCAAGCCTTGAAGCACTTAAGTAATACAAATAAATGTGTGACACTCAGAAGTCTTTGAGCTCATCTCCCAAACACCTCTGACTTGGGGGGCTGATGACGGGGGTAGCCCAAGACTAAATAAAATGACTTAGACACATAAATGCTTAAAAGGTTAAAGGGTTAAAAGGTTCAAACCCCGCGAACTCGGGTGAGCAGCAAAAAGGACGTGAACAGTAAACCATCACTTCACTGATTGCTTGCTCAGCCTTCTCACAACCGCAAAAGAGAACATGTGCACAGAGTGTAGGCTTTTATCCCCAAGTCCAAACGCTTCAACCCCTAAAAGGGTAAGTCCCACACTGCAAGCATGTTTCACTAGTCAATGGTTTCTTCTTTGGTCGATGTCCTTCCCTATAAAATGACACTTCATTTAGTGCTAAGGGACATTCCGATCAGCTATGATTCCATTGGGATCTCTGGTCTTTGCTTTCGAGTATTTGTCCCATGCAAGTATCTCTTCTTCACATTCAACACACACATTTCCATTGCTCCTACATCCGAAGCTGAACACACTTCAGTGGAGGATCTTGAGCAAACAACAAAACTTAACTAGTGAACCTCTCTCCACGTCTTGCAAACGTGGGGGACCCCGCGACCTGCGTTAGGCAAACCGGAACCCTCCAACCCTTTTTCCTAACCAGCCCAGCTACTACCATCGGTCTTGTATTTGTTGCATCAATAAGTTGGCGCCCACCGTGGGGCTGCGCCACTAATTTTCTTCAAAAGACCTAGTAGTGTAGCTCCATTCTCTCGAAATTACCATGTCGGAAAGTGAATCTCCAGGAGAGGTAAATCAAGTCCCGAATACGTCTACCCCAAGCACTAGCCAAGCTCATGTGGCTATACCGACGTCCTTCTCAACACCGGGGAGCACTCCTACTGGAGCAACATACCCCGAGTCCCTCACTTTCCAGACACCAACTCCGTCTAGATCAGGGGTTCCATCCCCTAATGCCGGTGTCCCTAACACCCCCTCACGCGTTGACCTTACTCCTGAAGGGGTCGCCAACAACTTCTTAGAGTTGAGGTCTCTCCTCAACCAATATGTGAGTAGGGAAAGAGACAAGGGAGTGAGGATTCGTCTGGATTATGACGAGCCAGAACCATCACTATCTCCTGGATCTCCCATTCCCCCTTTTGCAAACTCACAACCTACTGTGTCCAGGAATGAGGCTGGTCCCAGCAATCCTCCTCCAAATTATGAGCAAGTTTGGCTTGATTAATTTTCTTTTATTGAGCTAAAATATTAAGTTCAAACTCTACTTGGATACAACTTGATCTAGCTCGACACATTCCGATTTGGATAGGTTTTTTGAAAAAAAATACAAGTTCAAGAAGGGTGGAGATCGAAGAATGAGGATTGAGAAACCAATAGTATATAACTTCTTTTTTGAACGGTAAGATTCTTTGATTATAGAACATGGTCAACATATCTTGTAAAAACCCAACAAAACAGTACACAAAAAAAGAAATACAAATACATCCCTAATTACATCAGATTGTTTCAGTGTCTTGTATGTTAAAATCCACCCATCTCTCCAACACAATATCTCAAAACTTCGATCTACTCTTCAGCCACATATAAGAGTCCGGCTTTATTGCCTCGACCATATTGTTTCCTGTGCGAAGAATGTTTTTGAGTTCTCTCTTGTTTTGTGTCTTTCATAAATTCCACACAGTAGTTTAAAAACAACATTTATAATTTTCTTCCAGTCTCACGACCCTACTAAACCATCAGCATACTTTATAATTTTCTTCCAATCTCTCGATAGTATATAACTGGTCGTCCTCAAGAGGGCATTGTGATAATAAGTGATAGTCTACAACCAAATGAATGCAAGTTCAAATATCAATGGGTGCAGGCTGTAGGTTACTTTTTTCATAAAAACTATGAAATGCTATTGAAAAAAAATAAATGTGTAGCCGATATCACTAAAATATTTCGAACTACACGGTGTTCAACTTAATCAAGAAATAATTTAATAGCAATAAATTGTTAAATTGTTATTTAAATAAAAGTAATATTTTATTGTAAAAAGGTATTTGAAGTGACCAAAATATTGAAAGGAATAGAGGAGACAAATACTGACGGATAGCAGTAAAAAAGAGCAATAAAAATGTCGGAGGGACGTGGCCTGCTGCGACTGAACACCGGCGTGGTGTTTGTCTCCGGCCGGACACATCAATGCCTTCCCTTGGCCACCACTACTCATCATTATTCCCATCTACCCCGCCCAACATCTCTTCTCTTCACTCACTTTTTTATTTACATTTAGGGGTGTCACCCTAAATTTATCCAAACTTTTATTATTCTCACACCCTTAAAATCTTATTTTCACACCTACATGTATATGGCCCGGATATAGTTATACGGACTATATAACTGGTTGTTAAAAAAATAAAGAGTTAATATTCACACATTCTTTCTCTCTATACATAGATAGATATATAGAGATAAAGTGAAAAAAGATGTGAGAATAAGATGTAGGGATTTGAGAATAATGAAAACAAAAAATTATCAAAGAATGCTTTTTTGTCCATGTATACGGGCCGTATAACATTATACGACCCGTATAGAATGTTAGAGAGAATATCAAATAAAAAGTTTACTTTGCCTAAATAGGATGAGAAGAGTCTTAATCATACATTTTTCAAATCAATTGTATATTAGAAAAATCCTATTTATTTGCTTTCTCTCTCCACATGCAAGACACATGCATATTTCACACCTATTTTTTAAACGTTCTTAACATTTTTATACGACATTATTTTTTTCACCATAAAATCAAGCGTCTTTTTATCTTTAATTTAAGTACCATATTGCTATATAAAACATGACAACTAAAACCCACAAAAATGTGTTGTAATTCTATATTGTATAACACTTTTTGTGCTAGATTTTTGTTCAATATTTTCGTGCTGAATTTTTTTGTCTTAATTTTTTTTTCTGAATTTTTTGTACTAGACTTTTGTGCTATATGTTTTTGTACTGTATATTTTTGTGCTATATTTTTTTGTACTGGATTTTTGTGTTCTAATTTTTTTGTACCGGGTTTTTTATTGTATTTTTTTAGAAAATAAAACGGGTGTCACATGTCATTTTCACACTGCTACTTATAAGGCACTTGTAGTGACACGTTATATCACACCAAAATGGTATATGGCACCCACATAACGCCACCAACACCACTACGGCGGGCGTTATGGGCTGTTTTTTTCCTTCTCCTGTGAAAATCATAGCGGCGTGATGGGGATTATTTCATATACTAACTCACACACATATAAAGCCCCACAGAGCCTTTCTCTTACGCGTTTCACCACATGTCGCATAACGTCCCCTAAGGGGCTTTATGACTACACATGGTCTAAGAACCAAAATGTTTTAGTACCAAAATACCATTCCTTCCTTCTTATAAGGAGTGTCACATGTTATCATCACAATCGTTATTAGGCTATTTAGGCAAAATCGACTTTTTTAGTGAATCATTCCCCTAGAATATTATACAACCCATATAATATTATATGGTCTAATATTTTCTCTATCTATATGAGACGTATAACATTATACAAGTTGAATAACATTATACAACCAAATATTTGTAATGTCAAATTAGTCTATACGAGCCGTATAACGTTATACAGCCCGTATACAGGATGTGAAATTAAAATTTTTGGAGTGTGGGATTATTAGAACCCTTTTAAAAACACCAACCAGTTTATGATAAATCTAAATTTATGTATAGGATAATACATTTGGGTTTGGTGGTCTATCGTCTATTGGAAAGCCCTCTAAACATCTAGTCTAGACTTTAGAAAGAGGAGGTTTTAGTTTAAAAAAAATACACTTGGGTTTGCAACTTTTGAGTTTTAAGTTCCACATTTGACGCAACGAAATAAAAAAAATTGATAATTTAAAAAAAAATTACTATGGAATTAGATTTTCAATCTTTTTTGCCACATCATTAATGTGTGTGTGATTTCACAAATTTATAAACATGATCAATAGAAATTTGTTTTTGAACATAGTAACCAACTAACAAAAAGCTAAATTACTATTTTGGTCGCTAAGGTCTAGCCAATTTAACCATTTCAGTCCAAGGAATCTTTTAATATATCAGACCCTAAGATTGCATTTTATAACGGTTTTGGCCCATGACACTAACTTTGTTACTTTTTTGCAGTTAAGTGTAAGGGTAATTTGGTCATTACATATCCGTCAACACGTGACTAAATTACCGTTCTATCCCTTTCAATCATCAAATATAGATTTCTACCATTTTTATTTGTTCCGATCCGTATCGATTGGCCTCGGAACGTCATATTTCAAGGATTCATTTCAAATGCTAAGTCGCTTTGTCCTTAATCAATATATGAATAAAAATTCTATTAAAAAGATGTAAGCTTTACTTACCTTGCATCCGATTATGCTTCTCTTGCGTATTCGATCCGTATGACCCGTTTCTTCCCTAAGAATCCACCTAGTTTGTCAAGTGTCAAACTACCATTTATCAATCGCAAGATGGTTAGATTAGTCATCATTTATCACGACTCTCCCACCTTACGGACTTTATACTAAAATCACCAATTAATCCTATTATAGGTCAGTTTTATTTTTAATAGTCAACTGCCTATTAACATGTACAAACCCACAAATAAGTTCAACAACTCATTTAGGCATTTCGTTAGGGTAGACACTATTTTTAGGCCACCATTTTAACTACCTTCTTCGACCTAGTTCATGTAATTGTTAACATCAAGTTAACATAATTTATAATCATTGTATGCAAATCTTTCAATTATTATATAAGAACTTGGGACTGTTTCATCACCATGAAACAACCCATTGCATCATATGTATAAAATTTTACCCAACATCAAATTTAGCCAAAGACTTTAAACATTCACATACACATGATGATTTCAAGAATCTATTAACATGAGCATAACATCAATTTCATCATGTTATGCAAAACCCAATTGATGGTAAGTATGAACAAGAACATGAACTCAAACTCATTAATTGTTCAAATATCCTCCTATTACTATCATTCATGATGATTATAAACATAGATATATCATCAACTCAATCATATTATCAAAACCCACTTCATAATCTACTTGTCAATCACTTACAAGTAACCTTATATCAAATATTTCATAATTTCATTATGTCTAACGTAATTAAGCATACATCTACACCTAATTTCATCTTTGGATCATAATCCAACAATCTAATTCTAAGTATTCTACTTGTCTCAAATTATAACTTTCACCAATCTAGGTTTTTAAACATACCTTATGATCCCTTGTCTAGGTGATCGTTAATATGCGTTCATGCACTGATTTGAGTCTCGAATTGATCTTCAATTTGATGGATTCAGCTTGAACAAGGGTTTTGCTCCTTGTTCTTTCTCATGATCGTTACACGCGCACACACACACCTAGTGTGTGTTGTATTTTGTTTTATTTTTATTATTCAACTTTCAACTTTTTCCCCTTTTGGTCCCTTATGTTTGAGTTTTCTGTTGGGATTGAACCCTACCAGAGGAACAGATAATTAAAGCCAAAACCGGATCACAACAGTGGATTCACAATAAGCAGTTGTTTACATTAGGCTTTCCCCTTGAAAGTGATTATAACAACTGATGGTTCTCTATCCACTGTTTGTATACAACTGCTGCTACCCTTTAAACTGCTGATATAGTCGTGAAGAAGTAAACACTGCTGGTTCAATCTACTGATGACAAAGCACTGCCCACTCAAGGACTGGTCAACTTTGAGGAAAGCACTGATAAAAGAAGATAGCAGTAGTTTAGTGTATTACTTGTCTTATGTAGAATCAGTGGTTAAGATTAGCAGTTTTGTATAGGAACAGTTGTTACAGGTTGTTAGGTTGTTAGATGTCACTTTCATGGTGACGTCAGCTTAGATGCCTCAGTGGTTTGGTTTGCCTATAAATGGAACAGTACCCTGTACTGTTACATTTGATTGACTGAGTGAGTTCTTTTCCTCTAGTCCAATCCTTTCATCTTGTGTGCAATCAACCTTGGAGCATCAGGCTGAGGGGGAGGTTTGTTTGTAAGCATGTTTTGTAATCTTTCGACTGATGCAATTCATGTGTTTATCAAATCTATTTCTCTTTATGATTGTGTTTACAAAGTCTGTTGTTCATTTCTGCTGCACTTAAACTTTGTTCATCTATACTGATTTGATTAAATTATATAAACAAACACAATCATGGGAGCCTTCGATCTTAACAATTGGTATCAGAGCCTGGACAGTCAAATTCGATCTAACAATCAATTTGACATAACAGTTCAGCTCAAAATTCATTGATACTAAGGTTGATTGTATTCAGTTGAAAAACAGAGTAACGAGTAATCACGTTTAAAGTGGCTATTCAAAAACTCTGTAAAACAACCAAGATGTCATAGGACACACAAATTTCATACAACAAGTGACGTCATGCATAAATCACCTATAGTTTTCAGATCTGAAAATATATCTGATAACTGTGGTATAATTATTTACGAAAATTGATTTCAATTGTTGTTTTGAAGTTCGTGTTGTTTCCATCATGTTTGTTTCTAAAGTGTGTACCTCATGTCAACAAAACCTATGTTTGATTAAATAACATTAGTGTTTTTGTTAACATAAAAAGAGGGATATTAAAACTTTAGTTACAAGATCTTATGTGTTGAAAAACAGGTTGGGAATCCTGTTGAAAAGGACCAAATCAACTCTGTTATAAACATATTAAGAAAATCAGGTGTTGAAATAGTCCAATTCATAGGTAATGTGAGATTTGACATATGCATGTACAAAATATGACCAGATCTCTCAAAAACATTACTGCAAAATGATTCTGGATTAAGTATTTCTTCAATAAAGACCTCCCAGTAAGTATTTCATTACTTATGAATGGGAAGGGTAAAAAAAAACCTCAGAAGTGTGTTTATCTCAAAACTTTTGAAGTCAAAAGAAAAGAGTATAAATATAAAACACTTAAGAGTCAAAAATTGGGGTAACAATGGTCATCAAGCAACTGTGTGCATTCATTGGGTCAGGAAAGTTCAGGTAACAGTAGTATCTCCTGTGACTAAACTTAAAAAAGGACTAGACAAGCTATCAGAATCATCACATGGTAACAAAATGTAGAACAGGGTTTTTAAAAACTTATGTGTTCATGTGTCCTCATTTTTGCAATCAACTGACTAGAAAATGGTACCAAGCAGTGGTCAAAATGTATTTACAATTTCATAACACTGTTGTCAAACCACTGACCATTTTCATAAACTTGAGATTGATATGATTAGGAGCTTTATTGGAAAATTATACCAGATCCTTTTGGTGCTGTTTTCAGAAAATCCTTTAATTATTTTTTTGGAAAAGGATTTTCTCAAATAAAGCAGGATATATTATTCTTTATTTTTCTGTATGAATAATATATTTTGTACTTTTACTGGTTTTTTATAGTAAAAGTTTCAATCTCCTGTCAGGATATAGAACCTTTATTTTTTGGGGTGATATTATCCTCGAAAATGGATCAAAAGGAAATGGTGTATGTGTCAAGTTTAAGGTCATGTCAACTCAAGTTTGGTTTTATCTTAGATCAAAGACTGATTGCTAACAAGTTTTAAAACACTAGGATACTAAACCACTGTCAGGATTCTATAAAAGTTTCAAAACCTATTTTTGACATGTGGCAAAACCTTGAATGAAAATCTTTGTAAAAGCTGCTGACAAATTGAACTTGACAACTTGCATCTAAAATATATTTTGTTAAGGATAGCCATCTTGCATATATTTCAGAATCATCATCAACAGATGAGATAAAATTCTTCCTTTCATCAGAACAGCAGATGCTCAAAATATTTGTCAAAAGCTTATCCACTGGTGCACTAACAGTTGTTGATATACTAGTCTTCAAATCCTTACCATTACCTTACCCCTAATCACTGTTTTGTTCAAACATCTGCTTTCTAACTACTGTCCACTGCTGAAAGTCAACCCCTGATCCTTTATTTTGTTGGTAAACACTGATGTTCAAAGTCAGTGTCTTATCCACTAATATGTTATCCACTGATAGTAAAAATCACCCACTGTTCTCATATTATTACCGTTGTAACCACTGATATTTGCTTCATCAGTGGTTCTCCTAAAACAACTGTCCTCCATAATTCATCTTTTCATCAGAGGTTGGCACGTGGTCAGTTTTTAGACTTCAGATCTTTATAACCGCTGCCACATCAGCATTTACTTTTTCCTAAATAAAACCCTGATCAAAACCCCAAACAGGGTTTTACACTGTCGAATTGAATTCCAAAAATTCTCTTCTCAAAGCAGTTTCAAATCTCCATTTCAAATCATTCTTCGTCTTTCTTCATCAAAATGATGAAATCAAAATCAAAGTCAAAATCATCATCATCTTCCAAAGAGGTCGCTCAAACAGCCGCTGAACCCATTGAAATCCCTTACAAATCCCCTCACAACTACTTGGGTCTACTCACAAAACCCACCAACAATCACACCTTCGATTCCATCATCGACGTCATGACTGCATCAAAGTATAAAACTTTGCTAACAGCAGATGCTCCAATCTACCAACAAACCCAGAGAGAGTTCTGGAAAAAATGCTACTCTTGAAAAACAAGACGATAAAGTCATTGCCATCAACTCCTCTATACAGGGTAAAGCGATTCAAATTACTCCACAATCAATCTCAAAAGTCTTTAAGCTTGATGATCAGAAAGGTAAAACTTCTTTTTTTCTAAAAGCGAGTTGAAAACTGATTTTCTGGGAAGGGGGTATGCAGAACAAACAAAAAGGGATACCTTATAAAAAGGTTTCTTCCCTTCTGCACCTAGGTTTTTATTTCACACTCTCTTGTTGTGTGTTTCAAATAAAACAACTGCTTTTAACGAAATACCATTAAAGATCCAATGTCTGGGTTATGCCATTTTACATAATGAAAATTATAATTACTCCCAGGAGATCTTTGATGACTTGGTAAAAAATGTTGACAACAAAGCATTTTTACTTTTTCCAAGGTTTTTGAGTTACTACTTTAAACAAAAATTTGGAAAAGAAAATGAAAATCTGCTCAAACAAGGTGTTTATTTTCAAATAAAAGGTTTAACCCTTGAAACATTCACTAGAATGTTAACACCTTCAAAAACAAACGCAGAGGTGCCTTAGCAGAATTTAGCAGCTACCACTGCTCCTCAGACATCTGCTGCTGAGCCCACTGCTCCAGGTGATCATAGCAGCACAACCACTGCTTTGAAACCCACACCTGCCATCACCAAAAAGGCCAAAAAGAAATCATCCAAAAAACCCACCAAACCCTCTAAAAAGGCAACTCTGGAAGATAAGATCTCAGAGCTAATGCCAGTGACAACACAAATGTCACCACAAACCACTGCTGCTACTTCCTCATAGCAGATGGAAGAAAGATCTCCACCATTGCCTCAAACTCCTCCTGCATCCACACAAAAGGATCAGGTTGTAAGCACAGGGACCCCACATTATGAAGCTCTAGATTCAATTGGATCCATCTTCCTCAGTCCTGATCCCAAGGACATGTCTCTTTCAACACCCATACCCTCACCAATCACATTACCACAATCCATAATACCATTGTTGCATGCAGTTGCTATAGCTCAGACACAAGCCAGTTCCTCTCTATCACCTATCACTGAGAGTACACTCCCACAAGTGACTGGGTCTGATGCTACTACCCCTGCTATCCCAGCAACAACTGAGGAGGTTACACCCCTTGAGTTACAAGTAACTCTTGGTGGTAGTTCAAGTGGAGCAGCAACTACAAGTGATGGATCAACAGATCTACATTTGGACAGTTGTTTCATTAGTAAGACTCCCTTGAAGGCAATTTCTTCTATAGCACATCTGGTAACCACCAGTGAGTTTGTTTTAACCACTGGTACCCTCAAAAGGTTATCAAGTGTTGAAGAGAGAAGACCCCAGAACCAAGAACAAAGGGCATCAATGGGTGATTTTTTGGACTCAGTTCCTAAGTCACACATTGGTACAACCACTGCTGGTGGGGAATCAGATGATCCCATTAACTTGGGTGATGATTTAAAATATCAGAAATTGACGGACAGAGTTGAAAAACTTGAAACATCAGTTGCTGAAATAAAAGATATGGTGCAATAGCTGTTAAAAGCTCAAAAAGCACAATCCACTGCTATTCCAGCTCAAGCACCTGCACAACCTGCACCTGCTGCAAATGAGCTATGGAATGTATTTCAACCCCTGCTTGAAAAAAAAAAACAAATGGCTAATCAGCAGCATACAATACATGTACAAATGCTGACAAACATGGTGGAGTCAAGATTTAAAGATACTCAAGCAGACATCAAAGCTATCAAGGCTCATATCCAAAGCACCACTGGAAAAGTTCCTCCCACTATCCTCTTCATGGATAACCCCCTTCCAGATAATGCCAAAAAGGGGGAGAAAATCAAGCAATTGAAGAAGAAGGGAATTGAGGATGGTGTTTATATTGAACCGGAAAAAGAAAACCAGACATCTAAACCACCTCCCAAAGCCTCCAAACCTCAAACCACAAAATCTCAAACTTCCATCCAAACAGTTGATATGTCAGTGGTTTCAAAACCTGCTAGCCAAACAGCTGCCATCTCTTCAACACACACCACTACAACCACTGCCCTACCATCACAACCTAAAACTACATCACCACCCACCAAATTACCACCTGCTCAAAAGCAGAAGACATCTACTGACACATCAGTAGTTGTAATGACAACAGAGGTTGAAACACCAGTTGTTTCAACAGCTGTTTGCCAGCCATCCACCACTGCTCTCATCAATGTCACATCAATACCATCACCTCCTGCGAAAAAGCAGAAGACATCAGATGTTACAACATCTGTTGTAATAACAACAGTGATTCAAACACCGGTTGTCCCAACACCTGTCAATCCAAAAATTTACTCCAGAAAAAGAAAAACAACCCAGGCAGGTGATAACAAATATGATCCTATGGCTGCAAAATATCCACTGGAACCTGAAGTTGTAAAAAATGAGATGAGACAATTCTACACTGAGGATGATCCTTCAAAAAGAAGACTTCCTTCTCTCATAGGCTTCATAGTCCTAGAAAATATGGATGAATATCTTGAGCTCAAAGCAAGGCAAGCTAAGATAAGAGCTAAACTTGAATGCAAAGACCAAGGTAACGAAGCCATTTCAGAAAAAATGGAATTCTTGCTCACTAAAGTCAAACAGATGGAAGATTATACAAGAGATCTGAGCAAAGAAATGTCAAATTTACCACCCAAAGCAAATCTACGAAAAGAAATGAGAAAAGAATATCTTGCATATATCATGAAAGAAAAATTTTATCCAGCTGAAGAAAAACAATTCGAAGAATGGCCAATAGTTGCATTAAAGCATGAGGCAAACAGAATTGAAAGAATCAAAAATGATTCAAGCAAAAAGAGGACAGATCCAAACTGGAGCAAATACAAAAAGCTCATTGCTAATCTTACATCTGAATACAAAAGAAAGAAGCAGGAGTTCGTGGATGCAAAGGTGGACACTGCTAAAGCCATAGCAAAATGGACAAAGCAGTATACAGATGAGGCCTATGAAAGGCTGAAAAGAAGAAAAATGACAGATCTTAATTCACCAAAGAAGCCTGAACACAAAGAGCCAAAGCAGATCATTGATCCTAAACCACTATTCACATCAGCAGATACCTCTATCATTGTGATAAACCAAGAAAAGAGAAAACATCTGACTGTTGCAGAAGAAAAGGAAAAGGAAGCTGAATACTTTGAAGAAGCCATCAAGAAAATGGCTTTAGATAAAGACATATCAGCAAAGCTTCAAGACCATGCCAAAAAGGTGTTAAACAAACCATCATCACCAAACACATCAGCAAAATTATCAGACATTGAGCTAGATCAACAAAAGAGACAAGAGCAGATTGACAAAGAAGTTGCAGAAGATATAGCTGCAGTAAATGATGTCATAAAAATGGCTTTTCAACAAATGTCTGAAAATTCAGAGCTAACAAAAGCTCAGGATACTGCTTCACAAATATTTACAAGGCAAATATCTCCCAACTCATCAGTAAATAAACCTCTCCCAAGAAACCTATTGGGTTCAAAAATA
Organism: Helianthus tuberosus; assembly: GCA_030545235.1. NCBI lineage: Eukaryota > Viridiplantae > Streptophyta > Magnoliopsida > Asterales > Asteraceae > Helianthus > Helianthus tuberosus. The sequence continues at coordinate 132,263,328 of CM060353.1, read as the reverse complement.
CTAAAGTGGATGTCTGATCAAAAGACCCATGTATTGACCCTGTTCAGATCCAATGGAGAAGTGAAGTACATATCAAGGAAACAAGCACTAAGCCTTGGTGTTGAAGATCTACAGGATCTCCTTGAACTTACACTGTGCAGGGATGAGGAGGACTCAAGTTCCAAGGACTTTGAAGCAGAATTTAAAAGACAAGCTAAGGAACTTCTGGTGAGAAAATAAAGATCCAGAATAATGAAGGGTTTTGGCATTATCTGTTCCAGGGGAGATTGTTGGGATTGAACCCTACCAGAGGAACAGATAATTAAAGCCAAAACCGGATCACAACAGTGGATTCACAATAAGCAGCTGTTTACATTAGGCTTTCCCCTTGAAAGTGATTATAACAACTGATGGTTCTCTATCCACTGTCCGTATACAACTGCTGCTACCCTTTAAACTGCTGATATAGTCCTGAAGAAGTAAACACTGCTGGTTCAATCTACTGATGACAAAGCACTGCCCACTCAAGGACTGATCAACTTTGAGGAAAGCACTGATAAAAGAAGATAGCAGTAGTTTAGTGTATTACTTGTCTTATGTAGAATCAGTGGTTAAGATTAGCAGTGTTTGTATAGGAACAGTTGTTACATGTTGTTAGGTTGTTAGATGTCACTTTCATGGTGACGTCAGCTTAGATGCCTCAGTGGTTTGGTTTGCCTATTAATGGAACAGTACCCTGTACTGTTACATTTGATTGACTGAGTGAGTTCTTCTCCTCTAGTCCAATCCTTTCATCTTGTGTGCAATCAACCTTGGAGCATCAGGCTGAGGGGGAGTTTTATTTGTAAGCATGTTTTGTAATCTTTTGATTTACTTCGTAATCTTTCGACTGATGCAATTCATGTGTTTATCAAATCTATTTCTCTTTATGATTGTGTTTACAAAGTCTATTGTTCATTTCCGCTGCACTTAAACTTTGTTCATCTATACTAATTTGATTAAATTATACAAACAAACACAATCATGAGAGCCTTCGATCTTAACATTTTCAATTATAAATGGATATCATCCAATATTTATCACTAACAATACATTTAATCAACTAGGTTAATTATTACTAGTTGCATACTTCCCATTATTTATCAATAAACATGATAATTCAATCTACTAAGTTCGGGGATGCTACAACCCGTCTTAGATCACGTACCGATAGCCTCGTGCTTTTTTATAAACTTTATTCAAAAAGGCATTCATCTATCTTTTATTTAACATTAGGTTTATTTGATTAAATCTTAATGTTTACCGGGTTAGTTTTTACCACTAACGGTATCTTACCCGCTCACCGATATTAACATGGTTTCATTACCAAACCCATTTTTGGGGTGTTACATCGATGGTCTTTGCCGTTGAATATATTTATGTTACTTTTGATCACAAACAATTATACAATATATTAAAGAACATCACAAAATTACTGTAGCTAGCGTCCCATCATTGCTACATTGATTTTGTTTTTTTTTTCACAGCAACCACCGCACCACAACCTAGGTTCCTCACGTCAAATTCTTTGCTGTAAAACCACCACCTCCATAACTACGACCGCCATCTGCATGTGTTTGGTGGTGGCTGGGTTTATTTAAAGACATAATGTAAAGGTTAGGATTTTTATAGATAGTCTTGCCGAAGATGGTGTGATGGTTTTGGAGACGGGTGCAATGTGGGAGGCGGTACACACTGCCACTGTCTTGAAAGAAGCCGGCCACCGTAGTCTTGAAGGAAGAGAGAGAGGTTTTAGAGAATGCCACTACATTCGGCAGCGCTGCGGCTGACCTGCAGCGGAGCCGCGACGACGACACCAAGAATTCCAGGGCGTGGAGTACCGTAACCTTAAGATCGGATGGTAAGGTAGCTGTTGGTATGTTGATTATTTTAATTTTAATTTAACCTTTCTATAGATAATTATACATGTTTAACCAAATAGTTTTATTTTCCTTATAAATTTTCAAGTGTTTTGTTTATAAAAACTAAATGAGAGCTATAATTTTTTTATAAAACGGACCGACCAGGTACCGACCATTTTTTTTAATTTTAAAAAATCGAAATACGTTTCCCTTTGGAATTTATTAAAAATCGGGTCAGACCCCGCCGCTATAATAGTTAACTAAAACATAACTTTCGGTTAAGCGAACGACTGCCGGTCACAATCGCGAGTTGCGACGTAGGTGGCTGTTACGGGCATGGTTGTAAAACAAGGTCTCCAAGGCCGAGTACTCTCCGAGTAGTCGCTACAAGGTAAGCTGCCGAGGCGACTTTCTTCAACTGTGACTAATTACTCGGAATCGATCAAATGCGGTCAACATTGGCCAAAATCGGATATAGTAAGTCAACTCGGGCCGAGTTTGACTTAAAATAAAATAAAACATAATTTCTATGCCTATCATATTAAATAATGAATATCAATTTTACGTATTTTGTTATAAATATTAGTAAATTTATGTTATTTGACATATATTCAATTTCCGAAACTAATTTCTTTATAATTTGGCATCTCTGAGTACTCTTCGTGTACTCTCCGCCTAGGTCGAGTACTCTCAACTCCCCGGTCGACCGACTAGGGAGCGCCTAGCGACTTTTACAACCATGGTTACGAGTTGGTAATATCCGGCAGGTGGGATAGCAACACCACGTCTCCATTTTTCGTGTATTTGTTGCATTTTATTTCGTATTTGGTTGTTTTACACATCTATGTTATGTAGTTCCATACTGGTCTTTATTGTTCAGTTCGTATGCGGATTCCCCGCCGCAACACGCGGTGGGGGAAACCTAGTTGTTAATATTTGTCAAAGTGTACAAGCTCGTGACTTTGTGGTAACACTTGTTTTAAGCATAAAATCGTATCTATAAATACGAATTACTTGATAATCCAAAAGTTGGCCCTCATTTAACTTTATATAAATTTCACTGTCTTTTAATGGTAAGGATTTCGATCACTAAAAAAAGGGACCAGGTCAACTGTCACACCCCAACCGATTGCGGAAACATCGGGGCATGGCACTGAGCGAAACAGATTGTCCAGAAATTTCCATAACAATTATCAATACTATTCAATTTAAATAATACGTCCCATACCGTATCTCAAACAGCAAATAATTATTATAGACAAAGATCCAGGCAAATATTCTATTCCGATAACTCAGATTTAAATAGACAGCAATTGTTTATCTGCTTCTAGAGACCCTTAGTTTGACCACTACAAACAACTATTTGTTGGGCTCTAAAGCTTTATTCTAGCTTCAAATTCCTACCAAGTGTGCGTCCTAAGCACCTGTCACATACGTTAAAATAAGTCAATACATAAAATGTAAAGGTGAGCATACAAGTTTGATAATAGCATATAGGGTTCGAATTCATTTACGCATAACTAGCACGTACACATAGTGAAATGAAGCACGTTAGTTATCGACATAGATCCATCGATACCAATGACTGCGGGTTGACTGCCCGAGGCAGTTCGCAATACATGATTACCACCGTAATCCATGCAAGTAATGGTCCTTAACAACCCCCGTGTGAACGGGTGCTGAGTCCAAACTATAATACTATCATTGCTAAGGCAGGTAGACAGCATTCCATGTATAAACATAACAAACAAGCATTCATGAGCCACGTATAACATGCATTAACGGTTAGCGTTAAAATAGTATTGAGTAGTGTGATCATTGTAGTTTGAATATTCGTAACGTATGTAACACCCAAAAGTGCGTAAAGCAAAAAGGGGTCGAGTATACTCATAGTGATGGATGGATTGAAGGGAGCGCTTAGCGAGTAGGGTTAGCCTGAATAGATTCGATAGCTTACCGATAAGTGACACATAATACGTCACAAGGTGTGAATGGATCGGATGGTAGTTCGTTCGGATGGTAATCCGAGCGGACAGCAATCCGTGTGTGATGATAATCCGTTCGGATAGTCATCCGGTCGGACAGCTTGTCCATACGGATAACGATTCGAGTGGATTGTTTCTTCCTATGAGGAAAGATGTGTTTGTGTATGATGGCTTGACTTTTGAAGTTTTCGTTGTAGTATTTTGAAAACATTAAATTACCTCTATCCATCCAGTCGTTCGATCGGATGGTGGGTCGTGCGGATGACAATCCGTTCGGATGGTCATCCGTTCGGATGGTCATCCGGTCGGACGGTGGTCCGGTCGGACGGCAACTAGGTGGTGAGATTACTTTGGTGAAGACAAGTTCATAACAGAAGTGTCACTCGATCGGATGTTCATCCGATCGGGTGACAACCTTGTCAGTGAACATGTTGAAAATTGTTTAAGTCTTTAAAGTCTTAGTATCTCATGATCTGAAGAGTAATCCGGTCAGATGGTCGTCCGATCGGATTGCTATTCGTTCAATACTCAAACTTTAGATAGGGTTGTTTAAAGGTGGGACCCAAGTGTGATTCGTTCGGGTGGCAATCCGTTCGGATGACCTATCCGATCGGACAGCAATCCGGTCGGACAGTAATCCGTTCTGATTGTTCTGTTCGTCTTACACTTGGTCGTTTTGATGGTTTGTCGTTTTGACGATTTTTGGCGTTTCGATTACGATTGCGAGCGGTTCGATACAATAGGGTTTCCTAGTCAAATTACTTTCAGTCCCAACTACTAAATATCATAGTTCGATTGTGGTTCGTGTTTGAGTTCGATTTCGAGTTTCGATTTTCGCTTGAGTTCGATTGATTAACACAACATAAATAAACATACACAGGTAACACGTAAGGCACACACACACGTATAACAACAAGTAAAATACATAGTTCGAGTCGCGATTCGATGTCGATTTGATTAGCATAGCTTGATTATTGATTAATTAACTTTATTGCATTGTTACTTCCTATAGTTTACAGTCGTCGGTTGATTGAATAGCGATTAACATACGTCGATTATTGCATTTATAGACACTTACTCCACATAATAGTTACAATAAAAGAAATCTACTACAAGTCAAGTTTCGCGAAATCGGTCGTTGACTTTGACCTTGACTTTGACTTTGACTTTGACTTTTGGAAACACGGGGTGTTACAGCCTCCCCTTGTTTAGGGAATTTCGTCCCGAAATTAGGCTGGAAGTTGTACAACGCCGTGAATCACGTTTGAGAACTCTATCTTTCTAGACTTTCTCTTTAAACAACTGCGGGTACTTTGCCTTCATGTCGCTTTCGAGTTCCCAAGTGAACTCTGCGCCTCGTTTGCCATCCCATCGGACCTTCACGATAGGGATGTGTGAGCGTCTGAGTTGCTTGGTTTGGCGATCCATGATTTCGACAGCCTTTTCCATTAAGTGTAATGTTTCGTTCACTTGCAGATCATCGAGAGAAATGTGTAAGTCGTGGTTGGCTAGGCACTTTCGGAGGTTGGACACGTGGAAAGTCGGGTGGATATTACTAAGTTCCTCCGGTAGTTCGAGTCTGTAGGCGACTTTTCCGATCCTTTCCAGAATCTTTAAAGGTCCAACATATCAAGGCGCGAGCTTTCCTTTCTTGATGAATCGGACTACACCCTTCCAAGGTGATACCTTTAGGAGTACGTAGTCACCAACGTCAAATTCAAGGGGCTTGCTTTTCCTATCGGCGTAACTTTTCTGTCGGTTCTGAGCCTTCACCAGGTTGTCTCGAATCTGGAAAATTTTGTCTGTCGTTTCTTGTAATAGCTCAGGACCGGTTAATTGCGAATGACCGATCTCGTGCCACACAATAGGCGACCGACATCTTCTTCCGTATAATGCCTCGAATGGTGCCATTTGGATGCTAGAATGATAGTTGTTGTTATACGAGAACTCGACTAACGGCAGGTATTTGTCCCAATTACCACCAAAGTCTATAACACACGAACGGAGCATGTCTTCAAGAGTACGAATCGTTCTTTCCGTCTGACCGTCGGTTTGAGGGTGGAAAGCGGTACTTAGATTAAGCGATGTACCGAGTGCTGTTTGAAACGTTTCCCACAGTCGCGAGGTAAACCGAGCATCACGATCAGAGATGATGTCACGAGGCATCCCATGATTACAAATGATCTCGTCGGTGTAGATTCGGGCTAATCGTTCTACCTTATAGTCTTCTCGTATTGGCAAAAAGTGAGCTGATTTGGTCAAACGGTCGACCACAACCCAAATGCTGTCGTGACCTGATGACGTGTGCGGAAGTTTGGTTATAAAGTCCATAGCTATACTCTCCCACTTCCACATGGGGATTGGTGGTTGTTTGAGTAAGCCAGAGGGTCTTTGATGTTCAGCCTTGACTCTAGCACAAGTTAGGCATTTTCCGACGTAGAGAGCGATATCCCTATTCATGCCCGGCCACCAGTACTTATAACGAAGGTCCTGGTACATTTTGTCAGCACCGGGATGAATAGAATACCGGGATTTGTGGGCTTCGTCCATCAAGATCTGTCGCAAGTTGGTTCGTTTGGGAATCCAAATTCGGTCCAGAAAGTGGAATATCCCATTCGATTTGCTTACAAGCTGGGATCCATCGTGGTAGATTCTTTCCTTCTTCAAAGTGCGTTCGTTAAAACATGTGTGTTGAGCGTCGCGGATGAGGGCTTCGAGATCGTGTTGGGCTTGAACATTACGAGTGCTAAGCAGGTAGCTCCGTCTGCTAAGTGCGTCGGCAACAACATTTGCCTTGCCTGGGTGATAACGGATCTCACAGTCGTAATCGTTGAGAAGTTCTACCCATCGGCGTTGACGCATATTAAGTTCCTTCTGATTAAAGATGTGTTGTAGGCTCCTATGATCGGTGAAGATCGTACACTTGGTACCACACAGGTAGTGTCACCAAATCTTTAATGCAAAAACAACTGCGCCTAGCTCGAGATCATGGGTTGTATAGTTCTTCTCGTGGACTTTGAGCTGACGAGACGCGTAAGCTATGACCTTGTCCCATTGCATGAGAACACAGCCAAGACCAAGGTTGGAAGCATCACAATAGACAATGAAATCATTGTTTCCGTCGGGCAACGTGAGAACAGGAGCGTTGCAAAGCATGTGCTTGAGGGTTCGAAAGGCAGACTCTTGTTCAGTTTTCCAAACAAAAGGCTTGTCTTTATGTGTGAGAGAGGTAAGCGGCACAGCGATCTTTGAGAACCCCTAGATAAATCGTTGATAATAGCCCGCTAGTCCGAGAAAATAGCGGACTTCAGACGGGTTCTTAGGCGTAACCCAGCTCTTGACTGCTTCAATCTTCGCAGGATCGACGTGAATGCCTCGACTATTCACAATGTGACCCAGAAACTGAACTTCCTCCAACCAGAATTCGCACTTGGAGAACTTGGCATAGAGTTGGTTCCCCTGGTGTAACTCGAGAACCAAACGTAGATGTTGCGCGTGTTCGGCTTTCGACTTAGAATAGATCAAGACATCGTCGATGAATACGATGACGAAACGGTCGAGATATGGTTTACACACGCGATTCATCAGATCCATGAAAACCGCTGGTGCGTTGGTTAAACCAAAAGGCATGACAACGAATTCGTAATGGCCGTAACGAGTGCGAAACGTGGTTTTGGGTATATCCTCCTCTTGAATGCGTAGCTGGTGATACCCTGAACGGAGATCGATCTTTGAGAAACACGTAGCACCTTGTAGTTGATCAAACAAATCGTCGATGTGAGGTAGGGGATAGTGGTTCTTGATTGTTAACTTATTCTATTCCCGATAGTCGATGCACATCCTGAACGACCCATCCTTCTTTTTGACGAAAAGGACTGGCGCGCCCCAAGGAGAGGTGCTCGGGCGAATGAAGCCTTTCTCAAGTAATTCCTGGAGTTGGCTTGAGAGTTCGCGCATTTCCGACAGCGCAAGTCGATAAGGAGCTTTGGCAATGGGGTTGGCTCCAGGAATGAGGTCGATACGAAAGTCGATATCACGACTTGGCGGTAGTCCGGGAAGATCCTCTGGAAAAACATTAGGAAAATCACGAACCACAGGAACGTCTTTCACCTCCTTCTTTTCTTTCTTTTCCTTCTCCGCTACTATAATGTTAGCTAAGAAAGCCTTGTATTCCTTGCGAAGATACTTGCTAGCTTGCACACATGACATAAGCTTGAGACCTTTCGAAGTAGTATCACCGTACACACACAATAAGTCACCATTCGCGAGCGAGAATCAAATCATCTTATCGAAGCAAACAACTTCAGCATGGTTTTCTCGAAGAAAGTCCATGCCTACTATGACGTCAAAACTTCCGAGTTGCATCGGAATAAGGTCGATTGGGAAGATGTGATTGTTGAGCTCAAGAGTACAATCACGAAGAACAGAGTTGACAACGACGGTTCTTCCGGTAGCGACTTCTACATCGAACGTCGAAGAGAGTTTGGAGCGTTTACGACTAAGGAGTTTCTCAAATTCGAACGACACAAAGCAATTATCGGCTCCAGTATCAAACAAACATGAAGCATAAATACCATTCACAAGGAACGTACCATTGACCACGTTGTTGTCGGCCTAGGCTTGACGCATGTTGAGGTTGAAAGTTCTGGCGCGTGCGGCCTGTTGTTGTTGCTGTTGCTGTTGTTGCTGCTGTTGTTGGGGCTCTTGCTTCACGACCCTGTTTGGGCACATGTTGGCGAAATGGTTCGGGTCGCCACATGCGAAGCAGGCTCTGGCTTTGACCGTGGGTGCCGGAGGAGCTTGTTGACCCTGTGGGGCAGTGAGTAGAGCTTGATGAGCAGGAGCTTGTCGAATACGACAGTTGGCAGTGAAATGGCCGTATACATTGCAATGAGCACAAAAACGGCAAGCAATGGCAGTCGGTGGTGGTAGGTACAAGTAGGGCAGAGCGGGTGTCGCCCAGTGTATGCACGCTTTGCAGGTGGTGCATTAGCCACAGGCGCCGCTACTTGACGCTGTTGGACTGGTACAACTTGAATCGGTGTAGCAGTGATCGCACAGTTCTTGTTGCTGGAGCTGTTCTTTCTCTTCTTCTTCCTCTTGTTGCTCGATGAAGTGGGTTCAGCAGTTGGTGCGGTGGTAGTAGCTTGATGCAGGTGCTTCTGAGTTTTATCCCAGACACCAGCCTTGACCCTCTTGTCGTTGATTTCGGCGGCCAGTAGGTAAGTCTCTTCGATCATCTTAGTCCTAGCCGCTTGCACGAAATCTGCGACACAGTCGGGCAAAGCTCGGATGTACTTCTTGATTGTGATCTCCGGAGTCTTGACTTGATCGGGACAGATGATGCTGAGCTGTTTGAAACGAGCAGTGAGAGCAGCGTTGTCTCCCTCATGTTGATGTATGTGCCAAAATTCATCTTCTAGCTTTTGACGTTCGTGAGGAGGGCAGAATTCCTCTAGCATGACTTCCTTGAGCTCGTCCCACGACAGTCCGTAGGCTACATCGTTCCCTCGCTTGTTCCTCTCGGCCGTCCACCAGTCTAATGCACGGGACTGGAAAACGCCGGTAACATTCAGAGTTCGAAGGTCATCAGGGCAACCACTCTGTCGCAGAGTGACCTCAATGGAATCAAACCATTGGAATAGTGCAGTCGGACCTCCTTCGCCAGTGAATTCCTTTGGCCCACACGACTTGAATTGCTTGAAGTTAAAGGACTTGGTGGTAGCTTTAGGAGCTTCGGTCCTCGATTCCTCAGATGACTTGCTGGCATTCTCGTAAACATCACTCACGGCCTTTGCCACACTTTTTGCGATGATGGCAGCAAGGCGTTTGTCCCTCTTTTCTTGACCAGAAAGTGCATGACGGGATCCAGATGACATTGTCTACAACAGACATCATCGCAGGACTCAACATATGGTATTCGAATCTCACCTCACACGTCTACTACTTACTAAAGCTCAGGAACACGCAGATTCGTGTAAACACATAACACATAGAGCACAAAATCACATAAGCATGTAGAGCACATAATCACATGGAACCTAAGCACGTAAAGCAAAAAAAGCAAGGAAGCACATACGCATTTAATCACTAAGGGAAGTCAGAAAACAGAAACCTATTATTCAAACGGGATTCAGGTGCCTTGTACGATTTCAGATCTGTCAATAGAATTACTGATTATATTACGTTCTCGTGTGTTCGGTCATGTTCGTGTACGGATTCCACACGTCACACGTTCGGTTCGCAATCGTTTCGGAGCGAAAACCAGAACCTATTCATGAGCGTATATCGTAGTATAGAGTCGCCCATAATTCAATGATTTGTTAACGCTTGTGCGGCGGGTTGCGTGTTTTAGCAGGAACAAAAAGGTGTTAGATCGAAACCAATAGTGCCTCAAAACGTTTAAAAAATAAGCAGAAAACACATAAAAATCCCCATAAAATCGATAAAATCGTGGGTAGATTGTCTGCGGCTACCTAGACATTGACTAACCAAAGTGGTTCGACTATTCACATGGACTTGTCGTGCACGTTTGACCTACCGGGCAGTGCCTCTGCCTCGATTCTTAGGCGTTGGGCACGCATCCCGTTAGTCATATCGTGACTTCAGGTCATTGGAGTCCATCGAGACTTTGGTGAGAGTTTTGTAAAATGTGCGGAACGAGTCGTTAAGGTTAGGGTTTCACCCCTGGCTTAACAACTTCGTCCCTGTTTTTGATAAAGTTGAGGAGATTATTCATCAAAATATGGGTTTCACCCCTAATTTGGTATAATTCCCCCGCTGAACAGTATCGATTAAGCAATTTAGTCGGGAGTTTGTGGTTTTCACACCTAATCTCGACTTTATTGCCTTTTTATAGTTGAAAATTCGAGTGTACTGAAGGTGTAGTATAAGCGAGAATAGCGAGAAGTAAGCTCGTACGTAATCCCTACTGGATGTACTCGAGTCGGTCTGTTGGTTCTTAACTATAGTCTAGGTATCTAAGACTTCGACCTGGACTAGGTCGAGTCTTGCCTAATTCCCTATAGTTATGGCTCTGATACCAATCTGTCACACCCCAACCGATGGCGGAAACGTCGGGGCATGGCACTGAGCGAAACAGATTGTCCAGAAATTTCCATAACAATTATCAATACTATTCAATTTAAATAATACGTCCCATACCGTATCTCAAACAGCAAATAATTATTACAGACAAAGATCCAGGCAAATAATCTGTTCCGACAACTCAGATTTAAATAGACAGCAATTGTTTATCTGCTTCTAGAGACCCTTAGTTTGACCACTACAAACAACTATTTGTTGGGCTCTAAAGCTTTATTCTAGCTTCAAATTCCTACCAAGTGTGCGTCCTAAGCACCTGTCACATACGTTAAAATAAGTCAAGACATAAAATGTAAAGGTGAGCATACAGGTTTAATAATAGCATATAGAGTTCGAATTCGTTTACGCATAACCAGCACGTACACATAGTGAAATTAAGCACGTTAGTTATCGACATAGATCCATCGATACCAATGACTGCGGGTTGACTGCCCGAGGCATTTCGCAATACATGATTACCACCGTAATCCATGCAAGTAATGGTCTTTAACAACCCCCGTGTGAACGGGTGCTGAGTCCAAACTATAGTACTATCGTTGCTAAGGCAGGTAGACAGCATTCCATGTGTAAACATAACAAACAAGCATTCATGAGCCACGTATAACATGCATTAACGGTTAGCGTTAAAATAGTATTAAGTAGTGTGATCGTTGTAGTTTGAATATTCGTAACGTATGTAACACCCAAAAGTGCGTAAAGCAAAACGGGGTCGAGTATACTCACAGCGATGGATGGATTGAATGGAGCGCTTAGCGAGTAGGGTTAGCCTGAATAGATCCGATAGCATAACGATAAGTGACATGTAATACGTCACAAGGTGTGAATGGATCGGATGGTAGTTCGTTCGGATGGTAATCCGAGCGGACAGCAATCAGTGTGTGATGATAATCCGTTCGGATGGTCATCCGGTCGGACAGCTTGTCCATACGGATAACGATTCGAGTGGATTGTTTCTTCCTATGAGGAAAGATGTGTTTGTGTATGATGGCTTGACTTTTGAAGTTTTCGTTGTAGTATTTTGAAAACATTAAAGTACCTCTATCCATCCAGTCGTTCGATCGGATGGTGGGTCGTGCGGATGACAATCCGTTCGGATGGTCATCCGATCGGACGGTGGTCCGGTCGGACGGTAACTAGGTGGTGAGATTACTTTGGTGAAGACAAGTTCATAACATAATTGTCACTTGATTGGATGTTCATCCGATCGGGTGGCAACCTTGTCAGTGAACATGTTGAAAATTGTTTAAGTCTTTAAAGTCTTAGTATCTCATGATCCGAAGAGTAATCCGGTCAGATGATCGTCCGATCGGATTGCTATTCGTTCAATACTCAAACTTTAGATAGGGTTGTTTAAAGGTGGGACCCAAGTGTGATTCGTTTGGGTGGCAATCCGTTCGGATGACCTATCCGATCGGACTGCAATCCGGTCGGACAGCAATCCGTTCCGATTGTTCCGTTCGTCTTACACTTGTTAGTTTTGATGGTTTGTCATTATTTCGAGATGTCTCGACATCGTGTTAACCAACAGAACCCCTATTTCGACCCAGATGACTAAACCGACCAGGAATCGCCCTAGCTCGGCCAGTTACCGGCTCTAGAAGGTTGTTCTTGTTTAACCCGAAGTCGGTGGTCTCGTGGGCGGAATCCAGATCTGAACTAGTACAACACTATGGATGAGTAGGAGACTAGATCTGATCCTGATCCTACCGGTTTTGAGTGTAAAAGAGTTGAAAGGAAGTTAGAAACCATCTTTCAATCCTTTTTCACTACTCTTGTGTCGAGATCTTTACAAGATCTTTGTGTAATCGGGTGGAAATCGGTTAGATCTCAGTTGTTCTTGGTGGATTGAGGTCAAATCATGAAGTTCTTGAAGAACACACGATGACGTTATCCTAGAACATCCGAAATCTAGTGATATCACGGTTAAAAGTTAAGATTTAAAAGATAGAAAGGTGTAGGAGTGCGTGTAGATCAAGAAAGTACACCTTTCTATCTTTTGAATCTTAACTTTTAACCGTGAAATCAATGGATTTGAGGTGTTCTAGGAAGATGTCATCATGGTGTTCTTATGAACTTCATGTTTTGGCTTCAATCCACCAAGAACAACTTAGATCTGAACGATTTCCACATGAATAAACAAAGATCTTTCTTAGATCTACACGAATTCATGGATAAAATGATTGAGAGAAAGTTTTCCAACTTTCTTTCAACTCTTTTACACTCAATGCACTCAAACCCGATGGAATCGGACCTCGTTCTGATCTTCTACCCATTCTTGGAGATGTATTGGTTCCAGATCCAAATTCTATCCAAGAGGTATCGACTTCAGGTTTGAACATGAACTACCGACTCGAACCGTGAACCTGTCGGACTAGGGTGATTCCTATTCGGTCGGGTCACTTGGGCCGGGTCGAGGTTTCTGTTGTTCAAGCATGTTATCAAAATATCTCGTTCAACGCTATAAAACTTCAAACGAGTCAAGTGTCAAGACGAATGGGTAGTCAGGACGGATTGTCGTCCGATCGGATTGCCACCCGATCGACCGGCCATCCGATCGGGTTGCACTTGGGTCCCACACTTAAACTATTTTCAACCTATTTAAAGGTTCAGAACGTCGAAGCGGATTACCATCCGATCGGACTGCCATCTGATCCAGTGACCGTCCGATCGTGTGACGTTTGGGTCTTGGATACTTAAACACTTTTCAACATGTTCAATATGTATGGATTGCCACCTGATCGGATAGCCATCCGATCGAGCGACCGTCCTGCTGTGAACTTGTTATCACTCTGAGAAGTCTCGCCAACCGGATTGGTGTCCGATCGAACGGCCGTTCGATCGACCGACCTGAAGGGTAGAGATATTTCTCTATTTTTAAAATGCTACAACGAAAACTTCAAGGTACAACCCATCATACACAAACACATCACTCAACCACAGAGGTGACAATCTAATCGAATGGCCACCCGATCGGGTGACCATCCGAACGGATTGCCACCCGATCGACTGGCCATCCGATCGGATTACCACCCGATCGGATTACCATCCGATCCTTGGTTCACCTACACCATTTTACGCGCCGACTTTCGCTTATGCTATCGTTAACCGTTCAGGCTAATTCCGCTCTAGCGCTCCCTTCAATCCATTAACTCAATCGCTGTGAGTATACTCGAACCCTTTTTGTTTTACGCACTTTTGGGTGTTACATACGTTACTTATTCTAAATCACATCGAACACACTACTCAATACTTTAAACGCTAACCACTACTGCATGTTATACGTGACTCAATGAATGCTTGTTTGTTATGTTTACACATGGATTGTTGTCTACCTGCCTTACCAACGATAGTACTATAGTTTGGACTCAGCGCATGTTCACTCAAGGGTTGTTAAGGACAATTAATTACATGGCTCACAGTGGTGAGTGTGTATTACGAACTGCCTTGCACAGTTAACCCGCAGTCATTGGTATTGATAGGATCATGTCGATAACTTACGTGCGTCATTTCACACTGTGTACGTGCTGGTTATGCGTAAACGATTTCGAACTCTATTATATCAATTAAACTTGTATGCTCACATTTACATTATGTGTATTGGCTTTTACTTTAACGTATGTGGCAGGTGCTTAAGATGTTAGAATGCTTGGCTTGCTGTGAAATCGAGGCTAGGAAAGAGTCTAGAAACAAAGACAATTTATTTGATAATCTGAGTTGTCGGAACATGTTTTATTGTTTGAAGAATATCTCTGTCTGTAATAACTAGATTATCTTATGGGTTATGGTATGGGTCATAATATTTAAACTATTTGGTAATTTAGTCGTTATGGAATTTCTTTGAACAATCTGTTTCGCTCAGTGCCGTGCCCCGATGATTCCGCCATCGGTTGGGGTGTGACATAAACTAACATGTTGCTAATTGATGATACATAAACAAAAATCCAGATACGATCATACATATACACACCATTCCATAGCGACAAAATGTAGCTAAATGGTAATATGTAGATCAGTATGCATGTTCTCACAGCTATAACCGGACACAAATAAAGATCAGAATCTTCAATAGGCTGCAACAAAAAATGCTAAGCCAAAACTGAAGAACCATCTTAGCCACACTCTCAGATGACCATCAAATCATTCTCATCGAGACCAAAGGGGCATGCATTTACCATAAAAAAAGTCTTTTAAACGTATACGAGACCTGTTGCACCTAAAAAAGTTTCGGATGAACAATGATGTATCATCTTCATTGACACCAAGGGTCACTGTCAACGAAACCGACTCATAAAGCAACCGAATCGGACTAAAACATAGTTCACATCAACCAAACAAACCATAAAAAACTCTACATCAAAACAACTTCATCACAAAGCAACTACAATGAAACATAAGAACCACATCACCATGGGGTTATGGATAACCCTTTTGTTATCTAAAAAACACATGCATTGACATTAAAGTACCAAACCAAAACGAACATCGGAATAAATAGCCAAAACAAACACATCACAGCGGCAAGTAATAGGAATCAACCAAAAACTGAACCATCGGAGAAACAAATCAAAAAAAAAAACATAACGTCTGACGGTCAAAGATTCCGACAAAAAAGCTATGACCAATGCAATCTAAGCCATAAACGTAGATTACTAGAAAATGATCGAACAAGGGGAAGTGGTGGCGTAGTGGCAGTGGTGTGGTGGAAAGAGTAGGGATGCGGTGGGTGAGGTGAGAGAATCGGGGTGCTTCAAAATGAAGCAATCCAACAAAAAAACACGCTTAAATACTAAAGACAAGTACAACACAATAAACCCAACTTAGAACCCAAAATAATAAAACAAAATAAACAAACCAATAAGCATATGATACAAACACCAAATGCAACATGTTGTTAATTAACAGTATATAGATATATAGAGAGACACATATATGCTGGCAAATATTCTGTTATTTTTTTAAATAAATATATTGTAACTTTCTTTTTCAAATGATTTGATATGACAAAAAAAAAATCCAAATAATTAGATGTAAGTCATGATTCGTTTAGTCCACATATGGTTTAAAAAGTTATTTTTTGTTAGACTATGGTGTGGAAATGTGGTTTGCGATAGGATAAGCAAATGGTATCTGGTATCGAAAGCGAATAACTATTGTATTGGTATCGGTACTGAAGAAACACTAGCCAGGAATGTCTCAACTGAGGGGCTTTCTCTAACAAATAACACCATTAACTCGTTACGAGGAGGAAAGGGGTTCTTCTTGTTATCATGCTCCGACGTGAGAATAAATATTGTTCTTCTAGAGAGAAAGAGAGAGAGCAATGTATGTAGTGAGAGTGAGAGTAGAAGGATCAGAATCCTTTAACCTTTGGAGAAGTGTGGTATTTATAGCCGTATGGTTGGAGAAGGAGAGAGGCTGGTTGGACGAGGTGTTTGTGACGTGTCGGAACGTGTATGGATTTTTAATATATTTTTAGTGCCTTTTTACTCTTTTTATCAAACTTTAAATTTATAAAACAAGATATAAAACTATCACTCTCTACAACACGCTAGGGAAAGTGCACCCATCGTTGGCGTAGTATAGTGATGGTAAGATACCGAGGTCGTCCAAGTACACAAGAACTTTTAATACTAGAACATCGTCGACGTCTAATCTAACCAAATATAGATAGAAAATTTTTGTTTTTAATAAATAAAAATAAAGAAACAAAATAAATAAATAAAACAGATAGACAAGATAGAATCACTTGGATCCGACTTTTCATTTATGTATCCTTTGATGTTTTCCTCTCTTTGGGTTTTTTAAGAGATTATCTTAGTTATTGTTGCATGCCCCTCTTTTGGAGGCAACGCTACCCTCAGCCATATTGGTCTGAGTCAGCAGGGATATAGTCCCGTAAGGTCGGATTATAATTAAGTAAGTTATTAATGCAAAAAATGGCATGTCCCTCTTTTAGAGGCAACGCTATCCTCAGCCATATTGGTCTGAGTCAGCATGGATACAGTCTCACAAGGCCGGTTTAAAGGCCATATAAATTGTATTGAATAATGGGCATTGTCAACGTCTCGGGATGATAAAGAGTAGTGAGTCAACGAAACGCAAACTATCACTTTGTGACTTTACGCCACTCTCATTAGCCCGACTCACTAACATATAAGAAGATAACGTTAGCACTCGTCATTACACTCAAGAGGTGCCATTAACGCCCCCGAGATGGTGTTTGAGGCGTTCAAGAGTTAATGTAGTTGGGGGCGTCAGACCACACCATTTAGCCTTAGTATGGTAGTTAGACCGTCGGGTATGGTGGGGCGGGGGTTTGGGGCATGGGTTGACACGTGGAGTTCGAGCCCCCCCGCTGGTGAGTGACGTGTCTGTGGGGTATGGCGGGGCGTGGCTAGCCCGCGTGGGTTGGCCAGGTGTATTAAAAAATAAAAAATAAAAACCTAAAATTAAAAAATACACACAACATTTAAAAAAAAGCCTACAATTTTATTAAAATTTCCTAAAAATTACAAAATTCTACAAAAAAAGAGGATTACAAAATAAAAAATAAAAAAACCTAAAGCGTTAGGTAGATTTCGAAAAGGGCGAGCTTGTCAAACGGCTTCCGCTCCTTGCCCTGGAACTCGATGTTGGCCACCGCCACCCGATCTTCGTGACTTATATCACCGCACGGGACGTTGTCGTAGTAGGCTTTAAAACGATCGAGCTTCGGTCGTAGCTCGCGCCACTTGTGTTGGCACGCGTTTAAATTGTGCCGGTCGTTCCCCAAGTTGTGCCGGTAACTAGCGAAAGCTTCCGGCCAGTAACGGGTCTCACCGGGTTGGCGGCCCTTCATCGCGTCAACGACGCTCGTGACAAGTGCTAGCTCTTCCTCGTGTGTCCAAGAGGCCATCGATCAAGTGTGTGTGGGTAGCGGGTTCGGGTAGGTGACTTGGGTTGGGGAAGCGATGTGGACAGCCGGTGGGGTTGGGGGTTTTATAGCGATGTGGACAGGTGGGTGGGTGAACTGTTTGGCAAACGGTTATATTTTAAAATTTTAACATGGTCCGCTATGCCCTAGCCAACAAGCCAATAAAAGCCGGCCACATAGGACCGCTAGGCATACCCAACGCCCGGGCTGAATCCCCTGCCCAAGGGGCCACGCCGAAACCCAAGCTCATCCGGGATAGTGACTTGGGCGTTTTCACCCAACTCACGCCCCAACCCCCGCCCCATACGCCATATTCTTATGTTTAAGCACAAAATGTTGCATGAGTTGCTTAACTTTTTAGAGAGGTACATATTAGTTTTATACTTTTAATATGATGGAGCCTTTAGACGTATACGGTAACCACTATATAAAGGGTTTTAAAAGTGTTAATACCAACAAGCCCTAGCATAAAATACGTATGCTGTTAAATAACAACTATGTATATCAACTAGTTAATGCTCCGTCTGAGTTGCGGGGCGATAGGCCGAATATTTCTCAACTAATTAAAAAGCACTACTATAGCTTTGCTAGAAAAAAAAAACCTAAAACGATGACAAAATCATAATTTTGAGTTCGGGCCAAGACTGTAATTTGTCAGGATTAATGAGCGAGTGTTAATCAGCTCATTGACACGAAAGAAAATTTAAATCGAGTCAACAAATTAAAACAAACACTTCTATAGTTTTGCAAAAAAAAAAAAAAAAAAAAAACTAAAATGATGGCAATAATGTAATTTTGAACGGAGGAAAAATTTGTAATTTTTGACTGGGGTAAAATCATAATTTGCCAAAAGATAAAGCGATGACAATACTGTAACTTTGAACCATAGGCAAAATCGTAATTTTAAACAGGGGCAAATTCGTAACTTTTAACTGGGGGTAAAATCGTAACATACCCGGGCCAATGTGGGAGTGCCATGCAGCAGCCTGGCACTATTCCCCCACACACGTTTTAAAGAAACCAAAACGATGGCAATACTGTAATTTTACCTAAGGGCAGAATCGTAATTTTTGGATGGAGTAAAATCGTAATTTACCAAAAACTAAAGCGATGTCAATACTGTAATTTTTAACCAGAGGCAAAACCGTAACTTTAAACATAGGGCAAAATCGTAATTTTAAACTTGGGGGTAAAATCGTAATATACGAGAACCAATAACAAAGTGCCAAGTAAATGTACAATCCAAAAACAGAAATAAAAAAAAAGGAAGGAACACCGCCCTTTTCCTCCACTTGTTGTAAACAACTATTCCCTTTTATCTTGGTTTTGTATATGTAGGATAAATACTCCGTTTATTCATGTCAACATTGCAACTATGGCTATGCACATAACTTTTGTTAATTTGTATTGTATATATAGTTTGAACTAATAATATTCATAAAAACACAAAAAAAAAATTACAAAAGGAAGAGTTTTTTTTCTAAAAAAAAGGAAAACCAATAAAATATAAAATATTTAAAAAAATTAAGATGATTTTTATAATTAATAACTAAATACTGATTGATTTGAAAAGAAAGGTAAACAAGGAAATTCATATGTATATTTAGATCTCACCCAAAACTAAAGTCCAATTGTCTTGACCCAGAAAATGATAAACACAATGGTCCACTGGACTGAAAACATATGATTTTTATAATTAATAACTAAATACTGATTGATTTGAAAAGAAAGGTAAACAAGGAAATTCATATGTATATTTAGATCTCACCCAAAACTAAAGTCCAATTGTCTTGACCCAGAAAATGATAAACACAATGGTCCACTGGACTGAAAACATATGTAAACCCCATCAATATAAAAGAGCCCAGTCTGTCCGAAGGCTAATTGGTTAATTTAACTTTTTGCGTTATAACTTATAACAAAGGCAGATGGTTTATACTTTATATCATTATAGATAAAACTGAGTTATTATTTATTATTGTATTTACTCTTTTTTTTTGAACGGCAAATTATACTCTTATTCAAAACCCCAAAAAATTGTTCAACAAATTACATACGGTTGGTAAGTTACTAAGCCAACCACCCAATACCTGTTTTTGCCTCACCATACTACAAAACAGAAAATTGGACAAATACTACAGTAATAAAAAAAGAAGAAAACCGCGGCTTTTATCTCAGTTTACCAAAACTGACAATATCGAACCGCACCCATTTGCTCCATTCCAAATTGCTTCTCTTTGCTAGTCCCTTGATCCATAGAAACGTTGTTGCTTGTATCCCTCCAAAACCATGTCAATCTTTACTCTTTATCCCCCGAATATGCTCACATTTCTTGCCTTCCATACTCCCCAACATGTTGCCAAAACGATGAGTTGAATATATTAATGTATTTACTATTTAGTCATTTAAATGATTGGATACTAAAAGATATTTCGGTAGCTAATAATAGAATAATACATTAATACGTATGATATGGTCGTAGTTGACGAATTTCCCTTTTAATACTAGGAAGAATTATTTGTGAACCATGTTCATGCCTGTATATGTTTGTACCAAACTATGTGTGTCATGCGTCTATGTATTTATGAACAAGTTTATAACTTTATATATAAATTATTAAATATTTAAAAACAATCAAAGGGAGGGATTCATTCCGAAACACACACTCTGCCTTGCCGAGGTTTGATCTCCTGAAGGTGATGGCAGTATGCTGGTATGGTTGTTATGATGGGGATGGTGATTTTCGTTAGGGTTCATTTAAATGTTTAGTGAAGTGGTGGAAGGGGGTCCTGTGGTGATGACGTTGGTTGGAGTGTAGTGTTTTTACGGTTGCCTGTATTAAATTGATTGGAGTGTAGTGTTTTTACGATTGTCCGTATTAAAAAAGGAAATTAGAAAACTAAACATGCTTTGTATTTGAAATTTTAAATCTTGATTGAGTTGTCATAAAGTAATAAACAGAATAAAGATAGTTGACAAAAACAAAAAAAAATGGCATTTTAGTTTAACAAACTAATTAAAGGACAAAAGTTTAAGTGGAGTTGTAATTTTTAAAGGGATTCTGAGTGTGTTATTAACTTATTATGTTTGAATATATATGTGTTTTTAAGTAATTAAAACAAAATGAGTTGGCAGAATTTTGTGATGTGACGATTTATTTGGTTTTACAATTCTAAATTAATAGTTTCATAAATAATTTTTTAAACCTAAATAATATCATATTTGACAATGTATTGTGGTGATATAAAGTATGACTAGGCGATGAAGGGTTATACATTTCACACCCACGAACAGTGGCGGACCCAGGAATTTTTCCATAGGGGTGCGGAATATTTTTAAAAATTTTAGGCCGCCTAGATATATAAATAAAAAATTCGGTTCGGTTCGGGTCAGGGCGTAAATTCTGTAAGAGTCGTTCGCTATTGCTATATAATAAATGTTTTTACAGTTCGGGTCGGGTCGGGGGCAGAAATTCTATGATTCTCATTCAAATCAATAACTTAATAACATATCTCAATGTCACATTATCACATATTCACTCACAATTTAAGTATTTAACATGGATTTCACATAATCACATTGGTGATTGGACTCAACCATAACTCATATGTATTCAAATATTCAATGTTCTTAATTTCTAACCCACGTTAACAATAAATAAATAAATAAATAAAACTATATAATACAATTCATTTGCTGTTAAAGTTACGATAGTAATATAGTTAAAGTTAATCAAGTGAGACGTTATAAGATAGTAAACTAATCTAACAACATTAAATAAAAATAAAAGTCAAAACTCATTTTTTACTGAAATTATTTATACGATAAAATTAAAATAAAGATACTATAAAATTAAATTAGTATACGATAAAAAAAGAAAAAAAAATAAAGATACTTGCAAGAATTGAAATTATTGTATTTACGATAAAAAAAGAAAAAAAAAATAAAGATACAAGAACTGATATTATTGTCTTTTCAGTTCCTCTTTTACTGACACAAAGGAGGATAAAAATTAAAAATATAATCAAATTAAAATATAAGAGAGTGGGTCCTCCTAACCTTGTCTTCTTCGTTTTAGTTTGTCTTGCAGCTCTTCTCTCTGCAAATACCTTTTTTTTTTTCCGGTGAACACCTTATAATCTTTTTTTTTTTTTTTTTCTCTTCACATATGTACCTTCAGGAAGATTTCAAGGGGTGCGATAACAAATTTTTAGGGGGTGCAATCGGGATTTCATGCTTAAAATTTACACTAAATTTTTTTTTTCAAGGGGTGCGCCCGCCCACCCAGCTCATAACTTAGGTCCGCCCCTGCCCACGAACATATGTTGTATAGATGGGAATCGTGAGATGTGGTGGTAGGTTGAGCCATTAAGGTGGCTCTCTCTATATGATCATTTGGTTCTATATTATGCGATGTTTATATAAAAATAAAAAATCAAACCAGTGCAACCCCACGTCCATCGTTTGTGAGGTTATTCATGTCACCTACCTAGTGCTCTTGTTGCGCCCGACGGCGTGTGCCTCAGACATGGGTACGTAGTCACGCCCCTTCAAATACCAACACATAGCCTTAGAAGATTCAAATGACGGAACATATAGCCAGATTGTGGTTACGAAGGAACACGATCTTCATTGTGATATGTACTAGACTCTAAAAGGGCTACGAAACTCGTGATTAATTTAGTGCACATGCAATGGTTTTGTAATTAACACTCTCACGTCCTAATACATTTAACTTTCAAATATTATAATGGTTAAGAAAAACCTTATCCATACATGTGTCTTTATATATTATTAGATCAGATAGATTAGATGTTCATTTAAATGTCACTTCATCAGGCGAGCACACGATCCCCCGAACTTTGCGCTTAATAGTGTCCGGTATGTAGTTTTTGTATAGATTTTTTAGGTATATACGTTTTCAACCCCCTATTTTATAATTTTTTAGGTATATACGTTTTCGACCCCTCGGTCGGAAATCTCAAGCTTTGCCACCAACAATAATATCTCGTAAATAAATGATCTACTGTAATAAACCATATGTACACTTAATATAGTAAAATAAAATAATACTTTATACCTAAATATACTACATAACTTCAAATTAAATATTTGTTAAAAAAAAGTCACATTTATCCCCCACTTGTGTCCTAGTGGTAGGAGACTTGGGTTTTCTAACGAAGACTCAAGTTCAATTCTCATTTGTGTCATATTGGGGTGGATATTAGGCAATGATGGTGACAAACCCACCGAGGGGGTTTCGATACTGAGCCGCACCCCGGTTTTCATCCGGCTGTTACTTCAGCGAGGCATCTCGTGTGGAGGCAGTACGGTTTCCGGGGGAACGCCATAACCAAGTCTGACCAACCCAGCGCGAGTCCGGTTAAGGCCGTCGTTTACACGGCGTGACATTGGGTCACTCAAAAAGAAAGTCACCGTTCAAAAAAAAAAAGTCACATTTCAAATATTACATAATTTTTGCATTTTCTACAATTTTATGTATAAGTAAATGTTATTTACTTATAACTTAACTAACAAAATCATGAAAAGAAAGTTTATGTTATTATAATTTCTTTTTTTAAATTTGATCCATCGTATTTGTCTGTAGCTTCAACTCTTCCAGCTTCATCCGTGAGATAATCTGAGAAATCATAAAAGCCACTTGTTTTAAAATCACCTCGTGAACTTTGTTTTCTTTATTTTACCCTAAACATAATCTTTTTTCAAAACTTAATAACCTTTCTTAACAATATGCCAAAAACAAGTTAAAAAAACGTAATGTTAGATCTTGTGTTCAAAACTACAAAAACTAGTGTTAAGTTTCAACTTTCCTACTATTTAATTACACACGTTTTACTGTTTTTTTTTTTTTTCATAAATTCGAGAATAAAAAAATTGTAACATGGTAGAAATTTAAAAAGAACAAAAAGTCTTGACAGGAATAAAGTGATACCAGAAGGAATAAAGGGATCTTGTTTCCACTGCAACACACAACTCTCAAATTCGATTTTTTTTGTATAAATATAAACATAACTTATAGAATATTTCAAATTTATTTGGAAAAGAATTCTATATTTTTTTTATTTTTTATTTTATAAATATGTAAGCAAGTTTTGAAAGTATTTTATGGTTGATATGGTACTCATATATTTTTTAATTAGAGATGTGAAACTTTTTGAAAATGTCTAGTGTTTGTAATGTTTTGCTAATTTGAGGTTAGCATGTATATAAATGAAATATTTAGTTGGCCGTTTAAAAAAAATATTGTACCCAGTGAGATACTTTTTTTAGCCGAGGGTCTCAAAGAGAGCAGTCACCCTATATACTCTGATAATTTTTTTTGAACGGCGAAACTTCTATATATATATATATATATATATATATGTATATATATATATGTATATATATATATGTATGTATATACATATAGGCTAAAGATAAAAAGAAAACCACTTTTATTGAGAAAACCCGGGAAACTCAAAGCTCCCGACTTTTTTTTTTGATAAAATTACCACACGTAATATACATGTTTTTAAGAGTTTTGGGCAAAAAAAAAATCGAAAAAGCGCTGAGTAGATATTTAAAAAAAAATAAACAAGTTTTGGTGTAACATATGTTACATTCGCTGAACATATGTTACACCAAAACTTGTTTATTTTTTTTTTAATATCTACTCGGCGCTTTTTCGATTTTTTTCCCAAAACTCTTAAAAACATGTATATTACGTGTGGTAATTTTTTCAAAAAAAAAAAAGTCGGGAGCTTTGAGTTTCCCGGGTTTTCTCAATAAAAGTGGTTTTCTATATATACTTACCATATACACACACACACACACACATATATATATATATATAGGGGACCGCTGGAATGAGAACCACCACGAGTTATGAGAACCACGTGCCACGGAGGGGCGTTGACCACGATTTTTTTTTACAACTAGATCCGTATATTTTAACAACATTCGTAAAAAAAAAATTCAAACGGCGCGCCCGAGGGGGTAGTTTTTTACACCCAAAGTTTGTAAAAAAAAACAAAAAAAATAATAAAAACACCAAACTTTGGGTGTAAAAAACTACCCCCTCGGGCGCGCCGTTTGAATTTTTTTTTTACGAATGTTGTTAAAATATACGGATCTAGTTGTAAAAAAAAATCGTGGTCAACGCCCCTCCGTGGCACGTGGTTCTCGCGGTTCTCATAACTCGTGGTGGTTCTCATTCTAGCGGCTCCCTATATATATATATATAAAACCTAGCAAGAAACTGGAACGAAACAACCAAACCAATAATAACACAAGAGAAATGAAATGTTTGTCTTGATATCTATTCCCAAACCCTTTACCCTACAAATAGTTATGTTGTAAATGAGATTTTTATTGGGTATTTGGTTGGTTTGTTTGTGTCATATTTCATACACTAGTCAAAAGAGAGATGGTATTAGGACGATATTATGTTTCTAAACTTGGAATGGATGACAAATAATAGGTTGAAAGGAGTTATATGTATAATGATCATAGGTAGAGTTCCAAGTTATGTAATATTTATGTGTGTTTAAAAATATTGTTAGATAATATATAAGTTTAATAGTTAAACTTAGAACATTTGTGTTTAGATCCAAACCACTCCAAAAGTATAGTGACAAAATCCAATTGAGGGGGAAATTACTTTATTCTTTTTCATAGAAATCATTTGCTTTGTAAGAGAATATATGTTACATAGAGATATAAAGATTTGGCTTTATCATGTCTTTATTGGAAGAATTTATTCGGCGTCAATAATGTCTTAAAAGTATTCATGAAACTAGTCAAAACTAAAAATAAATCGTATCAATAATTCTACAAGGCCTAAAGGGTTAATGTTTTTTAATCTAAAAAATTATGGTTTTTGCAGTCACCAAGACACGAAATGTGTATACTTTGTTTTCATGGATATACTAGTTTAATGCCCGCGTAATACGCGGGCTTCAACCAAAACCATATTATTTACTTTGAACTGTAATATTCTGTACAAACGCATACATTGGACGAAACAAACAGAAAATTATTCAAATCCCTCTAAACTTGATTTTGTACAGTTTCACACTTTAGGCGACTTCCAATCCGCTTGACCCCGCTCCACTCATCCGACCAGTTTACCTGAATGTTTTCCTTGAAGTGAGGGTATACGGAATAAACGGGAGCATTATTATCACCTTCAAAAGTGTATTCCTTTGTACCAGTTGCTACATCCCAAACCTATAGTCACAAGACAATATTCTCGCCAGAATAATTGTTGTAGATGATGTATTAGTGCATGCCGGCGATGAACGCACGCTTGCAGAGGAGAATAAAAAGCCTACCCTTTAGAACCACCAAATTCAAAATCTTTAAGAATAGACATGCTTGAAATCTCTTCGCATTGCCCAAAGTGCTCCTCAAGCGTTCTCCCAATCTGTGCAAACAAAAAAAAAAGATAATGAATAATAATATTGAAATATATATTTAACTAAGAGACCTGTGGGATGTGGTCATCTCGATATGTAAGACATACAAAGTCAAAGCCATCATCAGTATCAACCCCCTTTATAAATTCTTTAGATTATCCACTCTTTTGCGAAGACCTATCATTCCGACATTATAATACACGATCGTCAATTCACATCGATCTTTTTCAGATGTTCAAACATAATGAGATAGAACCATTACTCTGTGTATCACCCTCCATATCCAGAAAATTATTGTTTCTACAAATTGAAATTAAAGCAATAAAGATTTAAAAACACCACCTAACAATTCATGTAATCAACTCATAAGCATACTATGAAAATATACAAATAGAACTGAATTATTAAAATAAAAAAAGAAAAGGCATGTTAAGATCTTCCTACACCTAAATCACCTCATGCTTTTTATACATCTATTGGAACACATTTGTTTTAAAACAAACTAAACCTAGCCCCAGAAACATAATCTGCCGTTTAAGAAATCGAATACCTCTGTTTCCTTGATGATGAACTCGAAAACTTAGATTGCGAACTACCAGACGTCCCGGTGCTCTTGCTCTCTCCGTGCCGCTGACCCATCCCCACCACCCAAAACCTATCCAAAAACCTCCGTGAACTCGATGGCAGCAACCGCATGCTACCACCACTCGACACCTCCTTCACATCCCCATCAGTAAACCTCATCCGTGAAGGTGTTCTTAGCGACTTAGAACGCAGCGGCATTTTAATCTCCCAGTCTTGTTCCAGCGCCCGGTTGCCACGTTGTTGGTGCACGGAATGTCTGTTGACTACGTCTACATCAAGTCTTAAGTCAAAATAGTCAACATAGGGTCTTGAGAGTTAAATTAGGGTTTTATATTGTTAATTTCGTTTTTGTGAACATAGGTTAGAGGTGATTCCGTTTTTGTGTCACTTAGTGATTCCACTTATATGTCACTTAGTGATTCCACTTTTGTGTCACTGACATATAAGTGAAATCAGAACAAGTATAAATACTCTCACAAGTGACTTCATTATGTACGTATGAGGGGAATTAGGTCATTGCTTAGGTGTTGGAACTCTGTCAAATTGTATTCAAAAAGCAATAAAAGTGAAGAAAATTAAAAGGATAAGCTGAGTAACTTCGTGTATACTGATTTCGCCTTTATACATGAAGATGAACGTTCTCAACTGACTTTTCGGGGTCGCAAAACGGTCCAACAAGTGGTATCAGAGCTTCAGGACGAGGAGTTCATACTACTACAGCTGATTCGACTAAATTCTCTCACTTCTACTCACTTTCTTTCATACTTTTTCGATTTGAGATAGTTCCTACGGTTGAAATTGTCTGAATTTCAAGTATAACGTGTAAAACCTACTAATAACAAACCCTAGAAAGTTTCAGGTTGAAATACGGACTAAAACATGGTGAAAACTAGTTAAAACCTGATTTCGTTTTTTCGGACATCGAGAGATAATCATCTGATTTCGCTTTTACAGACACTTTAAGTCTGATTTCGCTTATTTGAACATCTTGATTTCGCTTTTACGGACATAAGTGATTTCGCTTATTCGGACTTAGTGATTTCGCTTATTCGGACATACTGATTTCGCTCATAAGGACAGTTACCTGATTTCGCTTTTAGAGACATATGTGATTTCGCTTTTATGTCATAAGTCTGATTCCACTTATTTGTCATTTCTGATTCCACTTATCAGTCATTTCTGATTCCACTTATTTGTCATTTCTGATTCCACTTATCTGTCATTCTTGATTCCACTTATTCGTACATTGTGATTCCACTTATTCGGACATTGACAGATTGTGCTTGATTTCGCTTATCTGTACATCAGATTTCGCTCATTTGTCACAAATCAAAATTGATTTCGCTTATCTGTCACATTATCTGATTTCGCTTATCAGTCATTCAGACTGATTTCGCTGATAAGGATCAAGTGATTTCGCTTATTGTGTTGTTGTTTGATTTCGCTTCAGTGAATATAGTTTGGTTAAAGACTGATTTCGCTCGAGTGTCAGTGTATTTCAGATTACTTGATATTTTTTAAACTGATTGAGTTTGTTTGCTTGTTTTCAGGTGTTTGAAGATGTCAAGCAGTAAGGTTGATCCAGATAGACGGTGGAAAATAGATTACGTGAGATGGGAACTTGAAAATTACAGAGAACCATTCAAAGAAGCCCAGAGAGCTAAAAGATGGAATGATGAATTGGAATGTTACATGGATCCATGGGGTAATCCAATTGTTGACCCATCAAAGGTGGATTTTGAAGCTGTAACAAATTTGCTTCCAAGACAGGCTACTTTCAACACAAGAAGGTTATCCGATAAAGCATATTTGCCTGATTTAGAGAAAAAGATAAGAGAGGTTTGTGAAGCAAGTCTACCAAAGGTGGTAGAAATGAAGAAGCGAAAAGAAGAAGAATTTAAAAAGATGGTTGAAGATTTGAAGAAGAAAGCTTTAGAGGAAGTCAAAGTGGAAGCAGTAAAAACCGAGAAAGAGAAAGAAGCTGTTACTGAAAAACAGCAGGTTTTTGAAGAAGTAATTTCAAAGAAAGAAGTTGATGTTGAAAAGACGAATGAAAAATGCTCAAAATGTTATAAACTTGAAGCAGACAATGCCAAATTCTTGAGTGATACGGAGAATTTGACATTGGAAAACAAAGCTTTGAAAGATGGGAAGAAAGCTGATGATGAACAGATTCTGAAGTTGCACTTGAACTGTGAAAAACTGAAATCTGAAAATATCAAACTGTTGAGTGATGTGGACAGTTTGACATTGGGTAACAAGATTTTGAAAGAAAAAGAAAATGTTTTTGAAAATGAAAAATTAAAGATTGAAAAAAAATTTCAAAGTCAAATGAAGGTTTTAGAAGATGAAAAATCTGTTATTTTTAAAAATAATCTTGAAAAACAGATTGAAATAAATTCTCATCTTCAGAAAATCATTCGGCTTGAAAATGAAGCTGAAATTGCTCGAAATAAAATTACCGAGCTTGAGAATAAATTGAAAGGTTTTGTGACTTCTGCACCATATGTGTGTCCAAAACCAATCAATGTTGTTCCAATAAGTGACAATGTCACAAATTTTGACAAAGTCAAAATTGAAAATTGTGATGAAATATCTGATGATGAAAAAGAAAAGAAAAGAAAAGAAAAATATTTTTAGATTTACAAGAAAATTTTCAAAATACTGTTTTGCAGTCTACTGAAATAGGTGAATGCTCTAAGCAAAAACCTGTTAAGAAGAATGCAGAACAGAAACAAAAAGATAAAATTTTGAAAAATCCTAAAAATGAAAATAAAAGCTCATCAGATATGTCATCCAATCATTATAAAAAATCACAAAAATCTAAAAATGAAAACTTACAAAATGTTGGTAATAAGTGGTGCAGGTTTGACCACAGTGCTCAAAAGCAAAATTCAGCATTGAAGAGGAGAAATGAATATAACCAAGCCAAACAATGTTATGATCTGAAGGTTTGGACTGACAGAAGTAGATGGTATGATAACAGAGTGTGCTACACCTGTGGTGTGAGATGACACATTGCTGTTAACTGCCAGAATTGGAGTTATGAGACAAGAAGATGCTATAATTGTCAAATCAGAGGTCATATTGCCAGAGATTGCCCAAGGAGATCAAATGAAAGATTGAGGGTTAATTCTCAAAGAATGGCAAAGAAACCAGTCAACGTCAAGCCCAAAGAACAGAAGGTTCAAGAACCTAAAGTTCAAGAAAAGAAAGTGAAGCTTTCTCAGGGGCAGAAAGACAGACTGAGGAAGAAGAGGAAGAAGGCAAGAGAATATCTGGAGAAAATTTTGTCTTCGGGTTCACCGGACAGATTGAATAAGAGTTCTGATGAATCAACTAACTCGATTGCAAAGTCAAGAAAGACGAATTCATCGGATACAAATCTGAGGACGAAAGAAGAAAAGAAGAAGAAGAAAATGGTCGGCGATGAATCTGATGTGTTAAAGTCAGACAAGCCACCATTAGGCAATGAATCTGACAGGTCAAAGTCAGACAAGCCATATTCAGGCAATGATTTTGGTTCGTCAAAGCCAGAAGAGCCTGTTGTTGAGGTAAAATATGAGAATTCAGGTTTAACAATGGATGATGCAAATTTTCCATCATTGTTGAACAAGAATTCAAAATCACCCAAGGCTGGTCAGGCTTGGGTGAATCTTTTCAAATAGAAAAACCTGACTTGCCGGAGTTCCCAGGTTGGTAAGTGTGGAACATGAATCGACACATTTCTTGAGAAATTTCACTCTGGTGATTTTTTGCTTTACATGTGGTAAATCAGGGACATTAAGTTGTACTTGATTTTCTACAAGTGTTTGTGTTGATAGAATCTTGAAATGTTAAATCTTTCAAAATGGTTAAAGGAGAACAAAGTGATGAAGTAATCCCGTAACCAACAAGTGATTTGTTAATTCAACAAAATTAATTTTCCAAAAAAAATCATTTTGATTAAAACAAACTTAAGTGTTTTGAAATCATAATGGGAAAATAGTTTGTTGTCAGGGGGAGTTCTGATTGTTTATGCCAAGTGGATGGCGAATTGAAGCGATTCGATATCAGTTTGTCACTTTACTTGTATAGTCTGTTTTCAAATTTTCTCAGAAAATCAAAATTGAGATATATTTTGATTTTAGGGGGAGAAAAAATTTAGAAAATTTGAAAATTTCAAAAACATTGAAAAAGCAAAAATGAGTTTTGTTGTGAAAAGAGGAAATGATAGTAAATCAGTGAACGATCATAGCATGCTAAAGATCTGAAATGTCAAATGTGATAAATGGCTTCACTGATGATGTGTCAGTAGGTTTTTGCACATTTAGTAGATTGTGACGAGATATAAACCTAAATTCAAACTTGCTTATATCGTGGGTAACATCTCTTGGATATATGGGTAACCCCCGAAATCTTGTTTGAAAGATTCCTTTTTCTGATATACTAGGTTTTTATACTCAGTGATATCTGGGGTATTATTCCGGGACTTCTGCTGAATGGAAGTTCTGACCTAGTCTTCGAATAATACTTTCTGCAAATGCTTGAAACATAGCATCACCCTCAGCATAAATGATAAGACAATAAAATTGCTTAGCAATGCTGTTGTAAAAAAGATCCTCTAAAGGGGACACACCCAAAAGTTGAGTCATGATCTCTCTGCTGAACGGTAGTTCTGACCTGAGCTCTCATGATTCTTCAATAAATTATTAACCTCTTACAGATATCATTTGTGTTATAATTGCCTGTAAGACTGAATATCGGGATCTGGATACGGGAGTATATTCTGAGGTGGGATACGCGATTAAGTTTAAGTATCTAAGACATTAAATTCGTATCTCGAAGCAGTTGAACTTTGTGTGAAAATTTAAGTGGACCAGTATACTGACAATCTAAGTGAATCGTTTAGAACTTAAAATGATTAAAGCTTAACGGTGCTAGTGATTTGTCTCATAAACTGATATGATCCTCTTACACAAACTCGCAAAAATATTGTTTGTATATATTTGTTTACTGCTTTTCATTCAAAAACAAAAATCCAAAAAGATTTTCGGAGTGTTTTAGCATAAAATTTTGAAAATTCAAAAAGATTTTCGACAACTGATGTTGAAGAGCTGATATTCAAAATTCCAAGTGCTAAACATGATGAATTGGGTTGGGAGAATATGTTGAAAACTTTGAATGTCATATATAAATGTTTTGAAAGACTGTGTGGTTAGTTTATCAAGGTCATTCATTTGAACTTGATGTAACTAGTATGATTGATTGTATATATGATGTCTACCAGTAAGTTTGTTAAATTCAAAAGTTATAAATTTGTGAAACTTATGGTGAGGTAGAGGATGTGCAGGGTAACAGGTTTTGGACTTCATAATTCCCACAGGAGCAAATTGTTAAAGCTTGAACCAGATATCTCAGATTCTAGCATATTGAGAGGGGGAGTCTGTGAAAGGGGGAGTCTGGATCAACAGTCAAAGGGAAGTCTGAGGATGGAGCCAGGACAAGATTGTGAACCTGTAAAGATAGAGTGCTTATGATGAGAAGACAGAGAGTTGGAGAAAAGACCAAGACTGAAGACTCAGAGCTGAAGACTTCGTCAACATCCAAGGGGGAGTCTGTTGGTGCACGGAATGTCTGTTGACTATGTCTACATCAAGTCTTAAGTCAAAATAGTCAACATAGGGTCTTGAGAGTTAAATTAGGGTTTTATATTGTTAATTTCGTTTTTGTGAACATAGGTTAGAGGTGATTCCGTTTTTGTGTCACTTAATGATTCCACTTATATGTCACTTAGTGATTCCACTTATATGTCACTTAGTGATTCCACTTTTGTGTCACTGACATATAAGTGAAATCAGAACAAGTATAAATACTCTCACAAGTGACTTCATTATGTATGTATGAGGGGAATTAGGTCATTGCTTAGGTGTTGGAACTCTGTCAAATTGTATTCAAAAAGCAATAAAAGTGAAGAAAATTAAAAGGATAAGCTGTGTAACTTCGTGTATACTGATTCCGCCTTTATACATGAAGATGAACGTTCTCAACTGACTTTTCGGGGTCGCAAAACGGTCCAACACACGTGCTGCCTCTTTGATCACAGCAGTGGCTCGAACCTGCTCGTGGAACAGGATCTGCACCACCATTCGCAGCAGAAGCCGATCGTTCTGTGCAGCGTGTATGGATGCGTGTGCTGACAACTTTTTCACATCAATTAACTCACAAACTTTCTTCCTTTCGACTTCAGTTAACGTCGGGTGTTCTTTCAAGTAAACGTCAACGGCGCCATAGATTGCATCATGTACCGGTCTAGCAGCATCAGGGATTGACCGTGATAACACTGTGAAAACAGTGTGTGTGAGGTTCCGATCACTTCCAACTTCTGCAAGGTAACCATCGATCAAAAACATAATATTTACTTTGAAATTTAAATTATAAATATAATGATTTAAAGGAAACAACTCACGGGTTTTATGGCCAACAGGGTGATGTAACAACTGTCAAATTTGCATGCTTCCGTACAATTATTAAATAATGATTTATGCTTAATGACTGTGCTGAATTACAATTAAATGCTTGTATTGCTTTCTGACTACTGCATCCTACTTACATGTGCATCATATACTACATAATGTCATATCATTATTACATGCAAACCTTATTGATATACATGATGCACAAAGCACGGTTAGCACAGTTAACGGATAAGACAGGAATATGCTGACGGGGTTCGGTACATGGATAGACAATGTTTTGAGGCCCAGTGTGAGCCAGAGACAAGGTAGTACACTAGTATGGAGTGTAGGGAAGTAAGGACCATAAAACTGCGTCACTAGGTGATAGTTTAAGTGCCGGAAAGTGCCTAAAACCCACTCAAAGTGCAGAATTCTGCATTAATCATCAAAATTCAGCATTTTAACATGCTAGTAACATGCAAAAATATGGCAAAATGGTCCTGTATGCTTTCCTAAGTGTCGGGAATTAAAAGTGTCACAAAAAGTTACATAAAAGACACTATACGGTATAACTTAGCACTTTAACGGATCGGTATCTAACCGGACAACCGGACATTACCCGGAACACTAAAATATTACTAAAAACATTGTTTCACTTTTTCTGAGCTAGTTATAGTTCCCGAACACCCTAACTTATTACATAATACATGATACTCATAAACACTAGACTTCTACCTTTAATATTCCACTAATTACCTTTTACCACCAAAATTACAATTTACCCCCCCCCCCCCATATATGATTTACGGCTCACTAGTGGCCCCACCCCAATCTTTCCTAAATCTCTAGTAATCTTCTCTTGGGATTTGCTAGATATGGTGTGTGCTTCTTGGGACATGATATCCATTGGATATTAGAGATTATAGGTTATAAGTATACTTACACTCCTCACCATCTTCAATATCACAACACTTCCCCTCTCCCTCTCTAAAGCTTCGGCCGAGTACCCTCCCATACACCACCAAAATTTTCGGTTTTCATCCATTCATTCCAAGTGCAATACAAGGTGTAAGAAGGTGAATTAAGAAGGTTGGAACTCTTGGATCTTGAAGGACCACCTTTGTTTGCTTTTATCCACCACATCTTCTCCATTGTTCTTCCCTAGCTTGAAGCTAGTAGTAAGACTTCTTTGATCTTTGTTTACTTCATGTTTTTAATGGTTAAAAGATATATTATGATGAAATCACTAAAACACTAAAGAACATAAACTTAAAGCTTGAACATAAAGTTTACATAAAGCCTTCATATGATGAAATCTTGATGATATGATGTTGATTAGCATATGGATGATGTTTGCTTGTTGATTACTAGTGATATTGATGTTGATCATAACATGGAAGTTGCTAGATTATGATTAAAAACATGATTTGGCAAGTTAGGAGATGATTATGTGTTTACATGAAATAATCGTCTTCTTGATTGAACATGAACTTGAAAGTAAAAGGATTTTCTTGAAAAGTAATAAACAAAGTGGGTTAGTAATCTTGTAGATTCAAGACTTGTGAATATTTTCCAAGAAAACCAAGTTTAAAAAGATGATTTTTAGAAGATCATGGTTTTTATTAAACCTACACTACTTTTAGTAACAAAATAAGTGTATAAATGCTAGGGAAACAAGAAGATGCGATAAATAAACATTTTTGTAAATTATGTTTACAAGTTGTAAACACCAAATCTTTTCAAGAATGAGATTTTAAAGGAAGTAAACACACTTTGGAGGGTAACTAAACCCATTAAACACTTTACCAAGTTACTACGCGTTTTTGAGAAAAATCAAGTTCATGTTATTATGTAAAATATATAGTTTTTGCACTTGGTAAGTGTAAGATGATTAGTGATTTACTGTTGATTGTTTGGATAATTTTTGAAAAAAAAATGATATGCTAAATAGCATGGACACCTCCATTTACAAAGAAAACTATGGCGAAATTTTCTAAAAAAATTCCAACACTTAGAAAATATTTTCTAACAAGTGTGTTTTTAGACTATGTTCTTCAAATATAAACCTCGCCATAATTTTTGTAACAAAATACAAGTATCGGGGGTTGGTTTTTGTAAATAAAGATGGATAAATATATATTTAGAATATATATACTAAGACACTTTGTGAATATTTGTCTACTTTGTGGAATAATTATATTATTTTAGGGTAAAATAATATAACTTAACAAATCCCATGGAGATTGCAACTCCAAAATAATACAAAAAATCACAAGGAATAAATATTTAAGTTACACACTCGATATTGTGAAACCGAACGCAAAAACATAACTTATGAAATATTCCGGAAAATTCTCTTACAAATATATTTTTGGTAAATACTATTTTTGATACAAGAGGTGAAAATATGATTTTTGAACATATTACCAAGTATATCATATTTTCGATAAAAAGAGAATTCATTATTTTGGGAGATAAAAATATATATTTTCCCAGTATATTTAGAAGATATATAATTTTTGGGGAAAAATATATATTTTCTTGGGAATACATTATTTTTGACAAATAAGTTATATATATTTTCTAAGTGGGACTTAAAAATATATTATTTCGGAACTATAATATACATGTATAAATACCCCCCATCCTTGAGAAGGAAAATACGAAATTAAATATTTGAGAAATATTATTACATAAATATTGTTTAACGATTATTCCAAAAATAAAATATAATTTAAGTTAAAATAATCATTATTTTAAAAAGAAGTTATAACATGGAATAATATCAAAGAAACGTAACTCAAGAACGTTAATACCAAGCCAAGGCACGGCCCGTTTGTCTAATAGACATTAGTACATTGTAGGTTGTCGTGTAGCTGATAGAGTTTGAGTTACGAGCTGAGGACGCAAAACTGTGAGTTCATGTCCCCCTTTTCTTTTAACTGTTTTCAGTTTTATACTTCGGGGGTGAAATACATGTTACAATTATTACAGACATTTTTATACATGGTATGGTTAGCTTAAGGAGGGTTTACTACTTAGATCATGTGAAAGGTGGGTATAACACTTAAGGCCATTAATCCTCGTCGTAGGACCGAGGGATATGAGTGATAGATCTATTTGGGTGTAGCGAGCCCACACCCATGCGGACCAGGGTGGCCCATGTGGTGACTATGTCTTATTCCTGGAGACAAGTTTGCTAGGTTTGAGTACTTTTTGCACCATTTCACATATACCATTGGCTTTGCAACCCATTGGTGGTCTCTTTTTCCTTATTGCTACATACCAGGGACTTTCATACATACAGACATATTTCAAAGGTTTATACACACAAACATACACATGAACTCGCTCAACTTTTGTTGATGTTTTTCATATTTCATGTATTTCAGGGAACTAGTGGATTTGGCAAGGTATGCATGTGTCGTCAAGCTGCGTAGTGAAATAAAAGATTTTATCCATGGTTGTTGAGTTTAGAGGGTGTATCCTAATCCTGGACGGGATACATGATTCTAAACTCAGGTCTTATTTAAGTACTTTTGTTGAGTCTTTATGAACTTATTTGAACATGTCATGGTTTGTAACTTAATTTGGAATTGATGTTTTCAGACAATGGTATTGTGGTATTTTCTAAACTCTTTTAATGGATAAACATCTCGTTTTTTTATCATACAACATTGTTATGATTGTTTGCTATGGTATTAAGAAGTCACACCAAATAAACCACGCTTCCGCAAAAGCCAGGGTGTGACAGCTTGGTATCAGAGCTTCGGTCGTAGCGAACTAGGATTCTTTCTCGAGTCTAGACTACGATCATTAGGGCACTCACGAAAACGTTTTCACAACATATTTTCATTGCATACACAAAGCGTCCAGATCCATGAAACAAACATTTTTACAAATAAAAGACACGAAACACTTTTCAAAATTTACATATATAATTCAGTCTGAGAGACTGGGGATTCAGTCTGAGAGACTGGGGAGTTAGTCTGAGAGACTATCTGGGTAGTTCAGTCTGAGAGACTGGGGAGTTAGTCTGAGAGACTAGCTGGGTAGTTCAGTCTGAGAGACTGGGGAGTTGGTCTGAGAGATTAACTGGGTAGTCTGAGAGACTAGTTGTGGCAGTCTGAGAGACTGGGAGGTATAGCCTGAGAGGCTGGGTAGATCAGTTTGAGAAACTGGGAGGTTTAGTCTGAGAGGCTGGGTGGGATAGTCTTGGGAAGACTAGGATTGCATACATGCTTACATTGTTATTACTTACATGCTTAATTGATGATTGTTGATATATGTGCATACTTGTGATTGTTTTGTTACAGACACCATGTCCTCTTCTGATAGTGATACAGTAGACCCTATGGCCATAATCTCGAACGACGAGATTGCCACAGACCCAGAGATATTATCTGATGACACTGATGATTTTCAGCCGCTCGTTTTACCAGACTTTGGAGACGATATACTGCTGGCTGATGGTGTTCCTGCCGGGGATCTATTTCTTGTTCCGATCCCTGCTCCTTTTCCTCTTGAGGATCTGCCTCCTGAGGCTATGTCTCACGACGACATCGCTCTCTGTATCGAGGGTCCCCCTGAGGATGCCCAGGATGGTGGGGCTCCAGTTGATGATAATGTCGCTATGTCGCTTGCAGAGATTCCAGTCAATGGCGACGTTATCGTACCACTTGTCGAAATTCCAGTTGATGATGATGTTGCTATTCCTCTTGATGAGATTCCAGTTGTTGATGCCATTGTTATTCCTGTCGAGGTTCCTGTTGTGGAGGTTTTATCTGACCAGACTGGTCCCGATTCGTTTGAGTCTATATCATCCGCTACTTTATACGCACGGGGCGTGCAGCATTACCCCACTGACACTGATTCCGACATGGCGATGTCTGCTGCACCCATATTTCCACATGACATTGACCTAGATCATGAGATTGAGTTTGTACCTGACGAGCCACCTTTTGAGGCACCTGTTATTCCTGACGATCAGCTCTTCGATATACCCGTTGATCATGAGCTTGCTCCAGCTGACCCAGAGCCTGAGATTACACCATAGCCCATACGTGCTCATGATCCCCTACCAGAGCGTGATCATGTTAACATACCAGTTGTTACACCACCCTTGCCTGATCCGATCCCTGTACTTGTTGACCGTGCTCCTTTTGCTACCCACATTGACCCCAGATATGCTCACACCCGTAGTGGGTGGATTGAGGACGACGACGACTATCCTCCTTTTGTCAGACCAGTTACTCCCCCTCCTGCATCTCCCCAGGCACCTGTTGATGTCACCCAGCTTTACCCACACGTGTCAGATGTTCACCGCACAAATTTTCCAGTCACGTTTCTTCAGGACATCCCTCCTCCCCGTCCAGGGGAAGGACCATCGAGTCAGCAGGCCAGTCACATACCTTTTGTGTCAGCAGCCGATCATTTCATGCCACAGTTTTCACACACTGCCCCTTTTGTTCCTGCACCCACGGGCGAGCCGCTGATTTGGTTTCCGCCCAACAAGATGCCCGTATCAGATCCATACCATCCTTCTCATTATGCTGGATACACCAGAGATGATCTGCTCTTATCCTTGCAGCTCCAGCAGGATATGTTGAGTCGTAGAGTCACAGAGATAGAAAGGATCCCGCGTCCTCCATCTTGCACTTATCAGTCACCATCCGCGACTCCGCCGGCTCCTCTTCAGTTCTACCCGGAGTTTGGCGCTCGTTTTCATACTTTAGAGCAGCAGATTGCTTACCTGCTGCGTGTCGTTCATGCACTTGAGGAGGATTTGGCGCATTTGCGCAGGTTGCTTTTCATTCCTCCACCACTTCCTCCTCCCCCATCAGCTTAGAGGTTTTTGGTTTTATGCAGATAGCATACCTTCGATGAGAGTGCAGCTACTGAGCCAGATTGCACAGCTTTTGATGACCACGGTGTGACTTTTGACTTATTGACTTTCGATTGATGTAGTTTGTTAGACGATTCGGACAGGGTGAGGTGACCCATAGTCTCCTTGGATGTATGATGCAATTATGAAACTTGTAAACTGTACTCGTGGTCTTGACATATGAAAGCTCAATCACAACATTCTCATTATACACGTTGATGAATTACTTGTTTATGCTATGATTATGATGCAATGTGCTTACCTGCTTAATGAAAGCCTAATTGTAATGTTCTCGATAAACGTGCTACCAATATAACAGGAATGTGCTATGATTAGGATATACGTGTTTGTTTGTTATACTCTCATTAGACATGATTCCATTTACTTGCTTGTACCATGAGTGTGTTGTTGCTTGATGTGTTGATATGATGATTTAATACGTGCAAATACATATGATCTCCAAACAACTATTTACATTCCCTGAACAGACGAGACCTGACTAACCCGAACTTCTTCCTAGAAGATGTCTCATCAAGAGATCATTCGGCTGACCGAGGTAGAATGGCAAGCGCACGCCTCACGAGTCATAGCTTGGCACGAGGTTGAGAATGTGGATGCTGTTGTGCGAATGAGCGGTTGGACACTAGAGCAACAAGTCCCATACATTTCCGAATTGCTTCAAGATGAGGCTCTGTTATGCTGGAGCCTTAGGGTTCGAGTAATGGGCGAGACTGCAGCATATGCGTTAACATGGACTGAGTGAAGGAAATGATGCGTAGGAAGTATTGTTCTCAGATGGAGATCCAAAAGCTGGAATTCAAATTCCGGAAGCTAAAGATGGAAGGTCCAAAAGTGGTGGAGCACGTGCAGAGGCTTCATGAATTGTCGCGAGTCGTTCCGTACCTGGTGGAACCCGAATTGAAGAGAATTTAGCAATCCATTTAGGAACTGGAACCTCAAGCCTTGAGCTTAATGACAGCATCAACGCCACCAACAACTATTGTTGCATATATGATGAGTCTGGTGCTCACTAAGGAAGCACTTAGATTGGAAAGACTTTCAACCCCTGACGAGAAGAAGGAAACTCCGGTAGATACATCTGAAAAGAACAAGAGGAAGCTCAGTGAATTCCAAGGAGGTGATCGGGCAAATAACAAGAACAAAGCCAAAAAGGGAAAGAAGTACCTGGGTAAACTACCTAAGTGCGACGAATGTCAACGTCATCAATCCGGGAGATGTGGTAATGAAAAATGTGATACTGTGGCAGAGTGGGACACTGCAAGGAGATGTGTTGGCGCCGAAAGAAATGTGGAAATCAAGGTCAAGTTGGTAGTAGGAAATACGGAGGAAACAACGACAACAGCAACTATCCGGGTGGAAATGGCGGAAATCAAGAACGTAGACAAGGGTGTTTTAACTGTGGTGACGTGGGGCACTTTTGGAAAGATTTCCCAAAGGAGATTAACCAAGACCGTGAAGGAGCATCCAACATCGGAGCACGTGAAGCACGCCAAGATCCAGATATAGTTGCTGGTGCATTCTCTGTCATAGTTTTGCATCTATGTTGTTTAATACCAGTGCCGACCATAGCTTTGTATCTCATGAATTTAAAAATATACTTGGTTTAGTAAAGGGGTAAGTTAAATAACCCGTACTCGATAGAACTAGCTAAGAGAAGCCTCGACGTGGTAATTGGATTGAACCAGTTGTCAAACAATCAAGCAGAGATTGTTATCCGCATCCCAATGACGAACGAAAAAACGATCGTGGTTCATGAAGTAGGATACGCCTCTACAAACTACTAATGCTTGAAGACACGGAAGTTTTCGCGCAAAGGATGTGTTGCCTTCTTGGCTCATTGTCGTGGACAAGGGAGCCGAAGAACTAAAACTCGAAGATATCCCTGTGATAAGGGAATACCCTGAAGTCTTCCCCGAAGACTGGCCAGAATCATCTCCTCAACGACAAGTCGAATTTCGCATCAATTTAATTCCAGGCGCCACGCCTGCAGCCAGTGCACCTTAGCGACAATCACCTTTGGAGATGCAAGGATTGTTAGTGTAACTTCAGTAGATAATAGTGAAGGAAGCTAACAGACCAAGTTTCCCGTTTGAAGTAACCCCAGTTCTGCTCGTCAAGAGGAAGGACGATGATTTTCAAATGAGCATCAACTACCAGGAGCCGAACTAGCTAACCAACAAGAGTCGGTAACTCTTGCCGAGGATTAACGAATTATTTAACTAACTGTGAGGATCCAACTACTACTACACGACTGATTGATGATCGAGTGTCATTAGCTGTGAATTCAGGAAGAAAGTATATCGGGGAAATTGTGGGACAATAACTTGTTTTAAACATGCACAAAAATTGTGTTTCCTGCACAATGCACAAAACAGTTTTAAACAAAATATGAGATTTTGAGAATCTAGAAAACATGTACTTAGAACCTTTGGGAACCCAGGTCCAAACTCGTAAAGGTTGTTACTTAGGAACCACATCTGTTAACTCAAGCAAACACCCTTAACCTGACATATATGCCATTTCAGTTAACCAAACACAAAGTACTCAAATTTCTTTTGTTGAGATCTTCACTTTTGCTTCTAGCGAGTAGATGGTTGCATCTCTACTCCCCCTAATGGTAGTTGCATCGCGTAAATTTTCTTCTCTGAGAGCGAACATACATTTGATTCAATACTTGGTCATTTCTTCATTCTAGCAAACACTTATTGTTTCATTACTTGGAGACTTATATGTTACGCATGCACCATTTGCTACGCATGTGGTTTCGTTTCGAATAAACGCTTCATTGAAATCCGAATATTATTTTGCTAAATCTAATTGCTGATTTGTGATTCGAATGACCTACATCATTGTAATTGTTGGCTCTTTGTTATCAAGTCAACACACTTTCTTGAAACTCCCTTTTCTTTCAAGTTACACTCATGGTTTATCTTCGTAACCATGATGAGATTCCCTTGTTGATACATACGTTTATTGTTAGATTACGCTGAAACCTAGTTCAATTGCTTGAACTTATCCATTTCGCATATTCACTTTAATACGCCGTATGATGTATTGAGAGCATCTTACTCAAATGTTTTTGCAAAGGTTCTTTTGTTTCGAGTCATAGTAGACTTGATTGGTCTACAACTCCACTAAATCGTTTGTTGGTTTCGACACCTTGCGGTGATACTTTCACAAAATTAAAGCTTGCGCTAATTTTGTTTGTTTATTGACTTGTTCTAAATCCGCTTTGTTTATCACGATTAAGGCGGTCTCAACACAGTTCTGTGTTAAGACGATGGTACATAGATTCATCTTATATCACGGTGTACCTCCTAACGATTCTTTCATTATCAGCCGAATGCTTTGCGATACGTGTTACTTTTTCACCTTCGATCGGAAACATTGATTCTTGGATGTTTCGTATCCAATTGAAAACTCTATGACATTGTGTAAATCAAATCTTCAGATTGTTTCAATACACTTTCATTTGATTTTAGACACGGGGAACTTGTTCAGTCACCGCTATATTTTAATTATGTCATTAGAACACCTTGTGGTGTCATTACAAACTTGTAGCTTGGGCTAATCATGGTCAACCGTTTCACGCAAAACTATACATACTTTTTGACTTGCCATTTAAACATTCGCTTGTATTTCATTCGGTGTATTTTCGAAAATTCAAGAATGTCAACACACTAATCCTTACCATTCATTCATTCGAAAGTTGAAAGATCATTTGCATATTCAAGTTGTTGATTTTGAGTTCATATAGCGGGTGCTATGGTTGTAAACATTCGATTGTATATTGTGACCATTTGAATTGAGAATCCATTGGTCAAAACCCCTTTGTGACACCCTGTTAACTAAGTTACACTAGATTATACATCTATACATCCTGTGTTCCTTAACATCAAATTCTGAGAGACATACCCTTTAACCATTAGGTACTTAACATGGTAAGATACCTTTGATTTCGCTTGATTCAAATGAGTTTTGATTCGGTTTTGTGGATATCCACCTCAGTATTATTCATATACATACACGCATAATGTAACCCTAAGGAGTTAAGGTAGTATAAATTTCGAGGACGAAATTTTCTTAACAGGGGGAGAATGTGACAACTGTCAAATTTGCATGCTTCCGTACAATTATTAAATAATGATTGTATTGCTTGTATTGCTTTCTGATTACTGCATCCTACTTACATGTGCATCATATACTACACAATGTCATATCATTATTACATGCAAACCTTATTGAAATACATGATGCACAAAGCACGGTTAGCACAGTTAACGGATAAGACAGGAATATGCTGACGGGGTTCGGTACATGGACAGACAATGTTTTGAGGCCCAGTGTGAGCCAGAGACAAGGTACTACACTAGTATGGAGTGTAGGGAAGTAAGGACCATAAAACTGCGTCACTAGGTGATAATTTAAGTGCCGGAAAGTGCCTAAAACCCACTCAAAGTGCAGAATTCTGCATTAATCATCAAAATTCAGCATTTTAACATGCTAGTAACATACAAAAATATGGCAAAATGGTCATGTATGCTTTCCTAAGTGTCGGGAATTAAAAGTGTCACAAAAAGTTACATAAAAGACACTATACGGTATAACTTAGCACTTTAACGGATCGGTATCTAACCGGACAACCGGACATTACCCGGAACACTAAAATATTGCTAAAAACATTGTTTCACTTTTTCTGAGCTAGTTATGGTTCCCGAACACCCTAACTTATTACATAATACATGATACTCATAAACACTAGACTTCTACCTTTAATCTTCCACTAATTACCTTTTACCACCAAAATTACAATTTACCCCCCCCCTATATATGATTTACGGCTCACTAGTGGCCCCACCCCAAAGATTTTATAATCTTTCCTAAATCTCTAGTAATCTTCTCTTGGGATTTGCTAGATATGGTGTGTACTTCTTGGGACATGATATCCATTGGATATTAGAGATTATAGGTTATAAGTATACTTACACTCCTCACCATCTTCAACATCACAACACTTCCCCTCTCCCTCCCTAAAGCTTCGGCCGAGCACCCCCCCCCCCCATACACCACCAAAATTTTCGGTTTTCATCCATTCATTCCAAGTGCAATACAAGGTGTAAGAAGGTGAATTAAGAAGCTTGGAACTCTTGGATCTTGAAGGACCACCTTTGTTTGCTTTTATCCACCACATCTTTTCCATTGTTCTTC
The DNA here is from genome assembly GCA_030545235.1 of Helianthus tuberosus. Lineage (NCBI taxonomy): Eukaryota > Viridiplantae > Streptophyta > Magnoliopsida > Asterales > Asteraceae > Helianthus > Helianthus tuberosus. The sequence continues at coordinate 132,218,894 of CM060353.1, read as the reverse complement.
CCTAGCTTGAAGCTAGTAGTAAGACTTCTTTGATCTTTGTTTACTTCATATTTTTAATGGTTAAAAGATATATTATGATGAAATCACTAAAACACTAAAGAACATAAACTTAAAGCTTGAACATAAAGTTTACATAAAGCCTTCATATGATGAAATTTTGATGATATGATGTTGATTAGCATATGGATGATGTTTGCTTGTTGATTACTAGTGATATTGATGTTGATCATAACATGGAACTTGCTAGATTATGATTAAAAACATGATTTGGCAAGTTAGGAGATGATTATATGTTTACATGAAATAATCATCTTCTTGATTGAACATGAACTTGAAAGTAAAAGGATTTTCTTGAAAAGTAATAAACAAAGTGGGTTAGTAATCTTGTAGATTCAAGACTTGTGAATGATTTTCCAAGAAGACCAAGTTTAAAAGGATGATTTTTAGAAGATCATGGTTTTTATTAAACCTACACTACTTTTAGTCTCAAAATAAGTGTATAAATACTAGGGAAACAAGAAGATGTGATAAATAAACATTTTTGTAAATTATGTTTACAAGTTGTAAACACCAAATCTTTTCAAGAATGAGATTTTAAAGGAAGTAAACACACTTTGGAGGGTAACTAAACCCATTAAACACTTTACCAAGTTACTACGCGTTTTTGAGAAAAATCAAGTTCATATTATTATGTAAAATATATAGTTTTTGCACTTGGTAAGTGTAAGATGATTAGTGATTTATTGTTGATTGTTTGGATAATTTTTGAAAAGAAAATGATATGCTAAATAGCATGGACACCTCCATTTACAAAGGAAACTATGGCGATTTTTTCTAAAAAAATTCCAACACTTAGAAAATATTTTCTAACAAGTGTGTTTTTAAACTATGTTCTTCGAATATAAACCTCGCCATAATTTTTGTAACAAAATACAACTATCGGAGGTTGGTTTTTGTAAATAAAGATGGATAAATATATATTTAGAATATATATACTAAGACACTTGTGTGAATATTTGTCTACTTTGTGGAATAATTATATTATTTTAGGGTAAAATAATATAACTTAACAAATGCCATGGAGATTGCAACTCCAAAATAATACCAAAAATCACAAGGAATAAATATTTAAGTTACACACTCGATATTGTGAAACCGAACGCAAAAACATAACTTATGAAATATTCCGGAAAATACTCTTACAAATATATTTTTGGTAAATACTATTTTGGATACAAGAGGTGAAAATATGATTTTTGAACATGTTACCAAGTATATCATATTTTCGACAAAAAGAGAATATATTATTTTGGGAGATAAAAATATATATTTTCTTGGGAATACATTATTTTTGACAAATAAGTTATATATATTTTCTAAGTGGGACTTAAAAATATTTTATTTCGGAACTACAATATACATGTATAAATACCCCCATCCTTGGGAAGGAAAATACGAAATTAAATACTTGAGAAGTATTATTACAGAAATATTGTTTAACGATTATTCCAAAAATAAAATATAATTTAAGTTAAAATAATCATTATTTTAACAAGAAGTTATAACATAGAATAATATCAAAGAAACGTAACTCAAGAACGTTAATACCAAGCCAAGGCACGGCCCGTTCGTCTAATAGACATTAGTACATTGTAGGTTGTCGTGTAGCTGACAGAGTTTGAGTTACGAGCTGAGGACGCAAAACTGTGAGTCCATGTCCCCCTTTATTTTAACTGTTTTCAGTTTTATACTTCGGGGGTGAAATAAATGTTACAATTATTATAGACATTTTTATACATGGTATGGTTAGCTTAAGGAGGGTTTACTACCTAGATCATGTGAAAGGTGGGTATAACACTTAAGGCGATTAATCCTCGTCGTAGGACCAAGGGACATGAGTGATAGATCTATTTGGGTGTAGCGAGCCCACACCCATGCGGACCAGGGTGGCGCATGTGGTGACTATGTCTTATTCCCGGAGACAAGTTTGCTAGGTTTGAGTACTTCCTGCACCATTTCACACATACCATTGGCTTTGCAACCCATTGGTGATCTCTTTTTCCTTATTGCTACATACCAGGGACTTTCATACATACAGACATATTTCAAAGGTTTATACACACAGACATACACATGAACTCGCTCAACTTTTGTTGATGTTTTTCAAATTACATGTATTTTTGGGAACTAGTGGATCTGGCAGGGTATGCATGTGTCGTCAAGCTGTGTAGTGAAATAAAAGTTGTTATCCATGGTTGTTGAGTTTAGAGGGCGTATCCTAATCCTTGACGGGATACATGATTCTAAACTCAGGTCTTATTTAAGTACTTTTGTTGAGTCTTTATGAACTTATTTGAACATGTCATGGTTTGTTACTTAATTTGGAATTGATGTTTTCAGACAATGGTATTGTGGTATTTTCTAAACTCTTTTAATGGATAAACATCTCGTGTTTTTTTTATCATATAGCATTGTTATGATTGTTTGCTATGGTATTAAGAAGTCACACCAAATAAACCACGCTTCCGCAAAAGCCAGGGTGTGACAGGTGATTCCAGAGGGCGTGTAGCTTCGATTTCGGTCTAAAAATCAAGATCAGATCGTGCCAAATTTCTAAAGCACCAAAAACATCTGTTAAACTTAAATTCATAATGAAATCAAGCAAGATCAGAGGAGAGGAAAGACGAAGTGTTCTTACCCTGGTAACCAAAATACCCGCCAGAACCCTATTCTACCATCGTCGCCAGTGTTCAATCCACTATTGTTGCCTTCACCACCACCACAACCAACCGCCACTGACACCACCACTATCCAACACAACCACCATGACAACCGAGTCGCCACTTCCACACAGGGCTTTATATAGTTATATAGATAAGCTCAGCCATCACCGATGCTTCACTACACACAGGGAAGATCGTGGAAGCCAGATTAACGTTTCGACATGCTAAAGCACACCTCCTTGGAAGCCTTTTCCCTCCATGACAAAATGCCCACTTTCATAGGAACCCATTTGTTTCAATGAATAGCATTACCCGGCTGGCCAAACCTTTTTAGTACAAATCGTTGTTTTAAGATGCGGACCAAAAACGTACCCAAATCATCAAGAAGCCAAGACCACTGATCTCATGAATTAGAAACTAAATGAGATCCTGACATACCAAAAAGCATACCACAATCCGTTCCTTCGACTCTATCCCCAGGATTTTGCTTCCAGCTCCAGATAGAGGTGTACAAAAAACCGGTTATAAAACCGAAAATTCCAAAAAAAAAAAAAACTAAAACGGTTACTTTAAAAAATGGTTTTTCTATAACCGGTTCGGTTCGAAACCTGCCCCGCCTGTTTGATACCCGGTTTTGGGTCTTAACCTGTTCTCCAAGGTATTTCCCATGCTTAAATCAGTTAACGGATTTTCAAACAGCCCCATCACAAACTTCACCCGTAAAATTCTTTTTACTGCATCATCAATCCGACTCACTGGGATATAATTGTTGTTCACGAGATAGGTTAGCCAGTCGATAAACGCAAAGTAGTTGTACCCAACCATGTCCTGCAACAGTTTGACAAAATAAGAAACTTAAACACACCCACAATTAAATTAAAAAATGTGTTTGCACATTATAAATAGAATTAAACTAACCATGTCTATGCCAGCACCAACACTTTCTTGTATAGACCAAGTGTAGTTAACAAGAGGTGGATCGGTCATCTTGTCAATACCTTGAAAATCAGATATCACAAATCCCTTCAAAACATTCAAGAAAACATTAAAGATTCTTTATTTTTGTAAACAAAAGTAAAATCATGTGATTAAAGATGCATAAAGGTGATCAGTTTTAGTCTGAATTTGAGAATGTTCTTGAGGAATCCAGTTATAAGTTCTTTGCTTCTATGCATTTTGACTCCATTCCAGCTAGAGTAAGAAACCATGATGGTTGCAACACCCTTCCTAACTGCATCATAATAAGGCGGCATATGAATGCTCAACAAACCATGAAAATCTATGACTGTATCGTTCTCGTTGATGCCTCTTGTCGTTCCACCATCGCCAACAAAGTGTTTGGCCGAAGCTGCAATCTTTGTTCTGTAACACCAAACAGTAATTGAACGCATAAACAAAAAACAACATTCGATCGGACCAAAAAAGCAATTTAGACGTGGAAACAACTTCTTGAAAACTTACTGTCCATCAACAAAAGGAACACCTTTTCGACCATTAATAGGAATCTCCCCTTGAAGTCCTGGTATGATCTCAATCATTTCTCGTACGATATTAGGATCTTCACTAAAACTTTCAAAGCAACGGCCCCATCCGGGTTGTTAAAAATTATACACGACCAATCTCAACAATAATAAACGATTAAAAGTAAAGTTATCAACATGGTTTAATATGATAAATAACTTGAATACTCACCATAGACTTCTTTTTGTCGTCCCAGCCATATCGTGCAAATCTATATATGACCCACTGAAGCTTCTATCGACTTTTACAAACCTATAACTTAATAATTATGGTTCTAAGACAATCCAAATATAATCACACTTCTAATATGACGTGTGATTAGTAATCCAAATATAATCACACTTCTATTCAATACGTACCAATGATCTAACTCTGTTTAGTCAAAAGCAAGTCTCACACAAGCATTTCATCAAGCAATTGGCATGCATCAATCAAAAACATTATAAAAATGTCAAATTTGATTCAACGAAGCTCCATAATCACATGTTTAAACAAAAAATTATCATTAAATTGAAGCATTCATTGGTTAAAGATATAAAATATTTACCTCACGGAACTTGAACATCATATTGGTGTTCCTCTGCAAGCTAGCCATGGTGAAGCTGGGTTGTAATTATATCATTGGATTCGCTGGTTTGGGTTGCAGCAGCTAGTGATTAAGAATTGCAATGGATGATTGGTAGGGTTGTTAAGTATCATCGATCTCGGTTTCAATCGGATAACCAAAAGAAAAAGACCGATGTAACCATGCTCGAAATAAACTCCAAGTTCCAGTCCTCATCCTTTATATTTCACTTTCTCGGTTTCGGTTCGGGTAAGATATATCAAAATGCTCACCCGTTTAACAATGCAATTAAATATTTGAATCCATCTTTCGTCCCATTTACAAAGCAACTGCAATTCGTTTATCATGAATTTACAAAGCAAAATCAGACGACGAACAAACTGTAAACAAAAACAACATCAATCGGCGATTAAGATTAAATATTAACTACCGACGAATCTAAGATCGATATTCAAATATCGGAATCCTTACCGTCGATTATCACTGATGAAGGTGTGGAGATTGATAAAGGCTGTGGAAGAGGATGGATTGAAACGGTGAGAAGAAGAATCGCCGTCGAAGAAGATCGATTGAAGAGATGATAATCAAAATCGCCGTTTAGGGTTTTAGGGGTAAACGGTTGAATGTGAATGATTGATGAGAGAGAGAATATGAAAGAAACGTACCAAAGAAGCTTCTCCAATCCTTGATTTTTAGCTATGCCACATGTGTGTTGATGTGTTAGCTTATTTGGCATTAACCATAGGGTGACAAGTGTCCCCCAATGATTTCATTTATTATAGATATAGACATGGTTGTAAAGCATTAACCATAGGCGACTTTCTCTAACTCCGCTTAATTACTCGGAATCGATCAAACACGGTCAAACTCGGCCAAAATCGGATCTAGTAGATCAATTCGGGTCGAGTTTGATTTAAAAAATAATAAAACATAATTTATATGACTATCATATTAAATAATAATATCATTTTCACGTATTTTGTTAAAAATATTAGTAAATTTATGTTATTAGACATATATTTAATTTTCGAAAACTAATTTCTTTATAATTTAACATGTCCGAGTACTCCCCGAGTACTCTCCGCCTATGCCGAGTACTCTCAACTCTCTGGTCAACCGACTAGAGAGTGCCAAACGACTTTTGCAACCATGGATATAGATATAGATTATCTTAAAATGAAAGATTATTCATTTATCTTTTATAGTTACGTGTAACTAAAATTCTAAAAAAGAAAAGTTTGTATACTCATTTTGCGTGACTTATTGAAATTTGACAGTCGTCTAGCTTTCATCACACATTCCTTCTGTTTGATGAGGAAAACAATATAAATGATTTTGACCGAACAAATTGATTGTTGATCAAACCGCATGTGCGAATGTTGATGAACATGTTGTTTGTGGCCGTGGATGAAACCGGATGAGGTAAGTACAGCTGGTCCTTAGAGTTGGAGTTACAAACCCCAACAAAACTTTGGTTTTATAAGTTTTCAACTAATCAAATGATTTACTCATAAAAAAAATTAAGGGTTTTATCTACAATAAGGGATTGCATTAACACGTTTTACCCGTTAGCGATCGAAATGTAAGGGTGGAGGGTATAGGTTCGGGGAGTTGGGTGTTTGAGTGGGAGTCACCGATCGGTGACCACCCCCACTGATTGAGTTGGGTGTTTGACTTGGAGAGATGCAACAAAAATCGGTGATTGTTCACCGATGAATTGAGAGGAGAGGAGGAGGAGAGAGAGAGGAGAGACCAATCAAGGTTTTTTTTTTTTTTTTTTTTTTAATTGAGGGGTGTTATAGACCTAGTGATTGAGTGTAAAATGGGGAGTAGAATGGGGAGTTGACATGACATAATATTATTGGGTAGGATTTCACTAAAACACCCTTGGGTGATTGACTATAACCTCCACCCTAAGACGTAAAAATACTCACATAATCACATATAATGATACACATGGATCATTCCTTAAATTATGCTCTTATATTATTACAGGAGTAAAGTACACAAATGGTCCCTGTGGTTTACCAAAATTCTGAATTTCGTCTATAGCTTTCCAAAAGTACATAGATGGTCCTCGTGGTTTGCACTTTATAACCCATTTAGTCCTCAGCTTTTTTCAAAAGTACATGAATAGTCCCCGTGGTTTGCACTTTGTAACACATTTATTCCCTAACTTGGACATACGAAAACCTTTAGATTTCTTAGATGGAGACTAAATATGTTACAAAGTGCGAACCACATGAACCATCTGTATACTTTTGAAAAGCTAGGAACCAAATCCAAAATTACTGATAAACCTAAGGGACCATCTGTGTGCTAGAAATGTTCTTAAATGGAAATCAAACATAGTAGCCTGGTAATATGTTTTGTGACATCCAAACCTATGCATTTTATTGAATTTGTGAGGGGTCGACTTGAATAATGCACACATTTAAACCTAAATAAACAAAACTAAAAGAGGAGAGTCCAAGAAATTAGTTAGATGAAACAAAATACACAGATTAAAACTCAAGTAAATAAGAATTTAAACTCGATCCAACACTCGAAGATCACAAAAATAAGAATTTTATCGTCACAACACCCAAATATCATGTAAATAAGAATTATATCTTGATATAACGCCTAAAGATTTTAAACATTCTTATATCAATTTCAGACGAAAAAGATAAAGAAATAACCAACTCACATTAACAAGAATAATCACATTGTCGTCTATGTTTGAAAGTCGAAAACATAATATAATTATGATAAATGAAAGTGACTAGTTTGGTCCCTCACTTATGCCAAAATTCCAACTTCCACTTAATTTATATTGTACCATAAAGTGGACCTTTGACATAAAGGATTCATGTGCTCTTTATTCTACTTCTGTTACAAAATACAATTCAACCATTAATTGGAAAACGTTAATGGGTTACTATCATCTATATAGGGGTATAGCCACGACTTTCAAGTACCTATTAAGTTGTTCATATCTAATTTTCCATAAATTTCTTTACAATATTTAATGAGGTTTAACCGGTTTTTGAATGCTTCTAAAATTTTATTTGAAAACATGAAGTTTAACCGGATATGATTATGAGAAAGATATTAATGCCAAATAGAATGATGAATTCTTGAATGGTCACATACACAATTTAGTATGAGATGCAATCTATAACTAAAATTTCAACTATGGATTTGTAATAAAAGCGACGAGAACTTGACAGGTCAAATTACAAGAATATGATGATATTTACCCTTATTAATAGAAAGGTTGGCAAATTAAAGAGTTAACTCCCCATATTTTCCTTGGTGTCCTGATTATTTCTTTTTGAATGGTAAATATTAGATTTTCTAGAATAAATACATCAATATATGCACCATGCAACATCTGAAGTCCAGAACTCTCAACTTTTTAGTTGTAAAGTACACTATTGCTCTGCTTTAGAGAAAAGTATTTTCTATTAATACTTGTGTTAGTGGGATGGCCTTGTATTTTATACTTGACATTTTTTTTTAGCAAATTCTATGTGGCTTACATTCATCAAACATGTGTTCCAATGAAAACATCGGTACAAGTATTATTTGAAAATTTAACTTTTTAAATTAGATTTTTAACTTGGATAGTCTAGTACGATTCCACATGACTTTAAACTTGTATATAGATAGTCTCACATGCAAACCATTCTACTTGTTACAATCTAATTAAGCATTCAACTCTAAACTAAAAACTATTGCTAAAGCCTCAATAATACTGAATATGTGGTTCAAAATTTAGTTCAACTTTGGTTCGACAGTGAAAGAAAGTTTAGTTCTTCTTAACAATATGTTATATGTTTGTGTAATTTTATTAATGTATGTTTGTTTTCTTTAATTTATTAGTAAAACTCCAAAAATATCAATTTTGTTATAATTTAATATATGAATAATATATTTTAATAATCTTAACTATTAGCCGTTGGCCGACAACGGCCCCAACATAAAAATACCCAATGGCGGTCCCATTTTTTCATATATTATAAACCAATGGACTTTTACTAAACCGAAAAGGATAAGAGGGCAAAAAGAAATTAATGTTTTGTTAGTAAAAATCCATTAAATTACAATATGTGAAAAGTGAGAGCACCACTGGTTATTTTTGAAGTTGAGACCGTTATCAGCCAACGGTTAATAGTTTAGATTATTAAAATCCATTATTCCTTTAGTATAAAACATTTTACTCAACCTGTTTCTGTCCTCATTGATGCAATTTCTAGACATACCGCTTATAGTAACACATCTCGGATATTTAGTTAGAAAATACATAATTAATGGATTAATCAAACATAAACACACAAGATTATTCTAATACATTTTTAAATTCGTAAACAACTCCAACCCAAGTAAAACAAAACAACCACCAAAGTGCTCACAAAGTTAACATTAGTAACCAAATATGTCCAGTTCTATCATTTTCAATTACTTAAACAACTCAAGCCCAACCATCCAAGTAAAAACAAGACTACAACCAAATTGCTAACAAAGTTAACAATTGATGACGGGAGTAGCCCAAGACCAAATAAAATGATTTGGACACATTAAAGGTTAAAAGGTTGGAAATCCGGAAGTTCAGATAAAACATTACGTGAACAGTAGGTAGTCACATCTCTGATTGCTTCACCAACTTCCCCAGCCGCAAAAGTAACACAAGTCTACAGAGCACAACCTTTTATCCACAGGTCAAAATGCTTTAACCCCCAAAAGGGGAAAACCCCCCACTGCAAGCATGTTCACTAGTCAAATAGCTTCCTCTTTGAGCGATGACTTTCCCTATAAATGTGACACTTCATTAAGTGCGAAAAACATTCCAAGATCATCTCTGATTCCTGGCGAATCTCTGGTCATTGTTCTTGAGTACTTGCTTCATGCAAGTCTCCTTTCTTTCACATTCAACACACACATTCTCTTTGCTCCAACATCCGAAGCTGAACATGTTTCAGTAGAGGATCTCAAGCAAACAACAAAAACAAACTAGTGAACCTCTCTCCACGTCTTGCAAACGTGGGGGTACCCCACGACCTGCGTTAGATAAAGTTGAACCCTTCAACCCTTTTGCCTGACCGACTCAGCTACTATCCTTGGTCTAATATCTGTTGCATCAACAAGTTGGCGCCCACCGTGGGGCTACGCCACTAATTTTCTTCAAAAGGACCTAGTAGTGTAGCTCCATCTGCTTAAAGTCACCATGTCAGAAAGTGAGTCTCCGGGAGAGGTGAATCAGGTTCCAAACACCTCCACCCCAAGCACTAGCCAAGCTCATGTGGCTATACCATCGTCTTTTTCGACACCGGGGAGCACTTCCGAGTTTCTCACTTTCCACACTCCGAATCCACCTAGATCAAGGGTTCCTTCCCCTAACGCCGGTGTCTCTAGCACTCCCTCGCATGTTGAACTCACCCCTGAAGGGGTCGCCAACAATTTCCTGGAATTGAGGTCTCTCCTTAATCAATATGTGAGTAGAGAAAGGGACAAGGGAGTGAGGATTCGTTTGGACTATGACGAACCAGAACCAACTATATCTCCTGGACCCCTCATCCCTCATTTTGCAAACTCACAACCTACTACATCCCGGGATGAGGCTGGTCCCAGCAATCCTCCTCCAAATCCTAACCCATATTTATACACGAGGCCAAATCCGACTTCGTTTCCTCTTTTCTCTTCCCAACCAGCTACAACTGGTGCTCCACTTGGACATGAGCTCACTTTGGACCAGCTCTTACAATCTCCGGTGTCAAGCCTTCCGCCCCCAGCAAGTACCTCATGGGAACAGGCTTTGTCTGTACTCCCTTTAGCCAGGAGTGCCGTTATGAGCACACCCCTTTAGGGGTAAACTGCCCAGTTGCACCCGGAAGCCTTCAAGGCTTCAACCTTATGCCTCAGATGATGGCGAGCTTCGCATGGCAGCATTTCATTAATCAAGTGTTGGCCACTCAAGGGAACAACAACAACAGCAACACGGGTGCAAGGGTGGAAGAGGATTTGGCCAAACCTTACAAACCCAGTAATCTTTCATGTTTCTCACAACAAATAGCCGATTACGATTTCCAAACGAAGATCAAGATGCCGTCCCATATCAAGACATATGACGGAACAGAGGATCCTAAAGACCATCTTCAGATCTTCACTGGAGCCTCTAGAATTGAGAAATGGTCAAATGCTGAATGCTGCCTTATGTTCATGCAAACTCTCATTGGGTCAGCCCGGATATGGTTCAACGATTTACCAGCCAGAAGCATTCGAAGCTTCGATGATCTGACCAAAGGTTTCCTAGCCAATTTCTCACAACAAAGGCGATATGTCAAGGACGCTACGGTAATCTTTCAAATAAAACAGAGGGATGACGAGAGCCTCCGAGAATTTGCTTTCTTTGACTTCTTAGTTTTCAAGCCACCATCACCACCTACTGCTGAACCCTCCAAGCTCACATCCTTCGAAGCATCAGGTCCTCCTGAAAGGGTATCATCACTATCTCCCGAATAAGGTCGCTTTCTTGAAAGGGAACCGAGGACTTCAGCACAAACTTTTTTGTTAAGACCATCCGGTTTTAGCTCCTGCAAGACAGTAAGAGGCTTACCAAAACAAGTAGAAACCTGATTAACATACGAATAGGTCAGCCTCTCCATCTGTTCAACAGAACCCTTGAAGACCTCAGAAGCTTCAGGGCGATATAAGGGAGACTTTTCTAAAGAATGGCCAGACTCATGAAGCTTGTAACTGACAATGAGACCTTGATGTTTCCCCAAGTTGAGCAATTTAGTATAAACTTCTCCAAGAGCAGAATTGAACTCCTTGGAGTGAAGAAGGTAAGTAACAACTTGCTGAAAACCTTGCTCAATCAGCCATTGGTTATCACTGTTGGCTTGAGCAACCAAAGCCTTCAGGCCTTCTTTCTCTTCATCAAAGGCTCTCTGTTGAACAGACAAAGCCTCCCTATCAGCTTTTAGCTTCAACCGATCAGCCTCGAAGCTTTTCTTGAGATCACTTATCTCAATTTCATGCCTTCTAGTCAATTCACCAACCTTTTTGACCCAGGCCTCTTCCTTCTTAGCAAACCCATCAATCCCTTTCCTCATTGCAGCCATCGAAGATTTCATTTTCTCCTTCTTTTTGGAAAATTCCTCACACTCATGCATCCTCTTATGAAAACGAGTAACTCCTTGAGGAAGCATGGCAGCAAGGTTACAAGTACTTAAAATCATACGAGACAGCATCGTCATCATCCATCTCAGCAATAGTACCATGAACCGAAGGAGGAGCAATATGGCTCAACACATCCTCACAAACAACAGCATCCTTAAAACTATCATCAACCTTCACAGACCAATCAGGCACATAAACCTCACCCTCATTCAACCCTTCAACGTCCCTGCTCGAAGAACCCTGAACAGGAGTAACCATAACCTTCTTGGCTGGAGTCTTCTTCTTGCCATGAACAACCAGTTTATTTTCCTTTTCAACATCCACATCAACACCTTGATCTTCAGAAACCTCAATATCATCACCCAATTCCACTGGTTCAGAAGAAGTGGATTGAGGAGCGCCCTTCAACAAACGGCGAGTAGATCGACGGGTTGAAGCCTTGGGAGTAACAGGTTTAGAAAAACCCTTAACATTGGAGACACTAACATACCCAACATCCGCAAACCTCTGTTCTATACCCCTAGTAACAGCATAATCCCCTTCAGCGGCTTGGGCATCCGTAAAAACAACGTCAGATGTATCGTCACTCTTGATAAAGTCCAAAGCAGACATGACTGCAAAATGTTTCAAAAGCAAAAAATAAGTCACCAAACAAAGATGTTTCAAAAAGGCAAAAACAAGGAAAAAGCATACCCTGGCCATTCCTCATAAGAACTGGATCCCGATTGGCCTTTTCCCACAATTTACTAACCCCTAATAGAACTAGAAAATGTTCAGGGAAAGGAGGAACCCTTGAAGGGCACTCTCGGATGGCTTTAAGAAAAACTTCATTCAAGTCGGATTCAGAAGGTTCCGGTTCATTGAGAACGGCATCCGGGTGCCTCCACACCATTTTGAAGGGGATAATAGAATCGGAGACCCAGAAAAAACGATCTTTCCAAGAACCAAGTGTGGTAACCATGGAAGAGATTAGACAAGTATCAACCTTGGATGTTTCAAAGGTGAACCAATCATCGTTTTTTGCCAAACGAAAAAACCGACGGAATAACAACAACGAAAGATCATAACCAAGGGCACGGCATAAAACCTCAAAGTGTAAAACCCTAGCCATGCCCTTCGGATGAATTTGGCCAAAGGAAACACAGTAATACTCCAAAACATTCAAGACGAAAAGAGAAAAAGGATGACGAAGGTTGGAAAACTCAAAGTGCCGACAATATAGAGCAACCGAACCAGGGGGACATTGATCAACAAATTTATCACAAGCCGGTGCAACCGGATTGAACTTAAGGCCAATACCCCAATCAATACAAAAGTTCTCCACTTCCTCTTGAGTGAGGCGTGAAAAACTAACGGAAAGATCCTTCCGAGCACCCATGATCAAAATAAAGAACAAGTAAAGCAAAAAAAGAAAACTGGAACTAACCTGAAAAATGGAAGGGAAATGTGGAGGAAACTTGAGAGAAAAATAAAAGATTGATGTTTGCCTTAAAGCATAAATGAAAAATAAAAGCCAATAAAAGTTATAATTACATAACAGTTATTAAAACCTGCCACCTGCAAAAACTGCCGACCTATAAACTTCCACACATCAATCAAATCAGTTGTCAGTTTTTAAAATTCAAAAATTCTCAACTGACCCCAAGCCTTCAAGCTTTCAAGCCTTTAAGCAATAAAAAATATGTGCAAAAGTCAGAAGTCTTTGAGCTCACTTCCCAAAAACCTCTGACTTGGGGGGCTGATGACGGGAGTAGCTCAAGACCAAATAAAATGACTTGGACACTGAAGAAACACTAGATAAATGGTCGGAACCGAGATATCTAGGGGGTTTGAATCCGCATAAAAAGGTTAGCTCTCTCTCGATTGATTCAGTTGCAGCTGATCTTCTTCTTCGATGGTTCTGCAAAAAAGAACACCGTTAGCCTCGCCAAGGGGAGAAGGGGGTTCTCTCCTTGACCCGACTCCGGTGTGAGAATAAGTATTGATAATGAAGAAGAAGATGTGTTTGAATAGTGTGAACAATCTGAGTTCATACCTGAACAGTTCTCGTATTTATAACCGGGAGTTTGGGAGGGAAAACCTGTTATTGAAAAGATAACGGAAGATGCTAACGCCGTAGCAGTTACATTTTCTTCTGTTAAGTTCTTTGATCCAACGTCAAGTTGTCTCGATCCGATGTGAATGCACACGGATCGTGGTTTGATCTATGGCTGGGGAGTTGCCACGTGGAAAGTGATTAAGTGGAGATTTATTCTCCAATTGCATGCCTTCGTTGTGATTTCAGGAGTGCCTGTGGTAATGACACGTGTCCAGACGGTTATAACCGTCTGGGTGGTGCACGATTGCTTTCCTTCTAGAAGATTACTGCTGTAATCTGGTGTGACACCTTACTGTGTGGAAACAGACGAATAACTCCCAAGTCTGGGTAAAATAATATCCAAGTCTGGATATTTGGGCGGAAGTATTGATCTCAGGATTTTTATCCTTTGCTAATGGGAGAAAGCGCAAGGATTTATGTTCTCCTTTGGGCGCGCGATTATAGATTGCTGATTTCTTTCTTTCTTTTGTAAGACCTGTGCGCGGTCGCGCAAGGTTAAAAGGTTAGAAAGCTAGGTTGTGGTATGGTATCAAATACTTGTTATGAGGTTTTTGGGACCTTACCCCTTCAAGTCCCCCCAGTCTAGTGTTGTACTTATGCAAATAAGTGGAGCACTGGACTTATGAGAGGGAAATGCTTTTGGGCGCGAGAAATAAGAAATCTTCTATGAGAAGATTGAGTTTGAATTTTGTAAAGATTTTTTGAAAATCTTTAACTTTTAATGGAACTGGTACAGTAAATTGAGTGACAACATGTCGTTGTCAGTTGTTTTTACTGTCCATGTCTTACACGCGCGCGTGTAAACGCGTGTGTGTCTGACATTTACTTTTTTCTGCTGCTTGGGAAACTGCGATACCCGGAAAAGTTGCTGTGACGGTTACCGATGCTATTTATTGCGATGAGTATATATAACGTTTGGGTAACCTCTTCTGTGCAATCATTGTTTTATTGAAAAACTTTCCCTTCATTTTTCCCTAAGAAAAAATTTCATCATTCGTCTTCTTATGTCAATCGGAGAACATCAAGAAGATCTTGTTGAAGAGATGTCGACTGAACTTCCCACGTTGAAGTGGTCTAGAGCATCCTTTGATGGTTTGATTTGGAATCTCAAATTCCCGGAAAACTGGGGAGCTTTATACCCTGAGGAGGGGCAAACGGCGGCGGATGCTCCGGCTGGGTATATTACCCTCTTTTGGGACTTTTTCTGCGATGGTAACTTTCGCTTGCCTGTTACTAGATTTTTTCTTGAAATCCTTGGGTTTTATAACCTGCATATCTCCCAACTTCACCCAATTGGCATGGTTAGGGTTCGACATTTCGAATTCGTGTGTCGGACAATGCATGTTGAGCCGACCGTTCCCCGATTTAGGGTTTTTCATCAGATGCATTGTACCCAAGGGTTCTATTCATTCGTTCAGAGGGCCTCTGCAAAGAAGATTCTTCATCAACCCCCAAAATCTTTTCATGATTGGAAGCAGAAATTCTTTTTTATGAAGGCCGGAGTAATTCCGGTGAGGATGGTTCTCAGGGGGAAAGAAGATGTTCCGATTGAAACCCTTCAGACTCCGGTTGATGAAAACTGGTATCAGGATTTGAAGGATGTGCCCAATATTGCATTGCCGGAGAAAGCTCTTGTCGGAGCCGGCATGAGTTTAAATTGGAAGATGGAGCATGATGACAAACCCGTATATACGGAGGATGGGCATAGTAAGTTTGGGGCTTTTCCATTCTTTCTCCCCCTTTTTTTTTGACCTGTTTTCTTTTTTAATGTAGTTGTTTCCTTGTATGTTGTTGCATTCAAAAGAGAAGGCGGTAGAATGGGTACCATCAAAAAGAAACCTGAAGAGGAGCTTTGGTATCACCGTATTGTAAGGAATTTTGTTCTTCCGCGATATGCGGACCTATCTGCTCAACCAGCTGCTGGTGTTGGTAAGTTATATCCGTTTTCTTTTCCTTTTTGCTCTTTGTGGGTAAGTTTTTGCTTTGCGCTTTTGTAGGTGAATTGTTGAATTTGGGCATAGGCCCTGAGAAGAAGAAACGCGCAACGACTTCTACCGCTATGCCAAAAAGGAGTGAGACTGTTAAAGCTCAACCTTTGAAGAAAAATGTTGGAGAGAAGAAAGGTACGCGCCGTTCTTCTGACCGCAGGTGTGATTATGTGGTGGTTTCTGACTCTTTGGAGGGTCTTACTCCTGTAGTGACTATGCGAGAACCGAAGCCTGAACCAAAGGATTCTGCTGATATTCCCCCGTCCAACCCTAATGAGCCTATTGACTTGGACTCTAGTCCCGAGCATTTGGTGCATCGGAAGGCTGGTAAACGGAAACAAACTGATCCTGACGCGAAGGGTCAACCTCCTAAAAAGGTGCAGAGGAAGAAAATTACCAAAAAAGGAAATCTTGATGCCTTTGTTTCGGAATCTGTTCCTGGTAAGTGTTGTTCCTCTTTGTTTCCTTTAAGTGGACTGAATTCTTACAGATTTTTATGTTTTCAGAAGTTCCTGTTTCCCCTATTCCCAGGGAAGTACCATCTGTGGTTAATGAAGAACTTCCTTCTACTCCTCCGCACGCTTCTGTTGCAGACCCGTTAGAGCCTTCAGGAATTGCTGGGGATGGTGTGAAGAAAATTGTTGAAGCTGAGAAGCCTGTAGGTGTTGATACAGAGTCTGAAAAGATTATTGAACCGAGTGTGGCGGATAGCGCTGATAATCCACCAACCCCTGAAGCTGTTGTTCAAGATTTGGGGAAAGAGCAGGCAGCTGAAAAAGTTTCAACTTCTTCCCCTAAACCTTCTGAAGCTATGCCTGAACATACTGAGAGGGTCCGAACTGAAGAACCAGGCTTATCTGCTGGTGTTGATAAACAATCTCCAATTCGTCCGGAAGAAACTTTGGGAGATTATTACTACCGGACCTATACGGAAAAAGATGCTTCTAATCCTCATGCCCCTGTTTGGAATTTGAAGAAAGGCGATACATTCTCGGATTGGCGTGTGTGCCAAGATTGGTTGCAGGGGATACTTCCGCCTGGCGAGATCAAGTTTCAGGAAAGTCGACCTTATGAACAGACTTATCAGTCTTACCTTGCAGAAATTGCTTCTCATATTTCTACCACTCACCGCATAGTGCGTGAGTGGTATAGTATGCATAAGGAGCAGGCATCTTTTATAGCATCTCAAAAGAAGTTCGCCAAAGATGAAAAACGCGTGGCTCAGTTGAAAGCCAAATAAAAAGCTGAGCAAGCCAAGTTTGAAGCCGAGCGCAAGACTGAGGAATGGTCTGTTGCTGGTTGGAAGAGGAAAGCAGAAGCTGAAGCTGCTCTTCTGTCTAAGGAACGCAAAAATTGGAGGAGAATTTGCGAGAAGGATAATGCTGAGAAGGCAAACCTTCGCAATATTATCAATAACCTCAAGGCTGAGGTTGAAAATTTGAAGAATCAAGATGCGGAGTTAGAAAAATTGAAGAAGGAGAAAACTGATGTGGAAGCTGCGCTGGCGGAGGCGCGTTCTCATAGGGAACGCAGTGAGCAACGGGAGGTACAAGCTTTCGCCACTCTTGCCCTTAGAGATAAAGAGTTAGAGGAACTTACTGCTTTGGTTTCTGACTAGGAACAATTAAAGAAGGATATGGAGCTTGCGCATTCCAAGAATACTGAAACCTCCCGCCGTTTGACTGATGTTGAAGAGAAGCTAGAAAATTCAGAAACGGCGCGGGTTACGGCGGAAAGCGAGCTTGAACCTTTAAAGAGTGATATGGCCTGGCTGAAAGACCGCGGGATTGCTTGTGTAAGTTTCTTTTCTCCTTTTTGTTGTGGGACCATATATGCGCTTTTTTGATACTCATTTTCGTTTGATTTCGTAGGTTGCTGAATCTGTGTTAAACTCTGAAGAACTGGATAAAATTGTTGCTAGTTTAATGGTTGCTGCACGACGAGATGGGTATGCGGAATGTTCCCAACATGTGAATAGCGCGTTGAAGGTTAACTGGGATGATAGCAAGTGTGCTACCTTTGGCGTAAATACTGCCGCCGCGCTTGCTTCCATGAAAACAGAGTTTAACAATTTGCAACTTCCGGTCATGGAGCTAATAAATGTGGCACTGCAATCGGACGATCACGTGGCGCAACTTAAAGAAATCTTTCCGGATGAGGGTGAAGATTTAGAATAATTTGAAATTGTATTGAACATTTTTTTTATGTGGGGTGTAAATCTCTGTTTAATGGTGCGCTGTTGCGCAAGTATTTCTAAACACTGCCGTGTTTTGAAGCGTATCTGTACGCTGAAAATAGTATGTTTCTATTTGTTTTGTTGAATGAATTTACAATATTTTGCATGAGTACAATTGCTTTTATTGAGTAAGGCGAATGAAGTTGGCGTAAAGCTCATGTGTGAATTTATGGTCGTTTGTGACGTGATCACTGACCGCACATGGAGCTTGTTTTATACTACCATAATGTTTTTGCGCTTACTAAAAGAAATTGCATGCACTTTGTAAACACAAAAATAATAAAAACTTTGTAATTTTATTCATGGATAGAGCTCAGAGGCTTTACAAAGTTTTTCTGATAATTAAATGGAACTTAACTTACTCTCTGATAGTTCCGCCGTATTTGATGGGTCATGTCTTTTCTGCGGGAAACTTATAGAGTCGTCACTTAGGTTTTAGCCCGTTTGCTTGGGCCTTCTTCTCCCCGGGTTATCTGCTTAATCTCCCTGCGCATATTCTGGAGTAAATGCGTAAGTTCTCCATTCTTGAGGGCTTTCTCTATTTCCGTGCGCAGAGATATGCAGTTGTTCGTGGTATGCCCGTTGTCTTTATGATATTCGCAGTATTGCACCGGGTCCTGACCACGTTTACTCTTCATCGGGATCGGAGGTTTGAATTGATAGTCCTCAGTACTCAGAACCTCCGCCGGGGTCTTTGTTAGGGGAGTCCACTGCCTCTCCCTATTTTCTTGTTTGTTTTCCCTTTGTTCAGAGAGTTTGTTAATTGTTGTGCGGGCATCTTCAGAGGAACGACTTCCTGATGACTCGCGCCATGATTTTTTGAACCTCCTTTCACCGGTTAAGCTTAAATCCGCGGGCCTGTTGTGCGGTGGTGGCGGGCTGTTTGTTGTGAGGTTTTTCTCAGTTTGCGCATAAACTTTGGCCGCCGCCATTATCTTTTCCCAACTTGTTGGAAGGCCCTCTGTTCCGGATAAGACTTTAACCATGTCATCACACCTAACCGCGCACTTGAACTGAGCACGGATTAGTTGTTCATGAACACCGCCAATTTCTAACACTTCCTTATTGTATCTAGTGATGAAATCCTCTAGATTTTCGTCATCACGACGCCATATATTCATGACGTCGGAAGTGTCTCTAATGGAGCGCCGCTGCTGGCTGAAGTGTGTTAAAAACTTGTTACGCAGATCCTTCCATGATTCGATCTGTCCAGTTGGTAGGTTATCAACCCAGATTCGCGCTGGGCCAGTTAATGTTTGTACAAACATATGACACCATAGCGGAAGGGTCCAACCTCCAACTAAACCCGCGCTGATAAACACTCTCAGATGATCATCGGGGTCTGACAACCAATTAAACTTCCCTATGTTGGATGGTAATTTTGCCTTCTCTAATGGAGCTAGAGCTATTTCCAGTATGAACTTCGAGTTTTCCGCTGCTTCTGCAGGGCGGTAAACTAAGTCATAATTATGCTCTGCCTTAGGGTTATAAACCGCTCGAGGTCTGCATTTGTTATAGTTTGGTTGCAGTCTGTTGAATACACTGGTGTTTGCACTCAAACGATATGTTTGATCGGATTCATCGGTGTGAGTGTCCCGTTGGGAACCCAACCTATCATGAACCGATTGTCTTCGACGAGGGTGTGGTTCATCATGGTGTTGTCTCTGGTAACCGCCTGTCTGAGTGTATTCTCGTTGTGACGTAGATCTGGCATGAACTTCTGTATCATCATAAGTTGATTCTTCTCGCTGGGATGCATGAGCTCTAGATCCCGGCCTCCGTGATTGAGTCAGAGGGGCAGTCTGAGCACACAACTGTGTGTACACTGCGTTTAATGCCCCTTGGGACCGGACATACCATGATATCGGAGTTTCTCCTGGTGGTAAAATTGACTGAGCAGGGTTTGCTGGTAACATTCCTGGAGTAACAGGATCATTTGCTCGATTGGATTGAACCTCATTATCGTCCGAGGCCTCTTCTACGATTCCTTCTACTTGTAAATTGTTTCCGACGTTTGGTCGAGGACCAGGTTGCCGGTGAGATGACGAATTTTCTGCCATGTGCAAAACAAAAAATGAAACGAACTGAACTGAAACGAGATAGAAACTAGAAAAACTGAGGAATCGGTGGGCGCCAATGAAGAAACACTAGATAAATGGTCGGAACCGAGATATCTAGGGGGTTTGAATCCGCATAAAAAGGTTAGCTCTCTCTCGATTGATTCAGTTGCAGCTGATCTTCTTCTCCGATGGTTCTGCAAAAAAGAACACCGTTAGCCTCGCCAAGGGGAGAAGGGGGTTCTCTCCTTGACCCGACTCCGGTGTGAGAATAAGTATTGATAATGAAGAAGAAGATGTGTTTGAATAGTGTGAACAATCTGAGTTCATACCTGAACAGTTCTCGTATTTATAACCGGGAGTTTGGGAGGGAAAACCTGTTATTGAAAAGATAACGGAAGATGCTAACGCCATAGCAGTTACATTTTCTTCTGTTAAGTTCTTTGATCCAACGTCAAGTTGTCTCGATCCGATGTGAATGCACACGGATCGTGGTTTGATCTATGGCTGGGGAGTTGCCACGTGGAAAGTGATTAAGTGGAGATTTATTCTCCAATTGCATGCCTTCGTTGTGATTTCAGGAGTGCCTTTGGTAATGACACGTGTCCAGACGGTTATAACCGTCTGGGTGGTGCACGATTGCTTTCCTTCTAGAAGATTACTGCTGTAATCTGGTGTGACACCTTACTGTGTGGAAACAGACGAATAACTCCCAAGTCTGGGTAAAATAATATCCAAGTCTGGATATTTGGGCGGAAGTATTGATCTCAGGATTTTTATCCTTTGCTAATGGGAGAAAGCGCAAGGATTTATGTTCTCCTTTGGGCGCGCGATTATAGATTGCTGATTTCTTTCTTTCTTTTGTAAGACCTGTGCGCGGTCGCGCAAGGTTAAAAGGTTAGAAAGCTAGGTTGCGGTATGGTCTCAAATACTTGTTATGAGGTTTTTGGGACCTTACCCCTTCAACACCTTGATCTTCAGAAACCTCAATATCATCACCCAATTCCACTGGTTCAGAAGAAGTGGATTGAGGAGCGCCCTTCAACAAACGGCGAGTAGATCGACGGGTTGAAGCCTTGGGAGTAACAGGTTTAAAAAAACCCTTAACATTGGAGACACTAACATACCCAACATCCGCAAACCTCTGTTCTATACCCCTAGTAACAGCATAATCCCCTTCAGCGGCTTGGGCATCCGTAAAAACAACGTCAGATGTATCGTCACTCTTGATAAAGTCCAAAGCAGACATGACTGCAAAATGTTTCAAAAGCAAAAAATAAGTCACCAAACAAAGATGTTTCAAAAAGGCAAAAACAAGGAAAAAGCATACCCTGGCCATTCCTCATAAGAACTGGATCCCGATTAGCCTTTTCCCACAATTTACTAACCCCTAATAGAACTAGAAAATGTTCAGGGAAAGGAGGAACCCTTGAAGGGCACTCTCGGATGGCTTTAAGAAAAACTTCATTCAAGTCGGATTCAGAAGGTTCCGGTTCATTGAGAACGGCATCCGGGTGCCTCCACACCATTTTGAAGGGGATAATAGAATCGGAGACCCAGAAAAAACGATATTTCCAAGAACCAAGTGTGGTAACCATGGAAGAGATTAGACAAGTATCAACCTTGGATGTTTCAAAGGTGAACCAATCATCGTTTTTTTCCAAACGAAAAAACCGACGGAATAACAACAACGAAAGATCATAACCAAGGGCACGACATAAAACCTCAAAGTGTAAAACCCTAGCCATGCCCTTCGGATGAATTTGGCCAAAGGAAACACGGTAATACTCCAAAACATTCAAGACGAAAAGAGAAAAAGGATGACGAAGGTTGGAAAACTCAAAGTGCCGACAATATAGAGCAACCGAACCAGGGGGACACTGATCAACAAATTTATCACAAGCCGGTGCAACCGGATTGAACTTAAGGCCAATACCCCAATCAATACAAAAGTTCTCCACTTCCTCTTGAGTGAGGCGTGAAAAACTAACGGAAAGATCCTTCCGAGCACCCATGATCAAAATAAAGAACAAGTAAAGCAAAAAAAGAAAACTGGAACTAACCTGAAAAATGGAAGGGAAATGTGGAGGAAACTTGAGAGAAAAATAAAAGATTGATGTTTGCCTTAAAGCATAAATGAAAAATAAAAGCCAATAAAAGTTATAATTACATAACAGTTATTAAAACCTGCCACCTGCAAAAACTGCCGACCTATAAACTTCCACACATCAATCAAATCAGTTGTCAGTTTTTAAAATTCAAAAATTCTCAACTGACCCCAAGCCTTCAAGCTTTCAAGCCTTTAAGCAATAAAAAAAATGTGCAAAAGTCAGAAGTCTTTGAGCTCACTTCCCAAAAACCTCTGACTTGGGGGGCTGATGACGGGAGTAGCTCAAGACCAAATAAAATGACTTGGACACATTAAAGCTTAAAAGGTTAAAAGGTTGGAAATCCGGAAGTTCAGATAAAACAATACGTGAACAGTAGGAAGTCACATCTCTGATTGCTTCACCAACTTCCCCAGCCGCAAAAGTAACACGAGTCCACAGAGCACAGCCTTTTATCCGCAGGTCAAAAGGCTTTAACCCCCAAAAGGGGAAAACCCCCACTGCAAGCATGTTCACTAGTAAAATAGTTTCATCTTTGAGCGATGGCTTTCCCTATAAATGTGACACTTCATTAAGTGTGAAAAACATTACAAGATCAGCTCTGATTCCTGGCGAATCTCTGGTCATTGTTCTTGAGTACTTGCTTCATGCAAGTCTCATTTCTTTCACATTCAACACACACACATTCTCTTTGCTCCAACATCCGAAGCTGAACACGTTTCAGTAGAAGATCTCAACCAAACAATAAAAACAAACTAGTGAACCTCTCTCCACGTCTTGCAAACGTGGGGGGCCACACGACCTGCGTTAGGCAAAGTTGAACCCTTCAACCCTTTTGGTTGACCGACTCAGCTATGGTCTAATATCTCTTGCATCAACAACAATAGTAACCAAATATTCCCAACTTTATCACTTAAAAACGCCAATATGTATTTGTGTGTGTGTGGTGGTGTTTTAAAGTGTATCCAATATTTTTTTTCTTTTTTTTTGGTGTGTGTGGTCACCGGCCTCTCGCCACCTCAAATGCTTACTAAAATATATATATATATATATATTTTTATTGGAGGGTTCAAATGAGAAGAATTTTTTTATAAGAAGAAAAAAGAAGAAGTTTCAACCAATAAGAATGATTCATTTTACTTCATTTAATATTTGCATTTAAATTTCATATAAGGGTATATTGGTAAACTTACGAAAATCATTAATTTGTATTCTTCCCCTTTAATAAGTAACTAAATTAAATTTGTAACTCCTTTTCAAAATATGTATTTTTTTCAAATTAAAAAAAATAACTTAATTTAAAGTGTAGAATAAAGTTATTAGTTGTGTAGGATAAATTACGAATTGTGTAGGATATATTTCGAGGTGTGTAGGATAAATTTCGACTGTGTAGGATAAAATTCTATAATGTGTATGGTATATGTAGGAAAATTTTGATATGTGTAGGTTTTGTAGATTATATGTAGGATAATTAATGATTAGTTGATTAATTAATTAAAGAGTTAAAAATTAATGATAAGAGTTATAAATGAAACAGTATTTTACTAATATACCCTTTCATCTTTTTCTTCTCACATTAAATTTCTTCTCAAATGAACCTTCCCCTGTATATATATATATATATAGGGGACCGCTAGAATCAGAACCACCTCGAGTTATGAGAACCGCGAGAACCACACCGTACGGGACGAGGTGGACCAAAAATTTTTTTCAAAAACGTAGATGCATGTATTATAAACACATTCGTAAAAAAAAATTTTTAAAAAATATCGTGTGTGTAGTTTTTTGCACCACAAGTTTGTGGTGTAAAAAACTACACACACGGCATTTTTAAATTTTTTTTTTACGAATGTGTTTATAATACATGCATCTACGTTTTTGAAAAAAAATTTGGTCCAACTCGCCCCGGATCAAGGAGTTCTCACGGTTCTCATAACTTGAGGTGGTTCTCATTCTAGCGGTCCTCTATATATATATATATAACATGCATTTTCCTAACGGTTGCTAACCATATATTTATAGTCAAAACTTCGTAAGACTTAAATAATAAAAAAAAAATCAAATGTGATGCATGCAGAGGATAGACCAAAACTAAATTTGGACACCTAATGATCTAGATATAGTACATATAGGTTTCAAACTTATTAAACATATGATAATAAAAGTTTATTTTTTTTATTTTTAAGAAAACGTTGTATTAATGATCGTAATGGTTTATTACACTTTTAGGTTAAATAGTTTAAAACGATGTCACAAGTGTTATAGATGTTAAATCCCCATGTACATTGCACACGAGAGTCTAATTGTCTATCATCGCTTTCATAGATACACAACCCCATCACCAGAAAATTACAGTTTAAGATTTATCACTCTATCCTCTTAATCATCTCTCTCTTTAATTTTGTTAATGTTGACAACAACTAACAATCACTCCCTACTTGTGATTGTAACCCATATTAATATATATTTCATTCCAACTACCCGCAATCGAGATATTTGGTTTTGTGGAGAGGAAACTTTATGAAGGAACAAGGAAACGACTGTGGGGAAAGTTCGTTGAAGATAACGGGCTAGGGTTTGAGGTTTGACTCAGGTGAGGCGAAAGGTTGGAGGTAGGATTGAGGACTGAATTGGATTGGATTGGATTGGAGTTATTGAAATAGAGTTAAACTAGTAATAAGACCCACGCGCGTTGCAGCGCGGGTACTTCTCAAATATCGAACGGATTACTCCAAGCGTTATGTGACGTGTTAACTATATGAAAACGCACGTTTTGACATATCCGATTGAACTCAATGTATCCTATAGTTGTATTGCGATTGGATCAAAACATAACGTAAATCGAATTTATATCGTACCATCATAACGTATTATACGCGACCCGACTAACTCAAATTTATATCGTCAAGGCAAAAACTCTTGAGGGGGTCAAAGTAGCATTTACAAAGTTCATAAAAAGTTAAGTGGTTAAAATTGCATTTCGTAAAGGTAAAGGCTAAGAAAGGGTAAAGATAAAATTTGATAAAGTTTTGGGGTAAGAAGGAAACTATAACAAAGTTGGGACTGAAAAAGAAACTATCACAAAGTTGGGGTGTCAAAAGCAAAGTATTTGTAAAATGAGGGTGGGAGTTGGCTACAAAGTCCATTTTTCCTACAAAGTGTAAATAGTCATAAAACACCATAATGTCAACCATAAAACACACTCAAAACCCACAAATAACAAAGTGAAGATTACTAAAACGCCATATTTGTGGGTTTTGTGTTATGTTTTGGATGATAAGGCTTTGATTAGCGAATGACTAACATTAGTGTGTTTTATGTTGATTATCATGTTGTGTTTTATATTCATAGTTCTATGATGGTGTGTTTGAAGTTTTTATGGACTGTTAGGGTTTGGATAATGTGTTTTAGTAATCTTCACTTTGTTATTTGTGGGTTTTGAGTGTGTTTTATGGCTGAAATTGTGGTGTTTTACGACTTTGTACACTTTGTAGGAAAAATAGACTTTGTAGCCGAACCCCACCCTGTAAAATGAAGTAGTAATTTAGGGACTAAATTTGCCATTTTATAAAACTTTGAAGATATCAAAGTTATGGGACTAAAATTGCAACACCGTAAAAGTAAAAAAAAAAAAACAAATAGTTTTGGGTTAAAAGTAATTTAGCAAATACTTTTGGGTGAAAAGTAAAAATATCAATTGTTTTTTAAAAATCTCCCAAAGCATTGGGTACAAGACATATATGCATAAAAACGTTGCTTATTTATAGTGTTTTAATTTGTGTATTTAGATAATTTTAGGATTTTTGCTTGATTAAATGAAGGTGAGGTGTCATCTTAGCCTTAGACAAACAAGTGGGTTAGCCTTAGACAAACAAGTGGGTTGAGGTATGTTGTTCATCTTCTGAAGAAACACAGATCTAAATGGTAAGGCTCCGACTAGAACTTCAACTCTTGGCGATCCGAACAGCTGACTGCAAAACAAAACATCGTTAGGACTCGTTACAGGAATGGGGTTATTCCTGTAACCACCCTCCGGCGTGAGAATAAGTCTCGGTATTTGGGAGTAAGAAAATATGTAGAGAGAGAGAGAGAGAGTAAGTAAGAGCTAAATGTCCATACCTTTGATGTTTACCTCTATCTATAGTTTACTATTAGGGTTTCCCATAAACTAGGATGTACTCCGATAAGTTAGGGATTTGCATGATCTTCCCAAAATATTGGAGATTGGGTTACTTGGTTTATCCATGCAGAATGGAACATTAGAGAATAAACGTCTGTAATTGATTTATTAATAATAAAATAATGGGTGAAGACCGGGTTGGGTTAGCCAGTCCGGGTCATACCTCATCATGTCCCCCAGTCCGAAGTTATGGAATGAAATTCATGAGATCGGACTTAGAAGAAAGAAAAGTCAAAATACACCATGGGTACATATTTCTCAAATGAGAGTACAACCCTTTTTGAATTATGGCGATGATGTGAAAGGGTGTGTTAGTTAGGCCATCATTAGGATGACAGTTGTACATGCCCCAGATTGCCACGCATCACCATCTTGTTTGCATTTCCTTTTGAATTTGAAAAGTTGTTTACCTTTTCCATAAATAGTCGTCCCATTAGGGGTTCACATCATTTCACTCGTTTTTTTCATCGCCTACAATTTCTTGAGTGCACACAATGGCTTCAAAGACCGGTGAATCTTCCTCAGCACAAGCGAGTTCTGATGTTCTTTACTGCAAGTGGGGAACAATATCGTATAATAACCTTCTCCGAGAATATGATATAAAGCCGGAATGGAATCCGGTGCTGCCATCAAACAGAGATATGGCGTTTCCCTTGAAACATGGGAAGATTACCCTGTTCAGCGATTTTTTCAAATTCTGCAACTCCGGCTGCCCATCACCAAGTTCTGTAAGTCTGTTCTTGATGAATATCAGATTCATATCTCCCAAGTGCATCCTCTTGGGTTGGTAAAACTCCATCACTTCGAGTTTGCCTGTTTAGCATTGGGCCATATCCCTGAGATCTTGGTGTTTAGGGCTTTTTTCGTTCTTGTTTGGAAATCCTTGTTTTTCACCTTTGATCGATGGGACATCGGTGTTTCTTGCCTAAGAAACGTCCCTGCAAGCTCCAGGGATAAAGATTGGAAGAAGAAATTCTTCTACATAGATGCTAGTGGCATTCCCGGGGAGATGCATTGGAGAGAGATGGACCCTAAAGAGAAATTCAAGGACGACGGTCCACCTGCTGATGCATACGTAGAATATGCCTTGTTCAAGAGGCTTAGCCAACGCCCCTCCGAGTGTCAGGTAATTCCTGAGGGTGAGCTTGTGCTAGTTGGGATGAGCTTGTTGTGGCACGATAGCCGGTAGTATCCTGCCTTTCAAAGGTTTAATGATGGTAAGTGCCAATTTGTTGTTTAACGCATCTGCAGACGATGTTTATTCTGATATATTGATGTTTGGGTGCCAACAGGTGAATGGTCTTTGTTTGACTTTATTGATCCTCCCCGGCATGCTGCTCTGAGATCTGCGAACCGCGTGGTTGGGGAGCAAGAGGCGAGAGTGCTGAAGATTCATATTGGTCATTTCCTTCTTCCTGCCCTCCCAGCGGAAGCATCTGGTCAAGCTGCTAATCCTCCCCCTAGCAGTGGGAGTAGAGCGTGCCTTGAGGGGTCAAAGAAAACATCTCGTATAAGGATAACCGGGAAGAAGAGTGTCACCTTGGAGACAACTGCCTCACCCATGGCGGCTAGTGTGTCCATTACCCCAGAGGGTGTGGTTGTTACTTCTGCTCCTGCTGTTGTTAGTCCCTGTCCTGCGCCTAACAGGCATAGGATAATACCGTTATTGTCAACTTTTCAAGCAACCAAGACTGCCCAGTTATTACATGCTGGTATGTGGTTGATTTTGTCTTTGTAGGATTGTTTATTCGCTTGTTTTCTAAATGTTTGTTTTGATGCAGATACTCTTGCCGAGTCCCAGATTGAAAGTGGATCCTCAACGCCTTTGACTTTTGGGGAAATTGGTACTTCTGCCACAGGCGGCCAGAGTGTTTCCTTTGCTGATCTGATATCCCAGGCAAGTGTACTCCCTGTTGGCTCTTCCATGCCTCCACCCCTCTTTACTGCGTCTGTTATAATCATACCCAGTCCCGTTTCCACGCCATTTTTTCAAGCTCCACCCCCGCGTCGATATTTGATTCTCCAATTGGCGATTTCCCTGTGTTCGAGAAAGAAATGCCTACTACTTCCACCGGGGGTGAGTCGACGAGTGCCAAGGAGACGACCGTTAGTGATACTGGGGGATCCAGTGGTAATTTTTTTGAGGATGAGGCCTGTTTGTTCAACGATCTTTATCTTCCTACTTTGTGCTGGGATCCGCATGCCCAGGATAAACGCTATCAACCTAAGTGGAAGATAGCAGAATTGTCTAGGCTGGTTTCCCACCCAGTGGTGCATCACTTGGTTAAGCGGGCATACCCTCCGGTTGAATCTGCCTACATTGAGGGGCTGGACAATGAGCATCTAATGAACACAACCATGGTGGATGCTGTTGGTGGCCCCAGGAGACTAGCTGAGATCCGGCGTCGGTGGATGCATGACAATAGTGAACTACGCCAGGCGCGGGTGACAATTCAAGAGTTGGTGGATGAAAAGGGGCGTTTGGAAAGCCAACTCCACACAGCTGGCGTCAGGGAGAACCGACTCTTGTCAAAGAAAAATAAAGCTGAGGAACATCTGAAACGGGTAACTGCCAATCTTGCTGAAGAGAGGGTAATCTGGGCCCGCGATATAGCGGAGAAAGAGCATATCCTTTCTCGTGCCAAAGCTGTTCAAGAGGAGTTAGAACGTAAAGCCGTTAATGAAGCTCGAAAGGTTAGATCTGAGTTATCTGCTAAGGTGGAAAGATTCCGTATTGACAACGATTTTGTTTATCAGGTGCAGGAGAGGTGCCAGGGTTTGCCCCTTGAGCTGGAGGCGTCTGATGCCAAGGCCCGGGCCAAACAAGTTGAGCTCGAGGATAGTGAAGAGAAACTTAGAGAGCTCCAATAAATCTGTGACGCCCTCGTTTCTGAAATCAACCAACTTATGCAAACCTCTTCCGCCTAGCAGGCTCGGCTTAAGGAGGCGGAAAGTGCCTTGGATCAATCCAATGCTGAGGTGGATAGCTTGACCAGTCGTTTGGCTGGCCTTCAGTGTAACAACCCTCGATAAAAACCAACACCCTCATTATATTTTGTATACCCTATTATATCTTAAAATATCCTTATATGTTTTATAATACACCCCGTATGTGAAAACCGAGCCCAAAATATGTTATAGTTTATAAAATAAATCAAAAACAAGAAATAGTAAGTTGAGGCGGGCCGCGTAGGACCTCACCTCAAGCTTACGCGGGCCGTATCAGTGTTTAAAACTGATACCGTTTATTCCTTTAGTTCATACGGGCCGCGTAATACTCTTCATTAGTTCACGCGGGCCGCGCGTGTTCCAAATGGTGGCGCATCCCTGAGCCGACACGTGTCGACATCGTGTCGAGTCTACTTGGTGATCAGGCTAAGCTATAGGTTGACCGCGTGTTGACGCGGGCCGCGTAAGGCTTTGCCTTACCTTACGCGGGCCGCCTAAAAGTCGTATTTCACAACTATAAATAGCAGGCATCAGTTTTCAGTTTCCGTCGCTCATTCACACTTCTCAATCTCGAATTCTGAAAGTATTAGGCATAATATTTGGGTATTATACCCCTAATTAGCGAGGTTCTGCTCCGTTGTAAGTATTATAACCCCAGTTTCATAATAGTTACGTTGCCCGATTGATTTAGGGTTCCGTAACAACTGTCGTGGTTCTGCCCGACGTAGTTGTTGGAATGCCGTCTCGGGGAGGGTATTATTAATAATTTCAAAGGGTTATGATACTAACCAATGTACATTTGTATAAATTATAGATTATACCCAGGAAACCCTTACGAAAAGCCTAAGACAGCAATGTGAGTAATCTCCTTTTTGTTAACAGTTTTTACAAAACCTTAATTATTTTACAATATGATTAAGCGGTGATTGAGTCTTTGTAGTCTTCAATTACTGCCGGTATGTTGGGGTTTTGTATACAAAATTTACTACATTGTGAGTAGTAAGTCGAGGATGACAGTACGTTACCATTGGGACAATGAGTTAGCCAATGTGTAATATGACCCACAAGTCAGTGGATTGATAGTACCAAATGGAGTAATTGTGTAGACATAAACATTGTAATCGTCCTCGATTCTGTTTTAATCTATAAAATGTTTCTTGATTAAACTGGGATTCATTCACCAGTATTTTCGACTAACAAATGTTTTTAAAAACGCGTTTCAGGTAACCCAATGTGACAGCCAACAAGTAGAAAGCCAGCTGGAGAGCACTAAAGGCTTGGGGATAATGTGGCTATAAAAGTTACCTAATAAACGATGTTTTAAATTAAATAAGATAGGGTTTATCCCTATAAATGTATTGTAATAAGAAACTTGGATTTTATCCATGTGATTATTAATATAAAATATGGTGGTTTTACTCTGATAAACATTTCCTAACTACGGTCCTGATGAAAATTCCGCTGCGAGATTAAATAAACTGATACCACCACAACTGAAATCGCGTCCGCCCGTTCCCGGGAATAAGGGATCGGGGGTTGCGACATTCAGGGTGACAGGAACTGGCTGATATCCCAGGGCTTAGTTGGTGCTTTCAAGTATTTACGTCAGTCTGAACCTTTTGTTGCCCTCCTGGATCGTCTGTCTACTTCTGCTTATAAATCTGGCCAGCTTGCTGGCATTTATGAAGGTTATGTTAGCTGCCATCAAACGAGTAAAGTTACTCCTGAATTCCAAGAGGAGGGAGGCAAAGTAACAGCAGATATGGCTGATGCACTGGAGGCGGTTTGCAACGATTTGTTGCCGGCGTATATTGATTTGACCAACAAAGTGGCTGAAGATGGCATGGAATCGTTACGCCATATGCTGGAGGTGGCGGATGAATCCGATGAAGAATAAGTGTTTGTTTGCTTGATTTTTGCGCTGTTCCTTAGATATTTTTTTAAAAAACTATATTTTGTTGGGGTGCGTGTGAGCACTTGATGTTTGTCAGGAACAATTAATGAAATCGATCATTATGGCAGCGCCGCCGTTATCAAAGGGTGGCGATTAGACATGTAATCATGACTTCTTATTAACCTGTTGGCGTCATGACTGTCAGCTTGTTTGACCCTTTATATATTGATCTTTGCTTTTTACCAAATTTGGTAAGTAAAAAATGAGCCGTAAATACCGTCTTCAGAAAATTTCCGACATCCTTTAAACCCTGGATGTTGCTGAATCCATGGTTCGTCTTCGGAATAGATGTCACACCCCAACCGATGGCGGAAACATCGGGGCGTGGCACTGAGCGAAACTGATTGTCCAGAAGTTTCCATAACAACTATGATTACCAGTTATTTTAAGCATCACGTCCCATACCATGACATAAAAAGTAACATAATTATTACAGGCAAAAATCAAGACAAATTGTTCTGTTTCGACAACTCAGAATTTAAGTACAAACAATTCGTTTATTTGTTTCTAGACCTTTCCTAGCCTCGATTTCACAGCAAGCCAAGCATTTTAACATCTTAAGCACCTGCCACATACGTTAAAGTAAAAGTCAATACACATAGTGTAAATGTGAGCATACAAGTTTAATAGATATAATAGAGTTCAAAATCGTTTACGCATAACCAACACGTACACAGTGTGAAATGAAGCACGGAAGTTATCGACATGATCCTATCAATACCAATGAATGCGGGTTGACTGCCTAAGGCAGTTCGTAATACACACTCACCACTGTGAGCCATTTAATTAATTGTCCTTAACAACCCATGAGTGAACAGGTGCTGAGTCCAAACTATAGTACTATCGTTGCTAAGGCATGTAGACAGCAATCCATGTGTAAACATAACAAACAAGCATTCATTAAGTCACGTATAACATGCAATAGCGGTTAGCGTTAAAGTATTGCGTAGTGTGTTCGATGTGATTAGAATAAGTAACGTATGTAACACCCAAAAGTGTGTAAAGCGAAAAGGGTTTGAGTATACTCACAGTGATAGAATTGTGGATTGAAGGGAGCGCTTAGAGCGAAGTTAACCTGAACAGTTAACGATGGCATAAACGATAAGCGGTGCGTAAAACGATACAAGTGTACCAAGGATCGGATGGCAATCCGATCGGATGGCCAGTCGATCGGGTGGCAACTCATTCGGATGGTCATCCGATCGGATGGCCATTCGATTGGATTGTCACCTCGCTTGGTGAGGATGTGTTTGTGTGTGGTGGTTTGACTTTTGAAGTTTTCGTTGTAGCATTTTGAAATTAGAAAAGTATCTCTACCCTTCAGGTCGGTCGATCGATCGAACGGTCGTTCGATCAGGCAACAATCCGATTGGCGAGACTTCTCAGAGTGAGAACAAGTTCACAGCAGGACGGTCACTCGATCGGATAGCAATCCGATCAGGTGGCAACCCATGTGTATTGAACATGTTGAAATTTTTTTGAAGTACCAAAGTCCTAGACGTCACATGATCGGACGGTCACTCGATCGGATGGCAATCCGATCGGGTGGTAATCCGTTTCAACGTTTAGATCCTTGAATAAATTGAAAATAGCTTAAGTGTGGGACCCAGGTGCAAGCCGATTGGGTGGCTGTCCGATCGGGTGGCAATTTGATCGGATGGTTGTCCGATCGGACGACAATCCGTCCCAGTCGACCTGATCGTCTTTACACTTGGTTGTTTCGTTAGTTTGCGTTTTCTCGAGACTGAACAATAACGTGTTAAACAACCGAAACCTCGTCAAGACTTAGTGACCCGATCGGATATGAACCACCCTAGTCCGACCAGTTAACTGTTCGAGACGGTGTTTCATGTTTAACCCGAGATCAGTAATCTCTTGGATAGAATTCTGATCTCGAACTAACATACCACTATGAATGAGTGGGAGGTCTGAGCAAGGTCCGAATCTACCGATTTTGAGTGCATTGAGTGTAAAAGATTTGAAAGAAAATTAGAAAACCATCTTTCAATCATTTTCACCATGAATATGTTCAGATCTATGTAAGATCTTTGTTTATTCATGTGGAAATCGTTCAGATCTAAGTTGTTCTTGGTGGATTGAAGGCAAAACATGAAGTTCATAAGAACCCCATGATGACATCATCCTAGAATACCTTAAATGTAGTGCTTTCACGGTTAAAAGTTAAGATTCAAAAGATTGAAAGGTGTAGGAGTGCGTGTAGATCAAGAAAGTACAAGATTTAGGTTGAAAACTTACAAGATTTGAGAGAAATCGGAAGAAATGCGGGTTGAAGCGAGTTGGTCGAACAAAAGAGCTGTCACCATCAAAGAGGTGACAAATGGGGGAATTTATAAGGTTTCCTAAAATGGAAAGTGGGGGTAAGTGGCTGGTCAAACGGGTGGCAGTCCGATCGGGTGGCAACCCGATCGGATGGCAACCCGATCGGATGGCAATCCGATCGGATGGCCACCCTATCGGTTGGCCACTCGATTCGAGTGTTCGGTGCGATGATCTTAGACGTTTCGATTCGAGGGTTAAGCTTTGCGATGCGATTTGAGGGAACCATACGATAGAATTACTCATCAAATTACTTTTAATCCCAACTACTATAACTAACATACAATCACTATAATTACTGTGTTTAGCATTTTGATTCGATTGCGATGCGATAGATTGCGATTCGATTGATTACCACAAACATAATATAAGTAAACATGCACAAGTAACACATAAGTAGCACACACACGTAAGACAATATCCAAATACATAATTCGAGTTGCGAGTGCGATTAAGTCAATTAGCGATTAATATACGATTAAGTCTCGATTATTAACAAGTACTCCACATAATACAACTAACGCGATGACATAAATAGACTATCTACGAGTCAAAGAAGTCAAAGAAATCAAAGCAAGAGTTGAGCAAGGAGTGACAGATCGCAATTAGCAATCTTGTCTTCCCTTGACTTTAATCTTGACTTTGACTTTCGAAACACGGGGTTTACAGCCTCCCCTACTTAAGGGAATTTCGTCCCGAAATTAGGCCGAAGCCGTAACAAACATTTGCGGGTACTTCGCCTTCATGTCGCTTTCGAGTTCCCAAGTGAACTCTGCACCTCGTTTGCCTTCCCAGCGAACCTTCACAATTGGAATGCGTGAGCGTCGGAGCTGCTTGGTTTGGCGATCCATGATTTCGATAGGCTTCTCCATGAAGTGTAGTGTTTCGTTTACTTGAAGATCCTCGAGGGGTACATGTAAATCATCATCAGCCAGGCACTTTCTGAGGTTCGAAACATGGAAAGTCGGGTGGACGTTGTTAAGTTCCTCCGGTAGTTCGAGTCTGTAAGCCACTTTTCCGATTCTTTCCAAAATCTTAAAGGGTCCAACATATCGAGGCGCGAGCTTTCCTCTCTTGCCGAATCTGACCACACCCTTCCAAGGTGATACCTTTAGGAGTACATGGTCGCCAACGTCAAATTCGAGGGGCTTGCACGTCTATCGGCGTAACTTTTCTGACGAATCCGAGCTTTTAGTAGATTGTCTCGAATCTGGAGGATTTTATCTGTCGTTTCTTGCAACAGCTCAGGACCGGTTAATTGCGAGTGCCCGATCTCGTGCCATACAATAGGCGATCGACATCTTCTTCCGTACAATGCCTCAAATGGTGCCATTTGAATGCTGGAATGATAACTGTTATTGTACGAGAATTCGACTAAAGGTAAGTATGCGTCCTAATTACCACCGAAATCTATGACACACGAACGGAGCATGTCTTCAAGGGTGCGAATTGTTCTCTCAGTCTGACCGTCGGTTTGGGGATGGAAAGCGGTACTTAGATTAAGCGTAGTTCCGAGAGCAGATTGAAACGTTTCCCAAAGACGCGAGGTAAACCGAGCATCGCGGTCAGAAATGATGTCGCGAGGCGTCCCATGTTGATAAATGATCTCATTGGTGTAGATTCGGGCTAATCGTTCTACCTTATAATCTTCTCGTATCGGCAGAAAGTGAGCAGATTTGGTCAAATGGTCAACGACAACCCAGATGCTGTCGTGACTTGATGGCGTACGCGGAAGTTTCGTTATGAAGTCCATAGCTATACTCTCCCATTTCCATATAGGAATTTCGGGTTGAACGAGTAAGCCAGAGGGTCTTTGATGCTCGGCCTTGACTTTCGAGCAAGTCAGGCACTTCGAAACATAGAGGGCGATATATCTCTTCATGCCAGGCCACCAATACTTGTAGCGCAGGTCCTGGTACATCTTGTCGGCACCGGGATGAATAGAATATCGGGATTTGTGGGCTTCGTCCATCAATATTTTTCGCAAATCGGTTCGTTTAGGGATCCAGATTCGGTCCAAATAATGGAATACCCATTCGACTTATTCACTAGCTGGGCTCCATCGTTGATAATCCTTTCCTTCTTCAAAATGCGCTCGGTGAAACAAGCATGTTGGGCTTCGCGGATAAGGGTTTTGAGATCATATTGGGCTTGGATATTACGGGCGCTATGCAAATAGCTCCGCCTGCTGAGAGCGTCAACAACGACATTTGCTTTGCCAGGATGATAACAAATCTCACAGTCATAATCGTTGAGAAGTTCTACCCACCGACGTTGATGCATATTAAGTTCTTTCTGGTCAAAGATATGTTGTAGGCTCCTATGATCGGTGAAGATCGTACACTTGGTACCATAAAGGTAGGGTCGCCAGATCTTTAACACAAAAACAACTGCACCTAGCTCGAGGTCGTGGGTTGTATAGTTCTTCTCGTGGATCTTGAGCTGACGAGATGCGTAAGCTATAACCTTGTCTCGCTGCATGAGAACACAACTAAGGCCAAGGTTCGAGGCATCACAATAGACGATAAAGTCATCGTTTTCATCGGGTAAAGTGAGAACAAGAGCATTGCAAAGCATATACTTGAGGGTTTGAAAGGCAGTCTCTTATCCGGTTCCCCAAACAAAAGGCTTGTCTTTTTGCGTGAGAGAGGTTAGCGGCACATCGATTTTTGAGAATCCTTCGATAAATCGGCGATAATAGCCCGCTAGTCCGAGAAAAGAACGGACTTCAGACGGGTTCTTAGGCGTAACCCAACTCTTGACAGCTTCGATCTTCGTGGGGTCGATGTGAAGACCTTGACTATTGACAATGTAACCGAGGAATTGTACATCCTCTAGCCAGAATTCACACTTGGAGAACTTGGCATAGAGTCGATTTCCCTGGAGTAGCTCGAGAACCAAACATAGATGTTGCGCGTGTTCGGTTTTCGACTTGGAATAGATCAGGATATCATCGATGAACACGATGACGAAGCGGTCGAGAAAAGGTTTACACACGTGATTCATCAGATCCATAAAAACCGCGGGTGTGTTGGTTAAACCAAAAGGCATAACAACAAACTCATAGTGGCCGTATCGAGTGCGGAAAGCCGTCTTGGGAATATCTTCTTCTTGAATGAGTAATTGGTGGTAGCCTGAGCGTAAATCAATCTTGGAGAAACACGTAGCACCTTGTAACTGGTCAAACAAATCATCGATGCGAGGCAGAGGGTAACGATTCTTGATTGTCATCTTATTCAATTCCCGATAGTCGATGCACATCCGGAACGACCCATCCTTCTTTTTGACGAAAAGGACTGGTGCGCCCCAAGGAGAGGTGCTAGGGAGAATAAAGCCTTTGTCAAGCAATTCCTGGAGCTGACTCGAGAGTTCGCGCATTTCGGACGGAGCGAGTCGATAAGGAGCTCTGGCAACAGGGTTTGCTCTAGGAATGAGGTCGATGCGAAAGTCGATATCACGACTTGGCGGTAAGCCTGGGAGGTCTTCAGGAAAAACGTTAGGGAATTGACAAACAGCGGGGACGTCTTTCACCTCCTTAACTTCCTTTTTCTCCGCTACTACAATGTGTGCCAGAAAAGCTTGGTATTCCTCGTGGAGATACTTGCTAGCCTGGACACACGACATGAGTTAGAGTTTCTTCGATGCGACTTCACCATAAACACACAATTGATCACCATTAGCGAGCGAAAATCGAATCATCTTATCGAAGCACACAACTTCAGCATGGTTTTCACGAAGAAAGTCCATGCCTACTATGACATCAAAACTACCGAGTTGCATCGGAATAAGGTCGATAGGAAAGATGTGATTGTTGAGCTCGAGGGTACAATTACGGAGAACAGAATTGACAGCGACGGTTCTTCCGGTGGCGACTTCAACATCGAACATCGAGGGGAGATGGGGGCGCTTATGATTAAGGAGCTTTTCGAACTCAAACGATACAAAACAGTTATCGGCTCCAATATCAAACAAACACGAAGCATAAATACCATTCACAAGGAACATACCATTGACCACGTTCTTGTCAGCTTGAGCCTGGCGCACATTAATGTTGAAGGTTCGAGCGCGCGCTGCTTGCTGCTGTTGCTGCTGAGGCTGCTGTCGTTGCTGTTGTTGCTGCTGTTGTTGCGGCTCTTGCTTCACACCCCGATTGGGGTACATGTTTGTGAAGTGGTTGGGATCACCACACGCAAAGCAGACTCTAGCATTGACTGCGGGTGGCTGAGCTGCTTGTTGGCCTTGAGGGGCAGGGAGCAGAGCTTGATGAGCCGTAGCTGGTGCTGGCGCTTGTCGAGGACCTGTACGACAGTTGACGGTGAAATGGCCGTACATGTTGCAATGTACACAAAATCTGCAAGCAATTCCCACAGGATGATGATAGGTGCATGTCGGGCAAGCAGGATGAGGACCAGTATAAGCACACTTTGTCGGCGGGGCTTGGGTTACCGGTGCCATAACCTGGCGGTGTTGCATCTGCTGCTGAGCTGGTACTGCTTGGAGTGGGGCAGAAGTGGTAACAGCACAGTTCTTGTTGCTGGAGTTGCTGTTGTTCTTCCTCTTGTGACGAGAGGCCTTTGAAGGCTGAGGGGTAGCGGTGGCTTCAGCGGTTGGTGCGGTGTAGCTTGATGGAGATTCTTGGCGGCTTTATCCCAGAAGCCAGACTTGACTCGCTTATCGTTTATTTCAGCGTCAAGCAGGTAAGTTTCTTCGATTGTTGTTGGCTTTAAAGCTTGCACAAAATATGCGACACAATCTGGCAGAGCTCGGATATACTTCTTGATCGTCATATCAGAAGTCTTGACTTGATCAGGACAGATTATGCTAAGCTGCTTGAAGCGAGCAGTTAAAGCAGCGTTGTCACCATCCTTCTGCTTGATATGCCAGAATTCGTCCTCCAACTTTTGGCGCTCGTGGGGAGGGCAGAACTCTTCCAACATGAAGTTCTTTAACTCGTCCCACGTCAAACCATAAGCTGCGTCGTTTCCGCGTTTGTTCTTCTCGGCCGTCCACCAGTCTAGAGCACGGGACTGGAAGACGCCGGTCGCGTTGAGAGTGCGGAGATCATCAGGACAGCCACTCTGGCGCAGGGTGACCTCGATCGAATCAAACCATTGAAATAAGGCCGTAGGACTATCTTCGCCAGTAAATTCTTTCGGTCCGCAAGCTTTGAAATGCTTGAAGCTGAAAGCAGCTTTGGGAGCATCTTTATGAGTCTCAGTCCTGGACTCTTCAGAAGACTTGCTAGCATTCTCTTGTAAGTCGCTAACGATCTGCAGGACGACCTTTGCTATCTGTT
Source organism: Helianthus tuberosus (assembly GCA_030545235.1). Taxonomy (NCBI): domain Eukaryota; kingdom Viridiplantae; phylum Streptophyta; class Magnoliopsida; order Asterales; family Asteraceae; genus Helianthus; species Helianthus tuberosus. Next base: position 132,179,718 of record CM060353.1, on the reverse strand, counting down.
CAGCGACGAGTGCAGCAAGGCGATTGTCTCTTTGTTCTCGGCGAGCGTGTCGAGAGTAATGGGGTCCAGATGACGACATTGTCTGCAACAGACATCGCCATGGGACTCAAACACAATATAATCGAATCTCACCTCACACGCCTAGTACTACTAAAGTTCAGGAACATAGTCATGTAACATGTATTCACATAGACACGTAATCACAGATTCACAAAAGCACAAAAGCACATAAGCACTTAAAGCACTGAAGCGTATAAGCACGTATTGCACGGAAACACATGAGGCAGTTAGAATACAGAAACCTAGCTATATGTTGCATGTATTCCCTATCCTTCACAGCGCGTATGGCGATTAATTATAGCGATTGCGAGTATCGAGCAGCGATTGCGAATTATAATCAGCGATTTGTAGGCGATCGTGTAGTGTGAGTTGTGCGTGTTGATCGAAATAAATTGCGAAAATGAATGAACCATCAAAAATTTAAAACGTATAATCACATAAAACACATAAATTCCTCATAAAATCGGCAAATATCAGAGTCAGCAGTTGCGGGCTCATAATCGAAACACATAGAAATCGGGAATGGGTTGTCTGCGGCTGTGATAGACATTGACTACCCAAAGTGTTTCGACTATTCACAAGGATGTACTCAAGAGTCCTTGTTAGCCTAATAGACTGTGCTCTATCACCGAAATGCGGTGAATGGCATCCATCCTTTCGGCTATCCAGGCACTCGAGTCCTTGGAATTCACCGAGACTTTGGTGAGAGTTTTGTAAAACAAAATAGAGATCGGAGTAAGTCGTCAAGGTTCGGGTTTCACCCCTGACTTAACAACTTTGTTCCTGTGTTGATAAAATATGGAAAAAAAGATGCATTAAAGTATAGATTTCACTCCTGATTCAATGCAAATCCCCTTGTTTATTGATAAAAATGCGGGTTGAACAAGCAATTTCGTCGAGAGTTTGCGGTTTTCACACCTAGTCTCGACCTAATCGCTCGCTCATTTTTGAAAATTAGAGTGCAGTGATAGTGTAGTGCAAGTGAGGACAGCGAGATATAGCAAATTAGCTCGTACAAAACCCCTACCGGGTATGCACAAGTCGGTCTGTTGGTACCTAACTATAGACTAGGTCGTTTCTAAGACATCAACACGGACTAGGTCAAGTCTTGCCTAATTCCCTATAGTTATGGCTCTGATACCAATCTGTCACACCACAACCGATGGCGGAAACATCGGGGCGTGGCACTGAGCGAAACAGATTGTCCAGAAGTTTCCATAACAACTATGATTACCAGTTATTTTAAGCATCACGTCCCATACCATGACATAAAAAGTAACATAATTATTACAGGCAAAGTCAAGACAAATTGTTCTGTTTCGACAACTCAGAATTTAAGTATAAACAATACGTTTATTTGTTTCTAGACCTTTCCTAGCCTCGATTTCACAGCAAGCCAAGCATTTTAACATCTTAAGCACCTGCCACATACGTTAAAGTAAAAGTCAATACACATAGTGTAAAGGTGAGCATACAAGTATAATAGATATAATAGAGTTCGAAATCGTTTACGCATAACAAGCACGTACACAGTGTGAAATACAACACGTAAGTTATCGACATGATCCTATTAATACCAATGACTGCGGGTTGATTGCCCAAGACAGTTCGTAATACACACTCACCACTGTGAGCCATGTAATTAATTGTCCTTAACAACCCCTGAGTGAACAGGTGCTGAGTCCAAACTATAGTACTATCGTTGCTAAGGCAGGTAGACATCAATCCATGTGTAAACATAACAAACAAACATTCATTAAGTCACGTATAACATACAGTAGCAGTTAGCGTTAAAGAATTGCGTAGTGTGTTCGATGTGATTAGAATAAGTAACGTATGTAACACCCAAAAGTGTGTAAAGCGAAAAGGGTTCGAGTATACTCACAACGATAGATTTGTGGATTGAAGGGAGAGCTTAGAGTGAAGTTAGCCTGAACAGTTAACGATGGCATAAACGATAAGCGGCGCGTAAAACGATACAAGTGTACCAAGGATCGGATGGCAATCCGATCGGATTGCCAGTCGATCGGGTGGCAACTCGTTCGGATGGTCATCCGATCGGATGGCCATTGGATTGGATTGTCACCTCGCTTGGTGAGGATGTGTTTATGTGTGGTGGTTTGACTTTTGAAGTTTTCGTTGTAGCATTTTGAAATTAGAGAAGTATCTCTACCCTTCCAGTCGGTCGATCGAACAGTCGTTCGATAGGGCAGCAATCCGATTGGCGAGACTTCACAGAGTGAGATCAAGTTCACAGCAAGACGGTCACTCGATCGGATAGCAATTCGATCGGGTGGCAACCCATGTGTATTGAACATATTGAAAATTGTTTAAGTACCAAAGTCCTAGACGTCACATGATCGGACGGTCACTCGATCGGATGGCAATCTGATCGGGTGGTAATCCGTTTCAACATTTAGATCCTTGAATAAATTGAAAATAGCTTAAGTGTGGGACCCAGGTGCAAGCCGATCGGGTGGCTGTCCGATCAGGTGGCAATCCGATCGGCTGGCTGTCCGATCGGACGGCAATCCGTCCCAGTTGACCTGATCGTCTTTACACTTGGGTGTTTCGTTAGTTTGCGTTTTCTCGAGACTGAACAATAACATGTCAAACAACCGAAACCTCGTCAAGACTTAGTAACCCGATCGAATAGGAACCACCTTAGTCTGACCAGTTAACTGTTCGAGACGGTGTTTCATTTTTAACCCGAGATCAGTAATCTCTTGTATAGAATTCAGATCTGGAACTAACATACCACTATGAATGAGTGGGAGGTCAGAGCAAGGTCTGAATCTACCGGTTTTGAGTGCATTGAGTGTAAAAGAGTTGAAAGAAAGTTAGAAAACCATCTTTCAATCCTTTTCACCATGAATATGTTCAGATCTATGTAAGATTTTTGTTTATTCATCTGGAAATCGTTCAGATCTAAGTTGTTCTTGGTGGATTGAAGCCAAAACATGAAGTTCATAAGAACCCCATGATGACATCATCCTAGAATACCTTAAATCTAGTGATTTCACGGTTAAAAGTTAAGATTCAAAAGATAGAAAGGTGTAGGAGTGCGTGTAGATCAAGAAAGTACAAGATTTAGGTTGAAAACTTACAAGATTTGAGAGAAATCAGAAGAAATGCGGGCTGAAGCGAGTTGTTCGATCAAAGGAGCTGTCATCATCAAAGAGGTGACAAATGGGGGTATTTATAGGGTTCCCTAAAATGGAAAGTGAGGGTAAGTGGCTAGTCGATCGGGTGGCAGTCCGATCGGATGGCCACCCTATCTGTTGGCCACTCGATTCGAGTGTTCGGCGCGATGATCTTAGACATTTCGATTCGAGGGTTAAGCTTTGCGATGCGATTTGAGGGAGCGATGCGATAGAATTACTCATCAAATTACTTTTAATCCCAACTACTATATCTAACATACAATCTCTATAATTACTGCGTTTAGAGTTTTGATTCGATTGCGATGCGATAGATTGCGATTCGATTGATTACCACAAACATAATATAAGTAAACATGAACAAGTAAGACATAAGTAGCACACACACGTAAGACAATATCCGAATACGTAATTCGAGTTGCGAGTGCGATTAAGTCGATTAGCGATTAATATGCGATTAAGTTTCGATTATTAATAAGTACTCCACATAATACAACTAACGCGATGACATAAATAGACTATCTACGAGTTAAAGAAATCTAAATATGAGTTGAGCAAGGAGTGACAGATCGCAATTAGCAATCTTGTCTTCCCTTGACTTTAATCTTGACTTTGACTTTGACTTTCGAAACACGGGGTGTTACAATAGATACCAGATAAAACAGCAGAGTGTCGAGAGATTAAATCCAGCGATACTATGCCTTGTATAAATATGTCCGGCAAGGGTATCAAAGATGACGGCCCGTCCGTTGCCGGATTCAATGCTGATGCAGGTGCTGTGTCCTTGACAACAGACACCCTAATGCAGGCATTTCCACCTGAGCAGCTACGCCGGTGCAGAAAAGTTTATGAACGACGCCGAAGTGGTCGTCGATGTGTAAGCTCGGTTAGTGCTCGGAGGCTGACGGCTTCTCCGGCTGGTGAGGAGAATGATGACAACTTGATCATCGATCCTCATCCTTTGGAGTGGTATGGTGAAGCATTGCACACCCCTGCAGAAGTGTTGGTAATGCTTCCCGACTTGTAATTTATTAGAACATGTTCGTTTTTTGGTATTCCCATATGTTGGTTTTTGACAACAGGGACAAGTACTTGGTTTTGGTCGATAGTTGTATGTATTTATTACCAAAATACCTACCTTTTGTAGTGGTTGATTCATCTATTACCAAGATACCCACTTTTAGCGCTGTATAATTTTGATCATCTGACTTTGTTAATATGAAAAAATATTTCGCTTTAGATATGTTTTTTACCGTAATGTGCAGTTCAAATGCGGTGGTAGTATTTTGTACCGTAATATGCAGTTTAAATGCGGTGGTAATATTTTGTGTATATGTAGATGACAAGAGAATATAAAAGAAACTTTTATTAATCAATGACTGATAAAGAAAGAGACATCGTATATGATGAATTACACTTGTAAAAAAAAAATCGTCTATTCCGCCGTTAGGGGCAGAAGTATACATGTAACACTTCTTTAATTGAGCAGCGTTCCAGCTACGTTGAACCGCTATACCATCAAATCTGGATAGGCGGTAAGCCCCCTTGCCTAGATCTTCTTGGACTATGTAAGGACCTTCCTAGTTGGGCCCCAGCTTACATGTGGGCTTCGCCTTACTGGCCTCGTTATCCCGCATGACGTAATCGCCCTCCTTAAAGGTTTGCTTAGCCACACGCTGATTATAATATTTCTCTAAGGGTTTCTTGTACTTTGCTTCGCTGATGGCAGCTGCTTCACGCCGCTCTTCCAACAAATCCAGGCCTTCCCGCAAGAGCCTGTCACTATCATCATCAGTTGTTAGGCGTCTAAGAGAAGGTAGCCCTACCTCTGCTGGTATCATGGCCTCCGCGCCATAAGTGAGGCTAAATGGGGTTTCGTTGTTACTTGTCTTGGGCATAGTTCAGTGTGCCCAGAGGACCTTTGGCAATTCTTCCACCCAAGAACTTCCCTCATAGACTAGCCTTCTTTTGATCCCGTCCAATAGACTTCTGGTTGCCCTTTCCACTTGACCATTTCCTTGTGGGTGTGCAACCGATGTGAAAATTTGCTGGATCTGCAGTTCGGCACACCAGTTTTGTAAGACCGTGTCTATGAATTGTGTTCCGTTGTCACTTACAAAGTATAGCGGGAGTCCAAATCGGCAGACAACGTTTTCCCATAGAAATTTTTTGGCGTTTTCTGCCGTTATCTTGGGCAATGGTTTTTCCTCGATCCATTTAGTAAAATAATCGACCGCTACGATCAAGTACTTTAGCTTCCTAGCGGCCAACGGGAAAGGTCCCACGATGTCTATTACCCATTTTTGAAAAGGCCATGACGCTGTTACGGGGATCAAGTTGTTCTTGGGGCTGAGCATTTGTGGAGCATACTTCTGACAACTTCGGCATTTTCTGAGCTCCACTACTACATCTTCATACATCCCGGGCCAATAGTACCCGGCATTGTGAATTTTAGCAACGATTGCCCGGGGACCGGCGTGAATACCAACATATGCCGGCGTGTATTTCTTTGATCAAGTACGTGGCTTCTGAAGGGGACACACATCGTAATAGCGGTCCCATGTATGACTTCCTGTATAGGATGCCATTTTGCACTTCATATTGTAAATCCTTCGTTTGACCGCGGAGGTATTTTAGGATGGGGGTATACCAGTATGGTTCTTCCGCTGTGACCGCGGATACCTCTCGGTGTTCTATTGATGGTGACTGGAGCGTTTGAACCTTCACCTCCTTTTCCATACCTGATTTAGCTACCTTGCTCAAGGCATCAGCTATCTGATTTCTTCCGCGATGAACATGATTGAGTGTGACTCTGTCGAAGGAAGCTATGTGTTACTTGGTTTTAGCCATGTATTTTGCCATTGTTTCATCTTTGGCTTCATATGTCTCGTTCACTTGATTGTTGACCAGCAGAGAGTCAACGTATGCGTCGACTCTCGTCGCTCCCATAAACTGAGCCATCCTCAGACCCGCCAATAGCGCTTCATATTCCGACTCGTTATTGGAGCATTCGAAGTCGAATCGCAAAGCGTACATTAACTTTACTTTATCTGGGCTTATTAGCATGAGGCCCGCGCCTGCCCCCTTTACGCTGGAGGATCCATCTGTGTACAAATTCCAAGTTTGCCTGGATGTACTGGATTCTGCCATGTCATTGACTACTAGGTCTTGGATCACTTCTCCGTCAGGAATTTCTGCTAGGAAATCGACGATCACTTGCCCTTTGATCGCTGTTCGTCTTCGATACTCGATGTCTAGGGACCCCCAGCTCGATTGCCCATTTAGCTAATCTCCTTGAAATTTCTGCTTTGTGGAGGATTTTCTGTAGAGGATAGTTCATTAGGATTTGTACCTGGTGACCCTAGAAGTATCTTCTGAGACGCCGGGTGGCGTGAACCAATGCCAGTACCAGTTTCTCCAGGGTTGGATATCACGTTTCCGGACCCGCTAGTACCCGGCTGATGTAGTATATAGGCGTTTGTTTACCGTTTCTTTCGACCATTAGTACTGCGCTTACGGCGCTATGGGCCGCTGCTAAATATATTTTTAAGAGTTCCTTTGGGTCTGGTGCTGTTAACGTGGGTGACTTCTCTATGAAATGCTTCATGTCTTGCAAGGCTTCTTCTGCTTCACTGGTCCATTTGAAGTTGTTTTTATTGAGACAGTCTTTCAATGTCTTTATAAATGGTAGAGATATCTAGGCGTGTCTTGCTAGGAATCTATTGATAGCGACTAAACGCCCATTGAGTGTCTATGCTTCTTTTAGGGTCTTGGGTGAAGGCATTCGCGTTATTGCTGTTACTTTCTCTGGGTTGGCTCTGAAACCATCCCGGGTAACTACCACCCCCAGGTACTTGCCTTCTTCCACCCCAAATGAACATTTCTTTGGGTTCAACTTTATGCTGTATTCTCTTAACCTACTGAAAGTCTCTTCGATATCTTCGAGCATCTGTTTTTCTTCCATGCTTTTGATGACCAAGTCAACGATGTATACTTCCAGGTTTCGGCCAATTTGCTTCTCGAAGGCCTTGTCCATGAGTCGCTGATAGGTAGCCCCGGCATTGCGCAGGCCAAAAGGCATTTTGGTGTAACAGAAAATGCCTATATCGGTGTGAAACGCTATTTTTTCTTCGTCCTCTCTTGACATCTTAATCTGATGGTAACCCTTGTAGGCGTCTAAAAAGCACTTATACCAGAAATTGACCAAGGAGTCAACTTTGAAGTCCATTTCGGGCAATGGGTAGGCATCTTTTGGGCTGTCCATGTTTAAATCTTTGAAATCAATGCACATCCGCCATGTGTCGTCTTGCTTTTTGACCATCACGAGGTTTGATACCCAGGTATGGTATTTTGTTTCTCGAAGAATTCCAACTTCGACCAGTTTTCGTACTTCCTTGATTACCGCTTCTCTTCGATCAGGGGCCATGCTTCGTTTTCCCTGGGCCACCGGTTTGATCCTTGGAAGGGTAGCTAACCTGTGTTCCGCCTTATCCCGGGGTATCCCGGTCATATCAGAATGCTCGAAAGCAAAAATGTCAGCATTTCTTTTTAGCAGTTGCTTTAAATTGTTTTTGGTTTCTGGAGAGAGGCTATCTCCTATTGTGACTGTTTGCTCAGGATGGCGTGTGCTTAGAACCCATATCTCTGGACCGATAGTTGTGATAGGTCCCTGATGACATCTTTTGGTATCCAAAACCTCGCCAACCTTGTCCCGGTGGACTGTGGCTATTTCTCTCGGCGTGGGGAATTTCATAAATCCCCGCGCCGTGGATACTACCGCGTCTAGTTTTCCCAAGGTATACCTTCTGATTATGACATTGTGGTATGATTCGGCACGAACAAAAAGGAAGGTAAGCAGTATGGTCCTTTCGCGAGGAGCTATGCCAAAGGTCATCGGGAAAGCGATTTGACCGATTGGGTCGACCTTCTCCCCGATGAATCCCTTTATAGGGGCGTGCACCGATTCAAGCAGCTCTTTGTCTTCAGGTTGCATCATGTTATAACAGTGTTCATATATTATATCTTCAGAGCCTCCGGTGTCAACCATTATTCTTCTCATGTTATAATCGCCCATTGCGGCTGATATGATTGTCACACCCCAACCGATGGCGGAAATATCGGAGTGTGACGAAATAGATTGCAAGAGACTTCACAAAACTCTTTGTGACAAGTATTTAAATGATAAATTTTCATTTCATTTCTAAAGAGTCAATTATAAGGATTTGAAACAAATACAACATGAATAATGAAATATAATACAAAATTTAAAGTGCGTATCTAAGCATCCTACAAGATTCCATGCATCATCAACATCATCGCTAAACCTGCAACATGTTTTAAAAGCATAGTTCAATACAAAGGTATTGGCGAGTACACTAGTTTTAGACTCGTGGCATATGTATAAAAATGTATTTTCAATCCAACATAGCAATTGGTATACAAGCTCAATCTATCATGCATAACAATATGTCAACTCTAGTGTCCACAAGTATTTAGCATCCCTCGACACAAAAGTGACGAGACCGTTATAGAATAAAGACTCAACAAAACCTCGTCGGGTGGTGTGCTATTCCTATAGCGCTATAATTGTTAAGCCGAGTTAACAAGTAGTGTGTATTCTAGCATGAACCTAAGCATAGCAAAGCATGTATAAGGATTGAACGAATAAAAGCATGTTTGTGAATCGTGCATTTTAACAAGTAAAACATGTTGCACCCAAAGTGTACGAAAAGGAAAATGGGTCAAGTGTACTCACAAAGTTGCATATGCTTTCCGATTATCCCATGTGACGAAGTTGTTGAGACTAGGAAGCTGAATGTGTTCGATTTGGAGTTTAAGAGGTGTTTACATATGGTTCTAGGGATTTGGAGTTTAAATAACATGAAAAATAAACATATGAAAATAATCATCTAACACCTATGACACTTGTTCTTGACACTATGAAAATCTAAAAGAGTTTAAATGTTTTCATGGAACAAAGTTCCATTAGAATCGTGACAAGTTGTCAAGGCCTAAGATGACACAATCTACTAGCTTGACGAATGTCCATTAGTTCATCACCAAGAGTTCGATTATTTGGTTGTTACATAAGTATTACATTGTGTATATTACATCATATAAGTCAAGCATGAGGTAGAAGATTAAAGTCTTCATTTAGGCACCTCTAAGTATCATGGAATTCATAAATGAGGTAGGAAGAACAAAGCTTCCATTTAGGTACATCTATTGTTCACCACTACACTTGTTGTTATGAACAACAAGGAGGGTCATGAACTTACAAGAAACAATAGAATATGAACAACTAATCTATGAGAAAATATCAAGAAATGTGTGGATTTTCAAGTAGGTTAGCCCAAGCTAATCCTAAATCACACAATCATCAAGTCTTGAACTTGAGCATCACTTGTGGGTTAAAACCCTTAAACAAAACAGAAAGTTTGTGAGGTTTATACCTTTGATTTTGAATGTCTAAACCTTGTTTTTAAGCCCAACTAACCATAGAAGTGGTTATAAGCATAAGGACATAGGTTTGAGATGAGTTTCCTCAAGTTTAAACAAGTTTATCAAAGTTTGAAACAAGAACAGAAAAATCCGTCCACTTTAGAGCCCTTTTGGCAACATTCCAGGCTCTGGTTTTCCAGGGAAACCCCATGGAAACGTAGCTAAGGTCAATACAAAGTAGTAGGAAAAAGAATCGAGTGAATCGGATAAGAATTGAGTGAGTTATGCTCACTTTAGTGAAGTGGTATAAATCTGCTCGAACTTCTGCAATCAGCTACGGTTTGGAGTGTTTGAGAGTGAATGGAGAGTGTTTAGAAAGTAAATAATTCTTGGAGGAGGCTTGGGTTATATAGGGGATGGATTAGGGTTTCATTGGGTTTGGCTTGGAAGTGTTTAGTGGGCTAAATAACTCAAAACAAGGAAATTAAGTGGGCTGATGCAAGGCTGTTAACAACCCTTATAATTTTTATTTTATTTTATTTTTTTGACATTAGAAGGTATATATTTGATGTTTAATAAAGTGTTACATGGTGTCTAGTATGTATGTAAGTTGTAACAAGGTCCAAAATGCATAAATGGCATGTTTTAATTTAGCAAAAAGTGTGATAACATAGGTGTGTATAACACATGAAATGTAACAAGTATGTATGGTTTATAGTTTGGTATGATCAAGTGAAAAAAAACATACAACTTAATCTTATAATCGAATAACTAAGTGTTTAAATGTATGAAGATTTAAGGATTATGAATACACGATCATTGTTTACGAGTTAAGCTTACGTTTATACGAATTACGAACCATATATCAAACGAATGCACGTATCAATGTATAAAAGATTCGTTTCATTACGATCAAAGTCTCGGATTTTACAACGATACAACGAAATACGATTACAAGGAATACAATATTTCCAAAAAAAAAGAATTTCAAGCAATTGTTTCTAAATATGGAAAGTATGAAAACGCAGGGCGTTACAGTCTCCCTTCCTTTAGGAAATTGTGTCCCGAAATTTATTCAAGAGCAAGACTTGAAAAAGTTTTGGCAAAAATTGAGACTTGGAAATTTTGAAACGGTCTGAAAAGTATGAAACTTTGGAGAACGACAAGGTAAATTTTCAAGGGAGTTCGTTGTCTAAAATAATTTGAGATACTAATCATAGTTGAAAACGTGTTGGTGCGTATATAGGTAAAGTAAGTCTAATCAAGTTTGGATAACTTAAATTGGAGATGTATTAAAAATGGGACGTATTAAGAAGGAAGATTTTGACAAACGGTTTGTATTTTGTTGGAAAGTGGGGTAGTTTACAGGGGAAGTTTTAAGGATAGTATAAAAATCACACTTTCGTAAAAATTGTTTATTGAGAGGAACGAAAAGGTTTGGTACTTTGAATAAAGCATTAAAGGTATACTAAGTACATTTACACAAGAATAAAGAATAGGAAGACGGTTTTAAATGTAATGAGATAAGTTAGGATTTGAATGTTTAAACAAGCTTGATTGTGAACGGGGTTCGTATGAAAGAAACGATAATGGAGAATAATAGGAGTATGGGGTGAACGATTGACTCTAAATGAATACAAGTATATGAATGATATAAGTATTAGATAGACGAAAGTAGCGTGTTAAAGATGAAGTCTCGTCATGGGTAATCAGATATAATGCGTTTGTGAGTTGTTTAAAGTTTGTATTAGGTCAAAAGGTCTGCAAAACACTGAATTTCTCATGGCACGTTTTATGAAAGTTTGTTAACATGGTGAAAACACTTATATATAGGAAGTACCATTGGCGTATCCACCATGTTTTGACCATGTTATGTTCGTCTCGTTATTCAGTGTTATGTTACGTTCCGTGTCTTACCATACACAGTAGTATGCTCTATGGTTTTCATACGCCTATCACTATAATCCCGTGTGCACCCGCGATTATTCTGATCGTCTCATGATCCGCATAGCTTGTACTAGTTGTGTATGAATCAGGGTGTACATAAGTTAAAAATAAGAATGTGTACGTATAAGAATATAGTATATAAGCAAGTCCCTACTTAAGTATGTATGGGACCCACGTAAGCGAATCACTCGGATTACGCTCGCGTACGGGTACATATGTATGAATCATGAGTATGAATGAAAGTATGAGCATAAGTATAAGTTTAAGTATGAATATGCACGTAAGTATGAGTATAAACATAAAACGTACGAGTAGTATGAGTATAAGTATAAGCATAAAACGTATACGTATAAGTGTAGGTACGAATAATAAAATTTACGTATATAGTGTACGTTAGGACATAGCGGATTTAAGCGTATAAAAGCATTCAAAAGGTTGAGTATGTAAATACGAATGATATGAATGATGTTATCGCGAGATATCGACTAAAATGTGTATGATGATATGCATGTATAGTTGTTTAAACGAAACGTTGAGTTTATCGAATCAAAATTAGATTGAGCTTGATTTGAAGGGTAGAATATAGTTTGTATATGTAAGAGGATATAAAGTACTCATTGGTTAAGCATAATGTATTTTGTAATGAATGGAAATGCTACTTTTGTTTTAAAAGAGTTTACGTAATCCGAAGATGGTCGGTCCCCATGAAGTCTTCTTGCCCACGTGTTTTGTAAATTGGTGTAGGAAAAAGGTTTTCGATAAAAAGTAAGTTCGTTTCATCAAACAAGAAATTATGAATTTAGGAGGTTCTTGTGAAAACGAGGATCCTTAGAAAAGAAATTTAGCAAAAGGACTTAGTGATTGTTAAATGTTTTAACAAATGATTTGTTGATGTTGAAAAGAGTATTTGGTAAAACGATCATATAACATCTATAAGATCTTATAAGTAATTGAGAAAGGTTGGTTTGATTTCTATTAAGAATGGAAGTCTCTAGTATGATGATGTAATGTGTGCGTGTTTTAGTGATTAAGTTGAATATGAAGTTCATGGGCCAGATATTCATTGGACCGATTAAATTGATAGGTAGCATTTCGTAAGGTTTTGAAATTCGGGAAATAAAACGTTTTAAGTTATGATTAAGAATTTCGTGTATATGAGTTATGTGAAAATAGATTGTAGGATAAGAAGTATGTTTGATAAAACAATGTATTTTGGAATTGATATAAGTGGGTATTTCGATAAATGATAAATGATTTAGGTATGAAACATGATTGTGTTTGCTTGATAAAGTATTTTGAAGGAAAGTTTTGGTAACGATCACCTAGGTAAGGGAATCACCCTAACTCGTTGGTGAGGTCGTTTTAAGAAAAGAAGGAGTGGAGTTAATCGTCAAGGTATGGAAATCACTCCTAACTCAATGATATGTCTCCATTTTGGCGTTATAAAAAATGTAAACAAAATTGAGTGACGTTTTGAAATCATGCATAAGGTATAAATGTATGAAAAAGATTTAGTATGATGTGTGTGTGAGAAGAAAATATCGAAAGTAAATTCGAATTTGAAAGATTGCATCGTATAAAATAAATAATAGAAACACATGTTTAATTAAAATTTGGGATGGTTCCAAAACGGAACTTTGACTAACCAAAGTGGTCGAAAAGTCTTTCGAATTTGAGGAGCATGATTTGGCCTAATAGGTGGAATACTCTCGCCGACAAGTCGGTTAACGGTATTTACCCTTCTGGTTACTACATGTCCCAAATCAATCGAAATTTCGAGACTTGGCGGGATTTATGAAAAATTCAAGGAGTGGAACTAGTCGACAAGGTGCGGGTTTCACCCATAACTTGACGATTTCGTATCCTAAGTGTGGTTGGTACTCGTAGGGTCAAAATTTAATTTCAACACTTTGACGAGGGTCCACTAGAATTTGAAAGCGGAAATTCTCCATCAAGGTGAGGATCTCACTCCTAACTTGGTGGCGAATTTCGTGTAAAAAAATAGGTGGATTGAGAGTCTTTCACCAAATTGTGGGTTTCACGCCTATTTTGGTGAAGTCGTTTCGTTTGTGTATTACAAGTGGTTTCGAATTTAGTATAAATGAGTAAAAGACGTATGTTCAAAATAATAATAACAAGTATAAGCACATAAAACATTTTAAGAAAATAACACGTAAGAGAGATTTCAAGAATAACATGTAAAGATATTTCATAAAAGTAGCATGTGAAGCAAGTATGGTCGAATTTTGGTGCTTAACTATAGACTAGGTCAAAAGCATGGCAATTTTCCTAATTCCCTATAGTTATGGATCTGATACCAATCTGTCACACCCCAACCGATGGCGGAAACATCGGAGTGAGACGAAATAGATTGCAAGAGACTTCATAACACTATTTGTGACAAGTATATAATGATAAATTTTCATTTCATTTCTAAAGAGTCAATTACAAGGATTTGAAACAAATACAACATGAATAATGAAATACAATACAAATAAAATACAAAATTTAAAGTGTGTATCTAAGCATCCTACTAGATTCCATGCATCATCAACATAATCGCTAAACCTGCAACATGTTTTAAAAGCATAGTTCAATACAAAGGTATTGGCGAGTACACTAGTTTTAGACTCGTGACATATGTATAAAAATGTAATTTCAATCCAACATAGCAATTGGTAGACAAGGTCAATCTATCATGCATAACAATATGTCAACTCTAGTGTCCACTAGTATTTAGCATCCCTCGACACAAAAGTGACGAGACCGTTATAGAATAAAGACTCAACAAAACCCCGTCGGGTGGTGTGCTACTCCTATAGCGCTATAATTGTTAAGCCGAGTTAACAAGTAGTATGTATTCTAGCATGAACCTAAGCATAGCAAAGCATGTATAAGGATTGAACGAATAAAAGCATGTTTGTGAATCGTGCATTTTAACAAGTAAAACATGTTGCACCCAAAGTGTATTAAAAGGAAAATGGGTCAAGTGTACTCACAAAGTTGCATATGCTTTCCGATTATCCCATGTGACGAAGTTGTTGAGACTAGGAAGTTGAATGTGTTTGATTTTGAGTTTAAGAGGTGTTTACATATGGTTCTAGGGATTTGGAGTTTAAATAACATGAAAAATAAACAAATGAAAATAATCATCTAACACCTATGACACTTGTTCTTGACACTCTGAAACTCTAAAAAAGTTTAAATGTTTTCATGGAACAAAGTTCCATTAGAATCGTGACAAGTTATCAAGGCCTAAGATGATACAATCTACTAGTTTGACGAATGTCCATTAGTTCATCACCAAGAGTTCGATTATTTGGTTGTTACATAAGTATTACATAGTGTATATTACATCATATAAGTCAAGCATGAGGTAGAAGATTAAAGTCTTCATTTAGGCACCTCTAAGTATCATGGAATTCATACATGAGGTAGGAAGAACAAAACTTCCATTTAGGTACCTCTATTGTTCACCACTACACTTGTTGTTATGAAAAACAAGGAGGGTCATGAACTTACAAGAAACAATAGAATATGAACAACTAATCTATGAGAAAACATCAAGCAATGTGTGGATTTTCAAGTAGGTTAGCCCAAGCTAATCCTAAATCACACAATCATCAAGTCTTGAACTTGAGCATCACTTGTGGGTTAAAACCCTTGAACAAAACAGAAAGTTTGTGAGGTTTATACCTCTGATTTTGAATGTCTCAGCCTTGTTTTTAAGTCTAACTAACCATAGAAGTGGTTATAAGCATAAGGACATAGGTTTGAGATGAGTTTCCTCAAGTTTAAACAAGTTTATCAAAGTCTGAAACAAGAACAGAAAAATCAGTCCACTTTGGAGCCCTTTTGGCAACATTCCAGGCTCTGGTTTTCCAGGGAAAACCCATGGAAATGTAGCTAAGGTCAATACAAAGTAGTAGGAAAAAGAATCGAGTGAATCAGATAAGAATTGAGTGAGTTATGCTCACTTTAGTGAAGTGGTATAAATCTGCTCGAACTTCTGCAACCAGCTACGGTTTGGAGTGTTTGAGAATGAATGGAGAGTGCTTAGAAAGTGAAAAATGCTTGGAGGAGGCTTTGGTTATATAGGGGATGGATTAGGGTTTCATTGGGTTAGGCTTTGGAAGTGTTTAGTGGGCTAAATAACTCAAAACAAGGAAATTAAGTGGGCTGATGCAAGGCTGTTAACAGCCCTTATAATTTTTATTTTATTTTTATTTTTTTGACATTAGAAGGTATATATTTGATGTTTAATAAAGTGTTACATGGTGTCTAGTATGTATGTAACTTGTAACACGGTCCAAAATGCATAAATGACATGTTTTAATTTAGCAAAAAGTGTGATAACATAGGTGTGTATAACACATGAAATGTAACAAGTATGTATGGTTTATAGTTTGGTATGATCAAGTGAATAAAAAACATACAACTTAATCTTATAATCGAATAACTAAGTGTTTAAATGTATGAAGATTTAAGGATTACGAATACACGATCATTGTTTACGAGTTAAGCTTACGTTTATACGAATTACGAACTATGTATCAAACGAGTGCACGTATCAATGTATAAACATGTATAAACGATGTATAAAAGATTCGTTTCATTACGATCAAAGTCTCGGATTTTACAACGATACAACGAAATATGATTACAAGGAATACAAGATTTCAAAAAAAAAAAAAATAGAATTTCAAGCAATGTTTTCTAAATATGGGAAGTATGAAAACGCAGGGCGTTACAATGATGAATGGGTCGGTAGTGAGGTTTAAGTCCTCAACGCGTGGTTCGACCGTCATAGTTGCTAACATCCAGGGTTTGAGGGTAGAGAGACTCCATTTCACCCCTTTCCCTTTATCAGCGTAGACCATGTTTAGCTCCCGCTGCCTTTTGCCCGCCCCCTTCTCTGCGTCATCCTTGCTAGGCGGTGGGCCCTGCTTTATATCTCAAACCAGGTGAGCCAACTTCCCGATTTTTACATAATACTCAATCTGCTTTTTTAGCTGGTAGCATTCGTTAGTGTCATGGCCATTGCCCTTGTGGTATTCACAATACTTGCTAGTGTCTTTATTGGGTGAATCTTTCAATGACTTTGGAGGATAGAGTTTCAGATTTTTAGAAGCAAGGATCTCTGCGGGTGTTTTGCTCAAATTGGGGTAGTCAGACCTTGGTCTTAAAGATGATTCGCTTCTTGAAAAAGAGCTCCTGGACCTATCGTACCGTGAGTCCACCCGGTCGCTTTTTTGGAACCTATCCCCTCTGTTTTTTCCTTTGGAATTACGCTGTTCCCTATCCTCCTGACTCTTGTGTACTTCTTTTTTCATGTTAGCCGCGTGATTCGCTACCACCGTTTTTTATTGTGTTACGTATACTTTGGCTATTCTTAAGATCTCATCTATAGTTGAGGGTACGCCATCCCTTCCATACAACGTTCTCAACAACTCGCCATCATTTACCCCCTGCAAGAAAGCGCCAAAAGCCAGATCGTTTGTTATACATAGGATCGCCATGTTTTCTTTGTTAAACCTGACTATGAAGCTTTCCACCGTCTCATTATCTCGTCGACGGATGTGGAGGAGTTTGTTTTTATCTTTCGTGTGGCGTCTCTGTTGACTGAATTGAAGCTGAAACTTCGATACAAGATCCTCAAAACTGTCAATTTCCCCTACAGGTAGGTCGTCCCACCAGACACGTGCTGCCCCAACCAGTGTTTGGACGAACATCTTGAACCAGAGGGGCATTGACCAGCATGCTACCTCCCCAGCACTTTTGAACAAATTCAGATGGTCATCAGGATCACTCAAACCATCGTACTTACCCACTGTTTGAGGCATTTTAGGTTTTTCCTTGATTGGGGCCTCAGCGATTCTTCTCGTGAATTTGGACTTGAACGTAACGTCCGCTGGTTTGTAAGGCCTGGTGAGGTCGTCGTCCTCCACGTTGATGGGTTGTATATGTTGATACGCCCCATCCATGCTTATTCCTTGGGTAACTCGAGGCAGGGATGTCGGAGGGTTTGGCTGAGTGCTTGGACCTTCATTAGGAGAAAGGCAGGGCCTTGAAGTATTTCCCCTGTTATAAACGGGCTCCGCTGTGGGCGGGGCCTGACCGTAAGTCTGTTGCGGAGTTGGGAACGACCACCAAGGCGGCATGTAGGCCGCGTATGGCGACTGCTGCGTATAACTTTGTACTGTCATCTGAGAAGAATATGTCTGATTAGGGTATGGTGGCATGTAGCCGTAAGGGGATGAGTAATAGTAAGCTTGGTTCCTGGGCGTGACTGGGGCATTCATAACTCCAGCTGGCATGATCACCGGCTGATGAGATGGCGTAGAGAGTGCCGTTGTAAGCGCTGCAAAATACAACAGTGGCATAGAGTAAGTGAGTGATGACTGATAATACTGAGCCATACTCATCTGCTGGGTGACGTTTCCTGGAGCCGCGGGCGTCATCAGTGGCCTGGTGCTGTGACGTATTGTCTGTGCTGTTGTCATTGATGTTGGAGCAGAAGTGGTGGAGGTTGTTGTCGTTGGCACCACCTACCTTGGTTGTCGTGAAGTGTAAGAGAGAGTATGCTCTGACACCGGCCCATGGGTGACGGCTGGACTCTCATGAAATCCGGGTGGGGCTTCGACTTCAAACTCCAGGTTGAGGGACCTGGTTTTTGATGGTGACGCTGGGGTAGCGGTAACTACAGGGATTGTCGTTGATGGCGGGTGACTGGTTATCACTGCCTAACCCGGTGTTGTTGCCGTGTTCTGATCGCTTGCCATGGGGTTTAAGTTAACTGGGGCTACCGTTGGTCCCACAGATGGAGCCAATGAAGAAACACAGACCTGAACGGTAAGGCTCCGACTAGAACTTCAACTCTTAGCGATCCGAACAACTGACTGCAAAACAGAATATCGTTAGAACTCGTTACAGGAATGGGGTTATTCCTGTAACCACCACCCGGCGTGAGAATAAGTCTTGGTATTTGGGAGTAAGAAAATATGTAGAGAGAGAGAGAGAGAGAGTAGGTAAGAGCAGAATGTCCATACCTTTGATGTTTACCTCTATTTATAGTTTACTATTAGGGTTTCCTATAAACTAGGATCTACTCCGATAAGTTAGGGATTTGCATGATTTTCCCAAAATATTGGAGATTCGGTTACTTAGTTTATCCATACAGAATAGAACATTCTAGAATAAACGTGTGTGATTGATTTATTTATAATAAAATAATGGGTGATGACCGGGTCAGGTTAGCCGGTCCGGATCATACCTCGTGATCTTCCACATAGCAAATATCATATTATATGTTATTATGTTCACAGTAACAGTAAGATGGGCTATTTTGGACTATGATTTATAAAACCAAGTGTCTAACACTAGTATAGGTACCTATTGGTAGTTTGGAAATAGATATTTTTTGAGGGCTAAACGTGTTCAACCGCCCACAACCAAACCTTCAACAAGTAGTATTAATGCACCGCCTACTAAAAAGGTAGTTTTAATAGAAAACCCGAAATATGTGCTACCTTTATTAAAACAAAACAATTTATAAGCTTAAAGATCAAGTGTAATGGATATTATAACGTCCTTATTAAAATGTGTAACGGTTAATACTAAAGATGAGCACGGTACCCGTTTGGTACCGAAATACGAGGAAAATTGGTACCGGTACTGGTACCAAATGTTCATCCCTAGTTAACGTCCCTTATTATCCTTTCAATTATTACTTTCCATTTTGTTTTCTTTCCTTTTGCCATTATCGTAGTATTGTCTCTCCCTCTTTATGTCCCTATAATGCCTCATTACACATGGCCTAAGAACATACGGGGTGGGGCGTGATTTTTGGCATTGAAGCCTCAACCACGCCGACACACCGGCCAGAGGGTGGCATGGTGGTGAGGGCGGGGGATTCTTCACTAGCGTGGAGGGCTATTGGGTGATGACGTGACGACTCTTGATTGGTGGATATTATTTGGGTTGTTTTGATTGATTCTTGTTAATTTTTTATATAAAAACACTACTTTCACGTCCCTCCCCGTGTTTTTTTACCATGTCCCTTGCTGACGTGGCTACCACGTGGCACTTAATGCCTACTCTTCATGCCCTCTTACTCCATATAGTCTTAGGGTGGAACGGATGATCATTACCCATCACACACCACACTCAGTCACCATTTGACACCTCATTCCATCACATTTTACTCTATCACACTTGCAATGGTCATCACTCCTCACTCGCACTCATCACACCCAATCACAACTTAACACCTCAACAACAAAATCAAACACAAACACATTCTCCAATCACACGTCAACACCAACATCCAACACACACACACACACACACACACACACACACACATTCCTATCATTACATGATGAACATCATGGATTTGGCCTCCATCACGCGTGATAGAACACTCGTGGCGGTGTGCTATCACCCATCACATACTCTTATCACTTGCCCACCCCAACCACCCTAAAGATGTGAAGGGGCTTGCTAACACCTCTAATATCGCCTTCTGAGTGTTATAAGAGTATGAAGAGGGAAGGACGTTTCTAGTATAGCGTCAAATGAGGCGAAAAAAATTAGAAAGTAATGATTAAAAGAGTATTAAAAGACGTTAACCATTACACATTTTTAGCAAGATGTTAAATACTGATGTAGCGAAAATTACTCCTTATGGGCATTAACCATTATGGAGATTATGGATGGTCCAAATAATTTTGCAATGGTCATCACTCATCACTCGCACTCATCACACCCAATCACAACTTAACACCTCAACAACAAAATCAAACACAAACACATTCTCCAATCACACGTCAACACCAACGTCCAACACACACACACACACACACACACACACATTCTCCTATCATTACATGATGAACATCATGGATTTGGCCTCCATCACGCGTGATAGAACACTCGTGGCGGTGTGCTATCACCCATCACATACTCTTATCACTTGCCCACCCCAACCACCCTAAAGATGTGAAGGGGCTTGCTAACACCTCTAATATCGCCTTCTGAGTGTTATAAGAGTATGAAGAGGGAAGAACGTTTCTACTATAGCGTCAAATGAGGAGAAAAAAATTTAGAAAGTAATGATTAAAAGAGTATTAAAAGACATTAACCATTACACATTTTTAGCGAGATGTTAAATACCGATGTAGCGAAAATTACTCCTTATGGGCATCAACCATTATGGAGATTATGGATGGTCCAAACGATTTTCAAAAGTTGTATTATATAAACCTCTATGTTATGAAACTAGCCTTATGTCGAAATGATATGAGAAGAATAATAAAAGGAAAAAGGTTCGATGTTTCATTATTCAAGTGGGTAATATAGTTACGTATAATATGGGTAGTTTATATATAGCGGGTGAAACTTAATCAATATACAATTCTAATAACTATTTAAAGATAGTGCCGTTCAAAATTCTATACAACTAGTATTAAGCAGCCCCCGTGTTGCGGCGGGGGCGAGCACTAATGCTACACTACTGTCAGCGAATACTGACACTGAAGTTGCGGCGTGTTAATGCGATGAAATTAAACCGAAACGTAAAACATAGAATAAAATAACTAAGTTGATCTAGGACTCGCTCGCTACGATGAACCCGCGTCTATTTTTTCCCGTCGGCTCATCGTAATCTATATATAATATACATTACCACTATACAAACCATAATGCATACATTACAACAACCATTGCATCAATATGTTGCAAATTATATTTATACAAGATTATGGCTAAATAAATTAGATTATTATAAATAATAATAATTTACAAATAAAACAACACAATTTTGAATGGATCAAACCGATTGAATATAGTCAGATAATGAAACCATTATTTGATTAGGGTACAACCACTTAAATACAATTTACAACCATACATGCATACAAAACATATTAAATTTGGTAAGGTAATGAAACCATTATTTGATTAAGGTACAACTACTTAAGCACAATTTACAACCAAACATGCATACAAATGTTCCAAATTAATAGTATAAATTTATAACCGACTGATTATGGTAAGATAATGAAACCATTATTTGATTAGGGTATAAGCACTTAAGCACAATTTACAACCATACATGCATACAAAACAGATTAAATTTGGTAAGGTAATGAAACCATTATTTAATTAAGGTACAACCACTTAAGCACAATTTACAATCAAACAGGCATACAAATGTTCTAAATTAATAATATATAAATATAAATTTATAAATAATGTACAAACAACCAAAGAAATGGTACAACTAAAAATAACATAAGCCATAACAAAAGCCACACTTACAACACCACATTGCATTAACAAGTTACAAAATAATAGTATATAAATAACCAGTATATCTTACTCCCAGAGAAATTTTTAATAAACTTAAGGTTTTAATTAAATAAGTTATTCAAAATCCATTATTGTATGTTCTTTCTTGGAAATGGTACTAAAACGAATAATGCCCAAAACTTAAAGCTAAACGTGTCGTTAATTAGTGTTAGTTTTAATACTTAAGGATATGAGTTTATCAGTTAATCTATCGATTTGAACATTTACAATTGCACAAATCGAACAATTTGGATGAAGTGAACACTAAACCTATGCAAATCATATTTTTCACTGTTTGAAAGTTATATAAATGTTTAATTGAATGGTAATAAATACCTTATATTAAAACGTTACATGTAGTTGAACGAAAGTCTACAATTATAATTACTACTAAGTTTGAATCCTACCAAAAATTTAATGCCACCATCAATTATCACAATTGTTGCTCAAGTATCATTATGTCTCTTTATGACTAGAAATACGCATGTCCTTTTATCTAAATAAAAACCACAATAAGTTTGATGATGAAAGTCACTAATTAGAGTTGATAAAAACAGATAGGTATGCAACTTGTAGCATTTAAGTACGAATTCAAATCATCCACAACATTGTTTTCGTTGGAATTTTGTTTTCTACCGATAATGGATGCGTTAAATATGTTTATAAAACTAGACACTTCATTGGCTATTTTTTATCTCCAAGAAATAGTAGTGAATACGGTGTTGTCACATACCTTTTTTTAACGACAATGTTAAATTTATCATAAAAGATTCACAGCACTAGCAAAAGAGAACTAACATAAAAACAACACCATCTTTTCAATCCAACTTGCTAAGCTTTGCTCTATTTTTAACCGAAAGAAATAAGCTTGCTTTAATCACCTCGAAAATCATCTTTGCGTTTCTGTTGAAGTTGAATATTCTGTGATTGCGAGCTCTCCATATGAACAATAATTTGCCCCAATTTTTTATAGACTTTGGAACCTTGAATTATTTCTATGCATTGCAATCTTTCCAAAGCCAAGTCACCTATTCCCACCTCCATGTAACACTAAGCTTTAACTAGGTTCCAAACCTCATCCACTAGTTTGCATGAGATTAGGAGGTGACCTGTTGATTAAAGTGCCATTTCGCAGCCATCACATACCGTCAAAACGACATAACAAATAAGCATGATAATGTATTATATTTGAGCGAATCCTTTCCAAATAAAATCTACGTCGAAATGTAGACCAGCTCAAGTTTATACCCTCAAATCAAGACGTGTTATGACCTGAATCGTTTCTGAACAAAATTGACATCAAAACGTTCATAAAAAGTAAGCACGGAAACATATTATGTTTGACCTGACTCGTTTCCAAATAAAATTTTCATCGAAACGTAAACCAACTCGAATTTATACCAACACGTACATAAAAATACGCACGCAACAATTTTTTTTTAAGTTAACAAACGAAGGTATTAAGAAATAATCAGATTATATATACTCTCGAGGGGGTCAAAGTGACATTTTATAAAGTTCATAAAAAGTTAGAGGGTTGACAATAACATTTCCTAAACTTAAGAGGCAAGGGGGCAAAGCTCTGTCAAGTATGTGCCACAGACCTTAGGGGCTTTGCCCTCCACATCACAAAAGGTAAGGGGTGGTTAAAGGCAAGGGAACAACATTTGATCCTTTATATTTATCTGAGTGGCTTATCTATATTATATAAAGTGGTTATTAGTGAAGAAAAAAGAAATTACTGTTCATTAGTAGATTTAAAAAAAAAACAATGTTCACTTTTTATAATTTTTTTAATATTTTTGAAAGTGGTTATGAGTGGAGTAGAGAGAAAATGTAATGATAAAAGTAGAAAAAAAATATTTTTAATTGAAAATTAGAGAGAAAATGTAGTCATTTTTAGTATGGTTCAATCTATTTAGACACCCAAGTGTCTATTTCGACACCCAACCCCTCCTTATACGATCCATATAGGTCTATACGAGTCATATAGGGCTAACCTTAAACAACACAGATTGATAGTGTCAGTGTGTGTCTGGTGACTAGTCATATACAACCTGTATAGAGCTATATGAGTCATTTACTGTCACACCCCCAAGATACCACATGCGGAAACCCTGCTAGGCGTGTGACGTATCAGGATCTAGCCACCAATCACATTGAACTAATATCAAGATATTAAATAAAGTTTCCATTTATTAAGATAAAACATTCATAAACGTAATCCAAGTTTAACATGTTCAGTGGAAGCATAAGGTAAGTCATCATTCAATGTTTCAAAACCAAATAAATGAAAACCAAATGTATTGTCATGTGTTCTCAAAAGGCTCGACCCATGACTACTCCAGCAATCCCAGACAGCAAGTTCCTCGTCCATAGAATCTAACGACCTGCGAGCATGCAACAAGTGTATCAGACAACGCTGGTGAGTTCATAGTTTTATGTAAACGTTAATTGCCAAGTGTTTAGTCTAGTTTAATAATAATGTTGATAATAACTCGAGTACCGTACAAGATGGCTCCAGAATGTTTTGCTCATTCCCAATGCCCCCTATCTAAGCATTGGTCGTGATTAAGGTCATTATTTCACGCCCGTCCTCTCAGGTACGGTGTGAGGTTGCCAAGCTTAATAGCGCTATCAACTAATACCCCGTTACCTCTCAGGTAGCTAATTCGGTATAAGATGGGACTTATAGTGATAGGAAATGAGTGTATTATCTAACATCCCAGTTTTTACCCAGAAAAGACTTATTCCTCTCAGGAATACCCATTTGATTGTCCCATCCACCGGGGCGCATGCTCAAGGGAAAATGAACTCACCTTAGTTTTGCTCGGTATGTTAAGTTACCCGTTCCAAGTTGGTCAACCAAACCCTACAGTGGTTACCAATAAAATCAGTTTCATAATCAATTAAGTCACGTATTTTCACAGATTGCATTCATCACAAAGATCACTGTATAACATGTAGCAAGTACTCAATTCTTATACAAGTCCACATCCCATGTGTATGTCACATAACAACACTTAACTGGTGAGTGTGCTACTCACACAAGTCAAATCAGATCCCTCATTCCTAATCAACATTATTAACGTGCAGCAAATAGAATTTTATAAACACAAATACCCATCACCATATACATCATAACTGTTTAACTGTTTTGTCCATTTGTTCATTTGCAGCATCTCCACGAAGGACCAGTTCTTCGTGGGATGCCTCCATGGCGAAGAACCCTATTGGTGAAGAACTATTCTTCGTCGAGAATGAGTGTTGTGAAGAACCAGTCAACGAAGAACCAGGTTCTTCGTTGAATTACGTTCTTCGTGTCACACCCTGACTTTTGCGGAAGCGTGATTTGGTGTGACTTGCTTAATATCATTGCATTCAACCATAACAAACAACTATATGATAAATCCAAGATGTTCATCCATTGATTAAGTTTTAAGACATTACAACAACACTGTCTTAGAATCCAAATACTGACTTCAAATCTGAATTATAAACCACGCAATTTTGTTTTAGAGTTCCATAAGGACTTCTCAAAAGATACTATTGAAAACTTGGCTTTTGAATATGCAACCTATCCAGGATAGGGTACGTGCTCCCAAACAATACGACACCGGATGACATCTTTTATTCCAAACAACACTTGAAAACTTCAACGCCCGCCAGATCCATACTTAATTTTCCTGAAATACATGTAGTTTGAAAATATCAACAAAAGTTGAGCGAGTTCATGTGTATGTTTGTGAATAAACCTTTGAAACCTTTGTAACTATGTATGTATGTACTTGAAATCCGGTATGAAAGCAACAAGGAAACAGATCAATTAATGTGTAGCTAATACATTAATATACGTGACATGGTGCAGGAAGACTCAAACCTAGCAGACTCTGCACCGGGCTTCCGGCTGTAAGACATAGTCACCACATGGTCCACTCGACGGACTCATGAGTGGGACTCGCTACACCCAAATAGATCTATCACTCCTGTCCCTCGGTCCTACAACGAGGATTAATGGCCTTAAGAGTGCGCCTACCCATTCACATGATCTACTGTACTTTCCAAAGTTAACCATACAATTTGTAATTATCTGTAAACATTTAGTAACATGTACTTCATCCCCAAAGTTATAAAACCGAAAACAGTTAAAGAGAAAAGGGGGAAACATGAACTCACAGGTTTGCGTTCTTCGAATCCGCCTGTAACTCAAAGTTTCCTCTGGTGTACATGACTACCTACAACGTACTATGGTCTATTAGTCGAGCGGGTCGTGCCTTGACTTAGTATTAATTAGTGCCTTTGAGTTACGTTTCCAAGTGTCTTCATCATTATTCCAAGTTATATAATTTATTTGTTAAAATAATAAATATTTTAACTTAAATTATGTTTGTTAAATTTTGGAATAATAGTTAAAATAATATACTTTTAACTTATCACACTTTTGTATTTGTACATGAATATCCTTCCCAAGGATGGGTGTATTTGTATTCTTATACTTGTATATATTTGCCATGCGTTAGGGTCGTATTCCGGTGTGTATTTATACGTATGAGGATACGTATTTTTATTTTATTCATTAAGTATTCTTATACTTAATTTCGCATTAACTCTTCCGGAATAGTATCTTTAATAAAAATACATCAATATATTTCTCCAAAATATATATCTTAAGAAGTATTACTTAGAAAAATTATTTATAATTTTTCCCTTGCAAAAATATTTATAAATTTCATACAAGTCTCAAAATAGTATATTTTCAAGTCCAACTTAGAAAATATATATATGAACCCATTTTTCATCCAAAATGATATATTTCATATTTATTTGAGGAAGTATATCTTTTACCTCAAAAATATTGTATTTCGTGTTTGTGTAAGAAAATATGTATTTCTTAAAAATAATATATCTTCTAAAATTTTCAAGAAAAATATATATTCATTCTTGCCGAAAATAATGTATTTTTCCTTTGTAAAAAATATGGCATATTCTTGTGGTAATTGTAAAAATCATATTTTTGCCTTTTGGTGTCCAAAATATTATTTGCCAAAATATACTTGTGAATATAATTTTCGGAATATTTCGTAAGTCTTATTCCATCGTTCGGGTTCACCAATATTTTGCGTATTCTTTGTATATCTATTCCTTAGAATTTTTGGTAATATTTTGGATGGTAATTCATGATATTTTAATGAGTTATATTATTTCATGCCCTAAAATAATATAACTCACACACAAAATATACAAACAATTACACACATGGTGTCTTCTAAATATATATTTTCTAAATACATATTTAGTCACTTTTATTTATGAAAACCAACCTCCAATATTTGTATTTTTGTAACAAAAATTATGGCAAAGTTTATGTAGCAATTTATGGTCTAAAATACACTTATAAACATTTGTTTAAAAATATTTTTCTAAGTGTTTAGATTTTTAGAAAATTTTGCCATAGTTTCCCCAAAAATGGAGGTTTCCATGCTTTCAAGCATATCATTTCATTTTGTAGAAATCATCACAATCAATTTACAATCAATAATATACAACCTTTACTTACCAATTTTGCCAAAAACAAGTATAATTTAATACTTCATGAACTTGAATCTTTATAAAAATATGTAGTAACTTACTAGTGTTTTTAGTAAGTCTTGTTACCCTTTAAAGTGTGATTGATCTTTTAAAAGTTCATTTTTAAAGAAGATAGATCTTCACAACTTGTGATCACAATTTCTAAAAATGTTTCTTTATGAAATCTTCTTGTTACACAAGTGTTTCTACACTTGTTTATCCACCAAAAATAAGGGTTGTTTAAGTAAGAACCAAGATTAAATAAAACTTGTATTTTTAACTTGGTTTCTTTAGAAATCATCCATGAAACTTTTAGATCTACAAGATTAACAACTTACTTTGATCATTATTTTACAAGAAAACAATATATTCTTTCAAGTTCATGTCTTGCATGAGGATGATTTATAAATCTCTAACATTTTCATCATCTCATCTTGCTAGATTATGTTTTTAATCATGATCTATCAAGATCATATAATGATCTACATCATTTACACAAACCATCAATCATCAAGTATCATAACAACACTAAACAACATGATTTCTTTAAGATTTCTTATAGTTTTAAGCTTATGTTCATGTTTCATCTTCTTGTTTCTTAGTGCTCTTCATGATAATCATATTGTATCATCTTTTAACCACTTAAAATAGATCTAAAATGAAGAGTAGAAGATCTTACTACTAGCTCAAGGCTAGGGATGATCAAATGAAGAAATAAAGTGGATAAAAGCAAACAGTGAAGGTCCTTCAACTTCCGAAAGCTCCAAGCCTCCTAACTTAGCTCCTTACACCTTAATATCACTTGGGAATGGGTGGAATGGAAGTGAAAATGGAGATGGTGTGGAGGTGTGTGTGAGCCGTGAGGTGAAGGGAGGAAGAAGGAGAATTTTTGTGAAGTGTGGAAGATGAATGAAAGGTATAACCTTAAAGACACTACTTATAACCAATACACATGATCTTCCATAGATTTTATGTTTTAAAAAGTAGTAACAAGATCTAATATAATATATAGATAAAATCTTGAAGTGGGGCCCTTGTTGGGGCCGGATTTGGTGAGGGGGGGGGTAAAATGTAAATTTTTGAAAGTTTGGGGTTTAAAGTGCAAACTAGAAGGTTTAAGTATGTTTAAGTGTGTTTAGGTATTTTTATGATTTTTAAGGTGTTCCACCACCAATACTAGCTTAATATCATAAAAACATTACTTCTAGTAAAATTTTGATGTCTCGGTTATTGTCCGGTTGTTCGGTTCGTTACTGTTTGTTAAAGTGCTGAATTGCGCAGTTTCACTAAGTATGAAGCACCTTTTGTGGCAGTTTTAATTCCCGACACTTTGTAAGTTGTTTTGGACATCAAAACATAAATTTGGCATGTTATGATTGTGCTAAATAGCTAGTTATAGCTGAATTGTGCTGATTTTCTGCAGAATTTTGCAGTTTATGTAAGTTTTAGGCACTTTCCGGCACTTAAACTATCACTAGGAAGGCAGTTTTGTGATCCTTACTTTTCTACACACTATACTAGTGTAACTCTTGGTTTCTGGCCCATTCTGTATCTCAATACTATGTCTGTCTATGTTCTGAACTTCGTCAGCATTTCTCTGTCTTTGTCTGATAACTGTGCTAGCTGTGTTTCGTGCATCATTTGAATCAATAAAGTTTACATGTAGTAATGTTATGTCATTTGCAAAATATGATGCACATGTATGAATAATGATAATGATCAGAAAGCAATACAAGCATTTAATTGTAATTCAACACAGTCATTAAGCACTAATCATCATTTAATAATTGTACGGATGCATGCAAATTTGACAGTTGTCACATTCTCCCCCTGTTAAGAAAAATTCGTCCTCGAAATTTATACTACCTTAAATCCTTAGGGTTACGTCATGCATGTATGGATATGAATAACACCATAGTAACTAACCACATCACTGAATCAAAACCTATTGAATTAGGTGAATCCAAGGACATCTTACTATATTAAGAATCCAATGGTTAGAAGGTATGTCTCTCAGAATTTAATGTCAAGGGATAAGAGATGTACAGATGTAAAATCTGGTGTCACTTATTTCACAGGGTTCCAATCAGAGGAGTTTCGGCCAATAGAGTTCCAAACGATCGTTTACAATGTGCACGTGAGTTATAAAGGCAATAACATCCGTTAGATGAACTCGGAATCTACAAGCTCAAATGTAACAGTAACATGAAAATGATCCGTCAACTTTTGAACAAATGAATGAATAAAATAGCGTGTTGACATTATTGAATTGTGAGGATACACCGAATGGAATACAATTGGATCTGGTGTATCATTGACTTGATTTGTAGCTGCATTAAGAATATTTAAATGACAGGTCAAACAAGAATACGTGTAGTTTCGCATGAAACGGTTGACCATGATTAGCACAAGCTACAAGTTTGTACCGACACCACAAGGTGTTGTAATATCATAATTAAATAATAGCGGTGACCGACAAGTTCACCATGTTTGAAATCAAATGAAAGTGTAATGAAGCGAACCTGAGAATTTGACTCAAATGGCATCGTAGGATTTTTCCATCGAATATAGAACATCAAAGAACAACTGTTTCCGATCGAATGACGAAAAATAATGAATAATGCAAGGCATTCGATCGATAATGAAAGAACCGTTAGGAGGTACATTGGAATATAAAGTGAATTCATGTACCATTGTCTTAGCACACGATTGTGTTAAGACTGCTTTATTTATGATAAACCAAAACGGATTTAGAGCTAGTAAATGAGTAAACAAGTATATCCGTGTATGAGATGCGTAATCGAGATTAGCACAAACTTCAATTTAGTGAAAACATCACCGCAAGGTGTCGAAATCAACAAACGATTTAGTAGAGTCGTAGACCAAACAAGTCTACTACGACTCGAAACAAAAGAACTTTTGTAAGAATAAATTTGGATATAATGCTCTCAATACATCATATGGTGTTTTGAATTGAATATGCGAAATGGATAAGTTCAAGCAATTGAACTTGGTTTCAGCGTAATCTGATAAATACATGTATCAACAAAGGAATTTCGGCATGGTTACCAAGATAAACCATGTATGTAACTTGAAAGAAAAGGGGTTTCAAGAAAGTGTGTTGACTCGATAGCAAAGGAGCCAACAATTACAATAATGTAGGTCATTCAAATCACAAATCGATAATTAGATTTAGCAAAATAACATTTGAGCCTTGATGAAGCGCTTATTCGAAACAAAACCGTATGCATAACAAATGGTTCATGCATAACATATGAATTTCCAAGAAATGAAATAATAAGTATTTGCTAAAGTGAAGAAACCAAGTACCGAAGCAATTGAGTGTGTGCTCTAGTGAAGAAAATTGACGCGATGCAACTACCATTAAGAAGAGTAGAGATGCAAACATCTACTCGCTAGAAGCAAAAGTGGAAATTTCAATAAAAGAAATTCGAGTACTTTACCCGTTCGGTTAACTAAAATAGCTTGCATGACAAAATAATAGTGTTTGTCCGAGTTAATAGACGCGGTTTTTACGTGGTGACCTTTACTGGTTCTCGACATGAGTTCCCTAAGGTCTTAAGTGCATGATTCCTAAACCCTCAAAGTTCTGTATTCTGTGTAAAACTGTTTCGTGCACCGTGTAGAAAACACACAATATTAGTGTAGGTTCAAAACAAGTTGTCGGCTCACTATACTTCAGTATACTTTCTTCCTGAATTCACAGCTAATGATACTCGATCAACGATCAATCTTAGAATAGTAGTTGGATCCTTGAAGTTAGTTAAATAAATCGTTAATCCTCAGCAAGAGTTACCGACTCCTGTTGGTTAGCTTGTTCGGCTTCTGGTAATTGATGCTCATTTGAAAATCATCGTCCTTCTCCTTGACGAACAGTACTGAAACTCCTTAGGGCAAAAAGCTTGCCTTATAATTCCCCAAACTGGTAACTTCTGAAGTTGCGTTGACAAATCTTGTATCTCAGGAAGTGCAAGTCGATAGGGTGCCTTGGCTACAGGCGCGGCGCCTGGTACCTAGCCAATGTGGAAGTCGACTTGCGTTGAGGAGGTAATCCTGACAAGTCTCTGGGGAAGACTTCAGGATATTCCTTTACCACAGGGATATCCTCGAGCTTAGGTTCTTCGGCTTCTTGTCCACGACATGAGCCAAAGAAAAGCAACACATCCTTTGTGCAAAAACTTCCGTGTCTTCAACGACTGCTAATCCGTAGAGGCGTATCTTGCTTCATGAATCACGATCGTTTCTTCGTTCGCCATCGGGATGTAGGTAACAATCTCCGCTCGATTGCTCGACAACCAATCCATCCCAATTCCCACGTTGAGGCTTCCCTTTAGCTAGTTCTATCGAGTACGGGTTATCTAACTTACTTGCTAGTAAACCAAGCATACTCTCAAACTCTAGAGATGCGAAGCTAAAATTTGTAATAGTATCAAGTAGCACAGATGCATAACGTTGACTAATATGGGGCGTACCAATGACCATGTTTGGGTCCTGGTGTGCTTTCCTAGCTCCGCTATTGAGCTTTCATCCTTGTGCCTGATTGTTTTTAGGGCAATATTTTCTGAAATGTCTTTTATCTCCACAGTTAAAACAACCTTGAGCACGTTTTTGTTTGTCACTTGTTCTGCCTTGATAGTTGTCGTTGTTTCCTTTGTGATTCTTGATACCATCTTGGCCTCCATTTCTACGTTCAGTACCTTGCCTACAAGTCTCCTTGGGATGCCCCCTTTTGCCACAGTTATCACACTTTCCATATTTACATCGCCCGACATGGTAGCGTAGACAATTGTATCACTTAGGTAGGGGACCCATGTATTCTTTTCCTTTTTTGGCCTTCTTCTTGTTACTCGCTCGAGTACCCTTCTTGAAGCTTGCGAACTTTCTCTTGTTATCTCCAGATGGCTCCACAAGAATCTCCTTTTTCTCCTCTGAGGTGGAAAATTTTCCTAGTCTAACCGCTTCTTCAGTGAGTGCCACACTTAAGTCGATAGCATCGGTGATTGTTGGAGGTTTAGATGTTGTCACCAGGCTTAGAATCTGAGGTGCCAATCTCCCGATAAAGCGTTCGATCCTCTTAAACTCTGGTTCCACCAGATATGGAACAACTTGCGATAAATCATGAAATTTCTGCACATACTCGGCTATCTTTGGACCTTCCATTTTCAAGTTCCAAAGTTCAGTCTCCAACTTCTGGACTTCTGCCGTCAAGAAATATCTTTTACTCATCAGCTCTTTTAGTTCGTCCCATGTCAAAGCATACGCAGCAGTCTCGCCCAACGTCTGAACCTGAAGGTTCCACCATGACAGAGCCCCATCTAGAAACAGTCCAGCTATGTACGTGACCTGATGCTCTGGGGCGCATTTGCTCAAACGTAAGACAGAATCCGTCTTCTCAACCCAGCGCACGAAGGCTATGGCACCCCCAGTGCCGTCGAAATCTCGGGGCTTGCAGTTCAAGAACTGCTTGTAGGTGCAGTCTGCGACATAAGCAACATCATTCACATACGGCATTAGCAATGCACACATGGAAATGTCCGAACGTTTTGTAATGTGTCTTAAGTGACTAAACATTACCGTTGGGTGGGTTATTTCCCGAGGTACCTCCGCTGCGTTCGGAGCGAAGGACCTCGTGCTGTGCGATGGCCAGTGAGATGCGCTCTTGTAATTCTGCCTCTGACATCGACATAGGGTTGTTGGTATCGGTTTTCCTTTGAAGCGACATCTTCTAAGAAGAAGATCGGTTAGGTCAGGTCTTATTAAAGACACAAGCTCATAAGCATCTACTTAACGAATAAGACCTAGGAGGTGCGTATACATATGTATATAGGCAATCGTCATAGCAAGCAATCATATAACCTCACAATTATAGCACAAACATGTAGATGGGAATTTATTTAATGAGAACATAACAAGCAAGCACGTAGCATCACAATTGTAGCACCAATATGCGGATCAACAACGTGCTTAGTGAGGACATGGCGACTGAGCTTTCATTAGTCATTGACCACAAAGTATTGTTACATGTTTAATGGGGAATATGACGATTGTGCTTTCATTATTTTTCGACCACCATCACATTGTCTACAAAGTATATCACATCAAAAGGGATACAGGGTCACCCTACCCTTGCCCAATAAGTCTATTAGGTATCAAAATCACATGGTCAAAAGTGGTCTTCAAAATTCTCCACAATCACGGCTCATTAGTAGTGTCTTTTCCCAAAAGTAATGCAATCCACATAAAACCAAAACCAGCTATACTGGTGACTGAGGTGGAGGAGGAAAGAAAAGCAAACTGCTAACATGTGCAAGCTCCTCCTCGAGCTTGTATATACGTCGAAGTAATTAACTGATCTGCTGCTCGATAGTAAAGAAACGAGCATCAAAACCTGGGAAAGGTGTAATAGCAGCAGGTGAGAGTGCAAAAGGAGAAAGTGATGAAAGTGGAGGATCAAAGTATACTGGCATAGACGGGGTGGAGGGCATGGTGCTAGTTCATGTTTCTAAACTCTGCGACTCAAAATCCTCAAACTGTAACTGAAGTAACAGAAGCAACTCATCCCGTGTGAGCCTCCAAAATGTGGGGGATGGTAGGGGTCTGAAATCAGCATAGTGTATGATAGGAACCATCGGAATGGCTCGTACAGCAGTGAAGAAATGAAAGCGTCAAACGGTGCAGCCTGAGGAATCTGTGGAGAAACTGCTGAAGCAAAGGGATCGTCGCGCGGGTGCTGACCAGAAGTACCTTCCCGGGAAGCGGGTATGTCCTGAAAGAAAGCGATAGTCATGTCGGTGCAATGGACATCGGCCTCCACAGGGGAAAAGGAGCAACATTAGCGGGTGCAGGCAGGGGACAGATAGCTTAACAAAAGAAGGGTCAACATGTGTAGAAACTGAATCCGGTATAAGGGGTGCAATGTCTGGTTAACCAAAAGAAACATGGTCAGGATCAAGAATCAGCTCAAGATCAATAGGCGCAACATCAGGCTGACCCAAAAGGAACATAAGCTAGCTTAGGAGCGGGCTCTGGGTCGTGTGGAGGTGTGAGATCTCGAGCAGGTGATAGTGCGGCAGACATAGCGGCGTCGTCATTCGAGTCAGTAGTAGAAAGCTGCAATCCGGCCGTCTGTAAGGCTGCAGATGTCCCAGACTCAAAGGAGTCTGAAATCGAGTGTAAAATGAAAGCAGAGGATACTTCAATGGCAGGAATCTCAGGAGGTAGCATAGCAACGACATCCTCAGCTATCTCTCCATCACCCTGGGCGTCAACAGGAGGATCTTCAACTAACAAATCAACGTCATCATCAAACAAATCATCGAAAGGGCAGATCCTCGGGAGGAATGACCACGAGAGGTACGGCATCGAGGATCGGAGCCACGATGTGCTCGCCATCGGGGTGTCCAAATGACGAGGTGGCCATGGACTAGAACATGGATGTCAAAAAGGGTCCTCGTCAGGGAAGCCATCAGCAAGGGGGTAAATCATCGCCCAAGTCTGGTAGCGCGAATGGCTGGAAGTCGTCCTCACCCTTGGTCAGCATGTCAGGGTTACTCTCAGTGTCAGACGTAAACATCTCCGGCGCAGGTGCAATCTCATTATCTGTGGCGGTGGCCATAGGGTCGTCAACGTCTGACAACTCACTCTCTGAAGAAGGTGACATGTGTGCCGATACATAATAATCATAGCATGTATATCCATAGTAATCACTAACACTTAGTGTATTGCAAGCAAAGACAATTCATCATGTAATTATGTATTCACATTATTATTAATGAAACTTTCTATCTTTCCCAGTCTCCCAGACTAAACCACCTAGTCTCCCACACTAAACCATCCAGTCTCCTAGACTAAAATACCTAGTCTCTTAGACTAAACCAACCAGTCTCCCAGACTAAACCACCCAGTCTCTCAGACTGAACCACCAAGTCTCTCAGAATGAAACACCTAGTCTCTCAGACTGAACACCCAGTCTCTCAGACTGAACCACCCAGTCTCTCAGACTGAAACACCCAGTCTCTCAGACAAAAACAGCCAGTCTCTCAGACTGAACCACAAACATAAACCTTGAAATGTGTTTTGTGTCTCTTCTTTATAAAAAATGTTTTGCTTCTTGGATATGGGCGTTTCGTGTATACAATGAAAACATGTTGTGAAAATTATTTTCTTGAGAGCCCTAATGATTGTAGTCTAGACTCGAGAAGGAATCCTAGTTCGCTACAATCGAAGCTCTGATACCAAACTTTCACACCCTGACTTTTGCGGAAGCGTGATTTGGTGTGACTTGCTTAATATCATTGCATTCAACCATAACAAACAACTATATGATAAATCCAAGATGTTCATCCATTGATTAAGTTTTAAGACATTACAACAACATTGTCTTAGAATCCAAATACTGACTTCAAATCTGAATTACAAACCACACAATTTTGTTTTAGAGTTCCATAAGGACTTCTCAAAAGATACTATTGAAAACTTGGCTTT
This sequence comes from Helianthus tuberosus, assembly GCA_030545235.1. Lineage (NCBI taxonomy): Eukaryota > Viridiplantae > Streptophyta > Magnoliopsida > Asterales > Asteraceae > Helianthus > Helianthus tuberosus. Next base: position 132,143,686 of record CM060353.1, on the reverse strand, counting down.
TGAATATGCATCCTATCCAGGATAGGGTACATGCTCCCAAACCATACGACACCGGATGACATCTTTTATTCCAAACAACACTTGAAAACTTCAACGCCCGCCAGATCCATACATAATTTTCCTGAAATACATGTAGTTTGAAAACATCAACAAAAGTTGAGCGAGTTCATGTGTATGTTTGTGAATAAACCTTTGAAACCTTTGTAAGTATGTATGTACTTGAAATCCAGTATGAAAGCAACAAGGAAACAGATCAATTAATGTGTAGCTAATACATTAATATACGTGACATGGTGCAGGAAGACTCAAACCTAGCAGACTTTGTACCGGGCTTCCGGCTGTAAGACATAGTCACCACATGGTCCACTTGACGGACTCATGAGTGGGGCTCGCTACACCCAAATAGATCTACCATTCCTGACCCTCGGTCCTACAACGAGGATTAATGGCCTTAAGAGTGTGCCTACCCATTCACATGATCTACTGTACTTTCCAAAGTTAACCATACCATTTGTAATTATCTGTAAACATTTAGTAACATGTACTTCACCCCCGAAGTTGTAAAACCGAAAATAGTTAAAGAGAAAAGGGGGAAACAAGAACTCACAGGTTTGCGTTCTTCGAATCCGCCTGTAACTCAAAGTTTCCTCTGGTGTTCACGACTACCTACAACGTTTATTAGACGAGCGGGTCGTGCCTTGACTTAGTATTAATTAGTGCATTTGAGTTACGTTTCCAAGTGTCTTCATCATTATTCCAAGTTACATAATTTATTTGTTAAAATAATAAATATTTTAACTTAAATTATGTTTGTTAAATTTTGGAATAATAGTTAAAATAATATACTTTTAACTTATCACACTTTTGTATTTGTACATGAATATCCTTCTCAAGGATGGGTGTATTTGTATTCGTATTCTTATACTTGTATATTTTTGCCATGCGTTAGGGTCGTATTCCGGTGTGTATTTATACGTATGAGAATACGTATTTTTATTTTATTCATTAAGTATTCTTATACTTAATTTCGCATTAACTCTTCCGGAATAGTATCTTTAATAAAAATACATCAATATATTTCTCCAAAATATATATCTTAAGAAGTATTACTTAGAAAAATTATTTATAATTTTTCCCTTGGCAAAAATATTTATAAATTTCATACAAGTCTCAAAAATAGTATATTTTCAAGTCCAACTTAGAAAATATATATATGAACCCATTTTTCATCCAAAATGATATATTTCATATTTATTTGAGGAAGTATATCTTTTACCTCAAAAATATTGTATTTCGTGTTTGTGTAAGAAAATATGTATTTCTTAAAAATAATATATCTTCTAAAATTTTCAAGAAAAATATATATTCATTCTTGCCAAAAATAATGTATTTTTCCTTTGTAAAAAATATGGCATATTCTTGTGGTAATTGTAAAAATCATATATTTGCCTTTTGGTGTCCAAAATATTATTTGCCAAAATATACTAGTGAATATAATTTCCGGAATATTTCGTAAGTCTTATTCCATCGTTCGGTTTCACCAATATTTTGCGTATTCTTTGTATATCTATTCCTTGGAATTTTTGGTAATATTTTAGATGGTAATTCATGATATTTTAATGAGTTATATTATTTCATGCTCTAAAATAATATAACTCACACACAAAATATACAAACAATTACACACATGGTGTCTTCTAAATATATATTTTCTAAATACATATTTAGTTACTTTTATTTATGAAAACCAACCTCCAATATTTGTATTTTTGTAACAAAAATTATGGCAAAGTTTATGTAGCAATTTATGGTCTAAAATACACTTATAAACATTTGTTTAAAAATATTTTTCTAAGTGTTTAGATTTTTAGAAAATTTTGCCATAGTTTCCCCTAAAAATGGAGGTTTCCATGCTTTCAAGCATATCATTTTCTTTTGAAGAAATCATCACAATCAATTTACAATCAATAATATACAACCTTTACTTACCAATTTTGCCAAAAACAAGAATAATTTAATACTTCATGAACTTGAATCTTTATAAAAATATGTAGTAACTTACTAGTGTTTTTAGTAAGTCTTGTTACCCTTTAAAGTGTGATTGATCTTTTAAAAACATCATTTTTAAAGAAGATAGATCTTCACAACTTGTGATCACAATTTCTAAAAATGTTTCTTTATGAAATCTTCTACACTTGTTTATCCACAAAAAATAAGGTTTGTTTAAGTAAGAACCAAGATTAAATAAAACTTGTATTTTTAACTTGGTTTCTTTAGAAATCATCCATGAATTTTTTAGATCTACAAGATTAACAACTTACTTTGATCATTATTTTACAAGAAAACAATATATTCTTTCAAGTTCATGTCTTGCATGAGGATGATTTATAAATCTCTAACATTTTCATCCTCTCATCTTGCTAGATTATGTTTTTAATCATGATCTATCAAGATCATATAATGATCTACATCATTTACACAAACCATCAATCATCAAGTATCATAACAACACTAAACAACATGATTTCTTTAAGATTTCTTATAGTTTTAAGCTTATGTTCATGTTTCATCTTCTTGTTTCTTAGTGCTCTTCATGATAATCATTTTGTATCATCTTTTAACCACTTAAAATAGATCTAAAATGAAGAGTAGAAGATCTTACTACTAGCTCAAGGCTAGGGATGATCAAGTGAAGAAATAAAGTGGATAAAAGTAAACGGTGAAGGTCCTTCAACTTCCGAAAGCTCCAAGCCTCCTAACTTAGCTCCTTACACCTTAATATCACTTGGGAATGGGTGGAATAGAAGTGAAAATGGAGATGGTGTGGAGGTGTGTGTGAGCCGTGAGGTGAAGGGAGGAAGAAGGAGAATTTTTGTGAAGTGTGGAAGATGAATGAAAGGTATAACCTTAAAGACATTACTTATAACCAATACACATGATCTTCCATATATTTTATGTTTTAAAAAGTAGTAATAAGATCTAATATAATATATAGATAAAATCTTGAAGTGCGGCCCTTGTTGGGGCCGGATTTGGTGAAGGGGGGGGGGGGATAAAATGTAAATTTTTGAAAGTTTGGGGTTTAAAGTGCAAACTAGAAGGTTTAAGTATGTTTAAGTGTGTTTAGGTGTTTTTATGATTTTTAAGGTGTTCTACCACCAATACTAGCTTAATATCATAAAAACATTACTTCTAGTAAAATTTTGATGTCCAGGTTTGTAGGATCGTATACACGACCAAAACGAGTCGTTCAGAAGAGTTCTCGTTAATATGAAAGGCGGAATTATGTCGTATCGATGTTGTTTAAGCTGATTTGCACAAGAATCACTTTAAACTGTCTAGTATATTGATAACACAACGTTTTACAGCCTGGAGACACTTCGGCAGCACTTCGGCACCAGAATCAGATCGTTACCAATGAAATCACCAAGGCACATATTTATAGGCCTACCATTTCGCACGAAACCACTCACACGAAATGACATTTCGTATGAAATGGATTAATCCATTTCGTGCGAATTGGATCATCTTCATTTCGTGCGAAATGGACTATTTCCATTTCGTGTCACACAAATTTTCATACCTTTCTCGTATTTCGTGCCCTGGTCTATCTAAATAATTACAAGACTCGATATAAGACGAAGTCAACAGACATATGCACTAACAAACTCCCCCTTGTAGGATTGTATGCACGACCAAAACGAGTCGTTCAGAAGAGTTCTCGTCAATACGAAAGGCGGAATTCAGTCGTATCGATGTTGTTTCAGCTTATTTGCACAAGAATCACTTTAAATTGTCTAGTATATTGATAACACAACGTTTTACAGCCTGGAGAGACTTCAGCACCGGAATCAGATCGTTACCAATGAAATTACCAAGGCACATATTTATAGGCCTGCCATTTCGCACGAAACCACTCACATGAAATGACATTTCGTACGAAATGGATTAATTCATTTCGTGCGAATTGGATCATCTTCATTTTGTGTGAAATGGACTATTTCCATTTCGTGCGAAATGGTCCTATCACACAAATTTCATACTTTTCTCGTATTTCGTGCCCTGGTCTATCTAAACAATTACAAGACTCGATATAAGACGAAGTCGACAGACATATGCACTAACAGACTCTCCCTTGGATGTCGACGAGTCTTCAGTACTAGTCTTCAGCATGTCGAGTCCTCAATCTTTATCAGTCTTCGTGCTCTCTTCCAAAGTATTCTCCATTGTAAGCATCCTCAATCTCTTCTCTCCTCTTTCTCTTTTACTTTCTCTATCAAAATCGTAACCTGGCTCTATCCTCTCTTGATTAGGTCTCTTGATTCCTTAAGTTTATCAGCATTTGAACATAATTCCAGATTTGAATCTGGCTTTCACATCTTCAGACTCCCTCTTGGATCAACCTGGCTTTAATATCTTCAGACTCCCCCTTTCAATCAGCTGGGATCGCAGTCTGGAATAGCACCTCTCACAAGTTTTGGATCGAAAACCTGGCTCTAAACACAGCTCAGGTTTTATGCGAAAAAACCTCAGGTATTGGAACCTAGCTCTCCCATGGCTATTATCCTGCACAATCCTCTACCACTTGTAAGATAAACACATTTTGACATTTGATAATCTTTTTGAATTTGAAATATTCAATATTTTTGATTCAAATTAATGAACCATTTATAACATTTCAAAATCATTTTCCATTTCATCAAACTCTCCCAACCCAGTGTTCATCATGTTTAGCACTTGGAATTTTGAAAATCAGCTTTCCAATGTCAGTTGTCGAAAATCTTTTTGATTTTTCAGACATTTTGTACTAAAACACAATCTTTTTGGATTTTTGTATTTAATGAAAAGCAGTAAAGAAATATTTACAGACAATATTTTTGTGAGTTTGCATAAGAGGATCATATCAGTTTTTCACAAACCACTAGCACCGTTGAGCTTTAAAGACTTTAAGTTCTAAACGATTCACTTAGATTGTCAGTATACTGATCCACTTAAATTTTCACACAAAGTTCAATTGAATCGAGATACGAGATTAATGTTTTAAGAACATAAACTTATTCACGTGTCCCACCTCAGAATATACTCCCGTATCCAGACTCCTATATTCAGCCTTACAGGTGAATGTACACTAATGATATCTGTAAGGGGTAAATGCGAGACCATGAGAGCTCAGGCAATTGCTTCCGCAAAATCAGAGAGATGATGGTTCGACTTTCGGTGAGTTCCCTTTAGAGAATCTTTTTTACAACAACACATGATTAGCATTTTTTAATGTTTCATCATTTTTTATGCTGAGGGCGAGCTTTAAGATTAAAGCAATGCAAAGTATTATACAAGGACTAGGCTATTGCTCCCGCAAAATCAGAAGTCCAGGTATAATACCCCAGATATCACCACGTACAAAGACCTAGTATGTCATAAATAGAAAGCCCTTCAAACAAGATTTCGGGGGTTACCCATATATCCGAGAGATGTTCCCCACGATATAAGTAAGTATAGACTTTTAGGTTTATATCTCGTAAACAATCTACTGAATGTGCAAAAACCTACTGGTACATCCACAGTGAGACCGTTTATCACATTTGACTTTCCAATTCTTTAGCATGCAGTGATAGTCCACTGATTTACTATTATTTCCTCTTTTTCCACAAAAACTCAATTTAAAATTTTCAATGTTTTTGGATTTTTCAAATTTTCTAATGTTTTGAATTTTTACTCCCCCTAAAATCAAAATCATATTTCAAATTTTGATTTTCTGGGAAAATTTGAAATCAAACAGTACAAACAACTGACAACTGATTTCGAATAGCTTCAATTCGCCATCCGCTAGACTTAAACAATCAGAACTCCCCCTTACAACAAACTATTTTCCCATAATGATTTCAAAATACTTAAGTTTGTTTTAATCAAAATGGTTTTTCAGGAAAATTAGTTTTGTTGATTTTCACAAACCATTTGTAGGTTAGGGGTTTTCATCACATTGTTTTTCCAAAATACCACTTGTATGAAGATTACATCAAGTTCAACTTAATGACCTTGATTAACCACTTGTAGAAACAAACCAGTAATCACTTGTAGGTTATTCATAAACACACCACTCGTAGGTTGAAATATCACTTTCGTGAATTTTTTCAAGAAAGATGCCGATTCCTGCTCCACGATTACCAACTTGGGAGCTCCGGCAAGTCAGATTTTTCAGTTATAGAGATTCTCCCAATCCTGTCTGGGAGATTCCGAGTCATCAACACTCGGTTTCTTTCCTTTCTTTTTCTTCTCATAGAATTCCTTTACCCCTTTGACCTTCCCATCAATCATTTTTCCAAAAATATGCTTTACTTTGGGGTTAAAAGCCTTTTCAACATCAAAATATTTCTTTTCAGAAAAAAATTGATTTGAAATCTCAACTTTTCCAACTTTTTGTTTAAAATTTTCTACCCGCAATGGTGGAAAATTTGCGTCATCCATTGGCGGCACTGATTTCTCATTTTTTCAATCAATTAGTGGCTCCTCTGACTTTGTGAAATCAGATTCATCGCCAGAAAATAGCTCCTCTGATTTTGATGAATCAGAATCATCGCGAGAACTATCATCTGATTTCTTAACAACCCATTTGTGGTTATCAAGATTCACCTTTCTTTTGTAAAAACTTTTTGAACTTTCACCAACCTCAAACTTTGAATTTTTGAAAACTTTAAATTGTTTGGTTGGTGATTCATTCTCAACCATCTTTTCTTTCAATTTTTCAGAGACCCCCTGTTTTGTTTGGATTGCCTTAGGACAATTCCTGGCAATATGACCAACTGTTTTGCATTGAAAATAGGTTCTTGTCTCCTTCTTCTGAGCAACTTCCTTCTTCATTTCCTCTTGCTTTTTAGCAAGGAATTCTTTATTCGTCTGCTTCCTGAACAAATGCTCTTTTTCTTCTTCTGATGATGTTCCTGAAACAAAAACAGTTTTTTATTTATAAGTTTTCTCATTTTTAAGATTTTTCGGTGGAATAAAACCTAAACCTTTCTTTTTGAAATTACCATTATGATTTGGTTTCTTTTGAAAACCATAACCAGAATTGTAACTCTTTTTCTTGTTTAACCTTTGTTGAACTCTTGAGGTGTATTGTTTAGGTTTTTTAGTAAGATTTACATCTTTTATTTCAGAAATATTAATTTCTGTTAATTTGAAAACCTTTTTGATCATTTCCGTTTTAACACCTCTTATTGGAAATTCTTCATCAGAAAATAATTTGTCAGAATCATTCAAAGTATAAGCCACTTTGAATGTTTCTTCATTCAAATTATTTTTTGATAGCAGAAATTCTTTATTATAAACCCTTTTGCCCTTTTTGACTGTTGGACTTGACATTTCAGACTTTGACTCTGAATTTGACTCCAACTTTGACTCCTCGATTTCATCTTTATCTAACACTTGATCGACCACTTTCTTTATTAACTCGGACTCATGATCAGTATCAGACGAAGTGAAAGTGACATCAATATTATCTGGCAAGTTGTCTGAAGATTCAGATTCCCATTGTAAATTGGTTGCCTTTATGACTCTCTCCGAATTAGGATTTCGTGGAGAATATCCATTTTCAAGCGGAGGCGGACACTTTGTATAACTGGCACTAGGTTTCTTACCAGAATGCTTTTCTTCAGTATCTTCTTCTTCAAACGCCTTTATTCATTCAACGGTTGGATAAATCCTTTCAATAACATAAGAAGTACATGAGTAACTTTTTAACAACCTGTTTACTCTTTCCGTTTCTATCCTCTGGTTTTCCAGTTTCTGTTCCAGCACATCACATTTCTCAATATAATTATTGACGATTTTCTGCTTTGTCATGAAAGCTCCTTGAAGTGTCTTCATAGCTGTTGCTTGTTCACTGCTTGATTGATTGTATTGATTCATAGATTTGTTTAGAACATCATAGGACTCTTTCAATATGTTCATGTTATGAATCAAATTACTGTTTTGCTTCTTCACTGTTTCACAAGTTTCACATTTCATAGGAATCTTTCGTGCATCAGTTTCTGCTTCAACCGTGAAAGCTGGAACTTCTTTTACCTTTTTCCTTATCACACGAACTTCTTCATCATCACTATTAACTTGTTTTTTAACTTTCTTCTTTTTCGCTCGAACTTTCCTATCATCACTGTCATCACTCTCTTCTAGCATTCTTAAGTGCTCTTTCATTTTGTTTGCATAATAATCATCATTATCACTATCTTCAACAACTCGAGCAACAAAAGCTTTATGATCTGAAGTTTTGTTAGGATCATAGTCATCCCAACTAAAACCTTTTGGTAGCCTTTCATCATCTTGATCTATCAAACATGCTTTACTATCAGCTGAAATGTATTTGTCCCAGCTGAATCCTTTTGATGATCCTTCATTATCCTGATTGACACAATAAGCTTTCTTTGATTCTTCAATTTCCTTCCTAGCATGTGCAGTTTGTGACGATTGTTGTTGATGTGACTGTTGAACAACTTGATGATAAATTGCTTTCCGATAATAATCATTATTGTTGAAAGGATTTTGAGCTCCACTTGCTTTGCGGTTTGTGCATTCTCGCTTGAAATGCCCTTTTTCCCTGCAACGAAAACAAGTAACTTTAGATTTATCAAAACCTAAAGTAGAAACATTAGCATCACGGAAATCATCTCTTCCTGTGATCTGTTTGAATTTCTCAGCTCTTCTCAACACACTCGCGAAACACCACTTTATATCCATTAATTCCATCTCCTCAGCATCAATCTGATCGTAATCCTCTTTTGTCAACATTGGATTTCCGATCCTACCTACAACTAAACTCTCATATGATTCTAACACAGTCACCAACAAAGACATGTGACCTTTTGCAACCTCTTCCGAGAAATTTTGACCATTCTCAAGGTTTAATACAATGTTGCATTGTAACATCTTGCCATTTTTGTTTGCTGAAAAGTTTGGATCAAATGATGGATATGAAGAAAATCCTGTTTTGCTGTTTGATCCCTGAGATGACCCTCCAGATGAACTTTTAGTATTGAATGCAGTTTCAATCTTTGGTGACATGTTGGTCTTATCACTGATACCTCCTTTGTAATATAGACCAATATCTTGTTCACCATCAAAATCCTTCATTCTTGAGATCTTCCGTTGTTCCATCTCTTGAGCTTCAAGTTTTTCAATAAACTTACCCAATGTTAGACTGCCAAAACCTTTCTTATTTCTCAACATCATAAGATACGTGCCCCAAACATCATGTGGCAACGCATCAGCCAATTTTTCAATCAATTCTTCATTATCTTCTGTGATGCTCAATCTTTTCATGTTAACTATCAGATTGCAATATCTTTCTATGATTTGCTTGGTGTTTTCAGTTCTTAAACCACGAAATAGATCGAACTCTTTTTTCAAAAGTGATTTTTTGTTCTTGATCATTTCTTTACTTCCAACAAATTCGATTTTAATGTTTTCTAAATTGAATATGCACTTCCATTGTGTTGCAATAAAACCAAGATATCTTCTTTAACAGCTTGATGCAATAGACTAGTCATCATCTTTTCATCTTTGTATTTATTTTTCTCCTCAACACTTAGATCTTTAGTAGCAATAGCCTCTTCATCATCATTCATCGGTCTAACATATTTTGTTTCAACACATTCCCAAGCATCCAAGTAATTTGCTTGAACCCAATTTTCGAATCTATCCTCACATCCTTTATACTCCTCAATATTCATGAGCTTTGGCGGTTTTTGCATGGTGCCCGTTTCATTTTCTAACATTGTGTTTTGTGCAATAGTAATCGGAGTAGCAAAGGCATTGTAAAACTCTTCTTCCATGTTTCAGTTTTAAAAATTTCACAAACTTTGGCTTCCAAACAAAATGGAGATCCACACGAAATAAAAACCCAAATGAAATGAACTTTGATGCGAATTGGCCTTTTCAAGCAAAATGGGTAATCTGATGCGAAATGAATGATTTCGTATGAAATGGAGAACAAGTGTACAGTTTCAAGCGAAATGACAATTTGGTGCGAAATAAACAACTGTTTCGTGCGAAATGAAGCTAAAATCTTCTAATCCGTGCGAAATGATAAAATCTAAGCTATTCCATGCGAAATGAACGTTATTTCATGCGAAATGGATAAAACAGAAGCTATTCCATGCGAAATGGTGCTGATGTCATCCAATCGGCCATGTTTTTGTCAAATTGATCAAGTTTTAGTCCGTTTTTAGGTCTGATTCTTTCAAGGATTTGTTAGAACAGTGTTTCACACATTATATTCGAAAATCAAAACATTTTGACCGTGAAATCATGTTTAATTTTGAAAAGAAGGTGTAGAAATCAGAATTTTCAGCTGAAATGGTAAGAACTCTTCCTCCTGAGCTCTGATACCACTTGTAGGATCGTATACACGACCAAAACGAGTCGTTCAGAAGAGTTCTCGTCAATACGAAAGGCGGAATTCAGTCGTATCGATGTTGTTTCAGCTGATTTGCACAAGAATCACTTTAAATTGTCTAGTATATTGATAACACAACGTTTTACAGCCTGAAGACACTTCGGCAGCACTTGGGCACCGGAATCAGATCGTTACCAATGAAATCACCAAGGCACATATTTATAGGCCTACCATTTCGCACGAAACCACTCAGACGAAATGACATTTCGTATGAAATGGATTAATCCATTTCGTGCGAATTGGATCATCTTCATTTCGTGCGAAATGGACTATTTCCATTTCGTGCGAAATGGTCCTATCACACAAATTTCATACTTTTCTCGTATTTCATGCCCTGGTCTATCTAAACAATTACAAGACTCGATATAAGATGAAGTCGACAGACATATGCACTAACACGGTTATTGTCCGGTTGTTCGGTTCGTTACAGTTTGTTAAAGTGCTGAATTGCGCAGTTTCACTAAGTATGAAGCACCTTTTGTGGCAGTTTTAATTCCCGACACTTTGTAAGTTGTTTTGGACATCAAAACATAAATTTGGCATGTTATTATTGTGCTAAATAGCTGGTTATAGCTGAATTGTGCTGATTTTCTGCATAATTTTGCAGTTTATGTAAGTTTTAGTCACTTTCCGGCACTTAAACTATCACTAGGAAGGCAGTTTTGTGATCCTTACTTTTCTACTCACTATACTAGTGTAACTCTTGGTTTCTGGCCCATTCTGTATCTCAATACTATGTCTGTCTATGTTCTGAACTTCGTCAGCATTTCTCTGACTTTGTCTGATAACTGTGCTAGCTTTGTTTCGTGCATCATTTGAATCAATAAAGTTTGCATGTAGTAATGTTATGTCATTTGCAATATATGATGCACATGTATGAATAATGATAATGATCAGAAAGCAATACAAGCATTTAATTGTAATTCAGCACAGTCATTAAGCACTAATCATCATTTAATAATTGTACGGATGCATGCAAATTTGACAGTTGTTACATTCTCCCCCTGTTAAGAAAATTTCGTCCTCGAAATTTATACTACCTTAAATCCTTAGGGTTACGTCATGCATGTATGGATATGAATAACACCACAGTAACTAACCACATCACTGAATCAAAACCTATTGAATTAGGTGAATCCAAGGACATCTTACTATATTAAGAATCCAATGGTTAGAAGGTATGTCTCTCAGAATTTAATGTCAAGGGATACGAGATGTACAGATGTAAAATCTGGTGTCACTTATTTCACAGGGTTCCAATCAGAGGAGTTTCGTCCAATAGAGTTCCAAACGATCGTTTACAATGTGCACATGAGTTATAAAGGCAATAACATCCGTTAGATGAACTCGGAATCTACAAGCTCAAATGTAACAGTAACATGAAAATGATCCGTCAACTTTTGAACAAATGAATGAATAAAATAGCGTGTTGACATTATTGAATTGTGAGGATACACCGAATGGAATACAATTGGATCTGGTGTATCATTGACTTGATTTGTAGCTGCATTAAGAATATTTAAATGACAGGTCAAACAAGAATACGTGTAGTTTCGCATGAAACGGTTGACCATGATTAGCACAAGCTACAAGTTTGTACCGACACCACAAGGTGTTGTAATATCATAATTAAATAATAGCGGTGACCGAACAAGTTCACCATGTTTGAAATCAAATGAAAGTGTAATGAAGCGAACCTGAGAATTTGACTCAAATGGCATCGTAGGATTTTCCATCGAATATAGAACATCAAAGAACTACTGTTTCCGATCGAATGACGAAAAATAATGAATACTGCAAGGCATTCGATCGATAATGAAAGAACCGTTAGGAGGTACACTGGAATATAAAATGAATTCATGTACCATTGTCTTAGCACACGATTGTGTTAAGACTGCTTTATTTATGATAAACCAAAACGGATTTAGAGCTAGTAAATGAATAAACAAGTATATCCGTGTATGAGATGCGTAATCGAGATTAGCACAAACTTCAATTTAGTGAAAACATCACCGCAAGGTGTCGAAATCAACAAACGATTTAGTGGAGTCGTAGACCAAACAAGTCTAGTACTACTCGAAACAAAAGAACTTTTGTAAGAATAAATTTGGATATGATGCTCTCAATACATCATATGGTGTTTTGAATTGAATATGCGAAATGGACAAGTTCAAGCAATTGAACTTGGTTTCAGCGTAATCCGATAAATACATGTATCAACAAAGGAATTTCGGCATGGTTACCAAGATAAACCATGTATGTAACTTGAAAGAAAAGGGGTTTCAAGAAAGTGTGTTGACTCGATAGCGAAGGAGCCAACAATTACAATAATGTAGGTCATTCGAATCACAAATCGATAATTAGATTTAGCAAAATAACATTTGAGCCTTGATGAAGCGCTTATTCGAAACGAAAACGTATGCATAACAAATGGTTCATGCATAACATATGAATTTCCAAAAAATGAAATAATGAGTATTTGCTAAAGTGAAGAAACCAAGTACCGAAGCAATTGAGTGTCTGCTCTAGTGAAGAAAATTGACGCGATGCAACTACCATTAAGAAGAGTAGAGATGCAAACATCTACTCGCTAGAAGCAAAAGTGGAAATTTCAATAAAATAAATTCGAGTACTTTACCCGTTCGGTTAACTAAAATAGCTTGCATGACAAAATAATAGTGTTTGTCCGAGTTAATAGACGCGGTTTTTACGTGGTGACCTTTACTGGTTCTCGACATGAGTTCCCGAAGGTCTTAAGTGCATGATTCCTATACCCTCAAAGTTCTGTATTCTGTGTAAAACTGTTTTGTCCACCGTGTAGAAAACACACAATATTAATGTAGGTTCAAAACAAGTTGTCGGCTCACTATACTTCAGTATACTTTCTTCCTGAATTCACAGCTAATGATACTCGACCAACGATCAATCTTAGAATAGTAGTTGGATCCTTGAAGTTAGTTAAATAAATCGTTAATCCTCAGCAAGAGTTTCCAACTCTTGTTGGTTAGCTTGTTCGGCTTCTGGTAGTTGATGCTCATTTGAAAATCATCGTCCTTCTCCTTGACGAACAGTACTGAAACTCCTTAGGGCAAAAATTTTGCCTTATAATTCCGCAAACTGGTAACTTCTGAAGTTGCGTTGACAAATCTTGTATCTCAGGAAGTGCAAGTCGATAGGGTGCCTTGGCTACAGGTGCGGCGCCTGGTACCTAGCCAATGTGGAAGTCGACTTGCGTTGAGGAGGTAATCCTAACAAGTCTCTGGGGAAGACTTCAGGATATTCCCTTACCACAGGGATATCCTCGAGCTTAGGTTCTTCGGCTTCTTGTCCACGACATGAGCCAAAGAAAAGCAACACATCCTTTGTGCGAAAACTTCCGTGTCTTCAACGACTGCTAATCCGTAGAGGCGTATCTTGCTTCATGAATCATGATAGACACTAACCGTGATACCGAAGTGATTAGTTTGTTCAAGATGAAAGGCTTCGAGACCCGAAAATGTCGTTGCAGGTTTTGGAAGGTTATGCCAATAGAATATCAGTCGGGCTCATTTTGGGCCACGAATGAACCTGGGCCGAGAGCCCTCTCGGAGAAAAACTCCCTTGGCGAAGGACCTTCTTCGCCCGGTGTGATTGTGGCGAAGAACCTTAGTTCTTCGTCAAAAGGACAGTCAACGAAGAATAGGTTCTCCGTCGACTTGAGTGTGGTGTGCGGCCCAAAGTTAAGAAGCATGAACACGTTATGTCTAAACATTAAACAACTCCTAGATTTCATTTACAATCGAACACAATAATATTTTAATCATTCATCTATCGTGCACATGTTACAACGTAAAACGAATTGTGAAAACAGGATTGTGAAACAAGTGATGCGTAGAGGAAAGACCTTGAGATCTCAGGTTGTCACATCATCCCCAACTTGAAAGAAATTTCATCCCGAAATTTGATAAGTAACCCAAAGCAGCAAGGTGTTAGATCAGGATGACTGTGGATTTTCCTCGGGTGCCACATCATCCCCAACTTGAAAGGGAATTTCGTCCCGAAATTCACCAGTTGCATCAGAATTAGATTGGTCAGTTGGGAATAGTTGAGGATACTTGAGCTTCATCTAATCCTCGCGTTCCCACGTGAACTCCGGTTCACGTCTTGAGTTCCAACGGACTCTCACGATCGGGATTCGACTATGCTTACGGACCTTGACTTCCCGATCCATAATTTCGATGAGTTCTTCGACAAACTGCAATTTGTCGTCGATTTTCAGTTCTTGGAGTGGTGCCACAAGTGTTTCATCGGACAAACACTTCTTTAGTTGCGAAACATGGAAGACGTCATGAACGTTACCCAACTCAGCCGATAACTCGAGCTTGTAGGCCACTTTCCAATCCGTTCAAGAATTTTGAATGGCCCGACATAACGCGGATTTAGCTTGCCGCGTTTCCCAAAGCGTACCACACCCTTCCAGGGTGAGACTTTCAACATAACGTGATCGCCCACAGCGAACTCCAAAGGTTTCCTACGCTTGTCAGCGTAGCTTTTCTGACGGTCGCGCGCTGCCGCCATACGATTTCTGATCTGGACAATTTTCTCTGACGTTTCAAGTACAAGTTCCGGACCTATGATCTGGCTCACCTACCTCAGGCCAACAGAGAGGAGAACGACATTTCCGTCCGTACAATGCTTTGAACAGGGTTGCCTGGATGCTTGAATGATAACTGTTGTTGTAAGAGAACTCTATCAAAGGCAAATGTTTTTCCCAACCCTTACTAAAATCGATCACACATGCTCGCAGCATGTCTTCAAGTGTCTGGACGGTTCATTCACTTTCACCATCCGTCTGTGGGTGATAAGCAGTACTCATATCGAGACGTGAGCCGAATGATTTATGCATTGATTGCCACAAATCGGATATGAAACGCGGGTCATGATCCGAGATAATAGAGGTTGATACCCCATGCCTAGAAACCACCTCCTTTAAATAGATAGAAGCAAGTTGTGAGAATTTATCAGTTTCCTTGATTGCTAGGAAGTGCGCTGACTTCGTGAGACGGTCAACGATCACCCAGATAGTATCATTCCCATTCTGAGTCCTTGGCAAAGCAGTAACGAAATCCATAGCAATTTGCTCCCATTTCCACATGGGTATTTCTGGTTGCTGAAGCAGGCCAAAGGGTTTCTGATACTCCACCTTGACTTTCGCACAAGTCAAACATTTACTCACATACGTCGCGATGTGGGCTTTCATCTTAGGCCACCAATAAGACTTTGAGGTCCTGATACATCTTATCCGAACCCGGGTGAACAGAGTATCGAGACTTGTGCGCTTCGTCCATCACGAGCTCTCTAAGACTACCATACAAAGGGACCCATATCCGTTCCATAAAATAATAAATACCATCAGATCTCTCTACGAGTCGTTTTGCCATGCCCCACAAATATTCAGCTTCCAGGTTTTCTTCCTTCAACGCTTCAGTCTGAGCAGAACGGATCTGATCAGGTAAATTAGAGTGGATAGTGAGCTGCAGAGCGTGGACACGCTTGGGTTTCGTTTCCTTTCGACTAAGGGCATCAGCTACAACGTTAGCTTTACCTGGATGGTACTTGATTGCACAATCGTAGTCATTTAAGAGTTCTACCCAGCGACGCTGTCGCATATTCAATTCCTTCTGGTCAAAGATATGCCGAAGGCTCTTGTGGTTGGTGTAAATAGTGCATTTAGTACCGTACAAGTAATGCCTCTAGATTTTTAATGCAAAGACCACGGCCCCCAACTCTAAGTCGTGAGTCATGTAATTCTTCTCATGAACCTTCAACTATCGAGAAGCGTATGCTATCACCTTCTCGCGTTGCATTAGCACACAACCGAGACCCTGAATAGAAGCATCACAATACACTACAAAATCCTCGGTACCTTCAGGTAATGACAAGATTGGTGCACTGCAGAGTTTTTGTTTCAAGAGTTGGAAGACATCCTCCTATTTCGTTCCCCAAGAATATACAACGCCTTTCTGTGTTAATGCGGTGAGAGGTTGAGCGATCTTTGAGAAGTCTTTAATAAATCTGCGATAGTACCCAGCGAGACCAAGAAATTGTTGCACCTCCGAAGGATACTTCGGTGCCGCCCAATTCCTGATAGCATCAATCTTAGTAGGATCCACGTGTATTCCCATTTCGTTAACAATGTGGCCAAGGAAGTGTACTTCCCGTATCTAGAAATCAAACTTAGAAAACTTCACGTAGAGTTGCTCTTTTCTCAAGAGTTCCAAGATAAGACACAAGTGTTGCTGGTGGTCATCCTTGCTCTTAGAGTAGATCAAGATGTCAATGATAAACACAATGATGAAATCGTCGAGATACGGTTTGCACACGCGGTTCATGAGGTCCATGAAAACTGCTGGTGTGTTTGTCAACCCGAATGGCATAACCAGAAAATCATAATGGCCATACCGTGTTTGAAAAGCTGTTTTAGGAACATCCTCCTCTCGGACTCTCATCTGATGATAGCCCGATCTTAAGTCGATTTTCGAGTAAAAACTTAACCCTTGCAACTGGTCAAACAGGTCGTCGATACGTGGTAAAGGATAACGGTTCTTGACGGTCACCTTGTTGAGTTCACGATAATCTATACACATATGAAAGGACCCGTCTTTCTTCTTCACAAACAGAACTGGGGCTCCCCAAAGCGAGGAACTGGGTTGGATAAAGCCTCTATCCAACAGTTCTTGGAGTTTATTAGACAGTTCTTGCAACTCTCCTGGCGCAAGACGATAAGGAGCATGAGCAATCGGGGCTGCTCCTGGTGTAAGGTCAATCTGAAATTCCACCTGACGATGTGGGGGTAAACCAGGAAGTTCTTCAGGAAATACATCGGAAAACTCATGAACAACTGGCAGGTCTTCGATTTTCCTTCCTTCAGGCTGAGTATCAGTAACAAGTGCTAAAATAGCAGGGTAGCCCTTTCGTAGACACTTCTAGGCTTTCATGGCTGAGATGATGCCAACCATTGCACCACCACGATGACCTTGAACCGACAGAGATTCTCCACTAGGGAGAGGGATACGTACGATTTTCTCCTTACAAAGAATTTCCGCTTGATGCTTAGACAACCAATCCATACCAACGACTACATCGAAGCTTCCAAGAGTAACGGGAAGTAGGTCAATGTCGAACACTTGACCCATAAGATCGATTTTACATCCAAAAAGAACATGTGAAGCGTCAATCGCTTTGCCATCAGCTAATTCTACTACGTGTTTGTTTACAAGAGGTGTATGAGTCAACCCTAACTGACGACTGAACCCCAAAGACACATAACTCCAATCGACACCAGAGTCGAATAAAACAGAAGCAAAGATCGTTCATGAAAAACGTACCAGTCACAACGTTGCCATCATTCCTAGCTTCCCCAGCACCAATGGTAAACACTCTCCCACGCGCACCATTCCAACCATTGTTTCCGTTGTTGTTATTCCCAGTGTTGTTATTGTTATTACCAGCATTCTGATTCAGTTGAGGGCAATCCCGCCTAAAATGACCCTCATCCACACACTAGAAACATCCCTTGCGATTACCTTGGTTCTGTTGAGGCTGCTGCCTTTCCTGTTGCTGCTGCTGCTGTGGGGGTTGCTGCTGCTGCTGTTTTGGGAATGGAACCCTGCAATCCCGTGCCATATGACCCACTTTATTGCACCTGTGACAGATTCGGGTGCACGGCCCACGATGATGGTAGTTGCACTTGCTACACTTTGGTTGTTTCCCTGCGTAAGAACCCTGATTCGAGTTGTTGGTCTGATTCTAATTAACTGAGGACGACTGACTAAAACTGCGGTTGCTGCTGTTGTCTGGCTTCTTCTGTGACTAATTCGAGTTGGACACCTTGTCCACATCATTCCATTTGCGTTTGCTGTCAGTAGCAGGAGTAGTATATAACACCTTATTATTATTTTACTGTTTTCGTATAATATACGAGAATAAACATGTAATTATGATTACATGCATAATGAAAATACAGGTTAATTAAAACTTTACTAAGTGTTAATTCGTTACATTTTGTTTGATAAAAATTCGTCGTTTAAATATAACAACAAAACCCTGTGCGGAAGCCTGCAACTGCATCGTGTTCGGTTCTTCATTGAGCTTGATCTTCATCCGGGAGCCCTCAACATTTACTTATGATCAAAACCAACTAAAAAGTTAGTTTTGTTAGTAAAATAACGTGTTTAAACAAGTTATACGGGTCAAACAACAAACGAAAACAAAATTTTCAACAATCATGTCTCTTGCGGCCGCGAAAGACTTAGGTAACATCCTTCGCGGGCCGCGACTGTGGTCGCGCTACGCGACCGTTATGCCGGATCGTGGTCGCGCGACGCGACACCTTAAATTCGATAGACTGTTTGGTTTATTGCTAGCTGCAGATGCCCAGCTATACTTTTTGGCCAAATCTCAACTTAAAAACTTCATAACTTTCATTCTGCTAGTCCGTTTTACACGATTCTTTTTCCTACGCATTCATAATTTAATTCTCCATCTTATGGAGTTAAACCTGATATTCAACTACTTCAAAATTTAAAATTTCAAACTCTCGGCTTGAAATTCCTTTTTAACACTTTTGACCCGTTTCATGATTCATTAAACCAACAAGTTAGTTATTCCAAAAATTCTTATGAACATCATATTTCAATTGTTTCTTTTGACACAAGATTTAAATCACGGGTTATTATGCATCATTAACCCATCTATGATTATGCGCTTATTTTGACCCGTTAAGGGTATTTAAGCGCTTTTACGCACAAACCCCGCTCATTCATTTCTAGCGTTATATTTTCATATTACTTGTCAAATGAACTTCCACCACAACTATCCTTATAGTGATTAATGATTATCCATAGATTATTCCAAATTTACTCTATTTCGGTTGTTAATCTATGACAAAAGCTATTTTGAGGCATTTGATTTGAAAAGGATTCATGCCTATGCTTCAACACTTAACTAAACTTTACTTTATCATAATACATGTTTCTAAACGACTCATAAGGGTCGTTTATCCTATTTACCCATCAAGGGCGTTTTGGTCAGTTTTAGTCCCTCTTTTACGACGAAGGACTTTCACTAATTATTTGACCCAAAATCGCATAATTAACTAACAACTTATTTAAGTGTACCTGGATCGGGTCAACTTATTGACCCGTTTTAATACCTTGTCTTCATTTATTTGCTATTTCCTAGCATTTCTAATTCACAAGCCGTTCATCCTGCGGGCAATAGACTCGACATACACCTATTAGTCGTTAATTGTCAAATGGTATCAACATTACCATTTGATCCGTTTTACCCTTTTTATTAATTTAGGCTTACGTATAAAGTAGCCATTCGAAAGCTCACTTATCTTAGTCTTTTCGTGACTAATTTACTGTTCCACCCCGTTTTACCATTAACTATGGTTTTTTTTAACATTTGTTTTTGGTTCCGACCCGTATCATTCCGCGTCGGAACCCATATTTCGAACATTATCTCAATTGTATTTATAACTTATAGAATAGATACGTATTTAACAAAAAAAGTATAAGTTTCACTTACCTTGCATCCGGTTATGCTCTTTTCCTTCTCATACTTGATTCGTTTGACCCACTTTCTCCCAAAGCTTCCACCTAGCTTGTTAAGCGCCAAACTATTATTCAATATTCAC
Organism: Helianthus tuberosus; assembly: GCA_030545235.1. Lineage (NCBI taxonomy): Eukaryota > Viridiplantae > Streptophyta > Magnoliopsida > Asterales > Asteraceae > Helianthus > Helianthus tuberosus. The sequence goes on along the minus strand of CM060353.1, from coordinate 132,123,557 downwards.
AAGGTGGTTAGATTAACCATAATTTAATACGATTATTCCACTTTACACATTTCATATCACGTTATCATTCATCGTATTGGGGTCAGTTTGACTTTTAAAAGTCAAACGCCCATTAGCATATAAAATGCACATTCAAGTTCGACAACTAGTTTAGGCATTCTATTAATTACCCGGTAGGCATTATTTCTAGGCCACCGTTTTAACTAAAGTTCTAACCAAGTCCATTGCATTATCAACACTTCAACTAGTTCAAGCGATTATCAAAACTAATTTATTCACTCATTTCGCAAGAACTAAGGGTTCTCATCTATAAGTGAGACCCGTCTCATCATATCACTAGCATTCATCCGAATACCTATTAAAATCAAGTTTTACACACAACCTAGTAGACCGCGATTTCATATAGGCATTTTAACAAACATCTAGTGGCATAATTTTTACATATTTACAATCAAGTTCATATCTTGTCATTTAGCCAAAATTAACATCAATTAGGCGTGTTCATATCAATTTTCACATTAACAAATCTGAATTCACTTCATAGAACTCAAATTACACTAGATTAACAATCATAATCCTAGTGTTTAACATGTTTCTACAAAACCCACAACATTCCTATTTCATCCAAGCAACCATCATGCATCACAAATTTCGAATTTCAAGTATTCATTCAGAATTTTAGATGGGACTTTTCTATGAAATTTACATACCTTATGACCTCTTTTCAGAGGAGATCACTATTCCATGCTCGGATTTTGATTTGAAACTGATTTAGGCCTTCAATTTGATCAAATTTGCACAAACTAGGGTTTGAGAGCAAGATCCTGGTCGCCCCCTGTGTTCTAATCGACCAGACACACCAGACACACACTTCAGTGTGTGTTTGGTGTGGTTATTTTTGTTTTAATCATATCACTTTGAAATTGTCCAACTTTGGTCCCTCAAATATCCATGGTTTTTAAAAAGGCTTACTAGTTCATGCTTCTTTATTGTTTTAAACAAATAATTAACTAGGTTAATTACCCCTAGTTAACTTAGTGAGTTTCGGGAGCTCTAACCCTTTTATTTTAAATTCCATTAACTCGGGCCTTTTATCCATTTCATTTTTTTGAAAGTTCTTATCTGCTTTTTAATTAATGTAGGATTATTTATTTAAATCCTAATATTTACCGGGTTACTTTTACCACTAACGATACTTTACCCGTCTTTTAGTATTAACAGGGTTTGATTACCAAACCCGTTTTCGGAGTGTTACATAGTAGCTGTAGCAGTAGTAGCAGCAGTAGCAGAAACACGTAGTGGTAGCGAGCCACGCTCCACCTCCTGATCGGTGATCTTGTGGGCTAAGCGGATGATTCGAGGTAAGTTGTCAAGATTTGCTGCAGTGACTAAACCCTTGACCTGTGGTGCTAAACCGTTGATGTACAACTCAATCCTATGGTGGGGTGGTCGTGATAAGTTAAGACACATATTCGCGAGCTCATGAGACCGTTTCGTGTACGCTTCGATCTCGGACCCTACCATCTTCAAATTGTAGTATTCGTTCTCCAACTTTTGGATCTCATCACGAGGGCAGTACTCTTCTCTCATCAGTTCTTTAAAATCATCCCAAGTAGTTGCATTCGCCATTTCAATGCCCAACATTTGGACTTGGGCATTCCACCAAGTCAAGGTACCATCCTCCAGCGTGCCTGTAGCATACTTCTCTCTGTCCCCAGCAGGACAATTACACATAGCAAAAACCAACTCTGCTTTCTCAAACCAACGAAGTAGTCCCACTGAACATCTGTGGCTTACAATCCATGAACGTCTTAAACGTGCAAACAGGCGGATTGTTCTGATTCTGATTCACTTGTTGACCTAAGGACGAAAGAAAATACAACACACGGGTAAGAGTCGAGTACGCGACACAAGGATAAAGAGTATTTGGCACATATCATACTAGCCTACTGAGCCGATAGGGCCTCAGCCACACGAGTATTGATCAAGTCGGTTAGTTCAGCCTGAGACATAACAATGTTGCCACGTCCACCGCCGCTGCCTCCACCACGTCCACCATTTCATCCGCTCATGATTCTATATGAGAAGAGTGGAAAAGGTTAAGGGTCGAAATTGAGTAGAAGTCAAACATCACCTTGGCTTCTACAGATTACTGTGTTCTATTACTATGCCCAACAATGGAACAGAACCCCCTTCACACTCGTTAAGCCTCACTGAGACTCACGTGCACCCCACATTGTCATTATGTGTGCACCCATAATAATAATGTGATTTGCATATTTATACCAGCTCCTCTTAACTTGCGTTAAAAGGTTCCTTAATTTCAAACCACAAGACAAAAGACAACACAAACATAGATCACAAGAGTCTGGAGGGACGTCACACTATGAGTTACATAACGTAGGTACGTAACACATGAATTCATCTTGTAGTGCTAAGTGTGTAATTACGTGCAATGACATGCATAGGTGTACACTAGTTATGCTGTGCAATAAGTAAACGAGAGACGAACCTTGCAATCTGGAGTTGAGTGTCATGGTCGATTTCAGAACTGTTCGGTTATAGTCTGGTTTTATATAAATGTTTTAAAACCTAGTTCACTATAACCTGTGGCTCTGATACCAAACTGTCAGACCCCCAAGATACCACATGCGGAAACCCCGCTAGGCGTGTGACGTACCAGGATCTAGCCACCAATCACATTGAACTAATATCAAGATATTAAATAAAGTTTCCATTTATTAAGATAAAACATTCATAAACGTAATCCAAGTTTAATATGTTCAGCAGAAGCATAAGATAAGTCATCATTCAATGTTTCAAAACCAAATAAATGAAAACCAAATGTATTGTCATGTGTTCTCAAAAGCCTCGACCCATGACTACTCCAGCAATCCCAGGCAGCAAGTTCCTCGTCCATAGAATCTTACGACCTGCGAGCATGCAACAAGTGTATCAGACAACGCTGGTGAGTTCATAGTTTTATGAAAACGTTAATTGCCAAGTGTTTAGTTTAGTTTAATAATAATGTTGATAATAACTCGAGTACCGTACAAGATGGCTCCATATTATTTTGCCCATCCCCAATGCCCCCTATCTAAGCATTGGTCCTGATTAAGGTCATTAGTTCACGCCCGTCCTCTCGGGTACGGTGTGAGGTTGCCAAGCCTAATAGCACTATCAATTAATACCCCGTTACCTCTCATGTAACTAATTCGGTATAAGATGGGACTTATAGTGATAGGAAATGAGTGTATTATCTAACATCCTAGTTTTTACCCAGAAAAGACTTATTCCTCTCAGGAATACCCATTTGATTGTCCCACCCACCGAGACGTATGCTCAAGGTAAAATGAACTCACCTTAGTTTTGCTCGGTATGTTAAGTTACCTGTTCCAAGTTGGTCAACCAAACCCTACCGTGGTTAGCAATAAAATTAGTTTCATAATCAATTAAGTCACGTATTTTCACAGATTGCATTCATCACAAAGATCACTGTATAACATGTAGCAAGTACTTCAATTCTCATACAAGTCCACACCCCATGTGCATGCCACATAACAACACTTAACTGGTGAGTGTGCTACTTACACAAGTTAAATCAGATCCCTCATTCCTAATCAACATTATTAACGTGCAACAAATAGAATTTTATAAACACAAATACCCATCACCATATACATCATAACTGTTTAACTGTTCTATCCATTTGTTCATTTGCAACATCTCCACGAAGGACCGGTTCTTCATGGGATGCCTCCATGGCGAAGAACCCTATTGGCGAAGAACTATTCTTCGTCGAGAATGAGTGTGACGAAGAACCCTAGTGGTTCGTCAAGAACCAGTCAACGAAGAACCAGGTTCTTCGTCGAATTACGTTCTTCGTGGGGGAAGTCTTTCGTCGCTGCCCTTATCAGACATTTACAATTCCCTTAGTTCAGCCGTAACAGATGCTAACAAGTTTGACAGTTTTTCCAAATCAGATTAAACGGCACTTTTTCACCATGATTATGCACCCTAATTATGAACAATCATCAACCATTCAAAACGTAACAGTTCCCACTCATCATACAAACCATTCTAAACAATCATTGACCCTAATCATCCAATGACCACACACAATCAGATTATTAGTCTATCATGTTATAAGTTCATCAAGCAGAATTATCAAACCACATCATGAATATGAGCGTATACATATCATCGAACCCTCATCATGCAAGTTCTAGATTTACAATCTTGTTAATGAAACCCTAATTTCACATAAGATCACAACATTAGGATTTTAGCCATTAACAATGATAGACACTAACCGTGATACCGAAGTGATTAGTTTGTTCAAGATGAAAGGCTTCGAGACCCCAAAACTGTCGTCGCACAGAGAGGATAGGGAGAGAGAACTTTAGGGTTTTGATGTTTACGTTTGTAGGTTTTGGAAGGTTATGCCAATAGAATATCAGTCGGGGTCATTTTGGGCCATGAATGAACCTGGGCCGAGAGCCCTCTCGGCGAAAAACTCCCTTGGCGAAGGACCTTCTTCGCCACGGTGTGATTGTGGCAAAGAACCTTAGTTCTTTGTCAAAAGGACAGTCAACGAAGAATAGGTTCTTCATCGACGTGAGTGTGGTGTGCGGCCCAAAGTTAAGAAGCATGAACACGTTATGTCTAAACATTAAACAACTCCTAGATTTCATTTACAATCGAACATAACAATATTTTAATCATTCATCTATCGTGCACATGTTACAACGTAAAACAAATTGTGAAAACAGGATTGTGAAACAAGTGATGCGTAGAGGAAAGACCTTGAGATCTCGGGTTGTCACATATACGATCCAGATGAATTTTTGGAGTTGAAAGATGGGTGTTTATTGTTTTTAATATTAATTTTACATTTTTTTTTGTATTTTAATCGTGATGTATTGGTACGTATCGTATTATGTCGTATTGTTATGTATCGTATTGTATTGTGTTGCACATATTATATCATATTGTATTGTGTCGTATTGTTACGTATCGTATCGTGTTGTGTCATATTATATCATATCATATCATATTGTGTCATGTCGTGTCGTGTTGAATCGTATTGTAACATATCAATTTTATATGTTTTGTTTTGTATTTTATCGTGGTGTATCGTATTGTGTCGTATCGTATCATATTGTGTCGTGTCATGTTGTATCGTATTGTTGCGTATCGTATTGTGCCGTATTGTATTAAATTATATCATGTTGTATCTTATTGTACATTATACGTATCTAACCAAACATTATAATTAAACATCACAGATATAAATAAACCAAAACTGCACATTTAACTAGATAATAAGTTTGTGTATACATAACAAAATCGAAATACATCAAGGTGTCAAAATACAAAAGATGATAATAAACTATCTTAAACTGGCGGATCCTGACCAGCGCCATATGGCTGTGGATCCAGACCTGCGCCTAACGGTTGTGGATCCTGATTGGTGCTTGGCAGACGCTGATACCGTAAAAGGGTCGGCGCTCCGGTATTGGTAGGGGCTACAGGCCATAATCCTCAACCACCTGGATATCATCCCGAATCACACGTAGCGAAAGGTCATCTGTACGTGCGTGGTTGGCGTCTATCTGGGCCTATAACCAGTCCTCCATCCGCTGTAAAGCCGTCTCCATAGTTAGAGGCAAGTAGTCGTAATAAACGTGATGGGGGTACTGAGGCACCCTCCGCTGCTGCGGTGGCGGTGGTGAAAGGTCTTTGTAGATCCCAAACACTATCCGGATCACAATGGTTTGATTGTTATCACCCAAACACCTATTGATTAGGTGTTTGAATGTGTAAAAGTCAAGAAAGATCAAAGATGAAGATTCTGGTTTGGATCAAAACAACAAGTGTTGTTTTAGTAATCCCAAATGATATAATCAATAACAAGAACCTGGATATCGGATTAAGCACAATGATCAGCAAGAAAATCACAACACAATGAGTTTCACCAAAACTAGTCCAAGAACCTTGGCTAGGGTTTCATTACATCTGATATATATAGGTACATACTAACCAGCGTAATTATTAATTACGCTGGTATATTAAATACGCTTACTCAGGGCTACAACTATCAAACAATTACATTTTGACCCCCTGAACTTTCTAAAACATAATAAACTTAAACAAAACAATCCATAACTATCTAAAACAAGTACCAACGATCTCAAATGCTTTAACAATATCCCTCCTAGATCATTGCATACTTGAAAGATCTTTCAGTTTTCAACTTCGGTAGTTGGATCTGTAGCAGCTTTATCTATGATTGGTTAAGGTGGTTGTTTAACGGAAACAACTTTACTGATAACTGGAGGATCCTTCATAATGGCCTCATATGTGGATGAGGCCGGAGGTTGAATTCGGTGGCGACTGGATTTGGTGAGGGCTCATTTGGCTTTGCTGGAGACTTTTCTTTCTTTTTCTCCTTGCTCTTCCTTTTCTTTGCCTCTTCCTTTTCTTTTTGTTTCTCAATCCTCATCGGGATGTCAATCATTTCTCTTTTTCGCTCCTATGCTCTTTCTACAGCCCGTTGGAACAACATGCCTTCTTCCAAGTTTTCATTCCCAGCACCGACATGTATTTTGTTGCCATAAAGCACGTTTAGATCTGGCAGGCCGAACATAAACACATCCATGTAACATCCGTATTATTTAATTGGGACTTTAATATAAAATACGCATTTTAAAAGATAATGCTTCATTTCCTAAGTTATACAAAACGAAAGTTTACATAATAACCGTATTCAAAGTTAACTACCAACAGATTTCAACATCCCAAAACATCAAGTTAAGTGATTACAATATAAAACATTGTTTTTGACAAGACTAGATAAGCGCGGAAGCTTCAAAATACTGTGTTTGGTTCTTGAAAATATGCTTGATCGCCATCCGGGTTGAGTTCCACATCACCTAAGGTCAAAACCACATCAAATGTTAGTTTTGATAATGTTAAACTAGTATAAAAAAGTTTTGAGATCATACATTTGAAAAGAAAACAAAATTTACAGCTTTTTGGTCTGTGGCGCCCCGCGACAGATCACCCTAAATCTTACGCGCCCCACAAGGGCCTGTCACGTGTCGCGCCAGGTAGAACGAATCCTGTCGCGTGTCGCAGGGGACACGGTTTTCCAGCAGGTGCAGGTTTGAGACCTGAATTTCCTGCCCAGCCCTGAATTTCACAATTTAAACTTCAAGCGCTCATAACTTTTGATACAGAGGTTCGGTTTAGGCGATTCTTTTTCCAACGCGTCTATAATTTAATTACCGACACGTCTATTATATTTATTTTACCAAAATTCAAGTTTATGGACTGGATGTCTAAAATCACTATTGCGTTTATTCAATCCACAAAATTTGCACCAATTCTACTACCTATATTATTGTAACTTTCCGGCGCGTTTACCCAACATCCGGGGCTTACGATCACTGGCATTTTCATTACTAAATCTATGCTTTCATGCTCTTGTGATCCATCTTCGCCATGAACTAACCAAAACACAATTTTTACTACATACTACACATTTATTCGACCCGTTTGGCTCATTTATGGAATCCTCCATTTATAATGACCGCCAAATGTTTTTTCTAAGCTAATTTAATTCGTTCAATTAAGTAGTGATCATCATCACTTCAACTAGTACAATTCCTTATTCTAGAATACAACTACGAATGTGTGACACCCGGCTTTTCAGGCCGTACCGTACAATTGTAACACGTGTTGTGAATAAGTAAAAGGCTGTATTTGACTAATTATGATGTTTATATGTGGAATTTAATGAGTTGGTAAATTTAAACCTTGGTAAAAATTATTTTGGCAACGATAAGATAAACGCTTATAGCGTAACGATTAAAATGCGAAACGAACGTCGGTGACCACCCGATCAGTGTTAAAATCCTAAAAATAGTCTGTTATGATTAGAATGATAATTTTAATCATATTCGTTAGGAAAAATAAACTAAAACACTAAGAAACTCTATTTTTCGAGTTTGAGCTCGTACTGCGCGATACTGCGCGCATTTAACAAAATACCGTCAATGCAGCCAGTCAAGGCAACTGGTAATTATTTCAGTAATAATTTTGAGTGATTATTTTTATAGAATAATAATAATTTAAAACGCACTAAAACGGGATTAAAACACTAGATAAAATACCCGGTATCCAGTAAAATGCCTGTTTTTAACCCCAATTTACATATGTATATGTATATATATAATCTTGTGTGTATATAGGAGAGAGAGAGAGTAGGTGGTGGCTTAGGGAGGTGCCACCCACCTTGGAATTGTGAGAACTTGCCAAGTGGATCTTGTGTCTTGTACTTAATCACTAGAACCTTTTAAACACTCCATCTTCATCAAATCATGATCAAAATCACTCTCTCTCTTCCCCTGTTGAACCTCTCGGCCGAACACCCCCATATACACACACATTCAAAAATATCAAACCTTTTCATAAAGATTCAAAGGCCTTTCATGGTGATTTCAAGCTTGTAAGGAGGTTTGGAGGTGATTTCAAGAAGATTCAAGCAAGAACAAGCCTCATATCACCATCTTTTCTCAAAAATCCACTTAGAAATCTTGAAGGTATAAACTTATTTTTTTTAAAACCACATTCTTGTTTTTTAGTGTTAATGGAGATGTTAGATGGTTTCTCTTGAACTTGGAATAAATCACAAACTTGTAACATACAAAGAATAAGAATTCAAACAAAATGGAAATGAGTGTATATATGTGAGTATGTATGGCCGAAAATATGTATGAACATGTGTGTTTAGTTGTGTTTTGATTTTTGTTAAATAATTCATGAATGATTTGATTTGATTCTTTAGAGATGGATACATGCATGTGTAAAAAAGATGTCATAAAAGAAGGATCTAAAAGGGTCTTGTGATTTGAGATGAATTTTATGTAAAGTGAACTTTTGGAAGTTCATATATGTGTGTATATGTGTCGTATATATGTATGTATATATGTATGCATGTATAAAGTTTTGTCACATGTAAATAAATGAAAGAATGTTTGTATTTATGTGAATATGATTAGATGATGATGGAATATACATGTCTTGATTTACATGAACATGACATAAATATGGTCTTTGATGCATTTAAGATCATGTTGGATGATGATTTTATGATATGGGTATACTAGATGCATATACTTAGACATGCATGATGATATGTGATCATAAAAAGGTGATTAGAGTATGATTTAGTAAAAATCAGTTTTAAGCAGATTATAAACACTAAAATAAAGTTATTTTAAAGTGTTTAGTGACATATAACTTTGTCATAATGTTTGCTAGCTTTGCATGTTGTACTTGGTGCATTAAAAGTTGTAAAATACGTGATATCGCTTGATTTATGTGACTTACACAAAAACTGCACTAATCTGATTATAACCACTATTTTAATCAGTAAATAACATGTATTGTGTTAAAATATCAAGTCATTTCGAGTTGGGATGATTATAGTAACGTTTGACGCAAAATTATGCGTTAAAACGGTCAAAAATCGGGTTTTCGAGTGATTTTTATAAAACTGATTTAGATCAGTAAGTAAACTGATATTTTTAGTTTAAAAAATAATTATTTTAACTAATTTTAAGTTTACTTGGTGCTTGGTTGGTCATCGTGACTTGCGACGCCCGAAAACGTTACCGAATCGCTAAAATACGCATTTTTCAATGTACACTAGTATGGGTAAAATTTTGGGTAAACCTTATATGTTAAAATGTGTTATGTGATTTAAACATGAAAATGTGAAAATATGTTAAGTTTTAACATGATTTTGAAAATTTGGATTATGCATGTATACTTGTGCGTTTTGTGCGGTAGAAACGGTAAAAATCGCGTTAAATGTGTAACTTGATTGTCGAGCATGAAATTTGACACATATGAGATATTTTATGTATATTTTATTTAAAAATGACAAAATAGATAACTTAACAAGATTTCGCGTGTTTCGATGATAAATTATGAGAACGTTTATGTATATATATATTACGACGCGCAAATCATAGATATATTGCGTATAATCGGGAGTGATAACGGATTTACATGATAACGGTCACCAATAAATTTTTTCAAGTCGCAAAAATCTTAAAAATATATATATGATCTCATATATATATATATATATATATTAACGTGTCAACATAATAAAAAATGATAACTTTTCGAGAAAATCTCAAAGTTATGTGACGATTCTAAGAAACAAAGAAACTTAGGATTTTGTGATGTATAAATATATGTATTGATTTAAAACTCGCTCCTACATATAATAGGACGTGTAGAAATCAAACTATGGGATTGCGTTATTTAAAAATACGCACCCAAAGGTGAGTATCACTAAACCCCTCTTTTTACTGCTTTATATATATTTTAGGGGTAGAACACGCCAATAAAAGGGTTTAATAATGTTTTTGGATTAAAACATACCTTTTAATATAAAATGTATATTTTCGTTGAAAATATATGGAGTTTGATAAATCATACGTTTCGAGATAAAACGTTTTTAATGAATGAATGTTTGGAGGAAATTGGGATGGTACGGTGTTCCGAGGAGAAACAGACCGTAAAGTTGGGACGAATGCTGGCGTGGTCTCAAGAGAGGGGATTCAGGGGATTCGTACAACTTCGTGTATTAAATTTGTCATATTAGTAGGATATATATTGTACGTAAGGCAGACATCATATTTGGTCTCAAAGTGGACCCTACACCCATGATGTAGTTTAATCGATTAAGTAAATGTACGAGAGGAATTGTTGGTAGATCTATCGGGTTGACAACCCCGTCGTGACTGGTCGCCCCGTGTCAAGTCAAATGACGAATTTAGATTCTGGGTATTGTCTAGCCTTGATTATCCATGCATGGTAAATATATTGTTCGTATTGTCTAGCTAATATACGAGTCTGAAAATTGACACTATGAATTTAATATACAAAACTTGGGTAAGAGCTTTATTGTCGGGTTTTTGAACTGCGACGGATGACCCATGGATTTTATTTAGGAAGTAAAACGGATTTTCTAAAAATTATGTGGATGTTTAAAAATAAACACATAATCAGAAAGTTTTCCTTTGGAATGAATTATTTGTATGTGAATAAGTGAACTCACCTTCCTTTGTGTTGACACTTGATTTTAACGTGTTCTACAGGTACTTGAGTTCGGCTTCGGGAATCATGGCGTATCTTGTGTTTGATGATGCATGTTGTGTTACTTAAAATGTTGGACTACTTTTTAAACTTTCTGGGACGTATGTAATAAGATCCGCGAGGATCAAAGACAACTTAACTATGTGGTTGTGTCGTGTCTTAAAACGTAATGTTTAAATAACTTATGTTTAAAATAAATTAAAATGTCCAACAATTAAATGCATCGATCAACAAGATATAAATGGGCACCAACTTCCGTCACCACTACGTTAATATTCCGCTGCGACGTTTTTGGGCTGTGACAGAAGTTGGTATCAGAGCCAATGGTTGTTAGCGAACTAGATGTTTTCCGGAGAAAACACTAGACTTCAACCAAAGAATTTTGAGATGTAAGGTCCAAAATTCTCGAAGCCAAGAATTTTAAATAATTACGGAAAATTTTATCATGTATGAAAACCCTTATGTGTTTATGTGCATACGTGATTTTCTGTTTATTTGGGCCTTATGTGTTACTATTCATATTGACCACACACTTACTTGTACGGTTACATATGTGTCACAGATGTCGCACGAGCACGAGGTCATCGAGATCAACGACTCAGGTAGCGAGCCAGATTTTGAGACTTCACCCAGATCCATTCTACCAGAGATACCTATCACGACCCCACAGATGGTTGGTATGGCTGAGTTTGCTTCATCATTCCGCGTCGACCCTGCTGCTTTTGCCAGATAGGTAGACCCCTTATATGCTTTCACAAGAAACGGGTGGATTGATGACAACTATGACGCTCCTCTCTCGATTCATGAGACGGGTTAATCATCTGGCACAGTACCAGTTATCGATGACGTGATTAGAGGTGTCCCTGTTATTGGAGGATCTTTTAGTATTGCACCCACGGTGGATGCCACTATTGTCACGGCTCACCCATTAGAGCCCTCAGTTGTTCCACTTGCTACTGTGATTGATTCTATCGCTGAGGTCCCTCCACCTGTTCTGGCAGAGTCATCCTTGCCTATCTTAGAGTCACGCATATCTACTACACCTCTATTAGTGTATTATCGTCGTGGGAAGAGGGATAGGCCTACTGGGGAGATTGCTTCTACATCACGTGCTGAGACTGCATCTGTTTTAAGAAGCAGAAAGGGGTTTGGGTAGATCGATGTTGCCACTGTGACCGACAGTTTGCTACCTTGCGCGAAGAACTGGAAACGACAAAGGGTAAGATGAAGGACCTAGAGGGGAAAATGGACTGGTACGATGAGTTGAAGGATTTGGATAACAGTGCGATGGACCAGATGCATTGGAGGATAGTGGATTTGGAGGAGTTGGTCAGGAATATGCTAGATTTTATAGGGATGAAGCGTTAGATGTTGGTTGTTGTTTGTTTGTGGTTGTTTATTTTTGGTTGTTATGTTAGACACTTTTTAGTACTTTTATTTGGGGGCCTGCGTGCCAGTTATATTTTTGTGATATTAGGTTGAAATTTTTGTAAAACTTGTTATGGGTGTCGATGTAGACATGCCAAGGATAGTTGGGATGTACTGAAAAACAAGTTTGTTAATTTCTATGATAATATCAAATGATCTACTTTTCGTTTAAAAAAATCTCATTAATATGTGGATATTATACATGCGCAATGTTTGGTCCACTAACATTTAATGATTGAATTATTTTTGGTTATCGTCTCATGTGATTATTATTATTGTAAATAATAGAAACGACGAAAATGCCGCCAAAAGCAAGACAGTGTACTGGACTACCTGCCACACCAGAAGAGTTGGCACGACTCATAACCCAACACGTTAATACTGCCTTGGAACAGCGTAATGCTAACCAGAATGATGGCCAGGAACGTGGATGTGGTGTTCACGGGCACAGTCTTGATGGGACGCAGATTGGAAACCCTCCAGGTAAATTAATGATCGGAAAGTTTTGGTAGTTCGTCTCTTATGATCTCATTGGCACGTATTCCTTATTTTCATTAACCGTGTGAACAGTGCACAGGGGCATACACAAAACAATCCAGGGTTGTAGCCCAAGATCATTTACTGGTGCCCTATGAAATGACGTGGCAGCGATATGCGTGATATCGGGCTGTCAAAACGAGTCGGTCATCCGAGTGATTCAGCGTTCCGAACCTAGAACTGGAGATTCGAAGAAGCGCAAACCTGAGAGCTCCAAAAAGAATCCCGAAGAGGAACGTGGGAAGAAACGTAGTTTGGAGAAAGCGAGTGTAGCTAACCCTAGAGAATCGGGAAAGGGTAAAGTCGGTGATGAACAAGAGAAGTGCGCCAGATGTGGCCGAACCAGACATGTGACTCCCAAGTGTTATGCTAAGAGTACGTTGGATGGAGTTGCGCTCGAAGGATGCTTCACATGTGGTGAACAAGGACACAACAAAAGAAATTGCCCGAAACCGAAAAGACAGGATGCTAAGGGCAAAGCCGTTGAGGCGAGTGCTGGGAAGGCATGTGAGAGTCCTGCTACTGTTACTAGTATGTTTCGAATCAAAAGCCAATCTATGTTCATACTTTTATACCAAGGCTAACATGAGTTTTGTTTTGAAAAACTTTGAACCATTATTCTGTTCACCTACAAGTAAGCTGAGTATAAAGTGCCCGATAGAACTAGCAATTGGTAAGTTGATAGAAACTAGCAGGGTCATTCGCGGTTGTAGTATTTAGTTAGGTAATCATAGTTCTAGTGTTGGTTTATTTCCAGCGGAGCTGGGGAGCCTGGACGCAGATGTGAGAATGGATTGATCATCCAAGAGCGAAGTGGGGACTATCGCTTGAAAAAGATAGCTAGGATATCTCGACCTGATGATGGTAGAGAAGTGGTAGTTGTTTGCGGAGACCGACCCAGTCGAGTGTTGAGTGTCGAGAGCTGAGTGTTGAGTGTTGAGAGTCGTCATTATTATGAGGATGCTCGAGTTGTTACGAAGAGGCAATCCTGCGTTCTTAGTGAATGTGGTGGATACGGAAACCGAATGTAGGAATATCCGAGAGGTTTCTATCGCTTGCAACTATCCGGAAGTCTTCCTAAAAAGACTTACCTGGATTACCCCTGCTAGACAGATCGAATTTCGAATCGATCTGGCACCCGGTGCTGCGCCCAGTTGCACAATCTCCTTATAGATTAAGTATCGCCTGAGAATGATAGAAATGTCGAGTCAGATTCAAGATCTACTGGACAAGGGTTTCATTCGATCAAGCTTTTCGCTTTGAGGCGCATCTGTTTTGTTGAGAGAAAGAAGGAAGGATCCTTCAGGATATGTGATGATTTCAGAAAGCTGAACAAGTTGACTATCAAGAATCGGTACCCTTTTACCGAGAATTAACGATTTGTTCAATCAAGCTACCGGGACCTAGCTGCTACATGAAGATCGATCTACGATCAGGATATCATCAGTTGAAGGTTGCTGATGAAGATATTTCGGGGACTGCTTTTCAGACGTGATATGGCCATTACGAGTTATTAGTCATGCCTTTTGACTAAATTAATGCGCCATTTATATTCATGAATCTCATGAACAGGGTATGGAAATACTAATCAGATAAATTCGTGATAATATTCATCGACGACATACTTGCGTATACACGAACCAAAGAGAATCATGAGTAACGTTTGAAGTTAACTATGGAGTTGGTGAAGGATGAGGAAGGTATGCATGTAGATCAGACTAAGATTGGAGCAATCAAATGATGAGGAGCGCCAAAGACCCCGTCGGGAGTACGATGATTCATATGACTAGCTGGGTGCTACCGGAGATTTATTAAGAATTTCTCTAAATTAGTGCAGCCTTCGACACTAATAAACCCAAAAAGGAAAAAGGGGAAAATGATTGGACAGCAAGATAGTAGGAAGCTTTTCAAACCCTTGAAAGAAAAGTTGGGAGCGTGTATGATGGACTCCGAAGGAAGTTAAGATACTCACATGCCCTTGGCAGAGTTATCTTACAATAATAGTTAACACGCTAGTATTCAGGTTGCTCCATTTGAAGCCTTGCATGGATGGAAGTGTCGATCGCCACTTTGTTGAGCTAACGTGATAAAGGACAATTAACCAGACCTTAGTTTATCTAGGAAACCATCGACAGGATTTGCCTGGATCGAGGGAAGGTTAAAAGTCGCCAATTGATCAACAGAAGGATTACATGGACAATTGAAGGAAACTATTGCGATTCCAGATTGAAGATTTGGTTCTGTTAAAGGAGTTATCTTGTAGAGATGCTATTAGGTTTAGCAGAGAAAAGAAGAGCTGAGCCACAATGATTAGGTCCTTTCAAGAGCCCATCTTGAGTTGGATCAGTCGCTTATAGGCTCAAGCTACCATAAGGATTGAGTAGTGTACATGAAGTATTGTTTGGTCCAGTTTGAGAAAGTGTATAATGGATAATACACTGATTTTGTTCTTGTAGAGATTTATTTAGAAGATAAACGGAAGTTTATCGAAGTACCGTAGAAGCAGTACGTATAGCTCAAAGAGTTATGTTAATAACTTGAGAGGCGATTACAACATTCTAGTAGTATATGTGATTTATTGGTTGTGTAACCCGTGAATATCTGAAATGAATGCAAGGAGGAAAGAAAACGAGTTTATGAGATTTGATACTTTCGAGAGCCCATCTCGAGTTGGATCAATCGTGTGTAAACTCAGACTACCTCAGGTACAGGGTAACGTATATGTAAATGTACGTATGTTAAACCCGGAACGGTGGAACTTTGACTTAATCTTCTTGATTAAGTGCTTGTAAATGTTGAACCTTGGAAATGGTGGATAGCGTTGAGACGTGAGATTAGGAATTGAGGATGTGTGTAATATAGATCTACGAAGATTCTTTGTAAGAATCAAAGTTTCTCACAGAAACTACAAGACTATATTCATTAAACCTGTTGTTACTGTTTCAACCTAGTGCGAAAACAAAACCTGTAGAGTAAAATTTCGGGGACGAAATTTCCTAAACAGGGGGAGACTTTGACACCCGGCTTTTCAAGCCGTACCGTACAATTGTAACACATGTTGTGAATAGGTAAAAGGCTGTATTTGATTGATTATGATGTTTATATGTGGAATTTAATGAGTTGGTAAATTTAAACCTTGGTAAAAATTATGTTGGCAACGATAAGATAAACGCTTATCGCGTAACGATTAAAATGCGAAACGAACGTCGGTGACCACCCAATCAGTGTTACAATCCTAAAAATAGCCTGTTATGATTAGAATAATAATTTTAATCATATTCTTGAGGAAAAAATTATTAAAACGCTAAGAAGCACTATTTTTCGAGTTTAAGCGCGTACTGCGCGATACTACGGGCATTTGACAAAATATCGTCAACGCAGCTAGTCAAGGCAACTGGTAATTATTTCAGTAATAATTTTGATTGATTATTTTTATAGAATGATAAAAATAATTTAAAACGCAATTAAACGGGATTAAAACGCTAGATAAAATACCCGGTATCAAGTAAAATACCTGTTTTTAACACCAATTTACATATGTATATGTATATATATATATATATATAATCTTGTGTGTATATAGGAGAGAGAGAGTAGGTGGCGGCTTAGGGAGGTTCCACCCACCTTGGAATTGTGAGAACTTGCCAAGTGGATATTGTGTCTTGTACTTAATCATTAGAACCTTTTAAACACTCCATCTTCATCAAATCAAGATCAAAATCACACTGTCTCTACCCCTCTTGAACCTCTCGGCCGAACACCCCCATATACACACACATTCAAAAATCTCAAACCTTTTCATAAAGATTCAAAGGCCTTTCATGGTGATTTCAAGCTTGTAAGGAGGTTTGGAGGGGATTTCAAGAAGATTCAAGCAAGAACAAGCCACATATCACCATCTTTTCTCAAAACCCCACTTAGAAATCTTGAAGGTATAAACTTATTTTTTTAAAACCACATTCTTGATTTTTAGTGTTAATGGAGATGTTAGATGGTTTCTCTTGAACTTGGAATAAATCACAAACTTATAACAAACAAAGAATAAGATTTCAAACAAAATGGAAATGAGTGTATATATGTGAGTATGTATGGCCGAAAATATGTATAAACATGTGTGTTTAGTTGTGTTTTGATTTTTGTTAAATGATTCATGAATGATTTGATTTGATTCTTTAGAGATGGATACATGCATGTGTTAAAAATATGTCATAAAAGAAGTATCTAAAAGGGTCTTGTGATTTGTGATGAATGTGATGTAAAGTGAACTTTTGGAAGTTCATATATGTGTGTATATGTGTTGTATATATGTATGTATATACGTATGCATGTATAAAGTTTTGTCACATGTAAATAAATGAAAGAATGTTTGTATTTATGTGAATATGATTAGATGATGATGGAATATACATGTCTTGATTTACATGAACATTACATAAATATGGTCTTTGATGCATTTAAGATCATGTTGGATGATGATGTTATGATATGGGTATACTAGATGCATATACTTAGACATGCATGATGATATGTGATCATAAAAAGGTGATTTGATTATGATTTAGTAAAAATCAGTTTTAAGCAGATTATAAACACTAAAATAAAGTTATTTTAAAGTGTTTAGTGACATATAACTTTGTCATATTGTTTGCTAGCTTTGCATGTTGTACTTGGTGCATTAAAAGTTGTAAAATACGTGAAATCGCATGATTTATGTGACTTACACAAAAACTGCACTAATCTTATTATAACCACTATTTTAATCAGTAAATAACATGTATTGTGTTAAAATATCAAGTCGTTTCAAGTTGGGATGATTATAGTAACGTTTGACGCAAAACTATGCGTTAAAACGGTCAAAAATCGGCTTTTCGATTGATTTTTATAAAACTGATTTAGATCAGTAAGTAAACTGATATTTTTAGTTTAAAAATAAGTATTTTAACTAATTTTAAGTTTACTAATTTCGAGTGATTTTAGAAAACGTTACCGAATCGCTAAAATACGCATTTTTCAATGTACACTAGTATGGGTAAAATTTTGGGTGAACCTTATGTGTTAAAATGTGTTATGTGATTTAAACATGAAAATGTGAAAATATGTTAAGTTTTAACATGATTTTGAAAATTTGGATTATGCATGTATACTTGTGCGTTTTGTGCGGTAGAAACGGTAAAAATCGCGTTAAATGTGTAACTTGATTGTCGAGCATGAAATTTGATACATATGAGATATTTTATGTATAGTGGAGGGTTCAAATGAGAAGAAATTCTTTGGTAGAAGAAAAAAGAAGAAATTTCAACCAATAGGAATGCTTCATTAGACTTCATTTAATATTTGTACTTAATGTAACTATAAGGGTATATTAGTAAACTTACATGCATCATTAATTGGTAGTTTCATCTTTAATAACTAACTATATTAAATTTGTAACTTATTTTTAAGATATATATTTTTCACAAAAAAAAAATTCATTTAAAGTGTAGGATAAATACGAGGCGTGTAGGATAAATTAAGAGTTGTGTAGGATAAATTTCAATATGTGTAAGATAAATTTCGAAATGTGTAGGATAACTTTTGATGTGTGTAGGCAAAAATATTTAGTGTGGAGGATTATAGTCTTAATGACTAATTAATTAGTCAAACATAATAATAAATGAGATGAGAAAAAAAACTATTTAATGTTTTACAATTATACCCTTTTATTATTTCTCTTCTTAATAAAATTTTCTTCTCAAATGAACCTTCCCCTTTATGTATATTTGCTTTAAAAATGACAAAATAGATAAGTTAACAAGATTTCGCATGTTTCGATGATAAATTATGCGAACGTTTATGTATATATATTATGACGCGCAAATTGTAGATATATTGCGTATAAACGGGAGTGATAACGGATTTACACGATAACGGTCACCAATAAAATCTTTCAAGTCGCAAAAATCTTAAATATATATATGAACTCATATATATATATATATATATATATATATATATATTAACGTGCCAACATAATAAAAAATGATAACTTTTCGAGAAAATCTCAAAGTTATGTGACGATGATAAGAAACAGAGAAACTTAGGATTTTGTGATGTATAAATATATGTATTGATTTAAAACTCGCTCCTACATATAATAGGACGTGTAGAAATCAAACTATGGGATTGCGTTATTTAAAAATACGCACCCAAAGGTGAGTGTCTCTAAACCCCTCTTTTTACTGCTTTGTATATATTTTGGGGGTAAAACACGCCAATAAAAGAGTTTAATAATGTTTTTGGTTTAAAACATACCTTTTAATATAAAATGTATATTTTCATTGAAAATATATGGAGTTTGATAAATCATACATTTCGAGATAAAACATTTTTGATGAATGAATGTTTGGAGGAAATTGGGATGGCACGGTGTTTCCGAGGAGAAACAGACCATAAAGTTGGGACGAATGCTGGCCTGGTCTCAAGAGACGGGATTCAGGGGATTCGTACAACTTCTTGTATTAAATTTTTCATATTAGTAGGATATATATATTGTACGTGAGGCAGACATCATATTTGGTCTCAAAGTGGACCCTGCGCCCATGATGTCGTTTAATCGATTAAGTAAATGTACACGAGGAATTGTTGGTAGATCTATCGGGTTGACAACCCCGTCGTGACCGGTCGCCCCGTGTCAAGTCAAAAGACGAATTTAGATTCTGGCTATTGTCTAGCCTTGATTATCCCTGCATGGTAAATATATAGTTCGTATTGTCTAGCTAACATACGAGTCTGAAAATTAACGCTATGAATTTAATATACAAAAACTTGGGTAAGAGCTTTATTGTCGGGTTTTTGAACTGCGATGGATGACCCATGGATTTTATTAAGGAAGGAAAACGGACTTTCTAAAAATTATATGGATGTTTTAAAATAAACACATAATCAGAACGTTTTCCCTTGGAATGAATTGTTTGTATGTGAATAAGTGAATTCACCTTCCTTTGTGTTGACACTTGATTTTAACGTGTTCTACAGGTACTTGAGTTCGGCTTCGGGAATCATGGCGTATCTTGTGTTTGATGATGCATGTTGTGTTACTTAAAATGTTGGACTACATTTTAAACTTTCTGGGACGTATGTAATAAGATCCGCAAGGATCAAAAACAACTTAACTATGTGGTTATGTCTTGTCTTAAAACGTAATGTTTAAATAACTTATGTTTAAAAGAAATTAAAATGTCCAACAATTAAATGCATCGATCAACAAGATATAAATGGGCACCAACTTCCGTCACCACTACGTTAATAATCCGCTGCGACGTTTTTGGGGTGTGACAGAATGATTTCAATATCAAATTTGCATATTGTAACGAAACAAGTTACATACCTTCAAAGCACACCCTTCAAACTCGTGTCACCACTGGCTTGTCCACTTGACGCTCCGGTTTCCTTTCCTATAGAGTTCAACCACAGCCCGTTTATAACTCTTTGCTTAACATATAACGCATAGTTCGCCATAATTCTACAAACACGCGTTTTAGCTCAAATTTCTAGTTTTAAGCCTTCTTTTAGGCATTTTCACAAACACCTTAAGGGCATATTTTCTCACAATTTATTATTAAGTTCAATTCTTGTCTTTTGGCCAAGATTAACATCATCTAGGAAAATTCACATCAATTTTAACATCAACAAATCCGAAATTACTTCACAGAATTCATATTACACTAGAACAACAATCATAACCCTAGTGTTTATCATGTTTCTACAAAACCCATTAATCACCTACAATGGTGATTATGAATCACACAAGTATTAAGAAAAATTCCAACAAGAAATTGACTAAGGTTTATCCCTAGACACTATTTCATTCTTATTTCATCCAAGCAAGCATCATGCATCATCAAATTCGAATTTCAAGTATTGATTCAGAATTTTAATTGGAATCATGCAACGAAATTTCACATACCTTATGATCCCTTTACTAAGGAGATCACCAATCTATGCTCGGATTTTGTTTTGGAACAGATTTGTGCCTTCAATTTGTGAATTTTGTGTGAGTTAGGGTTTTGGAGATGTCTGGTCGCCCCCTCCTGTGTTCTATTCGATCCACACACGCCAGTGTGTGTTGGATTTTTAATTTTTTTGTTTTTAATAAAACTTGTTTCACATTTGGCACTTTTAACCCTCCTACTTTCATGAGGTTTTTATTTTAAGTGTTTTTAACACTCTAACTTATTATCACTAAACTCTTATCTAACTAGGTTAGTTTTATCCCTAGTTAGTTTATTTCATTTAATATCAATGTCGGATTTATAATAAAAGGATTTATATTTTAGGGGTGTTACAATTCCACCCCCTTAAAAGGGTTTCGTCCTCAAAACCGAGATACGTACCAAATAGAGTCGGGTAGAGACGCCGCATTTCCTCTTCGGACTCCCATGTTGTATCCGAACCCTTTCTATGCTCCCACTTGATCTTAAATTGATCAATCTTCTTATTCCGCAAATCTTTAATCTTCCGGTCTAGAATCTCAATTGGTCTTACCGCATAATTAAGGCTATTGTCCACTTTGATATCATCGTAGTGGATATAAGCTGTTTCCTCAGCTAAGCACTTTCGGAGTTGTGACACATGAAACGTGCCATGAATTCCGCTCAATTCGTCCGGTAATTCAAGGCGATATGCCACCTTGCCAACCCGTTCGATGATTTTAAATGGCCCGATAAACCTCGGGCTTAGTTTCCCTCTTTTTTCTGAATCGGATAACACCCTTCCATGGGGAAACTTTTAGCATAACCATGTCACCTACCTGAAATTCAATCGGTCTCCGTCTTTTGTCGGCATAAGACTTTTGTCTGTCTTGGGCCGCTTTCAAATGAGCTCGTACCACGTCAATTTTCTCATTATTGGCTTGGACTACATCTTTATGGGCCAGTTCACGCGGACCCACTTCACCCCAACATACCGGGGTTCTACATTTTCTACCATATAGCATCTCATACGAAGCCATGCCGATACTGGCAGGATAACTGTTGTTATAATAGAATTCTGCTAATGGCAAATACACATCCCAACTGCCTCCAAAATCGATAATACACGCCCTCAGCATGTCTTCTAGTATCTGTATCATTCTCTCACTCTGTCCATCCATTTGAGGATGGTATGCAGTGCTGATAAAAAGTTTCATTCCCATCTGTTCTTGGAAATCTTGCAAGAAGTGAGAAGTAAATCGGGTATCCCTGTCAGACACAATAGATACCGGTACTCCGTGGCGTGCCACTATTTCATTGGTATACACCTCCGACATCTTTTCTGACGTATAAGTCTCACGTATAAGAATAAAGTGAGCACTTTTCGTCAGTCTATCAACAACCACCCATATAGCATCGAATCCTCGGTTCGTCCTAGGCAGTTTGGTCAACAGGTCCATGGTGATATGTTCCCATTTCCAAACCGGAATCTCCAATGGTTGCAGTTTACCATATGGCTTTTGGTGCTCCGCCTTGACTTGTAAACAAGTCAAGCACTTCTCTACATATTTTACAACATCTCTCTTCATTCCAAGCCACCAATAGTTTTGCTTTAAATCATTATACATCTTGGTTGCCCCCGGATGGATAGTATAACGGGATTTATGATCTTCATCAAGTAAAAGCGTCTTAACTCCACATTAATTTGGGACCCATATTCTTTCGAACCGAGTCTTTAACCCGTTGTTACCATCCGCCAAATCTTTCAATTGACCAACTATCCTTTCCTTTTTCAAGTTTTCCTCTTTTACCGCCTCGGCTTGTGCTTCTCGGATTCGTTCAAGTAAACCCGAGGTTACAACAAGCTGCATCGACCGCACTCGTATTGGAACATAGTCTTTTTCCTGCTCAAGGCATCCGCCACAACATTGGCCCTTCCGGGGTGGTAATGTATCTCACAGTCATAGTCTTTTACCATTTCCAACCATCGCCTTTGCCGCATATTTAACTCCTTCTGATCGAAGAAGTATTTCAAGCTCTTGTGGTCGGTAAATATGGTGCACTTTACTCCGTATAAATAGTGCCTCCATATTTTTAATGCAAACACCACTGCCGCCAATTCGAGATCGTGTGTAGGGTATTTCTTTTCGTGCACCTTTAATTGCCTCGAGGCATAAGCTATCACTTTGCCTCGTTGCATCAAAATGCATCCGAGCCCCGAATGTGACACATCTGAGTAAACTACCAAATCTTCGAATCCGTCCGGCAACGTTAATACCGGAGCGTGAGTTAACTTCTCTTTTAGCGTTTGGAACGCCTTTTCTTGTTCAACGCCCCATAAGAATCTTTCCTCTTTTCGAGTTAATTTAGTTAACGGCGAAGCAATCTTGTAGAAATCTTGAATGAATCTCCTGTAGTATCCCGCGAGCCCTAAGAAACTTCTAATTTCTGAAGGATTCTTCGGAGGACTCCATTTCGTCACGGCTTCTATCTTTGACGGATCTACCAATATTCCATCGGCACTTATGATGTGGCCGAGGAATTATACCTCTCGTAACCAAAAGGCACACTTCAAAAATTTCGCATACAATCTTTCTCGTCTGAGCGTCTCTAACACTTCTTGTAAATGATGTACGTGATGCGCCTCACTTTTTGAATACACTAGAATGTCGTCGATAAACACGATTACTGATTTATCCAACATAGGCTTGCAAACCCGATTCATGAGGTCCATGAAAGCCGCGGGTGCATTCGTGTGGGGGTATTTAATGTGTGCAAAATGCAACATATAAATTACATCAATTGAGGCATAAAACTAACCCTTTTTTAGTACTAATGTTGGAAAAAGTGTGCTTTTGTCTTCCTTTTGTATTTTCAGGACCAAACGAGCTTAAATGAACAAAAGGAACAAATATGCAGCAAAATCTAACATAAATACAAAGAAAAGGAATGAACGTGGCATACCCGACCCCTCGACAGCATCTCCCCAAGCAAAAACATGAAACAGAAGGCTGACCACGGCCCGTGCCCAGTGAGCACGGGGGCATGGCCAGGTGTCTACGGAAATGGACAAAGCTATGGAAGCTTCTATTCCTGACACGAGGGGGTGCACAGCTCAGCACGGGGTGTGGTCAACGCTAAGATTTGTAGAATCTTGATAGTACAGATACGCTTCTGCACACGGGGCCATGCCCAGCGAACACGGGGCCGTGTGGAGCGTAATGCAGACAAGAGCAATTAATGAAGGAAGAGAAAGTGGATGGCCAGGGGGCCGTGTCCAGCGGACACGGGGCTGTGGCCGGGCTTCTGTTCAGGCTATAAATAGGGGTGCTTGACTCATTTCAAAGGCATCCCTTGGCAAACCACCTCTCTCCCACTTTGCCACCACTATAACACCCACAGCCACCAGCATCATCCATCATCCACCTTAGAGTGTGTGTAGTAGTCTCGGGATCCAAGATTGATCATAAGAGTTCTTGTCAACCAAAGGCCATGTTTGGCTAAGTCTCTTACATCACTTGGTGAAGACAAGCATTTAATGTAATACTTTTGATTTTTAATATTTTCGCACTTTTTATTTGGTTTTGTATTAATGACTTTAATAACTAGTTTCTTATGTTGAAGGTGAAACTTCTTTATCATTTGTTCCAAGGTGTCTTGGCATTACTTTACTGTCTATATAAAGTAAAAGATTTTCACCATTCATATCTCTACGGTCTATATAGAGATATGTTGGCTACCTGGTCGGGGGTTAAGGGAATGGTTCTTGCCTTGTTCAGTGTATAGATCCTGCAAGGTCCTGGGTCAAGCTTACTAGGACCTCCTTCAATACACACTAGTATTGGATGGCGGGGTGCGAATGGCTTGATCCCTTCATATGTAAACTACAATTAATACATTAAACCGGCAACTTAGGATTGTATCCCTGCTGACTCAAACCACTTAGCCGAGGGTAACGTCGCCTTCAAAAGAGGGGCCTACCACTTTACGCATTAATAACTTAATTAATTATCTTTCAATATTCTGGCCCTTTGGGATTGTATCCTTGCTGACTCAAATCATTGGGTTGAGGGTAACGTCACCTTCAAAAGAGGGGCGTACTACTATAACTAAGATAATCTCTTAAAAAGTGCAAAAGTGCGGAAATCATCAAAGGTTACATTAAAGGCGAGTCGGATCCAAGTGATTCATCTTGTCTATCTGTTTTTATTTTTATTTTTCAGCATTTTAGTTTTTATTTTCATGTTTAAAACCTTTTCTAAAAATTTTGATTTGATTAGACGTTGAGGATAAACCGGTACTAAAAGCTCTTGTGTCCTTGGACGACCTCGTTATCTTACCAACGCTATACTACGCTCACGATGGGTGCACTTGACCATGTGTGTGTTTAGTATTAGTAGAATATCGTGTTTTATAAATTTAAAACTTGACTAATGTGTTTAAAAGGGCTTAAAATATAAATAAAAACATATCACACCCAACACACACCAGTAAGCATTTGTTCGCTTGAGTGCATGACATCAACCTTAGTCCTCTAGAAGGTCAGTCTCCATAGACGTGCAAAGTATCACCAGGCGGGAGAGGTAGACGGACGTACTTCTCGTGACAGGCAATTTCGGCATGGTTCTTTCGCAACCAATCCATGCCAACAATGATGTCGAAACTACCCAATTGCATGGGTACGAGGTCGATAGTGAAAATGTGATCGTTAAGAGTCAGGGAACAATCACGGAGGATAGAATTTGTTGGAATTACATGTATGGTTTGATAAATTAACGCTGCTGACCGAGCTATGACCCGTAAGAGTTACACCTTGGGCAACGAACATTAAACCCACTTAACTTGGTTAACTGGTGACCACGAACAATTAACGAGACGAAATATATAATTATCTAGAATAATTATATATCCACGAGAAACGAGATTTATTATTTATACGGGTTATAAATAGTATATCGTTTAATTACTTATTTAATTAAACATTGTTTTTCGGGCTTCGTATCGCGTCTGGGCTTGAACTTATTATATTGGGGCTTCGGGGCCTAAGAGATAATTAGGCTTATTAGTTAACCTAAATATATATTACTATATATATTTGATCTCAATCATCTCCTTTTGTGTGGAGCTTCTGCCGTAGAAAGAAAAGAAGGAAATCATCCTTTTGTTTTGTGAGATTCTAGCACTCGTTCGTTGTACTTAGGTGTCTCACACGGTTAACTATTAACCACAAGGTATATTTAATCTCATCGGTAGATTGATCATTTTATGTATCCTATTTGCATGTTTGTAACCATGATCCTGTTCGGTTCACTTTTGGTGTTGATTATTATATTTATTCCGCTGCATTTTTATTAATTATGTATTTAGTTAATAAAATAAATCAAACCCGTTTTGATAAAAGTAAAATTGACACCACTGAATTCCAACAGTGGTATCAGAGCCACGCTTACAACATGCAAATCGGAACCGGTCCTTTTAAACGGTTATAGATCTCAAACTTTAACTTGTTTAAAGTTTCAGATCTAAATATTTCTTGGGCAAAAAGTTATTTGGTCAAAAGTTTTATTTATTTTTGTTTGACCAAAAGATCGCTCACTTTAAGATGATTGTGTTGAATATGTAAATCTGGCCAACCTTGTACTTGTATTTTTGTTCTTGTTTTGTTTTTGTTTTAT
Source organism: Helianthus tuberosus (assembly GCA_030545235.1). Lineage (NCBI taxonomy): Eukaryota > Viridiplantae > Streptophyta > Magnoliopsida > Asterales > Asteraceae > Helianthus > Helianthus tuberosus. The sequence goes on along the minus strand of CM060353.1, from coordinate 132,096,790 downwards.
GGTTTTTGGCCCACTTTGTGGCTCAAAGTTGTAATAGATTAGGGTTTCAATTTTATTATATTTTCATATTATAATGTTGAAGACCCGAAGACAAAACTGAAGACATTACAGGAATCAAGGAGGTGCTAAAGACAACTAGATGCACTAGGTCCATCCTTGTGGTTGTTTGTTACCCCGTGACCCAGTTTGGTCTTGCTATTTGGCTCTAGTAAGAACAAACAAAATGGCCCAAAGATTTACGTATTTAATTTTGCTATTATGGTTGCTTTTATCATATAAGTTGTTATATAACATACCAACCTAATACCAAACTTTTTAAAAGGTATTTTAAAATGTTCACAATCAATTATAACAAGTTGTAAATTGATTTTTACAACTTGTAAATATTTGTTATAAAAACAAATAGTTTATTTTAAAATAAATAATAACCATTAGAGTTTTTGAAATTTAACAAGTTTTAACTTTCTAAAACTCATAACTTAGTAGTTTTTAAAACTATAACTTCATATGGTTATACAAGTCGCGACAAACTTAGTTTTAATAGGTTATTTAAAATTAAGTGTCCTGAGAGATGAAAGGGTTCATCAAGATGTCACGACTAAATATGTACTAAAATTTTCTCTTACGACCCTATTTGGTAAATATTAAATTAACCCATAATTAAAATCAATAGTCTATGCCATCCTATCACAAGCTACACTTGGAACGTAAAAGCGAATCATCAGTGTTTGGAGCCACAACACCACCCTTGATGTCTAGCATATCCTTCCAAGGTGCAAGGGTTTCGTTGATACATCCGGCCCTTCCACAAGCACCTCTTTCAGGACGACTATTACTTTTTCTTTTCTCACCACATGCTCCAGCTGTCTCGAAAGTAGAAAGTCGGCATAGATGAGGCTAAATGTATCAATGCATAGACAAGAGTTATCTTAGCGGCCTCATACTCGAGAGTTGTGCAATTCTCACAATTGACACTCGTTGTCAGTCTGCCTAGTCACTTACTAAAGTGCATGCTACAGCTGCCTTTACTACTGACATAGCCAGATTCTCATTCCTTGTTCTAATTACTGTAATGGGTCACTAATTAAATAAGGAAATATACATTGAAAATACTAATTAAGATCTCTTTGCTTATGTAACAGATGTCTAATGAAAACAACTCCTTCATTCTCAAGTCTATACTTGGAAAGGAAAAACTGAATAACACCAACTTTCTCGAATGGCACCGCAATCTGAGAATAGTTCTCAAGATGGCAAAAAAGCTATACATCTTAGATGGGCCAGTCCCTACCGAGCCTGAAAGTAACACTACTGCTGCTGCTCGTAAGGCACTGGAAAAGCATAATGATGATGCTGTTGAGCTAGCCTGCCTTATGCAAGCCACCATGTCTCCTGAACTTCAGAAGAACATGGAAGATAAAGATGCTTATGACATGATCCAGCAACTGAAAGGAATGTTTCAGAAACAAGTCCAACAGGAGTGATATGACACCATGAAGCAGCTCATAAGCTGTAAAATGCAAGAAGGATCGTGTGTCAGTACTCATGTGCTTAAGATGAAAGGGTACATTGACCAGATGAACAAACTTGGTTATCCCCTGCAAGATGAAATGGCAGCGGACTTCATCTTGAACTCTCTCCCTAGCTCGTATGACCAGTTCATTATGAACTATAATATGAATGCTTGGGTGAAGACTGTGGCTGAGCTACATGGCATGCTCAAAACGGCCGAGATGAACATTCCACATAAAACTAACCAAGTTCTGATGGTCAAGTCTGGTGGTGTTAAGAAGCCCAACAACAAGAAAAGGGCTCATAACAGCAAAGGCAAGAAAATGGCTGTTGTTGCTGCCAAATCTGCCACCAACAAGCAGGTTGCTAAACCACCCCCTCCCCAGGAGCATCAGTGCTTTGAATGCAACAAAATGGGGAACTGGAAGAGGAACTGCCCATAGTATCTAGCCAAGCTGAAGACGAACAAGGCCAATAACATTGGCACTTCTTTAGGTATTCTCATTTATGTTATTGAACTTTTTACTGTCTCCAGCAACACATGGGTATTTGATACCGGGTGTGGTTACCACATCACTAATGTTTTTGCAGGAGCCTGGAAAGTGGAGGAAGCTGAAACAAGGCGACATGGAACTCATCGTTGGTGATGGGAAAAGAGTGCCCGTTCTTGCAACCGGCACATTTCATTTTTCATGTCCTTCTGGCCATGTAGTTAATTTAAACAATTGTTTGTTTGCACCTGGTATAACCAGAAACATTATTTCAGTTTCCCTTTTGTTTGAACAAGGTTTCAAGTACGTTTTTAATGGTATTTCTATTTCTGCCTACTTGAATGATGTCTTTTATTTTGAGGCTAAACCTCGAAATGGTATTTATGAGATTGATGTTCAAACATGTAATAACATATATCATCTTTCTAAGCATAACAAAGCTGGTATTAATGAAACCTTTCTATGGCATTGTAGACTTGGCCACATAAGTAAGGCACGTATAAAATGGCTCCAATCCGAGGGGATTCTTGAATCCACTGGACAGGACTCCTTTAATGATTGTGAATCTTGCTTAGCTGGCAAACTCACAAAGCGTCCCTTCACGGGTGTTGGTGAACGGGCCAATGGTCTGCTAGGACTCATTCACATTGATGTATGTGGCCCTTTCAGAACAATGACAAGGAACCATGAAAGATACTTCGTTACTTTCATCGACGATTATAGCCGGTATGCTTATGTCTATCTTATGAAGCAGAAGCATGAAACTTTTGAAAAGTTCAAAGAGTTTCATAACGAAGTAGAAAACCAACTTACTAGAAAGATAAAAATACTTTGATCAGATCGAGGTGGTGAATACCTCAGCTTAGAGTTCCTTAATCACCTGAAGGAGTGTGGAATAATTTCAGAACCCACTCCACCTGGCACACCCCAACTTAATGGCGTGAGCGAAAGGAGAAATCGAACCCTACTTAATATGGTTCGATTGATGATGTGTAGAACTAACTTGCCTCACTCCTTTTAGGGTCATGCTCTTATGACTGCCGCCCGCATTGTCAATCTGGCTCTGACTAAAAAGGTAAACAAAACCCCATATGAGGTATGGCATGGGCGTAAACCCGATTTGGAATACCTAAAAGTATGGGGATGTGATGCATACATCACAAGTGATGCTGATGATAAGCTCGATCCTCGAGGCGAAAAGGTTGTTTTCATCGGATACTATAAAAGAAGCGGATATTATTTCTACCATCCTGATGCAAATGTTATTTCCATCAAAAGGAAGGGGCACTTTCTCGAGGAAGAACTTCTTAATCGAGGAACTAGAAATAATGTGGTTGATCTTGAAGAAATTCGAGAACCAACAACAACTGATGATGAAGTCGGAACGTCTGAACAACAAGAAATTGTTGCTGATGAATCAGACATGAACACAGGCGTTCGCAAAAGTAGCAGGACTCGTAAAGAACCTGACAGATACTTTTGGCATCTCGAAGGTGTTGAAGTCTTGGTAGTAGATAAGTCTAATGACGAACCTACTAACTACAAATCTTCTATCTCAGATCCTGAATCTGCGAAATGGTTGGAAGCCATGAATGCTGAGATGCAATCTATGCATGATAATTAAGTCTGGGACTTGGTTGAGCTACCCCCCGAATCTCGACAGTAGGGAGCAAATGGGTTTTCAAGAGAAAAACCGATATGCATGGAAATATACACACCTTCAAAGCACGGCTAGTTGGAAGGGTTTCACTCAAACTCGGGGTATTGACTATGATGAAACCTTCTCGCCCGTTGCTATGATCAAATCAATCAGGATATTGCTTGCCATAGCCGCGTACTATGACTACGAGATATGGCAAATGGATGTCAAAATCGCTTTTCTTAATGGGAATCTCTCTGAAGATGTCTATATGGTTCAGCCAGACGGTTTTGTTGATCCAAAATATCCTAATAGGGTGTGCAAGCTGAATAAGTCCATTTATGGACTCAAGCAGGCGTCTCGTAGCTGGAATCTTCGGTTTGACCAAAAGATCAAAGAGTTTGGTTTTGTCAAAAATGAAGATGAGCCTTGTGTTTACAGAAAGGCTAGTGGGAGCACTATATCATTCCTCATCCTGTATGTGGATGATATACTGATAATTGGAAACAACGTCCCTATTCTTAACAAAGTTAAACACTATTTGGGAACTTATTTCGCAATGAAAGATCTTGGAGAAGCAGCTTATATTCTAGGAATCAAGATCTATAGGGATAGATCTAAGCGGCTTCTTGGGCTAAGTCAAAGTACATACATAGACAAAATAATGACACGCTTTAAGATGGAAAACTCCAAGAAAGGAGGTGTTCCTATGACTAAAGGTATTGTGATGAACAAATCACAATCTGCTTCAACGGACATTGAAATTAAGCAAATGGAAGCAGTTCCATATGCTTCAGCGATTGGTTCTATCATGTAGGCTATGTTATGTATTAGACCTGACGTCTCACGTGCTTTAAGCATGACTAGTCGTTATCAGCAAACTCCTGGCATTACCCATTGGACTGCTGTTAAGAACATTCTGAAGTATCTGAGAAGAACTAAAGATATGTTCTTAGTATTTGGAGGAGTAGAAGAAGAGCTCACTGTAAGATGTTACACTGATGCCAGTTTTCAAACTGACCGAGATGACTCTCGCTCACAATCTGGTTTTGTATTCACTCTAAATGGAGGAGCTATCTCATGGAAGAGCTCCAAGCAGAGTGTGGTGGCGGATTCAACCACTGAATCTGAATATATAGCCGCATCAGATGCTGCAAAGGAGGCTGCTTGGATGAAGGAATTCATAACCGACCTCGATGTGGTTCCAAGCATTAAGAAACCCATCGAGATATTCTGTGATAACACAGGTGCTATTGCTCAAGCCAAAGAGCCCAGGTCTCATCACAGGGCCAAGCACATTCTAAGAAAGTTCCACTATATATAGGAAATTGTGGAACATGGAGACATCGTGATAAGCAAAGTGAGCACAGATCAAAACCTAGCAGACCCGTTTACTAAGCCCATGACTCAGGATAAGCATGATCAGCACATGGGTGCTATAGGGCTTAGATTAGCTAGCAGTATGTTTTGATTTAGTATTTAGATGTACGAAATTTTAACAGTTGTACTTTTGAATTCATTGTTGATTTACTTGTTAAATGCAATTCTGAATCTTATAATTGTATTCAATTTTAATATGTTTAATCCGTGAATCTTGCATTCTAAACTATCCGTAGTCGGTCAGACTCGTGGGAACGATTCTGAATTAAGACTACTTTGACTTTGGACTCAAGGAGTTGACTTTCAAATTCACAGACCTCATTGAGAATGACGTTGGATGTAACTCGCATCAAATCATCTTCATGGATCTTAGTCAAAAGATGATTTGATATTGGTATACTCATTTAGTATCCTTTGACCTGAGATACATATTAGAACTTCCGTTTACCAAGGATTATTCTTTGATTACTGTCAACTGTTGTCGCGTAACTGCCAGTCATAAAGGCTTTAATTGGGAATAGTTCTGAAGTTCAATGGGAGTTATATGTAGTCGATATGGGATTCTGTACTCTTACATGATATGTAACAGTTAGACATTGTGGCGCCCTCGTTGATTCAAACTGGTGAAGTGTAAGGACTTACCCAAACTTACTGTGTGTTTGTTCGGACCACTTTGACTCTTGATCGAGAACAATAATAATTGAATACTATATTAGATTGAATATAATCCATGTCTCATTGATTCAATTTATGTCTTTTACAGAAAGGATGAATGACAACAATTACCATAAGTCTATTGACTTGCAATAGTAAGTTGTTACTAATGGCACGGTGTTTTGGTTAATGACTATAAAGTGTCATACCTTGTTGGGGGCAGCCATGTGCAGCTAGAGCACCGCTGACTGTCTTCGTTAAGCATTTTATCGAAGGCCGTCCAAGTGGGAGATTGTTGGAATTACATGTACGGGTTCGATAAGTCAACGTTGTTGACCGAGCTATGACCCGTAAGAGTTACACCTTGGGCAACGAACATTAAACCCACTTAACTTGGTTAACTGGTGACCACAAACAATTAACGAGACGAGATATATAATTATCTAGAATAATTATATATCCACGAGAAATGAGATTTTTTATTTATACGGGTTATAAATAGTATATCGTTTAATTACTTATTTAATTAAACTTTGTTTTTCGGGCTTCGTATCGCGTCTGGGCTTGAACTTATTATATTGGGCTTCGGGGCCTAAGAGATAATTAGGGTTATTAGTTAAACTAAATATATATATATATATATTACTATATATATTTGATCTCAATCATCTCCTTTTGTGTGGAGCTTCTCCTGTAAGAAAGAAAAGAATGAAATCATCCTTTTGTTTTGTGAGACATTCACAAAAGGAAAAAAAAGGAACAGCCGCCATTCTTAGAAAAGTTGGTGCCTCCCTTTTTGCTTTCATCTTACGACGGTTCGGTCAAGCCAAAGCCGCCACTGCTTGTTTCGCGTTCGTGTTCTAGCACCCGTTCGTTGTACCTAGGTGTCTCACACGGTTAACTATTAACCACAAGGTATATTTAATCTCATCGGTAGATTGATCATTTTATGTATCGTATTTGCATGTTTGTAACCATGATTCTGTTCGGTTCACTTTTGGTGTTGATTATTATATTTATTCCACTGCGTTTTTATTAAATATGTATTTAGTTAATAAAATATATCAAACCCGTTTTGATAAAAGTAAAATTGACATCATTGAATTCCAACAGAATCAACTAGAATAGACTTACCATCGGCAATCTCGACCGAGAACGACTTAGGTAGTTTAGAGCGTGCACAGTTTAACAAAGATTCAAATTCTACAGACACAAAGCTTTTGTCGGCACCAGTATCAAATAGTATCGAAGCGTAAAGATTATTGATGGGAAACATACCATTAACGACGTCATTGTCGTTACGAGCCTGGTTTGCATTAATGTTGAACGCTCGTCCTCGAGCGGCTAGCTGTTGTTCCTGGTTCAGCTGGGACATTGGTTACGGAGATGAGCAGTGTCTCCGCACTTGTAGCATGTGCGAACATTGTTTGCTGGTCTGGGATTATGTGGGGCTGGTAGAGCTAGCTGAGCTGGTTGAGCTGCCTGAGCTGGTGGTGCTTGCTGGACCTGGTTGGCTTGAAAGCAGTAGGGAGTTGTGTGACCATAGCGATGGCAGTTGGTAGACAAATGGCAAGCAGAGTTGGCCGGGTGATGAAAGTTACAACTCGAACACTAGGGATGAACCCCAGTGTACGGCTTCTTGATGATTTCTGGAGCAGGAGGGTTAGCAGCAGCAGGCACAGTAGTATTGCATGTAGGGTTTGTGTTTGCAACAGGGATAATTGCATTGCATCCAGAACCTTGAGACTTCCGTTTCTTATTCTTACTGCCACCTGGCTGCTGGGTGATTTGGTTAGCAGGTTTCGTGGGAGCAGAGTTTCCAGACTGTTTATCACGTACACGATTGTTGTTCAAACTTGCTGCAAGACGGTAGACTTCCTCAATTGAGCTTAATTGAGCTGCTTCAATGGCGTCACGCATAGAAGGAGGTAACCCATGAATGTACTTGGTGATCATGTGTTTAGGAGTGGACACCAAGTGTGGTACAATGATGCTGAGTTGCTTAAAATGGGTAGTATAAGCCAAGTTGTCGTCACCCACTTGCTTCAGATGCCAGAATTCATCCTCAAGTTTCTGCTGCTCATGCGGAGGGCATAATTTAAGCATCATCATTTCCCTAACCTATGCCCAAGGTAAAACATAAGCTTCATCATTGGAGCGGATGTTCCTCTCGTTTGTCCACCTGTCGAGAGCTCGTCCTTGAAACATGCCAGTTGCACTCCTAGTCTTTAAGTGTTTTGGGCACTCACTGTTGATGAAAGTAACCTCGATGCTGTCGAACCACTCCAGCATTGCAATCACCCCGTCACTGCCCGTGAAAGGCTTAGGGTTGCAAGAGACAAAGTGTTTGTAGTTGAAGCTCACCGGCTTTGGTTTGTCCGCTTTAGAGTCAACAGAGGAGGGGGGAGTGTTTGATCCGTGGAACTCAGAGACAATGTTGGGAACAATGCGTGTGATTTGATCGGCCATAAAAGACATCATTTTTTGAGTGTTAGCCTTTGATCTCTTGTGTGGGTTGGAGAGACGAATCGACGACATCTAAAGAGTCAGAATAAGAATCGGGTAAGACTCGATCACAAAGTTTCGTCTAAGTATCATAGTTTCACGACACATAGTGTAGCATAAAGTTTCACACATTCACATAGTATACTCAACTTATTTCACCTTTCACAAAACGTTCAATCATGTTTCACATAGCACAAAAGGTTCAACATTCTCATCACAAATTCGCAAAACACCGAATTTCGCATGGCACGTGGTACGAAAGTTTGGTAACATGTTGGAAACACTTATATATAGGAAGTACCAGCGACGTATCCACCATGTTTCGGCCATGTTACGTCTGTCTCGTCATTCAGTGTCATGTTACGTATCGTGTTTTGCCACACACAACAGTACACTCCATGACTTTCATACGCTTTTACTAGTTACGTAGACTAATCAAGTTGTCTCACATAGCATAATGTTCAATCATGTTTTCCCCATAGTTTCAATCAAATTTCCACGTACTGTAACATAATGACTGAAGAATTGTAAATTTAGTTCGATCCCGAGAGATTATTATTAACGTTTTAGATTGCGGAGATACGTGCGATTCGTGTAAATGTCTCGAAACGAACAAAGTATCAAGTATAAAACCACATATAAAATCAAAATAACACAAAAGATAGGCTCATGAAACATAGGATTGTTCCGGGTAGAGGAACGTCGACTAACCAAAGTGAGTCGAACCCTTCTCGAATTGAGGCCACGTGTCTTAGCTCACTTAGACAAATACGTCATCGATGTTACGCCTACAATATTTTTCCTTTCGGTCACTACACGTCCCTAATTGATCGGGGATTTTGAGACTTTGGCGTGACAGAAAATCAAAGAGTGGGACTAGTTATCAAGATGTGAGTTTCACCTCTAGCTTGACAACTTCGTACCCCAATAGTGTCGGTACTTATCAATAGATAAGACCTACTAGATTATGATATGGAAATTTCCTTCAAGGTTCGGATGTCACTCCTGACTTGAAGGTAAATCTCGTGCAAAATACAAACACTGCTCAGCGGTGTTTTCAAAGCATCCAAGTGTGTGTGGTGTTAGCCTTAGGAAAAGCATGTAAGTTTAACATGAAATGTGTTGCTAGGAAGCATATACGGTACAATGCATAAGTCTTAAACAACAAATAAGAGTCAAGTTTCCTAGAACTAAAGACTAGGCAAAGCATTCCTACTTTCCCTAATTCCCTATAGTTATGGCTCTGATACCAATCTGTCACACCCCAACCGATGGCGGAAACATCAGGGCGTGGCACTAAGCGATCAGATTGCTCAAGAGATTCCACAACACTATTTTTTTCAATAATAATTATTCAAATTCCATAAATATTGTCTAATCATCATCCACGAATCACAACCATGAAAGTATCAAATACATAACATTCAAATATTGTCCAAAATTCCGGATTTAACTAGATGAGTTTCTAAGCATCATCCTAGCTTGTCTCTTCAGCATCCAAACTTATCAACCTGCAACATGTATTAAAATACTATCAACAATAATGTTGGCGAGTATACAAGTTTGAGTACGTAATAGCATAATAGTTTAAAACGTTCCAAAAACTCATATCCGCCATGAAAACAAATAACAAGTTTCACCATGCTACGCTAACGCAGTCCCTATGTAACACACATTTCCAACGCAGTTAACATAGCAATCCCAAAAGTCTAGCGGGAGTTATAAACGTTCATTGCCTTTCCCAAAGTCTAACGGGAGGTTTGATCTTAACAATACCCAAGAGAATAGCAGGCTGGGCATTACAACCTATAGCATATGCATAGTACCATAATTGTTAAGACATGTCACATACAAGGATTAAACGTCACATAGCATATAAGTCTCAAGTTTCACAAGTATACTGTTTCCATGTTTACTACGGATAGAATATGTTTCCAAATAGTGTCAAGTGTCAAGTTTATAGAATACATGTTGCATCCCAAAAGTGTTTAAAAAAAGGGACCGAGTATACTCACTGTGGGTGCAAATAACCAAACACTGATTAGATTGGATCGAATGGAGCGCTGGTTCAGCCTGCGTGGGGGGAACAGAGCATAAGTCCTCTAAGAACTGACCCGGTTAGGAACAGAGTGTCGAACAGTGCGAAAATAGAGATAAAGTGCCTGACTGAATACCTGAACGGATGGTCATCCGGTCGGATGACCATTCGATTAGATGTGCTTCATCAGATCGGATGGTCATTCGATCAGTGTGTATAGTTTGCGAATTTGATAAAGTTTCAAGTGTCGAGATCATAGTGTCCTGTAAAACAAACAAGTGTAATGATAATCAGATCCTCTGGACGGATGGTTGTAACGCCCTGCGTTTTCATACTTTCTATATTTGGGAAACCCTTGCTTGAAATTCTATTTTTGGAAACTCTGTAACTTTGTAATCGTTCTTTTGTTATAATCGACGTAAAAATCGAGACACGAATCATAATGAAATTGGTATATTAGTTACACTTATGATATATCCACTTCATACATGTTTATACGTTTAAAAAAACATCTTTCATACGACACTTATTTCATATTTTGTGCTAAGAACGTCAAACTTGCAAACTATCGATCTATATGCCAAACTTATACAAATCCGACGCTTATTCATGACACATATACGTATTTATACTCGTTTTATATTTGTTTTATGATATAATTACATTCCGTACTTGTAAATACGATTCTTATACTTAAAACGCATTGAAAACAACTTAAAACATCAATATACCAAAGTCTAGGGGTCAAAAGTGGTAAAAAAATCCAACTTTTTTCTCGGTTGCATGGCGTCGCCACCCGCGACGGGTGGAGGAGAATTCCTCCATGGGCCGCCACAGCCTCTAATCCGCATAATTGAGTTCAACTCGTTTCCTTGGCGGGATTTCTTGCTTTATTTGAAGTTTAAACTCAATTTTAGCATTAAATACCCAACTACAAACCACCATAACCCTCCCCTATAAATACCATACCTCCACCAAGCTCAAATCACTTTACAAACACTTCCAATTCACTCAAAAACACTCTCTAATCAGCTGATTATCTCAAGTTCGAGCGGATTGTTCAACCTTCACTAAAGTGAGCATAACTCACTCAATACTTGTCCGATTTAGTTCATTCTTTTTCCTATGCGCTTGGATTGACCTTAGCTTCGATTCCATGGGTTTTTCACAGTAAATAAGTCCCTGGAACTTTGGAAAAAAGGCTACAAAGTTCACTGTTGGTTTTGTTTTTAATCAAACTTTGTTTATACTTGTTTAAACTTGAGTCTAACTCACTTAAACCCACGTCCTTATGCTTATAACCACTTCTATGGTTAGTTAAGCTTAAAAACAGGGCTGAGACATACAAAGTCAGAGGTTAAACCTCATATACTTTCTGTTTTATTTAGGGTTTTTAACCCACAGGTGATGTTCAAGCTTCAAGCTTGATAAAGGTGTGATTGTGGACTAACTTGGGTTGTCCAACCTAAAATCCCCACATTACTTGATGATTTCTCATAGTGTAGTCATTTACATTCTTGTATTATTCATAGTTCATGACCCTCCTTGTATGTTTTACATCAAGTGTAGTGGTGAACACATAAGAGGTGCCTAAATGGAAGCTTGTTCTTCCTACCTGCTACATGATTTCCATGATACCTAGAGGTACCTAAATGAAGATCTTAATCTTCTACCTCATGCTTGACTATTGGACATACTAATATATGATATATAACCTAGATGATATATATATACATTCGAACCTTTGATGGTGAACTTGTGTTCATTCGTCAAAGTGTTAGAATAACATCATCTAAGTACATAAGACTTGTATGATTCTAATGGGTATATTACGCATGAAAACATTAACCCTTGAGGTTTCATAGTGTCAAGACAAGTACTTAATGTTACAAGATGATTAATTTTCATATACATACTTTTCATGCACTTTAAACTTCACATCCTTAGACTAAATGTATACGTCTCTTAAAAATCCCTAAACGAACACATTCAACCTTCTAACCTCATCAACTTCGTCACATTGGATAATCGGAAAGCAGATGCAAATTTTGTGAGTACACTTGACCCATTTTCCTTTAAATACACTTTGGGTGCAACATGTTTTTACTTGTTAAAATGCACGATTCACAAACATGCTTTATTTAATCAATCCCTATACATGCTTTGTTATGCTTAAGTTCATGCTAGAATTCATACTACTTGTTAACCCGCCTTAACAATTATAGCGCTATAGGAGTAGCACACCACCCGACGGGGTTTTGTTAAGTTATATTCTTTACGGTCTCGACATTGTTATTCATACTTTACGGTCTCGATGTTGCTACATCGAGGGATGCTATTATACTAGTGGACACTTGGATTTGACTTTTAGTTATGCATGATAGTTTGTCCTTGTATACCAAAATGCTATGTTGGATTGAAAATACTTTTTATACATATGACACGAGTCTAAAACTTGTGTACTCGCCAATACCTTTGTATTGAACTATGCTTTTAAAACTTGTTGCAGGTTTAGTGATAATGTTGAGGATGCATGGAATCTAGTAGGATGCTTAGATACACACTTTAAAATTTGTATTATATTATATTGTATTTCATTATTCATGTTGTTGTATTTTGCTTCAAATCCTTGTAATTGATTCTTTAGAAATGAAATGACATTTACTATTTAAATACTTGTCACAATTATTAGTGTTATGATGTCTCGAGCAATCTATTTCGTCTCACTCCGATGTTTCCGCCATCGGTTGGGGTGTGACAGATTGGTATCAGAGCCATAACTATAGGGAATTAGGAAAAAAAATTGCCATGCTTTTTTTTTACCTAGTCTATAGTTTTAGAGTCTTATTCTTATGTTTTGCTTGGAACTACATGCATGCCACTTTATGTGTTTCTTATTTATTCTCTTTGAGCCTTTTAAACATATATGTCGTTTTATCCTTATGTATCATACTAGACATGCTATTCTTATGTGTTAATACATGTTTTACTATGTGTTAATATTTGTTTAAGATTTCATTCTTTATGTGCTATTCTTGACATGTTTATACTTGTTTGTTTAATCTCCAACGTACGTCTTTCCTCATACATTTTACTCGACTATTCTAAAACCGCAAACACTCGTATTATACAAACGAGACAACTCCACCAAAATAGGCGTGAAACCCACGATTTGGTGAATGACTCTCAATCTACCTATTCTTTTTACACAAGATTCATCATCAAGTTAGGAGTGAAGTCCTCATCTTGATGAAGAATTCCATTTCAAAATTCTAGTGGATCCTCGTCAAAGTGTTGAAATTAAATTTTGACCCGACGAATACAAACCACACTTAGGATACGAAATCGCCAAGTTAGGGGTGAAACCCGCACCTTGTCGACTAGTTCCACTCCTTGAATTTTTTTTTAAATCTCGCCAAGTCTCGAAATTTCGATTGATTTGGGACATGTAGTAACCAGAAGGGTAAATACCGTTAACCGACTTGTCGGCGAGAGTATTTTACCTATTAGGCTAAAGCATGCTCCTCAAATTCAAAAGACTTTTCGACCGCTTTGGTTAGTCAAAGTTCCGTTTGGAACCCTTCAAATTTTAATCAAACATGAGTTTCTATTATTTATCTTATACGATGCAACCTTTCAAATTCAAAATTTACTATCGATATTTTCTTCTCACACGCATATATCATACAAAATATTTTCATACACTTATACGTATTTCACATGCATGATTTCGAAAATGTCATCAACCCGATTTACATTTCTTATGACCACAAATGGAGACATGTCATCAAGATAGGAGTGAATTCCTTACCTTGACGATTAACTCCACTCCTTCTTTTCTTAAAACGAACTCACCAACGAGTTAGGGGTGATTCCCTTACCTAGGTGATCGTTACCAAAACTTTTCTTCAAAATATTCATTTATGCAACCCGATCATGTTTCATGCCTAGATCATTTATCATTTATCAACATACCTACTTATATCAATTTCAAAATACATTGTTTCATCAAACGTACTTCTTATCCTACAACCTATTTTCACTTAACTCATATACACGAGATTCTTAATCATGTCTTAAACGTTTTACTACACGAATTTCCAAACCTTACGAAATGCTACCTACCAATTTAATCGGTCCAATGAATCTCTTGCCCATGAACTTCATATTCGACTTAATCACTAAAACGCACTCATTTTATATCACCAAACTAAAGACTTTCATTCTCAATCGGAGATCAAACCAACCTTTCTCGTACACTTATAAGATCTTATGGATGTTATATGATTGTTTTTCCAAAGACTCTTTTCAACTTCAACAAATCATTTGTTAATTTTTTTTAACCACTAAGCCCTTTTTGCTAAATTTCGTTTCTAAGGATCGACGTTTTCACAAGAACCTCCAAAATTTAAAATTTCTTGTTTTGGTGCAAATGAAGCGAACTTATTATTTACGAAAAACTTTTTTTTACACCGCTTAATTAGTCATTGAAATTTCAAAACGCGTGGGCAAGAAGACTCCATGGGGATCGACAATCTTCAACTTACGTAAACTATTTTAAGGTAAAAGTTGCATTTCTATTCATTACAAAATACATTATGCATAACCAATAAATACTTTATATTGTCTTACATTTACAAACTATATTCTACCTTCCAAATCAGAGTATCGAATTTGATTTGGAAAACTCGACGCTTCGTTTAAACCACTATACATACATATCATCATACCCGTTTTAGCCGTTTTATCGCGACAATTTCATTTATATCGTTCGTATTTACATGCTCAACCTTTTGAGCACTTTTACATGCTTAAATTTGTATGTTTCAATTAATACTATATACGCAATCATTAGTATTCGTACTCACACTCACACTCGTATTCATAACAATACATTTTATGATTATACTTATAATCTTATTTATACTTATACTCATACGTTTCATGCTTTTACTTATACTCATACGTTTCATGCTTTTACTTATACTCATATGTTTCATGCTTTTACTTATATTCATACGTTTCATGCTTATACGTATACTCATACCACTCATACATTTTATGTCTATGCTAATACTTACGTGAATAATCATACCTAAACTTATATTTATGCTCATGCTTTCATTCATACTCGTGATTCATACATTCGTACCCGTACGCGAGTGGAATCCGAGGGATTTGCTTACGTGGGTCCTATACATACATAAGCATGGACTTGCTTATATACTACATTCTTATACATACACAATCTTATCTCCAAATTATTGTATACCCTGATTCATACACACCTAGTACACGCTATGCGGATCATGCGACAATCAATACAATCGCGGGTGCACACGGGATTATAGTGATTGGCTCATGAGAACCATAAAGTGTACTACTGTGTATGGTAAGACACGGAACGTAACACAACACCGAATACGAAACGAACGTAACATGGTCAAAACATGGTAGATACGCCGCTGGTACTTCCTATATATAAGTGTTTTCACCATGTTACCAAATTTTCGCAAAACGTGCCATGAGAAATTCAGTGTTTTGCAGACCTTTTGGACCTAATTCAAACTTTAAACAACTCGCAAAAGCATTATATCCGATTATCCACGACGAGACTTCATTCTTAACACGCTACTTTCATCTATCCAACACTTATGTTATTCTTATGCTTGCATTCTTTAAGAGTCAATCGTTCACTTCTATACTCGTATTATTCTCCATTATCTTTCCTACAAACCTCGTTCACAATCAAGCTTGTTTAAACATTCGAATCCTAACTTATCTCATTACCTTTAAAACCGTCTTTCTATTCTTTATTCTCGTGTAAACGAGTTTAGTAGGCCGTTAATACTTTATTTAAAGTACCAAACTTTCTCGTTCCACTCGAAAAGCAATTTTTATGAATATGTGGTTTTACACTACCCTTAAAACTTCCTATACAATCTACCTCACTCTTATTGATTACAAGCCGTTTTATAAAGACTTCCTTCGTAAATACATTACATTTGTAAAACAACTCCAAATTTAGCTATTCAAAATCGTTTTACCTATACACGTTTCCCTCATGCTTATGCCTCAAAACCATTTTAGCCAAACAAATCCTCTTACAAAGCTATTTTGCTAATCTCCCAAAATTTCATACTTTTCAAAACATTTCAAAATTTCCAAGTCTTAGTTTTAAATAATCACTTTTTACCAAAACTCTTTCAAGTCTTCCTCTTGAATAAATTTCGGGACGAAATTTACTAAAGGAGGGGAGACTGTAACGCCCTGCGTTTTCATACTTTCTATATTTGGGAAACCCTTGCTTGAAATTCTATTTTTGGAAACTCTGTAACTTTGTAATCGAATCGACGTAAAAATCGAGACACGAATCATAATGAAATTGGTATATTAGTTACACTTATGATATATCCACTTCATACATGTTTATATGTTTAAAAAAACATCTTTCATACGACACTTATTTCATATTTTGTGCTAAGAACGTCAAACTTGCAAACTATCGATCTATATGCCAAACTTATACAAATCCGACGCTTATTCATGACACATATACGTATTTATACTCGTTTTATATTTGTTTTATGATATAATTACATTCCGTACTTGTAAATATGATTCTTATACTTATAACGCATTGAAAACAACTTAAAACATCAATATACCAAAGTCTAGGGGTCAAAAGTGGTAAAAAAATCCAATTTTTTTCTCGGTTGCATGGAGTCGCCACCCGCGACGGGTGGAGGAGAATTCCTCCATGGGCCGCCACAGCCTCTAATCCGCAGAATTGAGTTCAGCTCGTTTCCTTAGCGGGATTTCTTGGTTTATTTGAAGTTTAAAATCGATTTTAGCATTAAATACCCAACTACAAACCACCATAACCCTCCCCTATAAATACCATGCCTCCTCCAAGCTCAAATCACTTTACAAACACTTCCAATTCACTCAAAAACACTCTCTAATCAGCTGATTATCTCAAGTTCGAGCAGATTGTTCAACCTTCACTAAAGTGAGCATAACTCACTCAATACTTGTCCGATTTAGTTCATTCTTTTTCCTATGTGCTTGGATTGACCTTAGCTTCGATTCCATGGGTTTTTCACAGTAAATAAGTCCCTGAAACTTCGGCAAAAAGGCTGCAAAGTTCACTGTTGGTTTTGTTTTTAATCAAACTTTGTTTATACTTGTTTAAACTTGAGTCTAACTCACTCAAACCCACGTCCTTATGCTTATAACCACTTTTATGGTTAGTTAAGCTTAAAAATGGGGCTGAGACATACAAAATCAGAGGTTAAACCTCATATACTTTCTGTTTTGTTTAGGGTTTTTAACCCACAAGTGATGTTCAAGCTTCAAGCTTGATAAAGGTGTGATTGTGGACTAACTTGGGTTGTCCAACCTAAAATCCCCACACTACTTGATGATTTCTCATAGTGTAGTCATTTACATTCTTGTATTATTCATAGTTCATGACCCTCCTTGTATGTTTTACATCAAGTGTAGTGGTGAATACATAAGAGGTGCCTAAATGGAAGCTTATTCTTCCTACCTGCTACATGATTTCCATGATACTTAGAGGTACCTAAATGAAGATCTTAATCTTCTACCTCATGCTTGACTATTGGACATACTAATATATGATATATAACCTAAATGATATCTATATACATTCGAACCTTTGATGGTGAACTTGTGTTCATTCGTCAAAGTGTTAGAATAACATCATCTAAGGACATAAGACTTGTATGATTCTAATGGGTATATTACTCATGAAAACATTAACCCTTGAGGGTTCATAGTGTCAAGATGTCTACTTAATGTTACAAGATGATTACTTTTCATATACATACTTTTCATGCACTTTAAACTTCACATCCTTAGACCAAATGTATACGTCTCTTAAATCCCTAAACGAACACATTCAAACTTCTAACCTCATCAACTTCATCACATTGGATAATCGGAAAGCATATGCAAATTTTGTGAGTACACTTGACCCATTTTCCTTTAAATACACTTTGGGTGCAACATGTTTTTACTTGTTAAAATGCACGATTCACAAACATGCTTTATTTAATCAGTCCCTATACATTCTTTGTTATGCTTAAGTTCATGCTAGAATTCATACTACTTGTTAACCCGCCTTAACAATTATAGCGCTATAGGAGTAGCACACCACCCGACGGGATTTTGTTAAGTTATATTCTTTACGGTCTCGACATTATTATTCATACTTTACGGTCTCGATGTTGCTACATCGAGGGATGCTATTATACTAGTGGACACTTGGGTTTGACTTTTAGTTATGCATGATAGTTTGACCTTGTATACCAAAATGCTATGTTGGATTGAAAATACTTTTTATGCATATGGCACGAGTCTAAAACTTGTGTACTCGCCAATACCTTTGTATTGAACTATGCTTTTAAAACATGTTGCAGGTTTAGTGATGATGTTGAGGATTCATGGAATCTAGTAGGATGCTTAGAAACACACTTTAAAATTTGTATTATATTGTATTGTATTTCATTATTCATGTTGTTGTATTTTGCTTCAAATCCTTGTAATTGATTCTTTAGAAATGAAATGACATTTACTATTTAAATACTTGTCACAATTATTAGTGTTATGATGTCTCGAGCAATCTATTTCGTCTCACTCCGATGTTTCCGCCATCGGTTGGGGTGTGACAATGGTCATCTGATCGGATGGCCATCCAGACAGACGATCAGTGAGTGAAGTGTTGTGAAAGTTTCTAAGTTTCGAGCTAATGGAGACGATGTAACGACGCGTCAAACAACGGAAACGTACCAAACTCAGCTCGTTCAGTCGATTGGGAACCACCCCTTCTCAAACCAACGAACTGTTTCCGGTGTGCTTCATGTTTGGACTCGTCATACTGTCCGTTTTCCGGTGAAATTCAGTTCTCAAACCGGCCTTTGACTAAGGAACGAGTCAATAGCCCGTTGAGACCGATTTCACTACTGTTTTGTATGATAGTTGAAGAAAAGTTCGAAATTCAAGTGAAAAGCATGATGTTCATCAGATCCGAGCCGGAAAACAAGTGTTATTCCGTCCGATCTGAGATGAAAGTGCAAGTTTCCCTTAGATTTTGTATGAAAACTGTGAAAATCCTTAAGATCTAGGGTCGTTCTTGATTAAATGATGCTCCAAGATCAGTTTATACATCAACTAAGCGGAAGCACCTTCAAGGAACCCCAAATCAGTCGGCTTTCATGAAAATGTTAAAGTGTTCGTGTGATTTTGCTGGAAAATCTTGTGTAGAAGTGTTAACTGACTAAAGTTGTACAAGAATCTAGAAGAAATACTTACGGAACGAACTTGAATCTCGCGAAAAGTGCTTGAAAGGACTTGGGAGTGCGTGTGGTCGGATGACAGAGGCGAAAAGTGTGAAATGAGAGCACAAGGGTCCTATTTATAGCTGAAAGGGACAACTAAGGCGGTGCAGTGTGAGGGATCAGATGGTTATTCGGTCGAATGGTCATTCGATCGGATGTCCATTCGGACAGCGGAGACCCGTTTGCGACTAAGTTTCATTTTGCGAGTTAGATTAAGCGTTGCGTTGCGTATTATTGTGGGTAACCATTACAATAGTATAATTCATATGATTAACACAAAAGTTTCCGTGTTTCAAGTTGCGTTCAAGCTGAGTTTCAAGTATCCAAGTATCAATGTATCAAGAATCGAAGCGTCAAGTGTCAAGTATCAAGTATCAAGCCTCTCGTTCAATAAAGAATCCAAGTTTCTCGTTCCATGAGTATCAAGTATCAAAGTCCCTTGTTTAATAAGTATCAAACATAATAAATGTCAAGCTTCAAGTTTTAGGTTTTAAGTATCAAAAGAGCCTAGATTCAAAGTATCACAAGTTTCAAATATCACAAGTTTTAAATAGCACAAGAGTCAAGTTTCACAAAGTATCACATCGAGCAAAGCTTCACATAGTTCAACATAGTTTAAGGTTCAAATAGGCAACATTTAGTATTTACAAGGACTAGTCTTGCCAAATGATGAAAGGTTCAAACGCAGGGCGTTACAGTCCATATGTCTAATTTCTAAAAGTTATAAATAACAACATACATAATACATTCAATATCTTCAATATCCTCCATTCTTAGCGACATACAAGAGTTGTTTCACAAAATTGTTTTTTATAGTGTTCGATAATAACTAATATTGATATTTTACAATTTAAAAGGTTGTACTTTTCTGTTAAACTGGTTCATTTTCTAACCCGACCCGTTCTAAACCCGAACCATTTAACCAGAATACTGAAGAACCAGAACCTAGAATGGTTTGGTTATCGGGTTAAATATTTAGCTTTGAAAATCGGAAAAACCTGACCCGAAAAACCCGAAACCCGAAACCCGATTAAAAAAAACCCGAAGAACACCCCTAACGGTAATTGTTATAATAGAAAAAAAACAAAATTCTTTTAAAATTTAGTTTTTTTTTTAAATTATTGATTGTTATATATAAAAAAACAAATAAAATAAGCGTAGGTCATATAAGTTATTGAAGATGATATTAGAAGTACGAACATTTCATTTTAATATCATAATACTTAAAAGTGGATTTAAATATGGTCAAAGCAAAAACATGGTCAAAGCTCAAAGTCTAAAACTGTCTGTTAGCAAATGTATAGTTCTTCCCTCTAATATGGACAGCCTGTAAGCATCCAAAGAACCAACCCCACTCACCACCATTACACTCGAAATAAATACACCCCATAAATTATAGGGTCCTCTAATCATCTCTCAATAGTACACCCATTTCTCTTATTATTAATTTTTAAGTTCAAATTCTTATTAAATTTACCATCTTTTTGTTAGTTTTTAAGCATAAAACCATGTGTTTGTAGTTATTGTGTTTAAAATTTAAGAAGAAAACAAAAAAAGTATCATTTTTGGTTATTCGATATCTTAATTAAAAATATGAATTCTTATTAAAACCTTTTTGAACAAAATTATAAGAGGTTGATTTGTTATATGAGTTAATTGTCAAAACCGTCCCTGGGTTTGGGCACGTTTGCCATTTTTGTCCAAAATGACACTTTTGTACCAAATTGCCCCCAACGTTTGTAACTTTTTACCATTTTCATCCAAATTACTAACTTAGTTTATTTTTTCTGTTAAGTTGAGGATATTTGGATGAAACTGGCAAATATAAAAACACATGGACGATTTTGGCAATTTACTCAAACCCTTTTTAATTTCTTTTATTTAATTATTTTTGTTACATATATAATAAAAAAGAATATATATGCAATTTTTATATAAAAAAATAATAGCTTTGTCACATAATTTTAATAAATTTTTATCCAAGCACTAACTAAGTTATCATATGTACCAAGCTATTATCATATAAAAAAGGTCAAATTAACTTAGTTAGTGGTTGGATTTTTTTTAAAAGTGAATGTTTTTTTCTAGTAATCTACTAAATTACACCAAATTAATAAATGTTTGGATAGATTGGTTTTTATCATTAAGTAGGAGTTTTTAAATATGTTATAGAATAAATCAAAATTGTTATTAGTTGACACGTTTTAACTGGCCCTTGTATTGTATAATTAAGTTGTTTTGACCTGTCCATTTATTGCCTTCACTAATGGAAAATCCTAAATTTTTATAATGTTTTGGATAATGTGGTGATATTTCTCATCTAATGTTGTAAATGATTAATTGTATTATGTTTGGGCATTATTAAACTAATTTTAATAATTTAATATTAAGAAGCCAAACAAAAATGTGTAGCAATCAAATAATCAATTTAGAGATATCGATTAAAAAAGATCTTTAATTTCTTAAATGAGTAGAAATTATTAAAACATTCGAAAATAATTGCCATAGCTTTAACCAAACGAATCCAAACATCGCCATCTATAAGACTACAACTTGTTTTTATTATAACTAATTATGTTATATTGTATGATTCTGTATATTGTATGATTATTTTATATGGCATGGTTATTTAGAATAATACAAGGCTCGCTGGTCGGGCTAGAAACCACCAACACAACTAGTACCTTAAATACTTTTAAACCGTCTTCATTTGTGCCAACCGATTATATTGACGAACATAATATCGTTGGACACGAGAAATCTTATCTACTGTTTCATGCTCCATATGTTACTAACATTACAAAATTACGCTAAACAATAAAAAAATACATTTTTTATTTTACATTAGTTACATATAAATGTTTTTTTTTTCATTTAAATTGTTTATAAAATCACTAATTTTTTAAAACCGATCTAAGAGGCCCGATTAGTAACACATAAAACTTAATTACTGGTCATAAACACATTTCAAATTTCTTTTTGTAAGTCCAACAAAGTTCGACCATCCGGGTACATTCATAGGCACACAATCCCTCATGCCTGCGATCACAGACGACACTGGTGTGGCCCGACCGGTCACCAATTCCATAGGAAATCCACTGCTGAAGGTCCACTGTGGTAAAACCTTTGACTCACGCATGACATTTTGTAACAAACGAGACTCTAGTTAGTGACCTTCCTTAGAAAAAGTCATCCAGATACCGCTAGAATATCCTTTTTAGTTCAAATCAAATCTTTTTACTTGTTAAATTTTTATCATTTATGGTAAGCTTAAATTCTTGCCTTTTTATAATTTAAAAGAAAGGATATGAAATCAGTCACAGGCTTTCTTTTTCTTTTTCTTGTTTCTCTATGCTAAATAGGCATCTTTCTTTTCCACTTTCTTGGGTTCTTTTCTTAATCTCTCATCTCTCAACACCAACTTTACCTTCATACAGAAAAAAAACCCCCTCTGCCTCTCTATTTCTTTATAACCTTCAGGTGGAAACCAAACCCTTGATCATTGCTGATTTCTTGTAAGTTCTTCTTTTTTTCTTTCTTTCTGACATTATTATTATTGTTCTTCATCAGAAAGTGAATTTGCTTTTCAAGTCTTGAGCTTTTCTTCTATCTTTTTTACAGGAATTATTTGGGAACATAATTATTTTCAAGAATATTGCACTTGTTCTTAGTGGGTTGTGCTCATAAAGCTAACAAATTATTGCAATTTTACCTGGGTTTTGTCATATTTTAAGAAAAAAAGTTATAGAAATTGGTGGGTGATGTGTCACTGATGATAAAGTTCCAATCTTGACATCCAATTCATTAAATTTCACCATTTTGGTAGATGATTTAGCTGTTTTCTTGATTTCTTGAAACTTTGAACCATAAAAGATTCTTGCTTTGATCTCTTGTTTGTGAATCCATGGGACTTTGTCATGGAAAACCGAATCAAACCCTCGAAAATCATCTCGAAAACACGAATACCCACAATGAAACCGAACCAACAACACTGAATTCCACTGGGAAATCATCAAACTTTCCTTATTACAGCCCAAGTCCCTTTCATAACAGTACTGCTTACAAGAACTCACCGGCGAATTCGAGTGTCAGCTCGACGCCTTTACGCATATTTAAACGGTCTTTCGCACCACCGTCCCCTGCGAAACATATTCGATCTTTGCTTGCTAGAAGACATGGGTCTGTTAAGCCTAATGAGGCCTCAATTCCTGAAGGAAATGAATTGGAGGTTGGACTTGATAAGAATTTCGGGTATTCTAAGCAGTTGTTAAGCCACTATGAGCTCGGTGAAGAAGTGGGTCGGGGGCATTTCGGGTATACTTGTGTTGCAAAGGGAAAGAAAGGGAGTATGAAGGGCCATGAAGTTGCTGTTAAGGTTATCCCCAAATCAAAGGTTTGATTTCTGCTAATTTACTCCATCACTTGTTCTGTTGTTCTGTGGTGTTGTTTACGTGATTTCGAAAGTGATTATCTTTTTATTGTAGTGTATTGATGTAGTAAAATTGTTAATTGATTATCTGATCATTTAAGGGTCATTTTTAATCCCTTTTGGATGATCAATACAGGAGTAACAACAAGAAATTAGAAAACCGATTCTGATAATCTGATTATCTATGGTCATTTTACCTTTTAAGTTTTAATGTTCTATATCTCTATATAAGCAGAGTGTCATATCTTCAAAGCTCGTCAAATCGGAATGTTGAATTGCTAAAATTATGTGGAGGTTGACTTCTGTGGTCAAAATGATTACTTTTTGACTCTATAGTTAATATAGATACTTAATCTTGTATTACATTTAACTGTATACGTTATACTAAAATAATCTTGGTATGCTATTGTCGAAACTTTTAGTTTTGTGTTTTTCTTTACTAATGATAAATTGCTTGATGTTGATTCAGATGACAACAGTAATTGCCATTGAAGACGCAAGGAGAGAAGTGAAGATTTTAAAGGCACTAACGGGTCACGACAATCTAGTTCAATTTTATGATGCTTATGAGGATGAAGATAGCGTCTATATAGTTATGGAGTAAGTGTTGACTTCCCGTATTTTATCGCTATTTAAGGGTATTTTGGACACTTTACTTTACATAATATTGTTTTGATATGTTTACTTTTTACCCTTTTGTAGGTTATGTAAAGGTGGTGAACTATTAGACAGGATACTTGCAAGGTACACACAATTAGTATTATAACAGTATAAAAGGTCAATCTTTTTTGGTCAATTTATAATATAATAATGTGTTTGTAGGGGTGGAAAATACTCTGAAGAAGATGCAAAGGCCGTTATGGTCCAAATATTAAGAATCACTGCCTATTGTCATCTTCAAGGTGTGGTTCACCGTGATCTAAAGCCAGAGGTACATAATTAATAACTTTACATTATTTTTATGTATTTCGGCTTCTATAGGTGTTTATATAAGCTTTTAGTCTCTACCAATGTCCGATTCGATATTTGACTTTTGAGTGTCAAATTAGGTATTTCTTCCGTTTATGTTGGGTTAAAGTGTTTTTTTTTTTTGGAAATATTTTGATCCAAATTTACCAACTTGGCTATTAGCAATCACTACAAGATACCACTGGGTGTTTTTCCCCACAACTTCATTATTGTCTTAAGGTTTACTTTAAGTTTTTACAAAGAGTTGGTAATTCCGTCCCATTTACCTCAGTTAAAAAATCTTCCCTAACGAAATTGCCAAAATCGTCCCTAAGTTAACAATACATTTTAACTGAGTTAGTGATTTGGATGGAAATGGCAAGAAAAATGAAACGTCAGGGGTCAGTTACAAACAATTCTTATTTTGAATGTAATAGGCAAAAGTGCCCAAACCTCATGGACAATTTCGGTATTTTACTCTTTTAATCTTGAATCAGTTAAAAGTAAGAAAAAAATAGCTAAAATGGAAATGGATCAAATAGTTGTAAGTCTGCCAAAATGTATTTTTTGTGCATAAACATTCTAAATTACTTAAAAAAAAGAATATTAAATTATCAATGAAAGAACATAAATTTTGGAATCATATTTGACACCGTCAATGTTTCACGTCAATCCAACCAGACCCTTTTGGACGTGTACTGGGAATTACCCTTTTTGACCCAAACCCGTGACCCAATTCGTCCGTTTTGCCACTTATATTTTCTAACTATCAGTCAAAGCTTGTATTAAATTATATGTTTAGCCAAACATTGCATTTTGTGTGTCCGAGGTAGTATGTTGTTGCTACAACATTAACGAGAAACATCAACTTTTGAATTCAAAAATATTTGCTAATATTTGTTCTGTTTTGCCTCAGAACTTTTTGTTTACATCTAACGACGAGCCGTCAGTCCTTAAAGCCATCGACTTTGGGCTCTCTGACTACGTAAAGCCAGGTCAAAGTCTTATACTCAAACCACGCCTTAATTATTCGTGTTTAACCGACTCTAAACCATGTTTGACTAACGCTTAAACCATGTACAGATGAAAGGTTGAACGATATTGTTGGAAGTGCGTACTATGTAGCTCCGGAGGTTTTACATAGATCGTATGGAACAGAAGCTGATATGTGGAGCATTGGGGTTATTGCTTATATTCTTTTATGTGGAAGTCGGCCCTTTTGGGCCCGCACAGAGTCCGGAATCTTCCGGGCTGTTCTGAAGGCTGACCCAAGTTTTGACGAAGCCCCGTGGCCTTCTTTGTCAACCGAGGCAGTTGACTTCGTCAAAAGGTTGTTAAATAAAGATTACCGTAAAAGACTTACCGCTTCACAAGCTCTAAGTAAGTTTTTCCACCCTTACTGAGAGAATATATATAGGCTTCGGATCAAGAGAAAACCACCCCGAGTTGTGAGAACTTAGAGAACTGCGACTTCCCGTGCGAGTTTTTGCCACCATTTTTTGCATAAACGTAGATGAACATGTTACAAAGACGCCTGTAAAAAAAAGAAAAAAAGAAAATTCCGAGTGGTGTTTTCAGCCTTTTTACGCTGCAGTAAAAAGTTGCTGACATCAGCATTTACACCCACTATAAGGGTTTTTTTACGGTGGTGTAAATCAACAAAAATTTTTTTTTTTTTTTGGAAAAGTTGATTTTTATTAGGAGTTTTGGTAAAAAAAAATTTTTTTTTGAAAAAGCCTTCGTTTTGGCTGAGGTCTCTAAGTTCTCACAAGTCAAAGGTGTTATATATACATGTATATATATATATATATATATCAAGAGGGATGTTCAATACATAACCAATTTTAAGCAGAGAACTGTGAAAACCGCAAACACTTATACCGATATCTTAAAATGGGAAATAAAGAGCTTTCTAAAATTGGAAAGTAACATGTATTAATAATAGTATTATACTAATGTAGTCATGTTTTGTGTTTTCTTGATTAGGTCATCCATGGCTGGCGAATTATCATGATGTGAGAGTACCTTTGGACATGATAATCTACAAGACCGTAAAATCATACATATGTTCATCTCCTCTAAGAAAAGCTGCTTTAGGGGTATATACCTTTTTCTATATCTATTTTCATATTTCTCTAAAAAAATGAGGCTAACTTTGACTTTCAAGGTCAACCCGACTATTTTCTTAAACCACAAAATCTCTCGAGACGATTTCGAAAATCATATTAGTTCTTTCTAATAACATCTTAGAAACTTTTCATGACAAACTTATTACCGAATTTGCTACCGTTTTGAGTATCAAGTCAATTTATTGTTGATCTTATTATGCTACTTGACAGGCTGTCGCAAAGACTTTGAGCATTTCGGAACTAGGTTATCTTCGCGATCAATTCATGTCACTCGGGCCAAACAAAAGTGGATTCATATCCATGCAAAATTTTAAATCGGTATGTCTTTTTTCTTTGGTAGTTTGATCTTTTTTTGTGTCATGAGTGATAATTTGTTTAACTGGGTCATCATCATCATACTCATACTCATCATCATACTCAGTATATCCCACCCCAATAACAAAACTAAGGTAAGGTCTGAGGAGGGTAAGATGTAGACAGCCTTACCTCTACCCATAGGAATAGAGAGGCTGCTTCCAGTGAGACCCCCGGCTCGATAGTAGTTTTGCATCAAGCCTTGGACATAAGGCACATAACACTCAGCCATTGGGACAAAAGCCGATTAGTGCATGTACACCCTTGTCTTTCGTTTATCAACGCCACCACATGATGCATGATTAACCGTCCCTCGCTTTTTAACGTTATTTTCACGAAATTAGTAAAATAACGTTAAAACTAGTGCACTTTCACTCCCCCCCCCCCCCCCCCCGAGGGCCCACACTGGGTGCGAACTTAAATTTGTTATTTGTTAATAATTGTGTAGGCTTTAACGAAGAACTGCACCGATGCTGTTAAGGACTCACGCGTGCTAGATTTTGTTCATATGGTAATTTTCTCAAATACCCTTTTCGCGGTGAATTTCAATAAGAAAAAAACAAAATAAAGGAAGCTAAGTAGGAATATGTATATATTTTTTTACAGGTGAGTTCTCTTCAATATAAAAAGATTGACTTCGAAGAATTTGGAGCAGCTGCCATTAGCATTCATCAACTAGAAGCAATGGATAATTGGGAGCAACTTGCGCGTCGTGCTTATGAGCTCTTTGAAAAAGACGGAAACCGCCCTATTATGATCGAAGAACTTGCCTCGGTATGCGCCCTACTAAAAATATATAAATTTAGTAACTATATAACTTTTTGAATAAAATGAGTTGGGGTTTGTATTCATTCAAAAGACCCTTTACGCGAATTCGGACCCATTTGACCTTGACCCGTTTTCTTTTTAACTATTTACTTGTTTTACCAGTTTGACCAGTTTGAGTTAAAACGTAACCTGAATCGACAACTGTGTTTTAGCACAGATCTTTTGCGTATTCGAGAATATAAATTTAAATATCTTTTTTCTATAAATTTAGGAACTTGGTCTTAGCCCGTCAATACCGGTGCACGTGGTTCTTCAAGATTGGATTAGACATGCAGACGGGAAGCTTAGTTTCTTGGGCTTCGTTCGGCTTCTACATGGAGCCTCGTCTCGTGCCTTCCAAAAGGCTTAAAATATCATAACAAATAAAGTACAAACTCGTGCCATCATAAAACAGTCTCGTTGATACAAATTTCTTCGTTCAAGAAATTCAAGCTGAGAATTTATGAAACAAGAAAGCAGAAACGCCATATGTAGCGAGCACAATGTCGAACAATGTCAAAATCTAGACAACTGTACAGAGGTAGGTCTCATTGTGTTTAGTTTAGAAACCAGTATGATGGTGAGTGAATTTTGTGTCTTTTATTGTTCTAATGTTAATTTCTGGTTATGTTCCTGATGTATTGTTGTTTTGTACTTTTAAAACAATGTTATGTCATTGTAATAATGTTCGGAACACAAGTTGGTTGAGTGAATTTAGTGTACGAATTTGTAACCTAATGAGCACGAGAACACGAATCCTCAAGTCATTAGTGCGACAACTGAATCAGTACTTGTATCTTGTGTTGTCCAGTTGTAATGGACGAGAGAGACGGATATATGGTTATATAGTTGTCTTATGTAACACAGCTAAAACAATATGTAAATATATTATGGTTAAAGCAGTATTTACACATTTCACAGTTCTTTATTTTATGTTGAACCAAAAGTTTGATAGTGTCTTGCATTGAATCTTAAGCTCCAGTTTTGTGACGCATTCAACTTTTTAAAGTCGATGTTAATTGAGACGGTGAGATTGAACCTCGTGTCATTGACGTTGTTATGCGCACGGGAACACGAATCCTCAAGTCATTATTGTGAACATTGAATAAGTACTTGCATAGTTGCATCTTGTGTTGTCTAGAGACATAACGAGATAGAGCGACGATTATTTGGCTATATAACTATCTTATGTATGTATCACAGTTAAAACAATATCTACATATGTATTACAGTTAAAACAATATCTACATATATCAAAGTTAAGTTATATTTACATGTCTCCATGCAATTTTTGCAATTCATTACTTAAAGTTGAACCAAAATTTTGATAGTGTCTTGCATTGAATCTTAAGCTCCAGATTTGTGACATGTTCAACTTTTAAAAGTCGTGCATATTTAATGTTGACCGAACCTCACGTCATTGTCATAGCTATGCGTACAGGAACATGAATCCTCAAGTCATTACTACAACAACTGAATAAGTACTTGCATCTTGTATTGTCCGCATATAATAGGAGAGAGATGGTTATATGCTTACATGACTGTTTTATGTATCACAGTTAAAACAATATGTACATGTATGACAGATGAACCAAAATTTTGATAGCATCTTGCAATAAACCTTAAGCAGTTTTGTGACATGTTCGACTTTTTGTTTTAAAGTCATACATATTTAATGTTAACTGAGACCAAACCTCACGTCATAGTCATACTCATGCTATCATCATATTTTAACGTGTCAGTCGTTCTATAACTCATTTTTTTTTTAAATTATGACACGTTACTATGTCACATATAAATTAATGTCTTACCCGACGTTTTCATAAGAGTTTGATTAGATTAAAGTCGGCCCCATGACATGTTGAAGTGTTGTTTTTGATCCTTTCACACATGGGTATGTTGTTTAGACCAATAATTATAGAACACTAAATCAACTAAAACATGAGTTGGGGTCCCACAAGAAGGGGCATAATTTCCCAAATAATTCGATTTGGCAAATCGAAACTTTTTTATTGTCAAATTGAGGCCCATGTGTCTCCATCATAGGAAAGAATAAATGCTATTTTATGTAAAACGTTAACTAACAAATATTTAATATTAAAATTCATATCTGTCTTATAATTGCATCATCAAGTATACATTCTTAAAATTATTCTTGTCTAAGTTGGAAAGGGACAGCGGTTTTGGAAATTATATGAAATATTAAATACCCACATTACAAATAAAGCCTAAAGATCCTCTACAAATAGCCTTATCGTACAAAACGTACGAAAGACATGAAAATGTAAAAAAAAAAACGTGGTGGCATTTTCGTAATTATTTTACTCGTAATTACCATACATGACCAAAATTACCTTACAAGATTAAAATTACCCTACAATCAAAATTCCCCTACAAGATCATTTGTAGACTAAGGGGTTGTTTATTTACCTCTTAATGAGACTCTTAATAGTTTAGATCTTTTACTGGTTCAGCACTTAATGGTTCAGACTGTTTGTTTCGTGAGCAGATGTCTGAATGATTGAGACATTTGCCTCTAAATGGTTAAGATTTATACAGAGTCTGAATGGTTAAGACCTCTAATCTGAATTGGTCAGACATTTGCCTCTAAATGGTTAAACATTATACAGACTCTTAATGGTTCAGACCTCTTACTGGTTCAGCACTTAATGGTTCAGACCTCTTACCGATTCAGCACTTAACCATTCAGATGTTGCCAAACAGCCCCTAATTATGATGCTCTGCAAAATTACCCTACTAGTTCATTTGTAGAAAAATTATGATACTCTACAAGATTATTTCACAAAATTACCCTACAAAATCATTTGTAGGGTAATTTTGATAATTACTCTACAAGTAAATAATTACGAAAATCCCACTGTAATTTTTTACCTTTTCATGTCTTTCATACGTTTTGTACGATAAAACTATTTGTATTTGATCTTTTGCCTACAAATAAATGGTTTATGATTGAAGATGATATTGTTTAGTACAACAGAATGACATGATTGTTCGGCCCTGTTTGTTTGCATCTTAATAGCCTCTTAATACCCCATGTCTGACTGAGTCAGATTTCAGATTGTTTGTTTCATTCCTCTTAAAACTTACCCAGCCTCTTATTTTTCTCTGACCGAGTCATACATGGTAAGGAGTCTGACTAAAAACTTTCCACCAAATACCCTAAAAACGCCACGCCACTTTTTCTCCCTTCTTCTACTCATCATGTGCCTCCTTCCCTAGGGTTTTTTTTCTTTGCAAATCTACAACAATTTGTTACAAAGGAAGCATCAAAGGTATGTTCTAATCACTTTAGTCGAATTTTAATCGTTGATTTTGTTGTATGTAATCACCTTTTTTTTCTTTTTTTTAATTTTATTGCTACTGCAATTCAAAATTTGTTGCTTATTTGGTGATAATTTGAAACTTGTTGTTGTTGACGATATGAAAGTTTTTTTTTTTTTTTTTTTTTTTTTTTTTTTTTTTTTTTTTGCTGTAACTTGAAATTTGCTGCTGATGTGGGTTAATAGTAAAGGTTGGTGGCAAATTGGTAATTGGTAAGTTGAGAGTTCGGTTAGTGATGAGTGTTGGTAACTTAACAAGTCTTGATTTTTTGTAGTTGTTTAACTAGAATTGATCAAGATTGATGTTCAGTGTTTAATTATTTAATTAGAGTTTTTTTTTTTAATCAATTGGTAGATTCTACTAAAGAAATGGCTGAAAAAAAGATTAGGATTAATTGGAAGCAAGAAGAAGTCGGTAAAACCTTTCTAGAATCATGTATTCATGAAATTGCACTTCATGGACGTGAGGGTAGTAGCCTGAAAGCAATTTCATGGAAGAGAGTTGCTGAAAAATTGAAAATAGAACATGATTTTATAGTGGATCAAAAACAAATAAAGAATCGCTATGATTACTTGAAATCAAAATTTGCAGCTTGGTCAAAGCTTAAGAACAAAACTGGAAATGTTTATAACCCTCAAACAAACACCTTTAACTTAACGGAAGAGGAATGGAAACTTGAGAGCAAGGTATTTCTTTATATATATATATAGAGTAAATTGCAATTTTACCCCCTGATGTTAGGGGTGATTGGCACTTTTACCCCCCCTAAGGAAATAATTGCAATTTTATCCCCCACTGTTAACTCTTATGTCGCAACATTACCCCCTAAGCTCAATTTTGTTGACTGATCTGTTGACTTTGTGGTGAAATGACTATTATACCCTTTTATTTTACCCCCTGTGTTTTGTTTACTCTGTAATTTTACCCCCTGCCACCGCCATTCACCACCACAACCACCACTGCCACCTCCAGCCACCACCCTCAACCACCACTGCCACCGCCATTCACCACCACAACCACCACTGCCATCTCCTCTCTCTCTCTCTCTCTAAAAAACCCACCAGATCTATGAATTAAACAACCATTCCATCACCACCACCAAACAACCAATCTGATTCAGAATAACATTGGTGGCCGGACCATTCCATCACCATGTGGACCAGAAACTGCAGTCTGCAGAAGCATTTCTAAGTTCACTGAATATTTGTGACCTAATTAATTAATTAAATGCCCTCCTGGATATATTGATTCAGCAACCTCATCTAATTCTTTTTGCAAGTCAACATCAGATACACTGTTCAAAGATCAAAATGCAGAACAATGTAGGATTCACTTATCATTTATCAATTCAAGATTCACATTCTACAGTGAACTCACCCCAAAATGTATGCAATTATCTGTTTCTTGATGATTATAATTTATAAAGATTTGATTTTTATTTAAAAAAAAGTTGAAAAGATCTGTTTCGGCCTGCAACTGTAGCATTGCTTTTGTAGACCAGCCCTACAGTCATGCCCTCGGTTGCTGAAGTGGATCACCACATTTCTTCAGTTTTTGCACATTCTTTCTGCCCAACAGTTGAGGGTAATGGTAATCACATATAGGACCACCAAACAACCACAAAATGAACCGCAATCACCGTCACCATGGTTTCCAGTTCAAATTGCATCGAAAAAGTGAAGAAAATCGCAAAATGAACCGCTGATTTCAACTCGGAAGCCTGCAAAAGCATGAATACGATTGTTTTGGCGGTTTATTCGTGAAATTAGAGTAACAGAAACCCTAGATGATGGTTATAGGTTCAAATTGCATCGAAAAAGTGAAGAAAACAAGAAAATTAACCGTTGATTTCAAGTTCGGAACCTGCAGATTGTGGTGGCGGCTGTATTTTTAAAATTAGGGTTGTGGCGGGGGTGGTGATGATGGCGACGGTGATGGTTGTGGCGGCAGTGGTGGTTGTGACGGTTCAGATGGCGACGGTGATGGTTGAAGATGATGATGATGGACGTTTGTGGCGGGGATGGTGATGATGGCGACGGTGGTGGTTGCGACGGTTGAAGATGATGATGATGGATTTGGCGGTGATGGTTGAAGATGATGATGATGATGGAGGTTTTTGAAGATGATGGTGATGGAACCTGCAGATGGTTGAAGATGATGATGATGGATTTGCAGTTTACTCTATATATAATATAAATAATAATAAAAATAATAATAATAATAATAAATATAAGGTAAGATTACCAAAATACCCTTACATATAAGGGTCAAACTACCTTTGACTGAGCTTAGGGGGTAATGTTGCGACATAAGAGTTAACAGTGGGGGGTAAAATTGCAATTATTTCCTTAGGGGGGGTAAAAGTGCCAATCACCCCTAACCTCAGGGGGTAAAATTGCAATTTACTCATATATATATATATATATAGAGAGAGAGAGAGAGAGGAAGGTTAACGTACATTACGACTTAACGTACATCACGTACGACAGGTAATTACGCACGTTCATTTTAAAATCACGCACGTTATAACTCAAAAATCCAAAATCACGCATGTTGAAACACAATAATCACGCATATTGAAAACATTAATCACGCATGTTATAGAACAAATCACGCACGTTGTTGTACGTGAAGTACGTTAAGCTGTAATGTACGATATACTTTATATATATGTATATATATATATATATATTTTTCAATAACCTCATAGTAATTCTTAGTTTTTTTCCACATAGTCCAACAAATTCGTAGAAAAGTTGAGAAAAGTGCCACTTGATTATCCCCACTTGTGCATTCAATTGTTTGAAGGATCTACTTCAAATGGTTTTGATAGTTGGGGGCCATCTTCTACAATTCCTCAACCTTCTGTGGAAATGATTGATTAAATTGCTCCTTTGGACAATGATGGCACTCAAATGGAACATGGGGCTAGTGAAGAGTCTTCTGATCGGTCTAAACAAAAACGAAAATCATCAACTGAAGGTGTTAGTTACGAGTCATCGGTCGGTCTAAAAAAGGGAAACAAACATTCAATGCAGATCTCATGGAAGTTGGGGAGGATATAAGGAAGGTGGCAAACATGTTGCTTGAGAAACACAACCCGTCTAATGATATACATGCATGCCTGGAGAAGCTGGAGACTTTGGGATGGGAAGAATTTGATGCGAAACATCAAACGTCGCTTTTGCTTTTTGGTGAAAGTGCTGATTTGAGGAAAGTGTGGTTAGAACTTAAGCCGCACACTTGTGAAATGTGGGTTAAGAACGCGGGAGCGAAGTATGGATTATTTTAATGTTGTGTTCTAGTTGCCTTTTGATAGCTAAACTTTGAGCTATGTTAGTATGTGTTTTTTTTTGGATAGCTACTTTGAGTTATGTTTGTATTTGTCTTGTTGAATGCTAAAGTTTGTATTAGATGCTAAACTTTGTATGCTATGTTTTGGAATGTTATCTGAATTCTATGTTCATGCAATGTTATTTTGGATTATATTGTCTTGATTATTTTGGGTGATAGGTAGCCTATGGACTCGGATGAGGAGATTATGCTTTTCTTGTTGCTTTGTTGGCATTAGCTACAATTAGCCTCGGTATTGACAAATCATGAAAGGATAAGAGATCTGAATTCGACATTGACCGGTCATGAGTACACACAAGAATTGTTGCATGGCACTTCTACACAATGTCATGAGATGATGCGCATGTCACATGATGCTTATGTACTATTGTGCAACCATTTTAAGCAAAGAAATTGGTTGCAGAGTAGTAGGTCAATAACCTTTGAAGAAAAGATGGCTATGTTTTTTATTGTCATAGGACATAATGAGCGATTTCGAATGGTTAAGCGAAGGTTTCAACACTCAACAGAAACAATTCATAGATGTTTTCATGAGGTCTTAATTGCGATGATGAATTTCGCAAGAGAAGTTATAGTTTCGACATATTCTAATCCAATCGCGAATGCTTCAGAAAACCATAGAAGGCTAAATCAAATATTTCCTGGAGCAATAGGTGCGTTAGATGGAACTCTTGTACATGCAGTCGTACCTGGTTATCAACAGACTCGTTATAGGGGAAGAGGAAAGGGTGAATGCTTTCAAAATGTCTTAGGAATCTGTAATTTTGATATGATATTCACGTTCGTATGGGCCGGATGGGAGGGTATTGCACATGATTCACGTGTTTTGAAAGAAGTTACGTTTAATCTGAGTTCCGGCTTTTATTCCCCCCCCACCAGGTTTTTAACCTTTCCTTAAATTTGATGTAATTGTTTATCTAGTTTTTTATTTAATAGTTTTGATACTAACATTTGCAGACAAATATTACCTTTGCAATGCCGCATACACCAACACTCGTGGGTTTATGACTCCCTACCGTAATACGAGATATTGGTTAGTCGATTTTCGACGACAACGTGCATTGACTAAGGAAGAAAAGTTCAACCATGCTCATGCACAACTCAGAAATGTGATTGAGCACGCATATTGTGTTTTGAAGGCAAGATTCCCAATCCTAAAACAAATGGCCCCCTTTTCATTTCCAACACAAAGAGACATAGTTATTGCGTGTTTCGCCATCCATAACTTTATAAGGAAATGGAATATTCATGATCAGTTATTTGTGGAGTACAACGAGAACACTTTTTTTAGAGAAATGGAATGGGGCTCACAAGGCATTGAATATATGACTACTTTGCGTGACAAGATAGCTACTCAATTAATGTCAAATGCTTAAAACCAAAATTGTACGCGAGTTATTAATTTCTACTTGGATTAGTATGTTTTCAAGAAGGATTTATGTGTAATTTGGATTTTCTATGATGGTTTGTATTTTTTTTCTTTAATAATTATTCATTATTAAGAGTTATGACCAAACAGATACATTATACTTAGCAAGAAATAATTCAGAAGGGTAAAATCATCATTGTACACAGTCATTCAGAGATCTAACCAAACAGACTTAAACTGGTTCTGCACTTACTGGTTCAGACCTCTTATTGGTTCATACCTCTTATTCTTTCAGCACTTATTCATTCAGAAGTTGCCAAACAGCCCCTTCATTTGATAAATAAGTTTGATTCATGTTAGCATGAGCATGGCCACTTGTTTTTAACTTGTCAAGCTATTTTCAATTATAATTCGAAAATACAAGTAACACTAGAAGTATTTGTTTTGATCAGTTTTTTTTAAATGAGTAAACTACCATTTTGGTTCCTGAGGTTTGGCCAGTTTTGCCAATTTAGTCCAAATCTCAAATCTTTTGCATCTGGTCCCTGGAGTTTCAGTTTTGTTGTCATTTTGGTCCAAAAATGAATTCAGCTCATATTCCTCAAATTTAATCCTGATGTTTTATCATTTTCTTCAGGGGTAAATTGGTCATTATTAATTAAAATAATTAAACTAAATAAAAGCTTTAACCATATAAAAGCACAGAAGCTACTTCATCTTCCCCAAATGCATACATGTATCTGACATTGATCAGCAGGTAAAGACTAAAGAGTCATATAATATTATATGAATCTTTGGTTGAGCTGTGTCGCCAAGTGTATTCTTTTAAAGCAAAACACACAAATCAGAATAACATATGGTAAATGTAGAGATAATGATTAATTTGTGCTAACTGTTTCTGCAACATGCTCAATGATGACTATTCAATGATGTTAGTTTGGGCTTATTCGTTCCTACTCGTCTTTCTATCGATTATCCTTTGTTCAGTTTTTCGATTATTGAGCCAGCGAAATTTCTCTCTTCTGGCCACATTCTTCTGCTGCAATTATTGTTTATGTTCCACTCTGTTTTCGTAGCCATTAATTATAAGATATCAACAACGGAACAATGGTGATCGATTGGCCGAAGTTTAGCTGGAGTTTATCTTCGCCGACTGTTTTAGGGTCGTTAACAATGGAATGGCAAAGACAATGCTCCTGGCAAAGACGTCTGTCAAAGTTTATCTATTGCCCCTATTCACTGTTCATCATCCAACCCCTACCCTCATCCTCACCATCAACAGACACGACACTTTTCCAGTGTGATTCCGACTTTAATATAAGTAAATCCCAAATTGATTTTATGAATATTTATTTTGTACAGATGATGATGAAGGGTTGATGAATTAACAAAGAAATAAAAGTCAAAATTTTAATTCTGTGTTGGCTGTATACATATGGGGAAGATGAAGTAGGTTCTGTGCTTTTTATATGGTCAAAGCTTTTATTTAGTTTAATTATTTTAATTAATAAGGAGTTCTAGTAAAATGATAATAACTAATTTACCCCTGAGGAAAATGACAAAACATCATGATTAAATTTAAGGAATATGAGTTGATTTCATTTTTGGACCAAAATGGCAACAAAACTGAAACCACAGGGACCTAGATGCAAAAGATTTGAGATTTGGACTAAAGTGGCAAAACTGCTCAAACCTTAGGGACCAAAATAGCAGTTTACTCTTTTTAAATTATTCATTTTGTCAAATTAGTTTCCTTTAACTAATATTATATTAGTTTCCTTTTGTAATTTGATTTTGATTTATGAATTAGTTTCCTTTTACTCTATAAAGCTATAACAAAGATGAATTTGTATTTATATTAGAGATGGGCTTTTTTCCTGAATATCCGTACTTGTACTCGTATCGTACTTGTACTCGTATCGTACTTGTACTCGTATCGTACCCGTACCGATTTTAGGTATTTGGTATATGTATTGGTACCCAATTTTATTGATTTTGGTATTCGGTACTTTCGGTATTGGTACGGGTACGGGTAAAAACGGTTACTGGTACCGAATTTTATGTAGACCTTTAAAAGTTTTTTTTTGTATTATTTTTATTTTGTATTATGGTATTTATAGTACTCTTATTGATTTTACCTATATGATACCCGTATCGTATTGGTACTCGTACTATATTGGTACTTATATCAATTTTACCTTTTATTACTCGTACAAGTGCTCAAAAACTAAATAAAAACAAAATGGTACCAAAGCGGGTACCATACCGAAAATACTCGTACCAGTACCCGTACCCGTACCTGTACCCATACCCGTACCGTACCTATATATTTGGTACAGTATTTGGTACCCAGTTTTGTTCAAATTTGGTACCGGTATTTTCGGTACCTGTACGGATACTGTACCAATCTCATCCCTAATTTAAACATGGCAGGTAATACATTCTTTTGTAACATGATTGCGACACAAGAAAGCAAATTTATTTGTTTGGAGAGTTGCAGCGCGTCGTATCCCAACATAGACACATCGGGGTTAAGGGGGATACATGTACAAAATAACAAGTGCACATTGTGTGAGCATGACGTCGAGTCAGCGGATCATGTTCTTCTAAATCACAGAGTTGCGGTAGAAGTTTGGCAGCAGCTAATATTATGGATGAATGTCCCTGTGGATCAGTCACATACTACACTCGAATATATGCTGTAGAACATCAATGAGTTGAATATATTAAAGAACAGGAAGCAGATAATTCATGCAGTCTACATTTTGGCTATGTGGAATGTATGGAAAGCGAGCTTTCTATTGCATGGTCAACCGATCAAAGTTCAAAGAAATATCTTGTTAGGAATGATGTAGGTTTAATATGCAAATGTAGTAGAAAAGGCGAAGTATAATTTACAATTTGGTGTAAGATGATGTAACTCGTAATCAGACCGGTAGCATCTTGCTATAATTCCTTTGTGGTTTAAAAGTTGACGTTATCTTTCAAAAAATAACTAATAGGGTTAGGTCAGGTAATGCGGACTCACCATAAATCTACATATAGCATGTCATTTATAATAAAGAATGCAATTTATTTGCTAACATAACAAATGACGCTTAGTATTTACTAAAAGGTGTTATATGCTAAAGGTGTTATACATGTACATAAATAAGATGAGTAATTCGTTTATTTCTTAAAAATGATGCCTTCTAGAAAGAAAAGACGTATCGAATTTACATGAAACAAACATTCTTTCTTTGGTTTTATTGCTCAATAACAGAGTAATCGGGTTTGAAATAAATATTTTCGAAACTAAAGCTTAGAGCTTACTTAAGACTTCGAATAATTACGAATTCCTTGAAGACTTTTGGATATTATCTATATCTATATCTATACTATTATAAAAAGGAGAAGA
Organism: Helianthus tuberosus; assembly: GCA_030545235.1. Taxonomy (NCBI): domain Eukaryota; kingdom Viridiplantae; phylum Streptophyta; class Magnoliopsida; order Asterales; family Asteraceae; genus Helianthus; species Helianthus tuberosus. The sequence goes on along the minus strand of CM060353.1, from coordinate 132,057,080 downwards.
GATGTACACAATTGTAATTTTACCACAAGTATAAATTTTGAAGCATGATGTACAATAGTATACAAGCCATTTTAGATGGGGTTTCATCAAAATTTTAAGACGCTTCAGGGTTATCCTAGGGATTTCACCAATGCAAATTCATTACAGCCCTGTAAATGAATCGTCCGGCTATTAAGCAAATGGTGTCGTTCAGTTTTACCAGATGAGATTAATCAATCGGTACAAAGTCATCAAGAACAGGAAACATGTACGTAACTGAGGACAGATTGATAATGGTGGAGTTCGTTGTCATCCAAAAGCATGTTTTCATCTTGTTCATCTCCAATTCCTATAGGAAAGAGATCCAAGGTACCGTAAAATTCGTAAATTTAGGGTTTGTAATTTGTGAAATTGAAATTAGGTTTTTTTGGTGTTGAATTGGTTGGTTCAGGCGATGGTGTGTATAAGTTTGTTATCCTTTCTCTTCTTTACAAAACACACACAACCCTGTGTTGAGAGAGACCGAGTGAAAAGGGGAGTCGGCCAACAGTTTTCCGGCGAACCCCTACGTTTCCAAGTATAGCGGTGATGAAGAACCAGGTTGTGGCGACGATTTGCGGTTAAATTACCGGCATCCAGCTTCATATCTGTATGTAAAGTTTGTATTTTTTTAGTTGGGTTTTTGGTTCTAGGTCTAATGATTGTTGTTTTAATGTTTTTGTTTAACTAATTTGTTCCAGACCTACTGTAGTTTGGTTTGTCGTATGTTTTGTTTGATTTGCTTATGCTTTTTTTTGTTTGCTTTTGTTTTGTTTTAATGTTTGATTTTGTAATGCAACCCTCGGACCACTACGTCACAGGTACATCTTTTAATTAAGGCTTTCAATGTGTATGTTTGTGCAATTGTGGTATCTCACCTCTGTTTAACCTATAAGCAGGAACTAATGGAAACAACGATGCTGATTTAGCAAGAACCAAGAGGTTCAACAAGGTGCGTTATGGTAATTAATTTGGATTTTTTTCTGGGCTGGGGTTGGTTATCACGGGGGGCGGTGGCGGTGGCCAACGACCGGAATATTATCAATTTTTGCTAACCAACTATTACAGGGATGGAGGTAATTCTTGTTTTACTTGATTTAATTTTATTGTTTAGGGTTTCAATTCGTAGTCTGATAATATGTAGTTGTATGTGTTAATCGTTTTTTGTTGTTTGTTGCAAGAAAATGTTTTTGTTTTTGATTGTTTCTGAGTTTAAATTTGCTTAAACTTAGCGTTTACCTTGCTTGGTTTATATTTTTAATGTTTTAGTAGAGCACACCTAGCTTTGCTTTTTTTACTTTTGAGAGTTACGGTCTTTATGAAGTTGAACAAAGTGGCAAGGTATACCTATTTGATAGCTTTTTTGGTTACGTAGCTTTTTTGGTTATTATTTTGGTTATTAATATGATAGTTAATTAACATATAAGTGCTCTTTATATGTTCAGCAACTAAGAGCTCAACTTGCTTCATGGTTTTACACAATCATTGGCATAGAGGAAGATGGCATATTTGTATCTAATGGTGCACAGTTCCACATTTCATGCCTTCAGGTATTTGTTTGATTTACTTTTAGTATGCATATTTTTTTTTTGTATTTTAGAGTTTTCCTATTTGAATCGTTCGTGCTGTCAACGTTTCTGGTTCCAGTTATTTAAATATGATCTGGTTACCGTAAAAAGACAGTAAAAATTTTTGCATATGACTTCTACTTTATCTTAATTTTTGTGCCCGGTCTTATTTACGTCTAAAGTTACAATGGCGGCGCAAGATCCATCATGACTCATATATGGTAACTTTTCCATTAATCGTATTAGTTGTACGGGCTTCCATGGTGCGTCAACTATTGCTCAAGCCCGGTCGCTTTCATGCCTTTCTTCTGACGGTTTTGAGGTTAGTCCATGGGTGGAGGTTTGGTAGCGGGTTTGGGTCAGAACATGCTATTATTTCTTCTGGCTTAATAGTCTGGGTAGGGCTGGATATGTGGTTAGTTAAAACTAATTGTAGTTCTAAATGTTACATGCTATGCTTCAGAGAAATGTTTCAGGTACAATACGTTAAGTTATTTTTAATCCTTTTAGCAACATATCTTCCGCTGGTTGGATAAGAAGTGGAATTTTGGTGAGCGGGCAGGTTGGGTGGGGTCAGAACGGGTTTAGGTTTAAACATGTCAAATTTCGCTACAAATCCAAGTGGAACAGGTTAGGTTGGACTGACTTGCAACACCCTTTGTCTACTTTTTATTTTTTTTAATAAAGTTAATGTGTTAAACAGCTAACTGGCTTCAAGAATAGGTGTTGCATTCAGAAGTGGTGGCAGACTGGCAGCCAATCTTTACCTGCAACAGAAGTCCCTGGTGTTTCTTCGTGGCTGGTAAGCTTCTGAGTTCTTACTTTACAAAATTTATTTTACGAGTCACCATTATATGATGATAGTATATACATTAAACTCTTTAACGGGTCACTAAAAGAAAAATATATCAGCTTGGGTCGAATCAGTCGAAAGCGGACCAAAATGTATTCTTAAATCACAAAACCTACTAAATCTAATAATTAGTTTATTACTGAAAAATTGTAATATTTGTTTGTGATTGTAATTATAAAAGGAAATTCATTTTTGACAAGTGGTCTTGTGTTCGACCCAACCCGTACAAACAATTACTTATTTTGCTTTTAACCTGTTTTGACCCGTTATCGAAAGCTTCCCAGTTTGCCATCTGTAGTCACATACGTACATAATAGGACTTGAATTGGTCATAACTCATAACACTCTTTAATTAATAATGTTTTTAATCCCAGGTTAAATTATGTAATGATTCTTTGAATAAAACAATGGTTGAACCTCGACGGCGTTGTCTTTATTTGTCAGTAATGGACCTAAGGAAAAAGGCGGTTGGGGGTGTAATCCATGTCACTGTTGTGATAGCTGGATCTCTTTCCCGTAATAGTTTTAAAGGAAGGCCTAGGATAAGTGATGATGGGAGTGTAGTAGTAGCAGCAGATAATCATAATGACACCATGGGTAAAGACTTTCATACATTTGTTGAAGTGGAACTCGAAGATTTGACTAGAAGAACACTTGAAGTAGTGGGACCCAACCCAACATGGGATTCAACTTTTAATATGGTTCTTCATGATGATGCTGGAGTTCTTAAGTTCAATCTTTATGAATGTTGTTCAGATAGTCTCAATTATGATTACCTTGCTAGCTGTGAGATTAAGGTACGTGTGTTATGCTATTTTTTGCAGTCAAACTACTTTCACAATCAAGATGGATCATTGATATGTTAAGTGACTACTTTCTCTTTATTTGGTTCCTGCTAATACTAATAGACATGTTAAGTGACTACTTTCTCTTTAAAACTTCCATAGTTGACTTAAATAAGAGTCTCTTTTTTTGTAGGAGATCAGCAACATCATACTATCATATAGCATAGTCAACTGAAACTAAATATGAACAGATTGACTTTTTTTTTCAAAATGTTTTTAGTTATTTACTTGTGAACTTATTTATGTTATAACTATCCATGTACTCCTCTAGGCGAAACAATGGAAAAAGTGGAAGCGCCACCAAAATCCGTCCACGACAAAATAACCGATTACAAGAACATGGTTGTCGACGCATACAAGAACAAACCCGACTCATACTGGCTTCTTTTACTTCTCAGTAGCTCGGGAATGCTTATAGCTTTCCCCGCTTCTAGCCTTCTTTCACGACTCTACTTTTCAAACGGCGGCAAAAGCAAATGGATCATTCCATGGGTATCGGTCGCAGGGTGGCCCATCCCGCTTTTCATCTTACTCCCTATGTACTTCTTCACCAAAGCATCCCCAACTCCGTTAACATTAAAACTCGCGTTATCGTACATCGGTTTGGGTTTATTAAGTGCGGCGGATAATCTCATGTATGCATACGCGTACGCAACTGGTTTTTTTCAGTGTTTTAAGTAATGTTTACAAGATCTATTCGGAACACTGAACCGTCTAGCTACCGGTTGCATCTCTTAATCTTTAATATATAATTCATGGTGGCTCATTTTCAGTTATACGTATATAATTGAAAAAAAAAATTGCATATGAAATCATTCGGGACACCCGCTGCAACGCGCGGGCATTCCCACTAGTACTACATAAAGCATCTTCTTGCGATAGAGATGTAATTTTACATTTTTGTAAGACACGTGTTACAAAGTTTGAAACATAAGTTACAAGTCTTTTATACAATAGTTCATAATTTGCCTCTATTTAATAAACTTCTCTTAATTAATACATTATTTAGTACACATTAGATTATTTAATTCACTACATTAACTATTATTTTATTTATAATATATTGAACTAATATTTAAATTTACATTTACTATTTGTATTTTTATAATTAAATGTATTAACTATATAATTACTAAATATTTACATAATAACAATAATAATAATATACATTTAAATATATATTATTTACAATTTTATAAGTAAATACTAATTAAATTAAGATTTATCTTATTTAAATACTTAAGTATTTAATTACTAAACATTTACATAGTTATCTATAATCTATAATACTATATTAAGAGAACTGAGTTTTCTACTTTTTTCGTAATTTTGCCTTTGTACAAATCTTGAAGCACCATGTACAAATGAAGCAAGCCATTTTAGAGGGGGGGAACTTGGACATTGTTCAAAGTTTTAAGACACTTTGAGGGCAATCTTGACATTTCATCCATGGAATCCATGCCCACTTATGTCTTCCATTAATTGAATTAAATTAAGAAATTAAATAAAAGTTTAATAATAATTAAAGGAATTAATTGATTAAATTAAAGGTTAGACATGCAACCTTTGGGATTTTCATGATTTAATAGTATGTATAAATATAAATAATCTATACTTCTATACTGCCTTATTAAGAGAACTAGGATTTTTACCCTTTTGGTAATTTTACATTGTGTACACATTTTGAAACAACATGTACAAGATAGCCAAACTATTTTAGAGGAGATAAACTTGAGCATATCCCAAAAATTTAAGATACTTTAGGGGCATTTTAGTGATTTCGGCACTTTTGTAACCTATAATTAAGATAAAGAGTAAACTGCCATTTTAGTCCCTGTGGTTTGGGCACTTTTGCCATTTTAGTCCAAATCTCAAACTTTTTAAATTTGGGTCCCTGTGTTTTCACTTTTATTGTCATTTTAGTCCAAAATTCAAAAACCCCTTTTTTGACTGTTGCAACCTGCCTATTTTGTCTTTTTGTTCAGGGGCATTTTTGTCTATCTTAATTAATTATAACATATTAATAAGAGTAAACTGCCATTTTGGTCCCTGTGGTTTGGCCAGTTTTGCCATTTTAGTCCAAATCTCAAACTTTTTACATCTGGGTCCATGTGGTTTGCATTTTGTTGCCATTTTAGTCCAAAATTTAAAAACCCTATTTTTGACTGTTGCAACCTCCTACTTTGTCTTTTAGTTCAGGGGCATTTTGGTCATTTTGCTTTTAATTTAACATTTTCTTAATTCAAAAATTAATTTATATATATATATATATATATATATATATTAATATACACACATACATCTGCAGTTCATCTTCATCATCGCATCATACATCTGCAGCTCTCTCTCTCTTATCTGAACTACCACCACACCACCACCACCACCCCCACCACCGCATCATCCCCACCACCACGGCACCACCATCCCACTGCCGCCAACACCACCATCTCTCTCTTCTCTCTCTCTCTCTCCTCTGCACACACACACACTCTATTTCTCTCTCCAAACACCCATCTCTCTCTTCTCTCTCTCTCTCTCCTCTCTGTCGAACACCACCATCACCACCGTGATGAGAACCGACATCGGAAAACGGCAGCCACATTATTATCCTGCCACCATCATCACCACCACCTGCATCCTGTATCAGCCACATTATTATCCTGCAAATACTCAACGATATCATCCAACCACTCGGTAACCGTTGATTAACAAAAAATCTTACATACCCTTTAAATCCGACAATGACTGTAACCCTAACCCTTTACTTTTCTCCAAATTACCCTTCAACAGCTTTCTTGCAGACATCAAATTGGCAATACCCTCTGCACCCACTGACCCCATATCAACAAAAAATCTTACAAACCCTAAATTCAATTTCCCCAAATTAACCCACACACCCAACTAACGTATAGATACAAATCAATGAATCAAGAGACCAAAAAAAACTCAAAAAACATAAAAAGATTCAAACTTTACAACAAAAGAGCAAGAAAAGAGTGAAGAACTTACGATTTGGGTGAAGAACAATGGTGGGTATTTTCAAGATCGATGAAAAATGTAAAGGTGAAGTGCAATCGAGTGTGAATAATTGGATTTTGGGTTCGTAAGTGTGTCTGAAAGAGGGTAGATAGTTAGATACAGGATGCAGGTGGTGGTGATGCTATAGAGAGAAAGAAGAGAGAAATCAGAGTTCCTTTCTCTCTCCTCTATCTCTCTGATCTCCTAAAGGGGGTGAGAAGGGGGAGGAGGTGGCGGTGGTGGTGGTGCTATAGAGAGAGAGAAGAGAGAGAGAGAGGGAGGAGGTGGCGATGGTGGTGGTGCTATAAAGAGAGAGAAGAAAGAGAGGGAAGAGGTGGCGGTGGTGGTGGTGCTATAGAGAGAGAGAAGAGAGAGAGAGTTGATCTGCACTAAAGAGAGAGAGAAGATGAACATTTATTTATTTAAATGAATTTACATTTACAACAAATGAAATTTAAAAAATGACCAAAATGCCCCTACACTAAAGGACAAAATAATCAGCTTTCAACAGTCAAAATAGAGGGTTTTTGGATTTTGGACTAAAATGGCAACAAAATGCAAACCACAGGGACACAGATGTAAAAAGTTTGAGATTTGGACTAAAATGGCAAAAGTTCCCAAACCACAGGGACCAAAATGGCAGTTTACTCTATTAATAATTAATAAACTAAATTAATTCCTTTATACCTAATATAAACATCATCTTCCCCCATTTACCCATCTTCACCAAAAAAAAAAAACCCCTAACCCACAAACGTGTACAAGGTCCAGCATTCATCAAAGCATGATCTAAAATCATCAAATATCTAAAATCATCATAAAAATAAAAAACATGATCCAACAAATTTCATCCACTAATCTGAAACTCTGCACCTCCTCCTTTCTCTCTATCACAGACGCTGCCGGCACCACCGTCGTCGTCTCTACTGTAAACGCTCTGGCGATTTGCAGAGGCCCAAAAGGTGGTGGAGGCGGTGGTATTGAAGAGGCCCTGCATCTCTCGCTCCATTCTCTCTTTCATAGACGTTGCCGACACCACCGCCGTCGTCTCTGCTGTCAACACTCCGGCGATTTGCAGAGGCCCAAAAGGTGGTGGAGGCGGTGGTGTTGAAGAGGCCCAGCATCTCTCGCTCCATCCCCAATGAATCCTCACTGCCACTGGTCCACCTACTCACCGTCTTCCCCATCCCGATCCCAACTCCTACTCCTAATCCAACACTCAACGCCGACATAAACAACTGGTGGTGGTTCTCCGTCTCAACATAATGGTGGTTGCAGATCTGGTGGAGGGTTAGGGTTTTGACATTTTTGAGAGGTTGTTGACGAAGGGGCGGCAGGTGGTGGTTGCGGGTTGGTTTTAATGGTGGTAGATTGATGGTGATGGTGGTAGACTGATGGTGATGGTGATGGTGGTGGAAGGTACTGAGAGAATGATAGTGATCTGTATGAGTTGGTTAGAGATATTGGGTCGGGTAATTTTGGGATTGCGAGAATGATGAAGGATAAATGAATTTTGAGTTTATTATGAGTTGGTTAGAGATATAATAAATTTAGTTTTGTAGGATCGTTGTTTGACCTGAATGAGTCGATCAGAAGAGTTGTTTATCCGAATCAAAGGCGGAATCAATGATACGGACGCTCGATGTAATTATAATGTCTCTAATATTGATTTAGCAGTGATTTACAACCTGGAGACGATTCGACAGAGCTTCGCTACTCAGATCTGAAAGTTACAAATGAAAAACCAAGTGCCCCTATTTATAAGGATGTGATTTCGCTTGAAATGAACCAAGACATGTTCAAGCGGAATCACCTGATCTGATTTCGCTTGAAATGGTCTTTGTCAATTTCAAGCGGAATCACTACCATATCCACTAAAAACAGTTTCAAACACCTCGAGCACTGGTTATCCTATCCTATCCTATTACATGACTCGATACAAGACGAAGTCAATAGACATAGTGCACTAACAAGTTTATTAATATATTATAATAAATTAAGATGGACAAAAATGCCCCTGAACAAAAAGACAAAATAGGCAGGCTGCAACAGTCAAAAAATGGGGTTTTTGAATTTTGGACTAAAATGGCAATAAAAGTGAAACCACAGGGACCCAGATTTAAAAAGTTTGAGATTTGGACTAAAATGGCAAAAGTGCCCAAACCACAGGGACCAAAATGGCAGTTTACTCTAAGATAAATGTATAAAATTTTTCATCATTACTACTCATCAATATCTTATGATTATCAGATAAATGTATAAAATTAATAATATTTCAAACATATATTTATATAACAAGTGGTCAAAACTAAACTCCTCGTGGAGTTGAAAACTCAAACAAATCAATAAATAAACATATAATTGGAATTAACTCTTTTTGTTGAATGCAGTGTAACTTAAATAATCCATTTCATTTTATCAAGTGTCGTAACCGATCATGCTTAAATGGCTATCATTGAGAATCAAATAAATCGTTATAACCACTTTGATTAAAGTTTATTTTTTATATATATAAAAAGAAACACACCGTCATGTGAATCAATTCAGTTTGAAATGGTTCTAAAATCATCATCGAACCAAACCTACAAATGTTGCATCTTCTGGAAAAAGTAACCTCCATGACCGGATAGCATCACCATCTTGTTAACTCAACGACGTCTAATCACGACATCTTCGAGTTGGAGCACTACCGCAATTGTGTGAAGTCATCAGAGCTATCACATCAGATCTAACCACAACCTTCATCTTTGCTTGCCAGTTTAGCACAACCGCTAGCACTATCGTTCCCATTTTCGGGATTCAACGGCCACCATCTTCCATTTAGTAGTTCAATTGCAGTGGTCCAAGACCAATCAAAAGTGCTCTCATCTCAGTTAAGCCAGAAAAGACAACACGACAACCAAACGCAGCTGCCACCTCAAGCCTTTGTCTATCTCGTCTTCTGAATGCCCATCCTTTTTGCAATCACATAAAAGATATTACACACACCTTTTAGAATCATCAATGGGTTAGACATATTTTGTTTTCTGTAGCCAATAACATAGTTCCATTTCAGAGAAGTCAGGTACATCAACAGCGCCCACTACACTTCAAAACAAATAGGTACACAAATAATTTGTATTGCATGCGTTAGCATTCATAATACGCAGGTACCACTGAAACAACAACCCCACAAGTCAAGGATGATAACCAAGGGGAGAGTACGGCTTCCACTGAAGCATCCTTAAGTGATTGTCATCAACCAAAGGATTCACCAACAAATTAAAAGAAAAACAACCCAACTGGTACACCCACAACAACTTTCACTATTCATATAGTTTACGGCGTATACACAGTCCACATTATTTGTATTAACAAAAAAATGGTTTCTTAGTAATGTCCACGCACACACAACATAATCAAAGAAATAGAGAAGACCCATGGATGTATTGGTATGACATCCACACCACTAAACACCCCAGCTCACCAGCAAACTAACGAACAAGACGATTGGGAGGATGATGAACGGTGGACAACCAGTATGGACAAAATCAAGGAGACATTCAAACCTTATTTAAATTTATCATACCATCTCATTCGACGTGGTTACTATGGTCCACCAATTTAAAATAATTTGTCAATGACTTTCAGACGACCTTTTCTTCTTACCTTTAAGCATTCTAGTACATTTTTGGGCCATTTGGCCAAAAATCAAATGATCATTTTTTATACAATCAAACTGGGAAGTCCATATTAAAAAATAAATAAATAAACAAGCCTACTACTAAAGTAGTAAAAAACAAACAACTAACTAAATGAAAAAAGAACACATGAGGTCCAGTTTGGTAATGATTTTCACTTCCATTATCTCGTTTACCAACTATTGTATTCTTGGTTTTTATGACAATTATGCAATTCATGAATTGATATATTAATGATACTACCATAATACTTTAAAAGATAAACCAGGTGAAACAAATCATGCAAACTGCAGGCAAACAACGATTACACCTTAACTTTAGGTTTCATTTATGATACTGATTTCCAGTTAATTTTATTCAGTCCTAGGTGATATGCTATATTTGTTCTTTCATCCAACCATTGTTACGTATTTCAAGTTAATTTATCATAACTCACATGTTTTGTTTTGTAAGATAAGAGTGACATGTTGGGTTTTGTTGTAAGAACCCGTACTTCAGTTGTTCATACCTTTATCGTATTTCTTCGTGAACGCTTGTACTCTTGGGATTCGATTAACGCTATGGGTTAAACTATGTTTTCAAACGCATATTACAACACTTATTATAACGTTTACTACTTAAACGCATTTTATCGCAATTTGCATCGCTTATCTAATCGCTTGTTACTTAAACGCTATCGCAACGCAAACTCAACGCAGTCTCGAAACACAGATTTAATTATATTATGTGTGTTAATTGTGTGGTTGCTTGTTGAATGTAATGTGGTTATGAACGCAATGCTTATATGCTCAAATGCTTACTCGCAACTCGATTAAACGCAACGCAATGCTTAACAAACGAACCAGGGTTGGAAAACTAACAAACGTACACCCGGCCATCCGAATGGACATCCGTCCGAATGGCCATCCGCCCAGTTTAAAAAATTAAGTATTTCTAAATACTTAATTTGCTTAAATCAGTGGCTCTGATACCACCTTTTTCTATCACGGCCCCCGTCCCAGTTTTACCCGGTTCAGAAGCCGCAGAACAGAAACTCGTGGTATGGATGTTTAATTTGGCAGCGGAAACTTTAACAGGATTGTGAAAACTGAAATTTCCCAATTATTTTATTTTACATTTTGGGCCAACCCCGTAATTTACAATAAAGGAAATTTTACGAGGAAATTCCCTGTTTTACAAAACATGTTTATTTATTTTACTGAGCCACCTCTTCAAGCCTTTAGTGCTACGCGGCACTTTCCCTGGTCACAATAAATCACCTGAAACATGTTTAAAAAGATTTTATCAGCGGGGAAATACTGGCGAGTTACTCAAATTTGTACAAAACGACACATTTGTTATAGATTACAGCATAAGAGTGATTACAATGGCCACTATCTTATAACTATCTGGCCCCGTGTCACACCCTGGTGACGATGGTCATACCACCATTGGGTCCTTTCACCCAATAGTGATGATTATAACTGTTAAAAGTGAGAAACAATAGTAATGTGTACAATACCCCACTTGCCAGTAATTTAAGATAACCAAGACTTAATCCCTGTAACATATAACTGGTAAACATTTGGATATTGTAAAACATTGTTGATAAAAAGAGAATGACTCACTTTGCAAGTTTAGTTGGGCAGAGTTTGGCCTACTGATTAAGCCCGATAACCTAGTTAAATAACAATGCACGCGAAACTTGGTCAGTAACTTAATACAACATTTACGATAAACTCACGAAATCAAAACCCTCACGACGAATGACAAAGTATAGCCCAAATACAGGCAGTACTTAAACATCCATCGGATCGGTTTCAATCGATCGGACATTGTATCGTAGCAGTGATCGAGTTATTACCCTGTAATCGTAGCAGCGTATCGACCCTAAAATGCTCGTTTCTACACAGAAAGTTGGTTGTTTTGAAAAGTTTTTCGAACACAGATGAAATCCCCATACATGAGCAATTTATAGCAGAAAATTGAGTCTCTCGCAGCCCGCGTAAACATTGATGAAACCTTACGCGGCCCACGATGGCCACCCTAGCTACCGCTAGGGCTGCCGTGTCACGCCGTAGGTCTGCCACGTGTCAGACACGTGGAAAAAGCTTATCCGGAGATTCAGTGTGCTGTCGCGGCCCGCGTGGGCCTATCTTAACTCTTACGCGGCCCACGAGAAGTCCATAAATTTTGAATTTCTTGGTTTTTCATGAGAACTCGGGTTTTAGAGGTCCGGGTTTTCACTTACGGAGTGTTGTGGGACAATTATTTCTCCTGTGGGTGTATAAATTTCTATGGAATTCTTATCACAGAGGATTCGAGCATGGTTGGCTACTAACCAATCCATTCCTAGCACAACATCGAATCCAGCTAAGTTCATAGGTAGAAGGTTTGCAGAAAATTTATGGCCTAAGAGTTCTATTTTTCCTTCTTTCAAAACCTTATCTATGTTAACAGAATTCCCATCTGTCGTTTCTACCGTAAAAACTTGTCTAAGTTTGGTTACACGTTGCTTAAGGGCTTGGCAAAATGAAGTATTTATGAAACTTTGGTTTGCACCAGAGTCAAATAATACTTTTGCGTAAACGTCATGTACAAGAAACGTACCAGCTATCACATCGGGAATCAGATCTGCTTCTTGCGTGGTTAGCTGGAAGGCTCTTACATTTTTCTTGTTAGTAGCTCCATCAGTTGTTTTTGCCTTGTTGTCAGCTGGCTTGACCAGTTTCGGGCAGTCTGGTCTAAAATGTCCAGCTTCTCCGCAGTTGAAGCAAATTGTTGATTTCTTCCTCCTGCATTCTTCTTCTTGGTGCCCCGGAATTTTGCAGAAATTACAGTATCCCTTACATTTTCCAAAATGCTTTCTTTTATAGGTACTGCAATTTGAAGCAGTGAAGGATTGCCCGGTTCTCTTTTTCTTGAAATTACTACTATTATTACCCATACGAAATCCTTGGGTAATCTTTTGGGCCAAATCCTTCTTCCGGTTTTCTTCTCGCGTACGTACCAGTCCATCGATTAAGGTGTTGGCTAGTTCTACCGCATCGTCAATGGTGCGAGGTCTCGCAGCTTTGACGATATCACGAATCTCGCTAATCAAACCCCAAATATAGCGAGAAATAAGTACCGGTTCTGGCGAAGCCAAGGTTGGTACAACTCTAGCATACTCGAAGAATGTCGAAGTATACCCTCCAACTTCAACATCCACCATCCGGTGGTCCAGGAACTTATTTGTCATTTGTTCCTTTTCATATTCGGAACAGAATTTTCTTTCCACTAATCTCTTAAATTCTTCCCAATTCATGGCATAGGCCTCGTCACTTCCCTTGGCTTGTAGTACCGTGTTCCACCATTCTAACGCTTCTTCCTTGAAAAGGTGGGACGCATACATAACCTTATCTTCCTCGGCGCATTTACTTATTTTAATTACTGCTTCGGTTTTCTCTAACCATCGCAGTGCGGCAGTCGCCCCTTCATTGCCTGCAAATTCGACGAGTTTACAGGCAAGAAATTCTTTGTAAGTGCAACCAGGTGTTGCAGCTTTCACTTTCTTAAGAAACGGGGCTTGAACCACATCATTAATATTATTATCACCGCCTCCATTTACACTGTTACTGAAATTGTCGTCGCGAGTACGTTTGCTGTGGTTGGCTTTTGCAGGTTCAACGGGATTCTTAATAGCAGCGACGATTGTAGGGATAGCGTTGGCTATTCCCTGAGCAACGATATTTTCTATATCTTGCTTATTAAGAATTTGGTCTTCATTATTTTGTTCAGATTGGTTAACTTCGTTTGCCGGTTGGTTTTCTGCATTTTCCATCTGAATAATTAACAGGATATGCAGATTATTACCAAAAATAGATAACAACCAAACACAATAAAGCAATTACACATAATCACGTCAACACGTACATAGTCAAAATTGTCGACTTTGCGACTTTCATATTTTTATATATATTAGTATGCGTTGATACACACCAGTTATATTACAAAAGTTTTATTTTAATTATTATTATACAATATTATATTATTACTATTACTATTATTATATTGTTTTTATATTATTATTATACAAACACACCACCACACATAACCACCGTCAGCTGGCATTTCAGAAACGACGTTCCCTCTCGTCGTATTTCCACGTGATTTTCTCCCCCACTTCCCGAATTCTATTTCCAGCGTCCACTAGTTCCTCGCCATAGTGGCGGAGTTCAGCCAAGTTTTCTGTGCTCATAGGTGGGTTTGGTGCAGGTTCAGGATCAAACTGGGGGAAATAGACGTTGGGGTTATTCATGAAGTTCTGAAACTGCCAGTCGCTCGTCCACCATTCCTCCAATTCTTCGGATAGAAGTTGGTGGTTGACAATAGGATTTGGGATCGCAGGTTCCAAGATCGCATGTTCCAAGTTTGGAAGTTGTGATTGGGCAGGGAAATTAAAGAGGTTTTCATCGGCAGGTCCGATGAGGTCACAATTCGCCAGTTTGCAGTCAAGCTCCTCCCATGGTGGCACTTCCTGAGCTTGCCCTGAACTTTCCCCGATCTCCTTTCCTTTCCCTTTGTCTTTAGGATCCTCAGTCTTTTTAACCTTCTGTGCAGCTGGCTTCTTCCTACGCCCACGTTTCCGGTCCAAGATTCTCCTCCTCTTTTTCGGCTTTGGTTTCTCATGGGCCTGGAATACTGGTGGATCCTCTATATCCGCTTGGTAGCCAGATTGAGTTCCTGTGGCATCCATGTCGGTGGTTTAGATAGTAAAGTTTCGGAGTGCCTCCGACAGTTCATTCATGCTGTTAGTACATATGAAGAAATACACAAAATTTTAAGTTAAAAATCAATTTAAATTTCCACAAAATCACAAAATGGCTCTGATACCACCTTTTTCTGTCACGGCCCCCGTCCCAGTTTTACCCGGTTCAGAAGCTGCGGAACAGAAACCCGTGGTATGGATGTTTAAATTGGCAGCGGAAACTTTAACAGGTTCGTGAAAACTGAAATTTCCCAATTATTTTATTTTACATTTTGGGCCAACCCCGTAATTTACAATAAAGGAAATTTTACGAGGAAATTCCCTGTTTTACAAAACATGTTTATTTATTTTACTGAGCCACCTCTTCAAGCTTTTAGTGCTACGCGGCACTTTCCCTGGTCACAGTAAATCACCTGAAACATGTTTAAAAATATTTTATCAGCGGGGAAATACTGGCGAGTCACTCAAATTTGTACAAAACGACACATTTGTTATAGATTACAACATAAGAGCGATTACAATGGCCACTATCTTATAATTATCTGGCCCCGTGTCACACCCTGGTGACGATGGCCATACCGCCATTGGGTCCTTTCACCCAATAGTGATGATTATCACTGTTAAAAGTGAGAAACAATAGTAATGTGCACAATACCCCACTTGCCAGTAATTTAAGATAACCAAGACTTAATCCCTGTAACATATAACTGGAAAACATTTAGATATTGTAAAACATTGTTAATAAAAAGAGAATGACTCACTTTGCAAGTTTAGTTGGGCAGAGTTTAGCCTACTGATTAAGCCCGATAACCTAGTTAAATAACAATGCACACGAAACTAGGTCAGTAACTTAATACAACATTTACGATAAACTCACAAAATCAAAACCCTCACGACGAATGACAAAGTATAGCCCAAATACGGGCAGTACTTAAACATCTATCGGATCGGTTTCAATCGATTGGACATTGTATCGTAGCAGTGATCAAGTTATTACCCTGTAATCGTAGCAGCGTATCGACCCTAAAAATGGTCGTTTCTAAACCAAAAGTTGGCTGTTTTGAAATGTTTTTCGAACACAGATGAAAGCCCCATGCACGAGCAATTTATAGCAGAAAATTGAGTCTCTCGCGGCCCGCGTAAACATTGATGAAACCTTACGCGGCCCGGGAGGGCCACCCTAGCTACGGCTAGGGCTGCCGTGTCACGCCGTAGGTCTGCCATGTGTCAGACACGTGGCATAAAGCTTATCCGAAGATTCAGTGTTCTGTCGGGGCCCGTGTAGGCCTATCTTAACTCTTACGTGGCCCGCGAGAAGTCCATAAATTTTGAATTTCTTGGTTTTTCATGAGAACTAGGGCTTTAGAGGTCCGGGTTTTCACTTACAGAGTGTTGTGGGACATTTTTGCAGGTCCTTACACCGGATGACCATCCGTCCAGATGAAGCCATCCGGACACCGCCTTTTCGCCACCGACTTAAACCCTCGCCCTCCCCCTATAAATACTAACCGTACACCCTCATTTCAACACTTTGACACTCTCATCCGCTCCCCAAGTCTCAGACGCGATTCAAGGCCATTTTGTAAGTATTTTCTCTCAAATCTTCTTCAATCTTCATCTCTAATCACTTCGACTTCATCTTCTTCATCAAAATCACACACACACACTAACGTTTCTTCGAAATCACTGATTTTGGACCTCTCGAAGGTGGTTTCCACTCGTTTTGTTTAGGCAACCTGTTGTGGAACATCATTCAATCGGGATTGGTTCAAGATCTAAAGGATTTCCACACTTTTCAACTCAGTTATGAAAGATTTCAACACTTTTTCATTTGTTTTGAACTTTTCTTTGATTTTTACACAAAATTGATGGAATCGGGACTCAGTCAGACTCTCGACTCGTTCCTTAGCCGAAAGCCGGCTTGAGAACTGATTTCCACCGAAGAGATGGATCGATTAACGGGTCAAACATGAATATTCATCAAGGACAACACGTTTATCCGAATGGGCTGGGCCCATCCGGCCGAATGAACTGGAATTGGTATATTCCGTTGTTTGACACGTCGTCACACCATCTCCGATAACCGAAACCGTTTTTTAAAGAAAAGTTTTACAAAACTTCAACCAAAGACCATCCGCCCGAATGGCCATACACCAGGATAACCATTCGTCCGGATGATCTGATCCTGATAATAATCGTTGTTTACTTTTGTTGCCATGACTATTAGAACATTTTTGAGAAAAGCTTCAACGGTTCACAAACAACCAATAGATTAACCGAATGGCCATCCGTCCGAATGGCCTTCCGTCCGAATGACCATCCGTCTGGATGGGACCCATCCATTCAGATAGACTGTTGAACACTTGAACCGCTCGACATTCTGTTTACAACCATTCAGCCCTGAAGAAGACTTATACTTCTGTATCCGTGCACAGGCTGACCCGACGCGCTCCGTTCAATCCAATCCAGGTTGTGTTTACTTGCTAAACACACACTGTGAGTATACTCGAACCGATTTTCGTTTAACTCACTTTTGGGTGTTACCTACGTTCTATATCAAAACACAACACACAACGCAAACAATTTATAAACGCTAACCGCTCCCGCAAGCTATACGTGATTTGTTGAATGCTTGTTACTATGCTTATACAGTGTTACACTAGACCGCCTCTAGCAACGATAGTACTATAGTTTGGACTCAGCACCTGTGTGACAGGGGTTACTGGGGATCACATTACTTTACTTCACGTGTTCGCTTCGGTGAACATGTGTCGCGCATACTCTACAACGCAGTCTCGTGGTGAGGTTGTATCATTGTTGATAGTTACATACTTCGCCCGTTACGTGTTACATGTTGGTTATGCGTAAACGCTTTTCATACTATTATCTATGTAAACTTGTGTACTCACCTTTACTTTATGTATTGACTTTTATTTTAACGTATGTGACAGGATGATTGGATGTTATGCTGCAAACGAGTTAGGAAGTCTAGAAACCCACCAAATAAAAATCTGAGTTGTCAGAATGGATTTTGTTTTTGAGACTGAATATTTGTAATGACTGTTTATATTTTATTTATTTAATAGAATCGGATATTAACCTTATAAATATTGTCACTTAATAGTTGTTATGGACTCTCTTGAACAATCTGTTTCGCTCAGTGTCACGTCTCGATGATTCCGCCATCGGTTGGGGTATGACAGATTGGTATCAGAGCCATAACTATAGGGAATTAGGTCGAGTCATGTAGAATTGACCTAGTCTGTAGTCTATGTACCAACAGACCAGTTTCGTGCGAACCCAGTAGGGGTTTCGTACGAACCCACTTTTGATACTCTCGCTCGAAATCTGTAATACTATACCTTCGCACGAACCCACGCACTACAGTTTCGTACGAAGGAGCCTTTCCTAAGGCAAAATACTACATGCCTTTCCTAAGGCTAACACAATACACATGTTTTCGAAAACGTTCGCATAACACAACCGAGTGATTGGGTCGAGATTAGGTGTGAAAACCAAGAACTCTCGGTAAGATCACTCACTCTACGCGTATTTTTACTCTCAACACGAGAATCTTCGTTAAGTTAGGAGTGACATCCACATCTCAACGGAAATCTCCCTTTCTATCTCATGGTTTTACCACACTTTCAGGAACGAAGTTGTTAAGTTAGGGGTGAAACCCGCATCTTAATGACCAGTTCTACTCCCTACTATGATTTTAAAATCTCACCAGAGTCTCGACTGTTCCAATGACTCAAGACACGTAGTAACTGGAAGGATGAGTGTCGTTCACCGTGTTTCAGTGAGAGCACAGACTATTAGGCCAAAGCATATACTCGAACTCGTTGGGAATAGTTGAATCACTTTGGGTAGTCGATTTCTAACACCCAGGACACTCTATTTTCAATTTAAGCCTGCAATCGCCGATTTTAAGCGTCATTGATTTTATGTGTTTATATGTTTGATTTTGGAGATTTTACGCTTTCCGCTATCCGCTTTATAAAACGCGCACAACTCGCACAGCCTTCGAAATCTAAAACACTAACTAATCGCGAAAAAACTAAGAAGTCTTAATTACCGTAAGATGAAGCGAGGAGTATAGCGCTCGCTTATGCTACTCTATAACTCGCCTATCTCGCTTATGCTACTCGCTACCGCTCTGATCTCTCAAGATAGGTGAATAGTGCAAAATATGTAGGTGAATACGTGCAAAATATGTAGGTGAATACGCGCAAAATATGTGTTTACGTGAAATATGTGCTCATACGTGCTTATGTGCATAAGCGATTTTGTGGTTTACGTGCCTACGTGACTATGTGCTTATATGCTTGACGTGTTACTGAGCTTTATGGAGTAATAGTAATAATAATGTAATGGGTTGTAAAACGCTAAAATTTTCAAAAAAAAAAAACCGATATAATCGAATCTCGTCTAATCCCTTTGGGATGACATCTGCTGCAGAACTCGCACTTGACAATGTCTTCTCTCGGTTCTCACACTTACCGAAATGTTCAGAGGAAAAAAGCTGTCAAGCGTATCGCTTCACTCGTGGCCAAGGAAATGGCCAAGGTCATACCTCAAATTGTCAGTGAAATCAACGAGGTCAGCAGCAAATCATCCGTCGATTCTAAGAATGAAGCACCGAAAACTCCCTTCAGCTTCAAACAATTCAAAGCCTGCGGTCCTGCAAACTTCACCGGCGAATATGGACCCAATGCAATGTTTCAATGGTTTGACTCGATCGAAGTCACCTTCAGGCAAAGCGGATGCCCAGAAAATCTCCGCACTATGAAAGCTACAGGAGTTTTCTAGCCCAGGGCACTGGTGTTGGGATTGAACCCTAACAAAGGAACAGATAATTAAAGCCAAAACTGGATCAGAGCAGTGGATCCAGAATAAGCAGATGTTATGTATACAAGTCTCTCCCCTTGAAAGTGGTTTCAACATCTACTGATCGTATAAACCGCTGACCTACAAACTGCTGATCAAGTAAAAGACTGATGGAAGATTAAAGCTCTGCTGTTCAATCTACTGCCTTGAGTCAAGCTCTGCTGGTCATGACAAGTACTGTTGGGTTCACATCAGTGGAAGGATGCAGCAGTAGTTTAGATGTCTTTATGAAATGAAATGTAATAACAGTAGTTAGCATAGCAGAGGTTGTATAGATCAGAGGTTAGAGTTTGTTAGGAGGTTAGATGTCACTTTCATGGTGACGTCAGCTTAGATGCTTTAGTGGTTTGCTCATGCCTATAAATAGAACAGTGCTCTGTACTGTTCTATTAGCTCTTTCAGTATCTTCTTCCTGCACGAACAAATACTGTGAGCTCAGGCTGAGGGGGAGTTTGTTACATACTTGCAAATTGTAATCGTTGTTGAAATTAAATTCAATCATTCGGTTCAATGTTAAACTTGTATGTTAAAAGCAATTCTCCTGTTTGATTATGAAAAGTTTGCTTCCATTTTAATTCCGCTGCACAACTCATTCATCTTCATCTTAATTCAAACGTAAAACACAATCAAAACCAAACTCAGATCCTAACAATTGGTATCAGAGCTTGGACAGTCAAATTTGATTTAACAATCATTTTGACGTAAATAGTTCAACTCATAAAAGTTGATACTGATAGTGTGTTCGTTTTGTTGAAAAACAGAGCAAGGTTTAATCACCATCAAAGTTGATTAATCAGTGCCTGTAAAACAACCAGGATGACGTCACAATCACAAGATGATAAGAATAACATTGGTTCTCTTTTCAAACCACCCATGCTTAAACATAATGAATACAACATCTGGGAGAGAAGGATGGGTCACATCCTTGCTCAACAGAACACTTGATGTTGGAGGTCTGTTGTTTTTGGTCCCCATGTTCCTATGGTGCCAAGTGCTGAGGATGCAAAGAAGTTCGTTCCTAAACCAACTGAAAACTATACTGAAACTGATTTTCAAAAGTTAGAACTCGATGCCAAAGCATTTAGCATCATAGCATCTGCATTACCCAATTAAATCTATGCTGGACTGTTACATTGTAACAATGCCAAAGAGCTATGGGATGCACTGAAGGAACAGTTTGGGGGGACAGACGAAGTTATTGAAAACAATAGGGAAATTCTGAATCAGCAGTATGAAACATTTTGTCACATCAAGGGTGAATCATTGACTCAGGAATTTGAGCGATTCAGTTGTCTCATTAGTGAACTAAGGCTTGTTAAAGTAACATTTCCAAATTCAACTCAAAATAGCAGGTTCCTTAGATCACTACCAGAAAAATGGGACACCATTGCATTTGTTACTAGAAACTCTGCTGAGTTCAAAGATCTGACCCTGACCCAACTTCATGGTAGACTCCTAACCTATGAAAGGGAGGTTAAACCATAAAAAGAAGTTGCAAGAGTCTGGCAAAGTTGCTGATGATTATTCATTCGGTAGCACAGCTCTTTTTGGTCAGGAAGAATCTGGTAGCAGTGGTAAGGATCAGGGTTATGATCACTTTATTGATATAACTGCTAGTGGAAATTTTAACAACCCTGATCCTCACTCTGCAAATTATGCTTTTACTGCAAATTGTGAAAACCAGATGTCAGATAACTTGTGCTTTGAACTCAATGATTTGCAACACTTTGATCCCACTGACTTAGAAGAGATGGACATTTTGCATCAATTGGCTTTGCTTAGTGTAAGAACAAGAAAATTCTACAAAAGAACAGGGAGAAAATTCCCAGGGTTACATGGGAATTTAAGAGTGGGGTTGGATAAATAAAAAATTAAGTGCTACAAGTGCAATAGGCTAGGTCATTTTGCTAGGCAATGCAGGAGTCAAACCACTGGTCCTATAATCACTCATCCCAGCTCAAACCCTAGACCACAAAATCAAAGCACTGTTCACTATACCCAATATACCCCTGCAGCCCATGTTAACACTGCTCACTATGCTGCAACCCCTGTGCCTGTGCATTATGTTCAAACCACTGTTCCACAAATTCAGTATGTTCAAACCTATGTCCCTCAGGCACAAGTGCAACCTGTTGCACCTCAACAGGCTGCTCCAACAGTGGTACAACCAGATCAACAAAGCTTTTTCACCTAAGGTTTTGTTGACTGGAGCAGCATGCCTGATGAGCTTGGTGATGAAAATTTTGCACTCTATGCTTTTAATGAACCTTCTAATGATGAATTTTGTTTGATGGCATTAGAGTCAATACCAGAGGGGGTAGAAACTGAAGGTGAACAGCTAAGTGATGAAACAGTGGATGAAGTGGCTAAAGTAGTGGTTACTGCAGTTGCTGGTGAACTACTGCTGGGAGAAAATTCAGAAACCCTGATTGAACCACTGTCTGACCCCTGGTCCAAAGAAGACAAGGAAGAGAAGAAAGCTGGTGAGAAAGAAGTTAGAGCTAATGATGAAGATGATCATCAATGTGATTGTGCCATGATGGCTGCTGCCAAGGTATCACCTCAAGTTCTTGAAAAACTGTGTTCAGACAAATGCATTATTGCATTTGCTAACATCAAAGGGGTAAATGAAAACCTTAGGGATAAAATCTTAACTGATGAAGTCAAATTTGAAAAGTCATTAAAAGAACTTAGAAACAAATTGGCTGAAAAAGATAAAGAGATCAGCAGTCTCAAGGAAGAGCAGAGCATAACCAAAACTCAACTCCAAACTATGGTAGAAAAATACCATGTTTTCAAAAAGGAGTTGGAGTCCACCCAGATCACCTGTGAAAGATGGGTGGAATCTTGCAAAGGGTATGAGGTTATGCTTGAAAGCAATGTTAAGTTTGGTATAGGATATAGAAAATATGATGATCTTGAAAACACTGCTGGAAAACAAGCTGGTTCATCTGAAATTATACCAACCAACAAGAATGGCCAAGAGGTTAAAATAACCGACAAACTTGGTAACAAAATCACTTTGGAAAGATCTGTGGGATCCTCAACTTTTGAGGAAATTGAGAAATACCAATTTAAACCCACATGGTCTGATGAGTGTGACATTCTTGAAAATTTCAAGCCCATGGACTTTACAACCACTGATGGTGTCACAGCTCCAAAAGCAAAGGTCATTCCTATCAAAGACATCCCAACAGTGGTTTAAAACTCTGTTACAAAGGAGTCTGAGAAAAGGAAGAAAAGAGAAAAGGTCAAAAACTTGTTTTATGAAAAGAGAAACCATCTAACAAAAGACTGTTTTCATCTAAAAGCATATGATCTAAACAAAACAAGTGTCATTGTTCCTGCTGAAAGTTGCACCATCTGTGGTAAAACAAACCACAAAACTCAAGCATGTATGTATCTCAAACACTTTGATGTGAAAAAGAATGAGAACACTGCTAAAACATCCTTGAGTCCATCAACATCATCTGTCAAATTCACCAAGAACCAACCACTGTTTGTGCCAGTCCAAATAGCTGTTACAAAAAAATTGAATCAAACATCTGTCCAAAGAGATGTTCAAGTGATTGATGCACCCCCTGCCAACCAATTCAAAAGAGGCAAGGGACAATCATCTTACCAAAGGATTCCACACGTTTATGAGACCTACAAAAGGCCCCCTAAACCAAGAGTGAACAGGCATCCTTTTGGTTATCAGCAGGTGATTGGTCAAAACCCACAACAGTGGTTAGAGAAATGCAGTCCTAAAACTGTCCAAACCCTTGACCTAACCACTGCCCATGCATCTGAACTCATCCCAGACACTGTTGAGACCCCATCCAAAGCCTTATTGGCTTTGGAGACCCTAATGAACTAATCCTTTTACTTCATGTGCAGGGAGCTTCTGCATGCTTAGATAGTCTTTGGTATGTAGATAGTGGAGGCTCCAGGCACATGACAGGATGTAAAGCCCTTCTCAAAGATTTCAAAATCCATGGAGGGGGTGATATATCCTTTGGTAATAATAGTAAAGGGAAAGCTCTGGGGTCTGGTACCGTACAGTCTGGAAATGTAAAATTTGAAAATGTCAATCTGATAGACAATCTAAAATTCAACCTCCTAAGTGTTTCACAAATGAGTGATAAGGGGTATGGGTCATTCTTCACAAAGGAGTGTTGTAGGATTGTTGGACCAGAAATGGTTGAAAAGATTGAAGAAATAATCAAAAATGGAAAAACCAAACTTGTTGCTCAAAGAAGTGGCAATGTTTATGTGGTGGATATGTCAAAAGAGAGCCCCAGAACTGATGCCTGTCTGTTCTCAGCTGCATCAAACAAAGAGACAGAACTATGGCACAGAAGATTGGGGCACACAAATCTCAAGACAATCACTGCCATTTCAAAACAGGGGTTAGTAAGAGGTTTACCTCAAAAACTGTTCACCTATCCTGAGCATTGTGTTTCCTGCCTAAAAGGAAAACAACATAAAAGCTCATACAAATCCATTGATGAGTCCAAAACAACCAAATGTTTGCAAATGCTACATATGGATTTGTTTGGCCCAGTAAAAGTCATGAGTCTTAAGAAAAAAGAGGTATTGTTTGGTTATAGTTGATGACTTTTCTAGGTTTACATGGACCTACTTTTTACACTCAAAAGATGAGACTGCAGGCATTCTGCAAGACTTTGTGAAACAGGTTGAAAAGCAGTTTGACATTCAAGTAAAAATCTTCAGAAGTGACAATGGCACAGAGTTCAGAAACAAGGAGTTGGATGATTTCTGTGTGTCAAAAGGAATTGTGAGGCAATACAGCATTCCAAGAACACCAGAACAAAATGGGGTGGTTGAAAGAAAGAACAGAACTTTGATTGAGGCTGCCAGAACCATGCTTGCTGATTCAGTTTTGCCATTAACTTTTTGGGCAGAGGCAGTAAACACTGCTTGCTATGTCCAAAACAGAGTTTTAATCATCCCAGGCATCAAAAGACTGCCTATGAACTGCTGTATAAAATAAAGCCATTAATTTCATACTTCAAAGTTTTTGGTTGCCCATGCTTCATTTTGAACTTAAAAGATTCCATCTCCAAGTTTGCAGCCAAAATTGATTGTGGATATCATCTGGGATACTCAACCACTGCTAAGGCCTACAAAGTGTTTAACACAAGGACCAAAACAGTGGAGGAGACTTTGAATGTAAAGTTCAATGAACTTTCATCAATGAAAATCCCAGCAAATCATGCAGATTTGTTTGATCTTGATAAATTCACTTTTGAAAATACTACTGTCAAGACTAACAGTGTAGGTCCATCAGAGGATTCAACACCAGACTATGGATATGAAATCATCATTCCTCAAAAGTCTGTCAAAATGGGAAGAGCAGCAGATGTTCAAAACAGCTGTCAAAGCTCAACCACTGCTACCTCAACAGTTGTTGACCACAGTAGCCCCTTAACCACTGCTTCCGCATCATCAAGCACTGTTGATAAAAGTCCTCAAACAGTGGATAAAAGTCAGCATGTGTCCACACCATTACCTCCAATTCCACCACCTTTTGAAGCCACTGCTGGATCATCAAAGTCACCAGCAGTGGTTAGCTCAGATGATTCACATCTGCAGCCATCCCCACTCAATGCCATTGTTCCATACCAAGGAGAGCACATCTTCTTGAAATCTCATCCACCAGACCAAATTATTGGCAACATCAATGAAGGGGTGCTCACAAGAAGTCAATCCCAAAACATTTGTCTTTTTGCTGGTTTTCTATCACTCCATCAGCCTGTCAAGTACCAAGAGGCACTGAAAGACAACAGCTGGGTAGAAGCCATGCAAGAGGAGCTCCAACAGTTTAGAAGACAACAAGTATGGGAGCTTGTTCCATTGCCAGAGGGTGTAAGTCCTACTGGCACAAAATGGGTCTTCAAAAATAAAACAGATGAAAGGGGTATTGTTGTCAAAAATAAAGCCAGGCTTGTGGTTCAAGGGTACATACAAGAAGAGGGGATTGATTATGATGAAACATTTTCCCCTGTTGCAAGACTTGAAGCAATCAGACTATTTCTGGCCTTTGCTGTCAACCACAACATAAATGGATATCAAATGTGCATTCCTCTATGTTAAGATTCAAGAAGAAGTATATGTTTGTCAACCTCCAGGTTTTGAGGATCCATTTAATCCAAATCATGTCTACAAGCTGAATAAAGCTTTGTATGGCTTGAAACAAGCACCAAGGGCCTGGTATGAAACTCTCTCCACCTTCCTACTATCCATTGGGTTCACAAGAGGTAAAATAGATAAAACACTATTTTTAAAATGGAGAGGAAAGGATTTGATGATTGTCCAAATTTATGTGGATGACATCATTTTTGGAAGCACATGCAATAAAATGTGTGAAGAGTTTAGGCAACTCATGACAGCTGAGTTTGAAATGAGTGCAATGGGTGAACTCCAGTGCTTTCTTGGTCTCCAAGTAAGGCAACTGCAAAATGGCACTTTTATCCATCAAGGCAAATATGCCAAAGAACTTTTAAAGAAATTTGATATGGATGATTGTACGCCATGCAGTACACCCATTGCAACCAATAAAGTAGTCATATTTGATGAGAAGGATGAATTGGTTGATCAAACTTTATATAGAAGCATGATTGTGTCTTTATTGTACCTAACTGCATCCAGGCCAGACATCATGTTTGCAACATGTGTTTGTGCCAGATCCCAATCAGCCCCTAGAAACTCAAACCTTATTGCTGTAAAAAGGATATTCAGATACCTAAAAGGTGCTCCCACACTTGGTATCTGGTATCCAGCTGATGGTAAAATTGAGCTTTCAGGTTTCTCAGATAGTGACTTTGCTGGATGTGACAAGACAAGGAATCCACTTCAGGAGGGTGCCAATTCCTAGGCAATTGCTTAGTGTCTTGGCAAAGCAAAAAGCAAGCAGCTGTTTCCACATCCACTGCTGAGGCAGAATACATAGCTGCTGCAAGCTATACAGCCCAACTCATGTGGCTTCAAAATCAGTTGCTGGATTTTGGTATCACTGCCTTAAAGACACCACTCATGTAGGATAGCCAGGCAGCAGAAAATATCATCAAAAATCCAGTTTCCCATTCAACCACCAAGCACATCGACATCAGACATCACTTTGTGAGGGATTGCTATGAAAAAGGTTTGATTTCTCTGCATCATGTTCCAACTAAAGACTAGCTGGCAGATGTGCTCACAAAAGCTTTAGATACATCTACCTTTGAAAGCTTGGTTTCTAGGATTGGCATGCTAAACATGGAATAACAAGCAAAATCTTGTTTTTCTATGAATAAAAGCATTAAAATGTTTTTAGAAAATCAAAAATCCATCCTTAAAAATAGCTAAAAATGAAGTTTTCATTAAAATCCTTAAAAAGTCTGCCATAACCACTGCTTGCTCAAAAGTCTGCTCTACTCCAAAGTCTGTCCACTGCTGAAAGTCATCCCCTGTTCCCTCATTTTCTTGGTAAACACTGTTGTTTAAAATCAGTGTTTTATCCACTGATATGCTATCCACTGATAGTAAAAATCATCCACTGCTTTCACTTGTTACAGTTGTAACCACTGCCTTTCATCAGTAGTTTTCATAAAAGTATTGTCCTTCATTTCGTCAGAGGTTGACACGTGGAAAGTACATTGTGGACAGTCCTTTTGTAACCGCTGCCACGTCAGCATTCACTTTTTCACCATAAAACCCCTTCCAAAACCCCAAACAGGGTTTTACTGTCGAATTGAATTCATAAAAATTCTCTTCTCAAAGTAGTTTTTCTCAAATTCCTTCACAACCTTCTTCGATCATCATCTCCAAAATGACAAAATCGAAGTCATCTGCAAAACCCACTTCCAAATCATCTTCAAAAGAGGCCTCTCAAAAGGCTAAACCCATCGAAATCCCACACAAACCGTCTCACAACCTTCTAGGTCTTCTCACAAAACCCGGCACCACTGATGTTTTCGACTCCATCATTGATATCATGTCTGCATCAAAGTATAAAACTTTGTTACCAGCAGATGCACCAATTTACTTGGCGACCCAAAAAGAGTTCTGGAAAAATGTAACCCTTGACAAACAAGGTGAGACTGTCATAGCCATTAACTCTTCTCTAAAGGGTAAAGCTGTCAAAATTTCACCACAATCCATCTCGGAAGTTTTCAACTCGATGATCAGCAAGGTAAAACTAACTTTCCTAAAAACGAGTTAAAAATTGACTTTATTGAAAGAGGGTATGCAGATACAATGATGAAGAGGGATACCTTACAAAAAGGTTTCTTCCCCCCTGCAACAAGGTTTTTATTCCATACCCTCCTAATGTGTGTTTCAAACAAAACCACTGCTTTTAATGAAATACCATTAAAGATTCAAAACCTGGGGTATGCTATTCTTCAAGAAGAAAATTTTAATTATTCTCAGGTGATCTTTAATGATCTGGTTAAAAATGTTGAAACAAAGGCATTCTTACCGTTTCCAAGATTTCTAAGTTATTATTTTGAAAAGAAACTTAGTAAGAATGATGCTTCTGTAATAAAACAAGGTGAATCTCTTCAAATGCACAGCTTAACTGCTGAAACTTTCACAAGAATGTCAATACCTTGCAAAACACAAGCAGAGGTGCCTGAGCAGAATTTAGCAGCTACCACTGCTCCTCAGGTATCTGCTACTGAGCCCACTGCTCAAGGTGATCAAAGTAGCAAAACAACTACTTTGAAACCCACACCTAAAATCATCAAAAAGCCACAACAAAAGAAAACTCAAAAACCCCCCAAACCCATCAAAAAGGCAACTCTGGAGGATGAGATACCAGAGCAACTGCCAGTGACAACACAAAAGTCACAAGAAACCACTCCTGCTACTTCCTCACATCAGTTGGTACAAATATCTCAACCCATAACCGAAACTCCTCCTGCTTCTTCTCAAAAAGAACAGGTTGTATATATAGGGACACCACAATATGATGCTCTGGAATCACTTGCTTCCATCATCCACAGCCCAATGCCCGGGGCACAAACTAAACTTTTGTTGGATGCTATTGATTTGAACCAGGCACAAACCAGTCCTTCTCAATCACCTGTCAATGAGAATATACTTCAACCAATGACTGGGGCTGATGTATCAATCATAGTTAACCCACCAACAATGCCTGAGGAGGTTACACCCCTTGAATTACAAGTAATTATTGGTGGTAATCCAAGTGAAGCAGCCACTACAAGTGCTGAACCCACTGGTTTGCATTTGGACAAGGGTTACATCAATAAGACTTCCTTGGAGGCAATTCCTTCCATAGCACCTCTGATATCCACCAGTGGATTTGTTTTGACCACTGGCAACATCAAAAGGTTGTCAAGTGTTGAAGGAAGAAGACCCCAGTACCAAGAAAAAGGGGCATCAGTGGTTAATGTTTGGAGTACAATCCCTATCTCAACCATTGATAAAACCACTGCTAGTGGGAAATCAGATGATCCCATTAAATTGGGTGATGGTTTAAAGTACCTGGAATTGACGGAACGTGTTGAAAAACTGGATACTTCGGTTGCAGAAATCAAAGAAATGCTGCAACAGTTGTTAAAAGTACAAAAGGTGCAATCCACTGCTGTTCCACCTCAAGCACCTGCTCCACCACAAGCATCTGCTGCAGATGAGATATGGAACCTCTTCCATCCTTTTCTCCAACAACAAAAACAAATGGTTGATCAGCAACATGCAAAACATGTCCAAGAGCTGAGAAACACAATGGAGTCTAGGTTCAAGAACACACAAGCTGACATCAAGGCTATAAAGGCCCATTTATTGAAAACCACTGGCACTGCTCCTCCAACTATTCTCTTTATTGATCAACTAACCCCAGATAATGCCAAAAAGGGGGAGAAAATTCAGGAGTGAAAAAAGAAGGGAATAGATGATGGTCTTTACATTGAACCAGAAAGGGATGCTATGACCAGAAAAATTCCTTTGCCAGATGGTAGCAAGAAGGTTGATGTTACCCAAAATGCACTTGATGAAGGAGTAGCAAGTGTAAAAAGGGACAGAGCGGCAAAGGATATGTCAAGGTGGAATAAGGAGAAAAAAGCTTACATGGAGCTGAATGCGCAGGGTTGTTCTGGGCTAAAGGATGTTCAAAATCCGGTGCCAAAAAGAAATCCCACTAGAAAAGTGAGGGAACCCAAGTCCACACCATCCAGACTCACAAAGCATACTCCAAAACCACCGTCCAAAAGCCCCCAACATCAAACCTCCACCCAAACAGTTGTTGCAACTCCTGATGTATCAACATCTGCTGGTACTCCAGTTGTTTCAACATATGCTATCACTTCAACACACACCACAACCATTGCCTTATCACCACCACCATCACCATCACCACCAAAAACAACATCACCACCATCGCCTCCTGCCAAAAAGCAGAAGACAGCAGATGTTACAACATCTGTTGTAACGACAACAGTGGTTGACATACCAGTTGTTTCAACAGCTGTTAGTCAATCACAAATCACTGCCACTCAAACCACCACCACTGATCCACCCAAAACATCATCTGCCTCTCCTACAATAAAAAGGAGAAGGATTTTCATACCAGATGATGATTCTCCATCACCACCACCAACATCTTCAAAATCTCTATCACTTGTTACAATACCTAAGCCTGTTCCTCTCTCATCAGCTCAAATTCAAAAGCCCTTACCTCCTGCAGGTGTTCAATTCTTATAGCAGTCAGAGAAGAAATCAAGTCTTTTTATTATGAGGATGACCCTGCTAAAAGGAGTTTGCCATCAGTTGAAGGATATCCAAGGCCAAACAATATTGAAGAATATTTGAAAGTCAAAGCTAAACAAGCAGAGGATATCTCAAAAAGAAATGCACAAGGAAAATCTGATAGAGAAATTCAGCAGAATTACCAATTCTTGCTCACACAAGTCAGATCCTAAGAGCAATTTGCAAAAAAATGTTTGTCAACAAATCTCAGAGAGAGCAGATGAAACTCTAAGAAAAGACTACATTGAAAGCATCATGGCAACCAAGAAGTACAAAGGAGAAAAACACATGTACAAAGAGTGGACCATCCCTGAGCTTGAAAGTGAAGCAGCCAGGATTCAAGAAATGATCAAGAATAAGGTCAAGCACACTCCTCCAGATTGGGCAAAGTTCAAAAAGAATGTACCTGATAAAAAGGTAGAGCTGAGGAGAATGAAAGAGGAATTAGCTGCTGCTGATTATGGGTCTTTGAATCAAGTGTTGAGATGGAAAGAAGATAAAGTCAGGGCTACTTACAAAAGTTTGGAGAAATTAAGAAAGACAGATCCTACTGCTCCACAAAAGCCTAACTACCCTGAAGCAGAGGTTTCAAAAAGACCATCAAAGCTGCAAATCAGGAGATCCACTGCTCCAGCTGGTGCAGCCATCTTTAAAAGAAGGCCACAAAAACAGTTGGGTGCTGAAACAATCCAAGAGCTAATAGAAGGTGATGACCTTGTAAAAGAAGGCATAATGAAAATGATTGTAGAGACTCTTGGTTTAGATCAACCTGCAAGTACTGCTCAGACAGTCATCAATAGGCCAGCATCTCCAAACACCTCATCAAATAAAAATCTCCCAAGAAACCCACTAGACTCAAAGGTACTAAAGTGGAAAACTGATAAACAGACCCATGTACTGACAGTGTTCAAGTCTAAACAGGAAGGATGAGTGTCGTTCACCGTGTTTCAGTGAGAGCATAGACTATTAGGCCAAAGCATGTACTCGAACTCGTTGGGAATAGTTGAATCACTTTGGGTAGTCGATGTCTAACACCCAGGACACTCTATTTTCGATTTAAGCCTGCAATCACCGATTTTAAGCGTCATTGATTTTATGTGTTTATATGTTTCGATTTTGGAGATTTTACGCTTTCCGCTATCCGCTTTATAAAACGCGCACAACTCACACAGCCTTCGAAATCTAAAACACTAACTAATCGCGAAAAAACTAAGAAGTCTTAATTACTGTAAGATGAAGCGAGGAGTATAGCGCTCGCCTATGCTACTCTAAAACTCGCCTATCTCGCTTATGCTACTCGCTACCGCTTTGATCTCTCAAGATAGGTGAATACGTGCAAAATATGTAGGTGAATACGTGGAAAATATGTAGGTGAATACGTGCAAAATATGTGTTTACATGAAATATGTGCTCATACATGCTTATGTGCATAAGCGATTATGTGGTTTACGTGCCTACGTGACTATGTGCTTATATGCTTGACGTGTTACTGAGCTTTATGGAGTAATGGTAATAATAATGTAATGGGTTGTAAAACGCTAAACTTTTCAAAAAAAAAAAACCCAATATAATCGAATCTCGTCTAATCCCTTTGGGATGACATCTGCTGCAGAACTTGCACTTGACAATGTCTTCTCTCGGTTCTCACACTTACCGAAATGTCCAGAGGAAAAAAGCTGACAAGCGTATCGCTTCACTCGTGGCCAAGGAAATGGCCAAGGTCATACCTCAAATTGTCAGTGAAATCAATGAGGTCAGCAGCAAATCATCCGTCGATTCTAAGAATGAAGCACCAAAAACTCCCTTCAGCTTCAAACAATTCAAAGCCTGCGGTCCTGCAAACTTCACCGGCGAATATGGACCCAATGCAATGATTCAATGGTTTGACTCGATCGAAGTCACCTTCAGGCAAAGCAGATGCCCAGAAAATCTCCGCACTATGAAAGCTACCGGAGTTTTCTAGCCCAGGGCACTGGTGTTGGGATTGAACCCTACCAAAGGAACAGATAATTAAAGCCAAAACTGGATCAGAGCAGTGGATCCAGAATAAGCGGATGTTATGTATACAAGTCTCTCCCCTTGAAAGTGGTTTTAACATCTGCTGACCTCCTATCTACTGATCGTATAAACTGCTGACCTACAAACTGCTGATCAAGTAAAAGACTGATGGAAGATTAAAGCTCTGCTGTTCAATCTACTGCCTTGAGTCAAGCTCTGCTGATCATGACAAGTACTGCTGGGTTCACATCAGTGGAAGGATGCAGCAGTAGTTTAGATGTCTTTATGAAATGAAATGTAATAACAGTAGTTAGCATAGCAGAGGTTGTATAGATCAGAGGTTAGAGTTTGTTAGGAGGTTAGATGTCACTTTCATGGTGACGTCAGCTTAGATGCTTCAGTGGTTTGCTCGTGCCTATAAATAGAACAGTGCTCTGTACTGTTCTATTAGCTCTTTCACTATCTTCTTCCTGCACGAACAAATACTGTGAGCTCAGGCTGAGGGGGAGTTTGTTGCATACTTGCAAATTGTAATCGTTGTTGAAATTAAATTCAATCATCCGGTTCAATGTTAAACTTATATGCTAAAAGCAATTCTCCTATTTGATTGTGGAAAGTTTGCTTCCATTTTAATTCCACTGCACAACTCATTCATCTTCATCTTAATACAAACGTAAAACACAATCAAAACCAAACTCAGATCCTAACAACTGGATTGGTGGACAGCTGAGCGCAACAGGTGCGGTAACGATGCAACTTATGGCCTCTCATGGGAGTAACTCAGGGAGCTCATGATGAAGGAGTTCTGTCCTCCTATTGAAGTCCAGAAGCTGGAGAATGAATTCTGGCACATCAAGCAGGAAAGAGGTGACAACGCAGGTCTCACCGCTTGTTTCAAGTAGCTGAGTATTATATGTCCTAGTCAGGTGGACACGCTTGATGAGACAATCAAGAAATACATTCGAGCTCTCCCCGACTGTGTACCTGATTTTGTTCAGGCAGCAAGGCCTGCTACCATTGAGGAAACCTACCAACTCGCAGCTGAGATCAACGACAAATGAGTCTTGGCTGGAGCTTTCAAGACCTCAACCAAGAGTCTTAATCAAGCTACCACTACTCCCGCTACCGACAATGCAGCATCTCAAGGTTCAAAGTCTTCACGTCAGAACCGCAAGCGAAAGAACAACAACATTAAGAACTACGCTACTACCGCAGCTCCACTCAACGCCGTCTGCGTACAGCCCAGCAACCAGAACCGTAAAGCTACTGTTACCAACGCACCGCCTGCTAAGCGTACGTACACTGGTATCCACCCTCTGTTCCCTACTTGCACCTATCATCATCCGACAGGGGTCAACTATCGTTTCTGTACGAACTGCAACATCTATGCTCACTTTACTGCTCACTGCCATTCAGGCCCACGTCAGCAAGCTGCTCAAGCTCTTCCAGCACCACCAGCTCCACTCCCTGCTCCTCGGGTCAACCAAGCAGCTCCTGCACCCGTTGTTCAGGCATGAGCTTGCTACTCTTGTGGTGACTCGAATCATTTTGCTAATGTCTGCCTACTGCGTATTGTGAAACAAGAACTGCAGTAGCAACCACTGTCGCAACCCCCGATCCCTTATCTGTCCCGGGAACGGGCGGACGCGAACTCAGAATTTCGGTGGTATCAGTTGGTTAATTTGGCAGCGGAAATTACATCAGGACCGTAGTTAGGAAATGTTTATCAGAGTAAAACCACCATATTTGATATTAATAATCACATGGGAAAAACCCAAGTTTCATATTACAATATGTTTATAGGGATAAACCCTATTTTATTGAACTTAAAACATCGTCTTTTAGGTAACTTTTATAGCCACATTTTTCTCAAGCCTTCAGTGCTCTCCAGCTGGCATTTTACTAATTGGCGGTCACATTGTGTTACCTGAAATGCGTTTTAAAAACATTTGTCAGTGGGAAATACTGGTGAGTGAATCCCAGTTTAATCAAGAAACATTTTATCAATTAAAACAGTATTGAGAGCGATCACATTGTTTATTTCTACACAATTACTCATTCAGTACTGTCAATCCTGACTTGTGGGTCATATTACACATTGGCTAACTCGTCGTCCAATGGTATCGTGTTGTCATCCCGACTTACTACTCACAGTGTAGTAAATTTTGTATACAAAACCCCAACATACCGATAGTAATTGAAGAACTACAAAGACTCAATCACCGCTTAATCACATTGTAAAGCATTAAGGTTTTGTAAAACATTACAAAAAGTTTAACAAAAATAGGATAAACTCACATTGCTATCTTAGACTTCGTGTAAGGGTTTCCTAGGATTAATCTATAATTTATACAAATGTACATAGGTTAGTATAATAACCCTTTGAAAATATTAATGATACCCTCCCTGAGACGGTATTCCAACAACTACGTCGGGCAGAACCACGACAGTTGTTACGGAACCCTAAATCAATCGGGCAGCGTATCTAATACGAAACTGGGGTTATAATACTTACAACGGAGTAGAACCTCGCTAATTAGGGGGTATTATACTTGAATATAAAGCCTACTATTTCAGAATTTGAGATTGAGAAATGATTTTTGAACGAATTCTGGTTGAACCCGATGGCTCCTTTATATAGTTAGTGATCTTGACTCTCTCGCGGCCCGCGTAACATAAGCATAGGGCCTACGTGGCCCGCGTTGCCCTTCGGTCAATGCGTAGCTCGTCCAGATCACCAACTAGGCTTGACAC
Organism: Helianthus tuberosus; assembly: GCA_030545235.1. Lineage (NCBI taxonomy): Eukaryota > Viridiplantae > Streptophyta > Magnoliopsida > Asterales > Asteraceae > Helianthus > Helianthus tuberosus. The sequence continues at coordinate 132,021,975 of CM060353.1, read as the reverse complement.
GATGATGACACGTGTCATCACCGGGTTGCGCCACTATCCTGATCTCACGCGGCCCGCGTAAGAGTTAAGGTGAGCTTACGCGGCCCGCCTTAACTTAAGATTCACCGAAATCAGTTTTTAGCCTTGATACCGCCCGCGTAAGGTTGGGGTGGGTCCGACGCGGCCCGCCTCAACTTAATAATCAAATTTTAAATTTTATTTTTAATGCTATACTATATTTCGGGCTTGGTTTTTACATACGGGGTATATTTAAAGACATATTAGGACATTTTGAAATATAATAGGGTGTCGGAAAATATTATGAGGGTGTCGGTTTATTGAGGATTGTTACATCCTCCTCACCTTGTTTTAGAGCTCGTCCTCGAGATCTACTGGAACAAGTGCGGATATTTCCTTTGCATTTCAGATTCAAGCTCCCATGTGTATTCAGGTCCTCTTTTGGAGTCCCACTTTACTTTGACCATAACTAATCTCTTGTGCTTGAGATTCTTGACTTTCCTGTCTTCAATCTGTAGAGGTCTTTCTACAAACTTGAGTTGTTCATTTACCTCTATATCCTTAAGAGGTACTACCAGTGATTCATCGGCTAAGCATTTCTTGAGATTAGATACATGAAACACATCATGTATTCCTGCCATTTCCTCTGGCAGTTGTAGTTGATAGGCTACAGGTCCTATTCTTCTAATAATCTCAAAAGGTCCAATATACCTGGGAGTTAGCTTTCCCCGTTTGATGAATCTTACTACTCCTTTCCAAGGAGAGACTTTTAATAATACTTTATCTCCTACTTGAAATTCCAATGGCTTGCGTCAGTTATTGGCATAGCACTTCTGTCGGTCACGTGCTGCTTTTAGTCGTTCCTTGACTTGAATAATCTTGTCGGTTGTTTCTTGCACTATCTCAGGGCCAGATAGTTGCTTTTCCCCAATTTCTGCCCAACAGACTGGGGTTCGGCACTTTCGTCCATAAAGTGCTTCAAATGGTGCAGCATTGATACTTGTGTGATAACTGTTATTATAAGAAAATTCTATTAAAGGTAAGTGATCATCCCAATTACCTCCGAAATCAATTACACAGGCTCTAAGCATGTCCTCCATTGTCTGAATTGTTCTTTCGCTTTGTCCATCCGTTTGAGGATGATAAGTTGTGCTTAGATTCAACTTGGTTCCCATGGCTTTTTGGAAACTTGACCAAAAATGAGAGGTAAAACGGCTATCCCTATCAGAAACAATTGATAAAGTAATTCCATGTAATGAAACAATTTCATTTACATATAATTTAGCTAGCTGTTCCATGCTGAAAGTTTCCTTCATTGGTAGGAAATGAGCTGACTTGGTTAACCTATCTACAATCACCCAGATTGTATAATTTCCTTTCTTTGTTTTGGGTAATTTGGTAACAAAATCCATTGTTATCAATTCCCATTTCCATACTGGCATTTCTAATTGTTGCAGAAATCCTGAGGGTTTCTGGTGTTCAGCTTTAACTTGTGAACAAGTTAAACATTTAGAAACATAGGCTGCTATGTCCTTTTTCATTCCTATCCACCAGAAATTTTTCCTTAAATCCTGGTACATTTTATCATTTCCTGGGCGCATCGTATACTTAGATTTATGGGCTTCTTCTAATATACGATGACGTAAGTTTCCTAATTTAGGTATCCACATTCTATTCTTATGGAATCTCCAAATTCCATCTGTTCCTTGTTCTAATGCTTTTAGCATACATTTTAATTTTTCAGTATCATCCTTGATTACTGATTCTTGTGCTTCTCTTATCTGATCATTTAAATCTACTTGTAGATTTTAATTTAAGAGAACGTACCCTTTTTGGCTTTTCATGATACTTTCGACTTGAAGCATCTGCCACTATATTTGCTTTTCCTTCATGATACTGGATATCACAATCATAATCACTAAGCATCTCCATCCAGCGTCTTTGCCTCATATTCAACTCTTTTTGCTTGAAAACATACCTTAAACTCTTATCACCAGTGAATATGGTAAACTTACTACCGTATAGGTAATGTCTCCAAATCTTAAGAGCAAAAATTATAGCTCCTAATTCTAAATCATGAGTTGAATAATTCTCTTCATGATTCTTAAGTTGTCTAGATGCGTAAGCTATAACCTTTTGGCGTTGCATTAATACACATCCATAACCAAATTTAGAAGCGTCACAATAGACTATAAAGTCTTTAGTTCCTTCTGGTAACGCTAATATGGGTGTATGGGTTAATCTTTGCTTAAGGATTCTAAAGGCTTCTTCTTGTTTTAATCCCCATTCAAACTTAACAGATTTATAGGTTAACTTAGTTAAGGGAATGGCTATTCTAGAAAAATCTTGAATAAATCTTCTATAATAACCGGCCAATCCTAAGAAACTTCTAACCACGGTTGGTGATTCAGGGGTTTTCCATTTAGTAATCGCCTCGATTTTTGTTGGATCCACATGAATTCCTTCATGATTGACTAGGTGTCCAAGAAACTGTACCTGTTCTAACCAAAATTCGCACTTTGAAAATTTAGCGTAAAGCTTTTCCTTTCCTAATAAACTTAAAAGTGCGTGCAAATGCTTTGCATGATCCTCTTTATTTTTAGAATAAATGAGAATATCATCTATGAAGACAATTATGAATTTATCCAAATATGGCTTACATATTCGGTTCATCATGTCCATAAATGCGGCTGGGGCATTGGTTAAACCAAATGGCATGACAGTAAATTCATAATGGCCATACCTTGTTCTGAATGCGGTTTTAGGAATGTCCTCTTCATGTACCTTTAATTGATGATATCCTGACCTTAAATCGATTTTAGAGAAAAATCAAGCTCCTTGCAGTTGATCGAACAGATCATCGATTCTCGGTAATGGGTACCGATTCTTAATCGTGACCTTGTTCAATTCACGGTAATCAATACACATACGCATTGATCCGTCCTTCTTTTTAACAAACAGTATCGGCGCTCCCCATGGCGACGAACTTGGTTGTATAAATCCTTTCTCTAACAACTCATCTAATTGTTTCTTCAATTCCTGCATTTCGGTGGGTGCCAAACGGTAAGGTGCTTTGGCAATCGGTGCTGTTCCTGGTATTAAATGGATTCTGAATTCAACTTCTCTATCTGGAGGTTACCCTGGCAATTCTTCTGGAAATACATCTGAAAACTAAGATACTACTGGAATATCTTGTAGTTCTTTTACTTTAGTGTTAGTGATTATAGAAATCAAATACACTATAGAACCTTTTCTTATATAACTTGCAGTTTTCATCATAGAGATAAATTTTGTAGATCTAGATGGTTTATCTCCTTTAATTGTGATCATTTTACCTTTTGGTGAATTTACTTGAATTGACTTTTGATCACATAAAATACTGGCTTTATTGGCTATTAACCAATCCATTCCTAAAACATCATCAAATCCTACCAGATTCATGGGATAAAGGTTTGCCATAAACTTCTGATTTAAAATTTCTATGCTTGCTCCCTGTAAGATTTCAGAAATCCTAACGGTTTCTCCATTAGCTGTCTCTACTAAGCATTCTTGTGGCAGTTTAGTTAATGACTGATTTAGAAATTTGCAAAATGATGTATTAATAAAACTTTGGTTTGCACCAGAGTCAAATAATACTTTAGCAAAGACATCATTAACTAAAAACGTACCAGCTATGACATCTGGAATCATCTTGGCTTCATCTGCAGTTAGAACAAATGCTCTAGCATTTTGAGTCTTCTTGTTGTTTGTGGCTGGAGCTAATTTCGGGCAATTAGGCTTGATAAGACCTTGTTCTCCGCAGTTGTAACATATCCTGTTGTTAGCTTTCTTCCTGCAATCTTCTTCCTTGTGTCCCGATATTTTGCAAAAGTTACAGTATATGGAGCATCTTCCTGAATGCTTTCTTTTGCAATTCTTACAGTAAGGTGTAGAGGTAGAACCTATATTTCTCCCACGGTTAGAATTTCCAGAACGAAATTCTTGAGTCAGCTTCTGGGTTAGGTTCCTCCTTTGATCTTCTTCTCGTGTACGGACTAACTCATCTATCAAGGTATTTGCTAGTTCTACAGCTTCTTCTATGGTTTGAGGTCTAGCTGCCTTGACTATGTGTCTAATCTCTCCGATTAATCCCCAGATATAACGGGAGATTAACACTGGTTCTGGTGAAGCAAGAGTTGGCATTATTCTAGCATATTCGAAGAATAATTTAGTGTATCCCTTACTATCCACACCGGTCATCTTAAGGTTTAAGAATTTTTTTGCTATCTGTTACTTCTCATTGGGTGGGCAGAATTTCCTTTCTACCTTATCCTTAAATTCTTCCCATTCCATATTGTAGGTTTTATCACTTCCTCTTGATTGGAGGATACTGTTCCACCATTCTAGTGCTGAATTCTTAAACAGATTAGAAGCAAACATTATTTTATCTTCTTCAGCACAGTTGCTTATTCTTAAGACTGCCTCAGTCTTCTCTATCCAGCGTAGGGTTGCAATGGGTCCTTGCCCGAGAATTCTATTGGTTTACAGGACCAGAATTCTTTGTAAGAACAACCGTAAGACACGGTTCTTCTTCTTTTGGGAATGGGCACTTGAAGTACAGGTCCATTGTTTATACTGTTTTCTGGTTCGATTGGTCGCTTACTGCTATGCTTACTTTTATTATTCGCTTCTTGAATCGTTTGAATAATAAATGGCATCGTATCTATGATTCCTTGTGCCACTATATGTTGAACGGCACCATTATGCATTTGGTTTCCATTGTTATTGATGCCCGGATTCTCATTAACCACGTTAATGTTACTCTGGTTATCATTATTCAGATTTCCTTGATTTCCTTCATCGGCCATCTGAATTTTAAACATTTACCAATCATTAATAGAATAATTAAATAGTTTAAGTAATAACCACATAATACACATATTGGTCAAAAACGTCGTGCATTGCGACTTTACTCTTTTTGATATAGTATGCATCAAATACACACTAAAATAGGAATTAAAAATTACAATACTACTATGCCTCGTTAACCACAGAGTGGTCTATACTACGATAGATTTATTATTATTACACACATATATTTTATTTATTATTATTACCAACTTTACCATCTCCTTCACGGATATGGATTTCCCCCGAAATCCATCTGGCGCTCATCGTATTTCCATACGAGTTGCTCTCCTACATACCTCATCCTCTCGCTACTTTCTATGATTTCTTCTCCAAAATTTCGGAGTTCTTGCAAATTCTCTGCACTCATTGGGGGTGCAGGTACTGGTATTGGCTCTGGGTACTGAGGTACTGGATTCTCCTGAGGGTATGTATTCTCCAAAATCTCCCTAATGTATTCATCATTGTCAAAATAGGGATCTAGAGGGTCCAGACCTGGATATGCTGCTAAGTTCGGCAAGGTTTCTTCGTTTAAGTTATAGCGTGGCACATAATCCCTAAGATCATTAAACCATGGATCATAATTTGGATCTAGAGGATTACGGGTTGGTATCCTAGGTATCTCCTCAGGGTTAAAATCATGCATTTCTACTTCCATCGGTTGAGTAGGAATTAAAGGTAAGGGTTGTGGGGCTACTAGTTGTTCCAGATTTGGGTCAGCAACAGTTGTAGCTAGGATATGGAAATTGGCTAGGCTTCTATTAAGCATATCCTATGTATGGGCATCTGTCTTTCGCTTAGCAGCTGCTAGAACTCTTTGCTGTTGCAACTTTCGCATTCTTTTCCTACGTGCAAATGCTTCCTTACTGAACCATCCTCTCTTTTTATAAGGGAGTGGCTCTTCTGACTGAGCTTTAAAGGCAAACATCCCTTCTTCCTGATCAGCAGAATACCCAGAAAGGGCAGGCTGTGAAGAGGTACCTTCACTCCTAGAGTCCTAGGTGAATCAGACAACTGACGACATATGTCTGAGGGTCCTTGATCACTCATACTGTAAACTAACAAATAGTCAAATAACACAAAACACATAATCACATAAATTATTTCCTAACACAAAATTTTAGATTTTAAGCGTCAGCAGAACACTTCTTTGGCTTAGACCAGTGGCTAGGCTCTGATACCACCTTCTGTCGCAACCCCCGATCCCTTATCTGTCCCGGGAACGGGCGGACGCGAACTCATAATTTCGGTGGTATCAGTTGGTTAATTTGGCAGCGGAAATTACATCAGGACCGTAGTTAGGAAATGTTTATCAGAGTAAAACCACCATATTTGATATTAATAATCACATGGGAAAAACCCAAGTTTCTTATTACAATATGTTTATAGGGATAAACCCTATTTTATTGAACTTAAAACATCATCTTTTAGGTAACTTTTATAGCCACATTTTTCTCAAGCCTTCAGTGCTCTCCAGCTGACTTTTTACTAATTGGCTGTCACATTGTGTTACCTGAAACGCGTTTTAAAAACATTTGTCAGTGGGAAATACTGGTGAGTGAATCCCAGTTTAATCAAGAAACATTTTATCAATTAAAACAGTATTGAGAGCGATCACATTGTTTATTTCTACACAATTACTCATTCAGTACTGTCAATCCTGACTTGTGGGTCATATTACACATTGGCTAACTCGTCGTCCAATGGTAACGTGTTGTCATCCCGACTTACTACTCACAGTGTAGTAAATTTTGTATACAAAACCCCAACATACCGGCAGTAATTGAAGAACTACAAAGACTCAATCACCGCTTAATCACATTGTAAAGCATTAAGGTTTTGTAAAACATTACAAAAAGCTTAACAAAAATAGGATAAACTCACATTGCTATCTTAGACTTCGCGTAAGGGTTTCCTGGGATTAATCTATAATTTATACAAATGTACATAGGTTAGTATAATAACCCTTTGAAAATATTAATGATACCCTCCCTGAGACGGTATTCCAACAACTACGTCGGGCAGAACCACGACAGTTGTTACGGAACCCTAAATCAATCGGGCAGCGTATCTAATAAGAAACTGGGGTTATAATACTTACAACAGAGCAGAACCTCGCTAATTAGGGGGTATAATACTTGAATATAAAGCCTACTATTTTAGAATTTGAGATTGAGAAATGATTTTCTAACGAATTCTGGTTGAACCCGATGGCTCCTTTATATAGTTGCTGATCTTGACTCTCTCGCGGCCCGCGTAACATAAGCATAGGGCCTACACGGCCCGCGTTGACCTCCGGTTAATGCGTAGCTCATCCGGATCACCAACTAGGCTTGACACGAAGATGACACGTGTCATCACCGGGCTGCGCCACTATCCTGATCTCACGTGGCCCGCGTAAGAGTTAAGGTGAGCTTACGCGGCCCGCCTTAACTTAAGATTCACCGAAATCAGTTTTTAGCCTTGATACCGCCCGCGTAAGGTTGGGGTGGGTCCTACACGGCCCGCCATAACTTAATAATCAAATTTTAAATCTTATTTTTAATGATATACTGTATTTCGGCCTTGGTTTTTACATACGGGGTATATTTAAAGACATATTGGGACATTTTGAAATATAATAGGGTGTCGGAAAATATTATGAGGGTGTCGGTTTATTGAGGATTGTTACAACCACCACCACATCAGCAGCCTCAGCAGCAGCAGCAACAACCACAATAAGCAGCCCACGGAAGAACCTTCAACATCAATGTCCGCCAGGCTCAGACTGACAACAATGTTGTCAATGGTACGTTCCTCGTTAACGGTATTTATGCTTCTTGCTTATTTGATACTGGAGCCGATAAGTGTTTTGTGTCAATTGAATTCGAAAAGCTTTTAAAATGTAAACGCGTTAACCTCCCAACGACCTTCGATGTAGAGATTGCCACCGGAAGAACCGTCACCGTCAGCTCCGTTCTCCGTGATTGTTCTCTCACACTCAACAATCACGTTTTCCCAATCGATCTCATTCCTATGCAACTTGGTAGTTTCGATGTCTTAGTAGGCATGGATTTTCTTCGTGAGAATCGTGTCGAAGTCGTTTGTTTCGAAAAGATGATCCGTTTCTCTCTTTCAAACGGTAATCAACTCTGTGTTTATGGCGAAGTATCCTCGAAAGAACTGAAGCTTATGCCATGCGTTCAAGCAAGCAAGTATCTCCGCAAGGAATACTTGGCTTTCTTAGCCCATATTGTATTAACGGAGGAGGAAAAGAAGCCGATGGAAAAGGTACTTGTGGTTCGTGATTTTCCTAATCTTTCCTGACGATTTACCTGGTCTACCCCCTACTCGTGATATCGACTTTCATATCGACGTTATCCCTGGAGCTAACCCTGTTCCTAAAGCCCCTTATCGCCTCGTGCCGTCTGAAATGCGTGAACTTTCTAGCCAACTCCAGGAGTTACTCGATAAAGGCTTCATATGCCCTAGCACATCACCATGGGGTGCACTTGTCCTTTTTGTGAAAAAGAAGGATGGATCGTTCCGGATGTGCATCGATTATAGGGAACTCAATAAGCTTACTATCTAGAATCGCTACCCACTACCCCGAATCGATGATTTGTTTGATCAACTGCAAGGCGCTAAGTATTTCTCTAAGATCGATCTACGTTCTGGTTATCATCAACTATGTATTCAGGAGCAAGACATACCGAAAACTGCTTTCCGTACCAGCTATGGCCATTACGAATTCGTGGTCATGCCTTTTGGTCTCACCAACGCACCCGCGGTCTTCATGGATTTGATGAACCGTGTGTGTAAACCCTTCCTTGATCGTTTCGTTATTGTGTTTATCGATGACTTCCTTATCTATTCAAAGTCGAGAGCCGAACACGCGCAACATCTTCGTTTAGTTCTCGAGCTTCTCCAAGGGAATCGCCTCTACGAAAAGTTCTCCAAGTGTGAATTCTGGCTCGAGGAGGTTCAATTCCTCGGTCACATCATCAACAGTCAAGGAATTCACGTCGACCCCGCGAAGATTGAAGCTTGGATTACACCAAAAACCCCATCCGAAGTTCGTTCTTTTCTCGGATTGGCGGGTTACTACCGTCGATTTACCGCTGATTTCTCAAAAATCACCGTTACTCTCACTGCCTTAACGCATAAAGACAATCCTTTTGTTTGGGGAACCGAATAAGAGAAAACCTTTCAAACTCTTAAGCTTATACTTTGCAACACTCACGTACTTGCACTTCCCGATGGAAACGACGAATTTGTTGTTTATTGTGATGCGTCTAACCTAGGTCTTGGTTGTGTTCTTATGCAACGAGACAAGGTTATCGCATATGCATCTCGACAACTCAAGGTCCACGAGAAGAACTACATAACCCACGATCTCGAACTCGGTGCGGTTATTTTTGTGCTTAAGATATGGCGACACTACCTTTATGGTATCAAGTGTACGGTTTTCACCGACCATAAGAGCCTACAACACATCTTGAACCAGAAAGAGCTAAATATGTGCCAACGTGGATGGGTTGAACTTCTCAACAATTATGATTGCGAGATACGCTACCACCCAGGCAAGGCAAACGTTGTTGCTGATGCTCTTAGCCGACGAAGCTATCTACATAGTGTTCGAAATGTTCAAGCCCAAAATAACCTCGAAGATCTAATTCGTGACGCGCAACACGCATGCTTCATTGAGAATACCTTGAAAGAGGAAATGAAGAAGTGTGGTGCCGAAAACCAGTTGGTAAGCAAATCAAATGGTATTTATTACTATCTCGATCGCACTTGGATCCCTAGTCGCAATAACCTTCGGGAGATATTGCTGACTGAAGCCCACAAATCCCGATACTCCATTCACCCCGGTGCCGACAAGATGTACCAGGACCTACGTCCAGGTATTGGTGGCCGGGAATGAAGAAAGATATCGCTCTCTATGTTTTGAAATGCCTAACTTCCTCGAAAGTTAAGGCCGAACATCAACGACCCTCTGGCTTACTCGAACAACCCGAGATCCCGATGTGGAAATGGGAGAGTATTGCCATGGACTTCATTACGAAACTCACTCGCACGCCATCTGGTCACGATAACATTTGGGTTATCGTTGATCATCTTACGAAATCCACTCATTTCTTACCAATACGAGAAGACTTTAAGGTAGAACGATTAGCACGAGTCTATACCGACGAAGTCATTTGTCGACACGAAACGCCTCGTGGCATCATCTCTGACAGCGATGGTCGTTTTACCTCTTGTCTCTGGGAAACATTCCAATCCGCCCTCGGTACGACTCTTAATCTCAGTACCGCATTCCATCCCCAGACCGATGGTCAGACTGAGCGCACGATCCGCACCCTTGAAGACATGCTTCGTTCGTGCGTTATAGATTTTGGTGGTAATTGGGATTCGCATTTACCTTTAGTAGAATTCTCGTACAATAACAATTATCATGCTAGTATTCAAATGGCACCCTTTGAGGCATTATATGGTATAAAATGTCGATCGCTTAATGTATGGCACGAGATCGAAGACGCTCAAATCACCTGTCCTAAGTTATTATAAGAAACGACTGACAAGATCCACCAAATACGAGACAATCTCTTGAAAGCTCGGAGTCGTCAAAAGAGTTACGCCGATAAACGCCGCAAGCCCCTTGAGTTTGAAGTTGGTGATCACGTACTCCTAAAGGTTTCACCTTGGAAGGGGGTGATCCGATTCAGCAAGAAAGGAAAGCTAGCGCCACGATACGTGGGTCCCTTTAAGATTCTGGAAAGAATTGGCAAAGTGGCCTACCGACACGAATTACCGGAGGAACTCAACAACGTACATCCGACTTTCCACGTCTCGAACCTCAAAAAGTGCCTAGCTGAGAAAAATCTTCATATGCCTCTTGAAGATTTGTAAATAAACAAGACTCTACACTTTGTGGAAAAGCCTGTAGAAATCATGGACTGGGAGAACAAGAAACTTCGACGCTCTCGCATTCCTATAGTGAAGGTTCGCTGGGAAGGCAAACGCGACGTCGAGTTCACTTGGGAACTCGAAAGTGATATGAAAGCTAAATACCCACAACTCTTTGTTACGTCTACTACTTAATTTCGGGACGAAATTCTCTAAAGTAGAGGAGACTGTAACAACCCGTACTTTAGTTGTTCCTACCTTTACCGTATTCCTTCGTGAACGCGTGTACTCTTGGAATTCGATTAACGCTTTAGGTTAAACTATATTTTCAAACGCATTTTAAACACATATTACAACGCTTATTATAACGTTTACTACTTAAACGCATTTTATCTCAATTTGCATCGCTTATCTAATCGCTTGTTGCTTAAACGCTATCGCAACGCAAACTCAACGCAGACTCGAAACGCGGATTTAATTATATTATGTGTGTTAATTGTGTGGTTACTTGTTGAATGTTATGTGGTTATGAACACAACGCTTATACGCTCAAACGCTTACTCGTAACTCGATTAAACGCGACGCAACGCTTAACAAACGAACCAGAGTTGGAAAACTAACAAACGTACACCCGACCGTCCGAATGGACATCCGTCAGGATGACCATCCGTCCGAATGAAGCCATCCGGACACCGCCTTTTCCCCACTGACTTAAACCCTCGCCCCCTATAAATACTAGTCGTACACTCTCATTTCAACACTTTGACACTCTCATCCGCTCCCCAAGTCTCAGACGCGATTCAAGGCCATTTTGTAAGCATTTTCTCTCAAATCTTCTTCAATCTTCATCTCTAATCACTTCTACTTCATCTTCTTCATCAAAATCACACACACACACACACTAACTTTTCCTCGAAATCACTGATTTTGGACCTCTCGAAGATGGTTTCCACTCGTTTTGCTTAGGCAACCTGTTGTGGAACATCATTCAATCGGGATTGGTTCAAGATCTAAAGGATTTCCATACTTTTCAACTCAGTTATGAAAGATCTATACACTTTTTCATCTGTTTTGAACTTTTCTTCTTTTTTTACACAAAATTGATGGAATCGGGACTCAGTCAGACTCTCGAATCGTTCCTTAAACGAAAGCCGGGTTGAGAACTGATTTCCACCGAAGAGATGGACCGATTAACGGGTCAAACATGAATCTTCATCAAGGACAGCACGTTTGTCCGAATGGGTTGGGCCCATCCGGCCGAATGAACTGGAATTGGTATATTCTGTTGTTTGACACGTCGTCACACCATCTCCGTTAACCGAAACCGTTGTTTAAAGAAAAGTTTTACAAAACTTCAAACAAAGACCATCCACCCGAGTGGCCATCCACCCGGATGACCATCCGTCCGAATGATCTGACCCTGATAATAATCGTTGTTTACTTTTGTTGCCACGACTGTTAGAACATTTTTGGGAAAAACTTCAATGGTTCACAAACAACCAACAAATTAACCGAATGACCATCCGTCCGAATGGCCATCCGTCTGGATGACCATCCGTCTGGATGGGACCCATCCGTTCGGATAGACTGTTGAACACTTGAACCGCTCGACATTCTGTTTACAACCATTCAGCCCTGAGGAAGACTTATGCTTCTGTTTCCGTGCACAGGCTGACCCGATGCGCTCCCTTCAATCCAATCCAGGTTGTGTTTACTTGCTAAACACACATTGTGAGTATACTCGAACATATTTTCGTTTAGCGCACTTTTGGGTGTTATATACGTTCTATATCAAAACACAACACACAACGCAAACACTTTATAAACGCTAATCGCTCCCGCATGCTATACGTGATTTGTTGAATGCTTGTTACTATGCTTATACAGTGTTACACTAGACCGCCTCTAGCAACGATAGTACTATAGTTTGGACTCAGCACCTGTGTGACAAGGGTTGCTAGGGATCACATTACTTTACTTCACGTGTTCGCTTCGGTGAACATGTGTCGCGCATACTCTACAACGCAGTCTCGTGGTTAGGTTGTATCATTGTTGATAGTTATATGCTTCGCCCGTTACGTGTTACATGCTGGTTATGCGTAAACGCTTTTCATACTATTATCTATGCAAACTTGTGTACTCACCTTTACTTTATGTATTGACTTTTATTTTAACCTATGTGACAGGATGATTGGATGTTATGCTGCAAACGAGTTAGAAGTCTAGAAACCCACCAAATAAAAATCTGAGTTGTCGGAATGGATTTTGTTTTTGAGACTGAATATTTGTAATGACTTTTTATGCTTTATTTGTTTAGTAGTATGGGATATTAAACCTTATAAATATTGTCACTTAATAGTTTTTATGGATTCTCTTAAACAATCTGTTTCGCTCAAGGTCACGCCCCGATGATTCTGCCATCGGTTGGGGTGTGACATTTGTAACTAACAAACTTCATGTTTAAAAGTCAACATTTATAGTACATATCATAAATGAATATGATATCACTCGGGATGCCAGCCGCAACGTGCGGGCTTTCCCACTAGTAATAACCCTAAGGTTATAGGGTGTGGTAATGACCCTCATAACCACCATGACCCTCCACATCAGTGTCATATTACTCATCTCTAATCCACAATCCAAAACCACAACCCTAAGAGTGTGGTAATGACCCAAACCACTATCCACTTATTTATTTTAATTTATCTTTGTTTAAAGAAAAAGGAAAAGATTACTTGAAAAATGAAAAGGAGGACAATGGTTGCCATTGTTTAATCCATGCAAACCATGGTGGATTAAGGAAAAGGGTGGTATAGCCTTCCATCCATGTTCCTACGTGGCGAATCATGTCCCAACCATGACCTCCACACCCTTTAGCCTAATAATAATAGTGTCCAAATATTATCGGTGTTTAAAGTACGTCGGGTTAGATAACGTTCTCCAAAAGAGGCTTATGACACCAGCCACATCGCGCGGGCTAATGCACTAGTATATATATTAAAAACCAACTCCTTCACTCTCACTATTCATTCTACCCAATAAAGTTTTTTTTCTTATTTAGTTAACTTTGCTTATATACGTGTTTAGTCCCTCTACTTTTATTCCTTTTATTATTTTGTCTTTAGTGTTTTTTCTTGCTAACGTGACGAACAATCCCGACTAGCGGCCTAACGCACAGAGTAAATTTACTAGTGTAGTTAAATTTGAAGAGTTCAACGTTTATCAAATATTGGGTATGTATTTACATACTTTGAGCCTATTTTAGCTAAATAGGTCTAAATGTCTAATGCTTGTCGAGATTCATCTAAGAGCTTCTTCTAGACTATAAGTTCTTATATGACCACCAAGTTTTTGCATATAATGATACACCTATCTTATTTAGAACACTTATGTAAACCACATTATGAATCTACTAACAAAAGCCTCTCATGCCATTTAGGTTACACAAGCATAATTCCTTAAGGTTATTGTGTGGAGACAACCTTCAGTATTCTTATATTCTACTCTATTTGAGCATTTGAATTCAGATCATTATACACGATAAATTTAATGTTGGTATCAGATTCTCAGAGATATCCAAAGATTCATCCTCCTCTTCTCACCACTTTAGTCCCACTTTCAACTTTTATTTGCTACTTTAACCAGTGATTTAACCCGTATTCCTTAAATGTGATTTAACCCGATTCTTTGTATCAATTCCACTCACAAAACAACAATCGTGATTTAACCCGTATTCCTTAAATGTGAAACTATGCTAACAAGTTGTTATTGATACTGAAGGGGTATGGTCCCTGATCTCGCACCAAAGCGGACGCGAGTGACCATCACCCTTATCAAATACTCTCATCAACAAGGACTTATCTGCGTCCACGCGGGCACGCGCGACTGCAGTTGACTGTTCCAATCGGTCTAGTGATGAGAAGACTTACCTTGTGTATGAAAACGGTTGTTTTCGTCATGACAAGGGATGCGGTAACGACTGCGGTTACCACACATAGTGATGCGGCTCAGCATCGCACCCTATAGATATTTCCGTCACGACAGGGGACGCGGAAACAACCGCAGTTACCGCACATAGCGATGCGTCCCAGCACCACATCCTATTGACGACGCAAGTGAGACTGACACTTTAACTTAAGTGTCCAAAACAGCAAGTGGCACTGACAGCAGTCACCTGTCTAGCCCACATGTATGCAACGCTGGCGAATAGACTGACAACCACATCAGGACGTGGCATCACTTCCGTGACCTACGCGCCTGACACACCTGCAAAGGGCTGCGCGTTGTCAGTCTAGCCACTCAATTACCCTTCTTCACTCTTCGGCAATAAATACCCATCCCGGACCAGGTTTGAGGTATTGTTTTCCTGCTCTCTATTTCACACTTACTACAAACACACACTTTGCTCTCAAGCAAATACTGATTCTCACGCCGGAGAGTGGTAACAAGGAGCACTCCCCACCCCATCCTCCTTGTTACGAGTCACGGTTTGTTTCCTTGTGCAGGAGACATGTTAGCGGATGATCCAGCCACCGATCCTCGGAAAGAAGGGATTAACCCTACTTGACGAGACCAGTGAATTAACCTCCCCAGTTAACCACTGTTTCATCAGATACTTAGGGGTGTGCACGGTTCGGTTCGGTTTGGTTTTTGGGTAAAATCAAAACCGAAACCGAAATGTCGATTTTCGGTTTTTTTTTTAAAACCGCTTGGTTTCGGTTTCTTCGGTTTCGGTTTTTTCAGTTTTTATGCCGGTTCGGTTCAGTTTTTCGGTTTTTCGGTTATTTCGGTTTTTGGAACAAAATTATGTTAGATTCAAAAAATAAAATGTATAATTTAAAATATAATAATCTTTCTTTTATGTTTACATAAACTTAACCTTCTAATCTATTTTCACATAAACTTAACCTTCTAATTAATTTTTATATTTCTCCAAAGTTTAAATAAGACATTTTCTTTTATAATAATTTGAAGATCATTTAAATTTTATATTAAATTTTGTTATTTCTTCTAAGTAATAAATAAATCATTTCAATTATAAATAAACATTTAATGTTTTATTATAAACACTTAACATTCAAGAATAAAATTAATAATTTCTACTAGCATTGAGTTAAACACTTAAACTTAAAATAAAAGTATATGGATTGTAACTTATAGGTTCGGTTTTTTCGGTTATTGAAAATGGTTATCCGAAAACCGAACCGAAATTTTCGGTTATTAAAAATCCGAAAACCTTAACCGTCGGTTTTTGTTTCGGTTCGGTTTTTTCGGTTCGATTTTGTCGGTTATTTCGGTTACGGTTCGGTTATTTCGGTTTTCTGCTTACCCCTACTTCCTAATGTGAAACTTGTTTTTATAAACTTTTTAAAATATTGTATAAAATAACAACCATACTTTCTTTTAAGAGTTAACTGGCATTTTAGTCCCTTTGTTTTGGTGGAAAATGCCACTTTAGTCTAAAAAAAGAGTAAATTACAAAAAAGGTCATTTATGTATGTCATTTATTGCAAACTGTATCCTTTATCTTCAATAATTACAGAAAACGTACTCGATGTTTGCAAACCCTTGCAAGTTATGTCCTTTAGCCTTAACTCAGTTAATTTTTTATGGTTAAATCTGACCAAATGGACCCACATGAGGGTAATTTGGTCATTTTACTCTCATGTGAGGTCCATTTGGTCAGATTTAACCACAAAAATACCCTCATGCCCATTTGGTCAAATTTAATCACAAAAATTAACTGAGTTAGTGCTAATGGACATAACTTGCAATGGTTTGCAAACATTGAGTACGTTTTCTGTAATTATTGAAGACAAATGACCCAGTTTGCAATAAGTGACATACATAAAGGACGATTTTTGTAAGTTACTCAAAAAAAAATTACGTTAGTTCCGTCGTCAACATTTTTAAACGTGCCATTTCAGTAAAAAAAGATAACGCCTTGCTTTTGTACATTTTCCATCAAACCACAACGCGAAGTTAACTCATCATAAATTACAAGTTTTGTCCTTTATCTTATACCCTTTTTACAGGCGGTGTCCTTTTTAACGAATTTTGACAAGTTTTGCCCTTTATAGAGAATTTTGTTGCATGTTTTGTCCTTTGACCCTAACCTAGTTAGATTTTCTTGTTAAATCTGGTCACATGCAAGTCACATGAGGGTAGTTTAGTCTTTATACATATAAAGGACAATTTTTGTAAATACTAATACATGTTACATACAAGCCCTCAATTTTCCTTTTTTTTAATTCTTTACAAAAGTTGATCTAAATCATCCAAAAACCTGAGAAGCGGTTTCCCCTGTCAAGTCTTTGGCTCATTGCAGGTGTAATAGAGATATAACGATGCTCCAATAAAGAAGGAAGAACACTCTCAACATAATCAAATTGGCCTTTTCGTTTACTGCAATCTACTCTAACAGGTTCTTTCGATGCTAATTCTGCAGGTAGTTTTTTTACAACATTTATAAATCCTTTCAGCTGTTCTATGAAGTAGTCCACTTCAAACTTTGGCAAAACAATACACAGCCACTTCAAACTTTGGCAAAACAATCGATCTAGTTTCTAACCGAACAACAAAATGTCATTAATTGTATGCGTCTAGAGCACTTACATCCCTCCTCATCTGATTAAGGCCATCGTAACAATCCACTCGAATGTAACCATTGCTTTCAGCTGGTAGAGCTGCAGCATTTCAACACAAAAAACCAAATGCAATTGTCTGCACTGAACGTGATTCAACAATTCGACTCAAACCCTCCAACAACAGTACTTCTAAACCTAACCAACCAGATCAATTTAACTTCCAACTCTTTATTTCACTTTTCCCCAAATAAATGAATTACAAAATATGAAAAGAGAAACCCCTAAGTGAACTTACGATGTTTTCTTCTGGTGGTTGTTTTATATAATGGTTTGGGATGTTGAATGGTGATGAATGAAAGGGAAGAATGAGAGTTGGGGAAGTGAGAGAGAGAGGTGGTAGAGAGAGAAACAGAGGTGAAACTTGTTGTTGTGAGATGAGAAGTCGCTGCCATTGATGCTTCTTCCTTTCGGTCTCTATGTCTGTCATTGTTCCGATCTGCGATGGCCGGAATGATGTGCTGTTGTGGTGGCCGAAATGGGGGACTGGCGGTGGGTTTTTAGAGAGAGAGAGGTGTCTGGGTTTTTAGAGAGAGAAGGAATAGGTTTTATATAATTAAAAAGGTTTTATATAATTAAAAAATGTTTATTAATATAGTATGATGTTAAAAGACAATAATACCCTTATATGGGGTCCACATAATCAGATTTAACAAGAAATATTAACTGGGTTAGGGCTAAAGGACATAATGTGTAAGGATTTTCCCTATAAAGGGCAAAACTTGTCAAAATTCGTTAAAAATGACACCGTCTGTAAAAAGGGTATAAGATTTATCCTTTAATATTATTTCAAAGTTTATTCCCATAAATATTGTAGCACCAAATTTATGTTAGGGTCGAATATTTCGGGAATAAACAAACGTATACTAGTTGATGATGATAAGCACTCTCTCTTAGCCACCACAGAGAAAAAGCCCACACCTTTCTCCGACCATACTCACCGGCAACCTTCATTCTTACACCGGTCAGCTTCCTTTCAACCTTCTTTCATGTTTTCATTCATAAAGTTTCTTTCTTGCATCTGGGTATTTCATATATCCCTCAAATTAGCAATCTTTTTATGCTCCCAATTAACATACATATGGATCTGTTAGTTATCTATTTGTGATTATATTTGTGATCTTTACTTTTAATTGATGAAAAGTTGTTTTTTTATTACTTATTACTAGTTATTTAATATTGATTTTTTTAATTATTTTTGTGAAATTATGAACAGGGGAAGAAGGGGTTTGAAACTTTGAATTGTTCTAGGGTTTAAGAAGAATTTTGGGGTTTTTTTTGTATGATATGTTGTACTTGGTGCGTGAGAATTTGTTCATTGGCAACATCAATGCAGCAGCAGAAGTGCTTTTGGGTGGGAATAAAGAAATCACACATGTTTTGTCGGTTTTGAGCTCGGCTTCTATTGGGTTTTTCTCCGAATGGAAGTCGAGTTTTTCAGTTCCTACGAAAGAGATTCGGACGGTGTATGTTGATGGGTCGGGTGAAGATGAGAATTTGGAGGGTGACGGGTCGGATAAAGGTGCATTGTGCTCTAAGAAGATTCTTTATGTGTTGGAGAATGCAGGGCATGATTTGAAGCTCGTGAGAATGGCTGTGCCGTTGAGAGATATGGAGAGTGAGAATTTGCTGGATTCGTTGGAAGTTTGTTTGGATTTTATTGATGAAAGTAGGAAAACGGGTTCGGTTTTGGTGCATTGCTTTGCGGGTGTATCCAGAAGGTAAAATTAACATGTTGGTTTCTTGTTTCTATTCATTAGTTTATGTGTTACCGGTTTGTGTATTCCCTTTTGTTTAAATCTTAAAAAGTTGTGTAAAATATATTTTCCGTTTCAGAATCGCCAATTTACTATTTTTAGCTGATTTTCGAATTTGATTCCGTCATGTTATCAATATGTTGCTTTCATATTTGACATTTTAGATTAATATGCGTTTAACGTTTCATTTCGGCCCGTCCTTTGTATATGCATGTAAGCTTTATTGGAAGGCGGTTTATGATTTTCGATTTGATTCCGTCATGTTATCACTTATCATTATGTTGCCTTGATTTCTCTCCTTATTGTGTGGCCCGTTAAAATTAATATTTTTACAAGATCTTTTTTATAAATAGGATGACTAGGAGTTTTTATGCTTTGAAAATACCCTTCAGATGACTTTTGACCCGTTTGAGATGTTTCCTTTTTAGCTAATTGTTTTGATATTACTCATATGACCTTATTAAAAACAAAATACTCGTCAGCTTTAGTAATAAATAACGTTAAATTCTCTGTTTTCCTCAAGCCCTTCCTAACGGTTAAAACCGTTCTTTGCATGTGTTTGTTGCAGTGCAGCCATTGTCACGGCCTACCTGATGAGAACTGAACGGATTTCTCTAGAAGGTTTGACGATATCCGTCTTTCTATTTTTTTTTGACATATCTTATTTGATGTGGATAATTAATTGGTATTTTTTTAGTTTTATGTAAAAAAAATTCCTACAATTTCCTTGTAGATGCACTTGAATCGTTACGCCAAAGCAATGAAGCTGTTTGTCCTAATGATGGATTTTTGGAACAGGTAAATAAATGTAAAGGCCGAGTGAGACAAAAGTTAAATTCAAATCATCGTGCGCAACGATTTATATTTTTTTATATATTTTTTTGTGGATTTTCAAAATCTGTTTTCTTTGAGGTGCAGTTGACCATGTTTGAAGATATGGGTTTCAAGGTTGATCATTCAAGCACTCTATACAGACGCTTTCGTTTGAAGGTTTTAGGTGTGTTTTCTTGCCCAATTTATGCAATTTATTAATCTATAAGTTTATTCTTTATGATATGCGTTGATAGCTGAAAGACAAAAGGGTACATGCACTAATCGGTCTTTGTCCCCGATTGTTGAGTGTTATGTGCCTTATGTCCAAGGCTTGTGCAAAACTACTATCGAGCCGGGGGTCTCAGACGGAAGCAGCCTCTCTATTCTTACGGGGTAGAGATAAGGCTGTCTACATCTTACCCTCCTCAGACCCTACCTTTGCTTTGCTATTGGTGGGATCGACTGATTGTGATGATGATATGGGTTTCAAGGTTGGGTAGCTTGTTAAAATGTGTACTTTTTATGTTAAACACGCCCTACAACATTTGTGTGTTCATTATTTACAACGTTTGTGGATAAACGGGTTACTCAATAGAATTACTAATATCACTAAAATAATAATATAATAAAATGAGTAAAGTACACGGATGGTCCTTGTGGTTGACCAAAATTTTGGATTTGGTCTCTTGCTTTCCAAAAGTACAAAGATGGTCCCTGTGGTTTGCACCATGTAACACATTTAGTCCCCAACTTTTGTTAAAAGTACATGGATGGTCCTTGTGATTTGCACTTTGTAATGCATTTAGTCCCTAACTTGGGCCTGCTAAAACCTTTAGATTTGTTAGCTGGGGACTAAACGCGTTACAAAGTGCCAACCTCAGTGACCATCCATGTACTTTTGAAAAGCTAGGGACCAAATCCAAAATTTTGATTAACCACAGGGACCATCCGTGTGATGTACTCTAAAAGTTCTCTTAAATAAAACGATTTACGACATTGGAGGTATTTAAATACCAGGTCTCTTTTGATCCATTTAACCGTTTCCGTTATAGGTATTTCTTTTATATACATTTTACCTTTTACCTACAAAGTACAACTCGAATTGTGGTACTAGGTGACTCATATAACCGAGGAGAGAAAATTGACAGCTCTAAGTTTGCTGCTGACCCTGCTTTGACCAAGAAAGAAGCTTCAATTTTGACCGAAACAACATCACAGAAAGAAATAATTCCGACGCCTGCATTTCGTTGCAAAAAATGCAGGCGAGTTGTTGCATTGCAGGATAATGTTATAACTCATATTCCCGGGGAGGGTGAAAGCTCTTTTGAATGGCATAAACGGAATAGTCGCAATAATTACAACAAATATGATGAGCTTGAGTGCACCTCTGTCTTTGTTGAACCTCTTCGTTGGATGAAAACAGGTATAAAATGACCTCTTTTTTACTTTTTATGTATTTTAAGTTGAATAATACTAGATAAACAATATAATCAAGGATTAAAAGGCTGGTGTAGGATTGTTAAATGGGCCATGTCCGGGGGTCGAACGCGACACAAACCCGAAAATTTGTGACACATGAACATGAGACACATGAACTTGAACATGACACGAATTTCACAGGCTAACCTGAATGCGAAACGTTTAACCTGAAGTTTTTATTTTTTATTTATTTATTTTTTTGCATATTAATAATTCTAAAATTACAATCATAAACTATAAAAGCTAATGCTCATCTCTGTTTTATCTGTTATATCTTGGCATATAATGATCAACCTGTTTACGTTATGATATATAATATACATGTCTTTATAGTTTATAGAAATAAACGGGTCTACCCGAGAACTGGACAGGAACTAAATTACCATTTTTTTTTTTGTATTTAGATGAGGCTTCTTGCGATGTAATCTTTTTTAGCAACTAAATTACCAATTTTTTTTTGTTTTACCAATTTTGTTGTCTAGTTGAAGAAGGTGCATTAGAAGGGAAGTTGTGGTGCACACATTGTGAAGGGCGGCTGGGTTACTTTAACTGGTCGGGAATCCAATGTAGTTGTGGAAGTTGGATCACACCAGCTTTTCAACTGCATAAAAGCCGAATTGATATCAGCACCGTTTAAGAAGATTCATACACACTCGCGCAGGGGTCATCTTGTTGAAGCTTTTAAGCACAATAATTATACAATACTTGACACTCATCGGCTTCATTTTGGAGCCAGGTAATCATGAGGTCATTGTTTCTTGTTATGGTAACCTTAAACTACTTGCTTTGATGTTACAAATGGAGGTTTTGTTCATTGATCCAACCCCCTTTGTGTATGTGTATGTCAGTCTAGCTGCTGAGCTGGCCAAAGCCCCTTCCACGTCATTATCTCTCTGTCACTGTAAAGTTTCCTGATTCCTGCATCAAACCCATCTGTTTCATTGCCTACTTCTCGATGGTCTTTTCGGTTTATAATCGCTTTCCTCCATCTTGACCCTATCTTGTACTGCTTGAACTCCAATATCACTCTCTCTGTTATCAAGAAACTTTGTCATGATAATAATATTCACTAAAATATGTATCAGAAACTACTGTCCGGATGTGATTATGTTGTTTGAAGTTGTAATTGTCCGGATGTGATTATGTTGTTTGAAGTTGTAATAATCAGATTTGAGTAAAAATACGCGTAATAGATGAATAAGACATCCGTTAAACATTATATGACTGAAGATTTTTATAATTTTTATAGAGTTAATTACTGTTTTCGTCCCTGTAAAATCACTATTTCAGTCTATTAGTTTAAAAATTGCGATTTCAGTCCCAGTGGTTTCACTTTCGTAACCATTTTAGTCCATCTCGTAACCATTTCAGTCCCCGTACTTAATAGAATAATGGATTGAAATGGTTACGAAAGTGAAACCACAGGGACGAAATGGTTACGAAAGTGAAACCACAGGGACTGAAATCGTAATTTTTAAACTAATTGACTGAAATAGTGATTTTTGACAAACTACATGGACGAAAACAGTAATTAACTCATTTTTATATGATTGTAATGAATATACTTCATCAAAGTTGTGATTACTCACCACTAAGATGACATTGGCAATAAGGCTTGTTTCCATCACATGATTCCAAGTGACCAACAACACCATACCACCAACCTAAGATGCATCAAGAAATTGCAACCAATTAAGCACAAAAACACACATAGATATCAAAAAATTAAATCTTTAAACAATTAGAGAACACCCACCATAGGGAAATTCTTTAGATTTCCTCCACTGAATCTCAAAGTGATCTCCTGGATGTAAATCAGTCAAACAATCAGAAACATGAAGTTCATATGGTGAAACATCAACTGCAGGGGATCTTAGTCTTTCCCATTTGATATTTTCCTCAACTGTTGACCTACCATGTGCCAAATATCTACAAAGATAACAAAATCATACATTTTCAGGAAAATTTAACTACTTTACTACACATTTGAGTTGGGTTTTGCAAAATATAAATGGGAATTGAATAAAGTTTAATTTTTTTTTGGGAACGAACAAAATCTTGAATTTCTTTCACCTGGCGTTGAAACTGTCGGTATGGGCGTCGTAGCTAACTTTTGCATCGTAACAAGATAACAAAAACCCAACATTCCCATGCTGCATATAGATGTACAAAGATCAATTGTTTTTTTTTTTTTGAGCAGCAAAACTTCTGTAAAAATATAGAAAGCGGGCCAGCTAGAAGTTGAATCCTGATAAAAATTACATGATAACATCCCTGATATTTAAATCACACCAACGATCCCAGTTAAGGTGTGGAAACACAAAGATCAACTAGTGTCACAAGTTTAGATAGCCAACTTACTTGCATTTCATATTTTGAAAATGATATGGTATTTTAAAATTTTCAAGAAAAAAGTTTCAACCGGAATGAAGTTTGCGACAAGTAATAATGTAAATATAATAAGCATTTTGTATAACTTGTACAAAATTTAGGTCCAAATGTCTTTGGGCGCAGTGGCGAAGCTTGACCCGAATGACGGGATGTCGAAAACGTATATACCAAAAACTTTCTATAGAACCGGGGGGGTCGAAAACGTATATACCCAAAAATTTCTATACGAAAACTACATATATAACACTATTGAGCGAAAAGTTAGGGGGGTCGGGCGCCCCTCCTCGCCCCTTCTATACTTCGCCATTGTTGGGGCGAAATTAGTAAATTACCTCTCTGTTATAAACTTGAGCTGGGAAAGAAAAACTGCCACTTTCAAGGGATAGATACCAAAACATGACTGATTCAATAGGCAAACAAATGCTGGTATTGTTAAAGTTCAGATATTCCTTCCACCAAGTAGTGAAAACCCCAAAATACCCTTTTCCATTTGAAGAAACCATGAAAGTTTGCTTCTTTTTGGTGTGAATGTAAGCCTGCCATTCTTGATGCATAGAATCACCAATCAAGAATTTACTCCATTTATGGTTCAAATGTTTCTTCCATAGATGATCTTGGGTGCACATGGCCCTAAAAGACCTACATACCCCTGACATACTAGCTAACCCAGATGGGGAAAGCTTCTTAAGAATGCATTCCAAGGGCAATTCTGGCAAATCTAATAAACAAAGAGAGTCTTTGTTGCTAGTTTTGTCTGAAGTTTGTGTCTTTGAAGTGGTGACACCAGCTTTTATGCTTGTTCTTAACAAGTGTTTTAAGAATGAAAACTTAAAGAGGATGATAAAAGTGAAACAAGAAACCAGAAAGAGAAGCATTTTAAGAACAAGTTTTATCATTTGGGCTTAATTATTATATAAGTTTGGACTTGTAAAAAGTTAGGGCTTATAAAAAATTGGGATTTTATTAATGTCAAGTATCCTATTTTTTTTTTGTCGGGAGTATCATCATATTTGTTCAGGGGTATCCTTTGTATAAAACTAAAATAAAAAATAAAAAATTACACTACGAATACGGGGTCGAACCGTAACCCATGCTACCCTTACCATCACATTACCTCCGCCCCTGGTGACATGGCTGGCTTTGATTGGCTAGTATTTGATGGCCGTTGGGCTAGCCGTTGGGCAACGGCTATTTAAAAAAAATCTTTTAATTATTTTATATATAAACCAAACATTTCTTACACATTCTTACCATTCAAAAATTTAAAAACCACTATCAAACTCCAAATATATATATATATATATAGGGGAATGTTCAAATGAAAACCACTAGTTATTGTGAAAACTCGAAAACTAATTAAAAAAGCCAAAAAAACATACCAAATTTATTTATTTTTTGCATAATAATTTTCGCTACTTTTAGTATATAAAAAAAATAAAAAAATAAAAAAAATTTAGTGCACATGTGTAGTACACATACACATGTGTAATACAAAATTTTTTTTTAAAGTTTTTTTTATATACAAAAACCTGCGATTTTTTATAAAAAAATTGAAAAAAAAAATTTTGGTGTGTTTTTTAGGCTTTTTTTAGTTAGTTTTCGAGTTTTCACAATAAAAGTGGTTTTCATTTGAACCATCCCATATATATATATAAATTAGATTCTTCAAGTTCAAGCGATTCGTATGATAAATTTGTTTTGTCATCCTCATCCGACGACGGGGCGGAATTATTATTAGATGGCGGTGAAAACTATTGTTGAAGATGCAGATGAAGGGACTTCCCAACCCCAACCCAAACGGAGGAAGTATATTGTTCGTGAACGCGAAACCGCAAACGAGTTGCTGGTAAGCGATTATTTCTCACTTGAACCAACGTATGATGAAAGAATGTTAAGGCATCGTTTTCGTATGAGTAAAAATTTATTTTTAAGAATATCCAATTATTTTTACTGTAGTTATTTAATATAAATAAATGTGTTTTTAAAATTATTTAATAAATTCTATGATTAATATAAAAAAAAAGAAATTTAGGTGCCACATACGCCGCCTATGTAAGATTAAATATATTATGATTTAATATTTAATCTAGTAGCCATTATAATCATTTACATTATATAGATCAAAATATATAATAGCCTATTAAATAATTAGTTGGTAATTGTTGATGGACCATATTACCCTTATTAACTAATTAGGTTTCCTCCTGAGTGCTTATATAAGGAGAATTATGTGGAGGTTAAGGGGTTAGACAGTTACACATTAGAAACACCCCATTAGTCATAACATCAACATTCGACCTCCATCTCCATAATCGAATCCCCTATTCGGTTTCTTAGCCACCATCATCAGTCAGCACCCTAAGGAGGAACCAGACCAAGATGACAATGATGTCAAACATTAATGGCTGCGTCTCCATTGCTAGATTCTCTGCTAACCTGTGCTGATGCAACCAAAGGTATGTTTTCATGTTTTCCTTTATGTTTAAACAGAACTGATCCAACATGTGGTATCAGAGCATATGTTGATTAGTCAGTTCTGTTTTCGTATCCATAATTCTGTGATTGAAACTTGGAAAACGGAATTTTTCTTTGAAAATCTTATGAACAGCCGAACCGAGATCACTGTTTTCGAAATCTGGATTAATTATATGTTTTATGTTTTAACCGAAATATGGGTTAAAAATTAACTGGATTATGTTTATGACCGAAATCTGTTTTAGAAAACCTTAAAAATTCAGGTTTCGGGTTCCAGAATCATGTTTTATGTTTTAGGGTTCATAATGTTCTTAGTTAAAGTTCGAAATTTCCTTTATGTTTTGGAATACGATTCGGATTATTAAGTGTTTTTCCTGTTTTGATCTGATTTTGTCCTATAAAGATTTTCGAAAATTGTTATTAGATAAACACATCATGATTTTTCGAAATATTTTGGTAAAATCAGATCAGCACTAAAATAGGAAACATTATCACAAGATCCCTAACATTTCGAATTTTAGTTAACTATCACAATAAACAGCCTTAAAGAGAGGATTCGAAATTATGTTCATAATCCCACAAGTCCCTTAACATTCGCACAAGATCAGATCGAGAAAAAAAAAAAAAAAAAAAAAGAGATCTGATCGCATAAGGCATAACGGATCGCACAAGGCATTATGGATCGCACAAACTTATTTGGGCCTTATGGATCGCACAAGTCTACTTGGGCATTATGGATCGCACAAATTTATTTGGGCCTTATGGATCGCACAAGACTTGGGCCTTATTGATCGCATAAGACTTGGGCATTACTGATTGCGCAAGACTCGAAACCTCATTATTTTTAAGTTCGATCCGCGCTAACAGGTGGTTTGCTATTAAATAATTGGTTTTGTAATCACTTAGTTAATTAATAAGGATCAAATAATATTTTACAAAACCAAAATGGCTTAACTTGAATGAGCTTCTGATGTATCAATTCTGGCCAAAGCTGATTTGATGCATCTACTTATCATTCAAGTATTATGAAAGCTATGTTGTGTGTGCATCATAAGCATGAATGTCTTAATTTCTGGCCAAAGCTGATTTAATTCATTCATAGATGGCATACTCAACAAGTGCATAACTAAAGTGATTGTTTCAATTCTGGCCAAAGCTGATTTGTTACAACCACTTTGCACATATGCTTAAATGATTACACTTCTGGCCAAAGCTGTTTTGTCTTCGTTTAAGTAGAATTTTTTAGCTAAGTCTATTATTTTGATGTTAGTAATAGACATATCACAATCTCTTCACATAATGATCCTTAGATTAATGATCCTTAATTAAGTTTTTATGATCATTTCGTCTGCCTTATTCTTAGTACCCATAATTTTACTCACTGTAATTTTCTTCTATTAATCCATATCTGATCCACTCTAATTCCTAAATCTAATATGTTTTGCTTAAAGTTTCTATAAGAATTAGCTCTTAAATTCAATCCTTGATTATCTCTTAAGACACGATAATTCTATTGCTCTCTTCTGATAAAGCACTACAGAAGAAAAGTAGAGCATGATGATTAGGATAAATCGAGCATGATGTCTCTTATGATAATCAAGAATAAGTGCTGTCACTAAAAGGTTATTCCAGATTAAGTCTTTCCTAAGACTAATCTATTATTGTGGAATAATCATTAGAACTCCTAAGATGCATGTTTTCATTTAAAATTATAAATTATAAAGCTAAGTGGTATATGTGAGTACATAATAATGTACAATACCATGACCCATAAAGTTCAGGGCTTACGCATGGAAATAAGTACATTTTCCAGTACATTACATACTAAGATTTTCACTTGTACAATTTGATGCATTATAAATCAACTATAACACTCAAAAGTACCAAAGTATAATGAGTGTGTTGATAAGCAACATATGTACAAAGAAATAAATGTTTGAAACTGGAAAATAAGATGTTATTCACCTTACAACCACTAATAGTTTAAAAGAGGATTGTTCTAAGGTCCATAGACAAAATACAAGTACAAAATCCCAACTTTAAGGTTCTTCAAGGGAAAATCTCATTGCATAATTATGCCATTAGACTAGGCATAAGCAACGAGACTATCCATTATTCCAAAGAACAAGTTGGATAAGTTAATTAGTCTGATAATTTTTGATATTCCAATTAACACATGATTAGTTGACTCTAGTTCCATACGTTTCCTTACCAGAACTCGACAAATAACTAACATGAGAGTTAGTGACAAAATTAAATGTTAAGGCTATAAGAACCATAATAAGCAGTCTTCTAACAAAGCCTTTCGATACCTTACATATTCTGAAGATTAATCAGAATACAGTATCATTACTTAGGCTATGTCATGAAGGTTGTGAGGTTTGCATAGTCAACATAAAGTCACACTTACTTTAAACTCTCATTTTATTGTTCTAAATATCTGGATAGAAACATTACTAAGATGAAACTAGATGATACCTTATACTTTCACAACTTTTGTCATCATGAAAATGAGAATTTGACAAAAGGAAAATGAGACTTATAAATTTCATCCATTATAACCGAAATTCATGAGAAATCATGACATGGTTAATGAGGATGATTATTCAACTAATCTCATTCTAAGTGATTTTAAATCATGACATTAAAGCCCTAAAATATAACTTGGCTTAAGGAATAAGTATGGGTCCATCATAAGTCATTCATTGACATTAGTGGAACTTATTCAAAATGGAATATTCAGACATAATTCATTTATCATTTAAAAGACTATCAACTTGTATCTAAATTTTGTCGCATATGGCCCACGTTCTTAGAAGAAATCTATTCATGTATGTACTTAATAAGATTTCTATTAGATATGTCCCTAAAGTTTCTTGTGATATCTGGACATTAAAGAAATCAAATAAAGTTTAATGTATATATGATAGGTTCCCACGTCACGTACCTCATTGAAACTTCTCTTGTAGCATTTCTAGAGATATCAAAGATCAGTGGGAGCATTAAGTGTCTTAATAATAACTTGCAATAGTTGCAAGAGGTGGGGGAGTGAAAACCTTATATTGCTTCAATTTACACCTCTTGTACAAGACACTACTCCATTATGACACTGTTCTATCAAAACTTATCTCCTTAAATCTAATGCTACTCTTACAAAAGTTTCATTGTTGCCTAACTGTGGGCACACTTAGATTTCTTACCTAAACTAACATAATCCTCAACAAGAGAAACTACAACGACTAACGTCATTAACTTGTTTCTCTATTAGAATTTTGTTGGTCGTTACATATTGACCCTAAGCATGCTGAGTTCCTAAAGATTTCTAAGGTTAGTGGGAGCAGTCAAAGTCCTTATCATGATTTGCAAGGAATACAAGAGGCGGGGGGAAGAGTGTCATTAAATTAGAATGAAAATGATTTGCAAAGATTTCTAAGATTTCACTCCGAATTTAACTCCGATTACACCTCTTGTACACCATACTGCACCAACTCTTATAAACTTAGAAGGAAAATGATAGCAACCTAACCAAGAGCTAATCCATAAAACTGAAACTTCTAATGAACCCAATAATCAACTCAGGAGGTCATCTAGGTTTAAAAGCCTACTAACTTTGATGATTACATAACCTCCCTAATTAGAAGTTGAAATGGATTTTAGAAATGTTTACTGATCCTATCTCTTCAAATTAAGCCATTAGTGTCAATCAATATTCTTAATGGAATAAAACAGTTTTCAGTTTTCTAGCAAAACTGATTTTATGTGTTCGTATAACGTTTGAGATTTGATTGAATTACCTAAGAGTGTTCATAACTAAATCAAATCCTAATATAAACGTTAAGACACTAAGAAGCATGTTTGATTGTCAAAGGTTATACTCAGGAAGAGATAAATTATGAAAGAGTTTTTCTTACAAAAGATTTCTTTAAGGATCATCACTGTTCTAGTAGCTTATAATAATTTTGAGCTGCATTAGATGAACATTAAAACAATTTTCCCTAACAAATGGCTGATACATTTACATGTTCATAAAATAACCTGAAAGTTTCAAACTGAAGGTTAAAGAACACTTTATCTGTAAGCCAATAAAGTCCATGTATGGGTTAATGCAAACATCATAATGTGATGAAAAGCTAACGTAATTATTTTCATCAAGAATCAAGTGGATAAATGTACCTACCTCAAAATGAGTGGGAGCAACTAAGATAAACTTGTCTATATAGATGACATTCTTTTGACAAGTATATGTTACATAAGTCAAAGCATTGTTAACACAAACTTTGATATAATAAATCTCAGAGATATCTCTTACGTGATTGATATCATAACATACTGAGATAGACCCAATGGGATATTAGTTCTGTTCCATAAGTTTAACATTAAATGGGTCCTTACGTATGTAACAGACAATATTGCTTTCCTTTAGAGGATAATAGGATAAATGAGATTATTTATTTACGCTTCATTAATTGGAAGCCTTATGTAAGTTTAAGTCTACACTCGTCTAGATATTACTCACATTGCAACACACTAGATATGTCTAGATTAATGTGAAGCATCTAATGGAGTACTACAATATCTTTAAAGGAAACGAGAAGCTATAATTTGAAGAAGAAGTGAGAATTAAAACCGGTTTATTACTCTAACTTTGAGATATTCAAAGATGACAAAATGTAATTTCGGGTATATCTTTATGTCAGCAGACAAAACTTATTTCATGGAGGAGTCATAATGCACTGATGTTAACAACCTAAGTTATAACGACATAATATAGTCACTAAATGTTGTTGAAAATTTATCAGTGGACTCATAAGTATATTAACTCCATATAATTAATGTTTTTGAAGACTTAGTGTGATAAAGTCAGCTACCATAACTCCTTGAACAGTAACAGTTCGAGAGGTGCTGCATTAAATTTTCGATACGCAATTAATTATTCGTTTATGAACGAATTGAGGAAACTAAGTTTGTATCGAATACATTCATGATATGCTTAAGGATCCTATAACTGAAGGGCTATTACCCATAAGTCTTATTAAGAGAGCTCAGAGACGGGTATTAATTGATGGCCATGCGCAATCGCATATCGTACTATGAATGACTAAGTATTAGTTAATTTTCCTCATCAGTTTGATTTTGTATGTCTCTAAGAATATGTCAAGCTAGCATAACGGCATATAGACAAATATATTTACAAATCAAACAAAGGGCTTATGCGTATTTTGATCATGACGATTAGGTTTTAAATTAAGGCTATAGTATGATTAATGGGGGTCCTGAGTCGCATAATGATTCAACGGCTGTATTTCTCTGCTATAGTACTTGTTTAAGGCTAAAATGAGTGTTAATTCCTGATCAGGCTTATCTAATACTCATAGTAAATGATTACTCGGCTAAGTGGGAGAATGTAAGATTAAATATATTATGATTTAATATTTAATCTAGTAGCCATTATAATCATTTACATTATATAGATCAAAATATATAATAACCTATTAAATAATTAGTTGGTAATTGTTGATGGACCATATTACCCTTATTAACTAATTAGGTTTCCTCCTGAGTGCTTATATAAGGAGAATTATGTGGAGGTTAAGGGGTTAGACAGTTACACATTAGAAACACCCCATTAGTCATAACATCAACATTCGACCTCCATCTCCATAATCGAATCCCCTATTCGGTTTCTTAGCCACCATCATCAGTCAGCACCCTAAGGAGGAACCAGACCAAGATGACAATGATGTCAAACATTAATGGCTGCGTCTCCATTGCTAGATTCTCTGCTAACCTGTGCTGATGCAACCAAAGGTATGTTTTCATGTTTTCCTTTATGTTTAAACAGAACTGATCCAACAGCCTAGCCACACCCCTCCCACATCCCACTTTTTTGGGTGTGGACTGGTGGAGCTCACACCTGCCACGTGTCAAGCAATGCTCCCGACCCAAGCCTCTTCACACCCCATAGTCTTAGCAATTTAGCATAAACGATGGGGGTTGTCGATCTTTATGGGCGTTAATATGAAAAAGGAGAGCTGCAAAAGTGTAAGAGAGAGAGAGGGAGAATTGCGTGTAGAGGGGGAGAGAGAGGTGCAAGGTAGGTGGGATTCAAAAGAGAGTCGGTGAAGTTTGTGGGGCAATAGTCGGGTAGCGCTGAGGTGGCATATTTGTGATCCCCTACGTTGCAGATGCTCTAAGAACATCTACAACCGACGTCCTTAAGGATGACCGTGATTTAGGTGTCGTCGAGAGGCGAAGGACGACACGGGTTTCAAGGAAGAAGTTCATGGCTATGTATGACCATTGAAAGGGGGGGGGGGGGGGGGTAATTAATTAGTTTGATGAGGAATTGAAGATAAAAACAGTGATGTGGCTCTCGGTGAAGTATCTGAATGCGGATGCTCTATGAGCATCTCTAACGAAAAAGCCTATGATCGTTCCCCCCCCCCCCCCCCCCCCTCCAATCCAGTTACTATTAGAAAAAAAATTTCTACAAATTTCCCATAGATTTTTGCTACACCTTTCCTACAGTTTTCAGACATTTTCGTCACGAGGATTAGATGAGCCCATTCTAGATGCTCTAATGTAAACTAATGTAAAGTACTATTATCAAAAGTAGGAAATTTTTATTAAAGGTTAACCGAGTCATAAAAAACAGCATGCCTGATAAAAAAATGAACTTAGAGTTATATAAAATCAATTAATAAGAGTTAAAATAGATGTTTATTTGTATAATCTGGGAGATTATAAAATTTTTCATAAATGCTTTGCCGGCCACTAACTCATGTTTCCTGTGTTGTGGTTGAAAACTTTTGTCAATCTTTAGAACTCTTTCAATGGTGGACGACTGACTCTAGCAGCAAAGGAGATTTTAGGTACATTTCCATTTTTAGTTTCTTTTACTTGGTCTTTATTCAAAGCATCCAAAATGATTATAAACTGTTTGAAAGTCACGTGATTTTTGGTAATCTTATTAAAGAAATTGTAAATAAGTTGGTGTTTTGGGTGCTTTATGTCAAGAGTTGTAAAAGTAACTTTACGGTTTGATGTAAAAAAAAACTCTAATACAAGGCGTGGATCGTGACAAACCGCAAGGAAATTGACAAATTATCCATCCCCTTTCGATTAGAAAGAGTCCGTTTTGGTCTTCGCACAAGTTTCTTTTATATACGTTTATTGTGTGTATTGATGATCCGGCGTTCATCACATGATAACCTTCTTAAACGACGTATATCTCACGTGTTATATGCTACCACGATGGTATACCTTGTGTGTTTTGCCTTTTGTTTTGTTATGTTCTTAAATTTAAGCTATACTTTTATTGTTATAGTTCTTAGCCAATAATGCAGTTGATATAATCATAAAAATGTGGACCAAAAGAATGTGAAGGTGACTTGTGTGACTTTTGCATGAGGAGGGGTCATTGTTAAATATGGAATGAGTGGTGACTACACTTCATATGTAGTCAATTGTACTTTATGATATGTGTTGATTGGTGTTAGTCTTTTCATATGCATTTATTTATATTTGTTAGGTATACTTCATAACATCACTAATTCTGGATAACTATTATTTATATTTGTTAACTTGAAGTCTTGAATTATAAGTATGAAACAATGAATTATGAAATGAGTTAATTACTATTTTCATCCCTATGGTTTGTCAAAAATCACTATTTCAGTCCATTAGTTTAAAAATTGCGATTTCAGTCCCTGTGGTTTCACTTTCGTAACCATTTCAATCCATGTGGTTTCACTTTCCTAACCATTTCAATCCATTATTCTGTTAAGTACAGATACTGAAATGGTTACAAGGTGGACTGAAATGGTTATGAAAGTGAAACCACAGGGATTGAAATCGTAAATTTTAAACTAATGGACTGAAATAGTGATTTTTGACAAACCACAGGGACGAAAACAGTAATTAACTCTTATGAAATTAAAGTAGACACATCTAATCCTAATCTTGAGAATAGAAAAAAAAACAACGTTTTACTATAAGATCTCGATCTTAAAAACCTTGTTTGTAATGGTATAAAATGAGGAATCCTATGCTAATAAACAAAAATTTTTTTTGACACGTGTCACTTCCTCATATTTTCTCACCTTACTTTTCTATTTATCTATGTTAAATAACAATAATAATTTTAAACTAAAAATTGAGTTGTAGATATTAAAGTTAAATTTTATATGTATAATTATCAAAATATATAGCTAATAATGGATCGCATTGATCCGTAGGTTTTGAATAAAGTCAAACAAGTCAATATTATTACTATTATTATATTTTTTTCCTTTAGGGAAAATCTTCCTATCTTCCTATAAACAATTTTTTTTTTAAACGTGTCACTTTATCATGCTTTCTCATCTTACTTTCCTATTTATCTATATTAAATAACAATAACAATTTTAAACTAAAAATTAGATAAGAATAAATATTTCTATAAATAATTTTAAACAAAAATTTAGATAAGGATACACCTTTTTTATAAAAGATTTTCATTTACTATATAAAAGATAAAATAATAATAATAATAATAATAACAATAATAAAAATTAAACAATACTAAAAAACTTTTTATGGCTTATCATTAACAATATCTATACATATAATAAAGTAAACCTATTTTGGACAAGTGTCACTCATTGAGAGGGTTCTTAGACTTTTTTTCCCGCTCAATGCCTCCCTCTAATTGATCCCCGTGAGTTTTTTTTTTGTGTGCCCGATTCCGATTAAAGAGATAGATCCGACCCGGTTTTCCCCTCTTGCCTTAACTGGATCCTCGCAAACCCTAATCAGTTTCTCTGCCTCTCTACCCTTATTCTCTTTCAAATCTCTGATAATCTCGTGGAAGATGAATCCGATAATCTCAACCGTCTTTCAAATCTCTGATAACATCTGCAGGTAAGTAAATCTCCACGATTTGTTTTATATACAGATTGTTTTTTTTTTAATATTCGTAATCAAATCGAGAGGTCAGGTTTAGGGTTTAAAGTAGTGATTTCATATGTGTTGTTGAGGAAGATGATGTCCTATTTAATTGTTGTATTGGTTCTAGCATTAAAATGACAATTAGTATTGCCAAGTGGACTTTCAAATGTTTAAGGATATAGTTTTCTAGCAAAGTGTTTGTTTCCTCCGGTAATATGTTAAATACCCTACTTTTATTATCATGTTTTGAAGGGGCTTTTTTTCCATGGTGCTCTAATGATATGAATACCAGAACCAGAGGCCCTTTTGGTACCATGAGGTAAAAGGCTGATCTGAGCCACAGTGCCAACAATAGCCTTGAACATTGTTGCAAGGCTACTGGATCTTCTTAAAGAGCAGCCGTCCATCCGATCATTGCAAGGATTACGCAGATAAATCGATCAGATCCTTCTGTTGTTTGATTTATTTGGATCTTGTACTCACCCAAAATCCTAATCCTCATTGTAAACCATCATGATTTTGGTAGCCAACATCGCCATAGATTTTGTTGTTGAAATGATCTCTATCTTATCTCTTTCAAAATTTTCCTCCCAAAACATGATCATAGCATCATCAGCAACATAATCATGGTGGATGATCTCGAATCTCTGGAGACCGTAAGTTAATTGATTCAAAAGGTATGGTTTCTCGGCTGGTACCGGTAAGTCGCCGATATAAGGATTTTTTTTAATGTCATGCAAAATTTTCCACAAGGATGATCTACGAGAAGCAAACAACAAGTAGAATCGTTCAAATAGTGGACCATGCATTTTGCTATTTGTAACCATGATCAGTGGCGGATCCAGCCCTATTTTGTGGGTTCATATGAACCCACTCGGTTTGGAAAAATTTAGTAAGAACTTTGTATGATTTGGAAAAAAATAGTGAGAATCTACCAAAACGAACCCACTGAAAGAAGTTCCTGGATCCGCCACTGACCATGATTTAATGTTATAGGAACTTTTTAACCTGTATATGGTTTTTTAATGCAAATTAAAGTTCATACTTGTAAAAATGCAGAAGAAAAGTTTAAAACTTTGACAAATTGTAAAAATATAAACATGGCATACTCAATTAAGTAAAAAATAAATGATATTATAAAATCAAGAAATCCTTTTCATAGTCAACTAATACAAAATTGATGTTTTTTGGTATCAGTCAAAGCCAAGATTTTATTATTCGATGAAGGCGACTAGAGGGAGTTTAACATCCATTCTCTGGAATTTCAGATATGATTGAAGTAGGCTTTCTTTACTACAAGATTGTAAGTTTTTTATTCATTTTAGGATAAGTAAAATGCTAATCACTTGGCATTATGTGTATGATACTGTAACTTCAATAATTACTGATATGCTTCAACGAATCGATCATTTATTTATATGTGAAGTCAAACTTGAAGACTACTTTGGACTGGATGTGGTGTGCTTTATATTTACATTCATCAGGAAGATGATACGGGCTACTTTTTTTCTAAATAGTGACAAGGTTTTCATATTCTAGAGCTAATTTTTTTTTTTTGCTTCATCGTCTTCATGTTCCCCTGTGTATATGTGTGGTTAAGGTTGGCAAAAAGGGGTGGCTCGAAATAGGTTTTTGGGTCAATACGGGTCTAAGCAAAATGGGTTCTTCACGTTAAAGTGTGGTTTTGTGTGCAGGCATGTTCAATAAGCTCGCAAGTCGAGGAATATGCCTTTTTACTAATGCAACTATACTTTAAAAAGTGATCACTTGCTTGAACCATCGTACAAGGTTTTTGTTTCAAATAAAGTATGAACATGCAAACAACTTCATTTTAAAAGAATCAGTGAATTTGACAGTTTTATTCATTTAAACTTTAACAACCACTTTACAAAAATGAGAATAGGTGTTCAAAATATTCAACTGTTACATTTAGCATGTTGTCATGAACTAAAGATTTCTTTTGCTATTGTTTTGGAAAGACTTCATGGTTTTGAGTGGATGCAGCAATACAGGAAGCTAAACTTTGGTCCTTGTGATAATTATAAAGCTAATGCGAAAAAATATCCATTCTAATAAGACACTATAAGTATACATTGGCTTACTTAGAATTAAGACATCCGTTTGTAATTATATTATTGGTTCTTTAACTAAAAATGGATGAGTAGCTAAAGTTACAGTATGAATGAGTTAATTTGATTTTGTGTTCAATTTAATCATATAACGGCCAGCTTGAAAAGGAACAAGTCAAATGGGGAGTGGTGAGTCCGAACTATTCTAAACCCCGAAGTACAAAGGTCCATGGAAGCGAATGTTTGTGGGTTATAATTTAAAGCTTTTTAGTATTTTCATTTGTTAAACCAATTTCAATTAATTGCAATTTAAAGCTTTATAATATTTTTATTTGTTAAACCGCGTGTACACGCGGGCTCTAACCTAGTAATTAAATAAATAACATTAAATAATAATAAAGATAAAAGATAAAGATTATATATTAACAATATTAGTTTGATATAACAATAATAATAATCTAACACCTTACTTTTCTATTTATCTATGTTAAATAACAATAATAATTTTAAACTAAAAATTGAGTTGTAGATATTAAAGTTAAATTTTATGTATAATTATCAAAATATATAGCTAATAATGGATCACATTGATCCGTAGGTTTTGAATAAAGTCAAACAAGTCAATATTATTACTATTATTATATTTTTTTCCTTTGGAGAAAATCTATATCTATACTATATAATAAAGAAACCATTTTAAGGACACTTGTCATCATATTAGGCAATCTCTTATAGATAATTATTATTTTAGTTTAATCTCTTCTAATTAATTATAGATAATCCTCATATTAACTATTATTTAGTTTAATAACTTATAGATAATTATTATTTAGTTTATTCTCCTTCTCATTTATAATAATATTTATTTGAATTAATTAGAGTTAATTACTGTATTCGTCCCTGTGATTTGTCAAAAATCACTATTCAGTCAATTAGTTTAAAAATTACGATTTCAGTCACTATGGTTTCACTTTCGGTAACTATTTCAGTCCACGTCGTAAGCATTTCAGTCACTGTAATCAACAAAATAATGGATTGAAATTGTTACGAAATTGAAACCATAGGGACAGAAATGGTTACGAAAGTGAAACCACAGGGACTGAAATCGCAATTTTTAAACTAATGGACTGAAATAGTGATTTTTGATAAACCACAGGGACAGAAACAGTAATTAACTCAATTCGTACAATACACGGGGTTTTTTAAGGATATATATATATATATATATATATATAGAGAGAGAGAGAGAGAGAGAGTATAATGTACAAAATGGCTTAACCTACGCGACAGAATTTATAACGTGCGTAATTATTTTTTTCACAATTATAACGTGCGTGATTATCACCTCCATGCGTGATTATCACCTCCCATGCGTGATTATCACCCAAAAACTGCTCCCATGCGTTATTAGGGCTCCCATGCGTGATTATTGCCCAGATCTGATGGTTGAGCGCGTCGCGTACGTGAAGTAGGATAAGGCCTTTTGTATGTTAACCTTTCCATATATATATATATATATATATATATATATATTATTTAGTACAGAAAATTACATTTATTCAAACTGTGTAATACGCATATTTTTAAAGACGTAATTTTTTACTATTTGGTATATAAAATCACATTTATTCAACCCATGTAATACATGTGGTTTTAAAGATATAACTTTTTTATTTGGTATATAAAATTACATTTATTCAACCCGTACAATATGGTTCTTATAGATATAAATTTTTATTATTTAATATATAAAATTATATTTAATCAACCAGTGCAATAAAGGAGGTTTTTAAAGATATATTGCTTTATTATTTAGTATATAAAATTTGTTTATTCAACCCGTGTAATACACGGGGTTATAACCTAGTGCATGTTTGGGGTTCCTTATTTTGAAGAAAAAAGTCCTTTTACATGCTCAAAAGTCCTTTTTTTTGGGTGTTTGCCTTTCCTTTTTTAGCCCAAAAGTCCTTTTCCAAAGGCAAAAGTCATGCTTTCCTGACTTTTTGTTTCCAAAAGGACTTTTCCAAAAGTTGAAAATAAGTTAAGCCAAACATGCCCCTAGTATAATTACAAAGAATAAAGACCACATAACCACACATGATGTTTGTAATTATACACGTGTATCAGTTGTTACGTCTGATAGTACATGAAAACATACCAGAAAATAAATGATACATGAATCAGTTTCAAGTGTTGTCTATTTTATGCGTGTTTTAAAAAATATTTTCATCTACTCATAATGATACGCATGTTAGATTCAGAGTACCTGCCTTTCGTACTCGCATATCCACAATAAATTTGATACATGTATCATATTTGGATATTTGTCTTTTGTACTCGTATATCACGCAATAATTGTATTTTCGTCCAACTAATACTCATGTTATGCAAAAAGCGGTCGACTTGTATATCCCTAAACATGTCTTTGATGATAGTCAAATCAAATTTGAGTACCCGCCTTTTGCACTTGCATATACCAAAAAAATTTGGTTAGATGCGAATTGACATGATTATATATTTATGCAGGTACACTACATGACTTTGCATAAGTTATTAAAGTTACAACAGTTTAATAAGTTTGACACATATATGACAAAAAAGTTGATGGAAAACGAATGGTTCTTTTATCTGTTGAAATCTGCCAAATGAATCAACAAACAAACAAACTGATCTTTTTACACAACTGCAAGGCTCTTGCCAAGAATTATATCATCTGTGCTGAAATCGGCTGCTTTTCTAAACGTTCCACGACCAAAATCCAGGTTATACGAGTCAGTCAAACCTTCAACCAACCCGTATTCAGGTACGATTCCAAGCTCCTCTTTCGCTTTCTCAACAGATGCAAAGAAATGCTGCAACAAACAGTTCCATAAAACTTGTATTTTATTTGGTACGGGCCAAAACATTTTTTTATCGAACGTTTGAATGTTTTTTATTAATATTATTTCAATGCCCTTTGGGGCTTGACCTGTTTCCGTTTTTAGCTATGTTTTTATTTGACATGATGGTGAGTGGTGACATAAAACAATCCATACATAGGTTAATGGGTCGAAATTGCCACCTTTGATAAATCTTGTGGGACCCGTTGGTCAAACACGATTTGACCCGTTCATAATCCCTAAATTAGATTTGTGTTTAGTTCTTAAATAATCAGGACTTACCAATGAACGGGTTTAAAAAACGATCAATAACAGAAGTCAAACAAAAGGTTGACTTTTTCCAGTCAAAGTATAAGTTCAAGTTTACGGATTTACCTGGTCCCGGAATGGAAAGGCTTTCTTTTTCCCAAAATCATACTCCTTAGGATTATAATGAATGAGCTCAGGCTCAGGGAATCCACCAGCCTACAAGGGGTAGATTGGGAATATCATGTTATAAAATCATGAATTATAAATTTTGTTATTATAGGAATAAAGTTAACTTACCTTAGCACAAGCTCTTGCTAATCCATCAAAGGTAACATATCGATCTCCTGATATGTTGTAAACTTGCTTGCTTGCTTTCGCATTCCCCAAAACCTTAATAAAAGCTGTAGCCAAATCCTGCATTTGGTCAATGTTGACCCGTCAAGACCGTTTTGACTTTTGTAGCCAAACAAGCTAATTACTTCATGATCGATTCTTATAGTTACTAACCTTTACATGACCAAGTTGGGTTACTTGCAAACCCGAGTTGGGAATTGGGATGGGTCGGCCCGCTTTCAACCTATGGAAAAACCATTCTTCGACAGGGTTGTAGTTCAACGGGCCATAAATATAAACGGGCCTTATAGAAGTGTAGTTAACACCCTTTGATTCTAATAAGGCTTCTGTTTCAAGCTTCCCCTTGTGTCGGCTTTTTGGATCAACTGCATCTATCTATATAGCAAACAAAAATAACAATATCAAATTTGGTAACATGTCGAAACGGGTGGGTCGGGTTAATCCACAAACACCTTTTATCATTTTCTTTTCTGAATCCATTAATAGTTAATGTGTTTAAAAGAAAATTATTGTCACAGTTATAATCTAATTTTGAAATATGGATGGCTTTCTGTGTTGTTAATACACTTTGGTTGACTTTTAACCCGTTTGACTTGCTTGACCCGTTCTAATATAAAATATAAAAATGTTAACAAACTGACCTCACGATGCGGTAGAAGGTCAGATTTAAGGTAAACACCGGCTGAAGAGCAATATATGTACCTGTAATTTAGTAAAATAGTAAAATTTAGTAAAATAGTAAAAATATGAACAAAAGTAACTTGTCATTGTCATCAAATGATTCTTATGTGATTTTACAAAGTTTATGTTGATAACTTACTGTTCTAGATTCGGCAATGCATCTAATATAGGCTCCACCTCTTCTGCCTCACGCCCTTATAAAACAAATCGTTTTCATAAATCATATGATAATTACGTAGTGTATCAAGCACCGCGCATGTGCTATGAAAGAGAAAGACAGACTAATTTACTATAATACTCTCTAAAAGATAAGACAATAAAGACTACGAAAAATTAGATGTAAAAGTTTAAACTTTCTATGATTTTTACACACCATTTATATCATAGACCACATCAAATCCTTCAGCAGCAAGACTGGTCCTCACAAAATCATAATCCTTCCTATCACCTTTCAAGTGCAGTATCTATAACATAAAACACATCATAGTTACTTGAGAAACAAGTTACTAAAATGAAAAATGTAGACTTATAAGATAACTTATTGACTTCGTTATATAATTCTTAACAAACCTTGGATTTAAAAGCATTGTAAGCGTCATCTGCTTCACCGGGCAAAGGTTGTGTGACGGGCGCTTTTCCTCTAGTGAACAAAGTTACCTGCACACGATAAACCGATAGTCCAAAATTTATGAACGGTTTTATGACATGATGATATGGGAACTTGCAAGATTAATCATGTTAAACTTAACCTGATGGCCCTCTTCAACAAGTAGTCGGGAAAGAAAGATCCCGATGAAACGTGTGCCTCCCATTACAAGAATTTTCTTGGAGCTTGATGCTGTCACATTCAAAGCTCCTTTCGGTTGACATACTTTCCTCTTATACTGCAGCATACATAACATTCAGTTACTTTGACTTCTTGAGTCAAACCTAGTACTTTAAAGTTTAAACTCTCTCAAGGTATTATCAATTGGCGAAGCTTGAGATTTCCGACCGGGGGGCGGAAGTCATCGGACCTAAAAATTTCTATAAAACTGGGAGGTCGAAAACGTATATACCCAAAAATTTCTATACGAAAACTACATACTCTCCACTACTGAGCGAAAAGTTCGGGCAGTCGGTCGCCCCCTCCCGCCCCTTAAAAGCTTCGCCCATGATTATCAATGAATGTATTAGGGGCTGTTTGGATTTTTTCAAAGTATTTACTTTTGTAGTTCAAGATTGATCTTGATTATGAAACAAATTAAACACCAACAATCTTGTAATCAATAGCAATCATAACTTATAATCAAACAATCCCCATGTTGACTTTTGACTTCAAATGTCAAAATTCAAGATTGATCTTGATTCAACAATACCCACAATCTTATAACCACCAATTATCATTCCAAGTTTATAACTTTTCAAGATTAAGCAATGCATGAGCACCCCAAATTCAAAGTTTAAAACTTGACAATGGATTTGGGGTCAATTTAGAGATTAAAAAAAGGGTGAAAGAGTACCTGAATGGAGGTGATGAATTTGGTGCCACAAAAGGTGGATTGAGAAGAGGGAAGAAGTGAGACAGAAGGGTATTGTTTGAAATTGTGCTGCACTGCTGCAACACCTCCTGCCATTGAAGATGAAGATGAGGATGAGGATGAATGAAGGGTATGTTTAATGAAGTTGTGAAAACCATATCTTGATTGTGAGTCTCAGTTGAAGAGAAGATGGATAACAAGTGACCCCACTTGGCTTCTTTGGGTTCTGTCCATGAACTACACTCTCACACACTTAACCATATCTTTCTTGTTTTCTGGTTGGCCTTTTCATT
This sequence comes from Helianthus tuberosus, assembly GCA_030545235.1. Classification (NCBI taxonomy): domain Eukaryota; kingdom Viridiplantae; phylum Streptophyta; class Magnoliopsida; order Asterales; family Asteraceae; genus Helianthus; species Helianthus tuberosus. Next base: position 131,978,670 of record CM060353.1, on the reverse strand, counting down.
TGCTACAAAGCAAACATCCAACATTTTGAGTTATGTATATGTGCTAGTAAACGTCCCCATATAAATATTTGGTAATAATTAATATATAAATATATTATTTATAATATAAGACATGAAATTAAAAACTAAAGGTTAATAAAAATAAATTGGAGTTAAATGCCATTTTAGTCCCTGTGGTTTGGGCCATTTTGTCAGTTTAGTCCAAATGTTTCATTTTTAACCTGTGGGTCCAAAAAGGTTTCACAGTTGTCATTTTAGTCCGCTGGGTTAACTTCATCCGTTTTTTCTGTTAACGAGAAGGCCAATTCGGTCATTTTATATTGCTGAATTGCCCTTTTAGTTAACAGAATTACATACAAAATGACCAAATTGGTCTTCTCGTTAACAGAAAAAATGGATGAAGTTAACCCAGTGGACTAAAATGGCAACTGTGAAACCTTTTTGGACCCACAGGTTAAAAATGAAACCTTTGGACTAAACTGGCAAAATGGCCCAAACCACAGGGACTAAAATGGCATTTAACTCAATAAATTGACAATAGACTGGAAAAGTGAAAAGTTTCTCACATGTTTGATAAATGTTATATAAGTTTTTAATATTTATAAACTATCGAATTAATTTCAAAATATCAATGTATCTTTGTAACAAACAAAAAACCATGACCTAGGGGTTTTTTAAAATATCAAAGAGTTAATTACTGTTTTCGTCCCTGTGGTTTGTTAAAAATCACTATTTCAGTCCATTAGTTTAAAAATTGCGTCCCTGTGGTTTCACTTTCGTAACCATTTCAATCCCTGTGATGTCACTTTCATAACCATTTCAATCCATTATTCTGTTAAGTACAGGGACTGAAATGGTTACGAGATGGACTGAAATGGTTACGAAAGTGAAACCACGGGGACTGAAATCGCAATTTTTAAACTAATGGACTGAAATAGTGATTTTTGACAAACCATAGGGACGAAAACAGTAATTAACTCAAATATCAAATGATATGTTTAGTTTATTTTTTTCAATAATATTGTATTGAAATATTTTGTAAATTACTGTTTTCGTCCCTATGGTTTGTCAAAAATCAATATTTCATTCCATTATTTTAAAAATTGCGATTTCAGTCCCTGTGGTTTCACTTTCGTAACCATTTCAGTCCACCTCGTAACCATTTCAGTCCCTGTACTTACAGAATAAATGGATTGAAATGGTTACAAAAGTGAAACCACGGGGACTGAAATTGTTACGAAAGTGAAACCACAGGGACTGAAATCACAATTTTTAAACTAATTGACTGAAATAGTGATTTTTGTCAAACCACAAGGACGAAAACAGTAATTAACTCTATTTTGTATAATCAGTTTGAGTTATGCTATTATAAGATAAATTAAAAGTCGTTGGTCTCTTGGCTTAGTGACGCTAAGCATTTATCCCTACTAAAATGATGCAAGTTCAAGCCTCATAAAGTGGGCATTTTAGGGAACTGTGTGTTCGCCGTTAAAAAAAGATAAAAAAGGAACAACCACAAGGCATGTAAAATAGTGTCCATTGAGTCTGTTGTAACATTGCGACAATGTAGCTAAGATCTTTTTCGTCAATCATATTGTGATAATATTTTCAAATAAGCTATGTGTTTGAAAAGATATCAAAATTTTAATTCCAAGAAAAAATGTTTATAAAGTTGTGTGGATAATAGGTGATTACGTGGAATTATTAGCTGTTTTAGCTTTTTTATGTGACAAACGACAAAATAACCGGTAATTCCGTACAACTTAATCACTGTTTACATATTCAATTATGTGCATTAGACTTAATTTTGATATAATTGAGTATTATAAAGTCTAGCAATCCCAGGATATACATTAACATTGCATATCACATCATCGTATTCGTCGTGTTGTGATACGATACAAACCATGTCAGGAAACGTTGGTAGACAATGCGAACACACTATTCATGCTAGGAGAGTTCTGGTACTCCCTGAAACGATAAATAAGACAAGAAATCATATTCGACATGATTATATACACAAACCCTATTTTTAGGGAAAGACATTGCAAACTATATAACTTTCTAGAAAATGTACATAAACACTAAGGGGCTGTTTGGTAACTTCTGAATGGTTAAGTGCTGAACCAGTAAGAGGTCTGAACCATTAAGTGATGAACAAGTAAGAGGTCTGAACCATTATGTGCCAATATAATGTTTGATCGTTCAGAGACAAATGTCTGGCCGATTCAGATTAGAGGTCTTAACCATTCAGACTTTGTATAATGCTTAACCATTCAGAGATAAATATCTGAACCATTCATACATCTGCTCGCGAAACAAACAGTCTGAACCATTAAGTGCTGAACCATTAAGAGGTAAACAAACAGCCCCTAAATCGTCTGATCCGATATACAAAAGTTACCAATGTCCGCAAACCTGTTAACAATTCTAGAATCAATGAAGCGTTATAAGATCACTAAAACATGTTAATGATAACCAACAATACAAAGGATATCATATATATCCTAAGAATGCATATCTATAAATTACCATGTATTATTACATAAAGTGTCGATAAGTGATCCGATAACGAAACTAGTGACATTTTCTACATCTAATCACAACTTAAACTAGTCTAGTGAACTAGTTAACATAATTCACCACCCTAAACACTACTTAACACCCTAATTATCCTACTTACACCTAAACCCCTAAATTTCTAACACTTGAAATTCATCACATGTGAATTAGATTAAACAATGTGTAACACCATCACCTATACCCCCTAGTTGACGGATATGGTGAGGGCCCGCATGCCCTCACCTTGTGATCATGTATGGTAGAAAAGCACGGTGTGTAGAGATCTTATATTGACTAGTGAGTTTGAAGGATAAAAGACTAACATGATCACCTTATCTACTATCACTTTCACTTAGCAAACAAACACAAACACTTCTTTCCCTTCTCTCTTGTTTTCGGCCATACCACCTCCACCATCACTTGTCATTTTTCAAGTTCACCTTCAAGATTATGTCAAGTATTCAAGAGCCTTTAAGGAGATGCTATGAAGATCTAAGGAAGATGCAAGTGATAAGGAGCATCTAGGAGCATACTTTGGAGCATATCATCTTCATCCTTTCTTCATCATCATAAGAATTCATCCCTAGCCTTTGTGCTAGTAGTAAGCTTCTTTAACACATTTTTAAGATTCTTATTACATGTAGTTTTATAAAAGTACAAGTGGATCATCTTGAATCTAAAGATAAAATACATGAAGACCCTAACTAAAACTATATAATCTAACTTATATACTTGTTGAGTTGATTTTGTGGTAGATCTTAGTGTTGATGTTGTTATAAACAAAGAATCTGTAGGAACTAGGTTCACGTTTTATTAAAAATATTAATAAAATAAATAATAACGAGACTCTCGTTATTTGTGGGAAATTCAACTAGTACAATACTGGTTATAAAAACTAAATAAAAGACTATAAATACAATACAATTGTACCAATCTTGACTCAAGTTGATGTACTTGGAGAACTTTAACCGCATCGTCTTGTACGAACCTCCGCTGCAAAATGAACAAACTGTCGTTGGCGGTTTTGGTTGAGGATCGTGTTTGACACGGGGCCCTTAAAACAGATTTCGCGCCTCCTCTCAGATGGTTTGTTTTCAGGATACAACAACCGAAGCAGTAGTTATACTGCCGGAGATGGCTCTCGCGCCCGAGATTACACCGGGTATAATTTGGTGTTATGGAAAATAATGAAAAGAAGTTATATATATTTTAGAGTACTCCTCTAAAATATGTTGTGAATGTTTCTAATAGTTTTTATGAGATCCTCTCATATCGTATATACAAACTATGAACCCAAGGTTCATATATATACACATTCACAAAATTGAAACAATCCTTGCCTTTAATTCTCTAATTAACGAGGCAGTAAATCTTGTAATAAACAAGACTTAATTATATTAAATGGAATTCATATAGTCAACGAAACTGTCATATTCATTCATGAAAGAATTAAACAAGTTGAAACAGCTAGTTCAACCAAGTCCAACCAGCTGTTTTGTTTCTGCTGCAAACATGTGTGCGCGCCTGAAGTGGCTCTTCAGTCCGTGCGCCACACTGTATGGAACCTGCGTATGCGCCTGGTATGCAGACCAGTGCGCCTACGCGTGCTTGAACTGTCGCGCGCCTGAGAGGCCTGCGCCATACCATCCGCCTGCGCCACCCAAGGGTGCGCCATAAGCAGACCTGCCATGTATCTGACTACACGCTCATGGGCAAAGATACAAAGGCGGTATGCGAAGTTCAAAGTGCACCACATTTGGCCTATAGCCCATGTTATGCGCGCATATGTGTTGTGGAGTCGCGCGCCACACGGATGCCACTGCGCATACCAGGACGCCACCTGGTCATGAGCCATCCATACTCGCGCGCATATGTGCGGGTGCGGCGCACCCTTTGGTCCCCATTAGTGTTTGCCTTTAAGGAAACAATTACAAGGAGTTCTCCTCCTTGTCATCCCACCTATGTGGGATAAGTTGAGAAAACTAATACATTTTATTCATCTTTGTTTGTTCCAAACATACAACTTCAAGCTTCGATGTCTCATTCATCTTAGCTCTATTTGGACATAGTTTGAACACAAACCCATAAATAATTATTTATACAACACATATATAAATATTATTGATGTCCAAAATATTTAGTGAAAAACCCATTTTCACTAAAAATTTCCAACAATCCCCCACATGAATGGAGATCGATTAAAACACATAAAAATTTCCCGATGAAAAAGCGACAGTCGAGTATTGCAAGATAGGTAGGTGTAGCCTTTGAACCTTCCTTTGTGAAGCATACCTAGCCTACTAGGGTTTTGTAGACGTGATGTCCTTGAACAACCCCCCATTTGTGTAAACGACAATATACATTCATACAATACTTTCCCTAGCCGGGCCATCTCCTCATTTTCGTCTCCAATAATGGTCATGGAGCACTTTCCTGGTTCTGCGGGAGCTCTAGGAATTATGCCCTAATTCCATTCGAAGCGACCACACTTCTCTCCAACATAGGTGTTTTCCCTTTAAATCATTAAAAACATTATGGTTCATTATGATTTACACGAATAATTTAACCACATAGTATGCTTAGCCTCACAACAATGTCACTGGATATTATAGGAATATACTAGGATGTAATTAAACACCCTTTTATAGTTTAGGGGGATATATAAATATATATACTAGCTCATATATAAACATATATATTAGTTTTGCCCCCGCAGTGACTACCCTTCGGTTCATGATTAAGTTGGCCTATTGAACCTAGATCTTGGGATCTCAAGTCAACTAGGTTAGGTTTCCCTCATGTCCCTTTTTCCATGGCTTTAGTCCCATTCCACAACCTGATCTCTTATCAACCCACTGGTTGTTGGATCCAAAATTATCTTTGACTTCGCTAAGTCACCAACGACAATTTAAATTACGATCAGTTGTTCTAATGTGTTCTTGACTCGCTAGTCACTTTTGCCTTTAGTCGATTCATAAGACTTATAACTCGTGATCTCAACCTGGATCCAGTTATGTACCTTGTCTTTAGAATGACATGAAGCTCAATTCATGGCTAAACACGTTTTCACCATGCCTTTGGTGTGTCATGACCGACATCTTACTAGATTTTGAATCTAACCAATTAGCATTCGAGTCTAATCTACTCGATTGACTCCATATAACCATTGTGTACTCCACTTGGTCATGCGTTTGCAATATATATTAGGATTTCTAAAATCCGTATTGCCAAACCTTCCACATTCAAGTGTAGGTCACCCCCACATTTAAGTGTAATTGGATAGCATCCAAATGGGGTGATGAAAGGTTCTCCCTTTCATTTCGAGTTTGAGAAAACTTCTCAACTACCATTTCCACATTCAAATGCAAGTCACCCCCACATTTAAGTGTAATTGGATAACATCCAAATGGGGTGATGAAAGGTTCTCCCTTTCATTTCGAGTTTGAGAAAACTTCTCAAATACCATTTCAACATACCCTAAAGGGTTTGTTTCTTAAATGCCCCTACATTGCTTGCATTTTAATGAAGTTATATATATAGTTTTGTTTAGCACCAAATTCGTTCTTGTTTCATCTCATATTTTGAATGTTTAAAGTTAATTTAATCTCCGTCGAGCATATAAATTAACAAGTATTAGTCTAGCATGCTTTAGACTACAATACTCTAGCATGTGAACAGAAGATGCATCATTCTGATTCTTCACAGCCTTAAGAGATAACACACTATCTCTTCCAAACATTCGTTTCTTAGTTTAGACACAATAATGAAATCTTATTTCACCATTCCAAAACCATCGGTTTTAGGAAGGCCACAAAACCATAGTTAACTCCATCCATTAGGATCATAACTCGTTTGCCTTTTTTTATCTCTAAGACTTCACCATTGACTTCCTAAAGACTTAAACATAAGTCTTAATCCAAGTCACTTTGATGAAAGATCTTTGTAAAAAATCACTTGAGTCTTGAGATATAGTCAATTAGATTGACTCTCAACAACAAATCATTCACGAATGCCTATAGTGATATACACATTTACGTTGTTGTTTCATTAATACCATGTATTGGGATACTCTCCCAAAATTGAGGACCAAGCCTTCCCATAGTTTAAACAACATTGATGGTGGTAGAAGCATCTACAAGTCCATCACTATTGTAAATTTCCGTTAATAAATTTGCTAAATTTATTAAAATCATTTACAATAATAACATATATTTCTTTCATATGTTATATTCTTTGAAAACTTACATGTGCATTTCCATGTTGATGCTCTCAACATTAGATAACATATCTTGTTTTCGTGCATTTCATCTCAAACCATGCACCACGTTTCTCACGAACTCGTTATACGTTTGATGTTGTGACTTATTACATAAGTCATGATCACAACCCGCTCGTTGTGTCTGTGTAAATTAGTTTTTACACTTTGTATCAAAATGTGTATCATTTTGACAACTTATTAGTAGTCCAAAATAACGGATACACCAATGATATCTAAACATCAAATCCCAAAGTGTTATTATTTTCAACACTTTAGAACGAAATAAACGCAATTACATCGTTCTGTCATGTTTTGAGGTACTCCCTCAATGGAACACGTATAACGTGTTTCGTCTTGAAACTCTAAACTTGAATAATCACAAGTTGTCCAAAATATAAAGTTGTTTACAATTAACTACTCGCAAGTAGTTGAGCAACTTATTATATTTATAACAACATCGAGTTGTTTTTCACAAAATAGTCTTTCCGAGACTATTATATGGTTGAACACGTTATACTTCTCGTGGAAGTATCGAATCGCATGTAATTCGCAAAGACATGTTTTATTCGTTCAAAACATTTCTCGTTTTTGCAAGTGTTTTAAAAATAAACTATATATTTTTTATGTTTTGAATACAAATCAATACAATAAACCTTATAACAGTTTATTTAATAAAACAGTTTCAAACTAGCTCATTTGAAAAAATAAAACGAATACACATCGTTTTAATCGTTATCATATTCACACCATTTCTAACCGCTGTTAGATAATAACGATTACCAATCGCTAAAATGAGTGGTTTGTATGATAACCAATTCTAATATGCTAATTAGAATTTAAATGTTTAACAAACATTCAAAATATTCGGTTTTATAAAATAAACCGCTTCTAACGCGCTCATTAGAAATAAAACGAATACATTTATTCACTTTTGGTTTATTTAAATGAACGTTTTCTAACACGCTCGTTAGAAATAAACATAAAAATTTTCTCACACGCTCGTTAGAAAATATATATAAACGATTACAAGTCATCTTAAATAGTTTATCATAGTTAACCCGGTTCTAACCCGCTCGTTAGAAATTAACGATTGCAAATCGTTAAAGTAGTTGGTTATAAGATAAACTAATTATAATATGCCCATTAGAAAATTAGACGATTATTTATTGCCATAAGCCGTTTTTGGTTTATATAAAATAAACGTTTTCTAACCCGCTTGTTAGAAATAAACAATTGACAAAGTCGTTAAATCATTTCTAACACGCTCGTTAGAAAATAAACAACTATCAAACTCTTTAAATCGTTTCTAACACGCTCGTTAGAAATAATCGATTACAAAATTTGTTTTGAAGTTTATAAAAAATATAAACTATTTCTAATACGCTCATTAGATATAAACAAATAAAAACCGTTTAAACGTATATGGAAGAAATTCGTTTCTAACTTGCTCGTTAGAAATATAATAGTTTAGACGAAACTGTTACAAGGTTTATTATCCAAAATAATTGTCTCCAACACGCTCGTCGGTAATTATTTGAAATAATAATGTTTTTGTAGGACCGTTTTAAGACCTGACTGAGTCATTCAGAAGAGCTTTAAATCCGATTCAAAGGCGGAATCAGTGAAACGGACATGGAAACAACTTGATACTCTTTAATCTGTCACTAATATTGATAATAACACTGTTTACAACCTGAACAGACTTTGGCAGCACTTCGTTACAGATTTCAGAAGTCGTGCCAAATGAAATGACAAGTGCACTATTTATAGAAGTGAGATTTCGCTTGAAGGTGACTAGAACAAGTTCAAGCGAAACCTGTTGCTTTGATTTCGCTTGAATGCAACCAGAACTAGTTCAAGCGAAATCTGTTTGTGTGAATTTCGCTTGAACTTGTCACAAGTTCATTTCAAGCGAAATCATCACTTAAACTTCATTTCTCAGTTTCTCGAACCTCGTGCACTGATAATCCTATCCTATTGTCACACCCCGACCACGTAGAACATACAAAACGTGGCGGAAACGTCGGGGAGTGTTGTAACAGAATTAATTGTTTCAAATCCATGGCAATTGAAGTTTCGTTTTATTGATTAATAGTGTTACAATGTCTTAACAAATAAAGAAATACAACATAATTAACTAGTCTTGCATCTTTTATTGTCACTAAAGCCCAAGTCTGCCTATGTGTATCTTGATCATCTTATGCAACAGCTCCTGAAAAACACATGTGAAAATAGGTACGTCAGCATAAAAATGCCTGTGAGATACATAGGTTTTGTGAAAATAGGTTTCATGACTTATGTTTGAGAAAATGTTTAGTCATGAACCTTGTAATTTGCTTTGTTTTGTAAATCATTTGAAAAATGATAAGATCAGATGATATGTATAAATAAGAGAATAATGTATGGTTAAATGAATAACCATTGTAAAATGAGTTTGTATAAGATAAGTTGCTTGTAAAACAATGTATTGTGAAAAGTATGTTATTTGTATAAAATGTTATATGTATCAAACTGAAATGATTCAAATAACGCTACGATATGTAATACCATACAAACACTTATATATAGGAAGTACCAGCGGCGTATCCACCATGCTTGTATCATATTACACACGCATCGTTACTTAATCACTTAATCAAACCAAACTACCAAAGTAAAATGTTCATGTCTAATGTAAATCATGTAATATGTATCCAAAATGTAAGCCTGTGATGAATAACAAATGTACTAAGTACGCCACAATAGACATACGTAGCATGTGACCTGTACTAAGTATGCAACAATAGACATACGTAGCATGTGACCTGTACTACGTATACAACAATAGACATACGTAGTATATGACCTGTACTACGTATACAACAATAGACATACGTAGCATGTGACCTGTACTACGTATACAACAATAGACATACGGAGCATGTGACCTGTACTACGTATACAACAATAGACATACGTAGCATGTAATGTAATGTAAAACGATGTACTAAGTAATGCACACAATGGGCACACCTAGCATGAAATGTAATGAAATCATGTACTATAATGTACTAACGAACATAGCATGTATATGATGTGAAAACATGAAAGCACGAAAGTAACAAGTAGGCACATGTGTTCCACCCCAAAACAGTTTGGAAAACAGTAAAAGAGGGGTCTATGTACTCACTTGAGATTGCTTAGTAGTCCTTGAGTAACAACCAAACAATGCTAGAGATCGCGGATATCAAACGGCACCTAATATAGGTAACTATGTTAATAACCGGACCTAAATCGGAAGATCTGATAGAATGAGGGTTCGTAAACCAAACGAGTATAGAGACTCGTGTCATATGGTTTAACAAAGCCTACATACTAAATGAAACCTTAATCTATGTGCTTTCGACCCATTACGACCCGTTTAGGTAGCTTATGCTACTTTAACGCGTCGTTCGCGTAAAACGCGTTCGGACCGCCTAACTAGTCCTATGACAAGTGTTATATGCCTAAACATGTTACATAATCAGTTATGTGACAAAAGTTTAGGTTACATATGCTTAATTACCAATTATACATGAAAAGAGTATTCTGGTAATTTACCTAAGGCATATAAACTACCTATCATACAACTACTTAAACGATGTGACCATAAGGTATAACCTCGGAAGGTTATTCCCTATACACTATGGTCACCTAATGTATCTGGTCGGATCCTAATGATCGACCAAACTGGGTCGGGTTCGAAGGTATAAGCGATTTATCAGATCGCTTACCCTACGACCCTAGACAACGTGGTAATCAGTAGGCATAGTCCCAAGGGACTATAACCAACGTGATTACACTCACGTTGCGAAGTTCAAACGAACTTCGCATTGACCATAAGCTGGTCAACGCTGAAAGTCAAACAAAGTTTGACTTTCTGACTCGAAAAGCAATAAAAGAAAGAAAAGAACGAAAGAATACTTACGAAGGGTCCCCGAATGCTAACCTCGATCCGAGTAGCTCAGGTATGAAACAATGGTTTCAACTTAGAGCTTCTAAGATCAAGGTTCTAGTGGGTTTAGAAGTTGAGGATGGATGGGTATTTATAGGAATACCCGAACCGTTAAGATCGTTTGTCGAATATCGTGCCTTAATCGTATCCGTACAAGTGTCGGAAGGTTATGGTGCCTAACAATGATCCTTATCAGCTGAATATGCAAGTGGTGAGTGTGTGGGTGAGGATTAAACAGCTGGAAATCTGCTGACTGTTAAGTCTGATCTGATCTGATCTGCAGACCCCTTGCGCATCGTAGCCATGGGAGTGCTACGGTGCGCAAGCATACAACTTTGGCAGATTTACATATTTGGTCCCTGCTGTGTAATAAGCTCATTTTTGACACGTTTAAGGCCCGTTATCCCCATTTCAAAGCTCTAAAATGAAGTTAAAGTATAGGGAACTTAAAATGTGCTCAAAAATATCTCGGATGTCGGTTCGTTTAGCCGTACGGTTGCGATGTTCGGTTAATTACGACGGAATGCGCACAAGTGCGAAAAACGATCCAAATGACGCGACGAATGGATTTTCTTATGCCGAACACTAAAATAAAATATTTTAGTGCTTACATAAATTTTTGGATGTCCGGATGTATTCAGAACGTAAGTTATGCGCGAAAATGCAAACTTGTGCACTTTTTGACACTTTTAGTCCCTGAATGTCCCAAAAGTTTATTTTAGCATACCGAACACCTCAAAGCCTATTTCTAAGCTATGTAAAGGATATTTATGGTATGTTTAACTTATGGTCATGTTCCGGAATGTCTGTTACAGTTCAAATTGGCATACTTTCGCAGTTTGTCAACTTTAGTCCCTGTAAACGATTAAACTTTGATTTCACCACACCAAACCTTCCAAAACTTATATCTAAGTTATGTAAAGGTTATTTAAGGTATGTTAAGCCTATTTCACTATTCCGAAGTGTTCGTTGCATTAAACTGGTTATATTTACGCATCAGTGCGCGTATAACCTTCCAGAAAGCGATTTAGAGCTTGAAATCGAACAAGAATCGATATGTGCAAACGATACACATATTTTTACAAATCCCAAGTATGAAATACAATATTTCATTGGTTTGGCATTTGATTGATGGTTGGAGTGACACAGGTGTCACAGTCTCCCCTACTTTAGGAAATTTCGTCCCGAAATTAATTCGTAGGAGTCTATCTGTGGCTTTGTGTGAAGTAACCATCAAAGATAAGCAAGGCATAATCCTGTTATTTCTCTTTAACGGACATTTTTTAGAATTGAAAAATGAACGGAGTTATTTTCAACAGGCATTCTTCATAAACGAAAATGAACGAAATGAGTCTTTTTCCACAACCTCTTCAGAACCGAAAATGAACAAAATGAGTCATTTTCCACAACCTCTTCAGAACCGAAAATGAACGAGAAGAGTCATTTTCCACCATTTCTTCAGAACTGAAAATGAACGAAAAGAGTCATTTTCCACCACTTCTTCAGAACCGAAAATGAACGAGAAGAGTCATTTTCCACCATTTCTTCAGAACCGAAAATGAACGAAAAGAGTCATTTTCCACCATTTCTTCAGAACCGAAAATGAACGAGAAGAGTCATTTTCCACCATTTCTTCAGAACCGAAAATGAACGAGAAGAGTCATTTTCCACCATTTCTTCAGAACCGAAAATGAACGAAAAGAGTCATTTTCCACCATTTCTTCAGAACCGAAAATGAACGAGAAGAGTCATTTTCCACCATTTCTTCAGAACCGAAAATGAACGAGAAGAGTCATTTTCCACCATTTCTTCAGAGCCGAAAATGAACAAGAAGAGTCATTTTCCAGACACACAACCAAACTAGCTGTGGTTTCCGTGCACTGAATTCCATAATTATGTATGCATCCATAATTACGCAATTCCTTGCATAGTCCGCACAATTTGCTTGTAATGTGAAGGGGAGGATAATCAAACCTGTGATGAGTGTGACTAGACTACCATAGGGTCCTTTTAATTAGATCGACAAATGATCCTTTTAATTAGGCCACCAAGGAGTCCTTTCAGCTATATCATCACATGATATTCCTAACCAGATTTTTGGATCAATCTGATTACCTAGACCACTCAGGGGTCTAATTATGGAATGGTACAATATAATCCAAGGGTCTTTACTATTACGTACAAGCCCATTGAGGATTTAATATAGTACCTTTGGATATCCTACTATGAATTCCTTATACGAAGATATGGAAGATTCTACGAGGATTTAGATAACCAAAACTTGGATTACACAAGAACCTAAAAGGAAACACATAAGCACATAATCACATAGTTGTTTAACTTGTTTATTAATTTGTTATCTTTGGACGCGGATACTTAAAGCACACCAGGAATCCAATTCGTGGATTTCATTTGGCACTTTAATCATTTCAAGAATCTATCTATGAAGATAGGATAATCTTAAAAGGAATTCGGATTTGTCCTTATTGAATTGTGATGTACGTATTGAATCATACAAAGAATTCAATTAAGGACTCCGATGAATGATACCCATCCACAAGGATCTAATTATGAGGATAGAAAGATCCTACATGGATTTTTGGAGTTTGTGTAACGGGAGGTGTTCCGACACCTTGCACTAGGCGTGCTTACGTCGATACACAAGGTAGAAAGTTCATGAGGTTGAGGCGCCAGATATGTCAAGCGACATATGAAGCAGAGTTTGAAGGTTGAGCAGTAACAGGATTTGTAACAGCTTTGCTTTGGATTGCAAAGCGGCACATGTTAACCAAATGTCTCCATCGTCCACCGTGGATACATTTGAAACAGGGTATTTGGTTCGGATAATGGCAGTGGTATTAATTGCACCAAGGAACAGTTCCCTTTATACAGCTTCATCCCTGAGACAAGTCATGGGGATAGCTAAATCATCGGTCCTCTGGAGTATGACGCCTATTTGCTGGGTAGTTGCAGCACCTGGTTCGGACATTGTTGTTGCGATGAAGAAGCATCTTGAAGATAACGAAAGGCATAGGAGGAAACAAGCGAAAGATAGTCAAAAGAGAATAACAACACATGAAGATTGTGACCATTTGTTTGTTACCAAAGGCAAACAAATAAGATGGTGACTAATCAAAGTAAATGGGTCAATATAATGTATCGCGAAGACATGCTCGCCTATAAGTGAACACTCATCCCAAGAATTCCCAGGTAAGCACAACTGGTCTCGCGTCTGATGAGATGTATACGAAGTGCTTGCCTAGACAGAAAACCCAGAATACAGGCATTCACCCTTCCAGTTTGCACGTGTTCACATTATTTAAAACCCAAAACCTTGACGAGATTTTGAAAATTCAAAAGGGTTCAAAACAATATAACAGAGGGTTCAAAACCTTACAATAGAGGGTTCAAAACCTTGTAATCAATCATCCTAGAACAGATGATTAGTTTTCAAAGCGGTTTTGAAATTTATGTTCTTGTTGTGGTCGTCGCCTAAGGATAGGTGACGATATTGTTTTATGACTAAACGCAAGTAAACTCGCGCTAGGGTCCTAAGAAGGTTATAGACTAGGTCAAAGCATTACTAATAACCTAATTCCCTATAACCATTGGCTCTGATACCATCTTTTCTGTCACACCCCGACCACGTAGAACATACAAAACGTGGCGGAAACGTCGGGGAGTGTTGTAACAGAATTAATTGTTTCAAATCCATGGCAATTGAAGTTTCGTTTTATTGATTAATAGTGTTACAATGTCTTAACAAATAAAGAAATACAACATAATTAACTAGTCTTGCATCTTTTATTGTCACTAAAGCCCAAGTCTGCCTATGTGTATCTTGATCATCTTATGCAACAGCTCCTGAAAAACACATGTGAAAATAGGTACGTCAGCATAAAAATGCCTGTGAGATACATAGGTTTTGTGAAAATAGGTTTCATGACTTATGTTTGAGAAAATGTTTAGTCATGAACCTTGTAATTTGCTTTGTTTTGTAAATCATTTGAAAAATGATAAGATCAGATGATATGTATAAATAAGAGAATAATGTATGGTTAAATGAATAACCATTGTAAAATGAGTTTGTATAAGATAAGTTGCTTGTAAAACAATGTATTGTGAAAAGTATGTTATTTGTATAAAATGTTATATGTATCAAACTGAAATGATTCAAATAACGCTACGATATGTAATACCATACAAACACTTATATATAGGAAGTACCAGCGGCGTATCCACCATGCTTGTATCATATTACACACGCATCGTTACTTAATCACTTAATCAAACCAAACTACCAAAGTAAAATGTTCATGTCTAATGTAAATCATGTAATATGTATCCAAAATGTAAGCCTGTGATGAATAACAAATGTACTAAGTACGCGACAATAGACATACGTAGCATGTGACCTGTACTAAGTATGCAACAATAGACATACGTAGCATGTGACCTGTACTACGTATACAACAATAGACATACGTAGCATGTGACCTGTACTACGTATACAACAATAGACATACGTAGCATGTGACCTGTACTACGTATACAACAATAGACATACGTAGCATGTAATGTAATGTAAAACGATGTACTAAGTAATGCACACAATGGGCACACCTAGCATGAAATGTAATGAAATCATGTACTATAATGTACTAACGAACATAGCATGTATATGATGTGAAAACATGAAAGCACGAAAGTAACAAGTAGGCACATGTGTTCCACCCTAAAACAGTTTGGAAAACAGTAAAAGAGGGGTCTATGTACTCACTTGAGATTGCTTAGTAGTCCTTGAGTAACAACCAAACAATGCTAGAGATCGCGGATATCAAACGGCACCTAATATAGGTAACTATGTTAATAACCGGACCTAAATCGGAAGATCTGATAGAATGAGGGTTCGTAAACCAAACGAGTATAGAGACTCGTGTCATATGGTTTAACAAAGCCTACATACTAAATGAAACCTTAATCTATGTGCTTTCGACCCATTACGACCCGTTTAGGTAGCTTATGCTACTTTAACGCGTCGTTCGCGTAAAACGCGTTCGGACCGCCTAACTAGTCCTATGACAAGTGTTATATGCCTAAACATGTTACATAATCAGTTATGTGACAAAAGTTTAGGTTACATATGCTTAATTACCAATTATACATGAAAAGAGTATTCTGGTAATTTACCTAAGGCATATAAACTACCTATCATACAACTACTTAAACGATGTGACCATAAGGTATAACCTCGGAAGGTTATTCCCTATACACTATGGTCACCTAATGTATCTGGTCGGATCCTAATGATCGACCAAACTGGGTCGGGTTCGAAGGTATAAGCGATTTATCAGATCGCTTACCCTACGACCCTAGACAACGTGGTAATCAGTAGGCATAGTCCCAAGGGACTATAACCAACGTGATTACACTCACGTTGCGAAGTTCAAACGAACTTCGCATTGACCATAAGCTGGTCAACGCTGAAAGTCAAACAAAGTTTGACTTTCTGACTCGAAAAGCAATAAAAGAAAGAAAAGAACGAAAGAATACTTACGAAGGGTCCCCGAATGCTAACCTCGATCCGAGTAGCTCAGGTATGAAACAATGGTTTCAACTTAGAGCTTCTAAGATCAAGGTTCTAGTGGGTTTAGAAGTTGAGGATGGATGGGTATTTATAGGAATACCCGAACCGTTAAGATCGTTTGTCGAATATCGTGCCTTAATCGTATCCGTACAAGTGTCGGAAGGTTATGGTGCCTAACAATGATCCTTATCAGCTGAATATGCAAGTGGTGAGTGTGTGGGTGAGGATTAAACAGCTGGAAATCTGCTGACTGTTAAGTCTGATCTGATCTGATCTGCAGACCCCTTGCGCATCGTAGCCATGGGAGTGCTACGGTGCGCAAGCATACAACTTTGGCAGATTTACATATTTGGTCCCTGCTGTGTAATAAGCTCATTTTTGACACGTTTAAGGCCCGTTATCCCCATTTCAAAGCTCTAAAATGAAGTTAAAGTATAGGGAACTTAAAATGTGCTCAAAAATATCTCGGATGTCGGTTCGTTTAGCCGTACGGTTGCGATGTTCGGTTAATTACGACGGAATGCGCACAAGTGCGAAAAACGATCCAAATGACGCGACGAATGGATTTTCTTATGCCGAACACTAAAATAAAATATTTTAGTGCTTACATAAATTTTTTGATGTCCGGATGTATTCAGAACGTAAGTTATGCGCGAAAATGCAAACTTGTGCACTTTTTGACACTTTTAGTCCCTTAATGTCCCAAAAGTTTATTTTAGCATACCGAACACCTCAAAGCCTATTTCTAAGCTATGTAAAGGATATTTATGGTATGTTTAACTTATGGTCATGTTCCGGAATGTCTGTTACAGTTCAAATTGGCATACTTTCGCAGTTTGTCAACTTTAGTCCCTGTAAACGATTAAACTTTGATTTCACCACACCAAACCTTCCAAAACTTATATCTAAGTTATGTAAAGGTTATTTAAGGTATGTTAAGCCTATTTCACTATTCCGGAGTGTTCGTTGCATTAAACTGGTTATATTTACGCATCAGTGCGCGTATAACCTTCCAGAAAGCGATTTAGAGCTTGAAATCGAACAAGAATCGATATGTGCAAACGATACACATATTTTTACAAATCCCAAGTATGAAATACAATATTTCATTGGTTTGGCATTTGATTGATGGTTGGAGTGACATAGGTGTCACACCTATCTTATAACATGATACAAGACGAAGTCAATAGACGTAATGCACTAACAGACTCCCCCTCGGATATTGACGAAGTCTTCAGTGACTAATCTTCAATATGACACATCTTCAGTCTTGATCATTCTGCCTTCTCATTTAAGTTGTAACAATATAAGAATCTTTCAATCTTTATCTTCTCCATCAGCTTCAGGCTCCCCCTTTTGTCAAGCTTCCGTGCTTTGGGATCGATGCCTAGCTTTCCATCTACAAGCTCCTCTTTGCTTCAAGCTTGTCTTCAGACTCCCCCTTAGACTTTGCTCTCAGGATCGTAGTCTGGACTATCATCTGCAATTTCTCAAACATTCATAAATACAATGTTTTCATATTATCAATCAATCTTCTCTAATCCACTTCCCCTATCAACAAACCTCATTGATCTAGCAGCATTAAAGAATCCAACTCCCTCACAGTTTATCATCCAAGTTCAAGTTAATGACCTTGGAGATATCACAAACTGTTTTTGAAATTTTTGATTTTAAATCAAGTATCAAACTAATGAACTTGTTTTATTTTCAGAAACACAATCAGCTTACTTAGATTTTGAAACTCAGCATTTCAGATATCAGTTGTCGAAAATAAAGCAGAAATCAAAATCTTTTTGTATTTTCTGAAAATATAAAGCAGTAAAGAAATATGTACAAACATATTTACAGACAATATTTTTGTTTGAGTATGCGCCAGAGGATCATATCAGTTTTTGACAAGTCACAAGTACCGTTGAGCTTAGTTACACAGTAAGAATTAAACAATTCACTTAGATTGTCGATATACTGATCCACTTAAATTTTCATACAAAGTTCAACTGATTCAGGATATGAATTAGATATTTTAGGAACTTAAACTCATTCATGTGTCCCACCTCTTGAATATACTCCCGTATCCAGATTTCAATATTCAGTCTTACAGGCAATTATAACACAAATGATATCTGTAAGGGGTTAATAAATTATGAAGAATCATGAGAGCTCAGGTCAGAACTACCGTTCAGCAAAGAGATCATGACTCAACTTGGGTGTGTCCCCTTTAGAGGATCTTTTTTACAACAGCATTGCTAAGCAATTTTATTGTCTTATCATATATGCTGAGGGTGATGCTATGTTTCAAGCATTTGCGGAAAGTATTATTCGAGGACTAGGTCAGAACTTCCATTCAGCAGAAGTCCCGGAATAATACCCCATATATCAACTGAGTATAAAGCCTAGTATATCAGAATACGAAACCTTTCAAACA
The DNA here is from genome assembly GCA_030545235.1 of Helianthus tuberosus. Classification (NCBI taxonomy): domain Eukaryota; kingdom Viridiplantae; phylum Streptophyta; class Magnoliopsida; order Asterales; family Asteraceae; genus Helianthus; species Helianthus tuberosus. Next base: position 131,959,865 of record CM060353.1, on the reverse strand, counting down.
AGATTTTAGGGGTTACCTATATATCCAAGTAGTGTTCCCCACGAAATAAGCAAGTTTTTGAATTTATGTTTATATCCCAAAAAAGTTTACTAAATGTATAAAAATCTACCGACACATCCACGGTGAGATCATTTAACACATTTAAACTTTCCAATTCTTTAGCGTACTGTAACTGTCTACTGATGTACTATCATTTCCTCTTTTTACGCAAAAACTCAACTTTTTGAATTTTATCATGTTTTTGACTTTTTCAAATTTTCAAATGTTTTTGTATTTTCTAACAACATTACTCCCCCTAAAATGCAAAATCATATAAAGAAAATTTGACAACCAACACTGATAGCTCTATCTCGCCATCCATTTTCTGCATCTCATGCTCTGTTTTGCAGAAAATATAACACTTTAAGCAGAAAATATAACGTACCCCCATGATTTACAACACATTGATATTTTACAGTTTGAAAACCGTTTTTCAATCTGATGAAAGTAATCATGTTTGTTCAGCCGTGAGGGTTTCGGCGTATTCAATCAATACATATTTTTGAATTTTTGAATTTTTGACAAAAATTAAAAAAACAAACATATTTTTGGTTTTTCAAATTTTTCAATTTTTAAGGTTTTTGAAATATTGTTTATTTATTTACAGAAAACATATAAACTTCCTGTTTCAAGCAACACAGGATCCAGCAGCCTCCTCTCCTTGTTGTGCCAGGCTGCTCCAACCTCCATTCTCACAATCTTTGAATTCCATGAGCACCTGCACATTCAACTAACTGAATTACTTGAACAATTTAGCCCAGGTCTTTTGAACCTTAGGCATTTCAACACAATAATTTTCATTCAATGCTGGAAACTCTTTGTCATTTTTCACAAAAAACTTTCTCAATTTTAACTTCAACTTTCTCATCTTTTACCAATTCAACATGTTTCTTAACACTCCATGTTTGACCTTTTGGTGTTCCTCGTTTGTAAAAATGTGAATCTTTTTGAACATTTTGATTTTGAACAATAACTCTTGGTTTCCCAAACTCTCGAGGTTTTGTCATATCAACAGTTGTTTTCCAACTTTGAGTTGTTCTGACTCTGGGTGTGTGAGAATTCCAGGTCTGTCTATAATCAAACCTATATGGGTTTGACTTCCAAGTTTGGTTCGAAACAAACTTGTTTGTGTTGTACCTCCAAGTTTGTTTTGAATCAAATCTGGTTGACCTTTGTCTCACATTCTCAGATTTTTGTTTCTCAGCATCAATCTTCTTGTTGTCAACATTCACAGGTTTTAGATTAGGACACTTGCGTGCAAGATGTCCTTTTTGATCACATTTGAAGCATGTTCTCATAGACACATCTTTGACCTGTGGTTGTTGCTTTCTCTTTTTAGCAAAAAACTCATCATTAGACTGTCTCATTTTGAGTTCTTTTTCTTCTTCTAAACTGCCTCCTTGAACAAAACTCATTTTTGCCTGAAAATTCGGCGTCTCATTTTTGTTCCGATGTTGTTTCTTCTTATAACCCAACCCAGCCTTCATGTTCTTCTTTTTGAAACCAGGTTTGTTATACGAACCTTTATGACTCTTACCAACAAACTTTGAAATCTCAGACTTCTCAATCTCAACCATTTTGAAAACTTTATCAACCTTTTCCGAAATCACATTCTGAATCGGGAAAACAACATCTAAGAACAATTTGTCCGATCCAATCATGGTATAAACCAATCCCTTTGAATCATCATTCAAATTTTTCTCGGATTTTGTGTTTTTCAGATATCCATCATGAAGATTTCCTTCATCTTCATCCTGTGATTCAGATTTACCTGTAACAATCGACTCTTCTTTCAACACACTTTCAACGACTTTTCCTACCACCTCTGAATCATGAGAATCATCAGATTTGGAATAGGTTATGTCAATGTTGTCTGGCAATTGGTCTACCATGTTGAAAGCTTTTTCGACCTTTTCCTCATCATAAAATGCAAATTTTCCCAGTGGTGGAACTTGATGAAACTCTGAGCCAATGCCTTTCTTGTTCTGCTCAGACTCACCATCTCCCGGTTTTATATTGAAAATTCTTTCAAGCACATATAACGACACGTGGTAACTTTTTAACTTGTTGTTATCCTGTTCTAAATCAGCAATCTGTCGCTTCAACTTAGCAACATCCTCAATATAAGAATTAACAACATCTTGTTTTATAGCATACATTCGTTTAAGTTCTTTGGTTGTTTCAGAAAGATAATTCATTCTTGATTGAGCATATTTCATTTCGTCTTTCACTTTTTCATATGACTCTTTTGTAATGTGATATGATAATTTCATTGAGTCATATTCCTTTTTCATTTCTTGACAAGCAATTTCTTTTTGTTCACATTCATTTGTCATTTTCAAAACATTTTCTTTCAAAACTTCATTATCCTTTTCTAATTTGTTACATTTTTCTGAAAGTTTTTCATCATTTTCTTTAAAAACTTTTTCCTTTTTCTAGCATTTCTTTGCATTTTTCTTTGAAAATCTTTTCAATTTTTGTGAACTCAAGATCTCTTGTTCTAAATTGCTCATCTTTTTCAGTACAAGTTCTGCACGGTTCCATGCATTTCTTGCACTGATCAATCAGTTTCAAGTTTTTAGAATCAGAATTTACCTCAGTGATTGGCACTTCAGTGTTTTCAGCAACCTCTGTCTGCTCAGCAACATTCTGCTTTTCTTCATCACTGACTTCATCACCAACATTATCAGCTTCCTCATTCTCATTCTTTTCTTCTTTTTCTTCTTTCTTCACCTCTTCTTCAATCTGCTGTTCTTCAGTAACAGCTTTCTCAACCTCTTCATTCACAACAACGTCTTCACTTTTGATTTCCTTCACAGCTTCAGCTTCAACAGTTTCTGTTTTAACCTCTTCAGCATCTTTCTTCAGATTGTTAACCATTTCTTCAACATTCTTCTTCATTCTCTCCTCATCCCTTTTTCTCAGACACGATAACATAGCATATCTGATCTCCTTTTCAAATCTCTTAACGTATGTGTCATCTTTCAATACATTTCTATAGTATTCAGCTCTCAACGGGACTTTGAGAAGAACATCATCGAAAATTATGTCTTTCTTGGGAACAACCGGTTCTCCTTCTCTGTTATAATAGCATTCTCTCTTTTTATCCCATCTTTTGCTACCGACAGCCATCTCATACTCCTCTTGCATATCATCCATTCTGTTATAGACCACGTTTCTTTCTCTGTAGGTCTTCTCACTCAAGATCTCTTCTCGAGTTTTTTCTTTGATCTCGACTTTTTCTTCATGGACTTCAGTAGTGTCTTTGTCTTTGTTTTCATCTTGAATCTCAGCAACAAAAACAAACTTTCTTTCTTCTGTCATAGCTCTCCCGTGAGCTGTTTTACGAACATTCTCTAAACGATCTTCTTCTGGACAAACTGTGTTCCAGTCAAATCCTTCATCAGGATAGATTACTGCATATGCTCTTGATTTTTCTCTCGGCTTATCTTCGATCAACTTTGGTTCTTCTCTGCTTCGATGGTAAATCGCCTTTCGATAATAATCATCGTTGAAAGGACGTTCACTTCCTTCAGCAACTTCAGAGTTTCTGTATTCTCTTTTGAAATGACCCTTTTGCCTACATCTGAAGCAGGTTACTTTGGATTTGTCAAATCCAAGCTTTGTTGAAGCACCTCCAAGCGATTGTTTCCCGGTAATCTCCATATACCTCTGAGCTCTGCGAATACAACTAGCTAAACACCAACGGATGTCAATGAGCTCCATCTCTTCCGGATCAATTTGGTCGTAGTCCTCTTTGGTCAATTCGGAGTTTCCAATTTTGCCAGCTACAAGACCTTCATATGACTCCAGAACAGATGCAAGGAAACTCATTTGCTGCTTCGCTGCATTTATGCTCATTGCAGGAGAATTCTTCAGTTTAAGAGCAATGTTGCACATAATTTCTTCAGAATCATCAGAATTTGTCTTTGAAGATGAATGATATCCAGAATGATGACTTGTTGACATTGTTGGTGGTTCTTTTATCTTTTCACCACTGAATGCTGTTTTTGGTGAACCAACGCCTTTATCAGAAAGCACACTGCCTTTGTAGTACAAGCCAACGTTCTGTTGATGTGAAGAATCAGTCATCTTGTTTTGCTTTTGTAGCTCCAGATCATGACTTTCAATCTTTTCAAACAAAGCATCAAGAGTAATTGTATCATACAAAGCATCATTTTTCAAAATAAAAACAAACGTTTGCCACTGATCAGCTCGTGGTAACGCTTCAATCACTTTGTCTATCAATTCCTCTCTTGTTTTATTTATATCTAATCTCTCCAATTCAATTTTAAGATGACAAAATCTCTCAATCATTTGCCTCACTGACTCTCCTTTTATGTTATCAAACAGATCAAATTCTTTCTTTAATAAAGCGATTTTGTTCTTTTTAATCTGTTTACCCCCTTCAGCTTTAACACGTAAAGCTTCCCAAACAGACTTAGATGACCCATCATGAGTTAGTAAAGAAAAAATATCATTTCTGATTGCTGACTGAATCAATGCTATCATTCTCTGTTCAGCTCCGTATTCAACTTTATCTTCTCTGGAAAACTTCTTGAATACTAGATCTTCGCCTTTCTCGTCTTTTGGTTTTTCATACCCATACTCCAAGCAAAACCAACTTTCATGAGCGTATCTTTGCCCAGTTGATGAAACATTCTTTCCACCAGGTATAATCATCAATGCTTTCCAGAGTTGGTGGCTTTGAGTGAGTTCCGTAAAAGTTATCATGCTTGATGTTTTCATTGAGCACCTTAGTAATGGTTTTTGGTGTAACATTTGCTACATCAGACGATTCAGATGTGAACGCATTGAAAAACGTATTGTAGAATTCCTCAGCCATGATGTAAACCTGAACAAGATAATCAAACAAACACAATCAGTATTCACAATATCAAATATTCTGAAACAAACTGATACTCGGTTGACTTGAAATAATCTTGACAAGAAATTTCACTTTTCAAGCGAAATAGAAAGTTCAAGCAAAATCACTAGTTGATCAGTTGAAGCGAAATCAGCTAATATAACTTCAAGCGAAATCCCAAGCTGATGTTTTGAAGCGAAATCTCAAAATGATGTTTTGAAGCGAAATCAAACAATAAGTTCAAGCGAAATTTGCTGAATTTTTCAAGCGAAATCCCTTGAATAACCACTTTCAAGCGAAACCAGTAGTTGTTCTTTCAAGCGAAACCTAGTTTCTGTCCAGTTTTTGTCATTTTTACATTGAATTATGCAATGAAACTTTCCAGGGTTTATCAATATGTAATTTTATACAATCCGTGAAACTTTAATCCAATTTTGACCGTTAAAACTTGTACAGATTGAAAAAGAAGGTGTAGAATTCAGAAAATAGATGATATCAAGCTAAACTCTTCTTCCTGAGCTCTGATATCACTTGTAGGACCGTTTTAAGACCTGACTGAGTCGTTCAGAAGAGCTTTAAATCCGATTCAAAGGCGGAATCAGTGAAACGGACATGGAAACAACTTGATACTCTTTAATCTGTCACTAATATTGATAATAACACTATTTACAACCTGAACAGACTTTGGCAGCACTTCGTTACAGATTTCAGAAGTCGTGCCAAATGAAATGACAAGTGCACTATTTATAGAAGTGAGATTTCGCTTGAAGGTGACTAGAACAAGTTCAAGCGAAACCTGTTGCTTTGATTTCGCTTGAATGCAACCAGAACTAGTTCAAGCGAAATCTGTTTGTGTGAATTTCGCTTGAACTTGTCACAAGTTCATTTCAAGCGAAATCATCACTTAAACTTCATTTCTCAGTTTCTCGAACCTCGTGCACTGATAATCCTATCCTATCTTATAACATGATACAAGACGAAGTCAATAGACGTAATGCACTAACACTTTTCTAACATGCTCGTTAGAAAATCTAAACGTATATTTTCTAGCACGCTCGTTAGAAAATCTAATCGTTTTTTAACAAGTTAGTTTTACACAATCATCGTATCTAACACGCTCATTAGATATAAAAGATGATATTAAAACTTATTATTCTATAAAATTCTAATACGCTCGTTAGAGATATAAAAAGTTTTAAACTTGTTATTCTTTCAACAACGTTTCTAACACGCTCGTTAGAAGAAATTAAAACTAGTTATTTTATAAAATAATTACTTTCTAATATGCTCATTAGAATATAAATATATTTCAATACTTTTAAAAACCAACATTAATATGTCAATTATGGTTACTAAAAGCTTATTATTACGAAATTAAACGTTAAAAACACATTTGAAGGGGTTACAAAATAATTTTTTCTAACACGCTCATTAGAAAATTTAGTATTTCAAAAACCTATTGAAATATATATTATTTTGTATATGGTTCGGTTTATCTAAACACGAACAAAACCCATGAACTCCAAAACTTGAATCAAAACGTCCGTTTTTGTACCACGGTATTTGGATTAAAGATTGTACTCCAATCATCAAAACTAATCCGACTCATTGTACTAAATAAATATTTCCCAAAAATTTATAAGATTTTAGCAAAATCTTAATTAAAATTTTAACTTCGTGAACCTAAATCCTCGTAGAGAAGGGATTTAAGATTGTAGCAACAATCTTCATGAAAGTCTGTTTTAAGATTGTAGGAACTAGGTTCACGTTTTATTAAAAATATTAATAAAATAAATAATAACGAGACTCTCGTTATTTGTGGGAAATTCAACTAGTACAATACTGGTTACAAAAACTAAATAAACGACTATAAATACAATATAATTGTACCAATCTTGACTCAAGTCGATGTACTTGGAGAACTTTAACCGCATCATCTTGTACGAACGTCCGCTGCAAAATGAACAAACTGTCGTTGGTGGTTTTGGTTGAGGATCGTGTTTGACACGGGGCCCTTAAAACAGATTCCGCGCCTCCTCTCAGATGGTCTGTTTCCAGGATACAACAACCGAAGCAGTAGTTGTACTGCCGGAGATGGCTCTCGCGCCCGAGATTACACCGGGTATAATTTGGTGTTATGGAAAATAATGAAAAGAAGTTGTATATATTTTAGAGTACTCTTCTAAAATATGTTGTGAATGTTTCTAATAGTTTTTATGAGATCATCTCATCTCGTATATACAAACTATGAACCCAAGGTTCATATATATACACATTCACAAAATTGAAACAATCATTGCCTTTAATTTTCTAATTAACGAGGCAATAAATCTTGTAATAAACAAGACTTAATTATATTAAATGGAATTCATATGGTCAACAAAACTGTCATATTCATTCATGACAGAATTAAACAAGTTGAAACAGCTAGTTCGACCAAGTCCAACCAGCTGTTTTATTTCCACTGCAAACATGTGTGCGCGCCTGAAGTGGCTCTTCAGTCCGTGCGCCACACTGTATGGAACCTGGGTATGCAGACCAGTGCGCCTACGCGTGCTTGAATTGTCGCGCGCCTGAGAGGCCTGAGCCACACCATCCGCCTGCGCCACCCAAGGGTGCGCCATAAGCGGACCTGCCATATATCTAACCACACGCTCATGGGCAAAGATACAAAGGCGGTGTGCGAAGTTCAAAGTGCACCACATTTGGCCTATAGCCCATGTTATGACCGCATATGTGATGTGGAGTCGCGCGCCACACGGATGCCACTGCGCATACCAGGACGCCACCTTGTCATGAGCCATCCATACTCGCGTGCATATGTGCGGGTGCGGTGCACCCTTTGGTCCCCACTAGTGTTTGCCTTTAAGGAAACAATTACAAGTAGTGCTCCTCCTTGTCATCCCACCTATGTGGGACAAGTTGAGAAAACTAATCCATTTTATTCATCTTTGTTTGTTCCAAACATACAACTTCAAGCTTCGATGTCTCGTTCATCTTAGCTCTATTTGAACATAGTTTGAACACAAACCCATAAATAATTATTTATACAACACATATATAAATATTATTGATGTCCAAAATATTCAGTGAAAAACCCATTTTCACTAAAAATTTCCAACAGAATCTTGTTAAAAGTGTGTTAAAAATATAGATCTAATATATATATATATGTTTAGATCAAGCAAGATCCATCAACAAGAAGTGTTACGAACTTGAAAGTATTCTTAAAATGATTTTTGGAATGTTTAATATGTAAAAATATGTAAGAATCATGTTTATAAGTTTTGATCTTGAAAAGGTATAAAAGAAAGTTTAACATAAACTTGTTAAAAATGAAGATGGACATGAGAAAGTTGTTGATTTAGAGGATCTAAACCTTGTTTACAAGTTCATAAACTTATTGTTGAGATTTTAGATACATTATGTTCTTGTTGAGTTTTGATGAATTGATGTGTTGGAAAATTGATTTTAAAGATGTTTTAAAAACGTGGAAAAGTCCCTAATATAGGGGAAACTATGGCGAAATTTTCTAAAAATATAATCATGATTAAAGTGTGATTAAAAAATGATTTACAAGACTAAAAATGTGTTTAGTACACTTAATCATGATTATACAAACTTTTGAGTGGAAAAGTCTAAGTTAAACCTACTAGAATTTTCATAAACTAAAATGGATGCGTGTGTATATATATATTTATGTGTTATGTGTATTTATTTAGAAGATGTAGGAATACATACTAATTAAATACCAACACAAAATACACTTACAAGAAATACAAGAAATATGGCAAAGTATATAAATATATACTTACATACACAGTTACACATATAAGGATACTTGGACAATATATAAAAAGTATATATTATTTATATCCTTGACAATATATTTGACGATCGGACAAACGGACATATATATATAAGTGAAGAATATATATAATAAACCGATTTGGTAAAATGTACAAGTTTAGACAAGGAAAATGATATATATTTACCGACACGCCTTAAAAATAGATTATTTTTAAGAAACCAAACAAGATATATATAGAGTTCACAAGATATATATATCAGAAGGTGATAAATCTGGAAATATATAAAAATGACTAAGTGTAGAAATACAAGTATATAAGTATACTTATACGTATAAATACGTAGACCATAACACACTTAGTTAAAATACAAGAATTACAAGTATTATACATGTATAAACATATACATACACATACGACACAAATACTTAATTTAAAAGTATACATACATAGGTATACATATACGTATGAATACACAGGTACACAAGGGGTGAAGTACACATACAAGAAAACATTATACATGTATACATAAACAACAAAGATGTTAAAAATATTATTTTTAACAATATATCTTGTAAAGATATAAATATATATATATATATATATATGGGGCCGCTAAAATGAAAACCACCTCCAGTTGTAAGAACCGTGAGAACTACACTGTACGGGGCGAGGTGGGCCAATTTTTTTCATAAACGTAGATGCGTGTATTATAAACACATTTGTAAAAAAAAAACATAAAAAAATGTCGTGTGTGTAGTTTTGTTTGTGTTTACGGGTACCCGTAAACGCAAACTTGTGGTGCTCAAAACTACACACACGACATTTTTTTTTGAATTTTTTTTTACAAATGTGTTTATAATACACGCATCTACGTTTATGAAAAAAAAATTTGGTCCACCTCGCCCCGTACGGTGTAGTTCTCATGGTTCTTAAAACTAGAGGTGGTTTTCATTTTAGCGGTCTCCTATATATATATATATATATATATATATATATATAGGGTAAGGTTATTGTAAAAAAGGTTAAAAGTGTGAGAAAGGTAAGAAATATTGTGGAGATGACATGTGTCCTAAATCTAAATTAATTTAAAAGGGTAAACAAGTAATTTTATTATTAATTCAATTAATTAAAAACTTCACATAACCGCCACCTTAATTATAGGATCTGGATTTTTTTAAAAAGATCTCTATAAACACCATTCAACAAGTATATAACACCATTCAGTAAATATATAACACAATTCAACAAGTATATAACACCATTCAGCAAGTATATAACACCATATAACACAATTCAGTAAGTATATAACACCATTCAGCAAGTATATACACCATTCAACAAGTATATAACACCATTCAGCAAGTATATAACACCATTCAGCAAGTATATAACACAATTAATGGACTAAACATCTGATCGAAACATATTTTTTTCTCTATATAAGTATAGCAATATGGTACACATATTAAAGATAAAAAAAACGCTCGTTATTATGGTGTAAATTTTTTTTTAAAAAGTTACGTATAAAAATTTATTGACGTTTAAAAAAGACGGGGGGAAGTTACATGTGCATTAATGTTAGTTTCTTAATTTAAAAATGTTAAATTTACCTATATACCCTTAATCTAGAAAATTAATATGTTTAATAGTAAACATTATTTACAATTTTGCCATTATGATCTCAACCATTAGATCAAAGATCTAATGGTGTAGATTCTTTCTTACCTTTCTCACAAAAAACCCTTTTTTTACAGTAACCTCTACCTATATATATATACACACAAGGATTCATTCAATAGCACGAATATATGTTGGGATAAATCGCGAAGTGAAATGAGGAGTCTGATCTGGGACTTGGCTCGCGGCCAGCGAAGGCCTAGGAGTAAGCTCTCGCGGATGGAAACAAGGGGGAGGGCCAAGTTTCAGTTAATTGCAAATAGGCCCCTGAAGTTTATAAATTAAGGTTTTAAGGTGTTTTAGGGACTATTTTTGTCATAAAAGCATAGTTTAAGGACAAATAAAGTATGAATAACATAATCCAAGTATAATTAAGTATATGAATGTCGTATTTAAGTTACGTTTACGATCGAAACACGTTTTATACATAACTTTCACGTATTTGCAAGTTTAGCACATAGTTTCCAAGAATTATGAATAAGCATCATTTGTTTCACGAAATTGAATGTATGAGCATGTATAAAGTATGTACAACATGTATGTAACAAAATACGAGTTTTATTTATGATCCAAGTCTCGGGTTTTACAACGGTTACAAAGAAAGAACGATTACCAGAAGACAAGGTTTCCAAAAATAGAAATAAAAACAAGACTTGCTATAAATGGAAAGTACGAAAGAGCAGGGCGTTACAGTCTCCCCTCCTTTAGGGAATTTCGTCCCGAAATTTAGGAAGATGTAGCGAAAAGATGTGGATACTTCACCCTCATGTCACTCTTGTGACACCCTAGGAAAACCAGGAAACCACGCAACTTAACTAGCTTCCTCAGTAACCACGTGCTAAATTTCGGGACGAAATTTTCTTAACAGGGGGAGAATGTGACAACCCTCATAATTACATGTATCCGTGCGATTTATTAATATTAATTAAAGTGCTTGATGATTGTGTTGAATTACTTAACTATTTCAGATTACTGCGCCATACTTACATGTGCTTGTTAACATACTAGTCTTGTGCAGAAAATTGACTAAATAGTCTTGTATGCATTCCTAAGTGTTGGGAATTAAAAGTGTTACAAAAAGACACTAAACGAAACAACTTAGCACTTTAACGAACCGGTATCTAACCGAACAACCGGACATTACCCGGGACACCAAAATATTGCAAGAAACATTGTTTAATTATTTCTTGGCTAGTTATGATCCCCGTACATCATAACACCCACTAAAATATCTAGTAAACTAACTAAACTAACTATATGCTTGGTTTGGTTTATAAACTAACTAGTGGTTACAAGTTACACTTGGACCCCCTCCCCCCAGCCTATAATCGGGATATCCACCACCATATCTCCAAGATTTGTTTCAATATTTAAATTGGATTATTGCTTGATTTGGTTGCCATATTATTTGTGTAAGAGATATGGAGTATGGAGCATAGATTACAAGATCTTTACATATCATATTCATATCTTCACAAAGATCACCCCACTCTCCCTCACTCTTTCCTCTCCCTCTCGGCTCACTATAACCGCCACCACCACCACCACCTTAACTCAACCATATCCATCCATTCTCAAGCTTGTTCAAGTACTAGAAGGTGCCTTGTGAAGGTGGAAGCTTGAAGAACTTGAAGGAACTCCATTACTTGCTTTCTCACACCCTTTTCATCATCTTTTTCACTAGAGATCTCCCCTAGCCATTGTGCTAGTTGTAAGTTCTTGATTTAATCTTGTGTACTTTTATTTTTATGGTTATAAGATGTAGTATGATGAAATACTAGAACACTAAAGAACATGAACTAAAGACTTGAACATAAAGTTACATAAAGATGTAATGTGATGAAATAATGCTAGTATGATTTTGTTATGTTAATGATGGTACTTGACATGATAAATCTGAGTGAAATAAATGATAACCTGCTGCAAGTGATGTTAAATGGCATTGTTTATCACTAAACATGTTAACGGAACAAATAGAACTTGCGTTAGAACACTATAAGCTGAAAACAACTTCTGTCCAAACATTTACAGCCAACTTCAATTGGCTGTAAACAGGTCGATATTTATCGAAAAACTGATTTTCTTGAGTCTATAATGTGTTATTTCGAAATACGGTTCTAATGGCACTGGAATCATAATTTTTGGACTTCGTTTGCTATTTTTAAAGGGTCGTTTTTCACAGCAGCAAAAGCTGCGTTTTTACTGCCGAAAATGTGTGTTATATTTTTCGTCATAACTTGAAATCTGTGTAGAATTAGCTCATTAAATTTATACTGTAGATGGCCACTGATGTCGTTGTAATGCTCCAACTAGAATTTCATCAATCGGACTTACGATGAATTTTAAATAAATTATTCCGTGGACTGCAGTTAGAAAGTGATGAATCAGATTGCAGTCCGGTAAATGATTTTTTATAAAATATTGGTAATGAATTGGATCCCGAGATTTTTACACAATATTATTTGGATCGTTTAAGACCTTCTTTAAAAAGTTGGGAATTTTTGGAATAGGTTAACTATTTTATTAAAATGCCTGAAAACAGCCCAGTTTTGGATGTTAAAGCTGAAATGACATAAGTAGTAATTTGCGTGTCTAAATGTCGGGTATGTTATCTGAGGATGATCTAACATGTTATATGTCAATGAAAGTGTTATGTGCAATATCGTATGCTTGCTTTTGAATGGTAATAGATGGGGAAGTTTATATGGGCGTGAACTGTTAAAGTGAGTATATGTTATGTGGTAGATGCGTGTAGGAACTTCTTGCTTATTTGAAGTCACTAATAAACTAAGTGGTAATCATACTAGGACGTGATTGACCAACACCTATTGTTAGCTACTTTAAGAGTTCAACCGAGCAACCAAAGGTGAGTTCACACTCTTAAGGCATGGGATTCCCGGTGGGTTGGGAATGGGATTAAATAGCTAAGACGGAACTTGTACTTTCACCACTACTAGACTACTTACCTCTGTCCTCGGATTGGGAAGGACGCCAGCGCTAAACCTACGTATTCACTACGTACCACTGTCCTCGGATTGGGAAGGGCACCAGTGCTAAACCTACATATTCTTATACGTACCTCTGTCCTCGGATTGGGAAGGGCACCAACGCTAAACCTACGTATTCGTATACGTACCTCTGTCCTCGGATTGGGAAGGGCACCAGCGCTAAACCTACGTATTTAATACGTACCTCTGTCCTCGGATTGGGAAGGGCACCAGCGCTAAACCTACGTATTTAATATGTACCTCTGTCCTCGGATTGGGAAGGACACTTATATATACATCTAGTCTAGTGGTTTACAACATGGGATTGGGAAGGGCACCAGCGCTAAACCTACGTATTTAATACGTACCTCTGTCCTCGGATTGGGAAGGGCACCAGCGCTAAACCTACGTATTTAATATGTACCTCTGTCCTCGGATTGGGAAGGACACTTATATATACATCTAGTCTAGTGGTTTACAACATGGGGTAGCCCCCACCGTTTATGGTTTGGAAAACAAGGAAAGCTGATTTAACTGGTAGTTGCAAACAAACTCATAGTTCTTGAAAAACTACTTTATAACGAACACCTACTGTGAACTCGCTCAACTTTGTTGTTGATTTATCGTTGCATGCCTTGCAGGTCGTTAGATGCTTATGGAGCTTGCACAGGGAGGAGTGGTCGTTGTGGGACATGGACTGTTGAGTCCCATGTCAAACTTTTAAACTTTATGAACTTATTAAACTTATGTTTTGGTTTTACAATTTATGCTTCCGCTGTTAACTTAAAGTTGGTTACTTTCTTTTGGTCACCAATTATATTGTGGTTAGTTTTATTTACTTAATTACGTTGTTCAATATGATTGGTGGCTTGATCCTGGTCATGTCACGCCTCCAAGCGGTGATACTCTGCTTGTGGATTTTGGGGGTGTGACAGATTATTATCAGAGCCATTGGTTATAGTGAACTTGGTTTTAAAAAGGGAAAAACTTTTTGACAAAACCAGACTATAACCTGTACAGTGCTCAACGATCCACAACGACGCTTCGCTCCACGTGCCAGACTCGACACAATAGGTGGTATGATTTATGTTTATATTGCCTGTTTGATAGTTCACATAGTGCATTAGTTAACGTGATAACTGCTATTTGAGCCATGTGTGCTTACTCTCTTCTGTCGTCCCACGCTTACGCACTTTCGCGACACTTTTCTCACTTATGTTGCTTCGTTGTGAAGATCATGAGTGGGCGTTTGAACTTGAATCAAGCCCCTCTAATCAACGAATGAGTGGCTGAGGCACTCGCAGCTGTCCCTGCAGGAGGTCAGCATGCTCAACCTCCCACATGTATGTTCAAAACATTCATGGATTGCCGACCTAGTACTTTCAGCGGCACATAAGAAGCTGTAGGTCTTCTTCACTGGTTCGAGAAGATTGAGTCTATTTTTGAGATGTGTGAATGCCCTGAAGATCGTAGGGTGAAATTTGCTACTGGAACACTCGAGGGTGCTGCGTTAACCTGGTGGAAAGTACAGGTTCAACTGCTAGGGCTGGTGATTGCTAATGCCACCCCATGGAACGACTTCAAAGATTTGATCAAGGAAGAGTACTGTAGTCGTGACGATATCCACAAGCTAGAGGTGGAATTTTTCAATCTGAAAATGACGGGGTCTGAAATTGAGGCGTATACGAAGAGGTCAAACGAGCTGGCCATCTTGTGTCCTACTATGGTGGACCTTCCCATCAAACGTATTGAGCTGTACCTCAAGGGTCTTGTACCAGAGATTCAGAGTCACGTGACTTCAGCTAACCTGGGTACCATTCAGCAAATCATCCGGTTGGCTCATCGTCTCACTGATCAGGCAGTTGAGCAGAACAAGCTGCCCAAGCGTATTAGCGCTACTACTACTTCTGATGCTCCCAGTGATAATAAGCGCAAGTGGGATGGAAATTCGGGCAAGGGTTCTACTTCAGTTCAGTCTCAGTCCCAGCAGCGAAAGACAGATGAGTACAGGAGCCCCAGTCAGCATTCTTCTGAGAATCAAGGTCAGGGTGGATACAAGGGAAATCACCCTAAGTGCAATCGATGTAATTTGCACCATAGCGGGGCGTGCAGCAAGGGTCATTGTCAGAGATGTAACAAGCCTGGACATGAAGCCAAAGATTGCAGGAGCTCACGTCCTGCGAATCAGAATCGACAACAGCAGCCACAAGCTCCCCAGAACCAACAACAACACCAGCAGGGTAATAAGGGATGCTTCCAGTGCGGTGCTGAGGGTCACTTCAAGAGGCACTGTCCACAGCTAAATCAGAATCAGAACAACAACCAAGGAAATGGGAACAACAATGGAGGCAACAATGGAGGCAACAACGGGGGTAACAATAATGGCAATGGCGCCCGAGGTCGTGCCTTCGTGATTGGACAGGGTGATGCTAGGAATGATCCCAACGTTGTGATGGGTAAGTTCCTACTGGATGACTTTTATGTTACTGTTTTATTTGATTCGGGTGCAGATACTAGCTACGTGTCCTTAAAAGTTAGTCAAATGCTTAAGCGCACCCCAACACTTTTGACCACCAAACACATGGTAGAGCTAGCAAACGGTAAAAGTCTTGAAGCCACACACATAGTTAAGGGTTGTAACCTCGTCTTAGCTGGTCAGACCTTCTCTATTGATCTTATTCCTATTGTACTTGGTAGTTTCGACGTCATTATTGGGATGGATTGGCTATCTCAACATCAAGCGGAGATTTTCTGCAAAAAGAAAGTCGTCCGTATTCCTCGTTCTGGTGAAGAACCACTCGTAATTCGCGGCGACAAGAGTGGTGCTGTTGTGGGCATCATCTCTTTCCTTAAGGCCCAGAAGTGTTTGCGAAAGGGCCACACTGCTATCCTAGCCCTCGTTTCTGATACATCCTCGGAAGAAAGGAAGATAGAAGACATACCTATTGTACGCGACTTTCCTGAGGTATTTCCTGAGGAATTACCTGGTCTTCCGCCTCATCGACAAGTCGAGTTTCAAATCGAGCTCGCTCCTGGAGCAGCGCCCATAGCTCGAGCACCTTATCATCTAGCTCCATCAGAACTTGAAGAACTATCCACGCAACTACAAGAACTCTTGGAAAAGGGTTTCATACGTCCTAGCTCTTCGCCTTGGGGAGCTCCAGTGTTATTCGTGAAGAAGAAAGACGGTACCTTCAGAATGTGTATTGACTATCGCGAACTCAACAAGGTGACCATGAAGAATCGTTATCCTCTTCCACGCATTGATGACTTATTCGACCAGTTGCAAGGGTCGAGTTTCTATTCCAAGATTGACCTGAGGTCAGGCTATCATCAACTGAGAGTCCAAGACGAGGATATCTCTAAAACAGCATTCAAGACTCGTTACGGGCATTACGAGTTTCTGGTTATGCCTTTCAGATTGACGAATGCACCTGCAGTCTTCATGGATCTCATGAATCGAGTGTGCAAACCTTACCTGGATAAGTATGTCATAGTTTTCATCGACGACATCCTGATCTATTCGAAGAGTCAGGAAGAACACGAGCAACACCTGAGGCTTATTTTGGAACTTCTTCGAACAGAGCAGTTGTATGCCAAATTTTCGAAATGTGACTTCTTGCTTCGCGAAGTCCACTTTCTAGGCCGCGTAGTAAACAAGGATGGGATTCATGTTGATCCATCCAAACTTGACTCGATCAAGAACTGGCCTGCACCTCGTACACCAACAGAAATCCGCCAATTCTTGGGTTTGGCAGGATATTACAGAAGGTTTATCAAGGATTTCTCAAAGATTGCGCAACCTCTCACTTCACTGACTCAGAAGGGTGTCACCTATCGTTGGGGTGATGCACAGGAATCTGCTTTTCAGTACTTAAAAGATAGACTTTGTAGCGCGCCTATCCTCTTATTGCCTGAAGGCACAGATGATTTTGTGGTTTATTGCGACGCTTCCATCCAAGGACTTGGTTGCGTGTTGATGCAGCGTGACAAGGTAATTGCCTACGCATCGCGCCAACTTAAAGTTCACGAAAGGAACTACACTACGCACGACTTGGAATTGGGAGCATTTGTTTTCGCACTTAACATATGGAGACATTACCTATATGGTACCAAGTGCACCATTTACACCGATCACAGGAGTCTCAAGCATATCTTCAAGCAAAAGGAGCTAAACATGCGACACCGTCGATGGGTCGAGATCTTGAATGATTACGAATGTGCGATCAAGTACCATCCGGGCAAAGCCAATGTTGTGGCCGACGCCCTTAGTCGAAAGGATACTACACCTAAACGTGTGCGAGCGCTACAACTTACCATCCAATCTAGCCTTCCCACCCAGATACGAGATGCTCAGGTTGAAGCGTTGAAAGCAGAGAACATCAGGGTTGAGTCCTTACAAGGATCGAGGAAGCGGCTAGAACAAAAGGAAGATGGCGCCTACTATGTAACAGGGCGTATCTGGGTTCCACTTTACGGAAACTTACGCGAGCTTGTGATGGATGAAGTGCACAAGTCTCGTTATTCGGTACATCCTGGTTCGGATAAGAAGTACCACGATCTCAAGACCACGTATTGGTGGCCTAGTATGAAAGCTAACATAGCAACCTACGTCAGTAAATGCTTGACTTGTGCCAGGGTCAAGGTCGAATAGCAGAAACCATCAGGCCTACTTCAACAACCAGAGATACCTAAATGGAAATGGGAGAAAATTTCCATGGATTTCGCTACTGGCCTGCCTAGATCTCAACGCGGAAATGATACCATTTGGGTGATCGTGGATCGACTGACTAAGTCTGCACATTTTCTGGCTATCAAAGAAACAGATAAGTTTTCTACTCTAGCAGACATCTACCTAAAGGAAGTAGTATCATGGCACAGAGTGCCAACCTCCATCATCTCTGATCGTGACTCACGTTTTACATCTGAGTTGTGGCAAGCTATGCACAAGTCCTTTGGCTCTCGATTAGACATGAGCACGGCATATCATCCACAGACGGATGGGCAATCTGAACGCACCATCCAAACCCTTGAAGACATGCTTAGGGCATGTGTAATCGACTTTGGTAATGGCTGGGAAAAACACCTCCCGTTAGTGGAGTTTTCGTATAACAACAGTTACCACACCAGCATCCAGGCCGCTCCATTTGAGGCATTGTACGGACGGAAGTGCCGATCACCTCTCTGTTGGGCAGAAGTTGGCGACAGTCAAATCACTGGCCCAGAACTTGTAGTAGATACAACCGAGAAGATTGCTCAGATACGACAACGAATGGCGGCAGCTCTTGACCGTCAGAAAAGCTACGCTGAAAAGCGTAGGAAACCACTCGAGTTCAAGGTTGGGGATCGAGTGCTACTCAAAGTCTCACCTTGGAAAGGTGTAGTTCGTTTTGGCAAACGAGGCAAACTTAATCCGCGTTATGTCGGACCGTTCGAAATCATTGAGAAAATTGGTAAAGTCGCTTACAAGTTGAATCTACCTGAAGAACTCAGCGGAGTTCACAACGTATTCCAAGTATCGAATCGGAAGAAGTGTCTGTCAGATGAGACCCTCATAGTTCCTCTCAAGGAGCTCACTATCGACGATCAGCTGCGATTCGTCGAGGAACCAGTAGAGATTACTGATCGAGATGTTAAGGTTCTCAAGCGTACCAGAATACCTCTTGTTCGAGTTCATTGGAACTCCCGTCGTGGCCCAGAGTATACCTGGGAACAAGAAGACCAAATGAAACACAAGTATCCCCAGTTGTTTAAGAAAAGTGCAACCACTACTGAGGCTGAAGCTACTGCAGAATTTCAGGACAAAATTCCAAACCAACGGGGGGATGATGTGACACCCCAGGAAAACCAGGAAACCACGCAACTTAACTAGCTTCCTCAGTAACCACGTGCTAAATTTCGGGATGAAATTTTCTTAACAGGGGGAGAATGTGACAACCCTCATAATTACATGTATCCGTACGATTTATTAATATTAATTAAAGTGCTTGATGACTGTGTTGAATTACTTAACTACTTTCTGATTACTGCGCTATACTTACATGTGCTTGTTAACATACTAGTCTTGTTCAGAAAATTGACTAAATAGTCTTGTATGCATTCCTAAGTGTTGGGAATTAAAAGTGTTACAAAAAGACACTAAACGAAACAACTTAGTACTTTAACGAACCGGTATCTAACCGAACAACCGGACATTACCCGGGACACCAAAATATTGCAAGAAACATTGTTTAATTATTTCTTGGCTAGTTATGATCCCCGTACATCATAACACCCACTAAATATCTAGTAAACTAACTAAACTAACTATATGTTTGGTTTGGTTTATAAACTAACTAGTGGTTACAAGTTACACTTGGACCCCCTCCCCCTAGCCTATAATCGGCCATCACCACCACCATATCTCCAAGATTTGTTTCAATATTTAAATTGGATTGTTGCTTGATTTGGTTGCCATATTATTTGTGTAAGAGATATGGAGTATGGAGCATAGATTACAAGATCTTTACATATCATATTCATATCTTCACAAAGATCACCCCACTCTCCCTCACTCTTTCCTCTCCCTCTCGGCTCACTATAACCGCCACCACCGCCACCTTAACTCAACCATATCCATCCATTCTCAAGCTTGTTCAAGTACTAGAAGGTGCCTTGTGAAGGTGGAAGCTTGAAGAACTTGAAGGAACTCCATTACTTGCTTTCTCACACCCTTTTCATCATCTTTTTCACTAGAGATCTCCCCTAGCCTTTATGCTAGTTATAAGTTCTTGATTTACTTTTGTGTACTTTTATTTTTATGGTTATAAGATGTAGTATGATGAAATACTAGAACACTAAAGAACATGAACTAAAGACTTGAACATAAAGTTACATAAAGATGTAATGTGATGAAATAATGCTAGTATGATTTTGTTATGTTAATGATGGTACTTGACATGATAAATCTGAGTGAAATAAATGATAACCTGCTGCAAGTGATGTTAAATGGCGTTGTTGATCACTAAACATGTTAACGGAACAAATAGAACTTGCGTTAGAACACTATAAGCTGAAAACAACTTCTGTCCAAACATTTACAGCCAACTTCAGTTGGCTGTAAACAGGTCGATATTTATCGAAAAACTGATTTTCTTGAGTCTATAACGTGTTATTTCGAAATACGGTTCTAATGGAACTGGAATCATAATTTTTGGACTTCGTTTGCTATTTTTAAAGGGTCATTTTTCACAGCAGCAAAAGCTGCGTTTTTACTGCAGAAAATGTGTGTTATGTTTTTCGTCATAACTTGAAATCTGTGTAGAATTAGCTCATGAGATTTGTACTGTAGATGGCCACTGATGTCGTTGTAATGCTCCAACTAGAATTTCATCAATTGGACTTACGATAAATTTTAAATAAATTATTCCGTGGACTGCAGTTAGAAAGTGATGAATCTGATTACAGTCCGGTAAATATTTTTTATAAAATATTGGTAACGAATTGGATCCCGAGATTTTTACACAATAATATTTGGATCGTTTAATACCTTTTGTAAAAATTTGGGAATTTTTGGAACAGTTTAACTATTTTATTAAAATGCTCGAAAACAGCTCAGTTTTGGATGATAAAGCTGAAATGACATAAGTAGTAATTTGCGTGTCTAAATGTCGGGTATGTTATCTGAGGATGATCTAACATGTTATATGTCAATGAAAGTGTTATGTGCAATATCGCATGCTTGCTTTTGAATGGTAATAGATGGGGAAGTTTATATGGGCGTGAACTGTTAAAGTGAGTATATGTTATGTGGTAGATGCGTGTAGGAACTTCTTGCTTATTTGAAGTCACTAATAAACTAAGTGGTAATCATACTAGGACGTGATTGACCAACACCACTCTTAAGGCATGGGATTCCCGGTGGGTTGGGAATGGGATTAAATAGCTAAGACGGAACTTGTACTTTCACCACTACTAGACTACTTACCTCCGTCCTCAGATTGGGAAGGACGCCTGCGCTAAACCTACGTATTCACTACGTACCATTGTCCTCGGATTGGGAAGGGCACCAGTGCTAAATCTACATATTCTTATACGTACCTCTGTCCTCGGATTGGGGAGGGCACCAGCGCTAAACCTACGTATTCTTATACGTACCTCTGTCCTCGGATTGGGAAGGGCACCAGCGCTAAACCTACGTATTTAATACGTACCTCTGTCCTCGGATTGGGAAGGGCACCAGCGCTAAACCTACGTATTTAATATGTACCTCTGTCCTCGGATTGGGAAGGACACTTATATATACATCTAGTCTAGTGGTTTACAACATGGGGTAGCCCCCACCGTTTATGGTTTGGAAAACAAGGAAAGCTGATTTAACTGGTAGTTGCAAACAAACTCATAGTTCTTGAAAAACTACTTTATAACGAACACCTACTGTGAACTCGCTCAACTTTGTTGTTGATTTATCGTTACATGCCTTGCAGGTCATTAGATGCTTATGGAGCTTGCACAGGGAGGAGTGGTCGTTGTGGGACATGGACTGTTGAGTCCCATGTCAAACTTTTAAACTTTATGAACTTATTGAACTTATGTTTTGGTTTTACAATTTATGCTTCCGCTGTTAACTTAAAGTTGGTTACTTTCTTTTGGTCACCAATTATATTGTGGTTGGTTGTATTTACTTAATTATGTTGCTCAATATGATTGGTGGCTTTATCCTGGTCATGTCACGCCTCCAAGCGGTGATACTCCGCTTGTGGATTTTGGGGGTGTGACAACTCTTGAGTTCCCAAGTAAATTCAGCGCCACGTTTTCCTTCCCATCGAATCTTAACGATAGGAATTTTACAGCGCCTTAATAACTTGACTCCTTGATCCATGATTTCGATGGGTCTTTCCACAAAGTGAAATGTTTTGTTAACTTGAAGATCTTCGAGTGGAACTTGAAGTCCTTCGTCAGCGAGACACTTCTTTAAGTTGGATACGTGGAAGACAGGATGTACGTTGTTGAGTTCTTCGGGCAGGTCCAGTCGATACGCAACCTTGCCAATCCTGTCGAGAATCTTGAAAGGACCAGCATAGCGAGGTGCGAGTTTCCCTTTCTTGCCAAATCGAACCACGCCCTTCCAAGGGGATACCTTGAGAAGCACGTAGTCACCCGTCTCGAATTCCAAGGGTTTGTGACGCTTTTCGGCGTAACTCTTTTGTCGGCTTCTGGCTTTCAGTAAATTGTCTCGAACCTGTAAAATCTTGTCCGTTGCTTCTTGTATAAGCTCGGGACCAGTGAATTGGGATTCATCAATCTCGTTTCAACAAATAGGCGAACGGCACTTGCGACCATACAATGCTTCGAAAGGTGCCATTTGAATACTCGCATGATAACTGTTATTGTACGAGAATTCGATCAAAGGCAAGTGTGAATCCCAGTTGCCACCAAAATCTATTACACAAGAACGAAGCATATCCTCTAAAGTTTGGATAATGCGCTCGGTTTGACCGTCTGATTGAGGATGAAAAGCAGTGCTAAGGTTAAGAACGGTACCCATAGCAGATTGAAAAGTTTGCCAAAGATGAGACTTAAAACGAGCATCATGATCGGAAATGATGTCAATGGGGATACCATGACGATGGATGATCTCATCGGTGTAGATTCTTGCCAATTTCTAGACTTTGAAATCTTCACGAATGGGAAGAAAATGAGCTGATTTGGTCAATCGATCAACGATCACCCAAATACTGCCATGACCATATGAAGTACGAGGAAGTTTAGTGATAAAATCCATGGCAATGTTCTCTCATTTCCAGACAAGAATTTCTGGTTGTTCGAGCAAACCAGAGGGACGTTGATGTTCGGCTTTTACCTTCGCACAAGTGAGACATTTTGCAACGTAAGAGGCGATACCTCGCTTCATCCTAGGCCACCAGTAAGACGTACGCATATCTTGGTACATCTTGTCGGCGCCAGGATGTACGGAATACTTTGATTTGTGTGCCTCATTCATTAGGAAGTCTCGAAGGTTTTCACGATTAGGGATCCAGATACGATTGAGATAGTATAAAATACCATCAGGTTTGGACACGAGATCATGCTCCCTGGGGCCTCGTATTTCAACAGAGAAACTACCTTCATTAACAGAGGCATATTGAGCTTCATGAATACGGCATTGAAGATCGTTAACGAGTTGGAGACAACGAATACTCTTCACATGAGTTTTACGACTAAGAGAGTCAGTTACTACATTCGCTTTACCTGGATGGTATTTGATTTCACAGTCGTAGTCGTTTAACAGTTCCACCCAACGACGTTGACGCATGCTCAGTTCCTTTTGATCGCAGATGTGTTGTAGGCTCTTATGGTCAGTAAAAACGACACACTTAGTACCATAAAGGTAGTGTCGCCAAATCTTCAACGCAAAAACAACTGCGCCAAGTTCAAGGCCGTGAGTAGTATAGTTCTTCTCATGTATTTTGAGTTGCCTCAACGCGTAAGCGATAACCTTTTCGCGTTGCATGAGGACACAACCAAGGCCAAGGTTTGAAACATCGCAATACATGACGAAGTCATCATTTCCATCAGGAAGCGCGAGAATAGGAGCATTACAAAGTATGTCCTTGAGCGTTTGAAAGGATTCCTCTTGTTCGGGACCCCAAACAAAAGGTTTCTCTTTTTGAGTCAAGGAGGTCAAAGGAACAGCGATCTTGGAAAAGTTAGAAATAAAACGGCGATAATAACCAACAAGACCAAGGAACGAACGAATTTCGGATGGAGATTTTGGTGCAATCCAATTCTTCATAGCTTCAATTTTAGCGGGGTCAACGTGAATACCAAGTTCGCTGACAGTATGACCAAGGAATTGAACCTCTTTTAACCAAAATTCGCATTTGGAGAATTTGGCGTATAGACGTTCAGTACAAAGGAGTTGAAGGATAAGACGCAAATGTTGCTCATGTTCTCCTTGTGTCTTGGAATAGATGAGTATATTGTCGATGAAGACAATCACGAACCGGTCCAAGTACACTTTGCACACGCGGTTCATCAAATCCATGAAAACAGCAGGTGCGTTGGTCAAACCAAAGGGCATGACCACGAACTCGTAGTGACCATATCGCGTACGAAAACGGTTTTAGGTATATCTTCTTCGAGGACTAGAAGTTGATGATACCCAGAATGAAGATCGATCATTGAAAAGCAGGTCGCGCCTTGCAATTGATCGAATAGATCATCGATGCACGGAAGAGGGTATCGGTTCTTGACAGTAAGCTTGTTGAGCTCACGATAGTCGATACACATTCGGAATGACCCATCTTTCTTTTTGACGAACAAGACAGGAGCGCCCCAAGGAGAAGTACTAGGGCGTATAAAGCCTTTATTAAGAAGCTCTTGGAGTTGACTCGAGAGCTCTTGCATCTTCGAGGGTGCTAAACGGTAGGGAGACTTAGCGACAGGCGTAGCGCCAGGCACTAAATCAATGCGAAAGTCAACAAAACGAACAGGAGGCGGACCGGGAAGATCGTCAGGGAAAACATCGGGAAAATCACGTACAACGGGAACGTCGCTTATGCTTGGGCCTTTGTCCTTCTTTTCCACAATATGGGTGAGAAAGGCGAATGTACCTTGCGTAAGCATTTGTTCGCTTGAATACACGACATAAGCTTGAGACCTTGAGAAGGTTTCTCGCCATACATGTGTAGAGAATCACCGTTTGGAAGGGGAAGATGATAAGCTTTTCAGAACAAACAACTTCGGCACGAACTCGCCTAAGCCAGTCCTTACCTACTATGATGTCAAAGCTACCCATTTGCATAGGTATGAGATTGATCGAGAAGGTATGGTCGTTAAGAACCAAGGAATAATTGGAAAGAACGGAATCGACAGTGACGAATTTACCATCAGCGACTTCGACAGCGAAAGATTTTGGCAACTTAGAGCGTTTACACTTAAGCAATTATTCAAATTCTAACGACACAAAAATTTTATCGGCGCCAGTATCAAACAGACAAGAAGCATAAACATGGTTCACAAGGAACGTACCAGTAATGACACCGTTTGCATTCTGAGCCTGAGCGGCAGTGATGACAAAAGCTCGGCCTCTAGCAGGTTGTTGAACTTGTTGTTGTTGTTGTGGCGGCTGGTGCTGTTGCTGTTATTGTTGAGGCTGATAACGCTGAGGACATACGTTGGCTAAGTGATTGAGATCACCACACTTGAAGCATGCTCGCACAGGAACAGCTTGAGGTTGAGCCTGATTAGGAACAGGGTTTGCAACAAGAGCTTGATTCTGGTTGTTTTGGGGTTGAGGGAGGTTTCAACATCGGTTAGCAAAATGCCCACACCTCTGACAGTTGGCGCATTTGTGACAGGGTACGTGGGAAGGATGATGAAACAAGCAGGTAGTACATTGGGGATGAGATCCAACGTAGCCTTGTCTTGGTGGTTCAGTGTTTGTGGGGGTAACGGCGGCTACTGTTTGCAAAGGTTGAGGGTTTGGCGGAGTGACGACCGCATAATTTTGGCTTGAAGCCTTCCACTTCTTGCCTCGGTTTTTCTTGGACGATTGAGAGGATGAAGGTTCAACAGTGGTGGTAGTATCGGTGGTATCAGTGACAGCTTGATGGGCACTCTTCGTTGAAACCTTGTCATAGGTTCCATGAAGAACGCAATTGTTGTTAAGCTCGGTGGCTATGGTATAGGCTTCCTCTATGGTTTTAGGGTTAGCAGAGGCAAGGTGGTTTGTCAGGGAAGGTGCAACACAACGAATGAATTTGGCTATGGTCTTGGGGATGGAGTCGACTTGTCCAGGACAGAGGACACTGAGTTGTTTAAAGCGCGTAATCAAACCATCCATGTCGCTCCCTTTCTGAGTAAGGTAGCAAAATTCGTTCTCCAACTTTTGGAGTTCGTGAGGAGGACAGTAGTGGTCGTTCATAAGCTGCTTGAGTTCGTCCCAAGGCAAAGCATGTGCAACATCGTTTCCCCTCTTGTTGTGTTCGGTGGTCCACCATTCGAGTGCCCTCGAGCGGAAAACACCAGTCGCATTCAGGGTTCGAAGTTCATCAGGACATCCACT
The DNA here is from genome assembly GCA_030545235.1 of Helianthus tuberosus. Lineage (NCBI taxonomy): Eukaryota > Viridiplantae > Streptophyta > Magnoliopsida > Asterales > Asteraceae > Helianthus > Helianthus tuberosus. Next base: position 131,933,435 of record CM060353.1, on the reverse strand, counting down.
TTGTAGAAAGGTAAGCTCGATCGCGTCAAACCAACTCATCATGGCGGTAGCGCCATCTTTTCCAGTAAACTCCAAGGGTCTACAAGCCATAAATTGCTTGAATTGGAAGGTTGATTTGGGTGTTTCCACCTTTGAATCAACGGAACCATGTGGAGAATCGGGGTTAGGTTGAAGCTTGCTCACAATGTCGGGTATTACTTTAGCCATCTGCTTGGCGATGAATTTCATACAATCCTTTTTCGACATCGTGTCGGAGTTAGCGGTGGATGTCGAACCTTTCTTTGATTTGGAGTCGGAGGTGGATTCCTTCTTTCTTTTCTTTGTCATCTTCTTCGACACGGCGTTGGAAGACATCTAGGAATTGAAGAGAAGGAAATGAATGAGACTTGATCTTAAATTGAAAATAAGTTTTGCATGTATAAGCATGTATGCATCATGTATCACGTATAATTCAAACAAGTGTAAGATTTCAACATGTAGTCACAAGTATAATCACATAAGAATGCGTATAAAGAGTATAAATTTAGTTTGTTCACGAGGATTATTATTGTTTTTGATTGCGCGAGATGTACGAATTGTGTAACGGTTTTGAAACGAACGAGGTAACAAGTATAATCACATATAAATTGAAGCACATAAAAGAGTGGCTCATAAAACATAAGATTGTTTCGGCTAGAGAAACGTCGACTACTCCAAAGTGAATCGAAATTCCTTTCAAATTAGAGAAGCATGCTTTGGCCTATAGGTAAGATACTCTCGTCGAGAAGCGATTAACGGTATCTTACCCTTCCAGTTACTACACGTCTCTAATCGATTGAAACAATCGAAACTTTGGCGAGATTGAAAGTCAAGGAATGGGACTAAATCGGCAAGGTGCGGGTTTCACCCCTAACTTGACGATTTCGTACCCTAAGGTGGTTGGTACTCGTCGGGTCAAAATAAAATTTTAACACTTTGATGAGGGTCCACTAGAGTTTGAATTGGAAATTTACCATTAAGATGTGGATTTCACTCCTAGCTTAATGGCGTAATTTTGTGCAAAATAAGAATAAGAGGAATGAGAGTCGTTTACCAAATTGTGGGTTTCACGCCTATTTTGGTAAACTCGTCTCTTTTGTATAAAGAGTGTCTTCAAGTCTTCAAGTGTATTGTGTAAAATGTCTTAGGAAAGACATTATGTAATCATTAAGACCAAAAAGAAGAGAAAGAAGCAAGGTAGGAAGAATAACATTTTAAGCATGTAACAAGAATGGTCAAAATATGGTTCCTAATATAGACTAGGTCGAACATGGCAATTCTACCTAATTCCCTATAGTTATGGCTCTGATACCAATCTGTCACACCCCAACCAATGGCGGAATCATTGGAGCGGGAGTTATTCAAGATTGCAAGAGACTTCATAACACTATTTGTGACAATATTTAATTCAACCGATTTCATTTCATAAATAAATTGTCAAAACATTACAAAAAATTCAAATAACAACAATGTTCAAACATAACACTAACAAGATTGTCACACCCCAACCGATGGCGGAATCATTGGGGCGTGGCGCTGAGCGAAACAGATTGTCTAGAAGTTTCCATAACAACTATCATTACCAATTATTTAAAGCATCATGTCCCATACCATGACATAAAAAGTAACATAATTATTACAGACAAAATCAGGTCAAATTATTCTGCAACTCAGATTTCAAGTACATACATTTCATTTATTGGTTTCTAGACCTTTCCTAGCCTCGATTTCACAGCAAGCAAAGCATCAAGTCATCTTAAGCACCTGTCACATACGTTAAAGTAAAAGTCAATACACATAGTGTAAAGGTGAGCATACAAGTTTAATAGATATAATAGAGTTCGAAATCGATTACGCATAACCAGCACGTACACAGTGTGAAATGAAGCACGTAAGTTATCGACATGAAACTATCAATACCAATGACTGCGAGTTGACTACCTAAGGTAGTTCGTATTGCATGATCACCACCGTAACCCATGTAATTAATTGTCCTTAACAACCCCTGAGTGAACAGGTGCTGAGTCCAAACTATAGTACTATCGTTGCTAAGGCAGGTAGACAGCGAATCATGTGTAAACTTAACAAACAAGCATTCATTAAGTCACGTATAACATGCGGTAGAGGTTAGTGTTTAAAGTATTGCGTAGTGTGTTCGATGTGATTTAGAATAAGTAACGTATGTAACACCCAAAAGTGCGCAAAGCAAAAAGGGTTCGAGTATACTCACAGCGATGATGGATTGAAGGGAGCGCTTAAAGCGGAAATTTGCCTGAACAGTTAGCGATAGCATAAACGATAAGCGACGTGTAAAATGATACAAGTGTTGATGGATAGGGTGGTGCTCCGATCGGGTGGTAGTCCGATCGGGTGGCTGGTCGATCGGGCGACAATCCATTCGGACGGTCATCCGATCGGGTGACCGTTCGATTGGATTGTACCTTGTTTGGAATAGATGTGTTTGTGTATGATGGCTTGACTTTCGAAGTTTTTGTTATAGCATTTTCAAAACAGAGAAGTATCTCTACCTTTCAGGCTGGTCGATCGGACGGCAGTCCGATTGGACGACGATCTGATTGGCGAGGCTTCTTAGTTGAGAACAAGTTCACAGCAGGACGGTCACTCGATCGGTTGGTTGTCCGATCGGGTGGCAACCCACATTGAACATGTTGAAAATTGTTTAAGTGTCGAAGTTCAAACATCACATGGTCGGGTGGCAGTCCGATCGGGCGACAGTCCGATCGGGCGGCAATCCGTTCGATGTTCAATCCCCAAAAGTTGAAAATAAATGTTAAGTGTGGAACCAAGGTGCAAGCCAATAGGGTGGCAGTCCGATAGGGCGGCTGTCCGATCCAGACGACCTGATTGTCATTCACTTGGTTGTTTTTGTTAAGTGTGCGGTTTATCAAGACGATGTGATTTCGTGCTAAACAACAGAAACCTCATCAGGGCCCAAGTGGCCCGATCGGACAGGAATCACCCAAGTCTGACCAGTTCACTGGTCCATGACGGTGGTTCTTTATTAACCCGAGATCGATTGTCTCGTTGATAGGAACCAGATCTTGAACCAACACTTTACCAAGAAGGAGTAGAAGGTCAGAACAAGCTCTGATTCTATCGGTTTGACTGCATTGAGTGTAAAAGAGTTGAAAGAAAGTTGGGAAACCATCTTTCAATCCTTTTTACCTTGAATATGTTTAGATCTATGCAAGATCTTTTTTTATTCCTGCGGAAATCGTTCAGATCTAAGTTGTTCGTGGTGGATTGAAGCCAAAACATGAAGTTCCTAAGAACACCATGATGACATCATCCTAGAACACCTTGAATCCAGTGATTTCATGGTTAAAAGTTAAGATTCAAAAGATAGAAAGGTGTAGGAGTGCGTGTAGATCAAGAAAGTACAAGATTTAGGTTGAAAACTTACAAGAATCGCGAGAAATCGAAAGAAATGGAGGCTGGAGTGAGCTGGTCGAGTGAGAGGCTGTCAACATCAAGTGATGTTGACAGGTGAGGTATTTATAGAGTTTCCCCAAAAAGGAAAGGGCTGGCCGATCGAGTGGCAGCCTGATCGGGTGGCAGCTCGATCGGCTAGCCACTCGATTGAAGTGCACGGCGCGACAAGTTTTGCGGTTTCGATTCGATTTTCGAGCGTTGCAATGCGATAGAGTTTCTCATCAAATTACTTTTAATCCCAACTACTATATCTAACATACAATCATCCTAAATAACTTGCGTTTAGCGTCTGCGATTCGATTTGTGATTGCGTTTCGATTGATTCACCATAATAACAATAAATAAACATGCACAAGTAACACATAAAGGCACACACACGTATAAACAATAACCAAAAGCATAATTCGAGTTGCGAGTGCGATTAACGTCGATTAAATATGCGGTAAACATCGATTAAACCTCGATTATTAATAAGTACTACACATAATACAACTAACGTAACAAAATAAAAGGACTAACTATAAGTCAAAGAAGTCAAACAGTGATTGAGAAAGGAGTGACAGATCGCAATTAGCAATCTTTTCTTCCTTTGACTTCAATGTTGACTTTGACTTTGACTTCCGAAACACGGGGTGTTACAGCCTCCCCTACTTAGGGAATTTCGTCCCAAAATTAGGCCGAAGCCGTAACAAACAACTGTGGATATTTTTCCTTCATGTCGCTTTCGAGTTCCCAAGTGAACTCTGCGCCTCGTTTGCCTTCCCATCGAACTTTTACAATGGGAATACGCGAGCGTCTGAGCTGCTTGGTTTGGCGGTCCATGATTTCGACAGGCTTCTCTACAAAGTGTAGTGTTTCGTTTACTTGGAGATCCTCGAGAGGTACAAACAAATCATTCTCGGCCAGGCACTTTCTGAGGTTTGACACATGGAAAGTCGGATGGACGTTATTAAGTTCCTCCGGTAGTTCGAGTCTGTAGGCCACTTTTCCGATCCTTTCCAGAATCTTAAAGGGTCCAACATATCGAGGCGCGAGCTTTCCTTTCTTGCCGAATCTGACCACACTCTTCCAAGGTGATACCTTTAGGAGTACGTGGTCACCAACGTCAAATTCAAGGGGCTTGTGTCGTCTATCGGCGTAACTTTTCTGACGACTCCGAGCTTTCAGTAGGTTGTCTCTTATTTGGAGGATTTTGTCAGTCATTTCTTGCAATAGGTCAGGACCGGTTAATTGCGAGTGTCCGATCTCGTGCCACACAATAGGCGATCGACATCTTCTTCCATATAAGGCCTCAAATGGTGCCATTTGAATGCTGGAATGATAACTGTTATTATACGAGAACTCGACTAAAGGTAAGTATGCGTCCCATTTACCACCGAAATCTATGACACACGAACGGAGCATGTCTTCAAGAGTACGGATTGTTCTCTCAGTCTGACCGTCGGTTTGGGGATGAAAAGCGGTACTTAGATTAAGCGTAGTACCGAGAGCGGTTTGAAACGTTTCCCACAGACGCGAGGTAAACTGAGCATCGCGGTCAAAAATGATGTCGCGAGGCGTCCCTTGTCGACAAATGATCTCGTCGGTGTAGATTCGGGCTAATTTTTCTACCTTGTAGTTTTCTCGCATGGGCAAAAAGTGAGCAGATTTGGTCAAACGGTCAATGACAACCCAGATGCTGTCGTGGCCAGACGACGTGCGTGGGAGTTTCGTTATGAAGTCCATAGCTATGCTTTCCTTTTTCCAAATAGGGATCACGGGTTGTTCTAGCAAGCCAGAGGGTCTTTGGTGCTCGGCCTTGACCTTGGAGCAAGTCAGGCACTTTCCAACATAGAGAGCGATATCCCTTTTCATGCTCGGCCACCAGTACTTGTAGCGAAGGTCCAGGTACATTTTATCGGCACCGGGATGAATAGAATATCGGGATTTGTGGGCTTCGTCCATCAAAATCTGTCGTAAATTGGTCCGTTTCGGGATCCAGATTCGGTCCAGATAATGGAATATCCCATTCGACTTATTCACTAGTTGGGCTCCATCGTGATAGATTCTTTCCTTCTTCAGGGTGCGCTCATTAAAACAAGCATGTTGGGCTTCGCAAATGAGAGTCTCGAGATGGTGTTGGGCATGAATGTTCTGAATGCTATGTAAATAGCTTCGTCGGCTCAAGGCATCGGCAACGACATTTGCTTTGCCTGGGTGGTAACGAATCTCACAGTCGTAATCATTGACAAGTTCTACCCATCGGCGTTGACGCATGTTAAGCTCCTTCTGGTCGAAGATATGTTGTAGGCTCCTATGATCGGTGAAGATCGTACACTTGGTACCGTAAAGGTAGTGTCGCCAAATCTTTAACGCAAAAACAATGGCGCCTAGCTCGAGGTCGTGGGTTGTATAGTTCTTCTCGTGGATTCTGAGCTGACGAGATGCGTAAGCGATAACCTTGTCCTGTTGCATGAGAACACAACCAAGACCAAGGTTCGAGGCATCACAATAGATAATAAAGTCGTCGTTTCCGTCGGGTAAAGCAAGGACGGGAGCATTGCAAAGCATATGCTTGAGGGTTTGGAAAGCAGACTCTTGTTCAGTTCCCCAAACAAAGGATATGTCTTTGTGCGTGAGAGAGGTAAGCAGCACAGCGATTTTAGAGAACCCTTCAATAAATCGACAATAATAGCCCGCTAGTCCGAGAAAAGAACGGACTTCAGACGGGCTCTTCGGCGTAACCAAACTCTTAACAGCTTCAATCTTCACGGGATCGACATGAATACCTTGACTATTGAAAATATGACCGAGGAATTGAACCTCCTCCAGCCAAAATTCGCACTTGGAGATCTTGGCATAGAGTTGATTCCCTTGGAGTAGCTCGAGAACCAAACGTAGATGCTGCGCGTGTTCGGCTTTTGACTTGGAATAGATCAGGATATCATCGATGAACACGATGACGAAGCGGTCGAGAAATGGTTTACACATCCGATTCATCAGATCCATGAAAACCGCAGGTGCTTTTGTTAAACCAAAAGGCATAACAACGAACTCATAGTGGCCGTATCCAGTGCGAAAAGCGGTTTTGGGTATATCCTCTTCTTGGAGGCGTAACTGGTGATAGCCTGAACGTAGATCGATCTTCGAGAAACACGTAGAGCCTTGTAGCTGGTTAAACAAATCATCAATTTGAGGCAGGGGATAGCGATTCTTGATGGTCAGCTTATTCAATTCCTTGTAGTCGATACACATCCGGAACGACCCATCCTTCTTTTTGACGAAAAGGACTGGCGCGCCCCATGGAGAGGTGCTTGGGCGAATGAAGCCTTTATCAAGTATTTCCGGGAGCTGACTCGAGAGTTCGCGCATCTCAGACGAAGCAAGTAGGTAAGGAGCTTTAGCAACAGGATTTGCTCCAGGAATGAGGTCGATTCGGAAGTCGATATCACGACTTGGCGGAAGACCGGGAAGATCATCCGGAAACACCTGAGGGAATTCACGAACAACAGGCACCTTGTCGATTGCCTTAACTTCCCTTTTCTCCGCTACTACGATGTGTGCCAAGTAAGCTTGGTATTCCTTGCGGAGATACCTGCTAGCCTGGACACACGACATGAGTTGGAGTTTCTTCGACGCAACTTCACCATAGACGCATAACAGATCACCATTAGCGAGTGAGAATTGAATCATCTTATCAAAGAATACAACTTCAGCATGGTTTTCACGAAGAAAGTCCATGCCTACTATGACGTCAAAGCTTCCAAGTTGCATCGGGATGAGATCGATCGGAAAGATGTGATTTTTGAGCTCAAGAGTACAATCACGAAGAACAGAATTTACTGCAACGGTTCTTCCGGTGGCAACTTCGATATCGAACGATGTAGGGAGGTGGGAGCGCTTACGATTAAGGAGTTTCTCGAATTCGAACAACACAAAACAGTTATCGGCTCCAGTATCAAATAAACACGAAGCATAAATACCATTCACAAGGAACGTACCATTAACCACATTGTTGTCGGCTTGAGCTTGGCGCGCATTGATGTTGAAAGTTTGGGCGCGTGCTGCTTGTTGTTGCTGCTGCTGAGGTTGTTGCTGTTGTTGTTGGGGCTGCTGCTGTTGTGGCTCCTGCTTCACCACTCTGTTCGGGCACATGTTCGCGAAGTGGTTGGGATCACCACACGCGAAGCAGACTCTAGCATTGATCGCGGGCACAGGAGCTGCGTGTTGGCCCTACGGAGCAGTAAGTAGAGCTTGTTGAGGAGGAGCTGGAGCGACAACTGGGCGTGGACCTGTACGGCAGTTTGCGGTGAAGTGACCGTACATATTATAGTGCATGCAAAACCTTTAGGCGATACCCACTAGATGATGGTAGGTACATATCGGGCAAGCAGGGTGAGGACCAGTATATGCACGCTTTGCAGGCGGTGCATAGGTAACTGGTGCGGTAGTAGATCGATGCTGTGGTTGCTGCTGGGCTGGTACAGCCTGGAGCAGGGCAGCAGTAGTGACAACACAGTTCTTGTTGCTGGAGTTGCTGTTGTTCTTCCTCTTGTTCTTCCGTTTGTTGCTCGATGCGGTGACGGGTTCAGCAGTTGGTGCGGCGGTGGTAGCTTGATGCAGGTTCTTCGAAGCTTTGTCCCACAAACCAGCTTTGACACGCTTGTCGTTGATTTCAGCGGCAAGCAGATAAGTCTCCTCGATTGTGGCTGGCTTGGAATCATGCACAAAATCCGCAACACAATCCGGCAGAGCTCGGATGTACTTCTTGATTGTCATGTGACCAGTCTTGACTTGATCAGGACAGATGATGCTGAGTTGTTTGAAGCGAGCGGTTAAAGCAGTGTTATCACCTTCTTTCTGCTTTATGTGCTAGAATTCAACTTCCAACTTTTGACGCTCATGAGGAGGGCAGAATTCCTCCAGCATGACGTTCTTCAGCTCTTTCCATGTTAAACCATAAGCGGTGTCATTTCCACGCTTGTTCCTCTCAGCTGTCCACCAGTCTAAAGCGCGGGACTGGAAGACGCCAGTAGCATTCAGAGTGCGGAGATTGTCAGGACATCCACTCTGTCGCAGAGTGACCTCGATCGAATCGAACCATTGAAATAAGGCCGTAGGGCCATCTTCGCCAGAGAATTCCTTCGGTCCGCATGCCTTAAACTGTTTGAAGCTAAAGGAAGCTTTGGGAGTTTCAGTCCTAGACTCCTCGGACGATTTGCTCATGTTTTCGTACAGTTCACTCACGACCTGAGGAACAACTTTCTTCATTTCCTTGGCGACGAGAGCAGCAAGGCGTTTGTCTTTCTGGCTTTGGCGAGCAGCGCGGGTGTGACGTGATCCAGATGACGACATTGTCTGCAGCAGACATCACCATAGGACTCAGACACAACATAATCGAATCTCACCTCACACGCCTAATACTACTAAAGCTCAGGAATACGTATATCCACATAATAAAAAACGCATAGGCACTTAATCACAGAAACACATAGGCACATAATCCACAGAATCACATGAGCACATAATTCACAGAATCACATAAGCACGTATAGCACATAGGGCACATAATAATCACATAGATGCAGTTAAAATACAGAAACCTATCCTTCAAAGTTCGCGCGTTCGAGAATAGCGATTGCGATCAGCGAGTATATATCGAGTAGTATAGTATAAGCGTACAACATAGCATGCGATCGTCCATAAGTAACGGTTTGGTAGCGTAACGTAGTGTAGTGTAGTGAGTGTCGTGTGTGTCGATCAAACGAAAGCGAAAGGCGAATAAATCATCAAAATTGAAATATATAAACAGATAGACCACATAAAACACATAAAAATCATAAAAGCTACCCTGATATTTGCCGCTCAGAATCGAAAACGCGTAAAATCAGCGATTGCGAGCTTGAATCGAAAATAGATTGTCTAAGGCTAGATAGACGTTGACTAGCCAAAGTGGTTCGACTATTCACAAGGACTTTTAGTGCACATTTTGACCTTCGGGACTGTGCTCTTGCCTCGAATGTGGGCGATCGGCACGCATCCTTCTAATCACAGCGTGACCTTAAGTCGTTGGAGTCCGTCGAGACTTTGGTGAGAGTTTTGTAAAACGAAGTAGGGTGGAATAAGTCGTTAAGGTTCGGGTTTCACCCCTGACTTAACCACTTTGTTCCTGATTTTTAATAAAATAGAGAGGAGTTGTGTGTTAAAGTATGGATTTCACTCCTGATTTAACGCAAATTCCCTTGTTTATAGATATAATGCGGGTCGAACAAACAACTTAGTCGAGAGTTTGCGGTTTTCACACCTAATCTCGACCTAATCACTCGCTCATTTTCGAAAATTAAAGTGCGGTGATAGTGTAGTGTAAGCGAGAAATAGTGAGAATAACAAGTAAGCTCGTGCAGAACCCACATCGGGTGTGCACAAGTTGGTCTGTTGGTTCCTAACTATAGACTAGGTTGCTTCTAAGACATCGACCCGGACTAGGTCGAGTCTTGCCTAATTTCCTATAGTTATGGCTCTGATACCAACCTGTCACACCCCAACTGATGGCGGAATCATCGGGGCATGGCACTGAGCGAAACAGATTGTCTAGAAGTTTCCATAACAACTATCATTACCAATTATTTAAAGCATCATGTCCCATACCATGACATAAAAAGTAACATAATTATTACAGACAAAATCAGGTCAAATTGTTCTGTTCCGACAACTCAGATTTCAAGTACAGACATTTCATTTATTGGTTTCTAGACCATTCCTAGCCTCGATTTCACAGCAAGCAAAGCATCTAGTCATCTTAAGCACCTGTCACATACATTAAAATAAAAGTCAACACACATAGTGTAAAGGTGAGCATACAAGTTTAATAGATATAATAGAGTTCGAAATCGATTACGCATAACCAGCACGTACACCGTGTGCAATGAAGCACGTAAGTTATCGACATAAAACTATCAATACCAAAGACTGCGAGTTGACTGCCTAAGGCAGTTCGTATTGCATGATCACCACCGTGACCCATGTAATTAATTATCCTTAACAACCCCTGAGTGAACAGGTGCTGAGTCCAAACTATAGTACTATCGTTGCTAAGGCAGGTAGACAGCGAATCATGTGTAAACTTAACAAACAAGCATTCATTAAGTCACGTATAACATGCGGTAGAGGTTAGCGTTTAAAGTATTGCGTAGTGTGTTCGATGTGATTTAGAATAAGTAACGTATGTAACACCCAAAAGTGCGCAAAGCAAAAAGGGTTCGAGTATACTCACAACGATGATGGATTGAAGGGAGCGCTTAAAGCGGAAATTTTCCTGAACAGTTAACGATAGCATAAACGATAAGCGGTGCGTAAAACGATACACGTGTTGATGGATAGGGTGGTGCTCTGATCGGGTGGTAGTCCAATCGGGTGGCCGGTCGATCGGGCGACAATCCGTTCGGACGGTCATCCGATCGGGTGACCGTTCGATTGGATTGTACCTTGTTTGGAATAGATGTGTTTGTGTATGATGTCTTGACTTTCGAAGTTTTTGTTGTAGCATTTTCAAAACAGAGAAGTATCTCTTCCTTTCAGGCTGGTCGATCGGACGGCAGTCCAATCGGACGGCAGTCCAATCGGACGACGATCCGATTGGCGAGGCTTCTTAGTTGAGAACAAGTTCACAGCAGGACGGTCACTCGATCGGGTGGTTGTCCGATCGGGTGGCAACCCACATTGAACATGTTGAAAATTGTTTAAGTGTTGAAGTTCAAACATCACATGGTCGGGTGGCAGTCTGATCGGGCGACAGTCCGATCGGGCGGCAATCCGTTCGATGTTCAATCCCCAAAAGTTGAAAATAAATGTTAAGTGTGGAACCAAGGTGCAAGCCAATAGGGTGGCAGTCCGATTGGGCGACAGTCCGATCGGGCGGCTGTCCGATCCGGATGACCTGATTGTCTTTCACTTGGTTGTTTTTGTTAAGTGTGCAGTTTATCGAGACGATGTGATTTCGTGCTAAACAACAGAAACCTCATCAGGGCCCAAGTGGCCCGATCGGACAGGAATCACCCAAGTCCGAACAGTTCACTGGTTCGTGACGGTGGTTCGTGTTTAACCCGAGATCGATTGTCTCGTTGATAGGAACCAGATCTTGAACCAACACTTTACCAAGAAGGAGTAGAAGGTCAGAACAAGCTCCGATTCTATCGGTTTGACTGCATTGAGTGTAAAAGAGTTGAAAGAGAGTTGGAAAACCATTTTTCAATCCTTTTTACCTTGAATATGTTCAGATCTATGCAAGATCTTTGTTTATTCCTGTGGAAATCGTTCAGATCTAAGTTGTTCTTGGTGGATTGAAGCCAAAACATGAAGTTCCTAAGAACACCATGATGACATCATCCTAGAACACCTTGAATCCAGTGATTTCATGGTTAAAAGTTAAGATTCAAAAGATAGAAAGGTGTAGGAGTGCGTGTAGATCAAGAAAGTACAAGATTTAGGTTGAAAACTTACAGGAATCGCGAGAAATCGGAAGAAATGAAGGCTGGAGCGAGCTGGTCGAGTGAGAGGCTGTCAACATCAAGTGATGTTGAGAAGTGAGGTATTTATAGAGTTTCCCTAAAAAGGAAAGGGCTGGCCGATCAAGTGGCAGCCCGATCGGGTGGCAGTCCGATCGGGTGGCAGCTCGATCGGCTGGCCACTCGATTGAAGTGCACGGCGCGACGAGTTTTGCGGTTTCGATTCACGTTTCGAGCGTTGCGATGCGATAGAGTTTCTCATCAAATTAATTTTAATCCTAACTACTATATCTAACATACAATCATCCTAAATAACTTGCGTTTAGCGTCTGCGATTCGATTTGTGATTGAGTTTCGATTGCGTTTCGATTGGTTCACCATAATAACAATAAATAAACACGCACAAGTAACACATAAAGGCACACACACGTATAAACAATAACAAAAAGCATAATTCGAGTTGCGAGTGCGATTAACGTCGATTAAATATGCGGTAAACATCGATTAAACCTTGATTATTAATAAGTACTACACATAATACAACTAACGTAACAAAATAAAAGGACTAACTATAAGTCAAAGAAGTCAAACAGTGATTGAGCAAGGAGTGACAGATCGCAATTAGCAATCTTTTCTTCCTTTGACTTCAATGTTGACTTTGACTTTGACTTCCGAAACATGGGGTGTTACAAAGATTGATACAACACTTTAAACCTAAATGCCTAAGTGAGTATCTAGGCATCTTTGCTAATCCATTTCATAGCAATCCTTAATCATCAACCTGTAACATGTTAAAAATACAATTCAATGCAAAAGCAAAGACGAGTATACAAGTTTATGAATAAGTATAAGTATAAAAGTTTAAAACGAATCCACATGGCAACTTAGTTTATACAAGATCAACATAACACGACATGCAATATTTCTAGTCAACCCTCTGTTTACGCAAAATGATATAATTAAACATGACCACTAGTTTACGGGCGGTGCGTTACTCCTATAACGCTATACATGTCAAATGGAGGCTCGTATAAAGCTAATGACTATAGTATATCACATAAGTATGGTCCACGTATAAGCATCAAGTATAACAACATAGCATTCATGTATAAGGATTGTTTTTGTGCATTGCATAAAGAATAAGTTTATGTGTGTTTTATAAGTTAACATGTTACACCCCAATAGTGGTAAACTTAAAAACGGGGTTGCGAGTATACTTACAGTTTTGCAAGTCTTCTACTTGGTAATCCCGCGAGTGAGTTGGTTGATTAGGAGGTTGGAACACCAAGTCCTTCTACACAAAGGAAACATAGGTGTGCGAGTTTGGGAGTTCGGAAGATTTCAAGATTCGGAATTTAAAATGACATGAAAGTATCATATGAAAATAATCATCTTCAACACATAACACTTGTTTGACACTATGTAACCTCAAGGGTGATAATGTTTTTATGAGTAGGACACTCATTAGAATCAAAACAAGGTTTAGGTCTTAGATGATGTTAGTCTAGTACTTTGACGAATGAACACAAGTTCATCATTAAAGGTTCAATTGTTCGTATAGATTATGTATTACATATTAATAAGTCTAATAGTGCAAGTAGTTCAAGCATGAGGTAGAAGATTTAATCTTCATTTAGGTACCTCGAATGTGTCATATAAATCATGTAGGAGGTAGGAAGAACAAGCTTCCATTTAGGTACCTCTAAGTGTTCACCACTACACTTGATGCAAAAACATACAAGAAGGGTCATGAACTAAGATTAATACAAGAATGTAAACAACTACACTATGAGAAATCAGCAAGCAATGTGGGGATTTTATGTTGGACAACCCAAGTTAGTCCATAATCACACCTTCATCAAGCTTGAAGCTTGAACATCACTTGTGCGTTAAAAACCCTAAATGAAACAGAATACATATGAGGTTTAACCTCTGATTTTGTATGTCTCAACCCCGTTTTTAAGCCCAACTAACCATACTAGTGGTTATGCGCATAAGGACGTGGGTTTGAGTGAGTTTGACTCAAGTTTGAACAAGTTAAACAAAGTTTGATTCAAAACAAAACAAACAGTGAAGTTTGTAGCCCTTTTGCTGAAGTTCTAGGGACTTATTTGCTGTTAAATACCCATGGAATCGAAGCTAAGGTCGATCCAAGTATTATGGAAAAAGAATGAGCTAAAACGGATAAGAAATGAATGAGTTATGCTCACTTTAGTGAAGAAGGATGCTTCTGTCTGAACTTGAACTTGCAGCTACGATTTTGGATGATTGAGAGAGTTGTGAGAGTGTTTGTAAAGTGAAAATGGCTTGGGGAAGCTTGGGTTTATATAGGGAATGAATTAGGGTTGGTTTAGATGTGTATTTAATGCCAAAAGCCCGGTTTAAACTCAAAATAACTCAAATCCCGCTCAAAATCGCGAAGTGAAATGAGGAGTCTGATCTGGGACTTGGCTCGTGGCCAGCGAAGGCCTAGGAGTAAGCTCTCATGGCTGGAAACAAGGGGGAGGGCTAAGTTTCAGTTAATTACAAATAGGCCCCTGAAGTTTATAAATTAAGGTTTTAAGGTGTTTTAGGGACTATTTTCGCCATAAAAGCATAGTTTAAGGACAAATAAAGTATGAACAACATAATCCAAGTATAATTAAGTATATGAATGTCGTATTTAAGTTTCGTTTACGATTGAAACACGTTTTATGCATAAGTTTCACATATTTGCAAGTTTAGCACATAGTTTCCAAGAATTACGAATAAGCATCATTTGTTTCACGAAATTAAATGTATGAGCATGTGTAAAGTATGTACAACATGTATGTAACAAAATAAGAGTTTTATTTATGATCCAAGTCTCGGGTTTTACAACGGTTACAAAGAAAGAACGATTACAAGAACACAAGGTTTCCAAAAATAGAAATACAAACAAGACTTGCTATAAATGGAAAGTACGAAAGAGCAGGGCGTTACAATATGGACCTAAGTGCCTTAACGAATTAGGTCACTTGTAGGTCGAAGTACAAAACAAGGAACCACACCTGATTGCTAGCACATTCACCCGGAACACAAACTATGAGTTCATGTCCCCAGTGGCGGATTCAAGAATTTTTTTTCACTGGGTTCACTTTTTTAGGTACTCCAATTTCATATGACTGAACATAAAAAAATTTGGGTCAGTTCGACAGTTCGGATCGGGTAAGGTTCATCACATAATAAAAAGTACGATGCAAAAATTTTGGGTCTTTCAAAATCAAAGTTTTCAAACCATTAAACTCACCGGACAATTCAAAAGTTGATTATGCATAAAAACTGTTCCGATAAATCAAAACTCACTATAATTAGTTCATATAAAGTTTGATAATTCTTAACTCAAAATCAAATCAATAAAATGCGTAAAAACTAAGCACCAACATCAAGAATCAAAAACACGATTCGAGACAGATGAACAAAGGGGAGCTTCTGATCTAGAAAAAACAACCCTACTTGGAATCTCAACTCAATTAAATCAAAAGTCAAAACCTTAATAGTTTCAAATCATTAAATTAATCTAGAACACAAATCCCAAATTTCTTTGCTGATGTAAAAGATAAACCAAAATTCAGGCCTAGTTCTAAATACTCTTAACTTACTATGAAATCAAATCATACCCGAATTAACATCCTAATTGCTTAGAGTCAAGAGATGGGAAAGACCTACGCTTTCGCTTAAGGTGGACGGCTGTCGGCGAAGGAGGACGGTCGGAGCGAGCGGAGGTGGTCGCTGAAGGTGGAGGCGCCGCTGATGACTGTTGTTCACTTGTTCTCTGCTATTGTTTTTTTGTTATGGGTTTGTTTTGTTGTAACCCTAAATGGGTTTTACATTAAAGAAAAAAAATAAAAATAGAAATAAAAAAACGGAACAAAAAGATTAATAATTGCTTCATACAGGATTCGAACCCGGGTGTCTTGGGAAGAATAATGCGGATTAACCAGTGGAGAACCAAAGCTTTTTTGTTTATGGGTTCCCTTTATATTTTACTTATAGGTTCCTTTTCAGTTTGTTCTATATATTTGCACTAAAAATTAAAAACCGAATGGGTTCCTGGGATCTCGATGTTTGTTAATAGGTCCGCCCTTGCATGTCCCCTATTTCAAATACATTTTATGTTTCCAAAATCAGGGGGAAATACATGTTACTAATGGTATGATAAGTTAGGGGATGAATTAAACATAGATCATGTGCGCATGGGTTAGAAACACAAGTAGCCATTAATCACGCATACAGACCGAGGAATGAAAGTGGTAGATCTATTGAGTTTTAGCGAGCTCCACTCTTGGTCTGTGAGACCCGAAGAATGCTTTTGTGTCCCAAGTCGAGGGGAATCGACAATACATTGTCTAGGTTTGGTTGCTTCCTATGTCGGCACACATATTAATGTCCTTGTAAAACATTAATGATCAACAAATTTCGTTGATGCTTTACATACCGGGTTTTCAATACAAACATTTCAAATGTTTTAAAGATTCATTTGATACTAAACAAAACACATGAATTCACCAACTTTATGTTGACTTTTCAAACTTACAAGTATTTCAGGAAAATAAGTGGATCTTGCACCGTCAAAGTCAAGCACGAGGATTACAAGTCGATGCTCATTTTGAAGGGTTTGGTTCATATATTTTGCCTTTGCGCGAAATATAGGATGCAAAGCCTTGATTTACTTAAACAATATTTTGTGTAAAAGTCATTTGTTGAACTTAAATCTTTTGTGTTATGTCTCTTGAACAAATACTATGACTTTGTAACTCATTTTAAACAATTTATGGATGGCATCGTATCTATTTTATTCATATAAGATGTTTACATTATCGAATGAAATGAAACCAAATCAAGTTCACACCTCGCGCTTCCGTCACGAGCGGGTATGACACTTTATCTACTCATATGAGATGAGCAACGATAAGACATAGAAAGGACAGTAAATTATTGTAGAGTAAAGTGCAATTTGCATCCCTATGGTTTAGGGATGGGATCACTGTTTGTCTCCCTTTTTTAAATTTTGCTTCCTGAGTCCCTCTGATTTAGCTTATGTTACACTCTGAACCCTTCTCTTTAACACACTTACTAAATTTAAAGAAAGGTTAAGAGAGGGTGATATCTAGAGAGAGAGAGAAAGTAAGGGGGATATAGAAAGAGTCAGACCGAATAGAGAGAATGAAGACCAGCCATGGCTTCTAGCCAACCGTTTTTCTTCAGCGACGAGCAGAAAGTAAGTGAAAGAATAATTGGGTAGTGATGGCGATGCTGGTTGTTTGTGGTTTTGACAATATTAATGGTGGATGATAGAGCCGCATATTATGGTGGTGTCGACTTTGTCAGTGATACATGAGAGCTTTGGCTACAGATAAACAACTTACATGTTAGATTATTTGGTTAAGAGGTAAGATCCGACGACCCCAATCCCATTCTCTGCTTGTATACCTTAAATCCTACAATCCATGTCTCCTTTTGGGTAATGTTGTGACTAAGGGGTGGTTGTTATGTGATTTTAATTGGCAATGGTGACTACCAGCGGCTGAAAAGACCTCAGGCCACCGGATAGTAGGGGATTGCAACTATGTAACAGTGGTAGGGCTAGTGGTGATGATGGGTTAGTGTCAAAAGAAAGTAATAGTTGTTGGTGGTGTCGGTTGCGGGTGTAACGGTGGCGAACGCCAATGTTGGTAAGGAACAAAGGTGATGATGGTGGATGATGAAGGTAGATGACTGACAATGGTGGTGGTGATGTAGGCCTCAGTTAACTGCGGTCAGTGGTGTCCAGTGGAGGGGTTTCAATGTGTTAAGTGGCGATATAACAAAAATAGCCTTTTCTTAATGACCAAGGTAATTTCAAATAAAAGGGGGATGCCAACAAAAAAAAAGTAGGTAAAATATAGGGAATTACATATGAAAACTAAAAAGAGGAGACAAATAGTGATTACACTCCTAAACTAGAGGAGCACAAATTGCACCTTTACTCATTATTGAATCTTTGTAGTTAGTCCAAAATCTCAATTTTAGTTCTGATGACGTGGGTAGTTCAAGCTTAATAAACTGGCTAGAATACTAAATAGCTTAAAGGGTTGAAAGCTAAAAGGGTTCGATGACCAACTATCGTGAACAACAAAAAGCACAAGACAGTGACCGGTCACATCACACTTTACATGTGAACTCTCCTACTCAGCCGTAAAGGGAGCATGTGGGAGAATACATCCTATTACCCACAGGTCCAAAGCCTTTAACCTATCAAAAAGGGCAAGCCCTCCACTGCAGTCATGGATCACTAGTAAAAGGTTTCTTCTTATGGCCTGCCCTTCCTCTATAAATGACAACACCTTGTCATTTAGCTGCACATTCCTAATCTCACTTCTCATCTCTAGAACTTGCTTCTCGCATGTTCTATTCTTCACTCACTACAATACACTTTCATTAAACACAAACATTCTGGGTTGAATATTCTTCAATCCAGAATTCAAAGCAACAATAACAAAGTGATCTAACCCTACGTATTGCATATATGGGGGGACCCCACGACCTGCGTTAGGCAAACCGAAACCCTTGAACCCTTTTGCCTAACCAGTCCAATCATTATCCTTGGTCTTATATTTGTTGTAGCAACAAGTTGGTGTCCACCGTGGGGCTACGCCGCTAAGTTTATCCTAAAGACCAGTAGTGTAGCTCCAACTTCATCAAGTTCATCCTGTCTGAAAGCGAGTCTCCTGGCGAGGTGAACCGAGTACCTCGTACTTCAACACCTAATGCTGGGCAAACATCACCAGCTACATCTACACCTTTCTACTCCGAGAGGCACTCCAACGGGGATCATGTTTCCGGAGTTCTCTTGCTTTCAGATGCCTACCCCTTCTTATTCAGGGGTTGCTTCTCTTTAAATCGGTGCTACAAGTGCACCGGAACGTGTAGACTTAACACCCGAGAGAGTGGCTAGAAACTTCTTGCAGTTGAGATCAAAGAGAAAAAGGGAGTAAGAATCAGGCTAGACTATGATGAGTCTGAACCTTCGTTGTCACCGGGACCATCCCCACCTCCTTTTAGTCGCTCACAACCGGCTACATCTCGATTTGAAGCTGGTCCTAATTACCTTCCACCTAACCCAAGCTCTTATGCTGTTGGGAGGCCAGATCCGATTGCTTTTCCCTTACTTACCTCCCAACCAATTACGACCGAAGATCCAATGGGGCATGAAACAACTCTAGACCAACTTTTGCAATCATCAGCTTCAAGCATTCCACCTCCCGTGTCCACAACAAGGGAGCAGGCCTTAACCATTCTCCCTATGGCTCGAAGTGCAGCCATGAGTGCTCCCATGGGAATGAACTACATGGCTACATCCGAAAGCCTTCAAGGCTTCCACCTGATGCCGTAGATGATGGCTCAAATGATGGCACACTTTCCTTGGCAACAATTCATCAACCAAGTATTGACCACCCACCAAGGTACCATGAATAATAATCCGGCCACAAGAGTAGAGGAAGATCTCGCCAAACCTTACAAGCCCAACAATTTGTCCTGTTTCTCCCAACAAATTGCTGATTATGATTTTCATACCCGGATAAAGATGCCATCCCACATAAGTACCTATGATTGAACTGAGGATCCTGAAGACCACCTCCAAATT
The DNA here is from genome assembly GCA_030545235.1 of Helianthus tuberosus. Lineage (NCBI taxonomy): Eukaryota > Viridiplantae > Streptophyta > Magnoliopsida > Asterales > Asteraceae > Helianthus > Helianthus tuberosus. The sequence goes on along the minus strand of CM060353.1, from coordinate 131,913,836 downwards.
TTCACCAGGGCAACAAGAATTGAAAAATGGTCCAATGCCGAATGCTGTCTCATGTTCATGCAAAATCTTGTAGGGTCTGCCAGGATATGGTTCAATGACCTTCCTGAACAAAGCATTCGAACCTTTGACGATCTCAGCAAAGGTTTCTTAGCCAACTTTTCACAGCAACAGAGGTATGTCAAGGATGCCACTGTGATCTTCCAGATAAAGCAACGAGATGACGAAAGTCTTTGAGATTTCATTGAAAGATACAAAAAGGAAGGGTTGACCTACGTAGGTGCTGATGAAAAAATGAGGGTGGCAGGGTGGAAGCTACACTTTTTCTTTGTTTGTAGTCAGGGCCGACCCAAGCTTTTTGGAGGCCCAAAGCGAAACTAAAATTTGGAGCCCTTTTTTCTGAATACCGTTGTTATAAGCGAAACAATGAGGAATACACCTTATTTAGCAAGGAAACACAAATTTTCAAGAAGCCAAGTCATAACTGTTGTCATCTATTAACTTTTGAGTTCAAAATGCTAAAAAAACTTATTTATAGATGACTGTGTTTGCAAATTAATTTACTAAAGACTCTTGTGAAACATATACCTCACTCTTGTTTTTATTTTTATTGAATACAAACAGAATCATTTGAGGTTAATTAACTGCATAAAAATAATATAATAGTAAACTATAGAATCAAATTTGAACCAAATAACAATCTTAGCAACTAAACAACGATTTAGGAAAATTAACATAATCAAAAAACAAAAAACAGAATAACAAATTTTAGAATAAAAACTGATTAACAAATGATGGCTTAAAACAAATTAGCAATAAAAAACAAATTACCTTCAGGCTTCGACGATTGACAAATGAATTTCTACAATGTGCAGTCCCTTCGACCAACTAAGAACCAACAATAATCTGTTTTTCAAAACTAATTAACGATGAATGATAGTGCTTTTGAATTCCTGCAATTAACAATGGTTATGTTATAGGGTGTTTGGGATTACGTTTTGAAGTGATTATTTGATTATTGCGTTTGTAAAACATAAATAATCTAAAAAAGTGTTTGGATAAAAAGTGATTATCTGCCTCCAAAACGCAGTTTTGGAGAAGAATGTACCTACATGCTTTTTCAAAACGCAGTTTTGAAAACGCAAAATTTATTTTGAAAACGCATAATCTATTTTGAAAACGCAACACCAAACACCCCCTTAAACGATGTTCAGATTTCAGTCCATATTGATGCTTGATCTGGGGAAAGGCCATAGCCAATTGTCCTTTAATATCCCGAGTAGTTCGCTTTGTTTTAGATCGTGATTGCCGCTCTATAAGTCATGGGGTTTTAAGGAGTCCAGTAACTAGAAAATATCAAGGCCCAAATTTAGTTTGAATACATACATATATATATATATATATATATATATATATATAGGGGAAGGTTCATTTGAGAAGAAAATTTTATTGAGAAGAAAAAGAATAAAAGGGTATAATTGTAAAACATTAAATAGTTTTTTTTTCTCATCTCATTTATTATTATGTTTGACTAATTAATTAGTCATTAAGACTATAATCATCCACACTAAATATTTTTGCCTACACACATCAAAAGTTATCATACACATTTCGAAATTTATCCTACACATATTGAAATTTATCGTACACGCCTCGTATTTATCCTACACTTTAAATGAATTTTTATTTTTATTTTTTGTGAAAAATATATATATCTTAAAAATAAGTTACAAATTTAATATAGTTAGTTATTAAAGATGAAACTACCAATTAATGATGTATGTAAGTTTACTAATATACCCTTATAGTTACATTAAGTACAATTATTAAATGAAGTCTAATGAAGCATTCCTATTGGTTGAAATTTTTCTTTTTTCTTCTTACAAAGAATTTCTTCTCATTTGAACCCTCCACTATATATATATATATATATATATATATATATATATATATATATATATATATATTTAAGAAATTGGAGGCCCTTTCTTTTTAAGGCCCTAGACCCAAGCCTTACCTTGATACTCTATTGGGCCGACCCTGTTTCTAGTTTTCATTTCTTATCGTTTTAGTCCCTAACACTAAAATCGTCCCTCTTTATCGTTAAATTCAATGGGGTGTCATAAAGGGTCACATATGAAACCAAAATTCCAACATATACAAACACAGGTTGTAATCTGTCGGCGGGAATAGGGAAACCAAATGATTGGCCAAAATGGCGGCCGGCTTTATTTTTTTTTTTTCTGTTATTGGTTCAAATGGGCGGTCGCCTCTCTCTCATTCGACCAACCAATTTATTATTTTATACACACTTTAAAATTACGATTTTGCCCTGCAATAGTGTTTTTCTCCCATTGATTCAAATGAGCGGCAAGCAATACCTATTGGATCACTCAGTTTATTATTTTATATCCACTTTAAAATTACGTTTTTTGCCCCCAGTTAAAAAATACGGTTTTGTCTCAACTTCAAAATACATTTACCCTTTTGCCCCGAGCTAAAAAATACGATTTCGCCCTCGGAAAAAAAATTACGCTTTTACCCTCAGCCAAAATTACGTTTTTGCCCCAGTTCAAAATAAAATTTTCTTTTTCCCCCGACTTGAAATTACGAATTTACACCAGTTTATTATTTTATACCTACTTTAACATTACGATTTTGCCCACAGTTTAAAATTACGTATTTGCCCCCAGTTGAAAATAAATTTATGCTTTCGCCCCAGCTAAAATTTACGAATTTCCCTTCGGTTCAAAATTACAATATTACCCTCAATTCAAAATTACGTTTTTGCCCTCAGTACAAAATAAAATTATGGTTTTCCCCTAGCTAAAAATTAGGATTTTACCATCGGGAAAAATTTTGATTTTTCCCCAAGTAAAAATAAAATATGTCTTTGCTCCCAGCTAAAAATCGTGTCAAAGAGCTGCCTAACACTCTTTTTACTTTTTATTTCTAGCAAAACTACAGTACTGTTTTTTTAATTGGCTAAGAATTATTTGGTCATCGCCCCGCAACGCGGGCGGGGCATCACCTAGTTTTATACAAACCAAAAAAGACAATAACGAAGGGAATAGTCTTTAAATGAATAAAACATCAAAGAACAAAAACCTTAAGGGGTGTTTGGCCTAGCTTTTATTTTTTTGGCTTACGCTTATATTTTAAAGTAGCTTATGCTTATTTTCTTTCATTTGATAAGCTATTTTTAAGTGTTTGGATTAGCTTATATTCTACAAGTTGATAATTAATAATTAATCTTTAATTGTTTGTTAAGTTATTTTGTATTATGGGAAGGGGTATAATATCATTGTGTGTAATGAGTAAAAAACCATCTTTTTCAAATAAGCTTATTCAAATAAGCTAAAAAACCATGTTCCCATAAGCTTCTTGGAATTAGCTTATATAAGCTAATAAGCATAAGCTTAAAAAGCTAAACCAAACACCCATTAATGCTTATTTTGTAAAAATAAGCTAAAAAAGCTATAAGCTTAGATAAAAAAAGCTAGGCCAAACACCCCCTTAGAAACTAATTTGTAACTTATGATGTTATGTAAAAAAACAGGTACCATTTATGACTAAACAAAAAACTTAGGGACTGATCTATAACAATTTCTATATCTTTTTAGGGTTTAACACCAGAATTGGGGTTTAATTCAATTGGGTTCCCCTTTCTCTCCTCACCATTTCTCATTCATCACTCAAAACTTAATCATGTGGGCGATTCGAAGAACCTCCTCAATTGCTCTCAGGTAATATTATCTTTTCTTGCAAATACATACTCAAATTTATTGTTAATATCCCCAAAATTGTATATTCTAAGAGGGTAAACTTTTATTTGACTGTTTACCATGATTGATCATGTAAAGTAGCAGATTAATTCACTGGGTTTATGGGTTTTAATTGGGACGAAAACCTGTAAATGAAATTTGCAATCTTTTGTGTGAATCGGAACAAGGGTAAGATTGGTCCGTACAGTTCTTGATTTGTGTTTTGAAATTGAAAATATTGTATAGATCTTGTAACGGTTGATGGGTTGTCAGTTATTTCTTGAAATGTTTAGTGTACATATTAGTTGTGAGGTTACAAACTAGAAATGTATCAGTTGGGTTTTAGAAATCGGTTAAGACTTCGGTTCTATGATGCGTATGATATTTAACGATGATTTGCGGTAAAACTTGATATGAAGTGGGAAATGTTAAAATCTGTTTACTGCAATCCTTTAAGAAAAACGAGGATGTAAGAAAAATGAGACATGTATAAATATTCTTTGTTTTAGTGCAATTCTTTAAGAAAAACGATGATGCGAGTCGCATCAAATATGTGGTTGTGGCAACCTAAGGTTTATTGTCAAAGTGTTGACTTTACAATATGAAAAAGAGTCTTTACAGATAAGTTGTTGAATGAAAATATGAGATGAATGTTCTTGAATTGCTGACTGTTTGATGATGCTAACAAGTGTGTTTTAATCTTGAGTACTCTGCTCGATGGTTAAATATGATGATATGCTTGCTGTTATCCTGCAACTTTATTAAATAACGGTTGGATCTTTTTAAAAAACGGTTGAGGCGTGCGCCTCGAGGCACGCCTCAAGGCGAAACGCCCAAAAAACGATTCTGAGGCGCACCTCAGGGGGTTTCTATTGTATGCGCGCCTCAGAGGGGCTGAGGCGCTAAAACGGTTGCGCCTCAGGTGTTTTTGATATTTGTTTTTGACTTTTTGTGTCAATTTCAAGCAATTTATGTCATATTTATGTGTGTTTTTGATGATTTTGATGATGAATTTAGTTAGTATTATTATTTTATAAGATATATAATTTTTATATTTATTTTTTAATTCCACTTTGGGCTTACGTCTCGGTTCGCCTCGAGGCTTACGCCTCATGAGGTGAAGTGAAAACGCCTTGAAACTCGTTTCCGTTTTTTTTAAACACTGATATTATGAACGTGATTGGATCTTTTTGATCTTTCTTGTTTGTGCATCTCAATTTTCTTTCGTGTTATTTCTTTTTTTAAAATATCATTCAGGTCACGAACGTTTTCAGCAGTTACCTTCCGTGCTTCTTACACCGAACACAAAATATCAACTTCTGGTCATGTGGACGGAACTCAAATCCCCGAGCCTTCATGTGGGACCCGTTTATTAAATGGATATTTTTCATATCCACATTCCCAACCCACTTTAAATTATCACTATTCTTCACTGGCGGGCACAAAAACCAATGGAGAAGAAGATGATGACTTGGTGGATGGGTTTTCCGAGCTGGAAGATTCTACGACAGATGAAGTTCAAGAAAAGAATGTTGAAGACGAAAGTAATGATGGTATTGTTTCAGAACCCGAGCTTTCTGAAGATGAGGAGAATGGTATTAATGTACCTGAAAAAACGGGTAAGCCGAAACGGGCTTCTTCGGTGTTGTTTAAGGTTATAATGGATTCACCGGCGGGTCCCGTTCAAAAGGCACTTGATAAGTGGCTTGAAAAAGGTGAAACTATAAGCCGATCGGATGTATCTGTAGCTATGCTTGAACTCAGGAGGCGTAGGATGTTTGACAAAGCTTTGCAGGTTCTTTAAATCATTACATTTTTGATTGAGTAAAATGCCATTTTCGTCCATGAGGTTTGGGCCAGTTTTGCCATTTTCATCCGGCTTGTTAACTCCATCCATTTTTCTTAGTTAAGTCAGGGTCTGTCTTTTTTGCTAACTTAAAGGGCAATTCAGTCTTTTTCACTTTATGTAAAAAGACCGAATACCCCAGAAAAGACCGAATTGCCCTTTAAGTTAACAAAAAAGACGGAAATACCCCTGACTTAACGAAGAAAAATGGATGGAGTTAACGAGCCGGATGAAAATGACAAGATTTCAAACCTTTTGGATCCAAATGTGGAAAAACAAACCTTTGGACGAAAGTCGCAAAACTGGCCAAACCTTAGGGACGAAAAAGGCATTTTACTCCTTTTCATTTTATAATTCCCATTTCAGCTTTTGAAGGTAAATTTATAATATGTGCAGATGTTAGAGTGGCTGGAGTCCCGAAAGCAATTGGAATTTACGGAAAAAGATTATTCTTCTCGTGTTGATTTGATTGCAAAAACACGTGGTCTTAACGCTGCGGAAATTTACATTGAAAAGATCCCCGAGTTATATAAAACCGAGATGGTGTACCGAACTCTTTTAGCTAATTTTGTTCAATCCGTTAATGCAACAAAAGCTGAAAAAGTTTTCAACAAAATGAAGGAATTGAAATTCCCGATATCAGCCTTTGCTTGCAACCAGTTACTTCTTTTATACCGGAAAACCAGTAGGAAAAAGATACCCGAGGTGCTGGTATTGATGGAAAAAGAAAACGTGAAACCGACACTTGTTACTTATAGAGTGTTGATTGACATTAAAGGTCAGAGTAATGACATAAATGGGATGGAGCAAATTGTTGAGGCGATGAAGGCTGAAGAAGTGGAACCCGATATCAAGATAAAGGTGACGGTTTTTATTTATATATAGTAATAGTAATATGGTTAAGTTCATATGTATTGTTCTAAAAGGTCAATTTTGTTTATAACCTTCTAAATTTCATAATATCTTATTTATCGTTTCAAAAAGACAAAATATCATTTTTACCTATTTTGTAATTAATATAATATAATAACATCGGTTGCTTACGTTGAATCATCTCAAGAGATATTGTTCTCTTTGTTTATCCATGTTTTATAAATTTTTGAGTTAAATGCCATTTTCGTCCTTGAGGTTTGGCCAGTTTTGCGACTTTTGTCCAAAGCTTTGTTGTTCCGCATTTGGATCAAAAAGGTTTGAAATCTTGCCATTTTCATCTGGCTCGTTTACCCCATCCATTTTTCTCCATTAAGTCAGGGGTATTTTCGTCTTTTTATCTCCGTTAAGGGTATTTTGAATACTTGTACATAAAGTGAAAAAGACCGAATTACCCTTTAAGTTAACAAAAAAGACTGAAATACCCCTGACTTAACGGAGAAAAATAGATGGAGTTAACGAGCGGATGAAAATGGCAAGTTTTCAAACCTTTTGGATCTAGATGCGGAAAAACAAACCTTTGAACAAAAGTCACAAAACTGGCCAAACCTCAGGAATGCAAATGACATTTTACTCTAAATTTTATTTTATTTATTATGGAATATGTAAATAAGATATTTTAGTGTTTTGAAAAGGGTAAATATGATATTATGAAATCTGAAGTTTATGTGGTTACATAACCACCATATGTGTTATGAACTCATGATTAGAGCAGTTAGTATATGTGTTCAATTGTTCATGCAATTTGGTTCGGATTTGTTGCATAAATCTCTGATCAACTTATTTTTTTACAACAGGCTGTTTTAGCTAGGAACTATATATTTGCAGGTCTCCAAGAAAAAGCAAAAGTGATTCTACAAGATATCGAAGGAAATGACCTTAAAGATAAACGTTGGGCTTGTTCGGTATTACTTCCACTTTATGCGGCACTTGGAAGTGTTGCTGATGTCAGCCGAGTGTGGGATGTATGCAAGTCAAACCCGCAATTTGATGAGTGCATGCAAGCTATTGATGCGTATGGAAAACTAAAGAAAGTAGAAGAAGCCGAAGCGGTGTTTGATCAAATGGCGAACAAATTCAAACGATCTTCATCTAAACTTTATGCTACAATGTTAAAAGTTTATGCAAATAACAAAATGTTATCGAAAGGAAAGAATCTGGTGAAACAAATGGCGGAAAGTGGTTGTCAAATCGGGCCGTTGACTTGGGACTCTTTGGTCAAACTGTATATCGAAGCTGGCGAGATTGAAAAAGCTGATTCGATTTTGCGCAGGGCTTCAGAACAAAACCGTATGAAACCCTTTTTCGAGACTTATTTGTTGATTATGGATCAGTATGCAAAAAGAGGAGACATACATAATGCTGAAAAGATTTTTCATAGGATGAGACAAGACGGTTATGTGTCGAGGATGAAACAGTATCATAGTCTTTTACGAGCATACATAAATGCGAAAACTCCAGCTTATGGGTTCAGAGAACGGTTGAAAGCTGATAATATTTTCCCAAACAAAGCGTTGGCTGAACAGTTGGCTCAAGTTGATGCTTTCAAGAGGACTGCGGTTTCTGATTTGTTGGATTGAGTAAGATTAGCAGATGTTAAGGTTGTTTTAGTCAACAGTTGGTAATTGGAGTTCTTTAAGGTTATTTAATGGGTCTTTTTGTTGACTTCCTAATGAAAAAAAAAAGAGGTTTATTGATAGATTTAGTTTTTTTTAAGTATGCTATGCAGAATGGTTGATTGTCTTGTTGCTTTATTAACTATTGGTTTATTGTGTACCTTTTTTTAATGTTTTAACAGGATCTTGCTTAGACGATTATCGACACATTATAACAAATGATGATAAGATTTTACTAACGCATTCCCTAACCTAGTAACTACTCATCAACAACTTCATGTTGATGCTTATTCCCTATACTAGTAAATCCCCACGGCTAGTAACTTCATCAACGCTAAGGCTGGAGAGTGGTATAAAGCCCCTAGGGGCTTTATCATGCCACGTCAGCGCCATGTCACATATGGGGTTTTAAAGCCCATCTCTTTAACTTGCATGTAATGGTTTAAAGCGTCTTTAAAGCCTCATATTAAACAAAATACAAAAATATCTTACTATATAATAAAGGAAAACTTTATATGTAAGCTTATCAAGTCCTCCCTTTCATTTCATCTTATGTGTCAATTTCTCATATTTTTTTTTTCTAATTAAACCCTTCTCTTTCTCCCTAAACCAGCTTATCTGGTTCAAAGAACAGACATCTATGTCTTTTCAGTTTTCCAAAACAAGTTATCTCATTCAAAATTCAAATTCATTATTTCCACCTTATTTCTCTTTTCCTTTCAGCCGATAAACCCTAAAACTTTTGGTTGTTTAAGAGTTTTCTTACATGATTATGATTTAGGGGTTTTTTTTAAGTTTCTTTTTTACTGGATTCGTAGGTGGATGATTGGGGACTCATAACCAGACACAACTTTCACCAATCAAGCTCCATTAATGGCGGATATTCCAAATCCACAGTCTCCACCTCAATAATCCAACACAACTCAACACCATACACATCAGATTATAAAAAAAATGAATTTGAATTCAATCTTCTTCTTCTTCTTCCACTTGAAGCCCTAGATGTAGAAATCGAAACTCTGGATCTTGATTACCGGTCACGTATTCATGTCCTTTATGCTACTGGATGCGATTCTCTCATAAGTAAGATTTCGAACTTTTTAATGTTTCTTTTGTAATAATTCGGCATCTATTTTGAATTCCGAATGTGATTGAAATATCATGCTTTCTTCGTTTATGTTAAACAACCATTTGTGAATAAAGCACTTGTCTTTTTTAAATATTTGCTAGGATTTTTCAGTGTTGTGATATTATTCATAATTGGGGCCAGAAACACCTTCCATTACTTGAAACTGTATAATAGACTTGAAACAACCAATGCTTGTGTATAAGTGTATTGGTTATTGAATGAACATGATTACTGGTTTTAGATTTACATGAATTTTATAGTTAACTATAGCATGCCTCTACAGGACCCTCCAAAGAGGACCTGCTTTAGCTGGTGCTACAGAAGATAATGGTTCAAATCTTGTGTTCAGCCTAAAAATAAGGTTGAAGAAAAAGTTCAAACATCTTTGGGCGACTAGGGTAATGAACATTCGGATCAACAAGTGAAAAACTTAACTCTTCTATTTTTTTCTTTTACATGGTTCTCTGTAAATTGCTGAACTATATTTTCTTGAACTACAGGTCATTCCATTAACTCGATATACAACTTAATGAGGCTATGAAACCTTTAAGCTTCAATACGACACATATACGATCCATTGGCGAGCATACCACGTTGGTCAATGAGCCCATTTTTCCATCTTCATGAATCTTGACAAAAGGAAAGTTAATTTCATCTTCTTCAAGCCCAGTCAATTCTCTGCTTGCAAAAAAATTACTTCAACAATATAGGATGAAATTGCTTCTTCTGTTGATAGACACCAGTTTTCAAAGTCACCAGTGGTGATAATTACCATCACATATTTAACGGTTGCATAATATCAAGGTTTGTCTAAACAATTGTTAAAATAATGTCACCAATGCCGATACTAAATTTAGATTTAAATTTTATGACTGGGATCTACAACCACCGTAACTATTACCATTAATCCAGCCATAGAGCGCTCAGTAGTATTGCCCACATGTAAAAACCATGAACTCTTAATCCCCATTTTTTGTCAACAATAATAGTTAATGGTCTTTATGTTTATTTCCCACTTAATCAAGTTTAAATAAATAAGAACTGCATTTTGGGAACTGGTTAGAAACAGGTTGAACGGAGCTGAAGATGAAGGCAATGGTTTGGGCGGGGAGATCTGGTAGCAGATGGGTTGTAGGTGGTGGTGTGGTTGGGGATGGTTTTCGAAACCAAATAAAAGTTTGATTAAATATTTTTGCTTTAATACTATTTTAATTTGTAACCATATCTTTAAAAAATTTCGACTTGAATATTCAATGGTTTGACAAAAGAACTCATGTTGCAACTTTATTTTGGCTTTTTTTTAATCAAACTGAAGATGTAGCTTTTCAATGTAAATGTTATGGTCTGATATTTTGAGGTCAAATTAAGTCACATAATAATATACAATGGAAACAAATTTATTCATACTTTGATAAAAAAAAACTGGAAGATCAATATTAGACTATAAAAAATCACCACATTAGTAGGTATGTCAGATTATATTTATACATATTTGAAACTTGAATATTCATAGGTTTGACCTCAAAAGTCAAATGATACCTTTATTTTGGTTTATGTAACCAAGAATTTGGCATTTGTTTTACCTTGACATTTTTTTTATTTTATAGTTCAATAATGTGACAACTCGAAATTTAGAACCTTTCGTTGTATGCTTGAACGTTAAGTGACTAACTGATTTGATGATTTAATGAATGATATATGTGAACTTATATGATTATGTGTGTGCTTGTATGTATGCGATATATTTATATATGAACCGAGACACAAGAACCCGACTCGAGACCATGTGGTCTCGAGTGAACAGTGCGACATGTGGGCCGGTGGGGCCGTGCACCTCACCCGAAGCCCACTAGGGTGCACCAATGTAGACTAGTATATAACATTAGTGGATAGCCAACCTTACCATCTTTTGGGACAACCTACATTCACCCTCACACACACTCCTACCTTCTCTCTCTCTCTAAAACCCTAGAAACACAAACTTTCACTCTCTCTCTCTCGGATCAAACCGGCCGACCACAAGAGGAATCTCGGACTAGCTTGTGCTCACCAAGAAAAGCTTCATCTTTCACCACTACTTCTCTAACCGGTTAGTGATTCATGTTAGATGTGTGTTTCGGTTTGTTGATAATGTATGATGAAGATTATGTGATAATATGGTTACTTGTTAAGCTTATGCATGTTGAATACACCCTTCTTGAGTAATCGGTTCATAAGTGTTTCATGAAGTGTGTTTATATTCGATTAAAGATGATATGTTAATATATTGATTATGTTGGGATGAATAATATATGCTTGACTATGAGTGAATGTTATCGGTTCCATATAGGCTTAAATCCGAGTGGCTTGGTTATGTTTAGAAGGTTTATTACTCATGAAATCGGATGTTGTACATGTGGGTTAGATGGGTACGTTCAAGGGTTTCGATGGTTGTCCATGTTATGACTATGATTAATGCTAAAAGCCCTAAAAGATGATGAACTACATGAACATAGGAAGAACAACTTGAATGTGATATGAACATGTTTTGGATATTTGAAATTGCCATGTTTGATCTATTTTGGTTAAGTGTTAGACAATTAGACATGTTAGTGTATTGTTATTGGATAGTACATGAGATCACAACAGTGAAATCTTATTGGCCAAGTACAATATTGAATTCAGCAAATGTTCCCAACCGAAACCTCCTGTCTCGACTCGAAACCACCGCATGATGAGTCGAGATCCCCGATTGCGACACAGGTTGCGAGTCGCAAACGCCTGGTTGCGACTCGAGACCAAAACAGCATGAACCGAAACCATGATTTCGAGTCCGGTTGCGACTCGAGACCGCCTGATGCATGAATGACTCGAAACCACGGTTACGAGTCCCGTTGCGACTCGAGACCGTGACCATGATAACTCGAGACCGCCGTTTACGACTCAGGTTGCGAACCGAGAACACCTGGTTGCGACTCGAAACCAACATGTTTGCGACTCGAGAACATAAGAGCACAACTCGAGACCACACACTTGTGTACGCTGAATGGACTTGCTTTAGTATGGGCTTAGTGTTTGGGCCGGACCTTGGACTTTGTTTAATTATGGGCATGTTACTGTTCGTTCAACTCGTATGCATTACTTGCAAACTGCCATGCTTATATGTGAAAGCCACGAATGATACTTGAATACAACGTGCTAGCATACGTGTAGAAACATACGTGTACTACTTGAATACGAACCTGATTGTATGATACAACTATGATAGGACGTGAGTAACCACAATATTACTTGGTTGACTTTTCTGTGTATCTACCGAGCAAACCAAGGTGAGTTCACACCCTCTACAAAGCATGGGATTCCCAGGGGTCGGGAATTGGGGTTAAGGAACATGGGTTCCTCGTCCTCCTTGGGTAGGACAGCAAAGGTTCAGGAATATAATTCCTCGTCCTCACGGACAGATAACTCGTACTAGACCAAAACTCTATCACGAAGTCCCTCCTTTTTATATCGACTTAATCGCCGGGCCAATGGCGAGCGGGTCATTAGTTAGATAGCGCTATTTAGGTCTGACAAACCTCACACCGTGCCGCAGAGGACGGGCGTGAACTAATGGATCTGGGGCACGTCAATGATGATAGACATTGACAGTTTCAGGGCACATAAACATGACTACAGTCAGCAGTCGATATGGTAACGAGTCTAGTGTATACATGGGGTAGCCCCCACGGCCGAAATGCCAGATAACTAACACGGGGTAGCCCCCACGGCTGGATTGCCAGAGTAACCGGGAATAAACAAATTACGTTTTTAACTATGGGGTAACCCCCACGGCAGGATGCCAGCTAAAGGAAACTGTTTTCGAAACAACTTAAAACGAACACCCAACCGTGAACTCACTCAACTTGTTGTTGACTCGTTACTACGTGCTTTGCAGGTCCTTAGGTTCTTAGCTGGAGCTTGCATGGAGGAGGATCGTTGTGGGACATGGACGGCTGTGTGCCATGTTAAACTTGGAAACAATTAAACTATGTTTTGATTTAAGACTTATGCTTCCGCTTGCAACTTAACTATGTTTTGATTGAACACCAATTGTATTGGTTGGATTTTTATAACTACTTATATGCTTGTTCAATATGATTGGTGGCTGGATCCTGGTCAGTCACGCCTCCAAGCGGTGGTACTCCGCAGGTGGATTTTGGGGGTGTGACAGATTGGTATCAGAGCCATTGGTTATAGAGAACTTGGTTTTAATAAAGGGGAAAACGTTTTTGTTAAAACCAGACTATAACCTGTACAGTGCTCAACGGTCCACAACGACGCTTCACTCCACATGCAAGGCTCGACATTCTAGGTGATATGGTCTGTGTATATTGCCTACTTGTTAGTTACATAGTACATTGCTTATGGTATACTTGGTTAGTATAACTACAGTTGCTTGAACACGTGCGTGCTTACTCTATTTTAACGTCGTACTTTCGCGAACCCCTCTCACCCACGTTCTTCTTGATATGAAGATCATGTCTGGACGCGTTAACCTGACACAAGCCCAGTTGACGGCTCTGATCAACGAACGAGTTGCCGCAGCAGTTGCAGCTGCACACGCAGGAGGTATATCCTGCAGTCCGAACTCATTCTAGGATCTTTAGGATCCCACTCTCGTGAACCAACCTTTGTGTTAAACTCTGTCTTTTCTTTCACCCACGATAGGTCATCATGTTCAGCCACCCGTGTGCACTTTTAAGACTTTCATGGACTGCCGACCAACTACTTTTAGCGGCACTGAAGGAGCAGTAGGTCTCCTGCACTGGTTTGAGAAGCTAGAATCTGTCTTCGAAATGTGCGAATGCCCGGAGGCGCGCAGGGTGAAGTATGCTACTGGTACTCTCGAGGGTTTAGCCCTCACATGGTGGAACGCTCAGGTTCAGATGTTGGGGTTGGTTGCTGCCAACGCCACCCCATGGGAGAACTTTAAGGAAAAGATCAAGGAGGAATACTGCAGTCGTGATGAGATTCACAAACTGGAGGTAGAATTCTTCAACCTCAAGATGACGGGGTCGGAAATTGAGGCTTATGTGAAAAGGTCGAACGAACTGGCAATTCTGTGCCCTACTATGGTGGACCCTCCCATCAAACGCATCGAACTATTTCTTCAGGGCTTAGTGCCGGAAATCCAAAGTCATGTGACTTCAGCGAACCTCGCCACTTACCAGCAAGCTGTTCAGTTGGCTCACCGTCTCACGGATCAGGCGGTGGAGCAGAACAAGTTACCAAAACGCATAGGTGCTGCAACTACTTCTGGTACCTCTAGCGACAACAAACGGAAATGGGATGGAACTTCAAGTAAGGGTTCGACTTCTGTTCAGTCCCAGTCTCAGCAGAGAAAGACTGAGGACTACAAGAGCCCTAATCAGCAATCGTCTGGTGGTCAAGGTCATGGTGGGTACAAAGGAAATCACCCCAAATGCAATCGCTGCAGCCTGCACCACAGCGGGCCATGCACCAGGGGTAACTGTCATCGGTGCAACAAGCCTGGTCACGCTGCGAAGGATTGCAGGAGCTTATACCCCGCCAATCAGAATCGTCAGCAAGCTCAACAGAATCAACGCCAGCCGCAACAACAAGGTGATAACAAAGGGTGCTTTCAGTGTGGAGCTGAGGGCCACTTCAAGAGAGACTGTCCCCAACTGAACAGGAACCAGAACAACAACAACAACAATAACAACAATCAGGGGAATGGTAACAATGGGAACAACAACAACAATGGCGCCAGGGGGCGAGTGTTTGTGATTGGTCAAGGTGAAGCAAGGAATGACCCCAATGTTGTGGCGGGTAAGTTCCTTCTCGACGACTTTTATGTTTCAGTTTTATTTGATTCGGGTGCCGATACTAGCTACATGTCACTAGAAGTTAGTCGAATGCTTAAGCGTATTCCAACACCTTGAACAACAAGCACACCGTAGAGCTAGCAAATGGTAAGAGTTTAGAAGCCACACACATAGTCAAGGGTTGTAAACTTATTCTCGCTGACCAGACCTCCTCTATCGACCTCATTCCTATTGTCTTGGGTAGTTTCGACGTTGTCATTGGGATGGATTGGTTATCCCAACACCGAGCAGAGATTCTTTGCAACGAGAAGGTTGTCCGCATTCCAGGTCCCGATGGTGAACCTCTCATGATTCATGGCGACAAGAGGAGTGCTGTTGAGAACGTCATTTCTCTCCTTAAGGCCCAAAAGTGCTTGCGAAAGGGCCACACTGCCATTTTGGCGCTCGTTACTGACACCTCAGAAAAAGAGAAGAAGATAGAAGATTTTCCAGTTGTACGCGATTATCCAGAGGTATTTCCTGAGGAATTACCTGGTCTTCCGCCTCATCGCCAAGTCGAGTTTCAGATCGAACTAGCTCCTGGAGCTGCGCCTATAGCTCGTGCACCTTATCGTCTAGCCCCATCAGAGTTGAAAGAACTCTCTACGCAACTACAAGAGCTCCTGGATAAGGGTTTTATTCGTCCAAGCTCATCGCCCTGGGGAGCTCCAGTATTATTTGTAAAGAAAAAGGACGGTACTTTCAGAATGTGCATCGACTACCGAGAACTCAACAAGGTGACGGTGAAGAATCGCTATCCTCTACCGCGGATCGACGACTTGTTCGACCAGCTGCAAGGGTCGAGCTACTATTCGAAGATTGATTTGAGATCGGGTTATCACCAGCTGAGAGTCCGGGAAGAGGACGTCTCCAAAACAGCTTTCAGAACTCGATACGGGCACTATGAGTTTTTGGTCATGCCTTTTGGGATGACAAACGCACCTGCGGTTTTCATGGACTTGATGAACCGAGTGTGCAAGCCTTACCTGGACAAGTTCGTTATAGTCTTCATCGACGACATCCTGATCTATTCCACGAGCCGGGAGGAACACGAGCAGCATCTACGACTTATTCTGGAACTCCTTCGAACAGAACAGCTTTATGCAAAGTTCTCGAAATGCGACTTCTGGCTTCGTGAAGTCCATTTCCTAGGCCACGTGGTAAACAAGGATGGGATTCATGTTGATCCATCCAAGATAGACTCGATTAAGAACTGGCCTGCACCTCGTACACCAAAGGAAATTCGCCAATTCTTGGGTTTGGCGGGATACTACCGGAGATTCATAAAGGATTTTTCTAAGATTGCACAGCCTCTTACCTCACTAACGCAGAAGGGCGTTGTTTATCGCTGGGGAAACGCACAGGAGTTGGCATTTCAGCACCTAAAGGATAGGCTTTGTAGCGCACCTATCCTTTCCTTGCCAGAAGGCACAGACGATTTTGTGGTTTATTGTGACGCATCAATTCAAGGTCTTGGTTGCGTGTTGATGCAACGAGACAAAGTTATAGCCTACGCTTCACGCCAACTCAAAGTTCATGAAAAGAACTACACTACGCACGATTTAGAACTGGGAGCTGTTGTTTTTGCACTTAAGTTGTGGCGGCATTACCTGTATGGTACCAAGTGCGCGATCTACACCGACCACAGGAGCCTCGAGCATATCTTCAAGCAGAAGGAACTAAACATGCGGCAACGACGATGGGTCGAACTACTAAATGATTACGAGTGCTCAATCAGGTATCACCCGGGCAAGGCCAATGTTGTGGCTGACGCCCTCAGTCGGAAGGACACTGCGCCTAAGCGCGTGCGAGCTTTACAACTCACGATCCACTCTAGTCTCCCTTCCCAGATACGAGCAGCTCAGATAGAAGCACTGAAACCAGAAAACGTCAGGGCTGAAGCCCTACGCGGGTCAAGGCAACGATTAGAACAGAAGGAAGACGGTGCTTACCACGTGACGGGACGCGTTTGGGTCCCACTCTACGGCAACCTACGATAGCTTGTGATGGACGAAGCACACAAGTCTCGCTACTCGGTACATCCTGGATCGGATAAAATGTACCACGACATCAAAACTACGTACTGGTGGCCTAGCATGAAGGCCCACATAGCGACCTACGTCAGTAAGTGTTTGACTTGTGCGAGAGTCAAGTCTGAATACCAGAAACCCTCAGGCCTACTCCAACAACCAGAGATACCACAATGGAAATGGGAGCAGATTTCCATGGATTTTGTTACTGGCCTGCCTAGATCCCAGCGCGGGAACGATACTATTTGGGTGATCGTGGATCGACTCACAAAGTCTGCACACTTCCTGGCCATCAAGGAAATGGATAAATTCTCCACTCTTGCAGAAATATACCTCAAGGAAGTTGTCTCGAGGCACGGGATGCCCACCTCCATTATCTCGGATCGAGATGCGCGTTTTACTTCAGAACTATGGCAAGCAATGCACAAATCCTTTGGCTCACGATTAGACATCAGCACAGCGTACCACCCTCAGACGGACGGGCAGTCCGAGCGCACTATTCAAACCTTAGAAGACATGCTTCGTGCATGTGTAATCGACTTTGGCAACCGCTGGGAAAAGCATCTGCCACTTGTGGAATTCTCGTACAATAACAGCTACCACACCAGCATTAAAGCTGCTCCGTTTGAGGCATTGTACGGACGTAAATGCCGGTCACCTCTTTGCTGGGCAGAGGTGGGAGATAGTCAGATCACTGGTCCAGAATATGTGGTAGACACGACCGAACAAATTGCTCAAATACGAAAACGCATGACGGCAGCTCGCGAACGTCAGAAAGTTTACGCCGACATGGGCAGGAAACCGCTTGAGCTCCAGGTTGGGGAGCGGGTACTACTCAAAGTTTCACCCTGGAAGGGTGTGGTTCGTTTTGGTAAACGCGGCAAACTCAACCCACGATACGTTGGACCTTTCGAACTCATTGAGAAAATAGGCAGGGTGGCCTACAGACTCAACTTACCAGTGGACCTCGGTGCAGTTCACAACGTTTTTCACGTGTCAAATCTGAAGAAGTGTCCGTCAGATGAGACTCACGTAGTTCCTCTGAAGGAACTCACTATCGACGAACAGTTACGATTCGTCGAGGAACCAGTTGAAATCACGGACCGGGATGTTAAGGTCCTCAAGAGCACCAGAATACCTCTCGTTCGAGTTCGTTGGAACTCACGTCGCGGCCCAGAGTTCACCTGGGAGCGCAAAGATCAGATGAAACAAAAGTATCCCCAACTGTTCGCAAACAGTACAACCACTACTGAGGCCGAAGCTACAGAATTTCGGGACGAAATTCCAGATCAACGGGGGGTGGATGTGACACCCCAGGAAAACCGGGAAAACCATACAACTTAACTAGCTTCCTCAGTGAGTGCTTACCAAATTTCGGGACGAAATTTCTTTCAACTTGGGGATGATGTGACAACTCGAAATTTAGAACCTTTCGTTGTATGCTTGAACGTTAAGTGACTAACTGATTTGATGATTTAATGAATGATATATGTGAACTTATATGATTATGTGTGTGCTTGTATGTATGCGATATATTTATATATGAACCGAGACACAAGAACCCGACTCGAGACCATGTGGTCTCGAGTGAACAGTGCGACATGTGGGCCGGTGGGGCCGTGCACCTCACCCGAAGCCCACTAGGGTGCACCAATGTAGACTAGTATATAACATTAGTGGATAGCCAACCTTACCATCTTTTGGGACAACCTACATTCACCCTCACACACACTCCTACCTTCTCTCTCTCTCTAAAACCCTAGAAACACAAACTTTCACTCTCTCTCTCTCGGATCAAACCGGCCGACCACAAGAGGAATCTCGGACTAGCTTGTGCTCACCAAGAAAAGCTTCATCTTTCACCACTACTTCTCTAACCGGTTAGTGATTCATGTTAGATGTGTGTTTCGGTTTGTTGATAATGTATGATGAAGATTATGTGATAATATGGTTACTTGTTAAGCTTATGCATGTTGAATACACCCTTCTTGAGTAATCGGTTCATAAGTGTTTCATGAAGTGTGTTTATATTCGATTAAAGATGATATGTTAATATATTGATTATGTTGGGATGAATAATATATGCTTGACTATGAGTGAATGTTATCGGTTCCATATAGGCTTAAATCCGAGTGGCTTGGTTATGTTTAGAAGGTTTATTACTCATGAAATCGGATGTTGTACATGTGGGTTAGATGGGTACGTTCAAGGGTTTCGATGGTTGTCCATGTTATGACTATGATTAATGCTAAAAGCCCTAAAAGATGATGAACTACATGAACATAGGAAGAACAACTTGAATGTGATATGAACATGTTTTGGATATTTGAAATTGCCATGTTTGATCTATTTTGGTTAAGTGTTAGACAATTAGACATGTTAGTGTATTGTTATTGGATAGTACATGAGATCACAACAGTGAAATCTTATTGGCCAAGTACAATATTGAATTCAGCAAATGTTCCCAACCGAAACCTCCTGTCTCGACTCGAAACCACCGCATGATGAGTCGAGATCCCCGATTGCGACACAGGTTGCGAGTCGCAAACGCCTGGTTGCGACTCGAGACCAAAACAGCATGAACCGAAACCATGATTTCGAGTCCGGTTGCGACTCGAGACCGCCTGATGCATGAATGACTCGAAACCACGGTTACGAGTCCCGTTGCGACTCGAGACCGTGACCATGATAACTCGAGACCGCCGTTTACGACTCAGGTTGCGAACCGAGAACACCTGGTTGCGACTCGAAACCAACATGTTTGCGACTCGAGAACATAAGAGCACAACTCGAGACCACACACTTGTGTACGCTGAATGGACTTGCTTTAGTATGGGCTTAGTGTTTGGGCCGGACCTTGGACTTTGTTTAATTATGGGCATGTTACTGTTCGTTCAACTCGTATGCATTACTTGCAAACTGCCATGCTTATATGTGAAAGCCACGAATGATACTTGAATACAACGTGCTAGCATACGTGTAGAAACATACGTGTACTACTTGAATACGAACCTGATTGTATGATACAACTATGATAGGACGTGAGTAACCACAATATTACTTGGTTGACTTTTCTGTGTATCTACCGAGCAAACCAAGGTGAGTTCACACCCTCTACAAAGCATGGGATTCCCAGGGGTCGGGAATTGGGGTTAAGGAACATGGGTTCCTCGTCCTCCTTGGGTAGGACAGCAAAGGTTCAGGAATATAATTCCTCGTCCTCACGGACAGATAACTCGTACTAGACCAAAACTCTATCACGAAGTCCCTCCTTTTTATATCGACTTAATCGCCGGGCCAATGGCGAGCGGGTCATTAGTTAGATAGCGCTATTTAGGTCTGACAAACCTCACACCGTGCCGCAGAGGACGGGCGTGAACTAATGGATCTGGGGCACGTCAATGATGATAGACATTGACAGTTTCAGGGCACATAAACATGACTACAGTCAGCAGTCGATATGGTAACGAGTCTAGTGTATACATGGGGTAGCCCCCACGGCCGAAATGCCAGATAACTAACACGGGGTAGCCCCCACGGCTGGATTGCCAGAGTAACCGGGAATAAACAAATTACGTTTTTAACTATGGGGTAACCCCCACGGCAGGATGCCAGCTAAAGGAAACTGTTTTCGAAACAACTTAAAACGAACACCCAACCGTGAACTCACTCAACTTGTTGTTGACTCGTTACTACGTGCTTTGCAGGTCCTTAGGTTCTTAGCTGGAGCTTGCATGGAGGAGGATCGTTGTGGGACATGGACGGCTGTGTGCCATGTTAAACTTGGAAACAATTAAACTATGTTTTGATTTAAGACTTATGCTTCCGCTTGCAACTTAACTATGTTTTGATTGAACACCAATTGTATTGGTTGGATTTTTATAACTACTTATATGCTTGTTCAATATGATTGGTGGCTGGATCCTGGTCAGTCACGCCTCCAAGCGGTGGTACTCCGCAGGTGGATTTTGGGGGTGTGACAAATAACATAGTCAACGTTCCGTTGTAGCCGCGATCATCATGTACTTATTACGCTTCTCCATAAAGACGGTTCAGTTAGGAAAGACGGAGCCAAACATTGGTCCTCTTTATTATTGTAAGTTGTCATTTTGTTATTTTCAACTTTTGCAACAAAAAAGTTGTATACAATTGTTATTTACTTTATTGTGGACTGGTTATCGAAAAATTGGTGGGTCGAACAACTGTATAAGGACCCATAATAGGCAACTTTTTTAGGGGTTAGTGGACCCCTAAACAGGTCTTTTTCGAGTAGGTAACAGGACATGAACTCTTATAAATTTTGTATTAATTATCATTATGTAATCGGAATAGTAGATCAAAGACGAGCAAACGACCACGATTTTGGTGGAAAAGTTGAGTTCTAATAATTGCCAAGTAAACAGTATTTAACAAAAGATAGATAATTATGGTGCTTAATAATACCGGAGACTACGATCAAATATGTGAATATTGTTCGACTTAGTTATTGAATATATACTTAATTAAGAACTGCATGTTGTATCTTTTTATGATATTAATCATTCCTTTTACCTTCTAGGTACCGCATTTTAGTCAAATTTGTGACATTGAAGCTATTATATATGTTGTTTTACATATATTTGTTTTTGTTAACTAAGATTGGGTCAGTTGAAGAATGCTTTGTCTGCAGGTTATAATGATGTGAAAGAGTCCATCTTCAAGTAATTATTTGGCTTTTTTAATTCGTCTGTTATGTTTTGATTTTTAGTTTACGATTAGCTTGGTTCAGTTTATACATTCGTTTCTAAATAATGTAAACTAGAGAATTAGTTTGATGTGTATGAGTTTATATCGTATTTTTATTATGTGATTAACTTTATCCGACCCAAATTGTTAATCTGACCCGATTTTGACCCTTAAAATAAAAAAAAACTTTGAATTTCGAAGATCGGAACACACATCCGATCTTATCAAATGTATTCTTTTAATGATTCAGCTTGCGACTTATATAATTTAAATTGATATAGAAACAATCGGTATGGATTCTTTATACGGATAACTTTTGAAAACATGTCTTTATTTTATTTTACAATTCCATTGATGTAAATTAATTTTTCCTACCTGGGAAGTTCCCGGGTGATAACCTAGTAAATAAATAAAGAGAAAAAGATTTGATTGGTTGAAAAGAATAGGCCCCACCTGCTTTTCCCTTTAACGCTCATTACTGCAATGGCGGAGCATCGATGACGCCCCCCTTTTGCGCGCAGGGGATGGGGTGGGGGTGCTAACGAGTTTGATGTGGCTAGGGGCACTATACCACACCCCCTGGCCTAACCATCAATACCAACCTTCCATAGCAACAACCAGAGGCGGTGATGAGGGTGTGCGGGGAGGACCACCGCACAGGGCCAATGACTTCGAGGGGCACGTGTTTAAAAAAAAATATGATATACATATGTTAAGTTTTTTAAAATAGTATACCCATACCAACTCTAAGATATGTCCATTTACAAAAAGGGTTATTGGATTTTAATAATCTAAAGTTTCACCCGTTAGCCACTAATAATCCCAACTTCAAAAATTTCCTGTAACAATCCTAACTTGTAAGATTTTGGCCCCCAATAATCCTTTGCTAACTGGGTTATAACCCAGTTAGTTTTTTGCTGACGTGGCTGATGACGTGGACACAACTTTGTTATTTGTTGACTTGGCTGCTTATGTGGCACCATTACCACCTCCACTTCCTCCTCCTCCACTACCACCACCATCTCTTCCAGCCACCACAATCATCTACCACCATCACCCACCACCATCACCTCCGACCTCCTCCACCCACCACCACCACCACCTCCACTTCCTCCACCACCACTGCCATTTCCGCCACTACCTACCATCGCCATCTCAGATTCATCCCCACCTTCGTCACCTGACCGACAACCACCCCCGTATCGGCAGTTCTCAAACTTGACCTAACCGTCACCGATGAAGGATCCAGAACCGTGGGAATAGGGTTAATTCCATTGTTGTTGTTGGAGCAGAGGTCAATATGGTGGAGCGGATATCGATGTGGTGGAGCGGATATAGGGTTAATTCCATTGTTGTTGTTGCAGAGGTTCTAATTTCATTGGAGATTGAAGGATTGTGGGAATGGATGGTAGGTGGTGGTCGGAGGGGATTGAAGATGGTGGTTGTGTGGTGGGAGCTGAGTGGTCGGAGGGGGTTGACGATGGTGGTTGTGCAGTGGGAAATGGGTGGTTGTGGTGATAGTGAGGTAGTGGAGTGGTGGTGGTGAAGAGGGTGAGTGTCTGTGTATGTATATATAAAATTAAAAAATATTTTTTTTTTCATATCAATATCCACATCATCATCATCCACATAAGGAACCAACTTATTTTTTACACATAAGCGTCCACGTCAGCATCCACGTCATCAAAAACTAACCCAGTTAGCAAATGATCATTGGGGGCCAAAATCTTACAAGTTGAGATTATTACTGAGAATTTTTGAAGTTGGGATTATTAGTGGCCAACGGGTGAAACTGCGGATTATTAAAATCCAATAACCCTTTACAAAAGAATTTTTATGGTTTAGAAGTTACCCATTAGCATTAGGTTTAGCGAGTCTAATACCCATTTGATTTTAAAAAATAATTTATAATAAAACATTACGGAAGGACACATTTTTTCGAGCTTGAACATGGTACATGAATTTTCAGAGACGCCACTGGAAACAACTTTCATGTTGACGACATATGCTTACTTTTGTTTGTTTCCACTGACCACTTTGTTGTAACCGTGGACATTAACCCATTGGCCTTATGTTAACTTTAGCAGTATATTCCAAGAAGGCAACAATCTCTACCTTAATGCATGGTCAATCCAACTTGTTAAACAAATGTGTAAAGATTCAAACACTATAGAAATATAGGACTTTGTAATGCTATGGTCAACATATCAACAAAATTCACATTAATATCAAATTTGTCAATCTTTATCACCTTTGAATTGTTTTTTTAGGTTATTTCCCGGTAATCGGCAAACGTCGGTGGGGACGGACCTTGTCATTGTTACTTTGAGATTCGACAGATACTGAGGTACTTGAATGGTGCTAGGGATGTTGAGCTAGTGATGTTTTGAAAAAGATCTTGAAAGGGGGATATCTATAAGTGGTTGTGCATTCCAAATTTTTGGAAGCCTTATTAACCGGGAAGCATCATTGTGGCATAGTGTAGCTTTATCTACAACTGAATCTGAATACACTGCATTAAATGTAGTAGTAAAGAAAGCTATATGGCTAAAGACTTTTCTGATTAAGATCAAGGATATTGTGGTCTTATGTGACAAAAGAAATTACATATATCAAAGAATTATATGTATCATGAAACAACTAAGCATATCAATGTGAGGCTACATTTCATCAAGGATGCAGTGGCGGACCCAGGATTTTTTTCCTGGGGGTGCGGAAATTTTTTAAAGATTTTAGACCCGTAGCTATATAAAAAAACTTCGGTTCATAGCGGGTCGGGTCGGATCGGGTCATGTAAAACAAGTAAACATAAACAAACAAAGTTTCAGAGGGGGTCGGATCGGGTCGGGTCATGTAAAACAAGTAAACATAAACAAACAAAGTTTCATAGCGGGTCAGGTCGGTTCAATTTCAATTTTCAAAGAATCAAACCCTAGTTCCTAACTTCCTATCATATAAACAAACAAAGTTTCAAGTAAAACAAGTAAACATCATAAAAGAACATCATAAGTAAGTAAACAAAAAGGCATCAAATTTCAAAAAAACATACCTTAGTCTTCAGTTAGAAGAATCCGACGAAAAAAGTGGTTCATCCCCTTTTCTCTTGAGAAATCGCGTCATAACTTCCCTAATCACGGTTCCTCCTAATCCTATCACATACAAAATAAACAAGGATCTTCAAGTGTTCAACCATAGCCCATATTCTCTAATTTTCAATTTAAAATTTTGAATTTCAAGCCCTAGAATTTCATCTTTTCAAACCCTATACTAGAATCATATAATCAATAAGAGATTAAGAGACAACAAACCCATTCTATAAAGACTAGAACAACCCCAAATTAGCTCAAAACATATAAATAACAGTAAATCATCAAGTAAAATCATAAAAAAAAACCAAAAAACTAACCCTTAGATGATGTCGCTGCTGTGTTGCTGCTGCCTACTGAATTCCGGTCAGTTTCTGGCCGGAATTATGGAAGTCGATGGCTGTTGTTGCTAACTTGCTGCTGGCTTGTTGAAGAAGTCGCTGGGCAGGAGCCGGGAGGTCGCTGGGCAGAATCAGAACAGAAGGGCGGGAGGTGGAAATCAGACTTTGTATTGTTGGGTATTGGGTTTAAATGGGTAAATGGGTAATAGACTAATGGACTAATGCCTAATGGGCTTTTTGTATAAATCAGACTTTGTATAAATCAGATTAATGGGCTAAATCTTAATTGAAGTAGTATAATTTATTAATATAGATAGTTTTTTTTTTTTTTTTTATAAAAAATCAGACTTTACTAAAAAAAATTATAATATAAATCCATAATATTTTTTACCTAAGGTGTGCGGACGAAAAATTCGAAGGGGTGCGGACGAATATATCCAAGGGGTGCGGACGAAGAAATCCAAGGGGTGCGAACGAAAAATTCCAAGGGGTGCGGACGGGATTTTCGACGGAACTTAGCACTAATTTTTTTTTTCCCGGGGGTGCGCCCGCCCACCCTGGGCATGTCTTCAGTCCGCCCCTGCCGTTAGCCTCGTCACGGAGAGCCTGCGGGGGGATCTATGACCAAGCTCTAGTGTGAGAATAAGTCTTGTGCCTTGGTATGGATTTATGGCAAAGGATAACAATAAATTGGTCCGAATGTGGTTGATATCTTAGAATTGCATGTGAGAATTCGGTGCCCTTTGTTCTTAGATACAAGTTAGATGTTTTGTGATAATCATCTCTCTTGCTTATATAAATGAGACCCTTCTATCGAGGTGGGCCATTCTTGGCTAAGAACCATAGGGCATTTATCTGGACAACAACAATGTCCGGGTATTGGGCAGGAAGTGGTTCTCTATGAAGGATCTTCTTAGATCCTTTTAATTAAAGTACGCTTTTCTCTTAAGCAAGTAAGCCATCCCAAAAAATGTCCGGGTATTGGGCAGGAAGTGGTCTCGACACGTGATGAGTGTGAGCTTTACCAGACCACCCCAAAAAAAGTGGGGTGTAGAAGCGACGTGGCCAGCCCTGCGTTGAGGGACATGTGGATTTTTTTTTAATTTTTTATGTAGTTGACATTTATATAATAAAACAAAAACTTATATTAATTTCAAAAAAAAAAGTTACATAACATCCTAAAAAATAAAAAAACCTACTTATTAAATCCTAAAAAATTAAAAAAAAAGTGGTTACTAAATCCTAAAAAAGATTTTTTTTACTAAATCCCAAAAAAAGAAAAAAATTTACAAAGTTCGGTAAATATTAAAGTGGGGAACACACTTAAATTCCGAATTCCAAGTGTGCCTCCACTCGATCGTCGTGGGTCAAGTCGTCCGCAGGGACATGTTCGAAACAAACTTTAAACCGATCCAACTTCGGTTTGAGTTCACGCCACTTGTGTTGTGATGTGTGTAAAATGCAACATATAAATTACATCAAATGAGGCATAAAACTAACCTTTTTAGTACTAATGTTGGAAAAAGTGTGATTTTGTCTTCCTTTTGTATTTTCAGGATCAAATGAGCGTAAATGGACAAAAGAAGCAAAAATACAGCTAAATCTAACATAAATACAAGAAAAGGAATAAACGTGGCATGCCCGACCCCTCGACAGCATCTTCCCAAGCAAAAACAAGATTTCAGAAGGCTAAACATGCCCCGTGCCCAGCGGACACAGGGGCGTGCCCAAGTGTCTGCAGAAAAGACAAGGTTGTAGAAGCTTCTATTTCCCAACACGGGGGAGTGCCCAGCTCAACACGGCCGTGGTCAACGCTAAGAATCGCAGAATCCAAGCAAATCTTGATAGTACAGATACGCTTCTGCACATGGGGTCGTGCCCAGCGGACACGGGGGCGTGGTCAACTAATGCAGAAAAACAGCATTTAATGAAGAAAGAGAAAGTGGATGAACACGGGGCCGTGTCCGGGCTTCTGTGCAGGCTATAAATAGAGGTGCTTGGTTCACTTCAAAGGCATCCCTTGGCAAACCACCTCTCTCACACTTCACCCACACTCCACCACCATCACAACCCACATCCACCACCATCATCCATCATAGAGTGTGTGTAGTAGTCTCGAGATCCAAGATTGATAGTAAGAGTTCTTGACAATAAAATGCCATGTTTGCCTAAGTCTCTTACATCACTTGGTGAAGACAAGCATTTAGTGTAATACTTTTGTTTTTTAATCTTTTCTCACTTTTTATTTGGTTTTGTATTAATGACTTTAATAACTAGTTTCTTATGTTGAAGGTGAAACTTCCTTATCATTTGTACGTGGTGTCTTGGAGTTATTTTACTGTCTATATAAAATAAAAGATTTACACCATTCTTATCTCTACGGTCTATATAGAGATATGTTGGCTACCTGGTCGGGGGTTAAGGGAATGGTTTGGTAAGGTTCTTGCCTTGTTCAGTGTATAGATCCTACAAGGACCTGGGTCAATCTTACTCGGACCTCCTTCAATACCCACTGGCATTGGATGGCGGGGGTGTGAATGGCTTGATCCCCTCATATGTAAACTACTATTAATACATTAACCCGGCTACTACGGATTGTATCCCTGCTGACTCAAACCACTTAGCCGAGGGTAACGTCACATTCAAAAGAGGGGCCTACCACATTACGCATTAACAACTTAATTAATTATCTTTCAATAATCCAACCTTTTAGGATTGTATCCTTGCTGACTCAAACTACTGGGTTGAGGGTAACGTCACCTTCAAAAGAGGGGCATACTACTGTAACTAAGATAATCTCATAAAAAGTGCAAAAGTGCGGAAAACATCAAAGGTTACACTAAAGGCGAGTCAGATCCAAGTGATTCATCTTGTCTATCTATTTTTATTTTATTTTTATTTTCAGCATTTTTAGTTTTTATTTTCATGTTTAAAAACTTTTTCTAAATTTTTGATTTGATTAGACGTTGAGGAAAAACCAGTACTAAAAGCTCTTGTGTCCTTAGACGACCTCGGTATCTTACCAACGCTATACTACGCTCACGATGGATGCACTTTCCCATATGTGTGTTTAGTGTTAGTAGAATATCGTGTTTTATAAATTTAAAACTTGACTAAAGTGTTAAAAAGGGCTAAAAATATACATAAAAATATATCACGCACTACGCACATCAAATTTTTGGCGCCGTTACCGGGGACACAAGGATTTTAAGAAAGCTTAAATCGACGGCCTAATCAGTTTTTCAAAACCTTTTTAAATTGCGCACACAGTTTCTGCATTTTAGTTAGTTTCTGCATTTACAGTAGACTGAACACGGGCCGTGTTCACTGAATACGGGGCTGTGCTGCATAATTTAAAAAAAAAAACTCTGAGATACAGAGTCCGAACACGGGGTCGTGCTCACTGAACACGCCCCCGTGCTGCACAAAACCAGTCACTTTTATTAAAACGCCCAGATACAGAACCTGAATACGGGCCGTGCTCACTGAACACGGGGCCGTGTCCGGCCTCTGCTTCCGTTTTTATTTTTGTTTTCTGGTCCTGAGACTCTGTTGTGGTCTGCTGGGTGATTCTTATGGATCAATACTCAGGAGATTACAACTACCACTATGAGGAGGATGATTATCGGGAAGACTATTGCACCATTTGTGTTAACCCTCACTCGGTACAATATTGTGACCTCTTTAAACCATCCCCTTCATACAACTATTATGTGGAGCCCAGGTACGAGCCGTCCACTTCATATACATCCTATGATGTCCCAAGGTATGAACCTTCTCCCTCATACTCATATTTTGATGAACCAAGGTATGAGTCTTCATACTCATACTTTGAGAAACCAAGATATGAGCCTTCACCTTCATATGCTTATTATGAGGAACCATGGCGTGAACAACCCACCTCATATGAGTATTATGAAGAACAAAGTTACGCCCCTTATCCTTCATATACTTACGATGAGGAACAATGGTGTGGACCATCTACCTCATATGAGTACTATGAGGAGCCAAGGATCGAACTTCCGAATTCAAGCTTTTATGATACTTATTCAACTCACTTTGACGAACCACCAACTATCTCACCCGTAGCCGAAAAGATAATAGAACACCTTAAAACTATCGAGCGCTATATAAAAGAATCCCACGCAAGGGAAGAGGAATCCCGCGCAAGGGAAAAATTAACTTGTAATAAAGAGGAGATAGTTGAAGAGGTAAAAATGGAAGAACAAGTAAGTGAAAAACCAACACATGAGTTAAACAACGAAAAAGGTGAGTCCGACAACTTTAAAATTCAAGAAGAGTCTAATTTTAAAGAAATTGATCTCTTCTCACCTTCTTTCGAAAATCATTGTTTAGTACCCACTCATGCTAAGTTTTTAAAAGAGTTAAACACTAACACTAAAATTGACGAAACGGTAAGCATTAAGTTAACAATTGATCAAACTACGCTAATAAAAGAAGATCCATTTGAAATTAACATTACACCGGTTCCATGTTTTTTTTTTTTCAAAATTCCTTTATTAGTAATATTACAATTGATAAAGATCTTTGTGTTAATATAATGCCAAACTACATTTTCGAAAAATTAAGTATTGGTGATTTTTCTCCACTTCAAACACCCATTTTTCTATCTAATCGGAAAGTAATAAAATCAATAGGGGTAGTTGAGGATGTCTTGGTCCAAACAAATCAAATGGTAATCCCAACCGACTTTGTTATCCTTGATGACGCTCCTCTAGTGTTGGGACGACCTTTTGTAAAGACCCACGAAGCCTTGAAAAATCGGAAGTACAACAATTTACCCATTCAATTAGGGGCATTAAAAAAAGTGTCGATCTTGAGCGTTCAATGAAATATCCATTCGGAAATGATGACCCCCTAATTGAAGATGAAGATGAACCACCCGATACAAGAGAAGAAATTGACCACTTTGTTGAAGATTAGGTCGCCATAGAACAAACCTTTGTGGTTCTTGATCAAAATGAGCAACCAAATAAGGAGTCTCCTAAAGACCCATCTCTTGAGCTCAAAGAACTTCCAAAATGTTTGGAATATGATTTTCTAGACAAAGGTGGTGAATCACCTGTAATTATTTCGTCAAAATTAACTAGTTTAGAAAAAGAAAAATTAATTACACTTTTGAAAAAACACAAAAACGCGATCGCTTGGAAGCTTGTATATATTATAGGAATAAGTCCTTCCATGTGCACGCACAAAATTTTAATGAATGATGACTATAAATCGGTAATACAACCACAACGTAGAGTAAATCCAAATGTCCAAGAAATGGTTAAAAACGAAGTCATCAAATTACTTGACGCCAGACTTATTTACCCAATCTCCGATAGTCCTTGGGTAAGTCCCGTCCAAGTAGTTCCAAAGAAAGGAGGTATGCCGGTAATAACTAACGAGAAAAATGAATTAATACCAACAAGAACCGTCATAGGATGGAGGGTATGTATAGATTATCGTCGATTAAATGAGGCAACAAGGAAATATCACTTTCCTTTGCCTTTTATTGATCAAATGTTAGAAAGATTATCCGGTCACAAATTTTATTGTTTCTTAGATGGTTTTTCAGGTTACTTTCAAATACCGATAGCACCCGAAGACCAAGAAAAAACAACATTCACATGTCCCTATGGAACTTTTGCTTATCGGTGCATGCCTTTTGGTCTATGCAATGTCCCCCGCAACCTTTCAACGTTGCATGGTGGCCATCTTCCATGACATGATAGAAAAGACAATGGAAGTCTTCATGGACGACTTTTCTATCTTTGGAGATTCATACGACCAATGCCTCGATAACCTTGAAGGAATGCTATCCCGATGTGAGGAAACTAACATCGCCCTTAACTGGGAAAAATGCCATTTCATGGTAACAGAGGGAATAGTACTCGGTCACAAAATCTCAAGCGAAGGAATGGAGGTTGATCGAGCAAAAAACAACATTATTTCTCGATTACCACCCCCATCATCTGTTAGAGCTATCAGAAGTTTCCTAGGGCATGCCGGATTTTATAGACGATTTATCAAAGACTTTTCTGAAATCTCAATGCCTCTAACAAAATTACTTGAAAAAGATGCCCCTTTCATCTTTGACAAGGATTGCAACCAAGCATTTCTAACACTAAAGGAAATGCTAGTCAATGCACCTATCATGATAGCGCCTGATTGGAAACTACCCTTTGAAATCATCTGTGATGCAAGTGACTTTGCAGTTGGAGCTGTCTTGGGACAAAGAAAAGATAAGCATTTTCACTCAATTTATTACGCTAGTAAAACACTTAATGATGCACAAGAAAATTACACAACAACAGAAAAGGAATTACTAGCCGTGGTATTTGCTTTTGATAAATTTCGTTCTTATCTTGTTCTTTCTAAAACGATAGTTTATACAGATCATGCAGCCATTCGATATCTCTTTAAGAAACAGGATGCTAAACCACGCTTGATTCGGTGGATTATACTCCTCCAAGAATTTGACATTGAAATAAAAGTTAAAAGAGGAGCAGAAAACATCGCAGCAGATCATCTTTCCCGCTTGGAAGATCCAGCTTTGGAGGCAACCAGGGACGAGCTGATCAATGAAAAGTTCCCAACAGAGTCCCTGGAAATGGTGGAACACCGAGAAGAGCCATGGTACGCCGACTATGCTAACTACCTAACTAGCGGTATAGTCGCAAAAGGATGGCCACATCATCAAAGAAAAAAAATTCTTTGCTGACGTAAAGCATTACTTTTGGGAAGATCCTTATCTTTTCAAAATGTGTGCCGATCAACTCATCCATCTATGTTTACATGGTAGTGAAGCAAGAAGAATTCTCCGATATTGTCATGAAGGTCCATACGGAGGACATCATGGTGCCGCTAGTACCGCATGAAAGGTATTTGATTCAGGATTTTATTGGCCAACCATTTACAAAGACGCCCAAAGTCTTGTCAAGACATGTGACGCTTGCCAAAGATCAGGTAATATTTCTTCCAAAAATGAAATGCCACAAAATGGCATTCTTGTTTGTGAAATTTTTGATGTGTGGGGACTCGACTTTATGGGACCTTTCCCACCGTCAAAAGGAAACAAATATATACTTGTGGCGGTAGATTACTTGTCTAAATTGGCCAAGGCCGAGGCACTTCCAACAAACGATGGAAGAGTCGTGGTAAGATTTCTGAAAAGATTATTCTCTCGTTTTGGAACACCAAAAGCATTAATAAGTGATAGAGGTACCCATTTTTGTAACCATCAACTTGAATTTTTTTTAACAAGGTATGGGGTCTATCACCGGGTCTCAACAGCATATCACCCTCAAACAAACGGATAAGCCGAAGTGACTAATCGAGGTTTAAAAAGAATACTTGAAAAAACCGTAGGGTTAAATAAAAAAGAATGGGCCGATAAATTAGACGATGCTTTATGGGCTTTTCGAACAGCGTATAAAACAACAATAGGTACCACCCCATATAAGCTTGTCTATGGAAAAAGTTGTCATTTCCCAGTAGAAATAGCACACAAGGCCTACTGGGCAATTAAAAACGTAAACTTAGACTTAGAAATTGCCGGTAAAAATCGATTTTGCCAATTAAATGAATTAGACGAATTAAGGAATTACGCATACTCTAACTCCGAAATTTATAAGAAAAGAATGAAAAATTTGCATGATAAACACATTATACCTAATAAATTCCGGGTAGGAGATCAAGTTCTATTGTTTAATTCACGACTTCGATTATTTCCTGGTAAATTAAAGTCTAGGTGGTCAGGACCTTTTTCCATCACCCATATTTTCCCACACGGTGCAGTCATAATTAAATCTCGGAATGGAATTCCATACAAAGTCAATGGCCAATGACTAAAGCTCTATCAAGGATTTATTGAGGATGAGGAGGAAGAAATCTCGCTACAAGCAGCCGAATAATGAAACGAAGGTTCAAGCATCAACATCATACCTTGTAAGTTACGAACGTCGGGAAAACATCTAAATCGGTAAGATTTCTAAAACCAAGTTTCGGGAAACAGGGACACTCACACGAGCACTAAAAAAATATTAATTTTTGCACGCCCACGAGGCCGTGTCCGCGCGACTGTCGGGGATAAAACCCCTTTTTCTTCACTTTTTCATTTCAACACGCCCCGTTTCCCCCAAGAACTCCCTGGTTCCGGCGAAATTTTCTGCAGATTTCAACGTTTCCCCTTCTTTTAACAACGTCAAGGTATGATTCTATCCTTATAATTAGTTAGTTTAAGTACTTGCATGTAGTTTAACATCAAAATTTGGGGAAAAATGTAGGGTTCTTCAACTTGAACCGGATCAAACCCCAAATTTTTGCTTAGATCTGTTAGTATTAGTATAAAAACATGTTATAGGAAGTAAATCAACTTGTATTGTTTGTAGATTTGACCGATTTCTCACAAAAACCTCAAAGCCTTGTTTTTGAACCGAAAATGATGAAATTGAAGGGGTAAACGGTTTATTTTGGGAAAAACGGCATTTGGGTTTCATTTTCGGGGAAAACCGCCCTTATTGGACCAAAAATTTTCAAGTTTTCGGAACCGGGTCGAAAAATGGAAATTTTGGGAAACAGACGCCTGGACACGGGGGCGTGTCCAACTAATTTCAGGCAAACATGGGGCGTGTCCACTGAACACGGGGCCGTGTTCAGGTGACTGTTTTCAGTTTTCTTCGAAAATTTCACTATTTCATGCTAATTGTTTGGTGTTTTCTTTCAGATGGCCAAGAAATTTACCTGATTCAACGCAAGTAAGTTGTCTTCTCAGGCGTGGTATGAAGTGCTAAGAACTAGGCCCGAGGAAAATCCCCGACAGGTGTGCATGGACACTCTTGAAGCAGAGAACCAAATAGACTGCTTCAACAACATTGTTACCGGCCTGCTATGAGCGGCTCTTTGCACTCGGCTTCACTCCGTGCATGAATACAACATGGAATTTTACAGCACGTTTGTCTTTAAGACAAGGGCGGATCCGTTTGACAATGAGGGGGTAGAGTTCCGTTGTGGAGGGACCATGTACTCGATCTCAATCGCACAATTTGGGGCAATTGCCGGGTTGTACTCGGAAGAGGATGCTGGAGATGAAGAGAACACCGGCGGTCTTCACGAGATTCCAGACAATCAACGCCAAGCTGCTTGGGCTCAGATCGGGTAAGGCAGCTATAACCCGAGCTGAACTAAGAGCATAATGTTGAGGGACCCTCTATACCACTACATCCATAGGGTCCTCAGCTACTCTCTCTGCTAGAAACACGACAGTGGTGGTGTTGTAGGGTTGCGTGATCTGCTAGTTCTCCATTGCATTCACAACTGTGTCAACCTTGATGTTCCATACCTGCTACTCCGTAACATGCACTTGAAACAACTTGCTACTCCCCGACTCCTATCCTGTTTGGAGGGTGGATCTACTGCCTTTTCAAACACTTTGTGCCAAGGATGCCGAGGTCCTTTCAAAAGGGACCGTGGTCGGGAAAAGTGGACATGGTCATTTGCCGCTCCATGAACTTAATTAATGAAGCGGATGACGGGACGGTCAGATTTCAAACAGTTCAAGGGCATGAATGGAACCCTCAAGAAGCTCTCGTCCTACACGCTCCACACATCCGTCCTCATCCCCAGTACTACTACCAGCACCATGGTGATCCGGGTCAATCCTCCTCTCAAGGAGGTGGTTTTCCTAACTTTCAGAGCTTACATGATTTATTTCAGGAAAATCTTATGTGCACCAGGAACACCTACAACATGGCCAACAACACATACGCCCGGGTCGGAGTGATAGAAAGAAATATCTCCGACATGCAGGATGATATTGAAAACATCCGGGAGTATATGGCGGGCCACGGAGGGGATGATGATGATGATGAAGATGAGGACATGGATTGAGCGGAAGGAGTTGGAGGTAGCATCACACGGTTGAAGGTCTAACAGGTTAACCCTTATCTCTAATTAACAATTGCATGGCCTGCATGCCATTTGTTGAACACTTTACTTCTCTTAACACTTTTTTAATTTTATGCATTTCTTTTCTTTTTATGTTGTGATGTGGATGATGAAACTTTGGTAAATTAGGATGTTTGTTCTTGTTTGGTGTGGTATTTATTAGTAAAACAGGTACCTATGAGGCTTAAAGCACTAAACATTAGTGCTATTATAGCCGGGACAGCAGAACCGAAAGCAGAAACCTGTTTTAAATGTTTGCAGATTGTCCACACGGGGTCGTGCCCAGCCGACACGCCCCCGTGCCCACCACCTGTTGTTTGTCTAATTTATGCAGATTTTTGCCCAACACGGGGTCGTGTTCGCCAGACACGCCCCCGTGTCCACCTTCTGTAAGTTCTTGTTACTGGCAATCTGATCACGGGGCCATGCTCATCCGACACAGGGCCGTGTCCAGATGCCCAGTAACATAAATTTTTGTTTTAACACACCTTTTACACATTCAATCAACCTAAAAACTTATTTTTGAGACACATTGAGGACAATGTGTAATTTATGTGTGTGGGGGGGGGGGGGGATGCTAAAACGTTGAATTTTGCAAGTCTTAATTACAAGCCTTACACAAAACTCTATTGGAACCGCTAAACACCCCAAATTTTTTCAAAAACTTTTCAATTTTTTTACTTGTCTTGGTTTAAATTGGGAATAACAAGTTCTAAAAAGGTTATATTTTTACGAATTTACAACCGATAGCGTCGTGATAAAAAGAACCAACATAAGAAAATTATGAAACGTCATGACAAATCTAAAATTTGATTATATATACTTGATCACATTAAAAACTCATTCCCACAAAAAGTGAGTTTTGAGCCTTTAATTGAGCATATAAATACACATCTTTAAACTAAGTGCTCATCTTTCGTTTCTTGTGTGAATAGCCGCTTGGTTTCTTACGACTCTAGAACTTGCCATAACAATACATTCCCGGTCCTTATCAACCTAAACCCAAGTAAGTAAATGATGGAGGCATTAGGATTAACTCTTTTTTTTCAACACCATTATTTTTCAATTTTTTTTACCACCTACCAAAATCCCCCTAGTAAACCCCTTTCAGCCTAAACCTTTTCATTTCTAAACCCACAAAACAAACACCCTTTACCCACCAAAACCCCCTTTTTCATTTTAAACCCTTTATTTTAGTAAAAAGCTCGGTCTTCATGTGACATTCCTTAAAAAAATGAAGTCTAGCAATAAACAAACAAGTTCCTCAAAAGAAACCTTGTTTGAAAAATGATTCGTTTGAATAAAAAGTCACAAAAACAAAAAGTTTTACGACGACCGACGCTTTTTACGCCTTTCGCCCTTTTTACTAACCACTAACCCAAACCCACCTACCTTTAACCCAAGCCTAACACTTCCCCAAGTCCTCTTGATATTTACAAAGGTGTATAGTTAAAAAGGAGGAGGATTGATTGCTTGGCAAGCATATGGTAGAAGTAAGTTCCATGCCGGTCTCGAGTGTTTCACAAAAATACATCTTCGGCTGAGTGTCGAGTGATCTCCCGTAAGGTATGTGAACTTGTATATAAATGGAATTTTAAAAAGGCATGTTATGCCCAAATAAGTAATTTATCTTATGAAACATTCTAAATAAATCATAACGAATAGGATTGTAAATAACACAAAAATAAAGCCTAATAAAGATCTTGGAATCCCGACACTCAAGACAAGCCCAAAACTTCTCTTCTACCCATTCCATTTGGGCGTGTAAGCCACATTATAAAGAGTTTTGCTTGAGGACAAGCAAAGATTCAAGTGTGGGGGTATTTGATGTGTGTAAAATGCAACATATAAATTACATCAAATGAGGCATAAAACTAGCCCTTTTTTTAGTACTAATGTTGGAAAAAGTGTGCTTTTGTCTTCCTTTTGTATTTTCAGGATCAAATGAGCGTAAATGGACAAAAGAAGCAAAAATACAGCTAAATCTAACATAAATACAAGAAAAGGAATAAACGTGGCATGCCCGACCCCTCGACAGCATCTTCCCAAGCAAAAACAAGAGATCAGAAGGCTGAACACGCCCCGTCCCTAGCGGACACGGGGGCGTGCCCAAGTGTCTGCAGAAAAGACAAAGTTGTAGAAGATTCTATTTCCCAACACGGGGGCGTGCCCAGCTCAACACGGCCGTGGTCAACGCTAAGATTCACAGAATCCAAGCAAATCTTGATAGTACAGATACGCTTCTGCACACGGGGCCGTGCCCAGCGGACACGGGGGCGTGGTCAACTAATGCAGACAAACTGCATTTAATGAAGAAAGAGATTGTGGTTGGACACGGGGCCGTGCTCAATGGACACGGGGCCGTGTCCGGGCTTCTGTGCAGGCGATAAATAGAGGTGCTTGGTTCACTTCAAAGGCATCCCTTGGCAAACCACCTCTCTCACACTTCACCCACACTCCACCACCATCACAACCCACATCCACCACCATCATCCATCATAGAGTGTGTGTAGTAGTCTCGGGATCCAAGATTGATAGTAAGAGTTCTTGACAATCAAAGGCCATGTTTGCCTAAGTCTCTTACATCACTTGGTGAAGACAAGCATTTAGTGTAATACTTTTGTTTTTTAATCTTTTCGCACTTTTTATTTGGTTTTGTATTAATGACTTTAATAACTAGTTTCTTATGTTGAAGGTGAAACTTCCTTATCATTTGTCCGTGGTGTCTTGGAGTTATTTTACTGTCTATATAAAATAAAAGATTTACACCATTCATATCTCTACGGTCTATATAGAGATATGTTGGCTACCTGGTCGGGGGTTAAGGGAATGGTTTGGTAAGGTTCTTGCCTTGTTCAGTGTATAGATCCTACAAGGACCTGGGTCAATCTTACTCGGACCTCCTTCAATACCCACTGGCATTGGATGGCAGGGGTGTGAATGGCTTGATCCCCTCATATGTAAACTACTATTAATACATTAACCCGGCTACTTGGGATTGTATCCCTGCTGACTCAAACCACTTAGCCGAGGGTAACGTCACCTTCAACAGAGGGGCCTACCACATTACGCATTAATAACTTAATTAATTATCTTTCAATAATCCAACCTTTTAGGATTGTATCCTTGCTGACTCAAACTACTGGGTTGAGGGTAACGTCACCTTCAAAAGAGGGGCCTACTACTATAACTAAGATAATCTATTAAAAAGTGCAAAAGTGCGGAAAACATCAAAGGTTACACTAAAGGCGAGTCGGATCCAAGTGATTCATCTTGTCTATCTGTTTTTATTTTATTTTTATTTTCAGCATTTTTAGTTTTTTTTTCATGTTTAAAACCTTTTTCTAAATTTTTGATTTGATTAGACTTTGCGGAAAAACCGGTACTAAAAGCTCTTGTGTCCTTGGAGGACCTCGGTATCTTACCAACGCTATACTACGCTCACGATGGATGCACTTGCCCATATGTGTGTTTAGTGTTAGTAGAATATCGTGTTTTATAAATTTAAAACTTGACTAAAGTGTTAAAAAGGGGCTAAAAATATACATAAAAATGTATCACGCACTACACACATCAAGTTGGCACGCGTTTAAATTGTGACGAGTGTTCCCAATATGTTGTTGGTATTGCTGAAATACCCGTCCCCAATACGCAGTTTGACCGCGTGGTAGAGTACGTTGTTCATCGATAATCGATGTTACAAGTGCGATTTCCTCCTCTTCTGTCCAATGCACCATGTTCGGTTTTTTGGTGTTGGTTCGATTGAAGATTTGTTATTTGGTGTGCTTTTGGTTGAAGAAAATTTGTTATTTGGTGTGGAAAAAATGAAGTTTGGGATGTGTATTTATAGGTAAAAAAATGTATTTTGTTTTAAATTTGATTTTTACTACAAAACCGCTATCCCCAACGGCTAGACCAAACGGCTATAGCCCAAACGGTCATCTATCACCAGCCAATCCAAGCTAGCCACCTCACCTTTCCCCCCGCCCAATGCCAGGCTTCAAAGCCACGCCAGCGGGGCAACGCCGTTCCCAACGCTGGCCCGGTGTGGTTTAGCCAGCGTTTCCTTGCATCCCCCGCCCCAACCAACGCTCCACACCCACTAGTCTTAATGTAGAGGAGTTGTCACATCATCCATGCTCTGCTGGAACATTAGTTCTAGAATGTTGAGCATCGACGGGAAAATCGGTATCTTTGACTTAATCATTTTCCCATGAGAATATCTGATGAAAATACTATGTTGGGCCCAAAACTAACATTTGATCGGAGGCAACATGCCCAGACGAGGGAGCCTATTAGGTGATCCTCGTCGTCAAGTCATCCATAGTCTGGGTCCACACATTTATGAGTGGGCTTGGACTTAGTCCCATTCTTTAAAGATTTCATGGGGCCCACAAGGCGCGTAACTGCTGCCTCCAACTTTCCGCTAATTATGAATATTGTTAGGTGCGCGATCGGACATATGGGGAACAATTGCTTTACACGTGGAGGCCATCCAGGGACTTGCATTCAAACTTGACAAGACGGTTACCGCCCGATCTCCCTTTACATTTCTTGACCCTTTTTTTCCACTTCCATCTTCTTCCTTTATTAGACAGTTTTAGATCCCGTCGGAATTGCTTCCTCGTTTGCCTGGTCTCAACGATTCTGCAATTTATACCCCTGATCGATGGTTATCTACTATGTCTTTTACGTTTTGCGGAGTCCAGTATCCTTTGTCATCTTTTAAGATGTCCTTGCTTAAACATTATCAAGTTCATTTCTCTTAGGTCCACCCCTTGGCCTTCCTAAGGATAGTGCATTTTGAACTTACATGTGCTGCTTTTAGTGGTGCACCATCTGTTCGTCTGTTTAGGCGGTTCTAAGTGCATTTTGATGATGGCGCCCCCACAGTCTCTTTATCAGAAAATGCTTTGTGGAAACAAATGTGTGAGAATTTGACCCGCGTTTTCAACTTTCATGAGGAGGTGTTGGTGTTGGGTGGTGTTAGTTCGCTTTTTATCTTATTTATGTAGAGTGATTGTGGATGGAGTTGGTAAGTTACTTATTTTCTTAGGGTCTTGGTGATTGGAATTTTTGCCTTTTTTGTGTTGGTTTCCTCTGTTTAGTCGTTTTGAGCGTTTGTATGTTTTTTTCTTAGGGTCTTGGTGAACCTGTTTCTGTTGTGGGTGTTAAAAAACTGGTTCCAGAAGGCCGGAACATTCGTCATCGCCTTCGGAGTGCCAGTAATCGGAAAGAGCAATCTCCTTCCCGGACTATTTCAGAAGCCCCCCGTTATTGGCAAAAGTTCCCTTTCCAAACATTTGAAAGTTTCAAGGCCGTCTGCCAGTCTTGCTTTGAAAACTGCTTCTGTAAGTTGTTTTTGTATTCATGTCATACTTGTTACTTTTTGCGAACGTTTTGGTATACTAGTAAAATATGGCGTTTTGGGTTTGGTGTGTTCAATGGAAGGTCTGAGATGTTGTTTATATAGGATTTTTTGGCGCGTCTTTTAGGCAGGGTTTTATTATAATAAATGCTTGTAATGAAGTTCCGTTGTTTTAGTTACTGTTTGTTCAGCTTTATCGTTTAAAAACAAAGTTTGGCGTTTTATATCTAATGTCGTTTAGATTAGGATGATGTGTGCTTTGTAGTTTAAGGCGAGAAGTTAATGGCGTTTTACTCATCACTTTGGCGTTTTATGTGGAGAAGTCTAAAGACCTTTTTACCCTTAATGAAGCGCGTCCATGTAATTAAATTGATGTTTTTTTTTATGAAAACGCCACCGCACAAATCTAGTCCATAGATTGTTTTGATCTGACGATCAATAAGCGTTCTCACACTTTTCATCGTTCCCTAAATCCTGACTCTATATATTTATATATAATGTTCAATAGCTCAATAGGTAACTTTAGTGAACCAAGAACTATCAGTTTCTAATTCCTTCTATTTAATGATTTCAAAATAAACAAGAAGAGTATTAGTAAAAGTATACATAATTACATCTGTTATGTGTCTCTAACTAATGAAAGGGTACAACCGTCGTCTTTGTCGTTTGTGAAACCGTCGAGCCGTTAGATATGTAATCCACCAATTGGAAAAGGCAAAACTAAAGGTATACTTTGACTTTTAAGTCATCCGCCAACATATATACAACTAAGTCCTTGTTACATGAAACAAAATACATGACATCACAGTTATATGCAAATTGGAGCTTGTTGTGCAACCTGCGTAGCTCACCTCATGTTACAATATTGATATATAGAAAATGAATACCAGATTTGGCGTTTCAAACGATCCAATTGCAACGATTGAATTGTGATGATCAGTTAAAGCTGTTAGTTAGTTTAAGAAAAAGTATGGAGCCATGCATGGGCGTTCCTGAGTTACACAAGCAAGACGATGAGGTCTCATTTCCACTTTTCCAACACGAGGCACTACTCGGGATCGAGTATAAATACCGGAATAAACATTCGATCCAGTATCAATTCGTTAACATATATCGATCGATCAAGTTTTACTGAATACCTCCTCGATCAACCATGTCAGGAATCAATGGCAGCTGCTTTGCAGAGACAAGGAAACATCATTTCCAGGTTAATGGAAAGCGGATGTACTTTAACGGCTTTAACGCCTACTGGTTAATGTGTATGGCTTCTGATCCATCTACGAAAACAAAGGTCTCAGATGCCTTCCAAGAAGCTTCTAAAATAGGAATGAACATCGTTAGGACCTGGGCTTTTAGTGATGGTGGCAGCAAACCCCTACAAACCTCTCCTGGTGTTTACAATGAGGACATGTTTAAGGTTAGTCTTTCTGACATTTTTTTTAACTAAACGTACAAGCAAGCGGCCAGCTTATATATATCATTTCAGGGGTTGGATTTTGTGATATCAGAAGCCAAAAAACATGGCCTTTACTTAATTCTAAGCTTAGTCAATAACTGGGACGATTTTGGAGGTAAAAAGCAGTACGTTCAATGGGCTAGGGATCATGGAGGCCAGTACTTGAATAGCGATGATGAATTCTTTTCTAACGCTGTCGTTAAAGGATATTACAAGAATCATGTGAAGGTTGTTGGTTAATTTCTTCTATATATGTTGCAAGTTTTATTATATATTTTTATGTGTATTAATTTGTTCAACTTACAGAGCCTTCTTACGAGACTCAACTCAATCACCGGTGTTGCCTATAAGGACGATCCCACCATCTTTGCATGGGAGCTCATGAATGAACCCCGTTGCCAGTCTGATCTCTCGGGAAAGACTCTCCAGGTTCTCTCTAGCTTGATTACCGTTGTTAACTAACATATATATATGCATGATGAACACTACCATCAATCATGAACTCTTGGACAATAGAGTTAGATAGATGCATATTTTTTGGTTGTGTGTCACTCATAACACAAGATCTTCTTCCTGTAGGAATGGATAGTAGAAATGGCAGCTGAAATCAAATCCATTGACAAGAAGCATCTTCTTGAAATTGGGCTTGAAGGATTTTATGGGGAGTCCATGCCTGATAAGAAACAAAACAATCCAGGCTATGAAGTTGGGACCGACTTCATTTCAAATAACAACCTCAACAATGTGGATTTCGCTACCATCCATATCTATCCTGATCAATGGTAAGTAGCACCATATATATAACACAAATATGCATCTGTCATATACTTGATTAATTTGAAATGCACACTACTAGCCAACTCCAAGACCCTTCTAGAAACAAACTGCCTGATTTAACCTTTTGCGTCAATATTTTGTTTCGTAGGGTTTCGGGAGGAAGCCCGGAAGCTCAAGCTGAATTTGTAGAAAAGTGGGTTAAAGCCCATATTGAGGACTGTAAAGCCGTCCTAAGAAAACCGTTACTCATTGCGGAATTTGGCAAGTCCTCATGGTCTACAGGTTACACTGTCAAAGCAAGGGACGATTACTTTCAAAACATATTCAACATGGCCTACGAAAGTGCAAGAAGTGACGGGTCATGTTCTGGTACAACCTTTTGGCAGGTCATGGCGGAGGGAATGGATAATTGGGGTGACGGGTACCAAGTCGTGTTGGAGCAAAACCCCTCAACTGCTGCTGTAATTGCACAACAGTCACAAAAGATTTCCTCTCTGAACTCCGTGATGGAAATGTAGCTCTATGTTTACCACACATAAAAAGTTGTAACAACCATCTTTGGGTGGCAACACTAGTTCTCACCTTTGGAGCTTACGTACCTTTAGAATAAGATTTAAATTAAAAAATAAGTTGACTCTAGAAGTCTTATATGATAAAAAGAAAGTAGTTGATTATTGTTATTCATTGTAAATGTACTGTACCATCTCCTAAACCACCATGGATGGATCTGTTGGTTGGATTCATGCCAGATAAGTAATGAATTAATATCATTTTAAAACTAAAATGTTGTGATCTGCGTCTAACTAGTGAATATTTTGGTGTACCAAACAAGCAGAAAACTCGACATGCTCCGACTAAAATACAAGGTTTATTAGACGCCATGCCGATATAAATAAGCACATACATCCAACAACATAACAAAGCCTTTAGATAAACAGTTTTTAGATGCATCGTGAACGTACTTTCAAATATATATTGATGGTAGTAACTTTAGTATTTTACAATCTCCATGAAGGCTTAAACAAATAAAAAATTAAAAGTTTAATAGTTATAGAGCTCGACGGAGTACCTTTAGCGGAAGCCGATATCATCATCATTGGATACGTCTTTGTCTTTCTAAGTATATTTATATAGAAAAGAATATGCGAAAGGGTTTTTGAAAACGGATAAACAATGCAATAGTTTTTTGAATATCTTGATGGAGACAAAGTATACTTATACATGGGATCGGCCTGTCATAGGCTATGGTGTCCATGTGAATTAGGAAGTTGTGAAACGGATACTAACAACAAGGGTCACCTGATGGGCTCTCTCATCTGGGCATGTTGCCTCCGATCAGTTGTTGGGTTTGGGTCGAATATAGTATTTTCATAGATAATCTGATGGGAAGAAGACTAAGTTAAGAATAATGATTTTCCCGGCGATGCTCAACATTCCATAACTAGTGTTCCGACAGAGCATTGAAAAGTCTCGAACTTACTAAGAACGGGTCTTACATTCAAAACTTTACCAGAAAAACACCTTCCCAAAACCTCCGTTCCCTCTCAAAGATAGCTCGTCTTCAGATAAGAATCAGACGCAACCGATAGATTTTCCAAAGATAAAGGCACCATCCCAATACCACCCCAGAATACCAAGAAACAAACTATGCTGGTGGAAGGACCCGATGATGAGTATGAAAACATCACTGGTCCTAGGATCCTTCGATCAGGAGAGCCATGCATTACACTAGAGTTCGTCTCAGCACACAAGGAAGAACTCCGACACAACTAGAGACGTTACATAATTGAAAAAACTCGGAAGTCTGTGATCAAGACTTATCTTCGACTCCCGTCATGGAGGGACCTCGTCCTCCCAAACGAAGGGGGAGGCAAGAAAGGTGACAACCCGGACCCTTTGACGATGTTTATGACTATGTTGAACCAGATGACTCCGAGCGAGAAAACGACGTTGTTGGGAGTTGTGAAGAAGGATAAATCCAAGGAAAAGGACAAGGGGGATGAAGGATGAGATAACGATGTCCTAGCCAAACCTTATTGCCCAAGGATCTTGTAGAAGTCTCAAAGTTCACTAGATGCAAC
The DNA here is from genome assembly GCA_030545235.1 of Helianthus tuberosus. Classification (NCBI taxonomy): domain Eukaryota; kingdom Viridiplantae; phylum Streptophyta; class Magnoliopsida; order Asterales; family Asteraceae; genus Helianthus; species Helianthus tuberosus. The sequence continues at coordinate 131,868,893 of CM060353.1, read as the reverse complement.
GTAGAAGCACAACTACCACCTAAGTTGAAACCCCTCACAAACATCGACAGATATGACGATACCAAGGACATAGAAGATCATCTCCATGCTTTTAGGGGAGCAGGACAGGTGGGAAGGTGGTCCATGCTCACGTGGTGCCACTTAGGGATGGCAATGGGTAGGGTTTGGGACGGGTTTAGGTAATCCCAAACCCAAACCCGATTAGATAAGCTTGTCCCAAACTCATCCCAAAACCCGTCGGGTTTCTAGCGGGTAAATACCCATCGGGTATCGGGTATACCCGCGAGTTTCGGGTAAACCCGTTAATTTAAAAAGATTACTCGTTGGGTATACTCATCTCAAAACCCATTGGGTATCTATCGGGCAACTACTAACCGGTTACATTTTGTATTGTTATTATAAAAATATATATCAAATAACTAAAATGTATACGGAATAGAATACCTATATATGTAAAAAATGGATGTAACATATATATACATATTAATAATATAAAAGAAATTATATCGGGTATACAATCGGGTAAACGGGTACCCTTTATCGGATAATTGGGTCGGGTAAACGGGTATATCACTAAATCCCAAACCCGTCCCAAACCTGATTAACCGACCCCAAACCCATCCCAAATGTGTTGGGTTTTGGGTTTACTCATCGGGTTCGGGTTTTATTGCCATCCCTAGGTGCCACATGTTTGTCCAGACCCGGATTGAGGGAGCAAGACAATGGTTTGATAGCCTCCTAGCAGGGAGTATCGATGGCTATGAGGAACTTTGCGATAAATTCCTATGGAATTTTAACCAGTAGAAAACGGTCATCAAAAACTCGAACGAGTTAATGCATATAAGACAAAAGAAAGATGAGAGGGTGGATTAGTACATGAAGAGACTCATCAAGGAGAGCATGAATATAAAGGGTGTCCTGGAAGTTATGAAGATCAGTAGTTTCATAAACGGTTAGAAACACACACAACTGTGTGAAAAGCTTGGAGAAGAATTCCCAGAGACATTTGACGGTCTAATGGACAAGGTTAGAGCTTTCGTAAGAGGTAAAGACACGAGCAGCAAAGCAAACAAGCCGGACTCTGGCTCCCAGAGACCAAGTACATTATCGAGATTTTGTGATAAAGGTACACCTTTGATGTGTGCAAAATGCAACATATAAATTACATAAAATGAGGCATAAAACTAACCCTTTTTAGTACTAATGTTGGAAAAAGCGTGTTTCTTTCTTCCTTTTGAATTCACAGGACCAAATGAGCTTAAACGAACAAAAGGAGCAAATAAACAGCCAAAACCAACATAAATACAAAGAAAAGGAATAAACGTGACATGCCCGACACCTCGACAGGATCCCCAAAGTAAAAACACGGAGTCAGAAGACTGACCACGGGGCCGTGTCCAGCTGAACACGGGGCGTGGTCAGGACCCTGCACAAAAGACTAACCTGCAGAAGCTTCTACGCCCACCACAGGGGCGTGCCCAGCTCAGCACGGGGAATGGTCAACGAAAAGATACGCATAATCTTGCTAAATCTTGATAGTACAGATACGAAGTTGACCACGGGGCCGTGCCCAGGAGACATGGGGCCGTGTGGGGCCCTCTGCTGACACTTGCAATTAATAAAGGAAGAGAAGAGGCTGACCACGGGGTCGTGCCCAGCGGGCATGGGGCCGTGGCCAGAGTTTTGTGCAGTATATAAATAGGGCTGCTTGGTTCACTTCAAAGGCATCCATTGGAAAACCACTACTCTCCCACTTTGCCACCACTACAACACCATCACCCACCATCATCATCCATCATCCATCATCCATCTTTATAGTGTGTAGTAGTCTCGGGATCCAAGATTGATTGTAAGGGTTCTTGCCAATCAAAGGTCATGTTTGGTTAAGCCTCTTACATCACTTGGTGAAGACAAGTCTTTATTGTATTACTTTTGATTTTTAATCTTTCGGCACTTTTTATTTGGGTTTGTATTAATGACTTTAACAACTAGTTTCTTATGTTGAAGGTGAATTTTTCTTATCATTTTTCCGTGGTGTCTTGAAGTTACTTTACTGTCTATATAAAGTAAAAGATTGCATGATTCATGTCTTTATGGTCTATATAAAGTCATGTTGACTACCTGGTCGGGGGTTAAGGGAATTGTTTGGTAAGGTTCTTGCCTTGTTCAGTGTATAGATCCTGCAAGGACCTGGTTCAAGCTTACTACGACCTCCTTCATTACCCACTGGTATTGGATGGCGGGGGTGCGAATAGCTTGAACCCCTCATCTGTAAACTACTATTAATACTTTAAACCAGCTTCTTGAGATTGTATCATTGCTGACTCAAACCACTTAGCTGAGGGTAACGTCACCTTCAAAAGAGGGGCCTACCACTTTTTGCATTAATAACTTACTTAATTGTCTTTCAATATTCCGACCCTTTGGGATTGTATCCCTGCTGACTCAAACCACTAGGTTGAGGGTAATGTCACCTTCAAAAGAGAGGCCTACTACTATAACTAAGATAATCTCTTAAAAAGTCCGAAAGTGCGAAAATCATCAAAGGATACATTAAAGGCAAGTCGGATCCAAGTGATTCTATCTTGTCTATCTGTTTTTATTTTTATTTGCATTTTTAGTTTTTATTTTTACATTTCATAACTTTTTCTAAAAAAAAATTAAATTGATTAGACTTTGAGGATAAACCGGTACTAAAAGCTCTTGTGTCATTGGACGACCTAGTTATCTTACCTACGCTATACTACGCTCACGATGGGTGCACTTGCCCAAGTGCGTGTTTAGTGTTAGTAGAATATCGTGTTTTATAAATTTAAAACTTGACTAATGTGTAAAATGGGATTAAAATATCAATAAAAATATATCACGCTTTGCACACACCAAATTTTTGGAACCGTTTCCGGGGACACAAGGATTTTAAGAAAGTTTAAAATCAACGGCCTAATTATTTTTACTTATTTTTCTATTTTTTTAGGATTTTTCTTAATTTTTCAGTTTCTACAGACTTCAGCACGGGCCGTGCTCAGCCAGACACGGGGCCATGTCCAATCATCGTTACTGGCAATCCTGTTTTAAGTCAGAAAGTAGCTGACCACGGGGCCGTGCCCACTGAACATGCCCTTGTGTCCAACCTCCAGTTGCTGAAAACAGAACCGTAAGATCCTGACGGTTGGTAATTTCTGACAAAAATATGAGTGATATTGATTATTTTTACTTTCGCTCCTCTTACGGTGAGTGGTGTCAAATATGTGGTGGATTCCATAAAGAATGTTTCTTTCTAAATTGCACTCCCCACTATTTAGACCCATCGTTTTCCTGTGATAACCTTAAGATGGGCGAAAGTAAAAACGATCACTATCTCTCGCTCGAATGCCCTCAACCATCTCTTTCAGACGACATAACTTCCGAAGAATTATGTCGACTCGAAGAAATAATTCTCCTAAAATTAAAAGAATTAGAGCTTGAGATGAAAACAAGTTATTCACAAGCAACAATCAAGGAGAATTGTTGAGGCCGCATTCGAATTCTACCAACATCGACGATATCGAAAGCACCTCTAACTCTTGCGAAAACATGAGCGATAGTCGTCCTTGTGTCGATTGTGCCATGAAGGACTCTCCATCGGTCCCCGCCGATGCGCTCATAGACCTGAGCGATTCGACATATACCTTCTTTAACAAGAGCCCGAATAAGGGGAATAAAGGTTGGTTTCGTCCACCGGTATTTAGTTTAGGTTTTACCCTTTCCGATACGTCTTGCGTTCTTGTTTAAATCAAGAACAATTAAGGTACCTTAGGCACTTCAGTGTTGTTCCCTCCAGTAAGGAACCGCCCGATCCGAATAAAGAACCTTAAAATAAGACGCCACTTCTCTAGCCACGGGGCCGTGCCCAGGTCAACACGCCCCGTGCCCACCTCAAAATTGACCATGGGGTTGTGTCCAGACCAACACGCCCCGTGCTCAGGATACGGACAAAATGTGTCAGAGTCTTGTCTGACCACGGGGCCGTGGTAAGCGTGTTGTCGTTTTCTATAAAGTCAGCATAATTCCTGCACATTTGGACTCATTCCAAAGACCAAGATTTGCTGGGATCTTCACACATACTTTAAAAGGTCTATTCCAAAGAAGGTTTCTCAACAACCATCTTGTCTTCACCACTTTTGTCACTTACCTTCTTCTCCAAAACTCTTCAACCTCCATTAAAGCTTGAAACATTCATAACTTCAAGCCTTAATGTAGTATTTGCAAGATTTTAAACCAAGGAATCTTATCAGAAATAAGTTTTACAACACTGTTTTAAGTTATTTATATTCAGAAATGTTTCAAAATGCAGAAAAATAATTTAAAACAATAATGTTCCTTGATTCAAAAAACTTGCAGAGGTTTTACCACGGGGCCGTGGCCGGAGTGTTTATTTCATTCCTTTGAAATTTTTGTCTTGTTTTCTTAGAATGTCGAGCCAAAACAGTGGAACATCTTCAGCTCACTCGAGAAACAGCCGAAGGGGGAGAAGGTTGCCAATAGAAGCTACCCTTGTCCGATACGTGTATGCACTAAGGGAAGAACTTGATGAGATGACATCCGTGGAAGAAGTCCTCATTGACCGCATCAACTATTTGACGGTGGGGCTGGAAAGTAGCTTTCAAGAAATCAACCTTTTGCACCAAAGGTTGAACATTCTTGCAATGCCACCTATGGACTCCAATCTTCCCACAAGAAGATTGGAACTTGGCGCAAGAAGTAGTCAATCCAACTGGATGGGATGACATTCCTCCGGAGCCTCCTCTAGACACACTACACGAGGTTCCGGTGGATGTCACACCTCCCCCACAAGAGGTTGTGGACAATGAGCCCGTCTTCCTTCTCCCTCGGGAGATAGAGGAGTGGCTCAATGATGTTTGAGGAGCACCCTCAAAGTAGAAGTTCTAAGAGCCTTATTCAACTGAAAACAAAACCATTCTTCGGGTTTTTGTTGTTCTTGTCATGAAAACATCTAGGATAGAACTTCTTCATGGTTTAAATTTCTTGCATTATAGGACCTACCTATCTATCTTAATTTCAAGTTTGTAATTTTAATATTTAGGAACTATGTATTTAACCACACGAGAAAAGAGGACGTTACCTAGGGAACATTAAAACCACACCCCATGCACGAAAACAGAACCTCCCAACAACTTTTCCAACATTATAGCAAGTTCAGCACGGGGCCGTGCTCAGCCCAACACGCCCTGTGCACAGGCTCTGAAGAAAATTTGCCCAGTTCAGGTAACTGGCCACGGGCCATGCTCGCTGAACATGCCCCGTGGCCAGCCTTCTGTAAACAATTTGATACTGGCAATCTGACCACGGGGCCGCGGCCAGACGCCCAGTATCATAAAAAAATGTTTTTACACCTTTTTAAACATTTAATCAACTTAAAAACTTATTTTTGGGACACATTGAGGACAATGTGTAATTTAAGTGTAGGGGGGATGATAAAACCTTGAATCTTACAAGTTCTAATAACAAGCCTTACACAAAACTCTATTGGAACCACTAATCACCCCAAATTTTTTCAAAAAAATTCATTATTTTTACTTGTCTTGGTTTAATTGGGAAATAACAAGCTTTAAAAAGGTTATATTTTTACAAAATTACAACCGATAGCGTCGTGATAAAAAGAACCAAATAAGAAAATTATGAAAAGACATGACAAATCTAATTAAAATTTGATTATATATACTTGATCACATTATAAACCCATTCCCACAACAAGTGAGTTTTGAGCCTTTATTGAGCATACATGCATACATCTTTAAGATAAATGCTCATTTTTCGTTTCTTGTGTGAATAGCCGCTTGGTTCTTACGACTCTAGAACTTGCCACGACTATACATTCCCAGTCCTTACCAACTTAAACTGAAGTAAGTAAATGATAGAGGCATTAGGACTAGCCTTTTTTCCTTTCAACACCATTATTTTTCATTTTTTTATCACCTACCCAAAATCCCCCTAGTTAACCGCTTTGAGCCTAAACCTTTTCATTTCAAAACCCACAAAACAAACACCCTTTACCCACCAAAACCTTTTTCTTTTAAACCCCTTTGTTTTATTAAAAAGCTCGGTTATCTTTTGACGTAAAAATAATAATAATAATAATAATAATAATAATAATAATAATAATAATAATAATAATAAAAGTCTTGCAATAAACAAACAAGTTCCTCAAAAGAAATCTTGTTTGAATATGCTTAGTTGAATAAAAGTCACAAAAACAAAAAGTTTTACGACGACATACGCTTTTTACGCTTTTAGCCATTTTTACTAACCACTAACCAAAAACCACCTACCCTTAGCCCAAGCCTAACCCTTCCCCAAGTTCTCTTGATATTTACGAATGTTTTTAGTTAAAAGGAGGAGGTTTGATCGGTTGGCAAGCATATGGTAGAAGTAAGTTCCATGCCGGTCTCGAGTGTTTCACAAAAATACATCTTCGGCCGAGTGTTGAGTGATCCCCCCTGAGGTATGTGAACTTGTATATAAATGGAATTTTAAGGAGGCATGTTATGCCTGCTAATCCAGGAACCTACGAGTTTGACGGAGCCTCGGTCCCGATACGACGTGTTTGGTGCGATATTATTACTAAGAAAGGAGTAGAAGATAGAAACGACACCGAGCAGTCACTTATAATCTGGTCTCTATTCAAATCTTGACGATTACAGCACCGTGAGACCAGTTGGACAGCATGTCCCCTCTGGGAACCAAAAGCTTGTCCAAAAGGGAACCCCAACTCCCTATTTATAGGCAACAGCCTACACATGTCCGAATGAGCTAGTGTCCATCCGTCCAGATGGTCATCCGTCCGGATGGACTATACAATACAACCTACATTCGGAAGGGGTATGGACTATATGTTGTCCATCCGTTCGGATGAACTTTGACAATACTAAAACCTGTCCAACTCTCTCTATTTTATACAATATTCAACACACGCTCTATCTAGCTATTCGTACAGTGGCAGACGTACGAAATATACACCAACAATACCCAAATAAGTAATTTTTCTTATAAAATGTTCTAAATAAATTATGACAAATAGGATTGTAAATAAAATAAAAATAAAACTAAATAAAGATCTTGGATTCCCGACACACAAAATGAGACCAAAAACTTCTTCTCTACCTCTTCCATTTGGGTGTGTAAGCCACATATTAAAGAGTTTTGCTTGAGGACAAGCAAAGATTCAAGTGTAGGGGCATTTGATGTGTGCAAAATGCAACATATAAATTACATCAAATGAGGCATACAACTAACCCCTTTTTAGTACTAATATTGGAAAAAAAAAACGTGTTTCTTTCTTCCTTTTGAATTTACAGTACCAAATGAGCTTAAACGAACAAAAGAAGCAAATAAGAAGCCAAAACCAACATAAATACAAAGAAAAGGAATAAACATGACATGCCCGACCCCTCGGCAGCATCCCCAAAGTAAAAACAAGGAGTCAGAAGACTGACCACGGGGCCGTGTCCAGCTGAACACGGGGCATGGTCAGGACCCTGCACAAAAGACAAACCTGTAGAAGCTTCCATGCCCACTATGGGGGCGTGCCCAGCTCAGCACGGGGCGTGGTCAATGCAAAGATACGTAGAATCTTGCCAAATCTTGATAGTACAGATACGAAGTTGTCCACGGGGCCGTGCCCAGGAGACACGGGGCCGTGTGGGGCCCTCTACTGACACTTGCAATTAATGAAGGAAGAGAAAAGGTTGACCACGAGGCCGTGCCCAGCGGGCACGGGGCCGTGGCCAGAGTTCTGTGCAGGCTATAAATAGGGGTGCTTGGTGCACTTCAAAGGCATCCATTGGTAAACCACTACTCTCCCACTTTGCCACCACTCCACCACCACTACAACACCACCCACCACCATCATCCATCATCCATCTTTATAGTGTGTAGTAGTCTCGGGATCCAAGATTGATTGTAAGGGTTCTTGCCAATCAAAGGCCATGTTTGGTTAAGCCTCTTACATCACTTGGTGAAGATAAGTCTTTATTGTATTACTTTTGATTTTTAATCTTTCGAAACTTTTTATTTGGGTTTGTATTAATGACTTTAATAACTAGTTTCTTATGTTGAAGGCGAATTTTTCTTATCATTTTTCTGTGGTGTCTTGACGTTACTTTATTGTCTATATAAAGTAAAAGATTGCATCATTCATGTCTTTACGGTCTATATAAAGGTGTTTTGGTCAAAAATTACCGACGTAATTAAGTGACCAAATTAGTTAAGTGAGGTAGTGTGCTAGAAATGTGTGTCGAAAATATGTTAATCAAGTTGATTTGTAAAAACAGTTTCAGGATACGGCTCAAGATGTAGAGCTGTATCTATGATCAAACAATGAGCAAAAATAAAGTAAACGACACGAGATGTACGAGGAAAGCCCTTGATCAATCTAGATCGCCGGCATAAAACCTCGGGAGCTGACAATCGCAGCTGCCTTGTTCTTCAATTGCTTCAAAAATCAGGATACAGTGCAGGAGGTGGTACGGATCGACTAAGTGTTACAACGAAACTTGAATACAAGTGTGGTGTTTGCAATGAGCTAGAGAGTGTAAGTGTATGAGAGTGTTAGTGAAAAATTGTGTGTTCTAAGCTGATCCGTCCCCATCTATTTATACTTAAGATAAAATAACAAACTATCCTAAACTTGCGGGATCCACCGAATATTCCTTCTTCGAACGTTGTAGACCTGGTCTTTCGGGCTCAACGTCTCTCTCTCAACAAATTCGTCCGAGTCTTGAGGAGAAGAAGTCCTCTTGACCGTTAGCAAGTCTCAGCCCTTAACCTACACGTGGTTAATTCAATAAGCCTCAGGATATCGCCCAAGATGTTAGCAATATCCTCTTCCAGCATCCTAGTCACAAATGAACAAACATAGACAGGATATTGGTCAGGATATATACGTTAAGAAAATGACCCCTAACAATTGTCCCCAAATATATCGGTTGGTATACCAATCCAACGGATATATTTCAAAAATCTTATCCCACAACTCAAGGCATTTAAAATGAAGCGACGGTCAAGATCACATCGTAACTTCCAACGCGTTTTTTACTCAATGGAGATCCACGATGCCCCTATATCTTCTCTTTTCTTGTTTGAAAAGCAGATATCTTCAACAGACCCTTCAGGTAATTCTCTATTTCTGATTTTCTTCCTGTCAATTTACTTCATCTTTCTAGCAATGGCCGCCGAAACCTTCACCCAGCAGAATCTTCTCAAAAATCCCGAGAAGGAGATCTGCGCTTTTGACAACGCAGACATTGCAGCTTTAAGAGCCTCCGGCGCTTTCCCTGACAGCACAGTCTTTAGGCCATTCGATCGGTCAATCCGATCGGATGTTTCTTCTACCGAATGGATCTGTTTCCAGCATATCCTTTTTCACTAGGTCTTCGATACCCTTTTCCTGAATTCATGATGCAATTCTTTCGTATTACTGGCATCTCTTTTGCTCAAACCATGCCCATGGTTTGGAGAGTTTTGATTGTACTCAACCAAATCAAAAACCTCCATTGCTCTGACCTCTGCATCGAGGATTTACCTATTGCTTATCGCCTCCGATCCCACGGCTCTAGCCGGTTCTTGCTTTTTTCAACCTCCAGCAAACCCCTGATTCTCAAAGCCACCAAAAACGAAGACGGATGGCAACGTAAATTCTTCTTTGTCAAACGAGATTCCATTGCTGAGGGTGCCAACCTTCCGGTGGAGTGGTTAACCACCGGTAGGATCATAAATATCCTCATAAACGATTTGATTGTTATCCTCTATTAATATTCTTCTTTTTGACCTTTATGCAGTGAACTTTAAGGAAGTTGCCCCTCCTACCGCTGAGTCAGAAGAGAGAATCAATACCGTTTACCGGTTACCTGCAATAGACAGGACTTTTACCACACACGTTCCGAGTTCAAGTCAGTACTCATCATCCGAGATGTCTGGTAAGAATTCCTTTCAAAATAATTAGTCCAAACAATATAATGATAAAGAGTAAAACTTTTCCCTTTACGCAGCACCAGCTAAGATCCCTGAAGTCTTTGATCTTGACGAACTGGATAGCTATTCTGACCAGATCCAGGTCAAGAAAGAACCTGGCTCCAAGACCACTGCTACATCCAAACCCAGCAGCTCCAAAGCCATCATCATTCCTAAACCTTCACCGGCTACCAAGCCCCGGAGTTCAAGTTCCCGCAAAAGGAAAGAACCCGATTCCCCTGTCATTTCTGACACCTTTCCTTATGAAAAGCACGGGTTCATTGAAGCCAGTGGTTTTATGACTTCTTTTCTCAACCAGGTTAGTATCTTTATATCATATCCTGCAATTTAGACTATTTTCAAAGATTTAATAATATTAATCCCTGTCTTCTTACCTTTGTAGGGTCTTGAGCGTTTGGTTCATTTATATCAAGAATCCTGCAAGCTTAACAAAACACTTGAATCTAAGCTAAAGGAAGCAGAAATCACAATCTCTGACCAAGGTATGATCGCGGCCGCCAAGTCTCGTCATTACGAGGAGAAATACAAAGCTATGACCCAGGAACACCAAGTTGCTCTTAACAAAGCTACTCTTCAAGCCCAGGCCGATCTGGAAGCTGCCCATGTGCAGTACGAACGGGATATGGTCAGTTACCGAGAAAGCCTCAAAAGTTCCGCCGTCATTTCTCTTCTCCAGGCTAGGTTGAAGATGGCTCACGAAGCCAAAACATTAGGCTTCGAATGCCCTTCTTGGGACGTTGGTGCTTGGGAGACCAAACTGAAGAATCTTGGCGGTACCTCTTCCAAATCAACTGTCGATGAACCTTCTAAAGCAGTTGAAAAGGCAATCGATCCTGACAAGGATGCTGAGGCGGATCCCAAAACGGATGTTGCTGAAACCGCTATGGAGCAAGAAGGCACTACCCCCTAGAGCTTATTTTCATTCGAACAATTTTATGTCTTTATGAACAATTTTCATTTCTGTCTCGAAACAATTTGATAACCGAAGGCGGATGGGTCCTGGGTTTCAGGATGAAACCTTCGGTTATCAACCAGTATTGATCGCTTTAAGAATAATTTCATCTTTTGACTTATTTTCTGTTACCTTGCATTACTTAGTATGAGTCTTATTTTTGTAAAGATTTTGTATTGGTATCTTATAAAATATCCTGATCAGTATGCTCAGTAACATACTGCAAAAGCCTTGTATTAGATAGATTTTCCAAACGTTCTTTCAATTTTGAAAAAAAATTCTTTAGAAAGTAAAAAATAGTCTATCTTTTCAAAACCAAGTTTTGATAATATTTAAAAGATCATAGTTCCAAACTAATACTGGTTTCAAACACCCTAATCAAATATCCTTAAAAGGACTTTGAGGATATATGTCAGGATACTTAACATAATGTCACTAAAAACTTAAATGAGGCTTACAAAGGAAAGATCATACCAGAAATAGGATATAAACCTATTACCAAACTTCAATCCCTTTGCAACTCTTCTAATGAAGATGTCCCCAGTGCAAGGTACTTAGTGCATTAGTCGCAAACTTCATCCTTTTAGCTCTACACCACCACCTCGGCAGGGATGTCCCCTGTGCACAATGTCTTCAAGTATCTCAGAAATCTACTTAATGTCAGTTCCCATTGCATAAGCAATTTTTTACGTCCCAAGGGTAAAACCCAAGGATGTACTGGAGATAAATCCTTTGTATCCTGGGGAAAATCCCAACTTTTCATGCGCTACAGGCGGGAGTGTATAAACTCCAAGACTTAGAAAGGTGAAAACCTTTAAACCTTAGAGAGTATGAAAATACCCTTTCGTGAGAGATGGTGATCAATCCTCATATACCTTTAGGATTCAGGATATAGCCAATGGTAACGAAATTGTCAGCCACTTTTACATAGACTGGTCCCGCCACCTTGAACTATCCCTGAATAACTTGCGCTCCAGGCGGGGTGTTTAAACCCAACTCGGAAGAAGGGTGAATACCTTTAAACCTGTGAAGGGATCAGTATCCCTTAAACGTGAGAGAGGGGGCCAATCCTCTAATCTTCTGAGTTATCCTGAGTGCATATCCTGGAGCTATATCCTGAAACATATCTTGCAAAACAAATGTAAACTAAGGTGGGTGTTAGCTTGGCTAACACCCCTCCGATGCTTAAGTCAGTATCAGGTTACAAAGAACAAATTAAACCAAACATATTTAAAAGAAGTAGAATTCATACCATCTTGAGTTAGAAATTAAATTCTAGACTCACATGAAATAGAGCTTAAGGTGTATAGCATTCCAAGATCTCGGTAGCATATCCCCCTCCATATTCTTGAGTCTGTATGCTCCTTTCCCTGCTTCTGATTCAACTTCATATGGTCCTTCCCATTTTGGAGCTAACTTGCCATCGGGAGGATTAGTAGTATTTTGAAAAGCCTTTCTTAACACCCAATCTCCAACCTTAAATCTTCTGGTTCTAATATTCTTGTTATATGCCCTGGATATTCTCTGTTGATATGCTGCCATCCTTAGCCTTGCCGCATCTCTCTTTTCATCTATAGTGTCTAAATCCTGACTCAAGGCTTCGGGATTCTGCTCAGGATCACTCAAGATAGATCTTGCAGTAGGTATTGTCATTTCCGTTGGAATCATTGCTTCTGCTCCAAACACCAAGGAAAACAGGGTTTGGCTTGTTGCATTCTTTACCGTTGTCCTATCAGCCCATAAAACAAAGGGTAATTCTTCTGCCCATCTTCCTTTTTTGGCTCCAAGTCTTTTCTTTAAGTTATTGACAATTATCTTGTTTGAGGATTCTGCTTGTCCATTTGCTTGAGGATGTACCGGAGTGGATGTGATCATTTTGATTCCCCAACTCTTGCAAAAGTCAGTAGTCCTCTTACTTATGAACTGAGAACCATTGTCACAGATTATCTCAGCTGGTACTCCGAATCTGGTCAGGATATTCCTCTTTATGAAGGATACTACTTCTTGGTCTCTAACTTGAGCAAATGCTTCGGCTTCAACCCACTTAGAGAAATAATCCGTCATTGCTAGCATGAAGACTTTTCCTCCCGGAGCTTTCGGTAGCTTTCCCACTATATCCATACCCCACTTCATAAATGGCCAAGGGGAAACAATATGATACAATGGTTCAGCAGGTTGATGCAGTATGTTACTATGTCTTTGACATGAGTCACATCTTCGAGCATATTCTGCGGCATCTTTTCTCATTGTTGGCCAATAATATCCTGTTCTTAATACTTTTGAGAATAACGAACTGCCCCCAGCATGGTTACCACAATCCCCTTCATGTATATCCTGAAGTACTTCCTTGGCTTCAGGATCCTCCAAGCACCTCAAATACGGTCCTGCAAGAGATTTTTTGTATAAAATATTATCTATAATAGCGAATCGTGATACCTTCATCCTAAATGCCTTAGGATTTTCATTTCCAGGGATGTGTCCTTCTTTGAGATATTTCATGATTGGAGCCGTCCAGATTTAGGATCCTCTTCGAGATGTTCTACTCCAGGATCCTGAATACCAGCTACCTCTTTATCCCGAGGATTCGTTGCAGGATATAGGACATGTAGTATTGGTATTTGCGTCCCTTCAGGTATCCTGATCGATGATCCCAGATTTGCTAGGGCATCTGCTTCAGCATTATCTTCCCTTGGTACCTGTTCAAGTATAAAAACATCGAAATATCCTGCTAATTTTTTGAGAATATCGAGATATTCGATTAATTTCTCTCCCTTAACTGCATAGGATCCATTAAAATGGTTAGTAATTAACAAAGAGTCCACATATACTTGCAAATTTTTGATACTCATGCTCTTAGCCAACTCTAATCCTGCAATTAAAGCCTCATACTCTGCTTCATTATTAGTAGCAGGAAATTCACATCTAATAGCCTGGGGTAATATGTCCCCCTGTGGCGATTTTAGTAGTATTCCCAATCCTACTCCTCTTACATTAGATGCACCGTCAGTATATAATGTCCAGGATCCTGAGGATTCTCCTAACTGTTGAACTTCTAGGTCTACCTCGTCCTGAATGTCACTACTGAAATCAGCCACAAAGTCAGCTAAAGCCTGAGACTTTATGGCATTTCTAGGTTCATATACTAAATCATAAGCACTTAGCTTTACTGACCACTTGGCCATTCTGCCTGACATCTCTGGTTTCCTAAGCACATTTTTGATAGGATAATTTGTTTTAACATGTATCCTATGTGTCTCGAAATAATGCCTAAGTTTCATTGATGCCATAATTAATGCTAGTATCAAGTTTTCTAAATGAGAATACCTAGTTTCAGCATCTAACAAACTTTTACTAACATAATAAACAGGATATTGCTGACCTTCATGGTCTTTTATAAGAACGGCACTTACAGCATTCCCTGATACTGCGAGGTATAGGGATAGTGGTTCACCATTTTCAGGCTTCATCAATAGAGGTGCGGTTGTGAGATATCGTTTCAAATCCTGCAAGGCTGCTTCATGCTTCTCCCCCCATTCGAATTTTTTGTTCTTCTTCAGGATATCATAAAAGTCTTTGCATTTCTCTGAGGATCTTGAGATAAACCTGTTTAAAGCTGCTACTCGGCCTGTCAATCTTTGTACGTCCTTCATATTTGAGGGTGATTTTATATCCAGGATAGCTTTGATCTGCTCTGGGCTTGCTTCTATCCCCCTTTTTGTCACCATATATCCAAGAAACTTTCCTGCCCCCACTTCGAAATGGCATTTAGCAGGATTCAGCTTCATGTTGTATTGATCCAGTATATCAAATGCTCCATTGATATCCTGGAGGTGATCCTCAGCCTTTTTAGATTTCACCACCATATCATCGATATATACTTCCATGGTGTCCCCCAGTTTGTCTTTGAACATCATGTTTACCAGTCTTTGGTATGTTGCACCTGCATTTTTCAAATCAAAAGGCATAGCTGTATAACAATAAATACCTGTTGGTGTCATGAAGGCAGTATCCTCCTGGTCAGAAGGTTCCATTTGGATCTGTTGAAATCCTGAAGATGCGTCCATGAAGGTCAGCATTTCATGCCCGGCAGTGGCATCTACCATTGCATCAATGTGGGGAAGAGGAAATGGGTCTTTAGGACAAGCTTTGTTCAAGTCTGTGTAGTCTACACAGACTCTCCATTTCCCATTTTTCTTCTGTACCACAACTATGTTTGCTAGCCATCTTGGAAACTTAACCTCTCTGATCATTCTGGACTTTAATAATCTTTCAACTTCCTCCTGGATAATCGCGTTCCGCTCAGGAGCAAACTTCCTTCTTTTTTGTTGCACAGGCTTGAATGATTTATCAATTCCAAGCTTGTGAGTGATAATATCTTTGGATATGCCTGTCATATCCTCATGCTTCCATGCAAACGTAGACATCCTGCATTTCAAAAAGTTAATTAATTGTTCTTCAATATCCTGAGGGATATTGGTCCCTACGAGCACCGAAATATCGGGATTATCCTGGTCCAGGATAATTTTCTTCACATCCTGCTCCGGATCCTCCACGATATCCTGGGCCCGCGTCTTTAATTGCTATGCTGCACTAGGTTTGGCTGAGGATTTCATCGAGGATGAGTAGCACTCTTTCGCCTCCTGCTGATCACTATCAACTTTGACCACTCCCCAGGGGGTAGGTATCTTGATGCATTGGTGATATGTTGATGGCACAGCCTTCATATCGTGAATCCACGGTCTTCCCAGTATGATGTTATAGCAGGATAGAGAATCCATCACACAGAAACGTTGTATCGAATTGACTCCTTCAACGTATACTGGCAACTTTATCTCTCTCCCACTGTGTTTCTAGCCTCTCCACTGAATCCAACAAGCACGGTAGACTTTGAAGTGATATCCATTGGAGATACATTCATTCTCTTCAGAGTTTCTAGTTGGATTATGTTGACGGAGCTGCCATTATCAACCAGTATCCTGCGCACAAAATGGTTAGCCACATATAACATTATTACCAGAGCATCATGGTGAGGATCCTGGACAGTATCCCTGTCATCTGCATCAAAAGTGATCACTTTGTCAGTTGTGAGGGTAGTCATCCTGACAGGTCTGTCTCCCCTTTCAGCCTTGGCTTCCTTTGCATGTCTCTTTGCTGCCGAATACGAAGTTCCACAAATGTCGGATCCCCCCGAAATGAAGTTGATTATCTTGGCATCCGCGGGAGGTGATGCTGCTCGTTCAGGATCCTTCTCAGTTTCCTGACCCTTATTCTTCTTTTTTCCTAAGAGATCTTTCAGATATCCCTTGCTTAGAAGATAGCTTATTTCTTTCCTTAGAGCAATGCAATCCTCAGTCACATGTCCGAAATCTTCGTGGAAAGCACACCATTTTGACTTATCTTTCCAGTCAGCCTTTTGTTGATTCTTTCGAGGCCACCTAGCTTTGTCTCCTAGACCCTGCATAGCATACATCAATTCAGGAATATTAACAGAAAAGAAATATTCGGACAACTCAGGATACTCTTCAGGATCCTCATCTTCGACAATGTTCACTCTTTTGTTTTCATTTCTACTATACGGCTTAGGCCGATATGACTTGAACGAGGATTCTGACTTCCTATTGGTTGATTCATAAGTGTTGGATGAGTTCATCCTTTCTTGCATCTTCCTGTCATCTTCCAGACGGATATATCTCAAAGCCCTGTTACGAGCTTCATCGAGATTCCTGCAGGGATTCATTACAAGATCCTGATAAAACTGAGAATCCTTTTGTAATCCCATCTTAAAAGCTTGCACAGCTGTTGCAACATCAAGATGTGGGATATCCAAGGATTCTCGACTAAATTTGTTCACATAATCCCTCAAGGATTCCTGAGGCCCTTGAGTTATCCTGTAAAGATCACTGGTTAGTTTCTCAAAACTCCGACTACAAGAAAATTGACTGTTAAATAAATTGACCAAATGAGCAAATGAAGTAATTGAGTGAGGAGGAACGTTTAACAGCCATTTTAAGGCTGATCCTGTTAGAGTAGAACCAAATCCCTTGCACAAGCACGCTTCCTTGAGCTCCGGAGGGATAGGGTTAATCTCCATTCTTTCCCTATACTGAGCAATATGCTCCTCAGGATCCGTAGTCCCATCATAAAGCTTCATGTTAGGGGTTTGGAATCTCTTTGGGATCTCAGCATCACAGATAGGATACGCGAAACGAGATATCTTGTGGCTGTCTTGAGACACTTCCGGGATCGGCTGGACCACCCCAGGTACACTAGATATCATGTCCTTTAACTTCTGAAGTTCCCTGGTAAGTGCTGATGTTACACCTGTATCCTTCAAAGATCCACCACTATTAGTAGCATGAGTATTATTATTATTAGACACGTTACCAGTTGGAGGATTTTGCCCATATCCTGAAGCATATCCTGAGCTCCTTATGGTTGACATCCTGACCAAGGAGGGTATTTCAGAGTATGATTCTGAGGAAGACTGGGCACAATATTCCCCCTGTTATCCTCAGTATACACAGCTGAGCTGAAGTTCAACGTTCTGGGATGTAATGGAGTGACAATATCCTCAGCAGATCTGCTCGAGCCAGACTTCAGGAGTTGTATTTCCCTTAAAAGCATCTGGTTTGTTTCCTGTTGCTGCCTCATTTGTTCCTGCACACTTCCAAATAAGGTTAAAATTTCATTATTAGAAGCTAAAATGGGAGCAGATCCCTGAACACTCCGAGTAGGGATAACATCTTGAGATTGTGTAGAGGCTGGCATCCTTGGAGGAGGTGGTGGAAGCACCGAACCGGTAGTAGCAGAAGTCATAGCAGACACAGTAGAGGAACTCATGTTTGATCTTGAGGCCATTACGGACAATGTGGCAAAAAGTTTTGAAAATAGAAAACCGATTAGCGATTTGACAAAAAATTTTAGTAAAGAGAGCACCACTTGCCCCACGGTGGGCGCCAAATTGTTTTGGTAAAAAATTACCGACGTAATTAAGTGATCAAATTAGTTAAGTGAGGTAGTGTGCTAGAAATGTGTGTCGAAAATATGTTAATCAAGTTGATTTGTAAAAACAGTTTCAGGATACGGCTCAAGATGTAGAGCTGTATCTATGATCAAACAATGAGCAAAAATAAAGTAAACGACACGAGATGTACGAGGAAAGCCCTTGATCAATCTAGATAGCCGGCATAAAACCTCGGGAGCTGACAATCGCAGCTGCCTTGTTCTTCAATTGCTTCAAAAATCAGGATACAGTGCAGGATGTGGTACGGATCGACTAAGTGTTACAACGAAACTTGAATACAAGTGTGGTGTTTGCAATGAGCTAGAGAGTGTAAGTGTATGAGAGTGTTAGTGAAAATTTGTGTGTTCTAAGCTGATCCGTCCCCATCTATTTATAGTTAAGATAAAATAACAAACTATCCTAAACTTGCGGGATCCACCGAATATTCCTTCTTCGAACATTGTAGACCTGGTCTTTCGGGCTCAACGTCTCTCTCTCAACAAATTCGTCCGAGTCTTGAGGAGAAGAAGTCCTCTTGACCGTTAGCAAGTCTCAGCCCTTAACCTGCATGTGGTTAATTCAATAAGCCTCAGGATATCGCCCAAGATGTTAGCAATATCCTCTTCCAGCATCCTGGTCACAAATGAACAAACATAGACAGGATATTGGTCAGGATATATACGTTAAGAAAATGACCCCTAACAAAAGGGATGTTGACTACCTGGTCGGGGGTTAAGGGAATTGTTTGGTAAGGTTCTTGCCTTGTTCAGTGTATAGATCCTGCAAGGACCTGGTTCAAGCTTACTACGACCTCCTTCATTACCCACTGGTATTGGATGGCGGGGGTGCGAATAGCTTGAACCCCTCATCTGTAAACTACTATTAATACTTTAAACCAGCTTCTTGAGATTGTATCATTGCTGACTCAAACCACTTAGCTGAGGGTAACGTCACCTTCAAAAGAGGGGCCTACCACTTTTTGCATTAATAACTTACTTAATTGTCTTTCAATATTCCGACCCTTTGGGATTGTATCCCTGCTGACTCAAACCACTAGGTTGAGGGTAATGTCACCTTCAAAAGAGAGGCCTACTACTATAACTAAGATAATCTCTTAAAAAGTCCGAAAGTGCGAAAATCATCAAAGGATACATTAAAGGCGATCAGATCCAAGTGATTCTATCTTGTCTATCTGTTTTTATTTTTATTTGCATTTTTAGTTTTTATTTTTATATTTCAAAGCTTTTTCTCAAAAAAAAATTAAATTGATTAGACGTTGAGGATAAACCGGTACCAAAAGCTCTTGTGTCCTGGGACAACCTCGGTATCTTACCAACGCTATACTACGCTCACGATGGGTGCACTTTCCCAAGAGTGTGTTTAGTGTTACTAAAATATCGTGTTTTATAAATTTAAAACTTGACTAATGTGTAAAATGGGCTTAAAATATCAATTAAAATATATCACGCTTTGCACACACCAGCCTTACACCAAACCAAGTTTCAATGTGATAAACCAAAGCCAACCTACTCCCCTTACAAACCTATGGGGAGGGGCAACAACCTACTGTGATACCTTCACCCTTCTCAAGAAGACACCAGTGAAATACTTGCAACTGAACAGGTGGAGAACTCTTTCCCAAAACCCCCTCCTATAAAATCGGGACCTAAGTTCTTCCCCGATGAATACTTCGAGATTCACAAGGGGTGTAGACACAAAACTGATAACTGTATGTATTTAAAAATAGAAATTGAATCCGTAGTAAAAGTAGGGAAATCGTCCCATCTGATAAAAGAAATTAAAGAGGCGGGATAAAAAAAGGAAAAAAAAGGTAAAACAAGAGGATAAGGAGAGATGTTTTGTGGATACGAAACGAAGACGAGATGAAGATTTCCAATGATGAACGGTTAAGGCCATGATCCTGGGATACTAGAGCTGCATGAGGGCCCCTATGTTAATGTCGCACCTGGAGGACCATGCGGTCTAGAAGATACCCATGAATATCCAGCAGAGATAACTGGACACAAAGTAGCAAGGATACATGTGGATAGGGGAAGCCGAGTAGAAGTAATATATGAACATTGTTTCGTAAGGTTTGACAAGGACACATAAGATAAACTAGAAGAAGACTCCATGCCCTGGTCAGTTTCAATAACAGTGTCGCACTCCCATTGGGAAAAATAAAACTCCCCTTCACTATAAGAGAGGGTGAGATACAGGATCATAGAATTAATGTTCGCGGTCATCAGGGCTCCTTCTTAGTACAATGCCATTCTAGGAAGGCCTGGGATAGGCATGCTAAAAGCCCAAGCATCCACTCCTCATGGGGCACTTTTTTTCTTGACCCTAAGAGGACTAACCTGGGTCAAATTGTCTAATGAAATGGTAGCTTCTGTTTCGGAGAAACACATAAAAGACAAGGCCAAAGAAATCCTATAAAATCGGGACCTAAGTCCTTCCCCGATGAATACTTCGAGATTCACAAGGGGTGTGGATACAAAACTGATAACTGTATGTATTTAAAAACAGAAATCGAATCTGTAGTAAAAGCAGGGAAATTGTCCCATCTGATAAAAGAAATCAAAGAGGCGGGATAAGAAAGGAAAAGAGGTAAAACAAGAGGATAAGGAGAGATGTTTTGTGGATATGATACGAAGACGAGATGAAGATTTCCAATGATGAATGGTTAAGGCCATGATTATGGGAGACTAGAGCTGCATGAGGGCCCCTATGTTAATGTTGCACCTGGAGGACCATGCGGTCTATAATATACCCATGAATATCCACCAGAGATAACTGGACACAAAGTAGCAAGGATACATGTGGATGGGGGAAGCCGAGTAGAAGTAATATATGAACATTGTTTCGTAAGGTTTGACAAGGGCACCCGAGATAAACTGGTAGAAGACTCCATGCCCCGGTCAGTTTCAATAACAGTGTCGCACTCCCCTTGGGAAAAATAAAACTCCCCTTCACTATAAAGATCGTGAATCTCGCAATCGTAATCATTTAAGAGTTCAACTCAACGCCGTTGCCTCATGTTCAGCTCCTTCTGATTTAGAATGTGCTGGAGACTTTTGTGGTCTGTGAAAACCACACACTTCGTGCCATAAAGATAGTGTCTCCAGATTTTGAGAGCAAAAACCACAGCACCTAACTCAAGACCATGAGTCGTGTAGTTCTTCTCGTGAACTTTCAGCTGTCTTGACGCATAAGTTATCACTTTACCTCGTTGCATAAGAACACAACCAAGGCCAAGATTCGACGCGTCACAATAGACAACGAAATCATCATTTCCATCAGGCAGAGATAGAACAGGAGCCTCACAAAGCTTCTGTTTCAGCGTTTGGAACGCTTCTTCTTGCTTTGGTCCCCACTCAAAAGGCTTATTCTTCTGAGTCAAAGCAGTGAGTGGAACCGTAATCTTTGAGAAATTCAAAATAAAATGACGTTAATAACCAGCGAGACCAAGAAAAGAATGAATTCCGTAGGTGTCGTTGGTGTATTCCAATCCTTAATCGCAGTAATTTTGGATGGATCCACATGAATACCCTGCTCGTTGACTATATGACCCAAAAACTGAACTTCTTTAAGCTAGAATTCACACTTGGAGAATTTAGCAAAAAGTTGTTCCTTCTTCAGGAGTTCCAGTGTCAAACGAAGGTGTTGCTCATGATCGGCTCGAGACTTCGAATAGATGAGAATATCGTTGATGAACACAATAATGAACTTGTCTAAATACGGTTTACAGACCCTATTCATTAAGTCTATGAAAATGGCTGGAGCATTTGTCAAACCAAAAGGCATGACTGTGAACTCGTAATGCCCATATCTTGTGCGGAAAGCAGTTTTGGGAATATCTTCTTCGAGAACACGAAGCTGATGATACCCAAAATGCAGATCGATCTTGGAAAAACAGGTAGCACCT
The DNA here is from genome assembly GCA_030545235.1 of Helianthus tuberosus. Lineage (NCBI taxonomy): Eukaryota > Viridiplantae > Streptophyta > Magnoliopsida > Asterales > Asteraceae > Helianthus > Helianthus tuberosus. Next base: position 131,846,981 of record CM060353.1, on the reverse strand, counting down.
TGCAGCTGATCAAAGAGATCATCAATTCGAGGTAGGGGATATCGATTCTTGATGGTAAGCTTATTAAGCTCACGATAATCGATACACATTCGAAAAGATCCATCTTTCTTTTTCACAAAGAGGACAGGAGCACCCCAGGGCGAAAAGCTCGAACGGATGAATCCTTTATCATATAACTCTTGAAGTTGTTTTGATAACTCTTGCATCTCAGACGGTGCATGACGATAAGGTGCTTTCACAATTGGGTTGGCATAGGAACAAGGTCAATATGAAACTCGACTTGACGAACTGGAGGCAAACCAGGCAGTTAATCAGGAAAAGCAACATATCCTTTTTGTAAATAACTTTGGGCTTTTCTTACACAACATGAGTTTCAATCCACCAGACGGTTTCTCGCCACGAAGTTCCAGAACATCGTCAGACGAAAGAGGAATACAGACAATCTTATCGAAACAAACCACCTCAACATGATGTTTGGTTAACCAATCCATTCCCACGATAATGTCGAAACTCCCAAGTTGCATCAGTGTGAGGTCAATAGGAAAAAGATGGTTATCGAGGTTCAATTGACAATCATGAATAACAGAATTGAGTACAAGCGGTTTATCGGTAGCAACTTCGACAGATAATGGTTTTCTCAGTTTAGTTCTAGGTATCGCAAGCAAAGGCTCAAATGACAATGAAACAAACCTTCTATCGGCACCAGAATCGAAAAGAACAGATGCAGGTCGATTATTAACAAGGAACGTACCATTGACAACCTTGTTGTCAGCTCGAGCCTCGTTTGTATTCAAGTTATACGCTCGTCCACGAGCGGGATTCACATTGGCATTCGCGTTCGGATTCGCATTCGCATTCACCAACCTCGGAAAGTTGTTGCGGAAATGACCCATTTCACCGCAATTGTAACACGAACCTGGTGGGAATCTCGCAGCATTCCCTTGAACTTGTGCTGGAATCTGAGCAGCTTGATTCTGACCCATACGACAGATGTCGACCAAGTGCCCAAGTTTACCACAATTAGTACACTGTTTACAAGCTCGTTGTGCGACATGATGATCATTGCACCTTGTACAGTGATGTGCGGTACCCGCATACTGTTTCTTTACAGGAGGTAGTGCTGGTGGGTTCTGAGCGGTGACAGCAAAATTCTGGGAAGCCTTGCGCTTCCTTGACTTCTTAGAAGATTCTCCCTTCTTCTTACCCTTACCCTTTTCCTGTGTGGAATCAGCTGACTTCTTCTTGTCACCCTTACGGGTCAGTTTACCCTTTCTGACCTAAGACTCAGTCAGAGTAGCAGCTAATTCAATCGCTTGACGAACAGTGGTAGGATTACTGCCAGTCACAATGTCTTGCACAGAATCGGGTAAACCATCGATATACCTCTCTATCGCTTTCTCCAACGGGGTAACCATCGTAGGACACAACAAACTGAGCTCCTCATAACGATCCGTATATGCACGGTGTTCTCCCCCATCTTGTTTCAAATCATCAAATTCTCGTTCCAAAGCTCGAATCTCATGACGGGGACATAATTCTTTCATCATGAGAGCTCGAAGCTCTTCCCATGTTTGTGCCATAGCCACATCGACACCCCTATCACGCATCACACAGTTCCACCATGTAAGATCACTCTTCTCGAACACACTGGATGCAAACTCAACCTTACGCTCATTCGGACATTGCACATGTCTGAATGTGCTCTCGATACTCTCGAACCACTGCAGGAGCGCAGTTGCTCCTTGAGACCCAGAAAACTTCAACGGTTTAGCAGAATTGAAATTCTTGAAACTACACAGAGCATTGTTATTATTATTTTTGTTGTATAATTGATGGATCTGGGTTACTACGTTCAGAAGCACAGCAGCCATTTGCTGAGAGACAAGGGTTGCGACTTCTTCGTTGGTTAGAGGTTGTGCATCTCATCGAGGAGGCATTGTCTAAAAGAACAAGGAAACATGAGATACGGGTGAGGTCGACAATTGGGAAAAACAAAAGAGGTATTGAAAATATCGACAAAACACAAGGAAGGGGATCATTCGTTCGTTACCTCGAACGAACAAATGATACGCAGTGACTAATCAAAGTAAATGGATCAATACAATGTATCGCGAAGACATGCTCGCCTATAAGTGAACACTCACCCCAAGAGTTCCCAGGTAAGAGTGACTGGTCCGATTATGTGGATTTGTACGAACACTCTAGCCTTAGACAGAAAACTCAGGGTACAGGCATTCACCCTTCCAGTTTGCACGTGTTCACACTATAAGGCCCAAACTTTAACGAGATTTTGAAAACTTAGAGGGTTCAAAACCTTATAACAAATCACTTACGAAGAAATGATTGGTTTTCAAAGCGGATTCGGAATTTGTGTTCTCATTGGGGTTATCACCTAAGGATAGGTGACGGTTTTGTTTTAAAATCTAAACGCAAGTCTTCTTGCGTTAGGGTCCTAGAAAGTTATAGTCTAGGTCAAAGCATTGCTAATAACCTAATTCCTTATAACCATTGGCTCTGATACCAACTCTTCTGTCACACCCCAACCGCGTTAAAACAACGAAACCGCGGTGGAAACATCGGGGAGTGTTGCAACAGAATTATTGTTTCACAACCATGGATACAAAAGTTTCGTTTTATTGATTCATTAGATAATTTACATTGTCTTAAAACCAAACAAACAAGTTACACATCGACTATCATTGTTATTATGTCACTAAGGCCTCATCCAGATCCTATGTGAACATGCATCATAGCAATCAACATCAAGCAACAACACCTGAAACATATGTAAAAACAAAGTCAGCAAAGAAATGCTGGCGAGCACATAGGTTTTATGAGAGTGTCGGATTCATGGCTCGTTTACATGTTGCAATACCTTATTAAAAACCTTGTTTTGAAAAGTGTATAGTATTACAACATAATTAACCAACTCAAATCAAGTGGGTTATAGTTTACAAAATCTCGTAGCCATGATTCTTAACCCCAAAACATTTGTTTTAGTAAACCAAATTGTAAAATATCTCGTAAAAACTCGTTAATAAAACTTGTATGGTTTATATCTTTTCGAAAACATCGTTAGGTGACATCGTTTCAAATTCGTTTATCCGAGTGAACTAAATAATGCCACGGAATGTAATATGATAAAACAACTTATATATAAGAAGTACCAGCGGCGTATCTACCATGTTTTTATCATATCACACCCATCCCATTATCTAATCACAACCCAAAAACCAATCGTTTATCCAAATCGTTTAACTCGTTAAAATCGTTTCAATCGTTTAATTGTTCCAAAATCGCTCTCGTTTAAATTGTGAAACTACTTTTGGTTGTCTCGCTAATAACATCCAAACCTTCGCAACTCGCTTCTTGCTTCTCGCATTAACAAACCACCAAAGGGTAAGTTAACAATCATAGATTCAGTCGTTACCCACATAACCCCCACACATAACCATGGGTGCAGTCTGATAACGGGATTTGTCAGATCCTATGGTACCATAACCTAATACTGGTCGGCTTGATCAATGTTAATGAATGTCATTCGTTATGTAACTACGTCCAACAAGTTTGTTCACATTATCGAAATCGTTATTTGTTTAATATAAACCATTTTAATCGTTTTTGAAACCATCGTTAATAACATCGAAAATCGTTTAACACATATGAATCACCCCAAAACAATCGAAAACAGTAAAATAGGGGAACTATGTACTCACATTGAAGTGCAAATATCCTTGATCTAAAGAACTTAGCGAAGCTCAGGCAAACCAAGGAAATCAAGTAGTACCTAGTAATAGAATCGCTAAGTCAAATAATCGACACCTAAATCGGAATATCGGATAGAATGAGGTCTTGTAAACCAAATGAGTGTTGGAACTCATGTTATATGGTTTAACAAAGCCTACATCCTAAATCGGAACCTAACCTAAGTGCTTTCGACCCGCTACAACCCATTAAGGTAGCTTACGCTACTTTAACGCGTCGTTTGCGCAAAAGTGCGTTCGAGACGTCTAACTAGTCCTATGACAAGTATTATATGCCTAAACATGTTGCATAATTAGTTTAAGTGACAAAAGTTAAGTTACGTATGCTTAATTATCAATTATGCATGAAAAGGGTATTTTGGTCATTTACCTAAGGCATATAAACTACCTATCATACAACTAATTAAACTAAGTGACCATAAGGTATAACCTCGAAAGGTTATTCCCTATACAACTATGGTCACTAAACGTTCTTGGTCGGATCCTAATGATCGACCAAACGGGTCGAGTTCAAAAGTCTAAGCGGTTGTTTAGACCGCTTGACTTACGACTCTAAACAAGCACTAAACTAAAAGTGACGAGCTGAACATGTTGAAACATGTTTAACTAAGTTAGAAAACAGGTTTTGATATCAAAACAAAGGGTTTTGATATCAAAACAAAGGGTTTTGATACCCAAGAGTAGTTTGGTTGCAAAATACGCATTTTAACCGAAACTACGACTCGCCACTTCGCCTAATCAACGTGGTAATCATTAGGTATAGTCACAAGGGACTATAACCATCGTGATTACGCTCACGTTGCGGAGTTCAAACGAACTTCATGTTGACCAATTCGTGGTCAAAGCAGAAAGTCAAACACAATTTGACTTTTACGCTTAAAAACATATAAAAGCACGAAAGAATACTTACAAAGGGTCCAAGCTAGGATCAAGATCAAGAAAACTCAGGTATGAAGTTTCAACAAGTGAAAACCTCCACTTAGAGCAGATCTTGAATGAAATGAGCAAAGAACCCAAATGAAGATCCATGCTATTTATAGGAAGTTAGGATCAATTGGATCATTACAAGTGTTAGGAAGGTGTAATCTTGAACCTACACTTGTGCACATGGTATTACAATACAATGGAAGTCGAAAACCAGCTCCAGGTATTGAGAATTTTACACAAAAGACCCTGAGAATCAAGCCAGTTGCTGAAAAATGAAAGTTGAGTTTGGGTCTCTATCACGTGGCGCGCCAGGGTAACCTGGGCTTGGCGCGGGGAGCTCAGTTCTAAGTTTCAACTTTTGGCGAAACAGGTCCCTGCATGCTTAAAACTTGATTTTTGGCACGTTTAAGCCCCGTTAACCCCATTTCAAGGCTCTAAAATGAAGTTAAAGTATAGGGAACTTAAAATATGCTCAAAAACATCTCGGATATCGGTTCGTTTGGTCGTACGGTTGCGTTATTCGGTTAATTACGATGAAAACTCGAACGGACGCAAAAACGATCCAAATTACACGACGAATGGAATTTTAGCATTCCAATCACTAAAATAAAATATTTTAATGATTACATAAATTTTTGGAGGTCTGGATATATTCAGAACGCAAGATATGCGCGAAAATGTAAACTTATGCACTTTTTGACGCTTTTAGTCCCTATTGATCAATAAAATTTATTTTAGCATACCGAACCCTTCAAAGCCCATTTCTAAGCTACGTAAAGGATATTTAGGGTATGTTTAACTTATGATCAAGTTCCGGAATGTTCGTTACTATACAAATCAGTATAGTTTCGCAGTTTGACACAAATTGTCCCTGCGATCGAACAAACTTGATTTCAACACACCAAACCATCCAAAACTTATTTCTAAGTTATGTAAAGGTTAATTAAGGTATGTTAAGCCTATGTCACTATTCCGGAGTGTTTGTCGTGTTAAATTGACTGCATTTACGCACCAGTTTGAGTGTAACTTTCCAAAAAGCGATTTAAAGCTTGAAATTAAACTCGAATCAAATCGTAAAATCATCAAACACAAATACACACATAATAACACCAAAACACATATAATAACACCAAAACACATTGTTTTATTGATAATTAACATCGTTTTACATTATACATCGATTACAGAGCACAGTTGTCACAAGAACTTACATGAATCAGGTTACAGATTACAAATTGAGAAAACAAACTTACCAGGTTACTTTTGATTGTAAAGAGATGAGATATAGGATTCTTTCAATTGAAAGAGAGAAAACTGACAGGAGGCAAAGGATGAAAATAAAGGTGTGTGTTAATTCTGGATTTAGGGTTCGTGATTATGACAGCTTTCAATAAAATGGGAGAATCAAAAAGGAAACTCCAAATCAATAGCGATTGATTGTGTAGCTGGTGAAGAAAAAGAGCGGAGGCCGCTTCTAGTTTTAGCGCTCAATTCTTTTCATTAGGGAGTATTAGGATACCATGTGGCAATTAATGGCTTAAGTTCATGCCATGTGGCCTAAGCTTGTTTTGCTTTATTATTATTTATAGATTATAGATGCATGAACCATGATAATTCCAATATTATGGTTCACACATGAAGATGGGGTACATGCATGAATTAGTGTATGGTTCGATGCAAGTAAACAAATCTATATATAACTAGTGCTAATACCCGTGAATTTCGTGGTGTTGAAAGATGATATGTTTGTACTTTTGATAGAAAAGTTTTATGTTACTTATCATAAACAGACTGTACGGATGAACTTATCATGGCAATCTGAATTTGAATATTAAAAAAACGAAGCATCGTACTACAAACGTAACAAAAGGGAATTGAAAAGTAAATGTAAGGAATATGTTTTTCGGGTTTTAAATATAAACTGAAACTCTATTACTCTAACACTTCTGCTTGCTGGAGTTTCGTAACCAATAACCTCGAATTCGTTTTAGACCAGTTGAAAAAACAATCGTCACCTAACTAAAAAAACATGCAACCGTTTTTTTTTTGTAAATTAAAATTAAATATATGTATGTTAACTATATAGGTAATACATGATTACATATCCAGTTATCTTACAGTGGTAACATTTGATATTAGGTTTATTGTTTGTTTATTTTTCAAATAACGATAGCATAGTTTTGAAATTATCATATGATATTAAGTTTCATTAAATAAAAATAAAAACAATGTCAACATAATATAATAAAACGATGGAAAACATAAGAAAGAAATTGAATAAAACTAATTAATAGGCGATATAACGGTCTTTAAAAACGATGCAGCTTTCAATCCGTGAAAGGTATCAACATCTTCAAGGTTTTCAAAAACTTTTGTTGTAATGGGCACCTCAATCATATTGCCCCATTCAGTGGATAAAGTCCAAGTGTTTTTTTTTCCATTACATGCAGTTGGTTATGCCACGAGTCAAATGTAATTACTTTTAGGTCTTTGAAAGAGGAAACCTTCGTCCAAACTTCATCTTCAAATTTGGTTATGCCATGAGTCACTGTAACAGGACGACTCATTTCAACAACAAACATATGAGGTTTATTTTTGACTGTGAATAAACGTCCTTGCCGAACATTAATACCAATTTGTTGTGGCAATGTAACCTGGTTGAAAACTTCAGAATTGATATCAAAAGCAATTATATAACTATAATCACAAAGCCAATAGTGAAAACTGTGAAATATAATTTATTGTTCGATAAAGAACCGACAGACCACGTATATATATTCTTTAACTGAAAGGTGTTCCCTTCAAGAAATCAATAGTTCTCCTAGTACCAGTACATCATGAATAGACGCGAGATACGACAACATCGTTACGACGCTTGATGTGTAGAATTTTAAGATCATTGGATGCATCAAGGTACATCCCAGCTGTATCGGCTGAGTTTAGGTATATAGAATCAGAATTCTCATGTAACAAAAATAAATAGTGTGTTGTTGTTGGATTCGAAAGGATCAATTTATTTGAAGGGTGTTCTGTAGAAATCAACAAAAGACCATAAAGAGACGCAATAATATTTAAGAATAAAGGGCAGGTAAAGATGGGGAAAGAAATTTTTTTCCGAGCAAAGAAGTCTATCTTTCCACCTACTACGTTGTCAATGACAACTGATAGATCAGTAAACGTGATTAATTTTCTGTTTTGAGAATTAGCCATTCGGCGAGCATGGATGATAGCAAACATATGTGTAGACAATTCATAACGCCATTGTTTAACGACCAAATGCCTTTGAAGGTAGCCTGGATAAAATCTCTTCAACGACCATTTCTATCCCAACACGTTCCATTCTTCGTACTAAACTTAAACATGAGAAAAAAAATGCATCATATTTTCTAAGTAATGTAAAGTTGACATAATTAGTCGAGTTATAATCATCAACGCTTCAAGAAATAACTAAAGCTCAACACAAAAATAAAATGCAATATCTGAAGAAGTAACTAACCGAGTTATAATCTTGTCTCGCAAATCCGATTGTCGTGAAAAGGCTGTAACAGGAGCTTTTGTGTATAAGACTTGAAGAATGAGATAGTGTTAGAGGAATTATGTCTATTTAAAGGATTTTATCACATACTCTAAAAAATCTTGATAGTAAATAATGAAAATCATTGCAATAGATATAAGAAATCCTAATACTTTCCTTATAATATATAATTAGTTTAGTTATAGATATTGGTAAGTCAAAGGTTTTCCTAATGAATGTAAAAAAACAATAAAAAGTAAATTGATTTTATTCATTACTATAATTGTAAATAGATTGAAAAATACTTGTAAAAGAACTATTAAAAGTTACATAACAAAATCAAAAGTTAAAATAGATAACCAATATCTATTTATGTAAATTATTTAACTCAATACTAGGCAAAAAAACGTAGATTTAAAATAGTCATTTAACCAATATAAAAAAAACAATATTTAAATATTTAAATACATCACAATCATAACAATATATTAACTCAATTGTTAAATCTCCTACAAACTCAGTTCGCCTTCAATCACCACGCTCAAGAAGACTGCAACGGCGGTTCACCGATTTAGTAAAAGTACTTTTCTGACTTAATCTCTGATCAGTTATACGACGATTTTGACTTTGATTTAGCAACTGAAGTTGTCTTTGGTACTACAAATAACTCATAAGCTGTTTGTTTCCGGCGATTAATGACGAATTAGATGTCAAATCGGAGTTTAGGTTTTTATTAACTTGAAAGTTGGGTATGTTATGTATATTTAAGAGGGATTATATGTATTGCATGTGTTTGAAAATATAGATTTTTGGGTTAATAGTGTGATTTGGTTGATAGATTTTGTTGATCTTCTTATGAAAAATAGATTTTCTTGGTTAATAGTGTGATTTAGATGATTGAATAGGTTATCATTCTCACATAAAATTTATGTTTGAGAATATTTTTTGTTGACTTATATTGAAATACGGTTATATTGAAGTCAGACAGTTTTATTTTTGGTTATCTATGACAATAAATGTATACATTAAGATTCAACACTAAAAAAACAGATATGTTGTTATAAATTTATTGACTAAATTGAATCTTTCTTTAGTTGTAATCAAATAGGATGATGTGATAACAGTTCCTTTAGTATTGTTTATATATGTATTGGGAATTGTATATTGTATTATTGAAAGTCTGCATAGACCAGATTTGATGTAGATTATGAATTAGGATTAGGAATAATGAAAATATTACTTACATTATATTAGTATAAATTTTATAGATATAAGAATGATAAAGGCATATTTATAAAAAAAAAAACTGTTTGTCTAATATTGCTTAACATGTAATTTTTTTATTGCTATGAACATATATGTATGCATTCAACTTCAATAGTTAATGTTTATAACAGATGTTGGTATATTACAGTTATAGAAAAATGAGTCCATCATGCGTCGCTGTGTTAGAAGAGCCATCATCATTAAAACAGGTATGCTACAATGCTTACAAAAAAGTATGTATATCTTGTATTAGAGAACATGTAAAACATAAATATAACCGCAGGTCCTACCACTTGACTTTGTTAAGAACGTATATGGAGATTATTGGCAAAGGACAAAAATAATGATACATCATGAAAGTCAAAGAAGTTGGCCAGTTTCTTTGAGAAGTGTAAGTGGGGAATCCGTTATCACTGACGGATGGAGTAATGTCGTAAGGGATCTTGAGTTGACAAAGAGGACGTTATTGCGGTTAAGGATAATCGAAGACAAAAAAATTGAAATCGATTGTTTCGTCGAACACATGTGTGGTGAATCTTTTGTGACACTAAACCGTTACGGCATTTTAAAGATAATAGTAAGTATACTAATATGTCTGAATCAATATTTATTTTGTTATAGTTGTAAAATAAATAGTATACATATATATCTGACAATAAAATGTTACATAACTTTTCAGGTGATTCCAGAAGCTTATGTCACAAACTGTTACTCTTACTCGCCAGTCAACGATTGTTATAACATATATGCAGCAGGTCAGACTTGGAAAGTTGAGACCGACAAAATCAATGATAATTATGTTTTTACAAAAGGTTGTCTGAAGTTATTTCATGATCTTGCAATAGAAGAGGATGATATACTCTTGTTGATGAAGACGGACAGTGTCACATTTGAATTAAAAATTTATCGTAGAGGAGTTGAGGTAGTTTTGACCAACAAAGAAGAAACTGAAGATGACTCTCTGCTGGAAATACCTAAAGAAACATACTACGAAAACGTTGACTTTGTAAGTATTTTGAATTAAAGTGTAACGGTTTACTAAAAAATATGAGTTATTTACGTATGTTATTGTATAACAGACCTTCTCTGAAGATGATGACTCAATAGATCAGTTGATATCTGAGGTAATAACTATACATTTATATAGATTAAAATACATTACAATAAGATTTTGTGGATTTTATTAATTATTATACACAGATGCTGGTAACGTCTATTTTAAAAGCAACATACACTTATCTGTGAAGAAGATTGTTTCTCTTGAAGTTGAGATATAACGTTAGGATCCACTGTCAGCTTGGTGATACCATACTTATGGATGTTATACTTCAAGACATAGCTGGTAACGTCTATTTTAAAAGCAACAGTCTGGCCAACCAACGCAGTTTTTACCAAAAATTATTAAATGGAAATAATTACCAAAAAATTTTGTAAATACCAAATAACAACCGGCCTCCAATTGAAACTAACTAACAATTACATCAATACCATTGGTAAAACTGACTTTACCATCAACTGTTTCAATCTTAACGTGAAACGTTTTGTTGGCTATATATATAATTGAAATTAAATCATTTGATGTATAATCATAGCACTTGGGCAGGATACAATCAGGAATGACCTGTAGGAATGATAAGAAAAAAAGAAAAAGGTTATTTTTCTAATTAGTTCAGATACGTAAATATATTACAAAAATTAAACTAAAAGTAAAAAAATAATCTTACACTAAAGTGAGATGTTGTAGATACCAGAGATGTCCAGAAAGAGCTACGACGATCAACGAAATACGATAGTTTGAATGTAGTAGAATCTACAAGATTGAAGATTACCAAACATCCCTGTTTTAGTCCTAAATGTATGACAACATTCGACCAACCATGGAAAAGGAAAAGCTTTCCTTTTGCTGCGCTTACATAAACAATAAATGTTTGGCCATCCTTAGTTTGTAGCAAAACATTTGTAGGTGCTTTATCCGTACCCCACAATTTACACGCGGCGTCAGATGGAATCGCCTTACAAAGTAAACAATCCAAAATGAATTATAATATATAAACAATACAATAATAATAGATTGTCTTTCAATATAACAAACAACAGACTGTATAATTCATATAACAATTTCTCACTTACTAGAAGAACTTTGTCCACTCGAGTCATATGCCTACAGAAGGAAGGATCTTTGATACTGATTCAAAAAAGAAGAAATTAATAAACCATAACTTGTTAATCTTATTGTTCAAAACAAATGATAAGATGAAAAACGAATACAGATTCTAGAAATCAAACTACATGACCTATACGAAATACGAAAAATCTCAGAAAGACGTTAAACATAAAGAATATAAAGATAATGAATACAAACATAAAAACAATGACATCAAGATGTTATTAACAGGAAATCTAATAAACAAATCCTAAAAATCAAGACAACGAATAAAGAATCTAAAAATAAACCTAAAGAATTTAACAAAATAACAAAAATCTCAGGAAGACGAAAAGCATAAACAATAAACAGACAAAGACTATAAAGACATATTACATAAAGATACCAAAACAGACGATAAACGAATAAAGATTACATAAACATACCAAAACAGATCTTATATAATAAGAAAATAACAAAAAAACGAAAAAAACAACAATAAGATGAAGATGTTATAATAAACAGATTAAACAGAAAATCTAATAAACAAATCATAACAATCCAAAAAATTAACATAATTAAAAAAAATTGTACAGAATCTACATATTAACCACAGAAATTCAAAGATATAATAAAAAATCTAATGAAGAAGATAAACATAAATTACCTTGATGAAGTTTCTGTCATATTGAAAACCTACAAACACAGGTTACATAAACATACCAAATCAGATTATATATTAAAAATATCAAAATAAGAAGAAAACAACAATGTAATGAAGATGTTAAAAACAGAAAATCTATTAAAAAATCGATAAACTACACAGTATATTAACAGCAATTGATAGTGAATTAGAATATGATGATTGATGATTATGAAGTTGTATCGTCGATGTTGGATTCTTCGGTGAGAAGAAGAAAACCCTTATTCAACCTTGCCGTATGCGAGAATTAGAATACGATGTCGATGATTGTCAAGTTGTGCCATAGATGATCGATTGTCTAATGAGAAGAAGAAAACCCTAATCGACAAAGAGTATGAGAGAAGACGAAGAAAGTAGAAACAAAGAAGCGGTTTCTTGCTATATATATGGAATGAACAATAATGACCCGAATTAGGTATTCGGATCCCGCGTTCGGGTTCACATCAGGGAAATGAAGAGAATAGAGAAATGGCGGGAAAATGAGATTTTGAGGCCCTACATAGGGGACGTGTGTCCCCTAGGTATGGCTTTTACTAGGTTGTATAGATATAGACTATAAATTTTCTTGATTTAATTAAGAAAGTATGCATCCACCTCAATTCTCTCTCATGAGAATTATATAATTTGGTTTGCTAATAATAATAATAATAACAATAAATAATTATAATAAAGATACAAGTTGTGAATCGGTTTTTTTTTATCCGTTTTTTACGGATGTTACAATATGGATATGTTCAGTTTATTTGGATTGCTTAATTTCACTACGTCTTTTATAAAATTTATAACAAAAAAACTAACTTAATTAATTTTAAAACAATAAAGTTCAGAAAGCTACTAAGAACATTATGTTGCTCTTGCAAAAAAAAAAAAAAAGGTTAACGTATGGTCTTATATGATTCCCTGGTCTCTTGAAAAAAAAATCCTCGAGGGAGAGCGTATGGTCCTATATAATTCCTCTGGTCCCCTAATCATTAGCTGACCATGATCTGAAAAGTTTGTACTTCAAGTACACATATAGGAAGTGTATAGCTCAATACGTTTGGACCCAGAGGAACTATGTTGCCCAATACAGTTCCTATAGGGTTCTAGAGATGTGTAAATAAAATGGGGGATGTATAATTAAACAAACCATGAGTTTAAACTGGCGAGCATTTGAGGGAGGGCTTAACTTGTGTATTTTCGGTCAAACTTCGAATCCCGGAGTTTTAAACTGAAGGGCAAATAAAGGAAAATTTAAACATCATTGCTTTATTGAATTACATATTTTCTTTTACATTTTCTTAACAGACCAGATTGGCAAATCCAGAGGTACGGAGAATCGTTGACCATTCACTTCATTACAAAGACAAGGGTTTTTGTAGGATCGAGTAGTGACCCAAAAGAGTCGTTCAGAGGAGTTTTTATCAGTTTCATAGGCGGAAACTAAGAAACTGACTTCGAAACAGCTAGCAATTCACTTTAAACACTTTTCTGATTGATATGACAACTCGTACAAACAAAGGATAAACCGGCAGCACCTCGGTATCCAAGTTCACCACTGTTACAACTCTACAGATTTTGCTTGAACTAAAACTATATAGTCCACAGGGTTTCGCTTGAAAGTGACAACTTGCATTTCAAGCGAAATCATATTATGTTGATTTCGCTTGAAACTGACAAGATTCATTTCAAGCGGAATCATCTACTTCAAGCGAAATCACACTAATAACCACAAAAATCTCCTATTTTCCCGTACAACGTGCCCTGATCTAACATATCTAGTGACAAGACTCGATACAAGACGAAGTTGACAGACGGATGCACCAACAAACTCCCCCTCGGATGTTGACGGAGTCTTCAGTGTCGAGTCTTCGCATCTTCAGTCTTTATCAGTCTTCGGGCTTTCCTCTTCCATAATATTTTCCTGACTCTTCCCCAATCAGAATCTTCAGGTATTGGAACCTGACTTTACAATATTCAATCTCTCTTTGATGTTGTTCTGAGATTTTAATCTGGCTCTTATTCAGCTCAGGTTATCTGCACATACTCTACTTCAAAGTAAAATTTCACAAATTTATAACTTTGACAAATTTAATCTATATCAATCACTTATAAAACAACTCTAAAAAATCTATCATTTAAAGTCTCTGATGAACCACTCGCAAGAATATTGTTTTTATTTCAAAAAAATTTCTCAATTAAACACAAACTCCCCCTCACTACATGCTCATCATGTCTATCACTTGGAATTTTGAAAATCAGCTCTTCAACACCAGTTGTCGAAAATCTTTTTGACTTTTTCAAAAGTTTATGCTAAAACACACTAAAAATCTTTTTAGATTTTTGAATGAAATGAAATGCAATAAAGAATTTTTTACAGACACTATTTTTATGAGCTTGTGTAAGAGGATCATATCAGTTTATGTGACCAATCACTAGCACCGTTAAGCTTTAAACATTTTCAATTCTAAACGATTCACATTGATTGACGATATTGTTGTCCACTTAAACTCAATCTAAAAACTTTCGAAATGCTTACTGATACGTTAAGGTATATTAATTTTGCACTAAATTCTTATGGATCCCACGATCTCAGCATATCCCCTCATCATGCAATACACTGACTCAGGTAAAGCCTTTAAACTTTCATCAACTGTGATATGTGTGAAAACAACGCAGAATGCTTAAACATTAACAATCAGGTCGATCTTTCGATACGCAGAGAAAGTCCAATGTTTAAACAAAATAAGAAATAAAAACAAGTTGAAATTGTTTAGGCTTTAACCACCAGTTCGATACTCCCGTATACGCAGAGGTGATCCAAAGCTTAAACGAAACACCAAAGAAAATAAAGCAGAATGTTTAGGCAATAACATCCAGTTCGATACTCACGTATACGCAGAGGATGTCCAATGCTTAAACAAAATAAAGAAATAAAACAAGTTTAAATCTTTGCAAAATAAAATGCACAATCACAGCGACTTTTTAGCAAAGTTGTGAAAGTTCACAATCTTAACCAGTTTTATGTCTTTCGACAATCAGCGATTACTGAGTAGGCACACAATCAAGAAGGACAAAACTAAGTACTATGCTTTCGACCATGTTTCCCACTAGAACTAGGCTTTTTCATTTAGGTTTGTATCGTTATCGCAAATCTACTAGTCTAGCTGAGCCTGCCGTCACATCTTTAGTGAGACCGTTTATCACATTTTATCATTCCATTTCTTTAGCATACTGTAATTGTCTACTGATGTACTATCATTTCCTCTTTTTCACAACAAACTCATTTTTGTATTTTATCATGTTTTTGCCTTTTTCAATTTTTCAAATGTTTTTGGATTTTCTGAAAAATTCTTACTCCCCTTAAAATTTAAAACCATTTAAGGAAATTTGAAAACAAACTGTACAAGTAACGTGACAACTGATATCGAATCACTTCAAATCGCCATCTACTTGGCATAAACAATCAGAATTCCCCTTTCAACAAACTATTTTCTCATTATGATTTCAAAACACTTAAGTTTGTTTTAATTAAAATGATTTTTCCGAAAAATAAGTTTTGTTTCACCATTTGTAGGGACGGGTTCATCATCCTGTTCATTCAATCACTTGTATAAGGATTATATCAAGTTCAAACTAATGACCTTGATTAATCACTTATCACCTGTACCACATGTAGGAATAAAACATCTACACAACGTCATTTTACCAATCAAGATGCCGATTCATGCTTCACACTTACCAACCTGAAAGCTCCGGCAAGTCACAACCTGTAAAATTTTAAACAATTTTAAAATTTTCACAGAAACTATCTTAACAAGAATGATGCCGATTCCTGATCCGCGATTACACACATGGGATCTCCGGCAAGTCAGGTTTTTCAAGCAAAGAAAATGTCCACCCAAGCCTGACCAGCCTTGGGTGATCTCAACTCTGGTTCAGTTGGGGTGTAAGTTGTTTTCTTTGTAGCGTAAAAATCTTTTACCCCTTTTGCCTTTCTCTCGACCATTTTCCCAAACATCTTTTTAATATTCCCATTAAACGCTTTCTCAACATCAAATTCATTCTTTTCAGAATAAAATTGATTTGAAATCTCAACATTTCCAACTTTTCTAAAATTTTCAGCCCTTAATGGTGGAAAATTCACATCATCCATTGGAGACATTGAGCTTTCTTCTTTAAAATCAACTTGTGGCTCCTCTGACTTTGTGGAATCAGATTCATCGCCAGATTTCACATCCGATTTCTTAACAACCCATTTTTGATTGTCAAGATTCACACTTCTTCTGTAGAACTTCTTTGAACATTCACCAACTTCATATGTTGAGTTTTTGAAAATTTTGAACTTTTCAGTTGGTGGTTCAGTTTTGTCAACAACAACTTCTTTCAGTTTTTTAGAAACTCCCTGTTTTGTTTTTGTTGCTAATGGACAATTCCATGCAATGTGACCAGCTTCATTGCATCTAAAACATGTTCTTGTTTCTTTTCTCTGATAAGCTACATTCTTTCTCTTCTCAGCAAGAAATTCCTGGTTTGGTTGTCTCCAGAATGGGCTTTTTGCTTCTTCTTCTGAGCTTGTTCCTGACACAAATTTTGTATTTTTAGAAATTTTCTCATTTTTATAATTTTCAGGTGGAATAAAACCTAAACCTTTCCTTTTGAAATTACCGTTATGGTTTGGTTTCTTTTGAAAAACAAAACCAGAACCGTAACTCTTTTTCTTATTTAATCGTTGTTGAACTCTTGAAGTGTATTTTTTAGGTTTTTCAGTAAGATTTAAATCTTTTATTTCAGAAATAATAATTTCTGTCATTTTGAAAACCTTTTTGATCTTTCTAAATTGAACACTTCTTATTGGAAACTCTTTATCAAAATATAATTTGTCAGAATCATTCAAAGTATATGCAACTTCAAATGTTTCATCATTCAAATTAGATTTTGACAACAAAAATTCTTTACTATAAACCCATTTTCCCGACGATTTTGAATTCTTTTCAGACAAACTCGAACTCCTGACTGACTGACACGAACTTTCTGACTCAGATGTTGACCCTGACTCCTCATCCCTATCCAACACCTGATCGACCATTCTTTTTATTAGTTCGGACTCATGATCTGTGTCGGACGCTGTGAATGTGATGTCAATACTGTCTGGTAACATGTCGGTTATCTCGGATTCTAACTTTATATTAACTGCCTTTTTTACTTGTTCCTCATTCGGTTTTCTAGATGAATACCCTTCCCAAATTGGAGGCGGGCACTTGTTATAACAGACACTCTGTTTCTTACCAATATCCTTTTTCTTCGGCTTCTTGTCTTCAAATGCCTCAAAACCTGCAACCGTTGGATAAATTCGGTCAATTAAGTAATCAGAACTTGTATAACTTCTCAACAATCTTCTGATTCTTTCATTTTCAACTGTTTCACTATCCAACTCCTTCTTCCATTTTGCACATTCTTCAATGTAAAAGTTTATTTCTTTCTGCTTCGACATCATTGTTGCATTCAACATCTTCAAAGCATCTTCTTTTTCAGAATTTGTTTTCTGCAAACTAGTCACCGTTCTGTTTAATACATCGTATGATTCTTTCAAATTCTTGACATCAAACAGCAACCTCTCTTTCAACTTCTTAAGCTCACAAAACTTTTTATCTTTATCTTCACATTGTTTGTAAGATTCCAAACATGTAAGACACGGTTTTGTAACTTCAACAACCTTTTCGATCTCCACAATCTTCTCCACTTCAACTATCTTCTCAACAATCTTGTCTTCTTTCATTTCTTTTGCAGCTTTTCTCTCTTTAAGTTTCTTCAATTTATCTGCAAAATAAAATTCAAAACTGTCAGAAGATAAATGAGTTTTTCCAACATTTATCTGTTCAAGCTCTTCCTCATCATCACTGCTTTCTGAAGAAACAGATTCTTCATCTTGACTCTTCTCATCATCAGATAACACAGCTATCCATTCTTTCATCAACTCTGGCTTTTGAGCGATTTGAGCAATGAACGCTTTAACATTTGAATCAGCTGGAATGTACTTGTCCCAGCTAAAACCTTCAGCCACTTTCTCATCATCTTGATCAATAATGCCATAATAAGCTTTCTTATTTGCATTTTCGATCATCTTCCCATGTGCAGTTTGAGATTGTTGATGCGGTTGATGAGAAACCTGTTGATATATTGCTTTTCGATAGTAATCATCTTTTCCAGAAGGATTCTCTGCTCCATTAACTTTCTGATTTTTGCACTCTCTCTTGAAATGACCTTTCTCCCTGCATTTAAAACAAGTAACTTTAGATTTATCAAAACCTAAAGTTGAAAGAATGGCATCCAAAAAGTCATTTCTTCCTGTAATCATTTTAAACTTTTCAGCTCTTCTCAGGACACTAGCCAGACACCATTTAATGTCCATCAGCTCCAACTCTTCTGCATCAATCTGATCGTAATCCTCCTTGGTTAGCATAGGATTTTTTATTTTTCCGGCAATCAATCCTTCATAAGATTCCAAAGCAGTAACCAGTAAACCCATATGATTTTTCACAACTTCTTCAGAAAAGTTTTGACCCTTTTGAAGATGTAAAGCTACATTGCACTGAATCAGATGTTCATTTCCAACATTCGTACTTTGAACACTTGGAGTGTTAACATTCGAAAATCCACTAGTGTTGACAGAACTTTGACTGTCTGTTACAGAAGAATTTCCTGCACTAAACGCGGTTTGGATCTTTGGACTTGATTCAACAGTTTGAACATTTCCTTTATAGTATAGTTTGATGTCTTGTTGATTGCTTGAACTGTTCATTCTGGCAATCTTCTGTTGTTCAAGATCCTGTGCATCAAGCTTTTCAATAAACTCTCCGATCGACAATCTGCTAAACTGTCCAGAATTCTTCAGAATCATCAGATAAGTACCCCATTCTTTCTGTGGTAATGTGTCAGCAAGCTTTTCAACCCATTCTGCTGGAGTTTTAGTGATTTTCAGCTGAGACATGGTACGCACAAGATGACAGTATCTCTCAATGAGAGTCTTTGTAGTCTCACCAGGCATACTAGTAAACAACTCAAACTCCTTTTTCAGCAACGATGCTTTACTCTGGAGCATTTCTGTACTTCCTTCAAATTTCTTCTCAAGTGCTTTCCAAATCGAAAACGCATTTCCATCATGCTGAAGCAAAACAAATATATCCTCTTTGATAGCTTGCTGCAACAGACTTATCATCATTTTCTCTCCTTTATAACTTTCTCTCTCTGTGTCAGAAAACTCTGAGATGATTTTATCAACATTCATAGCAGTCTGTGGTCTGATATATATTGTTTCAATGCTTTCCCAAGCTCTTAAATGATTTGCTTGAACCCAGTTTTCAAATCCTTCTTTCCAACTATGGTATTCTTCAATACCCATAAGTTTTGGGGGTTTTTGCAAAGTTCCAGTTTCGTTTTCCAAATTCATGTTCTGAACAATGGAAGCCGGAGTAGTCGGGGATGTGGCAAACGCGTTGTAAAATTCAGAATCCATGTTTCGGCAACATGTTTTTCAAAAACAACACTTTTCAAGCGAAATAACCTGAAATAACCTTTTCAAGCGGAATCCCAAATTTACAATTTCAAGCGAAATAACCCACTGATCAGTTTCAAGCGAAATCAGCGCTGTTTGAAGCGAAATCAGAACAGTTTGAAGCGGAACCTTAGATTTCAAGCGAAATAGCAAAATTTGGAGTGGAATCAGTCAATCTCAAGCGAAATCTCTGGCTTCACTTGAAAATTTCAAGCAGAATAATGCAGTCTCGAGCGGAATCACAAATGATCGTACAAGCGGAATCACTTTATCAATCCATTTTTACCACTTTTAAACCGAATTTTAATCTGAAACTTTCAAGGGTTTGTTAAAACACAGTTTTATACAACATATGTGAAAATTGGCCGATTTTAACCGTGAAAACTTGATGATTTTGAAAAGAAGGTGTAGAAAAACAGAAATTTTGAGCTGAATCGGTAAGAACTCCTCCTCCTGAGCTCTGATACCACTTGTAGGATCGAGTAGTGACCCAAAAGAGTCGTTCAGAGGAGTTTTTATCAGTTTCAGAGGTGGAAACTAAGAAACTGACTTCGAAACAGCTAGCAATTCACTTTAAACACTTTTCTGATTGATATGACAGCTCGTACAAACAAAGGATAAACCGGCAGCACCTCGGTATCCAAGTTCACCACTGTTACAACTCTACAGATTTCGCTTGAACTAAAACTATATATAGTCCACAGGGTTTCGCTTGAAAGTGACAACTTGCATTTCAAGCGAAATCATATTATGTTGATTTCGCTTGAAATTGACAAGATTCATTTCAAGCAGAATCATCTACTTCAAGCGAAATCACACTAATAACCACAAAAATCTCCTATTTTCTCGTACAACGTGCCCTGATCTAACATATCTAGTGACAAGACTCGATACAAGACGAAGTTGACAGACGGATACACCAACATTTTTGTCAATTCTCACGAAGTCACCTCATTATATGTAACATAATTGTATTTTTCATTACAAAGACAAGGTTTTTGCCAATTATCACGAAGTCAGAAATCATTTTTCATTCCAATTAGCACACAATATTGAACCCTAAAACCTACAAAACCACAAAATTAATGTGAAAACAATAACTTTTTTTTTGTAAAATAGACAAGTATAAATGATAAACAAGTTAATCTGAAACCCCAAGTCTAAACTTTGTTTAGTGGCGGACCCATGTATCTTTTCCTGGGGTGCGGAATTATTTTAAAGATTTTAGACCCCTAGCTATATAAAAGAAATGGTTCATAGCGGGTCATATTGGGTCGGGTCGGGTCATGTAAAACAAAAGAACATCAAACAAAAATTTATATAATTACCGAAAACATATCAAATTGTGGGAATTCAATACCTTTATGTTGACATGGTCCTCTTAGTAACTATGACATTCTAATCTCATCTTGTTGATTCACGTTATATGATACAATTGGCTTGCGATCATGAGGATCCGAAGGAAGTGCATCCACATCAACGAATTCGAGAGTTTTGGAAGATAATTCCACCCGTTTCCTCTTGAGAAATCGCACCATAACATCGATACTCATGGTTCATATCACATATAAAACAACAAAATCATTTAAAAAAACATTAAACAATTAAATTCTTAAACAATCATCAACCATAGTCCATAATTTCGATTTTAATTTTCAAACTTTCAAACATCAAGATTGAAGCCCTAATGTTGATTACTTGTAACTAATCATTTAAATAAACAAAACATTAAATAAAACATCAAAATTATACCACTATAAGTCTAGAACAACAAAAAAAACTACTATAAAAAAAATGAAACCATTTTACATCTCTTTTCTCCTGATCAACACATGAAACAACAAAAAAAAAAACTATAAATGAAAAAACCATACCTAATTTTTAACGGATTCAGTGGATAAGATGCTTGAAGGTGGCCGGAATTTCGTTTTCCGACAACAAAATGCATGCTCGTCGACTGAAGTTAGGGGTGGGATTAGAATTGTAAAGGGCGTCGACTGTATTCCCACAACAAAACGCAAGAGAATCCCACTAGTTCATGTATAAATTGTTTATACATGTACCATAGAGCATCTGCAATCAAACTTCACATGTGTAATCATGTCGACATATCAAAGGAACCGTCTCTCGTTCTTTGTTTGTAGTTGTCCATTGCCACTAACAAATCCTTTTCTCTCTTTGGTAATCATAGACTTCGTCTTCACACGGGCAGGGCCGTCTTTGAGATCGTTAAAAAAAATGTTAGACCTTCAATGAGATAAAATAAAAATCCCGGGCCTTATCCACCCTGTAATAATATAAAATTCATATTCAAAGTTTCAAAACAAGAACATTCAAAGTTTCAATTCAATATATAATTTAATTAGAGTAATCTATAATTGGGTAAATGGTAAATGATTATAAATGTTTAGTGGACCTAACACGAATCAAATGTTAATGAGAGAGTGGGCTTAAACTAAAATAAATGTTTTTTTAAGTTAGTTATCCTGCGCTCTGCGGCCGAGACACGGGGTGAACTCGTTCAGCTTTAAGCTGGATTTCGTAAGGAATTGATAAGGTACCCGTAGGGTCCCACCATCGCTTTAGTTAAAAGAAAAGTACATCTAATATATTGTGTGACCTTCATTTTCCTAAATTTTTTTTTATGCACAATCAACCCGTGTTTTTTTTTTTTTTTTAGGGATAGGGTTTTCATTCCAATCATCAGGCCAAATTACATAAGAATAGCAGGTAGACGAGCAACAAACTGCGCCGCCATCCCTTTCTGAGTAACCCAGAAGCACGGATTCGATCCAATGACCCATATTTCAATTTGGCATCTACCTACCACCGGAACAAATTGATCTTATTGCCTTGTTTTGTTTCATGTAGTGAGTCGGCGTCCACCCAACACATGCTCAGGGCCGACCATGCACATGGGCAATGGACGCACAGTATAAATGTTCACACATGTCTATATCCATATAAAGCATATACAATGCCTTGTGATGAAAGTGGTAATTTTTGGCATGTGGATGTAAGCATACCCTCAAACCCAAATGATTTATTTTTTTGTCTTAACGTCATTACTAAGCTATGACTCTTCAAAGAAATAGGACAAGGGTACGTGTTTTTAGTCCAATAAGTTGGTGGGTGGGTAATATTGAAGATCGACAATGTTGGACTTTTGTGGTGGACCGGGTGATCTCAAGGGGAGGATGGCGGAGATCGTTTAAAGTCAGAGGACTAAATTGAAATTAGTAATTTTATAGTTTATCTAATTTGTTTAGATAGGATTTGGTATAGGATTGTGAGTCCCTGTTAGTTTACAATTCTTATTAATTGTGTTGCAAGTTAAGTTAGTATAAATAGGAGTCAAGTCTATGTACGTAAGTCATCTTCGAAGTTAATAAAAAAAAGTGTCAAAAACAAAGTTTATTTTTTTAGTTTGTTCTGATCAGCCGTGAGTTTCTGTGATATCCACAAGTTCATCAAGTGGTATCAGAGCACACAAGATTCTGGGTTCGCTCACAGGCATCGAAGTCATCCGATCGAAGAAGAACGTTACCGATCGCAGGAGCACAAAACGTGTCTCGAAAGAACAAGAAAATCGAAGATCAATCAGTTAGTATGGCTGATTTTCAAGCAAGTGGAGCAATCAAGAAGCTGAACCAAACGAATTATAAAACCTGGATGACCTGCATAAAATCTTACCTGCAAGGGCAAGATTTGTGGCAGGTTACGAATGGTTCCGATACCCGGTAACCCACTAACGACATAAACGGAGCAGTCGGTAAGTGGCAGATCAAAGCGGGTCGCGCTATGTTTATTATCAAGACGACGGTTGAAGAAGATATTCTTGATCACCTTCAAGATATCGAGTACCCGAAGGCGGCATGGGACACACTCGAATCACTTTTTTCGAAAAAGAATGACGCTCGTCTTCAGATGCTTGAAGGAGAACTATTAACCGCCTCGCAAGGAGACCTATCTGTGTCTCAATACTTCAGAAAAATAAAGAATCTGTGTCGAGAAATAGGCGATCTCGATGTACAATCCAAAATAAGCAAGGCCCGTATGAAACGTATTATTATACACGGGTTGAAACCTGAAAACAGGAGCTTCATTGCAGCCATCCAAGGTTGGGCAAATCAGCCAAACCTCATTGAATTCGAGAATCTGTTAGCAGGCCAAGAGGCCTTAGCAAAACAGTTTGCGGGCGTTCAGGTTAAGACGGAAGAAGAGAAGGCTCTTTATGCGGAAAAAGGAAAGAGTCGAAATAATAAACCATGGAATAAGCCCAAGACAAACGAGAAGACCAGGAAAACCGACTGGAACAAAAAGGGTCGCGAAAATCGTGGCGACAGCTCGGGTGAGCGCAAAGGTAAATCAAAAGATAATCGGAGGTTTCCATATGAGTGTTACAACTATGGAAAACGTGGGCACATGGCGAAAGACTGTAGGAAGCCAAAAGTAGAAGGGAACGTAGCCACGGTTACCGAGGAAGAGGAAACATGGGACGCAGAAGCAATGGTGGCTCAAGTTATAGAAGACACGGCTTTAACGGTCACCACCGAGCTCAAGTCCAATAGTTTCGGAGATTGGATTGCTGATTCTGGGTGTTCTAACCACTTAACCGGAGACAAGGAAAGGTTAACCAAAGCAAAACGATACATGGGAAATCATGTAGTGGTTATTGCCGATGGATCAAAACACCAAATCGCAAACATAGGAGAGGTAAAATTTCCAAGCCATGGAAGGGAAAAGGAGTTTTTAATGGAAGATGTCTTTCATGTACCCGGTATGAAAAAGAACTTGTTATTCGTTCCACAACTCACGGCGACAGGAAGGTACGTTCTTTTTGGCCCCAATGATGTATGTGTCTTCGATAAATTTGAGACAAAATCGGTTCCTACCTTGAAAGGAAAACGAAAAGATAATGTTTATGTTTTATCCGCTGAGTCGGCATACGTCGACAAAGCAAATAACAATCAAACTGCAGAACTTTGGCATGCGCGTCTCAGTCATGTTGGGTACGACCGGCTTCAATTAATGATGAAAAAAGACTTGGTCCGAGGCCTACCCGAGTTCGAGATTAATAAAGAAATTGTATGTGTAGGGTGTCAATATGGCAAGGCACATCAACAACCGTTTGAAACCTCAACCTTCAAGACAATGAAGCCGCTTGAACTAGTTCATTCAGATGTATTTGGTCCCGTAAAACAACCGTCAATAAGAGGCCTGAGATATATGGTAACCTTCATTGACGATTTCTCCCGATATACATGGGTGTATTTTTTAAAAGAGAAGTCTGAAGTTTTCGAGAAGTTCAAGGCGTTTAAAGATGAAGCAGAGAGGCTTACGGGAAATAAAATTAAGTGTTTAAGGTCGGATAATGGAGGTGAATATCTAGCTACTACGTTTGATGTCTATCTAAGAGAAAATAAGATTCGGCGACAACTCACATGTCCAAACACGCCTCAACAAAATGGCGTGTCCGAAAGAAAGAATCGCCATCTTGCAGAAACATGTAGAAGCGTCATGCATGCAAAGAATGTGCCTGGTCATTTTTGGGCTGAAGCTATGCAAATATCGGCCCATGTAATTAATAGATTACCTCCACAAAACCAAGGTTATGTATCGCCATATGAGAAGCTGCTGAATTGAAAGCCCAATGTAACACACTTTCGTGTTTTTGGTTGCGTGTGTTACGTGTTTGTGCCAAATCAATTACGAGACAAGATGGAGAAAAAGGTCGTTCGATGTATCTTTACGGGGTATGATTCGGAAAGAAAAGGGTGGCGGTGTTGTGATCCGATTTCAAATCGATGTTATGTATCGAGGAACGTAGTTTTTGACGAGAACTCTTCTTGGTGGTCAGAGAATAAAGAACCGCTACCAGATACGGAGTTTATAAAAGAAAAACTTGAATCCAATATGATAAATCTAACTCTTGATGAGGAGGAATCTGCCATCGAAGTGGATGACGGGGTGATAAATTCAAATTCAAGTCTCAGACAAGAAATCAATGAGCAACGCCCTTGGCAAACTGGGACGCATGCTCAGACCCAAAATCCAGATTCCAGCAGCCCAGTATCAGGCCCAAGAAGATCGAATCGAGTGTCTAAACCGAATCCAAAATATGTGGTTAACGTGGCGGTGACCGAGGTGGAAGAATCCGAACCTAATACGTTCGAGGAGGCATGCGAGAAGGAAGAATGGAATCATGCGATGCAAGATGAAATTGAAGCCATGAACAGGAATGAAACATGGGTTTTGGTGCCTAAACCCAAAGATGTTAAACCCATATCTTGCAAGTGGGTGTTTAAAATAAAACGTAAAACAGATTGGTCAATCGAAAGACACAAAGCTCGATTGGTGGCACGTGGTTTCTCGCAACAATTTGGCATTGATTATGAGGATACTTTCAGCCCCGTGGCAAAAATAGCAACGATTCGAGTGTTGATAGCGGTAGCGGCAAGCAACGGTTGGAAGTTACATCAAATGGACGTTAAAAATGTGTTTCTTTATGGTGATTTAGATCATACGATACACATGGAGCAGCCTAAGGGATTTGTAAGTGAGATGTTTCCAAATCACGTATGTAAACTAAACAAAGCCATTTACGGTTTAAAACAGTCCCCGATGGCGTGGTTTGGAAAAATGGGAGAGTTTATGCAACATAATGATTTCGAGATGTCTAAGGCAGATGGAAGCATGTTTATCAAGTCCAGTGGATCAAAAATAGTGGTAGTATTGATATACATGGACGATTTGGTCATACCGGGAAATGACGAAGAAGGTATTAATCAACTTAAACAAAACTTATGTGTTCGTTTTCATATGAAAGACCTTGGAAAACTTAGTCATTTCCTAGGATTGGAGTTAAAGTATGA
Source organism: Helianthus tuberosus (assembly GCA_030545235.1). Lineage (NCBI taxonomy): Eukaryota > Viridiplantae > Streptophyta > Magnoliopsida > Asterales > Asteraceae > Helianthus > Helianthus tuberosus. The sequence goes on along the minus strand of CM060353.1, from coordinate 131,820,255 downwards.
AGAGGGAGCGATTATTCTTCATCAACAAAGGTACTGTGTTGATTTACTCGCTCGGTTCGGTATGCTCGATTGCAAACCCATTGACACACCCATGGATAGTACAGTGAAATTATGTGCTGATAAGGGAAAAGAACTAGCTGACCCGACTATGTACCGAAAAATAGTTGGTAGTTTGATTTACCTAACATTAACGAGACCTGATATAGCGTTCAAAGTTGGAGTTTTGAGTCGTTATATGCAAACTCCAAGAAAGCCACATCTAGATGCAATAAGACGTGTTCTGCGATATGTAAAGCATACATTTAACATGGGAGTACGATTTAATCAAGGTGAGAAACTTGAGTTAAGTGATTTTTGCGATGCCGACTACGCAGGAGACTTGGACACAAGAAGGTCGACAACGGGGTACGTGTTTAAGCTGGGTCGAGGAGCAATAACTTGGTGTAGCAAGCGTTAACCCACGGTTTCGTTATCGACAACCGAGGCAGAATATCGGGCCGCCGCTATGGCAGCTCAAGAAGTTACTTGGCTCCGATTAGTACTTGAAGTGTTAAAGCATGAAGTTAAAGGAAGTGTGGTAATACACTGTGATAATATGTCTTCAATCCAGTTGGCTGAAAATCCGATGTTCCATGCTAGGTCAAAGCACATCGAGGTTCATTACCACTTCATTCGGGAGAAAGTATTAGAAGGGGAAATCGACTTGAAGTATGTAAGCAATCATCGTCAAGAAGCCGACATGTTTACTAAGAGTTTACCGAAGGAAAAGTTGAAAATGTTTCGGACTGAAATCGGCATGGAAGAAGTCAACATTGAGAGGGAGTATTGAAGATCGACAATGTTGGACTTTTGTGGTGTACCGGGTGATCTCAAGGGGAGGATGGCGGAGATCGTTTAAAGTCAGAGGACTAAACTGAAATTAGTAATTTTATAGTTTATCTAATTTGTTTAGATAGGATTTGGTATAGGATTGTGAGTCCCTGTTAGTTTAGAATTCTTATTAATTGTGTTGCAAGTTAAGTTAGTATAAATAGGAGTCAAGTCTATGTACGTAAGTCATCTTCGAAGTTAATAAAAAAAAAGTGTCAAAAACAAAGTTTATTGTTTTAGTTTGTTCTGATCAGCCGTGAGTTTCTGTGATAAGTTATATTTCGAAGACTGACCATCTGTTTGGTAGAAGGTAAGTAACGAAACTTGAAGATAAACATTAATAGGTTCAGCGGCGGATGTAGCTTGAGAATAGGGGTAGCCCCGGCGGTAGTGTAAACTTTGGAAAAATATGACTTTTTTTTTATTTTGTTGCCCATATAGATTTTTTTTTTTTTTTTTTTGCAACGTTGCCCATTAACGTTTTTTCTAGATTCGCTACTAATAGGGCTACGTACGCAACTTAATATGTATGACTAAAAGCTCTAAATAGCAATACTCAAATGAAGAATCACATGTATGAAATAGCTACAAGTATAATCGGTTTGGTTCACTACGGTCCGGTTCAACTGATTTAGTTATGCAACATGCCAAAATGAAAACCGAACTACAAATTCCGCTTAATTGGTTATAGTTTAACTGAACCATTTCTGTTCGTCAATTTGGTTTCATTGCAGTTAATTCGGTTATCTGTTCACCCCTATAGGGTTTTAATTTGGACATGTTTGTCTTTTGAAAATAAATATTTGTTTCTTAAGAATATATTAGTAGGTAAGTAAAGATTATGTGTCCAAGTGATAAGATTCAAACAATGTGATATTGTCTTATAAGTGAAGAAATGAAATGCTTATGGGAAGAGCTCAGTTTTGTTTCTCAAATGCCTTCCCTTTTTCCTCCAAAAAAAAAAACTAATTCCATTTTAGAAAGCAATTCCTAAACACTCAAGAAAACTCTTTTAGATAAATGTCGGGATATTTGTCTTTTTGCATTTGAAGCATGTTATACTATCATACTGACATTTGCCCAGATGCAATTTTTCACAAACTTTGCACTAAGTTTCGTTTCCTTGAAATCCATTTGTTATCTTTCTTTTCTTTATTTGGTTTCTTTTTGATCACCTAGTTTCCTAACAATATCATCTAGGGTCTGAGCCATGACTACATTGATATCCGGTATAGGTTCTTCTCCATGTTGATCCCAAATATTCATTGTTGCATTAATGTATTTATACAACTTGGCCCAGTATCAGAACGTCTGTTAAGTATAACATGGCCATTATGAGCACTATGTCCTTGGCTAGGTCTTGAATCACATCGATTAATTGGTGGATCGAAGTTTTAGAAAATGAAAAATGTGGTGCGCTAGATTCAGCCCCCGGTCGTTTGCCCAACTCAGCGAGATTAGGCCAAAATAAGAATGTAGCCTTATACAATTCATCTTCTTATGTCTACCCTCACGTATTCTCAAACCAAGAAGTGAGTACACTCCATGTGAACAGTTTAAAAATCCTCTTTCTATTCGCGTTATCTCTTGTTTATTATCCTAGATTCCCGTAATCACATTATAGGGATTATTACTTAAACTCTTTACCTAATTAATATCTCGATATATCGGTTATCAGTCCCCTGCCGAGATATCGGTGCAAAATATCGGTCAGAATATCGGTATCGATAATATCAGCGATATTGGCCGATATTTGACGGATATATCACTGGTTTTCCGATATCAATACTTTTCTTCTTAGTTCTACCATTCGTATTTCTTCTTATTGCTGCTATTAGTATTTTAAGTGTTAATTGTTAGTTGTTACCATTAAATGTTAGTGATTTAAGTCTTAGTCGGTTCCTACTTGCTACAATTGATAGTGTTTTGTAAGTTTTAAAAGGTTAATTTGTTAATGGTATACTGCATTGTTGGTGTTAAATTTAGCATGATTAGAACTTGCCATGTTTTGATGACAAAGGTTTTTGGGCGGCAAGCTTGCTTTCGAAATATTATCTTGCTTTTAATATTGATATAAAGGATTGGTCCTTTTAAGTTTAGACATGAAACAAGTGGATGGTGCTGTGGTTTGGCTGAGATGGTATTTGTTTTGGTCAAAAATTACCGAAGCAATTTAGTGATCAAATTAGTAATGTGAGGTAGTGTGCTAGAAAGTTTACAGAAAATATGCTTGTTGAGTTATTTAGAAAATCAGTATTCAGGATACGGCTCAGGATATTGAGCTGTATCTGCGATCAAACAGTGAGTAAATAATAAGCAAAAAGTAAAGGAAACGACACGAAATGTACGAGGAAAGCCCTTGATCAACCTAGATCGCCGGCATAAAACCTCGGGAGCTGACAATCGCAGCTACCTTGTTCTTCTTATTGCTTTAAACTTCAGGATACAGTGCAGGATATCAACCAGATCGCTAAGTGTTACAATGAATTCGTGTGAGAGTACAAATCGCGAAAGAACAAGTGTTAGAGTGTAGTGAGAGTGATTGCAGTGAAATTGTTGTGTCCTATTCGATCTGGTGTTCCTCCTATTTATAGTAACGAAATACAAACAAATATCCCTATAAATATGGGATGCTCCGAATATTCCATCACGAACGTTGTAGACCGAGTAATAAGGCTTCAACGTCTTTCTTTGAACGGTTTGGACCGAGTCTTCCGCAGAACAAGTCTTTGTGAACGTTGCTAGCTTCCAGCCCACGTACCTGCACATAATCCGTTAGTGATCCTGAGGATACCATTCAGGATGTTACCAATACCCTGAATCTGCACCCCGGATATGAACAGATATTATTTAATCAAGATATAGGCCAAGATATTTCTCAGGATATGAGCTTAGAAATTAGCCCACAACAATTGTCCCCAAAAATGTTACCGTTTAGTATCCTCATTACTAACGGTTACATTTTTTACGCAAACCGAGGCAATTAAGAGATATGACCTGTGATGTGACCGTTTGCAACTACCCAGCCTATATCTACTCATCATGCCCTATATCTTCTCATCCTCATCCCTTTTTTAATCATAATCGACAAGGAAAAGGTACATTTTCTCTCTATCTTTCATACTTATCTTCATCTTTTCTCTCCGGCGAAAAATTCAGGCGATCAAATGCCGCGCCACACAAGATCTAGTTCAGGTGACTCGGCCCCTACGTTCTACCAACAAAACCTTCTCCAAGAACCGGAGAAGGAAGCGTGTACTTTTGATAGTGCCCACCTGTCAGCCTTAAAATCCTCCGGTATCTTCCCGGAAGGAACCGTATTTAGACCGTTTGACCGCGAAATCCGGTCAGATATGGTCTCCAACGAGTGGATATGCTTTAGTGCTTTCCCTTTTACCCTAGGGCTACGATTCCCCTTTCCGGACTTCATCACCGAATTCTTCAAAATCACAAAAATCTCTTTTAGCCAGACAATGCCAATGCTCTGGCGTGTTTTATCTGTTCTTGACCAGATCAAGAGAAACCACATTCCTGATCTTTCCATCCATGATCTCCCCCTGGCTTACAAGCTTAGATGCCACGGATCATGTAGATTTCTGTTTTATTCTACTTCCGGTGACCCATTGATACTTCGTGCCACCAGGAACGAGGATGGTTGGCAATCCAAGTTTTTCTTTGTAAAAAGGGACTCAATCCCTGGTGGGACGGAATATCCGGTACAATGGTTGAAAAAGGGTAGGATTTAGGGTTTAAGAATGATCCTGTCGCTTATCCTGTTCCATATCCTGAACTAATTTATCTTCTTTATTGTGCAGCTGATTTCAGGAAGATTGCTCCTCCTCTTGCTAATTCCCAAGAAAGAATAGACGCCATTAGACTTCTCCCAGAAGCAGAAAGAAGTTTCAATCCTTCTCCACCAACTCCAAGCCCTCTTTCAAGTGCCAACATGTCTGGTAAGAATCCTGCAAGATATCCTGCACACATATGCTTCTTATCTGTTATTTATAGGAGGGATTTAGAATTTACTCCCTGTGTGCAGATTCCAGCAAAGTCCCAGTCTATCTAGACCTGGATGAACTTGACAGCTATCCAACTCCAGCCATAGTCAAGAAGGAGACTCCTGCTACCACCAGCTCCAAGCCACTCCCGGCTCCCAAGGCCAATCCAAGAACCCGTGCTTCCGCAGCGAAAAAGAGAAAGGGCCTTGAGGTCAGTACTCCAGGCTCAGAAGGGTTCTCCTATGATGAACTCAGCTTCTCCGACTCCTTAGAGCCAATGACATCCTTCCTCAACAAGGTAATATCCTACCGCATATCCTTCATGTATATCCTGCACATATATCCTGCACGTATATCCTAACAGGATATACTGGTAGGATGTCTTAGTCAGCATACATTCTAACCCCATACCTGTGATCAATGTACAGGGTCTCCAGCATTTGCTCCACTTGTACAATGACGCTTGTGGTACTGTGGCACTTCATGAAGCCAGGATCAAGCAGCTCGAGAGCACCGTTGCTGACCAAGGTGCTATTGCCGAAGCAAAGAGCCGTCACTACGAAAGCTTGCTAAAGAAGGTCACCCAAGATGCTGAGGTCAAACTTTCCAGCGTTCAAATGGACTATGATCAGGCCTTAATCAGCTTTCGAGAGGGAATCAAGGCTTCTGCTATCGTCTCCCTGCTACAAGCACGCATCAAGATGGCCTATGAGGCCAAGGAGACGGGCCTTGTTTGTCCATCTTGGCCAGTCGAATCCTGGGTGGCTAAATTGAAGGAGCTCGGAGGCAAAGCTGTGCCACTTCCTGCTGAAGCCGGTGAGTCTTCCAAGTCAACGGAGGTGGTGGTCCAAGCTGGAGAGAAGAAGGATGCTGGAGGTGATGCTGAGATGGACATTGGTCAGGATGCTGCGCAGGATGCTGGTCAAGATGCTGGAGCGGAGAAGTCTGAGAAGGTCGGAGGTGATGCCGCTGTGTGAGGGCATTTAGGTGGGCGATGACGGATATACGTGCCAAGGCCAGAGCCCACCTTTTTGAATCTGAACGTTGGTCTGTAGTTCCACAAACAATTTACTTTTCCGCATTTTACTTTCCCGTACCTGAACAATTTACATTTCCTGCATGCTTTTTGAACAATACAACAGTTGAAGGTGGATGGGTCTCGGTTTGAGATGAAGCCCTCAACTGTTGAGTAAATATGGTTATGAACTATTAGTGCTCTTAGTGAATGGGCCTTGTTTTGAGGTGAAACTAAGAGCACATCTTTTGGTATGTTAATAATATAACTACTCTTTTGACTTTATTATTATTGTCACACAAATTTTACTTGTGAAAATTGTTTGGTTTGAACATTCTTAGGAACACATATCATAAATGTATCCTGGGAGATATCCTGAAAGATATCTTAAAAGGAATATTGAAATATAACCTATAAATTATCCAAATAAAAAGGAGAGATCATACCAGAGATTCTTAGAGAATCAGTTCCAATCCTTTATCATAAATTTGTCCCCAGTGCATACTTATAAACTTGGATCCATCCTTTGAATTAGGATAATGTGTGTCCCCTGCGTTTGACAAAGACACAAATGTATTTACCTTTTGACTCGAATGAATTCCGAATGCCCAAGGGCAGAACCCCTGATATCCTGAAAAGAATCCTTAGCATACTGGGGATAAACCCTGATATCTGGGGATAAACCCTGAATTTCATGCGCTACAGGCGAGAGTGTATAAACTCCTAGACTTAGAAAGGTGAAAACCTTTAAACCTTTGAGAGTATGAAAATACTCTTTCGTGAGAGAGGGTGATCAATCCTCATATACCTTTAGGATCCAGGATATAGCCAACAGTAACGAAATTGTCAGCCACTTTTACATGAACTGGTCCCGCTACCTTGAACTACACCTATATAACTTGCGCTCCAGGCGAGGTGTTTAAACCCAATTCGAAAGAAAGGTGAATACCTTTAAACCTTTGAAGGGATCAGGATCCCTTAAACGTGAGAGAGGGGGCCAATCCTCTAATCTTTCGACTTATCCTGAGTATATATCCTGGAGCCATATCCTGCAAAACAATTGTAAACTAAGGTGGGTGTTAGCTTGGCTAACACCCCTCCGATGCTTAAGTCAGTATTGGGTTCAAGATAATAAACAAATATAATTTAAAGAGATAGAACACATACCATTCCGAGATAGAAAATAAATTCTACTCTTACTTGAAATAGAGCTTCAAATGTATTGCATTCCAGGATCTTGGTAGCATATCCCCTTCCACATTCCTGAGTCGATATGCTCCTTTCCCTGCTTCTGACTCGACTTCATAAGGTCCTTCCCATTTCGGAGCTAGCTTGCCATCGGCAGGATTAGTGGTATTTTGAAAAGCCTTTCTCAGCACCCAATCACCAACTCGAAATCTCCTAGTCCTTATGTTCTTATTGTATGCTCTGGATATTCTTTGTTGATATGCTGCTATCCTTAGCCTTGCTGCATCTCTTTTTTCATCTATAGTGTCCAAATCCTGACATAAGACTTCAGGATTCTGTTCAGGATCCTGTAGCATAGATCTTGCAGTAGGTATCGTCATTTCTGTTGGAATCATCGCCTCTGCTCCAAATACCAAGGAAAACGGGGTTTGGCCAGTTGCATTCTTCACCGTTGTCCTATCAGCCCACAAAACAAAGGGTAACTCTTCCGCCCATCTTCCTTTTTTGGTTCCAAGTCTCTTCTTTAAGTTATTGACTATTATCTTGTTCGAGGATTCGGCTTGTCCATTCGCTTGAGGATGTACCGGAGTAGATGTGATCATTTTGATTCCCCAACTCTTGCAAAAGTCAGTAGTCCTTTTGCTTATAAACTGAGACCCATTATCACAAATGATCTCAGCTGGTACTCCAAACCTAGTCAGGATATTCCTCTTTATGAAGGATACTACTTCTTGGTCTCTTACTTGAACGAATGCTTCAGCCTCGACCCACTTAGAGAAATAATCCGTCATTGCTAACATAAATACTTTTCCTCCCGGAGCTCTTGGTAACTTCCCTACTATATCCATCCCCCACTTCATGAATGGCCAAGGGGAAACTACAGGATATAGTGGTTCAGCTGGTTGATGTAGTATGTTACTATGCCTTTGACATGCATCACATCTTCGAGCATATTCTGCAGCATTTTTTCTCATTGTTGGCCAAAAGTATCCTGTCCTCAATACTTTCGAGAATAATGATCTGCCCCCAGTGTGATTACCACAGTCCCCTTCATGTATATCCTGAAGTACTTCTTTGGCTTCATGATCCTCCAAGCACCTTAAATATGGTCCTGCAAGAGATTTCTTGTATAGAATATTATTTATTATAGTGAATCGTGATACCTTCATCCTAAATGCCTTAGGATTTTCATTTTCGGGGATGTGTCCATCTTTAAGATATTTCAGAATTGGAGTTGTCCAGGATTTAGGATCCTGTTCAGGATATTCCACTCCAGGATCCCGAATATCCGCTACTTCTTTACCCTGAGGATTAGTTGCAGGATATAAGAAATGTATTACTGGTATTTGGGTCCCTTCCGGTATCCTGATTGATGATCCCAGATTTGCTAAGGCATCCGCTTCAGCATTATCCTCTCTTGGTACCTGTTCAAGTGTAAAAACATCGAAATATCCTGCTAATTTTTTGAGAATATCAAGATATTCAGTCAATTTCTCACCCTTAACTGCATATGATCCATTAAAATGGTTAGTAATTAACAAAGAGTCAACATATGCTTGTAAATTTTTTATACTCATATTCTTAGCCAACTCTAATCCTGCAATTAAAGCTTCATATTCCGCCTCATTATTGGTAGCAGGAAATTCACACCTAATAGCCTGGGGTAATATGTCCCCCTGTGGCGATTTTAGTAGTATTCCCAATCCTACTCCTCTTATATTAGATGCACCATCAGTATATAATGTCCAGGATCCTGAGGATTCTCCTAATTGTTGAACTTCTAGGTCTACCTCATCCTGGATGTCACTACTAAAATCAGCCACAAAGTCAGCTAAAGCCTGAGATTTTATGGCATTCCTAGGTTCATATACTAAATCATAAGCACTCAATTTTACTGACCACTTAGCCATCCTGCCTGACATCTCTGGTTTCCTAAGCACATTCTTGACAGGATAATTTGTTTTAACATGGATCCTATGAGTCTCAAAATAATGTCTAAGTTTTGTTGATGCCATGACTAATGCTAGTATTAATTTTTCTAAGTGAGAATACCTAGTTTCAGCATCTAACAAACTCTTGCTAACATAATAAACAGGATATTGATGACCTTCATGGTCCTTTACAAGGACGGCACTTACAGCGTTCCCTGATACCGCGAGGTATAGGGATAATGGTTCACCATTCTCAGGCTTCATCAGTAGAGGTGCGGTTGAAAGATATTGCTTTAACTCCTGTAGGGCCGCTTCATGCTTCTCACCCCACTCGAATTTTTTGTTCTTCTTCAGGATATCATAAAAATCTTTGCATTTCTCTGAGGATCTTGAGATAAATCTGTTTAGTGCTGCTACTCGCCCCGTTAATCGTTGAACATCTTTCATATTGGAGGGTGATTTGATATCCAAGATGGCTTTAATCTGCTCCGGGCTTGCTTCTATTCCTCTTTTGGTCACCATATATCCTAGAAATTTTCCTGCCCCCACTCCAAAATGGCACTTGGCAGGATTCAGCTTCATATTATACTGATCCAGGATATCGAATGCTCCTTTAATATCCTGGAGGTGATCCTGAGCTTTCTTTGACTTTACCACCATATCGTCAATGTACACCTCCATGGTGTCCCCCAGTTTGTCTTTGAACATCATGTTTACCAATCTTTGGTATGTTGCACCTGCATTTTTCAAACCAAAAGGCATAGCTGTATAACAATAAATACCTGTTGGTGTCATGAAGGCAGTATCCTCCTGGTCAGAAGGCTCCATTTGGATCTGTTGAAATCCTGAGGATGCATCCATGAAAGTCAGCATTTCATGCCCAGCAGTGGCATCTACCATTGCATCAATATGGGGGAGAGGAAATGGGTCTTTAGGACAAGCTTTATTCAAGTCTGTGTAATCCACACAGACTCTCCATTTTCCGTTTTTCTTCTGTACCACAACCACGTTTGCTAGCCACCTTGGGAACTTGACTTCTCTAATCATTTTGGACTTCAACAATCTTTCAACTTCTTCTTGAATAATTGTATTGCGTTCAGGGGCAAACTTCCTTCTTTTTTGTTGCACTGGCTTGAATGATTTATCAATTCCAAGCTTGTGAGTGATAATATCTTTGGATATGCCTGTCATATCCTCATGCTTCCATGCAAACGTTGACATCCTGCATCTTAAAAAATTAATTAATTGCTCTTCAATATCCTGAGGGATATTGGTTCCCACGAGCACCGAAATATCAGGATTATCCTGGTCCAGGACAATTTTCTTCACATCCTGCTCCGGATCCTCCACGATATCCTGGGCCCGCGTCTTTAATTGCTATGCTGCACTAGGTTTGGTTGAGGATTTCATCGAGGATGAGTAGCATTCTTTCGCCTCCTGCTGATCACTATCAACTTTAACAACTCCCTAAGGGGTAGGTATCTTGATGCATTGGTGATATGTTGATGGCACGGCCTTCATATCGTGAATCCACGGTCTTCCCAGTATAATATTATAGCAGGATAGAGAGTCCATCACACAGAAACGTTGTATCGAGTTGACTCCTTCAACGTACACCGGCAACTTTATCTCTCCCACTGTGTTTCTGGCCTCTCCACTGAACCCAACAAGCACGGTGGACTTCGAAGTGATATCCATTGGAGATACATTCATCCTTTTAAGTGTCTCTAGTTGGATTATGTTGACGGAGCTGCCATTATCAACCAATATCCTGCGTACAAAATGGTTAGCCACATATAACGTTATTACCAGAGCATCAGAGCATCATGGTGAGGATCCTGGACAGTATCCCTGTCATCAGCATCAAATGTGATCACTTTGTCAGTCGTGAGTGTAGTCATCCTGACAGGTTTGTCTCCCCTTTCGGCCTTAGCTTCTTTTGCATGTCTCTTTGCTGCCGAATACGAAGTCCCACAAATATCGGATCCTCCCGAAATGAAGTTGATTATCTTGGCATCCGCGGGAGGTGAGGCTGCTCGCTCAGGATCCTTCTCAGTATCCTGACCCTTATTCTTTTTTCTTCCTAAGAGATCTTTCAAATATCCCTTGCTTAGAAGATAGCTTATCTCTTTCCTCAAAGCAATGCAATCCTCGGTCATATGCCCGAAATCTTCGTGGAAAGCACACCATTTTGATTTGTCTTTCCAATCCGCTTTTTGTTGATTCTTTCGAGGCCATCTTGCCTTGTCCCCTAGACCCTGCATGGCATACATCAATTCAGGAATGTTAACAGAAAAGCAATATTCAGATAATTCAGGATATTCTTCAGGATCCTCGTCTTCAACAGCATTCACTCTCTTGTTCTCATTTCTGCCATGTGGCTTAGGCCGGTACGACTTGAATGAGGATTCCGACTTCCTGTTAGTTGACTCATAAGCGTTGGATGAGTTCATCCTTTCTTGCATCTTTCTATCATCTTCCAACCGAATGTATCTTAGGGCCCTGTTCCGAGCTTCATCCAGGTTCCTGCATGGGTTCATTACAAGGTCTTGGTAAAATTGAGAATCTTTTTGCAATCCCATCTTGAAAGCTTGCACAGCTGTTGCAACATCAAGATGAGGAATGTCTAGTGATTCCCGGCTGAACTTGTTCACATAATCCCTAAGGGATTCCTGAGGCCCTTGTGTTATCCTGTAGAGATCACTTGTTAATTTTTCAAAGCTCCTACTACAAGAAAACTGACTATTAAATAAGTTTACTAAGTGAGCAAAAGATGTAATTGAATGTGGAGGAACATTCAAGAGCCACTTCAAAGCTGATCCTGTCAAGGTTGAACCAAAACCCTTGCACAAGCATGCTTCCTTGAGATCTGGAGGGATAGGGTTGATCTCCATCCTCTCCCTATACTGAGCAATATGCTCCTCAGGATCCGTCGTTCCGTCGTAAAGCTTCATGTTGGGGGTTTGGAACCTCTTTGGAATCTCAGCATCACAGATAGGATATGCAAAGCGAGATATCTTATGGCTGTCTTGAGACACTTCCGGGATTGGCTGGACCACCCCGGGTACACTTGATATCATGTCCTTCAACTTTTGAAGTTCCCTGGTAAGTGCTGACGTCACACCTGTATCCTGCAAGGATCCACTATTGTTAGTAGTATGAGTATTATTATTATTTAACATGTTACTCGTTGGAGGATTTTGCCCATATCCTGAAGCATATCCTGAGCTCCTTATGGTCGATATCCTGACCGAGGAGGGTATTTCAGGGGTATGATTCTGAGGAAGGCTGGGCACAATATTCCCCCTGTTATCCTCAGTATACACAGCTGAACTGAAGTTCAAAGTTCTGGGTTGTAATGGAGTGACAATATCTTCAGCGGATCTGCTTGAGCCAGACTTCAGGAGTTGTATTTCCCTTAAGAGCATTTGGTTCGTTTCCTGCTGCTGCCTCATTTGTTCCTGCACACTTCCAAACAAGGTTAAAATTTCGTCGTTAGATGCTAAAACAGGGGCAGATTCCTGAACACTGCGGGTAGGGATAATATCCTGATGTCGTGTAGAGGCTGGCATTCTTGGAGGAGGTGGTGGAAGCACCGAACCTGTAGTAGCAGAAGTCGTAGCAGACATAGTAGAGGAACTCATGTTTGATCGTGAGGCCATTGTGGACAATGTAGCAAAAAGTTTTGAAAATAAAAAACCGATTAGCGATTTAACAAAAATTTTTAGTATAGAGAGCACCACTTGCCCCACGGTGGGCGCCAAATTGTTTTGGTCAAAAATTACCGAAGCAATTTAGTGATCAAATTAGTAATGTGAGGTAGTGTGCTAGAAAGTTTACAGAAAATATGCTTGTTGAGTTATTTAGAAAATCAGTATTCAGGATACGGCTCAGGATATTGAGCTGTATCTGCGATCAAACAGTGAGTAAATAATAAGCAAAAAGTAAAGGAAACGACACGAAATGTACGAGGAAAGCCCTTGATCAACCTAGATCGCCGGCATAAAACCTCGGGAGCTGACAATCGCAGCTGCCTTGTTCTTCTTATTGCTTTAAACTTCAGGATACAGTGCAGGATATCAACCAGATCGCTAAGTGTTACAATGAATTCGTGTGAGAGTACAAATCGCGAAAGAACAAGTGTTAGAGTGTAGTGAGAGTGATTGCAGTGAAATTGTTGTGTCCTATTCGATCTGGTGTTCCTCTTATTTATAGTAACGAAATACAAACAAATATCCCTATAAATATGGGATGCTCCGAATATTCCATCACGAACGTTGTAGACCGAGTAATAAGGCTTCAACGTCTTTCTTTGAACGGTTTGGACCAAGTCTTCCGCAGAACAAGTCTTTGTGAACGTTGCTAGCTTCCAGCCCACGTACCTGCACATAATCCGTTAGTGATCCTGAGGATACCATTCAGGATGTTACCAATACCCTGAATCTGCACCCCGGATATGAACAGATATTATTTAATCAAGATATAGGCCAAGATATTTCTCAGGATATGAGCTTAGAAATTAGCCCACAACAGTATTTATTGTTGTGGCTAGTGAATCAAACCAATTAAAGTATGGACATATATTTTTTATTATATATGCATCAACCATGAAAATTCCAATATTATGGTTCACACATGAAGATTGGGTGCATGCATGAATTAGTGTATAGTTCGATGCAAGTAAACAAATATATATATATACTAGGTTATAACCCCGTGTATTACACGGGTTGAATAAATGAATTTTATATACCAAATAATAAAACATTATCTTTTTAAAAGTCTCCTTTATTGCACGGGTTGAAGAAATGTAATTTTATATATTAAATAATAAAATAAGGAGTAAACTGCAATTTTACCCCCTGGAGTTAGGGGTCATTGGCACCCTTACCCTCCTAAGGAAATAATTGCAAATTTACCCCCCACTGTTCACTGTTATGTCGCAATTCTACCCCCTAAGCTCAAATATGTTGACCGGTCAATAAAAGCATGGGAGGGTAAATAGGTAATTTCACGTTAACTAGTACCTTATATATTATAATAACCCTTAAACTCAACATTATTTCACACTCTTACCCCATAAGCTTCTTCACTTCCACTCCTTCTTCCACCTCCACCTCCGGCGATCCATCCACCACCGGCTTCCACCTCCACCTCCACAACCGGCTTCCACTTAACCATGAGTGAATCAGAGAACCCCATCCTTCCACCTCCGGCGACCACAATGGCGACCACACCTCTGCCGATGCAGCTGGTTTCCGACGACAACAACTGATCCTCCTTTTTATCTCTGATGTCAGGTATAAACATCGATCTTTGTGAACAAGTTAAAAACAGGGGGTTATTGAAACATCCATCTTTCTGTGTTTGCAGTGGACATGAGGGTTCGTTTTTCAGTCCGCTCGATTGTGGTTTCCGTGGTCGTGAAAATGCGGGGCCACCCTTTCTTGCACTTCCAGTTTCCCCCGCGGAAGGAAATGGTTATGTAGTTTACTTAAACTCTAATATATTAGGATGTTTTGGGTTAATATGTAGTGTAGTTGACTGTTAATGTGAGTTATATATTAGGATCTTTTGGTATGCTTGATCATAGACTGACTGTTAATGTGGGTTATATTTGGATCTATGATTGTAGAGGTTATATTTGGGTATATGAAGCTTGACTGTTAATGTGGGTTAAACAGGCTTGTACAAATGTGCAGTTTGACTGTTAATGTGGGTTAAACAGGCCTGTTATATTTGGTTATATTTAGATGTGAAGTTTGACTTTGAAAGTCAAAATGGATTGTTTTATGTATATGGGTAGTGTGGATGGGACAAACAGGCTTGTACAAATGTGCATTGGTCAATAGGTGTATTATGAAAGTCAAACAGGCTTGTACAAATGTGCATGGGTCAATAGGTGTATTATGAAAGTCAAACAGGCTTATGAAATGCAGTTTGACTTATGAAAGTCAAACAGGCTAGTACAAATGCATATGGGTCAATAGGTGTATTATGAAAGTCAAACAGGCTAGTTCAAATGCATATGGGTCAATAGGTGTATTATGAAAGTCAAACAGGCTAGTACAAATGCATATGGGTCAATAGGTGTATTATGAAAGTCAAACAGGCGTCTACAAATGCAACAGGCTTCTACAAATGCATATGGGTAATATGGATATGAAGTTTGACTTATGAAAGTCAAATAGGATTGTTCTATGCATATGGGTAATGTGGATATGCAGCTTGGCTTTTACTAGTCAAACAGATTTGTACAATGCATATAGGTCAATAGGTGTATCAATAGGTGTATGTGAAGTTTGGCTTATGAAAGTTAAACAAGTTTGTACAAATGCATATGGGTCAATAGGTGTATGTGCAATGCTGAAGGTTCTTCATCGTTTTTGAATTGACAGTGAACCTGTCAAATGCTGAAGGTTCTTCATGGTTTTTGAATTGACAGTGAACCTGTTTGACTTCTTCATGGTTTTTGAATTCTGTTACAACACTTCTTCATGGTTTTTGAATTCTGTTACAACACTTGATGCCATACACACAATGGTTATGATTTTTGCTGACAGTGAACCTAGTTGGACATGTGAACCTAGTTCTGGATGTGTATGGGCTTCAGCCAGGTTCATGGAGATGGGACAGTAGCGAAGGGTGGTCAACGGTGGCTGAGTGGCTTGAATTCTGTTACAAGCCTGTTTATATGGTGGTGGAATCGAATATGGATGGTGGCGGGAAAGGTTTTGGAAGTTGCAGGGGGTAATTTTGCTTCTAAACACAAATTATAGGGGGTTATAAGAAAGGGTATTTTAGTAATTTACCCCAACTCAACAGATCAGCCAACATATTTGATTCCACGGGGTAAACATGCGACATAACAGTTAACGTTGGGGGGCAAAATAAAAGGGTAAAATAGTCATTTCACCCCCAAGTGAACAGACCAGTCAACAAAATTGAGCTTAGGGGGTAGAATTGCGACATAACAGTGAACAGTAGGGGGTAAATTTGCAATTATTTCCTTAGAGGGGTAAGGGTGCCAATGACCCCTAACCCTAGAGGGTAAAATATCAGTTTACTCTAAAATAAGTTATATCTATAAGAACCATATGTATTGTACTGGTTGAATAAATGTAATATTATATATCAAATAATAAAAAAATTATATCTTTAAAACCATTGTATTACACGGGTTGAATAAATGTAATATTGTTTACCAAATAATAAAAAAAAAGTTATATTTTTAAAAACCCCCGTGTATTACATGGGTTGAATAAACATGATTTTATATACCAAATAATAAAAAAAAATATTTAAAAAAAACTAACGGATTTTTTTATATTTAAAGTAGGATAAGATTGAATATTAATCTGAACTAACGTATTTTTTTATATTTAAAGTAGGATAAGATTGAATATTAATCTTTATTTATTTAGTTAATATAAGATTGAAAAATCATATGATTGAATAGGTGGGAGGTTGTATGATGATAAATCAGTTAACTGTAATGAATGATAAAGATGACTTTTCAGAGTCAACGCAAATACAATAAGGTATAAGACGAATAATCGATTAAGCGATAAGAAAGCATAGAATTTTATCAATAAGTTTGACTTTCGAGAGTCAAAGCGAAAACAATAAAGCATATAATATTTATTTTAATACACTTGATTAGCGATAAGTATCATAAGAATAATCAATTTTGATGATATTGGAAAAGGTAAATTTGACATATGCACTGATACTAAATTTGTTGTTTTCTCAGTGGCCTTCCCAAGTTCATAACAAAACATGTTGAAAAATAAAATATGTCGGGTCGGTTCTTATACTGTGTACCCGATTACATAAAAACCCGGAACCGACCTAATATTTAGGGTAGTGAATTGGTAATTTATTTTATGTTTGATCGGTTCTCGGGTCAGGTCAGGTAATAGTCAGGTTGGATCAGGTTTTATCTTTTGCTCACCCCTAAATGAAATCAGGGCGGTCCCTGAATACTAACACAAATCCGACATAAACAAATTCCCACACATACTTCTTCCTCCAGAATATTTAAAGAAAAATTAATAATAATCATATCACATGAAAATTAATAATAATCATATCACATGAAGTTTTAAAGACGAAACACATGGTGATTACTATTGGATATTTATTTAATAAAATCGCATTATTAGATTTGATTAAATATTATTAATAATAAAATTTGTATTAATTTAGATTAAATATTATTATTATTAGTATTATTAATAATTTTAATCAATTAAATGAGAGAATAACAAGTGTCCCAAAACAGGTTTCTTTTATTATATAGTATAGAGTATAGATAATATAGACTATAATTTTTCTTGATTTAATTAAGCAAGTATGCATCCACCTCAATTCTGTCTCATGAGAATTATATAATTTGGTTTGCTAATAATTATAATAAAGATACAAGTTGTGAATCGGTTTTTTTATCCGTTTTTTTACGGATGTTACAATATGGATATGTTTAGTTTGTTTGGATTGCTTAATTTCACTACGTCTTTTATAAAATTTATAACAAAAAAAATCAACTTAATTAATTTAAAAAAATAAAGTTCAAAAAGGTACTAAGAACAATATGTTGCTCTTGCAAAAAAAAAATTAACGTATGGTCTTATATGATTTCCCTGGTCTCTTGAAAAAAAAAATTCCTCGAGGGAGAGCGTATGGCCCAATAAAATTCCTCTGGTCCCCTAATCATTAGCTGACCATCATCTGAAAAGTTTGTACTTCAAGTACATATAGGAAGTGTGTAGCTCAATACGTTTGGACCCAGAGGAACCGTATTGCCCAATACGGTTCTTATAGGGTTCTAGAGATGTGTAAATAAAATGGGAGATGTATAAATAACCAAACCATCAGTTTAACTGGCGAGCATCTGAGGAAGGGCTTGACTTGTGTATTTTCGGTCAAACTTCGAATCCCGGAGTTTTAAATTGAAGGGCAAATAAAGGAAAAGTTAAACATAATTGCTTTATTGAATTTCATATTTTCTTTTACATTTTCTTAACAGACCAGATTGGTAAATCCAGAGGTACGGAGAATCGTTGACCATTCATTTCATTACAAAGACAAGGTTTTTGTCAATTATCATGAAGTCACCTCATTATATGTAACATAATTGTATTTTTGATATTACTTTTGATTAATAGCTTTACATCAATATCGCAGGTAAGCGAGCAACAAGCTGCGCCGCTACCCCTTTCTGAATAGCAAACCCTAGCCTATTAAAGACAAACCCCTGCCCCCCTGTTGATGAGCAACTGTTATAGACAACCTTTTGGACCCTAGTCAACAAACGGATAGCTTCTGGAGCTAGGGAGCCAAAGGTGTCGAAGGCGAAGGGGACAAATGCATGTTGGTTATCAGCACATGCTTTAGCGTGTTTATCCACCTTTTTTGATTCTGCTCTCCTTATAGCTTGTCCTGCTACAAACCCGCTTTCCCTTAAACCAGCTAAGGGGGAGACTCCTGTGAGATCCACACAAGCATGTTTCCCTCCCGCCCAGCCAAAGACGAGCAGATCCGCTGGTCTCAGTGTAGATCTCCCTTCCATGGGGTCTGTAAGGAAATTCTTAGGGGCCTCCTTCTTGGCAGAAATCTCCGCTCTCCTCAAGATGTCCCCCAAAACATCCATCACCCAGTCATGCCGATATTTGAAACCAGGGAGCTCCTTACAATGAACAGCATGCTCCCCGTATTTATCCATGCAGGCTTTACGGCAGATTGGGCAGGTTTCGTCTTCTGGATACATAGGGATCATCAGCCGGTATTTGAGGATAGCCCTATACTCAACAGCCGACATGCATTGCCCCAGCCCCTCGATCGGGATAACAGTCAAAAAGTCTTGCGCATGGGGGCCTTTCAAGCACTCAATCACCGCCTTCTGGCGGGGAGACAGATCAAATGTTTCTCCCAGACTCTGAGCGATTTTGTCAAATAGAGCATTCGCCAAAGTTTTTTGTGGCTTTGGGGGGCGGTGTCCATATTAGAGAAACCGCCAATATCAAAGTCTGGAAGAGAGACACTTAAGTACTCAAGGGCCTGTTGGTAGTCTGCATCAAGCTTAACAACCCCACTGTTCCGAAGGATATGGTCTTGCAATACATACGACTGAGCTCTAGACGCCACAAAAGCATAAACTCCAACCTCCCGAGTTGAGAGGAGACCCAAACCACCCAAACGCATCGGCAAAGATGCCAAACGCCACTGAAGGTCACCAAAGTAGGACCCCCCGCAAACAACAATGTCTTCGATAGCCTCTCGGAGACCATCGTCAAAACAGGATACTGCATTTGCCATCAAGTGGGGTTGGCAGGTCCGCAGCCCAAATAGTAACTTAGCTACCCCCATGCATGACCTCAAAAGAAGAAGCTCGCACTGGGGGTTCCTGGAGGCAGGGCAGGAGTTTCATAAGGTCAACCGCTGTCGATGCCCGCCGCCCAGCTAATTCCCCGATAAAAGCAGAATCTCGGCTAACCGCCCCCCCCCCCCCCCCCAAGGAGCTTAACCCCCCTCTCAGGTCTACCTATCCCTCTCGGGAAAAGGCCGTCCTGAACCTTGAGACCGTCACACGATGGCCAGTACACTTCCGTTTTCTTAATATTGAGATGGAGCCCTAGGGATGGTCCCTCCGTGTTGATGATGTCCAAGGCTTTAGCAACTTCTATTGCATTACCTATAATCGTGCCATCATCCAAATACCAAGCATTAAAGGGGAGGTTACAGTGCTCCTGGACACGGAGAATAAGGGGGTGTAAGGCTAGGGCAAAGAGAAGGGGCCCCAATGGATCTCCCTGTTGCACTCCAGTGGTGGCCCCAATACACTCGCTGCCAACATACAACCTAGCGGGTTGGGCGTACAGGAACTTGACCCACCGATATATAGATGGACAACGTTGGTGGACCTGTTGGAGGAACGCTGAGCGGTCAACCATGTTGAAAGCATTGGTGAAGTCTACCGTAAGCAAGGCCATGGACCCATCTTCATGAAAAGAGTTCAGGAACCTGTTCGCACTATGAAGCACCGCCTCCGCCCCATTTGGTGTACCAACCCCAAATTGAAAATCCCCCAAATACTGGGCCATGTCCTTCCCAACCTTCTTCATAGCCACCTTAGAGACCAACCTACGCCAGATGCCCCCCACGGCGATAGGCCTAATACCATTATCAGGTTTCAATAAAGGGATGAGGGGGGCCGAGGCCACAAACTCTGCCAACACCTTAGGGCAAAGCCCCTCAAGCCATAGGTTGACGACTCCAGTAATAGCTGCGAGCAGACCTGAGAAACTTACCGAACCCTCACAACCAATAGCGTCCAACAAGTGTTGGGCCCGCATCCCATCTCTGCCACAAGATGTCCCTCTAGGGAAGGATTGGATACATTTAAGCACGCAATCCTCTGCTGCAATAATAGTGGGTTGGGCAATAGGGTTGGAAGGCAGTGATGGGGGTAGCACCACCGGATGTTTATCAATAAGAGCTTTCATGGTCGATTCTCCAAAAGCGGCAACCCCACTGGAACATAAAACTTTGACCGCCACCGTAAAATGCCCATCCCTGACCTTCCGCGGGCATTGCTTGATATTGGGATCCTTTTTATTGTCTTCGTCCCTTCCGGAAACCCCCCTAGGCACCCCAACGTCCCCCCCACTATCCAAGAGAGAAGAGACCAGATCTGTGAAACCAGACCCATCTTTCCACAATGCAAGCGCCTGCAAGATGCTGCTGCACTGCAGGGATTTTCTATTTCCTGATCTCCGCTCTTGCCTGGAAGAAGGCCTGACAACCCTTAGTGTACAACATGGCAACAAAAGCAACTGAACCCAATTTTCAACCGAGCTTGGAGACGCCACCACTTTACGTAGGGAACCCGTTAAAACCTGAGCGAACGCAAGTCGACAACTGGGGGGTGCATTTAACGGTTTGAAAACGGAGGGAAAAACACGCTCGAGAAGGGCAACATCGGTTACCACCCTTTCCAGAGAGAGTGTAAAAGTGTCGGCTACCACTTGACATGGCTTCCTAATCCCAACAATGAAATCGTCCACGTCCCCCAAGATTGGAGCAAAAGACACCATCTCATCACCATGCTTGCACCCCCTACTAAGAGCATGCATAACCATGCACTCCCCACATAACCATTTGCCTCCTTCCCTTAGGACTTCCCCCACATCCAGAAAAAGGTCCAAATCCTTAGTAATAGCCTCTTTCACATAAATCTTCCTGTTTTCAGTCTTAAGGTGGGTGCTTTGCATGTGTTCAAGAAGGCGAAAAAACCCACTAGACCCCGGTTTACCATCCTTGCATTCGTGGAAATGCTTAAGGGGGCAAGCCCTTAACCCACTATCACACGCTGACGCCAACCCAACAGTCTTGACATTTCTACCTCTACGCGCGGGGGCCATGCGCAAAGCCAAACGCAAACAAAAAAACAACACAATAAACCGCTAACTCAAGGGGAGTTAGGGGTAAAAGAGAAACAAACACAGGGAGCAAAAGAAAAGACCCTTTATAAGACGGGGGAGGGTAGCAACCCCAAGTTGCCCGCCCTAAAAAACGCCCCCTGCACAAACGTATCAACCCATAACAAAATAAAAAAGAAATAACAACTATTTATTATTATTATTATCTCGGCTACCTTTTCCTCTTTTTTTTTTCCTTTTTTTTCTGCTTTTTTTTTTCTTTTTTCTTTTTTTTTTTAATCAAATCTTTCCTCCCCAAATCAAAACTTTTTTCCCCAAATCACCAGATCCTAACAATCTTGAACAATAAGTCATCCACTTTTGACCAGATGAAGATTGAAGAATTAGGGTTTTGTGAATGTATTTTAGGTCGGTGAATCGAGATGAAAACCCAGCCAACTTGATACAAACCACCGGAATAACGACGCCGGAAAACGTGACCCACCGGCGTATATACCAAATACGCCGGAGAACTTGAACTCGCGTTCAAGATTTAAATTCGCCGGAAATTAATTTCGCCGGAAAAGTCACCGGAATGATAAAAACACAGAATCTTCAACAAAAAAACGCCGGATATTCGGAAAAAAAAGCCCAAAATTTTCAGATCTCATTTAAAAACAACTTCAAATGAAATGAGAAATGGGGGCGAAGTGGGTGTGAAGAAGAGGGCAAAATGGAACAAACCTCAACAGTGTCTCCACAAACGATTTCAGATCTGAATCAGAAATGGGGGCGAAGAAGCTGTTGAGATCTGAATCGGTTTTAGAAATTTGTTGCTAAAGATCTGAAGAATAAGAGTCTAAGGGTGCAAGAAAAATAGGGGAAAGGTCTTCGAGAATCAACGATGGTAGGTTGACGGCGGTCGTAACTTTCTGGTGAACGAGAGGTCATACGTCGAGAGGTCTTGTAACCGAATTGTATTTTTCATTACAAAGACAAGGTTTTCGCCAATTATCACGAAGTCAGAAATCCTTTTTCATTCAAATTAGCACACAATATTGAACCCTAAAACCTCCAAAATCACAAAAATAATATGAAAACAATAACTTTTTTTTTGTAAAATAGACAAGTATAAATGATAAAGAAGTTACTCTGAAACCCCCAAGTCTAACCCTTGTTCAGTGGCGGACCCATGTATCTTTTCCTGGGGTGCGGAATTATTTTAAAGATTTTAGACCCCTAGCTATATAAAAGAAATGGTTCATAGCGGGTCATATTGGTTCGGGTCATGTAAAACAAAACAACATCAAACAAAAATTTATATAATCATCGAAAACATATCAAATAGTGGGAATTCAATACCTTTAAGTTGACATGGTCTTCTTAGTAACTATGCCCTTCTAATCTCTCTCGTTGATTCACGTTATATGATACAATTGGCTTGCGATCATAGGATCCGAAGGAAGAGTATCCACATCAACGAATTCGAGAGTTCTGGAAGATAATTTCACCCGTTTCCTCTTGAGAAATCGCGTTATAACATCCATACTCATGGTTCATATCACATATAAAACAACAAAATCATATAAAACAACATTAAACAATTAAATTCTTAAACAATCATCAACCATAGTCCATAATTTCAATTTTAATTTTCAAACATTCAAGAATCAAGATTGAAGCCCTAATGTTGATTACTTGTAACTAATCATTTAAACAAACAAAACATTAAATAAAACATCAAGATTATACCACTAGAAGTCTAGAACAACAAAAAAACTACTATACAAAACAATAAAACCATTTTACATCTCTTTTCTCCTTATCAACACATGAAACAACAACAACAACAACAACAAAAAAAAAAAAAAAAAAAACTCTAAATGAAAAAAGCCTACCTATTTTTTAACGGATTCAGTGGATAAGATAATTGAAGGTGTCCAGAATTTCGTTTTCCGGCAACAAAATGCTTGCTCGTCGACTGAAGTCAGGGGTGGGATTGGAATTGTAAAGGGCGGTTGGGCTTCCATAGTTAGATTAATTACAATGGATTTCTGATTGGGCTTCTAAGTTATTGTAACATCCGTCAAAATCGACCCGTTTCAAAATGCGACCCGTAAAAAAAGTTTTTTTTTCATTTTTTAAATAAAAAATTGTTTGGTTAAAACACCCCTACTGATTGAGTGGAAAATAAGGAGTGAAGATGATAATTGACATGACAAGAAATTATTGGCTATGAAAAAAGTTTACCACTTCCCATTTTCTCATTTGGGTAGCATCCCTTCCACCCTCCACATAATCAAACTACATTAGCAAAAGTTAAATGTGTATATAAGATTTATACTTCTTTTAAAAGCTTTTAGAAATGAATTTGATCACAAACTCCCATATATATCTCTAAAGTTAAAATGTTTGAATTAACTAAGGTTTCAGAAATAAATTTATAGTACGTTTGCTTGTATTCTAGGGGGCATCACTAACTAGTTCTTATCTATATATTCTATATATACTATATAAAGCATCTCCTATGTCTAAAAACGTAATTTCCATCCTTTTTTTTAAGATGGCATACCAAAAGCTAGAACAAATTCCTATATTTTTACACTTGTCTTCCTTTTCTACCCTTATAACCCTTATAGAAGCCTAATTTTTTTTTACCATTTTCTTCGGTTACTACCATTATTCTTCCCTATCATTAGTTCAAGGTCCATTTGATGTACACAACCGCAAGTTCAAAGACACTGAAGGGGTTGTGGAAATTTATGAGCGGTTAATGTCATTATTCAACTCTCCTGAGATTCTTCGTGTTCCTTTCTTTAGGCAAGAAGTGTCTTAATATCTCCAACCCTAAAGCACACAACCACACACAACTACATCTCTTTCTTCTAAACCCTGAATCGAAACCATTATTGGCACCAGGGGATTCTCTTTGGGATGGGGAATCCGTTGGGTCTTCGTATTGATAGCAGCAACCGACGGTGACCAAAGGAGTGTCTATGCATAACATCGTTTTCCATTCAAACACTGTTGAAGGAGCAAACCGTGACCAAAGCCGCCGGTGATATGGTTTTCTCGTGACGATGAATTTGCGGAGGACTCGAAACCGGTGACTTATCAGGTTATGGGTAACGGTTTTATGAACCCTAAATATGCCATTGATGTTTTATAACATTGTTTAATATTCTATAAATTTGGATCCAAATAAACTTAATAAGAACCGATTGGATCTTCGTTTTAGAGTTTGTTTTAATGATCTTCAATGATCACGGATAGAATAGTGTAATGTACATGATTTGAAATATCTAATTGCAGGTTAAGCCTCCAGCCAGATTGGCATGATTTTGTTTGAATCACAACATGGCTAATAAGGACTTTAACTCAGTTGTAAAACAATGAATCTTTTACAATGAAGGTGTATTAGTTACTGATCAAATATCCAGATCCTCTGTTCATATGTTTATTCCAACTTGGTTGTTTTGTCTTGATGTTTTTTATTGACATGGTCTTATGTTTACAGTGAATGTAGGATCGAATTCGGACCTAAACGAGTCAATTAGAAGAGCTATAACTGATTTGAACGGCGGAAACAGACAAATCAATTCAGCGAGAATTCACTTTAATATGTTGATTCTATTAATCTGAATGACGTTTACAATCAAATCAACACTTCGGCAGCACTTCGTGGCTCACCGGAAGACAACACCTAGAACTATATCCTGATTTCGCCCCAAATGTCCTATATATAGTAGTTCTGATTTCACTCCTAATGACATGGTGTCATTTGGAGTGGAATCAGCATGTTACTTTCGGGTGAAATCAGGATTTAACATTTCGGGTGGAATCAGAAAATTACATTAGGAGTGGAATCAGAAAGTTAACTTTCGAGTGGAATCACTCCTAAATATTCTGATTCTTGGATTCCGTGCTCTATTCTATCTATCTCTAAACAAGACTCGATACAAGACGTAGACAACAGACGGATGCACCAACAAACTCCCCCTCGGATGTTGACGGAGTCTTCAGTGTCGAGTCTTCGCATCTTCAGTCTTTATCAGCCTTTGGGCTTCTCTTTGAAATGTTTGACGCTGTAAGTATCCTCAATCTCTATCTTCTCTTTTCATCACCAACATACTCCTTCCTTTAAGTATCTTCAGACTCCCCCTTTCGATATGCTGGGATCACAGCCTGGCTGGTTGAAATCACACAATCCTCAGGTATCGGAACCTGACTCTCTATCATTCAAATAACCTGCACATTCTCTACCCAACAATAAATTTTCTGATGATAACTTGAACACAATTAGACATCACTTGAAAATATCACAAAAATGATCTAACATTTAGTCTCTGATGAACCTCTTGAAGGAATATCATTTTCAAAACTTCTGATGATCACTTGTAAGATAGATTTTAAAATCTTTCACATACAACACTCCCAAACCAGTTGTTCATCATGTTTAGCATTTGGAATTTTGAAAATCAGCTCTTCAACACCAGTTGTCGAAAATCTTTTTGACTTTTTCAAAATTTATGCTAAAACACACTAAAAATCTTTTTGGATTTTTTTTAATAGAAAAAATGCAATAAAGAAATATTTACAGACAATATTTTTATGAGTTTGTGTAAGAGGATCATATCAGTTTCTGAGACAAATCACCAACACCATTAAGCTTCATTTCATTTTAAGTTCTAAACGATTCACTTAGATTGTCAGTATACTGGTCCACTTAAATTCTCACACAAAGTTCAACTGCTTCGAGATACACTGTTAATGTTTTAAGCACTTAAACTTAATCGCGTGTCCCACCTCAGAATATACTCCCGTATCCAGATCCCAATATTCAGTCTTACAAGTAATTATGACACAAATGATATCTGTAGGGGTTAATAAATTATGAAGAATCATGAGAGCTCAGGTCAGAACTATCGTTCAGCAGAGATATCGTGACTCAACTTATAGGTGTGTCCCCTTTAGAGAATCTTTTTTACAACAGCATTGCTAAGCAATTTTATTGTCTTATCATATATGCTGAGGGTGATGCTATGTTTCAAGCATTGCAGAAAGTATTATTCGAGGACTAGGTCAGAACTTCCATTCAGCAGAAGTCCTGGAATAATACCCCAGACATCATTGAGTATAAAGACCTAGTATATCAGAAAAAGGAAT
The DNA here is from genome assembly GCA_030545235.1 of Helianthus tuberosus. Taxonomy (NCBI): domain Eukaryota; kingdom Viridiplantae; phylum Streptophyta; class Magnoliopsida; order Asterales; family Asteraceae; genus Helianthus; species Helianthus tuberosus. The sequence goes on along the minus strand of CM060353.1, from coordinate 131,793,668 downwards.
ATTTCAAACGAGATTTCGGGGGTTACCCATATATCCGAGAGATGTTTCCCCACGATATAAGCAAGTTTGAAATTTAGGTTTATATCTCGTCACAATCTACTAAATGTGCAAAAATCTACTGGCACATCATCAGTGAGACCGTTTATCACATTTTTATTTTCCAAATCTTTAGCATGTTGTGATAGTCCACTGATGTACTATCATTTCCTCTTCTTGACAACAAAACTCATTTTCATTTTATCATGTTTTTGGCTTTTTCAAATTTTCAAATGTTTTTGGATTTTCTAAAAATTTTTTACTCCCCCTAAAATGCAAACACATTTTAGGAAATTTGAAAACAAACTGTACAAACAACATGACAACTGATATCAAATTGCTTCAATTCGCCATTCACTTGGCATAAACAATCAGAACTCCCCCTTTCAACAAACCATTTTCTCATTTAGATTTCAAAACACTTAAGTTTGTTTTAATCAAAATGATTTTTCCGGAAAATAAGTTTGTTTTTACCACTTGTAAAGTTGGGGATGTGGTTCATCATATTGTCTTCAACCACTTGTAGAAAATCAAGTACAAATTAATGTCCTTGATTTACCACTTGTACCAAAAACACAATCAAATACAAAGAATGATGCCGATTCCTGATCCACGATTACAAACTTGGGATCTCCGGCAAGTCAGGTTTTTCATTTGAACAGATTCACCCAAGCCTAACGGTCCTTGGGTGATTTCGAATTCTTGTTCAACAATGGTGGAAAATTTACATCATCCATTGTTAGACCAGAATTCTCAACTTTTACCTCAACACATGGCTCTTCTGGCTTTACCATACCAAATTCATCGCCTGATTGTGGCTTGTCTGACTTTAACGAGTCAGATTCATTGCCAACAACTGGCTCCTTTGTTTCCAGAGAAACAAATTCATCGCCAGATTTGTTAATCTCTTGATTAACTTCCTTCTCTTTCTTTTTCTCTTTCGTCCTCAGATTTGTATCTGATGAACTCATTTTACTTGACTTTGCAGTCAAGTGAATCGATTCTTCAGAACTCTTATTTTTACCAACTGATGAACCCGAGGACAAGATCTTCTCTAGATACTCTCTAGCCTTCTTCCTCTTTTTCCTCAGTCTGTCTTTCTGCCCCTGTGAAAGTTTCACTTTCGTTTCTTGAACTTTAGGTTCTTGAACCTTCTGTTCTTTGGGCTTGACATTGACTGATTTCTTTGCCATCTTCTGAGAATTAACCCTCAATCTTTCATTTGATCTCCTTGGGCAATCTCTGGCAATGTGACCTCTGATGTTGCAGTTAAAGCATCTCCTCGTCTCATAACTCCAACCTTGGCAGTTAACAGCAATGTGTCCTTGATAACCACATCGGTAACACACTCTGTTATCGTACCATTCACCACTTTCAGCCCAAATGCTCAAATCAAAGCACTGTTTGGCTTGGTGATATTCATTTTTCCTTTTGATTGCTGGATTTGACTTTTGAGCACTGTGGTCCAACCTGCACCACTTATTACCAACAATTTTAGAGTTTTCATTTTTCGATTTTTGTAATTTTTCATTACGATTGGATAATCGATCTGATGAGCTTTTATTATCTTTTTGCACATTTTTCAAAATTTTCTCTTTTTGTTTTTGTTCCATTTTCTTCTTCAAAGGTTTTTGCTTAGAGCATCCTCCCTTTTCAGTTGATTGCGGAACAGTTTCTTGAAACTTTTCTTTTAACTTCAAAAATAAATTCTTTTTCTTCATTTTTTCATTTTCATCATCAGATTTCTCATCGCAATCTTCAACTTTGACTCTGTCAAAGTTTGTGACATTGTCACTTATTGGAACTGAATTAACTGGTTTTGGGCAGGGAATAGCTGAAGTATTCACAAAAACCTTCAACTTTTCTTCCCATTCCCTGATTTTACCTTCTAACTCTTTGATTTTCTTTTGAGCACATTCAGCTTCTTTTTCATGTCGAATAATCGTCTGAAGATGAGAATTTATCATTTTTTGCTTTTCAATGTTATTCTTGCTAAAAACAAATCTGCCATCTTCAAGAATCTTTATTTGACTTTGAAAAACATTTTCAATCTTTACTTTTTCATTTTCCAAATTGAGTATTTGATTTTTCAAAACATTTTCTGATTTTTTAAGATTTTTGTTTTCTAATGACAAACTCTCAACCTCCTTCAAGAGTTTGTCATTTTTAGATGTCAACTTCTCACAATTTTCCAGCAAAATAAGAATCTGTTTATCATCAGCTTTTGTCTCAACCTTTAAAGCTGAAATGTTTTCAACCTGTTTATTTTCCTCATGAACACTTTCATCCTTACTCTCTTTTTCTGATGAATGATCAAAGATAGGTCCATCTTCTGCAACTTTTTTCTTTAACACTGGTTCAGGATTCACAGATACAGGTTTTTCAGATTCTACTATCTCAATCTTGACAGCTGGAACTTGTTCAACCTGCCTTTTCACACTAGGTTTGATTTGCTTTTCTGTTGTTGCTGTTTTTACTTCTTTCTCAGCTCTGATCTCCTCTTTAACAATAACTGCCTTTTGATTCTTTCTTTTTGCATCTTGTTTTTCTTTCAATTTTTCAATTTTATTGGCATAAAATAACTTTCCACTCCGTTGATCAGATGGAAGTTGTTGTTTAAGATTTTCAAGTTCCCATATTTCCTCTTCATAATTTTCACTTTATTCGTCAGACGAATGATCAAAAACCGGAACTTTTTCAACAACTTCTTTTGCTGAGACTGTTTCTCCTTCTTGCTTTATCGGAATATACTGCTGAGATTCATAATTCATATACGCCAATAATTCTTCAAAATCCATGTTTTGATCTTCAAAGTTTCTCAAATTCACTTTTCACGAGACACAATAACCGTTTGTATCCCAATTTCAAAACCTCGATTCAAATGAAAACACCAGCTCAATATCTAAAGTTTTCGGCCCAAAAGCTTTGATCCAAGCCCACTTAATCACTTTGTAATTTTTCTTCTTCAATTATAAATGACCAGCAAAAACAATTATCACCTAAAATCCTATTGGGCCGTGAGCTTTGATATGAATCCCATGGGCCAACAAACACTTTAAGACATGTCACATATATCCGAAAACAAAGCTCTGGTGACTTAGTAGGCTGACAACAATCAATGGCTCAACACTGATGAAACAAATTGATTAGGCCACTAAATCCACTAAACCGACAAACTTTAAATGTAAATAAATCTGATTGGGCCTCACAATCTTAGTGGTCGACAAAAACAGTTACGTCTTCAATTTGATAAGGCCACTATATTCAGCACATGGGTTGTATCAATTTATCTTGGTCAACAATATTAAGTGTGAATGAATTCTGATTTGGCTGCTAAATCCAATGAACCGACAGATTGAATCAGATCACATGCAAAGGCCTGACAACTTTAAATGATAATTGAACTGAAATCACTAAAACCCTTTGGAGCTGAATCACTCGATAACTGTTCTGAGCGGAATCACTTACAACAATTTAGAGCGAAATCAGACTTAACTCAGGAGCGGAATCAATAAACTACTCAAGAGCGGAATCAACAATCTACTCAGGAGCGGAATCAAAGTTTAGAGCGGAATCAGGACCAATTTTCGAGCTGAATCACTGTGACGTCATCATATCAATCGATCAATTATGAGCGAAATCACAAAAATAACCAGTTTTAGTTTGAATTTGGACATGAAACTTTCAAGGCTTTGTTAATTGCTAATTCCGAGCACACTGTGAAAGTTTGAATCGATTCTGACCATAAAAAGTTTTAATTTTCTGAAAAGAATAGTGTAGAAACAGAATTATCGGCTGAATTGTGTATAACTCTTCTTAACCTGCTCTGATACCAATTGTAGGATCGTTTTTGAATCCGAACGAGTCGGTTTGAAGAGCTTTTCTCAGTTTGAGCGGCGGAAATCATATTGATTGAATGACGTTTACAATCAAATCAACACTTCGGCAGCACTTCGTGGCTCACCAGAAGACAACACCTAGAACTATATCCTGATTTCGCCCCAAATGTCCTATATATAGTAGTTCTGATTTCACTCCTAATGACATGGTGTCATTTGGAGTGGAATCAGCATGTTACTTTCGAGTGGAATCAGGATTTAACATTTCGGGTGGAATCAGAAAATTACATTAGGAGTGGAATCAGAAAGTTAACTTTCGAGTGGAATCACTCCTAAATATTCTGATTCTTGGATTCCGTGCTCTATTCTATCTATCTCTAAACAAGACTCGATACAAGACGTAGATGACAGACGGATGCACCAACAGTGAAACTATATCTGGAGTTTTATCAAACAAAACTATATCTTGAGTTTTATCAAACAAGCAATAAAAGCAAACCGACTCAGATTTTTAGTGTTCAGGTATTAGTATTTTCAGTTCTTTTATGATCAAAATTTGCTTCATCTTCACATGCTTTTATGAAATTCTCTTCAGGGATGGAGTGAATCTCAGTTTAATCAACTTCTGAATTATGAGTTAAATCAAATGATCAAGGTATGTTTCTCATGTTCTCTTTACAATAACTCCAAAATTATGAGTGGGTCAAGTTGGGTTGTATTTTATCTAATTGGGTTAAATGGGTCAAACTGAAAGTGTTAGCTATATGCAGGCTTACCAGTTGCTTAGTGAGGTTGTTGCACTAAAGTTTACAGTGTATTGTTGCTCAATAGAGGCACCACACAAAACTCTTTCAAGCTAATGGCCCTGAAAATGTTCCTTCTGGTCTGTATATTTAATAGATAATACTTTCACTTGGTTTTTTTTTCTATTTAAACACCAAAAGGTTTCACCCAAAGTAAGCATGTTCTTTTTTCATGGTTATGCATATGGTTCAGGTGTGGAGCACCAATAGAGCCAACCTGACTAGGCTGAATCACTGTCCAGCCATCTTTAATACCCTCACTAGAGTTACAGGCAAGCGCTTCCAAGCCCGGTGACGCAGGGTCTGCAAATGTGTATTATAAAGCAGAGGAAAGATTGTTCCTGAGCTGATGTGGGATAGAAATGGTACTTTTTGAAGTAAAATATTTATAGAAATGAACTGTAAAATGCACCTCAATGAGCAAATTATAATTTACGAATTTATCACTCAAAGCAGCTTTGCTTCCTGAAGATCAACTTGCCAATAACAGCTTAGCAGTTTACTACAGGTGAGCTACTTCGTTATGCAGAAGAATAGCAAAGTTGTGGAACTAGAAATGGCCTTTAAGTTGGCATGTTAAAGCTAACTGATTGAAATGGAAAAACAAGGGTGATCTATTTGATTATTCAACCAATTATGCCTACACAGATCTAATGGGAAATCTATCTGAGGTGGGGTGGCATTTGTTTATTTGTTCGGATTTAACTTGTGCTTTTTGCAACAAATCAGCTTGATAATCATGATCATTTGTTATTTTCAATGTGACATCTCTTTTCAGGTCTTACAAGCTAATGGCATATGGAAGTTTTTGCCAAACAGTGTTAATGATGGTAGCATATAGCAGCTTCGATGGTGGTAAACACAAGGGGATTCGGATTAATGACTGGATGAGTACGCTAAAGTGGTTAGATATTATGAGCACAACAATGAAATTCCTACCGGATGTTGTGGGATGACACTCCTGTCCATGTGGGAATTTAACGCCCCTCAACACTGCCACAAGGGCGTTAAAATGGGGCGCCAAACATGGAGGCGCCACTCCTTTAAAGGGTGTTAGAGAGAAGAGAGGTGGGGCCCATGGAACCTCAACCAATCACCAATTCTTTATTTTTTTTATTTTTTAGTTAAACCACATCGTGATAGTTAAAGGGTGGGTTAGTTAAAGCTCATTGTCTACATGACATTGACGACAGGGTGTTACGCTGAACCACAACGCATAGTCTAATAATACGAGTGTAGTCATCAGGCTTCACAAGTCATCCACAATAGTTTCTCTAATTTTGATTCTAAAGTGTTTTTCATTTTTTTTTTAATCTCTTGCTGGTCTGGTTTAGTTTGGATTTTACTAGCATGTCTGCCAAAATGTTTGGGAATCTAGGTATGTCCCAAGGCATGGGTGGACTGATTGATTATAAGGCCCAATTGCGTTGTTTTTAGGTTGTGTTTTCCATTGTTATACATATTGGGTGTTCCATAAGAAACCAATTGCCTTGATTGTAGGTGGTACATTTGGGGCGGGCTTGTTTAGGGCCCAAACCTTAGTGTGTTTTTGAGATGGTGTTTCTTTGGGGGAGTGTCCTAAGTTGTAATTTTTTTTGTTAGTAAGACATTTACCAGGGTGCTCTTCTTCCTCACCGACAAGTGAGATCAACAACAACTTAGTCCATCAGTCGGATCAACAACAATTTTTCATATATAATATTTTTTTTTTTGCATCTCTTAATCTTTAATATATAATTCATAGGGCCTCATTTTCAGTTATACGTATATAACTGAAAAAACAAATTGAATATGAAATCATTTGGGACACCCGCTGCAACGCGCGGGCATTCCCGTACGAGTTAATTCTTTAGCGTCCACATTTTATAATGCGAATTATTCGTGAATGTCGGGAGGTCTAGCATACGTTGTGTTAACCGGGTCCGCGCTAGAGAGCTCCCTCGCACAATAGATCCCCAATTTAAACCTTTTAATGAGAAACCCCTATCACCAAGACTCGAACTTAAGACCTTAAGGAGAAAACTCACTCAGGCCCACCATAGGTGGAACTTAAATACCTGTTGTTAGGGCATGAATTTTGTGCTAAGGATCATCTATCCTGAGTCTGGGAATGGATCACGGGTCCTTAATGGATGATGCGGATAGTCTGAGGATCCAGAGTCTGAGGATCACGCGTCTAAGGATCACGCGTCTGAGGATCACGAGTCTGAGGATCAGGATCCTTAACAGAACTTATGTTTTGCACGTTTTTAATGTGCAAATGCAGGTAATGGACGTAGTGGACCACTTCTTTGCTGGAATCTCGTGGAATATGCTTTATGGGCACGTGCTAAATGAAGAAATAACCGTTAGTGGTGGTCATGGGTGACTTCCACCTTTTTAGGAGAGTTGGTTTCTTGATATTTTCTTATCTTTTTAAGGGGAAACAAGCTCAAAAGAGACATAATTCGTACACACCAGAGAAACACCACACAACACTCGAATTCTCTGCAAACACTTAGCAAAAAACACACACTTTCACTAGAAATTCATTGTATTGAGCTTGTTTTCTTCCGAAGTTGTACAAGGATCACTGCTGTTTTTGCAATATAGTTGGTGATCGGTAGTTTCCATCACCCGAGGTTTTTTATGCCGGAGATCTTCTAAAGATCAAGGGCTTTTTCCTCGTATAAATCTCGGTGTTCATCATTGATTTCATATACTTGTTGTTCATTCAATTAACCAAGCATCATACCTCACAAAATCAGATTTGGTTGCATTATCCTTGTGTGATTTTTTACCAAAACAGTTTGGCGCCCACCGTGGGGCAATTGGTGCTTCAATTCTGAGAAATTTTGTTCATTTCATTCATTTCGGTTCATTACCTTCAACCGCATGGCTTCTCAGGGAAAACTACTCCAAGTTCTATGTCGGCGGTCACTTTTTCACAGGGCATTCCGCCTTTGGATTATCTCCCCCTTGCATTCTAGAAGAATGCTGAGAATTCTCCGAAGAAGACAACCCCCGTTTTCACAAAACCAACTGTTGTTTCTTGCTCTACACTTACTAACAGTGATTTTTATGCTTTGATTGTGCAGATGAAGGATCACATGCAGCAGCAGGTCAAAACCAATGGCAGGATCCTTCGCGAAATTGATAAAATCAGCAGAGGATCACTCCCCTTTGATGTCGAGGTCGCTGAATTTCGACACTCCAGTCATAACTTCCCAGCACTTTGCAGCTCCAGATGTCCAATACCAGGGTGCATCAATAGGAATACGTTCTGGATCATCGATAATGTCTCAGGCTCGAGGATCCTCTTTCCAGCCTTCAGGATCCTCATTTCAGCATCAGGGATTCTTCACCAGTTTAGGAGGATGCATGGGGACGCAGCCGATTGAAGGATCCTCTCAGGTTCAAGGATCCTCGCAGGTTCAAGGATCCTCACAGGTTTAAGGATCCTCTCAGGTTCAAGGATCCTCTCAGGTTCAAGGATCCTCGCAGGTTCAAGGATCCTCCCAGTTTCAAGGACCCTCTCAGGTTCAAGGATCCTCTCAGGTTCAAGGATCCTCTCAGGTTCAAGGATCCTCCTTCCAGGTTCAAGGATCCTCATCTCAGGTTTCCGGATCCATGGATTATCCTCCAAGACCCCCATTCACAGCACTTCAAGGATCCAACATCTTCCAGGATCTAGGATACTTAAGGAGTGTGTAACCCAGAAGTTCAGATGTTTATCTAGGAGACTTCATACCAATGCAGACCATTGCTTCCTCTGGTCCCTCGGTTATGCCAGAATCCCGCCAACATGGATTCACATCTGGAATTCCAAACTTGAATCATTCAGGAGAGATACCGAAGAGGTTTCAGACACCAAATCTGGTTGCTTGTACAAGGGCTTTGGATCCACACTTACCGGATCAACATTAAAATGGCTGCTAAGTCTTCCTCCTTACTCTATTACTTCATTTGCTAATCTAGTTAATTTGTTTAATAGCCAATTTTCATGTAGTAGAAAATTTGAACGATTAACTAGTGATCTATATAGGGTAACACAAGGTCAAAATGAATCACTTAGAGATTACATCACTAGATTTAGTAAAGAATCCTTAGAAATCCCTAACTTAGATATTGCTACAGCTCTAGAAGCCTTTAAAATGGGTTTGCTTAGGGATTCAATGTTCTATGATGATCTTGTCATGACCCCTTGCAAGAACTTAGATGAAAAAAGAAACAGGGCCCTTAGGTTCATCCGTTTAGAGGATGACAAAAGGATCCACGAGAGGTTGTCAGGATCCTCAAAGCAAGACAAATAAGGATCCTATCTCAAGGATAACTGATCCAAGCAACACTCCAAGCATGGCAACCAGAGTGTGCATGTTGTGGAACAAGATGAAGATGATCAGGATTATCCTCCTATTTCTGAATATTGTTTTTCTGCTGATAATAATGAACTAATCCTTTCTATGCAGAGTTTAGGTGACAAGGTTAGGTGGCCAAGGAAGAATGACAAACCGCCTACCACCAAAGACGAATCAAAATGGTGTGCTTACTATGGGGATTCTGGTCATCTCACAGACGAGTGCATAGCATTAAGGAAGGAGATAGGTTATCTTTTGAGCAAAGGAAACTTGAAGGAATTGCTTGGAAGGAAAAAGTCAAGGATCAAGTATCCTGAGAAAGTTCCTGAAAAGGCTCCTCCTCCACCATCCGATGCTCAAATTATCCATTTCATCTCCGGAGGTTCTCAGCAGCTAAGAGACGTGCAAAGAAAACAAAGATGGAGAATGGGGGCAAACCTGTTCGGACCTCCATCCTTACCCAGCAGAAAGTGATATCATATGATGAGGATAACTGTGCGGACATTCAGGATCCTCATCACGACGGTGTAGTTATTACATTATTTATATCTAACCATTTTGTTCGCAGGATTCTCATTGATGGGAAAAGCTCAGTGAACATAATCCAGTTGGATGTCCTCAATAGAATGGACATCCTTGAATTCGATATTGTCCAAAGATCATCTGTTCTTGTTGGATTCAGTGGAGAGACAAAGATTACATTGGGGGACATCAAACTTCCAATTTATATATATAGGGAGTGAATTCTGTTTAAAAATTCTATGTTATTGACTGCTTATCTTGCCGTAATGTTATCTGTGGCAGGCCATAGATACACGATATGAAGGCAGCCCCCCTCAACATATCATCCATGTGTCAAGCTCCCAACTCTATGAGATATGGTGAAGATAGAAATTGATCAGCAGGAGGCAAAGAACTGTTACACTTCTTCAATGAAGCCAGCCTCCAAGGAGCGAGACGTCATGGAGGCAAGAGAGCCAGATGTCAAGGATATTATGTTGAACTCAGAGGATCCTGAATCCAAAATTTTTATAGAATCTGGGATCCTAGACAGTATTGAGCAGGATTTAGTATCCTTCTTGGAAAGAAGAAAATCTACCTTTGCTTGGAAACATGAAGATATGACAGGTATATCTAAGAATGTTATTACTCACAAACTTGGTATTGACAGGTCTTTCAAGCCAATACCCCAAAAAGGAGAAAGTTTACACTTGAAAGGAATGTCATTGTCCAAGAAGAGGTAGACAAATTGCTCAAGGCAAGTTTGAGTGGACTGATAAGCATGAAGCTGCACTCAAGGTTCTTAAGGATTATCTATCCTCAGCACCAGCCCTGATGAAACCAGAAAATGGAGAATCGTTATCCTTATACTTAGCTATTTCAGTTAAAGCAGTAAGTGTGATCCTAGTTAAGGATCATGAAGACTCTCAACATCCGGTATACTATGTAAGTAAAATTCTACTTGATGCTGAGGCCAGGTATTCTCATTTAGAGAAATTAATTCTTGATTTAATTATGGCTTCTGCTAAACATAGACATTATTTAGAAACTCACACTATTATTATGAAAGCTAACTTTCCTATTAAGAATGTTCCCAGAAAAACTGAAATGGCAGGTAGAATGGCAAAGTGGATAGTCAAGCATTGAGTATGAACCCAGGACTGCCATTAAGTCCCAAGCCTTAGCTGACTTTGTGGCTGATTTCAGTAGTGATCTACAAAGGAAAGCTGAATTAGAAGTTCAACAACTTGAGAAGACAAAGGATCCTTGGACACTCTTCACGGATGGAGCTTCAAATGTTAAAGGAACTTGACAAGGCACACTACTAAAATCGCCACAGGGGGACATTATACCCCAATCCATTGCATGTGAATTCCAAACCACTAATCATGAGGCAGAGTAGGAGGCCTTGATAGCAGGTTTGCAATTAGCTAGCAATATGAGGATCAGGTATCTTCAAGTATTCGTAGATTCCCTATTAATTACTAACTACTTTAATGGTTCTTATGCTATTAAAGGTGAAATACTAATCGAGTACTTAGAAATAGTCAAGAAATTGGCAGATTCTTTTGCTTTTTTCAGTCTAACACAGGTATCCAGAGAAGAGAATGCAGAAGCAGACGCTTTAACTAACCTTGGATCATTCCTAAAGATGCCAGAGGATGTGAAAAATACTCATCACCCATGTTTTAACTCCTGCAATTGAGGATCACGTAGCCATGGAGATAGTGGAGGATTCTGGAATCATACCTGGTGATCCTGCACAGTCGAATTCAGGATCTTGGATCCTTCCAATCCTAAGATATATACAACATGGAGAGATCCCTACAGGACAAAATCCTAAAGCTTTCGAAGTCAAGGAGACTGTGGAAACCACACTGGGGGCAGAGCACTATTCTCAAGGATTCTTAGAACAACATACTATAGGCCTACCACGAAGAAGGATGTTGTGGATTATGCAAAGAAGTGTGATGCTTGTCAAAGACACAGTAATATTCTACACCAACCAACATAACATCTACATCCTAAGAAGAAGCTTTTGCTCAAAGTCAGAAAAAAAGGAAATGGCCAGTTATCAACAAAGAATGGCTGGAGCATACAACAAGAATGTCAGGATTAGAAGATTTCAAGTTGGTGATTTTGTGCTAAGAAAAGCATTCCAGAACACTACAAATCCTTCTGATGGCAAGCTAACACCAAAGTGGGAAGACCCATATCTAATTGAAGCTGAATCAGGAAAGGGGGCATATCATTTGTTAACAATGGATGGTGATCTCCTACCAAGAGCTTGGAATGCTGTTCATCTCAAAAAATACTAAGTAAGAAGGATCAGGGATCCTCAGCGATACCGGTATTCTGATTAAGGATCCAGGATCCTCAAAGGATATATGATTCTACATTTGGTAACACATTACTTTCATTTTCATTTTCATTCATTTTATACTTATTACTTATCATAAGTTAAAGATGTTAATCAGTTAACATCTATTTTCACAAAGTTTAAGCTTTTGCAGAGTTGTTATCATTTTACAGAAGATCAAAGTGGTTGGCCAACCCTCCAAAGTTTCGGGCTTGTCCCCAGTTTGGGCTTGTCCCCAGATTCCGCCTGTAGCGCACGATGATCCTGGTGTAGTTCAAGGCTTTGGGACCAGTACTCGTTCTAGGGGCTGATAATTCCATTGTTCTGGCTATGCTTAGGATCCTACGTATAATGGTAGACGTACCATACATCCGTTCCTAAGGTTTCTAACGTTTTCACGTTAGCTAAGGTTTCTAACGTTTTCACGTTAGCTAAGGTTTTGGCATTTTCATGTCACTAAGTTTGGATAGTCGCCAGTTAGGGCCATACTCCAGTTTACATCCGTCTATATGGGCTTGACCCCAGTTTACATCCGTCTATATGGGCTTGACCCCAGTTTACATCCGTTTATATGGGCTTGACCCCAGTTTACATCCGTTTATTTGGGCTTGTCCCCAGTTTATTTGGGCTTGTCCCCAGTTTGTTGGGCTTGTCCCCAGTTACTAACTCTTATCTTATATTGGCTTAGTCCCGTGGTGTATCCTATTTCAGGTTTTTGGAGACAAACGACCAAGGATCCTTGATCCTTACCTTCCATTAAGGTTTGTCTTATGGTTATCCTGTTTATAATGATAAAGGTTAGGATCCTAACTTGGATTCTCAGGTATGATCCTTAACTATTTTGATTTTATTCATTATTCATTTGAATAACCCTTATACTTTGACAACTGAACTTATGATCCTTAAAATATACTACTTTTCGGAACTTTTCAACTATAGGATATTTGATCCTGGATCATATCCTAAAATTCTTAAACTTAATTTGTTTAACTTTTCTTATTCAAACAAATGTATATCACAACAATTGAAAACTAAAGGATACATAAGGATAGCAACACGGGAGATAGCCAAAAAGTTAAAGTTATTTTATTCACAAAACATTAAACCTTTTAAGGTTGTCAATATTGTCAACCCACGTTTCTACCAGCAAAACGTGGCCCGTCCACATGGGTTGGCAAAGGGTGTCCATTGTTTACGGGTCTTTGTAGTGCAGAAAATAAAAGACGGAAGGATAACGAGTGGCTTCATCCCCCAAACAGAGGATCCATCCACCACCCATTATCCTGCCTATTGTTCAAGGATCCATGATTCTACACCCTAAAAACTACTGTTTAAAGTTATACAAGTTCTGACGATAAGGATCCTTGATCCTAGAAGCTTTACTTTTCATAGTTTACAAGGATATAGAATCCTAACTTGGATTCTCTGGTATGTTATATTCTAACTTTTTCTAAGCTGTAAGTTGTCTCTTATCCTTTTTGGTTAAGAATCATTGATCCACATTTATATGAACACTTCAAGTTTTCTGTTAAAAATGTAACATTATCATCAGATTTTCAATAACTTTCCAGTTATTTGGTGATGATATTTTTTAAAATAGACAGCATACATGAAAAATAAAGAGGAAAGAAACAACAACAGTTGTAGCTAAAAATGTTTAATGTCATTACCCATTCATTATGTATCAAATCATCTGGCCTGGATTTCACCAGCAAAGCCGTGGACCATCCACCCAGGCCGGATAAGGCTATCTAACAGTTAAAGTGTCTATGCAGAAATTAAAATGCAGGAAGGTTAATAGCGAACTGTGTAGAAGGATTCATTCTCCACAAACAGAAGGATCTTCTTGTCTGTAAAGGCACTTGAGGAGTTATCTCTAACTCTATATTCTACAATGATGATTATAGCAGGTCTTATCAGGGACGACAGGCAGTGTAACAACTAGTTGCCAGCAACAACGGCTAGTCCGCTTCTGACGGAAATATGACAGCTGTGAATCCTTATCACAACTGCCATATTGGGGGCAATTGTTAGGGCATGAATTTTGTGCTAAGGATCATCTATCCTGAGTCTGGGAATGGATCACGGGTCCTTAATGGATGATGCGGATAGTCTGAGGATCCAGAGTCTGAGGATCACGCGTCTAAGGATCACGCGTCTGAGGATCACGAGTCTGAGGATCAGGATCCTTAACAGAACTTATGTTTTGCACGTTTTTAATGTGCAAATGCAGGTAATGGACGTAGTGGACCACTTCTTTGCTGGAATCTCGTGGAATATGCTTTATGGGCACGTGCTAAATGAAGAAATAACCGTTAGTGGTGGTCATGGGTGACTTCCACCTTTTTAGGAGAGTTGGTTTCTTGATATTTTCTTATCTTTTTAAGGGGAAACAAGCTCAAAAGAGACATAATTCGTACACACCAGAGAAACACCACACAACACTCGAATTCTCTGCAAACACTTAGCAAAAAACACACACTTTCACTAGAAATTCATTGTATTGAGCTTGTTTTCTTCCGAAGTTGTACAAGGATCACTGCTGTTTTTGCAATATAGTTGGTGATCGGTAGTTTCCATCACCCGAGGTTTTTTATGCCGGAGATCTTCTAAAGATCAAGGGCTTTTTCCTCGTATAAATCTCGGTGTTCATCATTGATTTCATATACTTGTTGTTCATTCAATTAACCAAGCATCATACCTCACAAAATCAGATTTGGTTGCATTATCCTTGTGTGATTTTTGACCAAAACACCTGTGACCACTAATAGAGCACTAGTGATTAGGGGTGCAAACAAGCCGAGCTACTCGCGAGTTACTCGAGCTCGGCTCGAAAAAAAGGTCGAACGAGCAGAGCTTAAACGAGCTCGAGCCCGAGCCTAAAAACAAGCTTGTTTAGTAAATGAGCACGAGCTTCGCTTATCGAGCTCGACCGGCTCGCGAGCCTAATCGAGCTTTCTGTTTATATATTTTTTTATTAATATATTAAACATATATTTATATAATAATACTTAGCATTTATATAAATATAAAAAATAACTAAATTATATGTAAAATAATAATCTATCTATCTATATTATTACTATATAATACATCTCCTATGGACATAATTGGTAATTTCTACCATAATTTTAAGATGGCCTGTGAAAAGTCAGTTAAAATCCCCAACTTTTTGCCATTTTTTTTTTCATTCTTGCCCCTCTCCCTTAACACCGGCCTCACACAGATTAGAGAAAACTCTTCATTGTACCGTCACCCTCAACGCTTGAATGGGTTTCAATTCCCTCCCTGCCCGATTGAAAGTCCACTCAATTTTCGCATTGAATGCAGTTGAAGATTGAATCTCATTTAACCCTTACAAGAAACTGAAGAAGTTAAGACGTTCCTTTTATTTACTCATCGTCACCACCGTCACCGTTTACTTCAACAGTTACAATCACCAAATCTATTGTTCCCCAAATTCTCATACCCAAAGACAAAATCTGGCATGTAAGTTTTATCATTGTAACAATTTATTACAACCCTATGTGATTTGATTGATGTTTTAATTGAAATATTTTTATCATCGTTGTTTTTATATTTAGGGTTTCTGGGTTCGGCATATGGGACAATTGGGGGTGTTGGTGGAGGGGGCATAAAAACATTGTCCTGCTGAAAAAGCTTTGACATGCAGATTGTGTTAATCATTATTTTTTTAGTATTCAGCATAATTATCACGAACATAATGCATATAATGTTAGTTGATTCCTACTACCTCATGGTTTTATTTGAATGGTTATTGATTTGTTTAGGAAAGGTGTCCTTGCAAATGGTCAGAATGTTGTGAACAAGCACATTATCAACGGTGGTGAAAAGATATAGTTAGAACATCAATCCAATGTCTTTAAATCGGCTATCGATTGTGCTCAGTGACTATGGTTTCTTCACACGTACCCACCCTGGAGGATGCAGAGTTCATCATGATTAAAGGTATCTAAGCCATTTAATGTTGTTTTCTTTAATATTCTGTGGTGATTTTAAATTATAGATATTGGCAGATGACGAACATCTCCTAATTATGAACTTTCAAGCGAAGCCGGCCGACAAGGATAAGCATAATGTCTAAGAAAGCAGCAGTTGTGATATACACAATTTGACTTGGACCTAATCTAAAAGGTCGAGGTATTTCGAATTGGGTTGGCTGATATAATTGGTCAACCCAACATGTAAATTGCCACTATTACATGAATTGTTTGTCTTCCCAATAAACATAATATTTTTGGCATTTCTCTAGGATGGGAGGCTTCAACCATATATAAAATCCGAGTCGATCCCAGAAACCAATGACGAACCAGTGAAGGTGGTGGTTACCAACAACTTAAAGACATGGTTTTGGACTCTAAAAAGAATGGTAATTTATCAAATGCTTGGTTGAACATGCATTTTCTTTTAATATTATAGCAAGTAATCTGAATATTTGATCCATTTATACATGGATCTTACCATGTTTAATCTTGGTTTTACAATTCTACTAGAGATCTATGCATCATGGTGTGGACACTGCAAATAACTAGCCGCAATCTTAGAAGAAGTGGCTTTCTAATTCGAGTATGATCCAGGTGTTAATCATCGCAAAACTCATAAGTGCTCGCGTGCTTTCTCCTTTGTAGAGGTGGCAAGACTGGCAATGGTGATTGAGCCAGTCTATAACATATAAACTTTACGCCCAAAATTTTAGATGGCCCAAATCATAATTTGTTCTGTTTTTAAAAAAAATTGTTATTTGTTTCTTAATTCTTGATATCATATTATTATACATTTATACTAGATATATTCATATTTATACTAGATATATTCTTATTTCGACTGCACGATAAGATCTAATTTTATGCTATCCAGCCTGCTCATGTTGTGTTTATTGTTAGTAAGGGTTGCTTTTAAGAATAAATTACATTTAACAATTATAATAAATAGGTGAATATGAAAGAATAAAGACATGTGGTGAGAGAGTATGGTCGACGGATCAAGATTGGCCTGGACTTGCAATGTCACGAGCTTTCGGGGATTTTTGTTTGAAAGACTATGGACTTATATCCGTTCTGAATGTATATTATCATAAACTTACAGACCAACATGAATTTATGGTCTTAGCAACTAATGGAGTAAGATTTTTTAGTTAATTTAAGTTTTAGAGATGGAAGATGCTCTTCAAACATTAATGTTTTAAGTTTGTTTTAGCTTGATGCGGGTGTGGGATGTGCTTAAAAATGATGAGGTGGTAAAGATTAATGGGTCAATGAACAACAGATCAATGGCAGCAAGATCTGTAGTTGATCATGCAGTGAAAGCTTAATTGGAGACACATGTACCCAGCTTCAAAAATCGATGATTGCACGATTGTATTATCTTTCAAGAAATGACTGTGTTTAGCCAACTCGGCCCGGAAGAGATCAATCTAGGTTCAAATCATGACTTACTTTAAACGATAAATAAGACTCATGAGTTAATATTTTAATATTTATAATTAAATATCATGAAAAGTGTTTCGATTTTTACTCTAAAATGTTCACTTTTTTTTTCTTAACTTGGTAGTTGAATATCATCCTAAGTTTGAATTGTCGCCACCTCAAAGTGCGGCGAGCCAAAACAAGAAGTATTCGCGGCAACGTGCGGGCATTCCCACTTATATATATACACACACACAACATATATATGATTTTTTAGCATTTTTAGGTTTGAATTATGTTCTCGGCCCATATTATCGACTCCGCTGCAACGCGCGGGTTCCCCACTAGTTATAATTAATATAAATTAATTAATAAATACTAAACGAGTCAGAGCCCGAGCCGAGCTCGAGCTTAAAAAAATACCTTCGAGCTGAGCTCGAGCTTCAGAAATAAAGCTCGAATCGAGCCGAGCTCGAGCTCGAGCTTTCATATGTTAAACGAGCTCGAGCTCGAGCCTGGTCGAGCTCGTGCTCGGCTCGGCTCGTTTGCACCCCTACTAGTGATGGTTTTTAGCGTCAACGTTTATTTGGCTATTTACTAATAATATGATGTCAAGTCTTGGAAAATATAGATTTAAGGTAGGTTCGCTTACGT
Organism: Helianthus tuberosus; assembly: GCA_030545235.1. NCBI lineage: Eukaryota > Viridiplantae > Streptophyta > Magnoliopsida > Asterales > Asteraceae > Helianthus > Helianthus tuberosus. The sequence goes on along the minus strand of CM060353.1, from coordinate 131,775,713 downwards.
GTTAAAGAACTTTATTTATAACTTGAGTGTTATTTTTCACATATTATTGCCCTCCACGTTGTACCTAACGTTGTTTCTAAATTATATTCTACTAATACTTAAAGTAGCCACCGACAACTCATCCTAAATTACAATTTTGTCATTTGATATAATTTTTATTTTGGCTCCCTTAGTATTTTCCATTTTAGCTCTCTCATTTTTTAACTAATTTGTTTTCTTCCTAAAACTTCTACAATAACAAATTTATCATCTAACTTTCTAACTTTTCACCTTTACTTCCTTGGTTTTTAATTTTTTTTCTTTTTCTCCCTTTGTGTTTTTAGTTTATATCACGTTTATATGTTGCTATAAATTCGAGACGGGTAGTTAGTTCGTCACAACTTAATACATTTCGTTTAATCGTATCGTATCTTTATACGTTTTTTTTTTCGTGTACTTAAACACGTTAATGTCACCGTGCCAACGCGTTTAACGAACGATAATGTGCCCTTAAATGTCACGCCACAACGCGTGAGCACCTTATTTTCATTCTTTAACTTAAAAAAAATTATTTCCTCAAGTGCTTATTTTTATGGACATTTAGGTACATATTCATGTATCGGCATTTCACGTAAACAGTACTGTAGGATCGTGTACGGACCCGAAACGAGTTGATCAGAGGTGTTCTACACAATATGAAAGGCGGAAACAGACATATTGTGTGTGATTCAGCTAGAATATCACTTATAACTGTCTTTCTATTGAAATCCGAGCAATTACAGATCTGTAGACACTTCGACAGAGCTTTGCCGTCGGAAAACACACATACAAGAATGACTCAAACGGAATCAGGACCTCACTATATATAGGCCTTGTAATTCTGCTTGAACCTGATTCAAGCGGAATCACAGTTCAAACGAGATTAACTTCATACGGAAACAGTGTTTCAAACGGAATTAACATAAGTGATTTCATTTGAAATGTCATGTTCATTTCAAACGGAATTACACCTTGTAATTTCGTTTGAACATGCCAGTTAACCTATTTTCTCGTTTTCCGGGCCCTGATTTAGCTATACATATACAAGACTCGATACAAGACGAAGTCGACAGACGCATGCACCAACAGACTCCCCCTCGAATGTTGACGAGTCTTAAGTGTCGAGTCTTCAATGTCTTCAGTCTTTATCAGTCTGATCTTTTTGAAGTATCTGACTGTGTAAGCATCTACAATCTTCTTTCTCTTTCTTCAAGAATCGCATCCTGGCTATGTTATCTTTTTACAGGTTCAGGATCGAAACCTGGCTAAACCTGCACATTCTTAACCCAGAAATAAATTTCACAAATTTAACATTTGACAAATTTATATACTACAAGCAAGTATCTTTCCAGAATGATTTATCATTATAAAAGCTTCTGATGACCACTTGTTAGCAAATATTCAAAATCTTTTCTCATTTAAAACACAAACTCCCCCTCACCACATGCTCATCATGTTTAGCACTTGGAGTTTTGAAAATCAGCTCTCCAACATCAGTTGTCGAAAATCTTTTTGAATTTTTCAAAATTTATGCTAAAACACACTAAAATCTTTTTGGATTTTTGAATGAAATGAAATGCAGTAAAGAAATATTTACATACAATATTTTTGTGAGTTTGTGTAAGAGGATCATATCAGTTTATGAGACAAATCACCAACACCGTTAAGCTTTAAACATTTTAAGCTCCAAACGATTCACTTAGATTGTCAGTGTACTGATCCACTTAAATTTTCACACAAAGTTCAATTGTTTCGAGATACGAGATTAATGTCTTAAGCACTTAAACTTAATCGCGTGTCCCACCTCAGAATATACTCCCGTATCCAGATCCCAATATTCAGTCTTACAGGTGAGTATACCACAGATGATATCTGTAAGGGGTTAAATTGCGAGGGCCGTGAGAGCTCAGGTCAGAACTTCCGTTCAGCAGAGAAATGACGGCTTCGACTTTTGGTGGGTCCCCTTTAGAGGATCTTTTTTTTACAACAGCACATGATTAGCATTTTTCAATGTTTCATCATTTTTTATGCTGAGGGTAGGCTTTTATTTCAAGCAAGCGTAAAGTATTCTCCGGGGACTAGGCCATTGCTTCTGCAAAATCAGAAGTCCCGGGATAATACCCCAGATATCACTGAGCATAAAGACCTAGTATCTCAGAAAGATGGACCTTTCAAACAAGATTTCGGGGGTTACCCATATATCCGAGAGATGTTCCCCACTATATAAGCAAGTTTGAATTTAGGTTTATATCTCGTCACAATCTACTAAATGTGTAAAAACCTACTGACACATCATCAGTGAGACCGTTTATTACTTTTTGACTTTCCAAATCTTTAGCATGCTGTGATTGTCCACTGATGTACTATCATTTCCTCTTTTATACAACAAAACTCATTTTTGAATTTTATCATGTTTTTTACTTTTTCAAATTTTCAAATGTTTTTGGATTTTCTGTTTTTTACTCCCCCTAAAATGCAAACAAATTTAAAGAAATTTGAAAACAAACTATACAAGTAAACTGACAACTGATATCGAATCACTTCAAATCGCCATCCACTTGGCATAAACAATCAGAACTCCCCCTTTCAACAAACTATTTTCTCATAATGATTTCAAAACACTCAAGTTTGTTTTAACCAAAATGATTTTTCCGGAAAATAAGTTTTGTTGGATTTTACCACTTGTAGGTTAGGAGATCATCACATTGTTTTTCTCAACCATTTGACAAATATAACAATTTTAGATATTAACAACAATATCACTTGTAGAAAATCAAGTACAACTTAATGTCCCTGATTTACCACTTTTAAGTCGAAATATCACAGTTGTGAATTTCTCAAGAAAGATGCCGATACCTGCTCCTCACTTACCAACCTGGGAGCTCCGGCAAGTCCAGATTTTTACATATTAAACATATACATCCAAGCCTCAGCAAGCTTGGATGTAAGCTTATCTAGTTCACTTTTAGTCAGGGTGTATGTTGCATTCTTTGTTTCATCGAATTTTTTTACCCCTTTCACCTTACCCTCAACCATTTTTCCAAAAATCTTTTTCACATTTTCATTAAACGATTTCTCGACATCAAATTCTTTCTTCTCAGAACAGAACTGATTCGAGATCTCAACTTTCCCAACTCTTGATTTAAAATTTTCAGCCCTCAATGGTGGAAAATTAACATCATACACTGGAGGTACTGATTTTTCATCTTTTAACTCAACTTGTGGCTCGTCTAACTTTGTGGAGTTAGATTCATCCCCAGATTTCTCATCAAACTTTTTAACATCCTCATGAACCTTCTTAACAACCCACACTTGGTTGTCATTCTTAGCTCTCTTTTTGTAAAAATGTGTCTTTGAACACTCACCAACTTCATATGTTGAATTTTCAAAAATTTTGAATTTCTCAGCTGGTGGTTCATTTTTCTCAACAACTTTTTCTTTGAGTTTTTTAGAGACTTCCTGTTTTGTTTTTGTAGCTTGAGAACAGTTCCATGCAATGTGACCGGCTTCATTGCATTTGTAACAGGTTCTTGTCTCCTTTCTTTGATTAGCTTCTTCACATTCTCTTGCTTCTTGGCAAGAAATTCTCTGTTTGATTGTTTCCAGAATGAGCTTTTTGATTCCTCTTCACAGCTTGTCCCTGAAACAAATATCATTTTTGATTTAAAATCTCGAACATATTTTTCATTTTTATAATTTGCTGGTGGAATAAATCCAAGACCTTTCTTTTTGAAATTACCATTATGGTTTGATTTCTTTTGAACACCAGAATCAGAACCGTAACCTTTTTTCTTGTTTAAACGTTGTTGAACTCTTGAGGTGTACTTTTTAGGTTTTTCATTAAGATTTACATCTTTTATTTCAGAAATATTAATTTCTGTTAGTTTGAAAACCTTTTTGATCATTTCAAAATTAACACTTCTTATTGGAAATTCTTTATCAGAATATAATTTGTCTGAATCATTCAAAGTATATGCCACTTTGACTGATTCGTCATTCAAATTAGATTTTGATAAAAGAAATTCTTTATTGTAAACCCGTTTAACCGATGATTTTGAATTGTTGACCGACGAACTCGAACTTTTGACGGACGAACTTGAACACCCAGACTCGGACTTTGACTCAGACTTTAACTCCGACTCCTCATCTGTATCCAACACCTAATCGACCACTTTTTTTATTAACTCGGACTCATGATCAGTGTTAGACGATGTAAAAACGACGTCAATGTTTTCTGGTAATTCATCGGTTATATCAGACTTTAACTTTATATTGACTGCTTTTTCGACTTGCTCCTCATTCGGTTTTCTAGGAGAATACCCTTCCCAAATTGGAGGCGGACACTTGTTATAACTAACACTCTGCTTCTTACCAGTATTCTTTTTCTTTGGCTTCTCATCATTTTGAAATGCTTCAAAACCTGCAACAATTGGATAAATTCTATCAATCAAATAATCAGAACTAGAATGACTTTGCAGTAATCGTCTAATTCTTTCATTTTCTATCTTTTCTGTCTCCAACTCTTGCTGCAACTTGGCACATTCCTCAATGTAGTGATTTATGGCTTTTTGCTTCGACATCATCACAGCATTCATCATGGTCAACGCATCTTCTCTTTCTGAATTAGTCTTTTGTAGACCAGTTACCGTTCTATTCAACACATCGTAAGATTCTTTCACGTAGTTGAGATTGAACAATAATTGTTCTTTCATCTTTTCTAGCTCATTCAGTTTCTCATCTTTTTCTGCACATTGCTTGCAGGATTCTAAACACTTTAAGCAAGGCTTGATGACTTCCACAATCTTTTCAACTTCGATGACTTTCTCAACCTCAATCACTGTTTCAGCTTCAATCAACTTCTCAGCTTCACCATTCCTCTCAGCAACATTAACTTCCTTCATCTTTTTCAACTCTTTTGCTGCTTGTTTCTTCTTTAATTTCTCCAAGCGATCTGCAAAATAAAATTGAAAACTTTCAAGAGATAAATGAGTTTTTGCAACATTAATATGTCTTTCTTCCTCATCATCACCACTGTCATTAGTTGGTGATTGATCAAAATCTATTGTCTTCTCAGAACTATCATCTGAAGAACCAGAATCAGATGGTGTTTGATCAAAAACAGTTGCTTCTTCTGAACTTTCATCGGATGAAACAGATTCTTCTTCTTGATTCTTCTCATGAACACCAATCACTTTCATCCATTTTGTAAACAGATCAGGTTCTTGAACTATCTTTGCAATGAAAGCTTTAAACTCCCCATTCTTATCCACAAACTTATCCCAGCTAAATCCTGGAGCCATTTTCTCATCGTCTTGATCAATGATACCATAATAAGCTTTCTTGTTTGCATCTTCGATCATTTTCCCATGAGCAGTTTGTGAATCTTTTTGTTGATGCGGTTGATGAGCAACTTGTTGATATATGGCTTTCCGATAGTAATCATCTTTTCCAAATGGATTCTTTGTTCCACTCGCTTCCTGATTTTTACATTCTCTTTTGAAATGACCTTTCTCCCTGCATCGAAAACAAGTAACTTTAGATTTATCAAAACCCAAAGTAGAAACATGTGCATCCAAGAAATCATTTCTTCCTGTAATCATTTTGAACTTTTCAGCTCTTCTCAAGACACTAGCTAAGCACCATTTGATGTCCATGAGCTCCATCTCTTCAGCGTCTATCTGATTGTACTCCCCTTTCGTCAGCATAGGATTTCCGATCCTCCCTGCAACCAAACCTTCATAGGATTGTAACACAGTTGCAAGTAACGCCATGTGATCTTTTGCAATTTCCTCTGAAAAACTTTGACCATTTGGAAGATTCAATGCAATGTTGAACTGTATCACACAAACATTCCCACTTTTTGAACTTTGAGAGTGAAAACTTGAAGTTGAACTCTTTGGATTAACCCTTGGATATGAAGAAAAACCACTGCTGCTATTTGGACTTTGTTCAACAGTTCCAGAAAAATCTCCAGCACTAAAAGCAGTTTGAATCTTCGGACTCATTTCAACCTCTTGAACATTGCCTTTGTAATACATTTTCACATCTTGTTGACCACTCGGATTACTCATCCTCGCAATCTTCTGTTGTTCAAGATCTTAACCCTCGATCTTCTCGATGAACTGAGAAATCGTCAAATCATCATATTCTCCGGTGTTCTTTAAGATCATCAAAAATGTACCCCATTCTTTTTGAGGTAAAGCATCAGCTAATTTGTCAACCCATTCCTCTTGTTCTTTGGTTATGCTTAACAATGACATAGAACGCACTAAGTGGCAATATCTTTCAATCAATTTCTTTGTATCTTCCCCTGGCAAACTTGTGAACAAATAAAATTCTTTCTTAAGCAGTGCCTTTTTACTCTTAATCATCTTCTCACTTCCCTCAAATTTAATTTTAAGAGCATCCCAAATTGATTTTGAAGTTTTGTCATGTTGAAGCAATACAAAGATGTCTTCTTTAATAGCTTGCTGAAGTAGACTAATCATCATCTTTTCAGCTTTGTACATGTCACGTTCTTTATCAGTGAATTCAGAGATTGTTTTCTCAACTTGCAGATCAGTACGTGGTAAAACATATTTTTTTCAAAATACACTCCCAAGATCTCAAATGATTTGCTTGAACCCAGTTTTCAAACCGATCTTTCCAACCGTAATACTCCTCAATGCTCATTAGCTTCGGGGGGTTTTTGCATAGTTCCAGTTTCGTTTTCCAAGTTCATGCTTTGAGCAATGGTAGCCGGAGTAGTCGGAGATGTAGCAAATGCGTTGTAAAATTCTTCACTCATGATTCGGTAAACTTTTTCACAAAACAGTCACTTTCAAACGAGATTAGGTTTCAAACGGAATTACTTCAAACGAAATTAAGAGTTTCAAGCGAAATTAGACTCTTCAAACGAAATTACTGATTTCGTTTGAACTTTCAAACTGAATACCAATTTGAAGCGGAATTACTAATTTCGTTTCAAACTTTCAAACGGAATAACAACACTGAAGCGGAATACCCAAGCGGAATTACCACCAACTTTCAAACGGAATTATGGTACTCGTTCAAACAGAATTAACTGTTTAGCCCATTTTTGTCATTTTTACTTTGAATTTTGTTCTGATTTTCTCAAGGGTTTGTTAAAACACAATTTCGCTTATGTTGTGAAAAATCCAGGCCATTTTAACCATTAAAACTTGTTCAATTTAGAAAAGAAGGTGTAGAAGTAAGAAAATGAGATGAAATCAAGCTGAAATTGGCAGAACTCCTCCTCCTGAGCTCTGATACCACATGTAGGATCGTGTATAGACCCGAAACGAGTTGATCAGAGGTGTTCTACACAATATGAAAGGCGGAAACAGACATATTGTGTGTGATTCAGCTAGAATATCACTATAATTGTCTTTCTATTGAAATCTGAGCAATTACAGATCTGTAGACACTTCGACAGAGCTTCGCCGTCGAAAAACATACATACAAGAATGACTCAAACGGAATCAGGACCTCACTATATATAGGCAGTGTAATTCCGCTTGAACCTGATTCAAGCGGAATCACAGTTCAAACGAGATTAACTTCATACGGAAATAGTGTTTCAAACGGAATTAACATAAGTGATTTCGTTTGAAATGTCATGTTCATTTCAAATGGAATTACACCTTGTAATTTCGTTTGAACATGCCAGTTAACCTATTTTCTCGTTTCCCGAGCCCTGATTTATCTATACATATACAAGACTCGATACAAGACGAAGTCGACAGACGCATGCACCAACAAGTACACATTTATGTTTCGACCTAAAGTTTTCCTAAAAATGAGTCGGGTCTAATATAATACGTTTTCATGCCTATTTTTATATATGTTTTAGGTTGTTATATGTTTTGATGTAAACACTTTATTTTCTCATATGCTCATTTTTTTATATGTACATGTCAATATAAGTTCATGTTAATGAACATGGTCACATATAATACGTTTTCGTGCTTATTTTTATGTATGTTTTTAGTTGGTTTATGATTTGACATATGAGTCACTATGCGTATTGATGCCACTAAGTCTTAATGAAAATGTAAGGGTTGTGTAGTAATTAGGTGGAACCCTACTAAATGAACCAACCCGGTTTGGATTTTGTTATTTGATTTAAATGCTTATATAAGTTACATTGATTTATATCCGATACGTCAAAACACACGTTTTTATATGGTTGACACATTACATAACGCTTACGCTAATCTATTTGATATTTGTGATGTACCCGCGCCGCAACGCGCGTGGCCTTATTACTAGGATATACTTAAAAGGCTATTTTGTCACATCAAGACAATTTTAGCCCCTTAACTTTGATCAAGACAACTTCAGCCCCTCAACTTTGGTAATGAAATACTTGGTCTCTTAAATTTGGTAATGACATATTTAGCCCCTCAACTTTAATAATGACATGATTAGCCCCTCAACTTACCTCTTAACTTTCTAAACATCAAGACAATTTTAGCCAATTAACTTTGATCAAGACAATTTTAGCCCCTCAACTTTGGTAATGAAATACTTGGTCTCTTAAATTTGGTAATGACATATTTAGCCCCTCAACTTTAATAATGACATGATTAGCCCTCAACTTTAATAATGACATGATTAGCCCCTCAACTTACCTCTTAACTTTCTAAATACTTTTTAATCAACTTTTACGTATTTATTTTTATTTACGTGTCGATATAAACTTAAGTTGATTTACATTTCGTCATATTTTTTTGTCTTTTCTCAACTTTCAGCATTCACACCGACAACCCTTTTACTTTCTAAATACTTTTCTAATCGAGTTTTTCGGTCGATGTAAGACGCATGTCGACATACTTTTGTATCAGATCAAAAATCGGGTCGCCCCGCCGCGAAGCACGGGTGTAACACCCTAGTTATTCAATAAAAGATCAACACAATATTTTTCACTAGTGACCGGTACGTGTTAGTTGAAGCAGATATTTTGTCACATTTTGCAGAAATATTTATAGTTGAAGCAGATTCAGCAGGTGGAAGTGCAAAATAAGGCCGTGATAAGAACTTTAAGATGATTTTTTAAATAAAAGGCTTAAACCTTTTCATTTGATTATAATAGAAAACTAGGATTTTGACCCGCCGCGCGTTCCGGCGGCGTCGAAAGTTAAAGTAACTCGTATTTATACTGTATATTTGACCCGACTTGATTTCAAATACAGTTTACGAACGTACACAAAATAAGTATAAAACCTATTATTTTTTACCATACTCGCTTGAGAAAAAAAGTTTATGTCAAAACGTGAGTCCTTTACGTTGAAACGTGAATTTTAAAACGACATGTAAAGTTGTAACAATATTTTAGATAACTGTGTAAAATCGTAAAAGTACTTTAGACATTAACATGGTAAGACATAGATAAAAAAATATATATTAATGTATGACACTATGGTCTAAAGTCGTAGAAGCAATTCAAATAAAATGAGACATTAAGTTATTAGTAGAAAAAGTTGGCAGATCAAAGTTATCAATTATCAAAAGTTAAAAGTGAATGTTTAAGTTACGTAGTTTGAGAGTGTGAATTGAAAAAAAGTAAAAGTATAGAGGTTAAAAGTAAAAGTATAGAAATTAGAATTGTAATATATGAAAATTGAAAGGAGATAAATGTATAGGGGCTAAGTGTGTATTTTTGTAAAAGTTGAGGACTGACAAGACCTTTGTCTTTAAGATTATATTACTCGTGCCGCGCGTTGCAGGTGCAACGCCGCGTTTGCGACTTCGTTACACACGTTTGATGATGCCATTAACATGTGGTGCCCGCATGTGACTTGGCATGTTTTTTTGACTTTGTTACACATGTTATGTTTAATGTGGTTAGTCAAAGATAAAAAAAAATAGAATCTCTTATACGTTATGGTGTAAATTCGTAAAAGTAATTTAAACAATGTAATTGAAATGTTGGAGAAGACGAAGTGTGAAGTTTTTAAGTAGAAAAAATAGGGCTCAAAGTTGTCAATTACCAAAAGTTAGGGGTCAATGTGTCACTTACCAAAAGACGAATGTTGGATGTATTAAATCTCTAAAGTTGGATGTCTTGCATATTGCGGTGTAAATTTGCTTTTTATTTTATTTTATTATTTCTTATTATATAACTATTGTTTTTTTTTTCAGTTTTTTACATCAAAATAATAATTTCTTATAGAGAATGGAAACCAGTTGTAATAATGCCATAGGTGATCTCAAATAAAAGAAAAAATCAAAATAGATGGTTTGTATGAAAAAGGAAATTTGTTGTCACGTGAGAAAGATATGGTCGGAACCACCGACCTTTTTCTTTCATATTATATAAATTAGGTGATGGAAATTATATTCTTTTTATTTGATTATATTAAATGTTGAAAGAAAAGATGAAGAAGCAATGTACAAAAATGCAAGATTCAAAGTTTAATTCGTGCCTTTGGCCTTGTAATGAAGGTTTATCTTTGATAAAATCTTTTCTTTTTTACTTTTGTTGACTCTCATGACTAACGGCTAAGGGTGTCAAAATTCATGGATCAAATACTCAAAATCAACTATCAGAAGAGTTTTACACAAAAAACTAACCAAAAATAGGTTTACAAACAAATCGACTCGAACTCTCATACACAACATCATCATGAAACCCTAAGAGAGAAACGAACAAACGAAAGAAGATCACAAATGCTCTAAATCAGGGATCGACTTGAAACCCTAAGAGAGAAAATGGCGATCTTGTAATATGATCTGAATTGTACGAACTTAGATGGGTCTTCAAACTTTATATCCTCAGTTGACCCGCTCCACAACCTGAACCGAATCCAATCAGCATGATTAGAAGCCCATCAGCCTTCTCTTAAGTTAGGCCCATCAGTAGTCTTGACTCTTGAGTTAAGCCCAGCAGCAGCAACATATAACCCGTAGCCTAGCTCCATACTCAGCCCTCCAAGAATTGTGTTATGCACAAACATAAAAAAATAAACGTTTATAAGCTATTACCAATATATATTTATGTATTTGCCATTTAGGGAATTGCATATATTTCAACAGCTGTTTGTTTAATTCTTAACAAAGCTTTTAATGTTTTAAATCTCTTACTATTTCAGCACTTAATGTTTCACACTGTTTGACATTTGCCTCTGAATGGTTAAGAATTATACTGAGTCTGAATGGTTAAGATCTCTAATCTGAATTGGTCAGAAATTTGCCTCTGAACGGTTAAGCATTATACTAGCTCTTAATGGTTTAGACCTCTTACTATTCAACATTTAATGGTTCAGACCTTTTACTCGTTCATCACTTAACTATGCAAAAGTTGCCAAACAGCCCCTAACTATACGTGTTTTTCAGGGAAGGATTTAAAAAAAAAGATAGTCTACGATGCCATAAAATCATAATCTTGACTCATATTCGCACATTATTATTAACATTTTTCAAAAGATATATTTGAAATGATACATACATACATTTACATACATACATACATATATATAGGAGAAAGATCCGTTAGGAACCACCCTTTATTGCAAAAACCACGAGAACCAATGTGAACACAACAAAAAGACCTAAAAAAACTAAAAAACATACATTTTTTTAATATTTTTTTATAAAAAAATCGTTGGTTTTTGTCACCAATTTTTTTTGCTGACAAAACCAGCGATTTTTTTATAAAAAACAACTTTGTGTTTTTTAGATTTTTTAGGTTTTTTTTTTTGGGGGGGGGGGGGGGGGGTTAAGTTGTTTTTAGGTTTTGTTGGTTAATATTTTTATAAAAAATCTAAAAAGCATATTTATTTTTAATATTTTTTGTTATGGGTAAAATTCTGAGCCCATATCCTGGGAAATATCTTGAGTTATATCTTGATTGTATGATATCTGCTCATATCCGGGATGCTCATTCAGGATATTGGTAACATCCTGAATGGTATCCTCATGATTACTAACGGGTTGTGTGCAGGAGTATGCGTCCAGATGCCCAACGTTCACGAAGACCCTTTCTCCGGGAGACTCGGTCCAAGTCGTTCAAATGAAGACGTTGAAGCCGCATTACTCGGTCTACAACGTTAACAATGGAATATTCGGGAGCATCCCATATTTATAGGACTTTTAGTTTGTATTTCGTTACTATAAATAGGTGGGTATATCAGATCGAATAGGACATCACAATCACACTCACTACACTCTTACACTCGTTCTCTCGCAATTTTCACTTTCACAAAAAAGCATTGTAACACTTAGCGATCTGGTCGATATCCTGCACTGTATCCTGACGTTTGAAGCAATAAGAAGAACTAGGCAGCTGCGATTGTCAGCTCCCGAGGTTTTATGCCGGCGATCTAAATTGATCAAGGGCTTTCCTCGTACATCTCGTGTCGTTTCCTTTACTTTTTGCTCATAGTTTGATCGTCGATACAGCTCAATATCCTGAGGCGTATCCTGAAAACTGTTTTTACAAACAACTTAACCAGTATATTTCCAACGCACTTTTTAGCACACTACCTCACTTAACTAATTTGATCACTTAATTGCTACGGTAATTTTTGACCAAAACAATTTGGCGCCCACCGTGGGGCAAGTGGTGCTACCTTTACTAAAAATCTTTGTGAAATCGTTAATCGGTTTTCTGTTTTCAAAACTTTTTGCCACATTGTTTACAGTGGCCTCAAGATCAAACATGAGCTCCTCCACTGTGTCTGCTACGACTTCTGCTACTACCGGTTCGGTGCTTCCACCACCTCCTCCAAGGATGCCAGCTTCTTCACAACCTCAGGATATTATCCCTACTCGGAGTGTTCAGGGATCTGCTCCCGTTTTAGCCTCTAATGATGAAATTCAAACTTTATTTGGAAGTGTGCAGGAACAAATGAGGCAGCAACAGGAAACTAACCAAATGTTGTTAAGAGAAATACAACTCTTAAAAGCTAGCTCGAGCAGATCCGCTGAGGATATTGTTACTCCTTTACAACCCAGAACTTTGAACTTCAGTTCGGCTATGTATACTGAGGATAATAGGGGGAATATTGTGCCCAGCCATTCCCAGAATCATACTCCTGAAATACCCTCCTCGATCAGGATGTCAACTGTGAGGAGCTCAGGATATGTTTCAGGATATGGCCAGAATCCTCAGACTGGTAACGTGTCAAATAATAATATTCATGCTACTAACAATAGTGGATCTTTGCAGGATGCAGGTATGACGTCAACATTTACTAGGGAGCTTCAGAAATTGAAGGACATGATATCCAGTGTACCTGGAGTGGTCCAGCCAATTCCGGAAGTGTCCCAAGACAGCCACAGGATATCTCGTTTCGCATATCCTATCTGTGATGCTGAGATTCCGAAGAGATTTCAAACCCCCAACATGAAGCTCTATGACGGGACTACGGATCCTGAAGAGCATATTGCCCAGTATAGGGAAATAATGGAGATTAATCATATCCCTCCGGAGCTCAAGGAAGCATGCTTGTGCAAGGGCTTTGGTTCTACCTTAACAGGATCAGCCTTGAAATGGCTCTTAAATGTTCCTCCGCATTCGATTACATCTTTTGCTCACTTAGTGAATTTATTTAATAGTCAATTTTCTTGTAGTCGGAGTTTTGAAAAACTGATAAGTGATCTTTACAGGATAACTCAAGGACCTCAGGAGTCCCTAAGGGATTACGTGAACAAATTTAGTAGGGAATCCTTGGATATCCCACACCTTGATGTTGCAACAGCTGTGCAGGCTTTCAAGATGGGACTACAAAAGGATTCCCAGTTTTATCAGGATCTTGTGATGAATCCTTGCAGGAACTTGGACGAAGCTCGAAATAGAGCCTTGAGATATATCAGGCTGGAGGATGATAGGAAAATGCAAGAAAGAATGAACTCATTTACTACCTACGAGTCAACCAATAGGAAGTCAGAATCCTCATTTAAACCATATCGCTCTAAGCCATATGGTAGAAATGACAACAAGAAAGTGAATGCTGTTGAAGATGAGGATCCTGAAGAATATCCTGAATTATCTAAATATTGCTTTTCTGTTAACATTCCTGAATTAATGTATGCTATGCAGGGTTTAGGAGACAAAGCTAGGTGGCCTCGAAAGAATCAACAAAAAGCTGATTGGAAGGATAAATCCAAATGGTGTGCCTTCCACGAAGATTTTGGTCATGTGACTATGGATTGCATTGCTCTAAGAAAAGAGATAAGTTATCTTCTGAGCAAAGGATATCTGAAGGATCTCCTAGGAAGAAAGAAGAATAAGGGTCAGGATACTGAGAAGGATCCTGAACGAGCGGCATCACCTCCTGCGGATGCCAAGATAATCAACTTTATTTCAGGAGGATCCGACATTTGCGGGACTTCGTACTCTGCGGCCAAGAGGCATGCAAAGGAGGCTAAGACTGAAAGGGGAGACAAACCAGCCAGGATGACCACCCTTACAACTGACAAAGTGATCACTTTCGACAGTGATGACCGGGATACTGTGCAGGATCCTCACCATGATGCTCTCGTAATAACATTGTATGTTGCTAACCATTTTGTACGCAGGATATTGGTGGACAACGGTAGCTCTGTCAATATAATTCAGCTGGAAACATTGAAGATGATGAATGTATCTCCGATGGACATTACTTCGAAGTCCACTGTGCTCGTTGGTTTCAGTGGAGAAGCTAGGAATACCGTGGGAGAAATAAAGTTACCTGTATATGTTGAAGGGGTCAACTCGATACAATGTTCTTGTGTGATGGACTCCCTATCCTGCTATAACATCATACTGGGCAGGCCATGGATCCATGATATGAAGGCTGTGCCATCAACTTATCATCAATGCATCAAGATCCCTACCCATTGGGGGGTTGTCAAGATTGACAGTGATCAGCAGGAGGCAAAAGAATGTTACTCATCCTCAATGAAATCCTCAACCAAGCCTAGTACAACATAACAATTAAAGTTGCAGGCCCAGGATATCATGGAGGCTTCAGAGCAGGATATGAAGAAAGTTATCCTGGCTCAGGATAATCCTGATATCTCGGTGCTCGTAGGAACCAATATCCCTCAGGATATTGAAGAACAATTAACTAACTTTTTAAAGTGCAGGATGTCAACATTTGCATGGAAGCATGAGGATATGACAGGTATATCCAAAGATATTATCACTCACAAGCTTGGAATTGACAGGTCATTCAAGCCTGTGCAACAAAAAAGAAGGAAGTTCGCTCCTGAATGAAATACAATTATCCAAGAGGAAGTTGAAAGATTATTGAAGTCCAAGATGATCAGGGAAGTCAAATTTCCCAAGTGGCTAGCAAATGTGGTCGTGGTTCAAAAGAACAATGGGAAATGGAGAGTTTGTGTAGATTACACAGACTTGAATAAGGCTTATCCCAAAGACCCATTTCCTCTTCCTCATATTGACGCAATGGTAGATGCTACTGCCGGGCATGAGATGTTAACCTTCATGGATGCATCCTCAGGATTTCAGCAGATTCAAATGGAGCCTTCGGACCAGGAGGATACTGCCTTCATGACACCAACAGGTATTTATTGTTATACCGATATGCCTTTCGGTTTGAAAAATGCAGGTGCCACATGCCAGAGATTGGTGAACATGATGTTCAAAGATAAGCTGGGGGACACAATGGAGGTATACATCGATGATATGGTGGTAAAATCTAAAAAGGCTGAGGATCACCTCCAGGATATTAAAGGAGCATTTGATATCCTGGATCAATATAACATGAAGCTAAATCCTGCTAAGTGTCATTTCGGAGTGGGGGAAGGAAAGTTTCTAGGATATATGGTGACCAAAAGAGGAATAGAGGCGAGCCCGGAGCAGATTAAAGCCATCTTGGATATTAAATCACCCTCAAATATGAAGGATGTTCAACGATTAACAGGGCGAGTCGCAGCATTGAACAGATTTATTTCAAGATCCTCCGAGAAATGCAAAGAATTTTATGATATCCTGAAGAAGAACAAGAAGTTCGAATGGGGTGAGAAGCATGAAGCAGCCCTGCAGGATTTGAAGCAGTATCTTTCAACTGCACATCTACTGATGAAGCCTGAGAATGGTGAACCACTATCCCTATACCTCGCAGTATCAGGGAATGCTGTAAGTGCCGTCCTTATAAAGAATCATGAAGGTCAGCAATATCCTGTCTATTATGTTAGTAAAAGTTTGTTAGATGCTGAAACTAGATATTCCCATTTAGAAAAGTTGATACTGGCATTAGTTATGGCATCAACGAAGCTTAGACATTACTTTGAGACACATAAGATTCATGTTAAAACTAATTATCCTATTAAAAATGTGCTTAGGAAACCAGAGATGTCAGGTAGGATGGCTAAGTGGTCAGTGAAGATAAGTGCTTACGACTTAGTATACGAACCTAGAAATGCCATAAAATCACAAGCTCTAGCTGACTTTGTGGCTGATTTTAGTAGTGACATTCAGGATGAGGTAGACCTAGAAGTACGACAATTAGGATAATCCTCAGGATCCTGGGCATTGTACACTGATGGAGCATCTAATGTTAGAGGAGTAGGATTGGGAACACTACTAAAATCACCACAGGGGGACATATTACCCCAGGCTATTAGGTATGAATTTCCTGCTACCAATAACGAAGCAGAATATGAGGCTTTAATTGCAGGATTAGAACTAGCTAAAAATATGAATATCAAGAATTTGCAAGTATATGTTGACTCCTTGTTAATTACTAATCATTTTAATGGATCCTATGCAGTTAAAGGTGAGAAGTTAATCGAATACCTCGATATTCTCAAAAAATTAGCAGGATATTTCGATGTTTTTACACTTGAACAGGTACCAAGGGAAGATAATACTGAAGCAGATGCCTTAGCAAGTTTGGGATCATCGCTCAGGATACCAGAAGGAACCCAAATACCAATATTGCATATCTTGTATCCTGCAACGAATCCTCAGGATAAAGAAGTAGTAAGTATCCAGGATCCTGTTGCTGAATATCCTGAGGAGGATCCTAAATCCTGGACGGCTCCAATCATAAGATATCTCAAGGAAGGACACATCCCTAAAGATGAAAATCCTAAGGCATTTAGGATGAAGGTATCACGATTCACCATTATAAATAATGTCTTGTATAAGAAATCTCTTGCAGGACCATATCTAAGGTGCTTGGAGGATCCCAAAACTAAAGAAGTACTTCAGGATATACATGATGGGGATTGTGGTAACCATACTGGGGGCAGGTCATTATTCTCAAAGGTGTTGAGAACAGGATACTATTGGCCAACGATGAGGAAAGATGCTGCAGAATATGCTCGAAGGTGTGACGCGTGTCAAAGGCACATAACATACTACATCAACCAGCCGAACCACTGTATCCTATAGCTTCCCCTTGGCCATTCATGAAATGGGGAATGGACATAGTAGGGAAATTACCAAAAGCTCCAGGAAGAAAAGTCTTTATGTTGACAATGACCGATTATTTCTCTAAGTGGGTGGAGGCTGAAGCATTTGTGCAAGTCAGAGACCAAGAAGTAGTGTCCTTCATAAAGAGGAATATCCTGACCAGGTTTGGAGTACCAGCTGAAATCATTTGTGACAATGGATCTCAGTTTATAAGCAAGAGGACTACTGACTTTTGCAAAAGTTGGGGAATCAAAATGATCACGTCTACCCCGGTACATCCTCAAGCAAATGGGCAAGCTGAATCCTCAAATAAGATAATTGTCAACAACTTGAAGAAGAGATTAGGAGCCAAGAAAGGCAGATGGGCAGAAGAACTACCCTTTGTTTTGTGGGCTGATAGAACAACGGTAAAGAACGCAACTGGCCAGACACCATTTTCCTTGGTATTCGGAGCAGAAGCAGTTATCCCAACAGAAATGGTGATACCTACTGCGAGATCTATCCTCCGGGATCCTGAGCAGAATCCTGAAGCTTTATGCCAGGATTTGGACACCATAGATGAGACAAGAGATGCAGCAAGACTAAGGATGGTAGCATATCAACAAAGGATATCCAGAGCATACAACAAGAATATAAGGACTAGAAGGTTCAAAGTTGGAGATTGGGTGTTAAGAAAGGCTTTTCAAAATACCACTAATCCTGCCGATGGGAAGCTGGCTCCGAAGTGGGAAGGACCATAGAATCAAAATCAGGAAAAGGAGCATACCGACTCAGGAGCATGGAAGGGGAAATGCTACCAAGATCCTGGAATGCTATACACTTAAAGCTCTATTTCAAGTAAGAATAGAATTTAATTTCTATCTCAGAATGGTATGTGTTCTAACTCTCTTAAATATATTTGAATTTGTTTATTATCTTAAACCCAATACTGACTTAGGCATCGGAGGGGTGTTAGCCAAGCTAACACCCACCTTAGTTTAAGGTTGTTTTGCAGAATATGTGTCAGGATATAGCTCCAGGATATACGCTCAGGATATTTCGAAATATTAGAGGATTGGCCCCCTCTCTCACGTTTAAGGGATCCTGGTCCCTTCAAAGGTTTAAAGGTATTCACCTTTCTTTCGAGTTGGGTTTGAACACCCCGCCTGGAGCACAAGTCATCTGGGGATAGTTCAAGGTAACGGGACCGTTCATGTAAAAGTGGCTGACAATTTCGTTACTATTGGCTATATCCTGGATTCTAAAGGTATATGAGGATTGATCACTCTCTCTCACGAAAGGGTATTTTCATACCCTCTAAGGTTTAAAGGTTTTCACCTTTCTAATACTTGGAGTTTATACACTCTCGCCTGTAGCGCATGAAAATCAGGGTTTATCCCCTGGATATGAGGGTTTATCCCCAGCATATTAAGGGTTAATGCCCAGAATATTAAGGGTTTAATCCCAGGATGTCAAGGGTTTACCCCTGGATATTCAGGGTCTATTCAGTGAAGCTAAAGTATGACTATATCTACATTCCTATGTTAAACACAGGGGACATATATCATACAATGTAAAGGATGGATCCAAGTTTGTAAGTGTGCACTGGGGACATTCCTATGGTGGAAAATTGGAATAGATTCCTTAGGGAATTCCTGGTATGATCTCTCCTTTTTATTTGGATAACTTACAGATTGTGTGCCAGTATCCTGATCAGGATATCTTTCAGGATACATTTACAATGTGTTCCCAAGAATGTTCGAACAATATTATTTTTACAGGTAAAATTCATGTAGTGAAAATATAACAACAGAAATAAAGCCAGAAAAGGGTTATGTTATTATTATTAACGTACCAAAAGTTGTGCTCTTGGTTTCACCTCAAACCAAGGACCATCCACCAAGAGCACAATTAGTTCCTTACCATATTTACCTAACAGTTGAAGGTTTTGTCTCAAACTGAGACCCATCCTCCTCCAACTGTTATATTGTTCAAAAAACAAAACATACTAACATTGATGACCAAGGGCTTCGACCTGAAACTCAGGATCCCCCCACCTTTGGCCATCATATTGTTTAGATGCAGGAAAGTAAAGTGCAGAAAAAGTAAATTGTTTTAGGGTTACAGACCAACGATCAAGTTTGAAAAAGTGGGCTCTGGCCTTGGCACGTATATCCATCATTGCCCACCTGAATGCCCTCACACAGCGGCATCTTCTCCAACCTTCTCTGCCTTCTCAGCTTCAGCATCCTGAGCAGCATCCTCACCAGCATCCATCCCAGCATCCGCTCCAGCATCCTTCTTGTCTCCAGCCTTATCTGCCACCTCTGCCGACTTAGAGGATTCACCAGCTTCAGCAGGAAGGGGCACAGCTTTGCCTCCAAGCTCCTTCAGCTTTGCCACCCAGGATTCGACCGGCCAGGATGGGCACTCAAGACCTGTCTCCTTGGCCTCATAGGCCATCTTAATACGAGATTGTAGCAGGGAGACGATGGCAGAAGCTTTGATTCCTTCCCGGAAGGAAACCATGGCCTGTTCATGTTCCATTTGGACAGTGGCCAGCTTGACCTCAGCATCCTGGGTCACTTTCTTCAGCTTGTCCTCATAATGCCGAGTCTTCACTTCAGCAATGGCACCTTGGTCGGCAACAGTAGTTTCAAGCTATTTAATCCTGGCTTCATAGAGTGCAGCAGTACCATAGGCATCGTTGTAAAGGTGGAGCAGATGCTGGAGGCCCTGTAAGTCAAAATTCAGGAATAAATCAATATTCGCTAACTAGGATATCCTGTCAGGATATTCTATCGGGATATATGTGCAGGATGTAGGGTCAGGATATTACCTTATTAAGGAAGGATGTCATCGGTTCCAAGGAATCAGTGAAGCTGAGTTCATCATAAGAGAATCCTTCGGAGCCTGGAGCACTAACTTCGGAGTTCTTCCTCTTCTTTGCGGTGGGAGCATGAGTCCTTGGATTAGCTTTAGGAGTCGGGAGCGGCTTAGAGCTGGTGGCAGCAGGGGTCTCTTTCTTGACCATGACTGGAGTAGGGTAACTGTCGAGCTCATCGAGATCAAGGAAGACTGGAACTTTGCTAGAATCTGCATACAGGGAGTAAAAATTTCTCGTAAGTAAATCAAATGAAAATATGTATGCAGGATATCGTGCAGCATCCTTACCAGACATGTTTGCACTGGAAAGAGGGCTTGGAGATGGTGGAGACGGGTTAAAACTTCTTTCACCTCGGGAAGGAGTCTGATAGCGTCAATCCTCTTCTGTGAATCTGCAAGGGGAGGTGCAAGCTTCCTAAAATCAGCTGCATACAAAACAGTAAAAAGAAAGTTGATCAGTTCAGGATATGGAACAGGATAAGAGGCAGTATCATCCTTAAACCCTAAATCCTACCCTTTCTCAACCACTTCACCGGATATTCCGTTCCACCAGGGATTGAGTCTCTTTTTACAAAAAAAGAACTTGGATTGCCATTTCTCCTCGTTCCTGGTGGCACGAAGTATCAACGGCTCGCCGGAGGTGGAGTAAAACAAAAGTCTACAGGATATGTGGCATCTAAGCCGGTAAGCTAGGGGGAGGTCATGAACAGAAAGATCAGGAATGTGATTCTTCTTGACCTGGTCAAGAACGGACAAGACACGCCAAAGCATCGGCATTGTTTGGCTAAAAGAGATTTTTGTAATGTTGAAAAACTCGGTGATAAAGTCTGGAAAGGGGAACCGTAACCCTAAGGTGAAAGGAAAGGCACTAAAGCACAACCACTCGTCGGAAACCATGTCCGACCGGATTTCCCGGTCAAACGGCCAGAATATTGTCCCTTCCGGGAAGATACCGGAGGATTTGAGGGCCGACAAATGGGCACTATCAAAGGTACATATTTCTTTCTCCGGATCCTGGAGAAGATTCTGTTGTATGAATGCGGGGGCGGAGTCACCGGAACTCGATCTTGTTTGCCTTGTCATATTCTCGCCGGAACGCTGAACCGAAAGAGAGAAGAAGATGGAAAAGAGAGAGAGGTTTTTACCTTTTTTCACTTCGGTAAAGAATAAATGGGATAAGGATGAGAAGTTATAGGGTGGTGATGAGTAAATATAGGCAGAGCTGTTGCAAACGGTCACATCATGGGTCTAATCTCTTAAATTGCCTCGTTCTCCGTAAAAAATATAACCGTTAGTACCAGGATACTAAACGGTAACATTTTTTGGGGACAATTGTTATGGGTAAAATTCTGAGCCCATATCCTGGGAAATATCTTGAGTTATATCTTGATTGTATGATATCTGCTCATATCCGGGATGCTCATTCAGGATATTGGTAACATCCTGAATGGTATCCTCAGGATTACTAACGGGTTGTGTGCAGGAGTACGCGTCCAGATGCCCAACGTTCACGAAGACCCTTTCTCCGGGAGACTCGGTCTAAGTCGTTCAAATGAAGACGTTGAAGCCGCATTACTCGGTCTACAACGTTAACAATGGAATATTCGGGAGCATCCCATATTTATAGGACTTTTATTTTGTATTTCGTTACTATAAATAGGTGGGTATATCAAATCGAATAGCACATCACAATCACACTCACTACACTCTTACACTCGTTCTCTCGCAATTTTTACTTTCACAAAAAAGCATTGTAACACTTAGCGATCTGGTCGATATCCTGCACTGTATCCTGACGTTTGAAGCAATAAGAAGAACTAGGCAGCTGCGATTGTCAGCTCCCGAGGTTCTATGCCGGCGATCTTGTCACACCCCGATTTCCAACGTGTCACCGGTGGGCCCGGTGGGGAGTATCGTGACGTGGTTGGCAACATAATAGTCAAACAACACAATAATCAATATGCACAGCGGAAGCAAATTTAAAAGATATAATACAACCGAATTTAATATTGTAGTATCAAATGTCAAAATATTCGGAAGTTTATCCACAGACGGATCGTAAACAAAATGGAAACAATAGTTCAACAGACTTTAGGCATCTTAAGCTTGCGAGACTTCTAGTGATGCTAAGGAGAAATCCCAGCCAATTACGCTTAGTACCTGCATTTAATCTTTTTGGGAAAATACGTCAGTTTACACTAGTAAATACAATCAACTGACTCATTTTGGAAAATGATTGAAAATTGATTTGGATGCACGTGGCATAAACATTTTTATTTAACTTGGGAGAATTATTTAATATTATAATCTTGTGAACGAATTACATGTTCCTTGTGCCTTCAGTAGCCCGGATCTTGTCCGGGTTAAAGATCAATAGACACACCACATTATTCTTTTGTGCACTGACGGGTGTACGCCTACACCCCGCGCTTAAGTCGTGGCCATTTCGTAAAATGATGCCAAGGATATCCGGGACATGGTCATTAACCCCCCAAAGGCTTTAAGCAACAAGACTGTTTAAACGAGCCGATCAAATTATTCAATTAACCACCCAACGATGGAAGATTTGATGCCCGATCAAGCGGTATTCTATATACCGTAACCCAAGCCCGTATAGGGAAAATAAGTTAAAAGTATTTACCTGAGCAATGTATAAATCACAATAAGCAAATTGCAAGTAGCTTTTACTGGTTCTCCTAATCTGGAACGAAGGTTTATAATAACCTATTAGAATCCTAACGGGTCTTTAGTTAAGCTTAAGCTTAGACCGGTTAGTTTCAAAGATACGGTTCGTACGCACTATTAAGCGAAGAACGGATAGAATGTGATTTAGACCCGACAAGTTCAGAGACTTGTTTAATATGGGTATTTCATGCACACTCTGGATTTTGAGATAAAACTGATAAGGTTTGACCAGTTTCGGCTAATTTATGTAAACTAGTTACATAAACCGAACCGAACGCGTAATAAGCGTAACGGGTAATAATGAGAGCCATTTACAGGTTTCCTAAGTTAATATGCTCCATATATGTTGTGACATCAGTAAGATATCATTTATTATGCCCGAAATGAATTTAAACACAAATTATGCCCCGTAGGGGTAGTTTGGTCATTTTAAAGGTTGTAAAAGAGTTTAAGTAATATCCTGAGTTACAGGTCTGATTTAATCAGCAAAGATAATCAATTTGCTAAGTTATATCAGTAGGTTAAAGTATATATGTGAAATTTATCAATTTTAACCAAACTATGCACCGTAGGGGCATTTTGGTAATTTCACATAAGCCAAAAAGCTCAAAACCGAAGTCTGAGTTTAACAACTTTTGCTTACTATTAAAATATTATAATTTACCTCAAATATCAGTAGGTATCACCCTTAGTATGTTTAAAATAGTTCTAGTACATACTAGTCGCTAACAACGCTTAATTAGGTGATTAGAAGCCGTTTCCGGGTTCTATATAGAATTCTGATATTTTTATTATTTCAGGAGGTTTAAAATAATTTATTTATCATTTAGAATCAGTAGCAAAAGGTTTGGATTCGTTTAGATATGTAAAACTCATTTTATGTCCCGTAAGGGCAAAACCGACAATTACCGGATTAAGCTTACGACTATGAGTTATGCTCAGCCTAAAATTAATTAAAAATCTTCAAAAATCCTAAAATAATATATTACATCAGTGGGAAATAAGTTTGATATCAAAAGTAGGCTTAATTAGGCTATACGCTAATTACGCCATTTAATTAACATAAAGCTTTCATTTTGCGCCAATGAGCATAACTCTCAATCTACACCACCAATTGATCTCAAATTTTGGTTACAAGTATATATATCAGTAACAAAGGTTTCTACTCTTTTACATTTTCAAAAATCACGTTTTAAGGTGATAAGGGCATAATGGTCAACATATGAGCAATTAACGGAATCATGCGAATTAATTGGTTAACTAATGAACCATAGTGTATAATCACAGAGGGTTATACTAGCATGTTACCTGGTCCAAATTAAGCTCTAAGGAATTTCTAAATCATGCCTAAACGGGTCAGAACTAAAAGTCAAAGTAAAAGTCAAACTATGTGACTTTCGGTTCCAGACCGGGTCTTTACAGGAAAATTGTCGGGTTGAACATGTTTAGACATGTTCTTACACTAATTACCAAGCTATATTAATGATCAAATAGGTTGTATATGTTCTACATTGCTAATCATGCACAAATTAGAATTTAAGTATCTTGTTAACTTTTTCTTAGCAAGTTTGACCCGACATTTGACCTAGTTGGAGTGGGAATCAGGGGGAACCCTTTTGAGGGTTTATTACCCACATAATTACCAACTTATAACTACTTTCACTTCGACTAATAACTGGACTAACAATGATTAATCGTTAAGTCAACCGTTAATTACGACGGTTTGACTTTTAAGCTAAAACTAAGCTAAAACTTAATTAAGAAAGGATTAGCAAACTTACTGAAGTCCTAAGCTTGATTAGTGATCACTTGGAAGAAGGCTTGAGCTCCAGAAATGATCAGAAAGTGTTTGAGGAATGAATGATCAAGTGTTGCACTTGTGAGCTTTATACAGTGCCCAAGACACCACAAAGTGTTGACATCTAAGTCTAGCACTGACCATAACATTCCCACAGGTGTCCTAGATGTTTAGGGATTGTTTAGGGGTCAAGAAAGATGTGGAAAATCGTTTAAAGGTCGTAAAATGCGTTTAAACAGGCAACAGCCGGTTTTCTGTCGCTGGGCACCTGCTTGCGCACCGTAAGGGTCAATCCTTGCGGTGCGCAAGCCTTCCTCAACAGCCAAAAACTTTTGTTCTTTCAGGCATTCGAAAGGGCAACCATCTTTTCCGAATTTGGGACTTATTTTATCAGTTTGGGGCCTCTAAATTGTGCCTTGAATAGTTACATACCCTACCATTTGCCATGTTCCTTTGAATCCTTTTTGAAAGTGTCGTTAAAGAAGGTTTACCGTGCATTTCCTTCGTATGAGTCCACCATTTCAATTATGAATCAGTTTGTTGCTATGATTCCCCCAATTTGAATATATACCAGATGTTTATTAGTCTTGGGATTCATAATAAGGTCATTCAGAGGTGTAAAATTAACATGACAACACTTTTAATTCCCGTCGTACATCTGTAATTATATCCGGGTTTATAGCACTTTTGTCTTTAATTGACACGTGTCGTTATTTCATTAAATACGAATTTTCGAGGTGTTACAGATCTAAATTGATCAAGGGCTTTCCTCGTACATCTCGTGTCGTTTCCTTTACTTTTTGCTCATAGTTTGATCGTCGATACAGCTCAATATCCTAAGCCGTATCCTGAAAACTGTTTTTACAAACAACTTAACCAACATATTTCCAACGCACTTTTTAGCACACTACCTCACTTAACTAATTCGATCACTTAATTGCTACGGTAATTTTTGACCAAAACAATCATATAATCCATTTCTTCTTTTAAATCACCCTTATTAATTTATTTTACACAATACAACAAATTTAGATGTCTAGATTTTCTTAATTTACGAATACATGTAAATTTAAACGTATAAATTAACAATAATGATAAGTTTAAAAGAAAATTTTGGATTTGAATTGTTTTTTACTTAGTTGTTACGGATTTTTTCATTTGTTCTCACGGTTCTCGCAATATTTAGCGTTCTCATTTAATCCTCCCATATATATATGCGTGTGTGTGTATACATATATATTATAAAAATCAAATTTCTATTTATGATCACTTTCCAATTATAAAAAAACAAATTTCTATTTTGTTTAGAAAGCCAACAAACGGAACAAACATTTGAAAATGGAACAAATAATCATGTTGTATAGAAAGTCAAACCATTATAATCGGTTCAGTTTATCATCGTACAATTTTACAATACCAAATAAATACTCAACTTTGAATAAATCTTCGTTTTTAACAATAGTTATACCATAATGTCGAGGGAAATTAGCGAACAAAAAGTTAATAAAGAGATATCAAATTAATTGATAAAGGAAAATATAAATTAAGTAAAATAGAATTATTAAAAATTAAAAACAAAAAACAAATGATAAAGGAAATGTGGTTTAAAAAAAAGGAAAAAATGTTGGTTAAAATAAATATAATAATAAACTATTATAATATTAAATAATAACATATTAAAAAGCTATATATCACTATAAAAATAAAATTATTATTGTTTTCAATTATATATATAAAATAGCCAGTTCAAAATATTAAAAGTAAAATCAATTATTTTAAGAAACTATAAGAACGTTATTTTGTTTAGAAAGCCAACAAACTGAACAAACATTTGAAAATGGAACAAATAATATAAAAAATAGTGATGTATATAGTGTCCTTTTTGTAAAATTCAGTTATAATATTTATGTGTGAAGTTGTACCAAGTCCGGCTACATTCTTGATAAAACTAGCAACTATCGTAGTAATGTTGACGCTGCTCTATTTTGATAATTAGATTGTAAAATAGGTTAAAACCAATGTAACTAAAACGAACAAAAATGTATAAATATTTTTTATATGTTAGTTCCTTCTCTTGTTTCCATCATCATTCATTATCACTTTCGAGCCCCAAGTAATTTGTATTGTCTTTGTAATCGGTTAAGGAACCGAATTCTATTCACCTTCTTTGTCTAGTTGTAACCAGTTTCTTATATTGATTTGGAATAAAATGTTTGATTTGTATTACATCATATCAGAGTTCAATTCTTTGACACTAAACATGTTAATATGATAAATTTTCCTATTTCGCTTATACTAAACATGTCAATATGGGTTGCACGGTGCGATTCGATTCTGTTTTGAGTCATAAACATAACATAGGATTCTAACCTAGTGAGTCATTTATAGTCTTAGGAAGCCGATGTGAGTCATTGATGCCGGTTTCCCGAAACGATCATCGCTTGCTAAATAAATATAGATGGAACATCAATTAATAATTGAATAGAATATTAATTGAGCCTATTAAAATTTGTAGAACTTGAATCGGATGGGTACAACGAAGAAAGAAGAACTTGCTTTAAGTAAAATATTTTATGTTGGTTCTTTTCTTTATAAATATTATTTATTTTGTAGAGTCATTTTCATAATTCTAGGCTTTTAGAATCCATATGTTTGCAAATCGATTATTATGATACCAAAAGAAAAAAAGGGTAACGAATTCCTTGTGTGACTGGCTAGTCATGTGAGATAGATTTCATATAGCCGTATGACATGCTTTTTAATAATAGGGATCATCGATGTAGCTCTTATTATTCTTGGGTTATTACTAAAAAAGAGATAAATTAGATTTGGTACACTATGATTCTTGGGTTATTATATTTATGGTACACTTAGTGTAACAATTGTATAGATAGTTGATTTGAAATAGTTATGATTAGATGCATTCCCATATTTTGGAACTAATTAAGTTGATATATGTTTATAACATATTATCCTATATATTAATAAACCAAGCTTATGAATAGTGGTTGTCACATCATGATGAATAGTAACGAATAGTAAATTTTCCCTATTGGTTGATTGTCTTTGTTGACTTCTTTATAGTGAGTTCCATCCTTTGATATTATTGTTTATGTACTTTTGGTTTCCTTAGTATAATCTATTTGTATGTTTGGTAAAATGGTTTGTGTGGTGTTTTAGTTTGCAAAGGGGATGGGTTCAAGTCCCACTCTTTACATTTTTTTTATATCTATTATATTAACTATTACCTATTACCAATATATTACCTATATAAACAAAGTTAATGAATAGTGTTTTAATGCTACATGGTATCGTTGTTTCATCGTTAATCACGAGTACCGTATGATTGTACGAACAATAACGCTATTGCACAACTTTTTGTTGGTTTTCTTTGACTTTTAACTTTTAATGATTTATTTATTTTAGTTTCAGGGGTAGGGATGAGCACGGTGCCAACCGATACCGAATCCAAATCGGTACTTGTACCAAAAATGCTGGTTACGGTACCTGTTTATGAAGGTAAAACCGGTGGCGAACCGGTACCATGAACGCCAAAGGTCGGCACCGAATTGTTACTTAATATATTTCGGGAAATTCGGTACCGATACCCAATACCATTGGCTCATATCTGACCATGAGTTTCATACGAACATCATTACCATATAACTTTTTTGGTTGATTTTCTTCAGGTTCTCTTTTAGTTTTTTTTACATTTTTTTAATTTTTGTCAGTGATTCCATGCGCAAGGCTCTCGCAGTGATTTCAAAATACATATAAACACAGACTAAATCACAAAAGAAGTACGCCGCAACGCGGCTACCATAATAAATCTAGTTACTAAAAAAAGAGATCTTGTCATTTTTTATAATAGTTTAAAAATAAACTTGGTTTAAAAGTTTGACGTTAAGTCCATGTCGGCTACAATCCATCCAAACTAAACTAAGAAATACATTGTGAAACTCATATTTAAATACGAAGCTATTAACAAAGTAACAAAAAAAATAAAGAAGTCGTGATGTAAGAAAGTTTAATTTAATAATATATACTAATTAATTTTGAAGTAAATATATAAAAGGGACCTTTTTTGCACAAGAAACGTGCCACTCAGGACACAGCCTATCACGTAACACCACGTGTCCCGTCACAAAAACAGAATTTCCCGCCTAAACTCTCATAAACTCAACTCACATTCACATGCACAATAACATAAAATTACCATCCCTTTCTCCAGATTTCTCATTTCTCATTTCTCCTCATTCATGTGAGTATCATTTCTCATTCATTCATTCATGTGATTATGAATTGTTCAATTGATTTGTTGTAATTAGTAGTATGAATTCGTTAATCAGAAGTGTTAACTGTTTTATTTGCAATTAGTAATTTGATAATGTTTTATTTGTTGTTCAACTTTCGTCTTCTGATTAGTTATTGTAATAGTTCGGCTGTGTTTGAGATGCGCTATGTAATAATTCTGTAGTTTTGTGTTTGAGATAATTGTTCAATTGATTTGTTGTAATTAGTAATATGAATTCGTTAATCGGAAGTGTTAACTGTTTTATTTGTAATTAGTCTTCAAACTGATTCGTTATTGTAATAGTTCGGCTGTGTTTGAGAGATGCGCTAACTGATCTGTAATTAGTATTAGAGATGCGCTATGTAATTAGTTTCCCTCTTGTTAACTGATTTGTAATTCGTGTTTGAGAGCAAATCTGTTGAGATATATGCTCTGTTTTGTGTGATTCGTTATTGTTGTTGTTTGAGTTCATTGAAACTGTTAGTGCTAGATGTATATATCAATTATAATGTTTCGTGTTTGAGATGCGCTAACTGATCTGATCTGTAATTAGTATTAGAGATGCGCTATGTAGTAATAACTGTTAACTGGTCTTCTGTAATTAGTATTAGTTTCCTGTTTGAGAGCATATATAATAATTGTTAATTGATTTGTAATTCGTGTTTGAGAGCAAATCTGTGTGAGATATATGCTCTGTTTTGTGTGATTCGTTATTGTTGTTGTTTGAGATTGTTTTTGTCTTCATTGAAACTGTTAGTGCTAGATGTATATATCAATTATAATGTCTAAATCTCATTCGTGTGTTCCTCAAACCGATCCGATTATTGTAGTGTTGTGTTTGAGTTTTCGTGTGTGTTTGAGATGTATTGGAACTTGATTTGAGTGTGAATTGTTTGTTTTCGTGTTGTGAGAGATTGTTTCCTGTTATTCAATTGTCTATTCAAACTGATTTGTTATTGTGTAATCCTTCAACTGTGTTTCCTTCAAAACTGTTAATATGCGCTAGATAGAGCTAGCTGTAATAATTGTTCACCTATAAATCTAATAAAATTGTTCACCTATAAATCTAATAATTATTGTTAGTAATTAGTATTAGTTTGTGTTTGAGTGTGTAATCATATGCCCTAGATGCTAGATATAGAAGATGTTACTTATATTATTATTATTATTATGTGTGACATTATTGTTGGAACGATGATATATGCCATCTGCTATGCTATATTACATATGCGCTAATATACATGATACGTTTCATTTCATTTCTTGCAGATACTGTCAACAACATGAATCTGCAACCCAATCTTACAAAACAATTTCACAAGTAACATGCATCTACATTTGTTTTATTTATTTATTTTTTATTTTTATTATTTTTTTATTGATTACATTGTTTTTTTATAGGATTAACCAGTTTTTCAGTCAAGTTAAAATAGTGACAAATGGAATCATTGGTATTCGTAAAACTGGGATTGTTCAAGTCTTTGAATGGAACTCCAGTTCCATTGAGGATCCTAGGTCTTTGCATTGGCAAAATGTGGCTCGTCTTAACAAGAAGACTCATACTACTGATGATGAGTTGACCGATGACGACATGTATGTATTAATATCAGTTAGATCCTTAAAGTGATTGATGATTGCACATAGATATGACTTAATTTTAATTTCAGGAAACAAGTGTATATGATAATGGTGATGGAGTTGATGAATCCCGACATGAGTGAAGAGCAACTGAATGAGGCATTTGGTTCAATCAAGGAGAAGTCGATGGATATAGGTATCACTACTATTGGTTGCATCTTGCCTAAACGGTTAGAGAAGGTATATACACTATATATATATATATATATATATATAGGGGGCCGCTAGAATGAGAACCACCACGAGTTGTAAGAACCATGAGAACCGCGTCCCGCGGGTGGCCGTCGGCGACGAAATTTTTTTTACACCTAGATCCGTATATTTTAGGGGGGTGTAAAATTTTCGGTTCAAACGGCGCGCCCGAGGGGGTAGTTTTTTACGCCCAAAGTTTGGTAAAAAAATAAAGAAAAATTAAAAAAATTAAAAAAACCCAAACTTTGGGCGTAAAAAACTACCCCCTCGGGCGCGCCGTTTGAACCGAAAATTTTACACCCCCCTAAAATATACGGATCTAGGTGTAAAAAAAATTTCGTCGCCGACGGCCACCCGCGGGACGCGGTTCTCATGGTTCTTACAACTCGTGGTGGTTCTCATTCTAGCGATCCCCTATATATATATATATATATATATATATAGGGAGCCGCTAAAATAAGAACCACCCCCAGTTGTAAGAACCATGAGAACCAGTCTCCACCAATCAGATCTTGCCAACAATAAGGGTATATTGGTCATTTCCTTTAAATGTCTAATCTCTCCTCTCTCTCCTCTTTCCTCTTTTAATGTTGCAGACTTTCTTCTCTCATCTCTCCTCCCTCTCTCTTTTAAAGTTGCAGACTTTCTTCTCTCATCTCTCCTCTCTCATTAGTCCTCATCTTCAAACTCCCCCACAAAACAAACATCATCCTGCTCCGATCTCAACCCACCACCACATCGCAACCACCGTCCTCCGATCTCTGTCTCTCTGCTTGTACAAGGTCTCGATGACACCACAATGCCACCGCCGCCTGCGGTGGTCTCATCTTCGTCTGTCAATGTTGCAGCCGCCAAACACCGCCGCTGAGACACCGTGCCGCCGTCATCCGAGAGATTAATGGCGATGATGATGTGGAAACCCACACATGAGCCTTGTTCTTCATCTGAGAGATTAATGGCGATGATGATGTCGGTGGTGCCGGCGTTGTTGGTGGTGCCGGTGGTGCGACGTCGGTGGTGCCGGTGTTTGAGTGGTGGCTAGAGGTGGTGCCGGTGATTGAGTGATGGCTATCGGTGGTTGATTTGTTGGTTTAAACGGGTTCAGGTTTGTTTTTCGGTTGTTGATTGTTGGTTTGATCTGTTGGTTCAGGTTTGTTTTCGACTGTTGATTTGTGTGTTGATTTGTTGGTTTAATCTGTTGATTTGTATGTTCTATTGTTCTTGAATCTGATGGTGGTATGTTGGGGGTTTGATTTGGGTGTTCTTGAATCTGATGGTGGCATGTTGGGGGTTTGATTTGGGTTTGAATATGTTTGAATGATGTTCTGGTTCCTTTTGAATATGTTCTGGGTTTGAATATGTTATGGGTTTGAATATGTTCAGGTTCCTTTTGAATATGGTTTGGGTTTGACTGATGTTCTGGGTTTGAATATGTTTGAATCTGGGTTTGAATGATGTTCTGGTTCCTTTTGAATATGTTTGAATCTGGGTTTGAATATGTTTGAATGATGTTCTGGTTCCTTTTAAATGTTTAAATCGGTTGAATATGGTGCCTTATTGAATCGGTTGTGATGATGCAAAAAAAAAAACTGACGATGGCGCGGCAAGGATGGCGGAGGGTAGGGTTTTGAACCTGCAACCCCACTTGCAGCCTCTGATTATTGGAAAATCTGAGCCAAAACTTCGTTTTTTTTTTTCAAGAATCCTCTCGTTCTTTTGATTTTTGGAAGCGTCGATGATGATAACAAAGTATCTGAGACACCTCCCGATTGTGCGATTTTCTGGGTGCGTTCGTTTTTGTGTAAAAACGTTTTTTGTAAAAAAAAAAGTTAAACCGTAAACTTTATAACGTAAACCGTAAACTTTTTATCGTAAAACGTAAAAACGTGAAGCGTAAAAAGTGTTACGTAAAACGTAAACGTAAAACGTTTTACCTAAAACGTAATTCATAAAAAGTTTTACGTAAAACGTAAAAAGTTTTAACGTAAAACGTAAAAAGTAAAAAGTTTTAACGTAAAAAGTAAAAAGTTTTAACGTAAAAAGTAAAAAGTTTTACGTAAATCGTAAAACGTAATTTTTTTTTAGTAAAACGTAAAAAACGTTAACGTAAAAAACCGGCGCATAAAACGTAAACTTTTTAACGGGAAACGTAAAACGTAAACTTTTCAAACTTTTAACCAAAAATGTAAAAATTAAATCGTAAAGCGTAAACTTTTTAACGCAGAAATGTAAAACGTACTCTTTTGTGTAAATTTTTTTAACGTAAAATGTAAAAAACGGCGCGTAAAAAACCGGTCGAAAAAACGACGCGAAAAAACGGAGCGTAAAAACAGGGCGTAAAACGTTCCGTAAAGAAACGCTCGTAAATAAACGGGGCGTAAAAAACGCTCGTAAAAAAACGGGGCGTAAAAAACGGTTTAAAAAAATTATCATTAAAATCTGAATTTAAAATATTTGTTTAATATAAAATTCTGTTTTTTAATAAAAAGTAATTAAAGAATAGGACAAAAAAGCAATTAAATATAATATATATAAAAAGACAAAAAGAGTAATTTTACTTAAATACCCTTTTGATTATAATATTAAAAACATAATAAGACAAAAAAAATACTTAATATTATTTTTAAATACTTTTAATCTCATCCATCCATCCATCATCTTGATCTAATGGCTAGAAAGTGGTTCGCGCGGTTCTTACAACTGGAGGTGGTTTTCATTTTAGCGGTCCCCTATATATATATATATATATATATATATATATTATATTGTTGTTTCATAAGGTGTCATACTTAAAAAAAACTCAAATTATAGGACTGGTCTATGGTTAGCAATGATGATCCATGGATAATAATTAAGAATATTGTGAAGAACATTATGGGGAAAGAATATTAGTTTTATTATTATGGGACTGGATATGAATGTGAATGATGGGGTATGGTACTAGACCTGACCCGAGCGGTCGGATATTCTCGTTACTTATTGCTTTTATTATAATATTTATTATTATTATTGCGTACTAACCCGCGAAGCCTAGTGCTTTGTAGTTTACACTACACTAGGTTGTGGGCTTGTAGAGATAACCCCTAACTGGGCCTGGCCCATTGAGGTTAGGGGAGGCCCATATCCCCTATATAAAGAGGTATTCACCACATTATTAGGGTGGAGGATATGGAGCCACCACACTTTTGTTACTTGAAACAGGGGATTCTTTCCCCTACCGGTCATCTCTACAGCTCCACTTTCTTGTCTTCTCCATTGCAGATCTAGGTTCAAGAGGAAGAACAAGGTGTGATTCTTCACCCTCAAAGAGAAAGCGGTCCAATCATCCCGGCGGTGATTCCGTGTTTCTTCATTGGCGCCCACCGAATCAAAATCTATATCCAAAAAAAGGTCACACTTCGTTTTTTCTCTCTATTTCTAGATCTGTGTTCTTCACGTATGCTTGGCTGGTTCAGACTTTGAGATCTGTTCCAATGGAGCTCAAAAAGAGGGTTATTGACAACATTTCATAGATCTGTTCTATCGAAGTTCAATAGACCCGATTTACCTTTTTGGGTTAAATGCAAATACATCCAGATATGTGTTCCTGAGAAATCCACACAAGAGATTGTTTCAGATCTGGAGCTCACACTTTCTTTGTAAGAAAGGTAAGAGCTGATGACGTGTCATTAATGGCTCCAAATCTCATTTTTGTTTCCCCCAATCTATCTCGGTTTCGTATTTCTTTTCTGGAATATACATGATTTACCGGATGAAAAGACGACCAAATCTGAGTTTATTTTTAAGTATACATCACGTATTCCGTCAACAACGTTCAGATTTGCGCTCATTTAGGCTCCAAATGCAAAATCAAAGGTCTAAAACATCTAGATCTGTGCTTGTAAGGGTTTTATTTGCCTGTGCGACGTCTATAAGTGGTTCAAGCTCCTAAATATGTCATATGGGGGCTCACATAGAGATTTATGGAAAACGGATTTCTCCAACAACCAAATGAGCATAAGCCATCTATATATATATATATTATATTGTTGTTTCACAAGGTGTCATACTTAAAAAAACCCATATTATAGGACTGGTCTATGGTTAGCAATGATGATCCATGGACAACAATTAAGAATATTGTGAAGAACATTATGGGGAAAGAATATCAGTTTTATTATAATGGGACTGGATATGAATCTGAAGATAGAGGTGAAGGATATGTTCCTCACGTGACCGAGTAAGTATTTACTTTGTAAGCCCATTTTGTATTTACATATTTGAATATTTAAAGTTATATAAATATATTGCATTGCAGTTGGAGATTTCACGGTTTCTTTTGCTGCACACAAAGAAACATGGTTATTGGTGTCAGATTTGCGGAAACTAATAAGAAGTTGTTACTGGAGCAAGTGGAGGATGAGGATGCTGATAAAGAATATGTCGGAAAGAAGAGAAAAGTGGATAAGGAGGAGGAGGATGAATTGTTCAATTGATTTGTTGTAATTAGTAGTATGAATTCGTTAATCGGAAATGTTAACTGTTTTATTTGTAATTAGTAATTTGATAATGTTTTATTTGTTATTCAACTTTCGTCCTCTGATTCGTTATTGTAATAGTTCGGCTGTCTTCTGATTCGTTATTGAAACTGTTAAATCTCATTCGTGTGTTCTTCAAACCGATCTGATTTTTGTAGTCTTGTGTTTGAGTTTTCGTGTGTGTTTGAGATGTATTGGAACTTGATTTTAGTGTGAATTGTTTGTTTTCGTGTTGTGAGAGATTGTTTCCTGTTATTCAATTGTCTATTCAAACTGATTTGTTATTGTGTAATCCTTCAACTGTGTTTCCTTCAAAACTGTTAATATGCACTAGATAGAGCTAGCTAGCTGTAATAATTGTTCACCTATAAATCTAATAAAATTGTTCACCTATAAATCTAATAATTATTGTTAGTAATTAGTATTAGTTTGTGTTTGAGTGTGTAATCATATGCCCTAGATGCTAGATATAGAAGATGTTACTTATATTATTATTATTATTATTATTATTATTATTATTATTATTATTATTATTATTATTATTATTATGTGTGACATTATTGTTGGAACGATGATATATGCCATCTGCTATGCTATATTACATATGCGCTAATATACATGATACGTTTCATTTCATTTCTTGCAGACCTACTACTGTCAACAATATGAATCTGCAACCCAATCTTACAAAACAATTTCACAAGTAACATGCATCTACATTTTTTTTATTTTTATTTATTTTTTATTGATTACATTGTTTTTTTATAGGATTAACCAGTTTTTCAGTCAAGATAAAATAGTGACAAATGGAATCATTGGTATTTGTAAAACTGGGATTGTTCAAGTCTTTGAATGGAACTCCAGTTCCGTTGATCATCCTAGGTCTTTGAATTGGCAAAATGTGGCTCGTCTTAACAAAAGACTCATACTGCTGATGATGAGTTGACCGATGACGACATGTATGTATGAGTCTCAGTTAGATCCTTAAAGTGATTGATGATTGCACATAGATATGACTTAATTTTAATTTCAGGAAACAAGTGTATATGATAATGGTGATGGAGTTGATGAATCCCGACATGAGTCAAGACCAACTGAATGAGGCGTTTGGTTCAATCAAGGAGGGGTCGGTGGATAGAGGTGTCACTACTATTGGTTGGATCTTGCCTGATCGGTTAGAGAAGGTATATACACTATATATATAATATATATTATATTGTATTGTTGTTTCATAAGGTGTCATACTTAAAAAAAACCCAAATTATAGGACTGGTCTATGGTTAGCAATGAAGATCCATGGATAACAATTAAGAATATTGTGAAGAAAATTTTCGACCGGTTGGAGAAGGTTGGGTTTGTTGGGTCGAATGGAACAAGTCGGCGAGACTCCAATGCAGATACTTTTCGACCGGTTGGAGAAGGTTGGGTTTGTTTTTTACCATAAAACATCTCAAAACGGCGAACGGGTCGAGGATGTTTTCTTCATCCACCCGGAGTCGAACATGTTGTGGCGCGCCTTCCCGCATGTGTTGCTTATAGACTCCACCTACAAGACGAATCGGTACAAGATGCCGCTAGTCCAGATTATCGGTGTTACATCCACGTTGATGTCGATTTGCATTGCTCATGCGTTCGTAAGCAACGAGAAACATGAAACCTTCACATGGGTTCTACAAAGGTTGAAACACTCATTAGACAGTGTTATGGAACCCCGTGTAATAGTAACGGATAGAGATCGCGCCCTAATGAACGCATGTGCAACCGTGTTTCCCAGGGCTAGACATTCATTGTGTAGGTGGCACATACAGCAAAACATCTTCAAACATTGCAGGCAAAGCTTTAAAACAGAACAAAGCTGGGAAAGGTTTCTTTACAAGTGGCGCAAGCTAATTAACTCAACGACCGATCTTGACTACAATTACTGGTACGAGCGAATACGATCAAAGTTGCCAAGCAAAAAAACCGACGGTAATTTTTATATTATTTTTGTTTAATAATCGTATTTATTTGACTTGTCTTAACTGCACTTGACTTTGATTACAGATATTATGGACTATTTGGATTCAATCTGGTTACAACCATATAGAGACCGGTTTGTTTTGTTCTAGACCGACCAACATCTGAACTTCGGTCAACGTACAACGAACAGGGCAGAGGGTCAACATGCCTTTTTGAAGCAGTACCTAGGTGACTCTAATTACACCCTGGATAAAGTGGTACCACTTATTGATAAGCTCATAAGAAACCAGGTGACAGAAATCAAAAGCAACATTGAAACAAGCAGGAGTCGAACATTGGGTCCACATAACAAACCAATATTTGATCTCCTACGAAAGAAGGTTTCACATGCCTTCCTAGAGTTGATATCCGCCGAAGTAAATGAAATAGAAAACTTAAAGTTATCTAACGTTACATGGGCGTGCCGTTTGTATACAAGTTGTGGGTTGCCGTGCGCGTGTCGGTTGGAACCGTATACAACGAATGGTAATACATTATTCGACCAAACACATTTTATAATCATTGCATTTCATCACACAAAATCTTATTCACGTTTTATGTTGTTTGTTGATATGTTTCTTAGGTCAAATGATCCTGTTGGAGTTGATAGACCCTTTTTGGAGAAAGTTAAATTTGGACTCCATACTGAAACCGAGCGAGGTGGACTGTTTCGACTTAGACGGCGAACTTGCGCTTCTTAAACAACATTTAAGTGCCCAGCCGAGAGAAGTCAAGAAAAATCTGCTTCAAAAGATGAAGGAGTTGGTACAACTCAATAAGACGAAGCTCAAACAGCCAGTTGTGCAAAAAAACACACGGGGTCGTCCAACTTTAAAAGATCAGGAACAAAGGAAGGATGATTTGTTTACGAAGCCTTCAAGACACAACTTTTTTACAACCAGGACGAGTATAGTGATTCACCCGTTGGGTTTGGCACACAAGAGTCAATCATCGAACCTACCAGGCACAGCTCGTTTGTCGAGTCACAAAGTTATTGTGCTGAAACACCTATGTTCTTCGGCGAGATTGCGAAAGGCACTAAGAATTCAAAAACGAAAAAGAAGGTCGCAAAATCAAAGGAAGAGCAACTAGACTTACCTTTGCTGCCTGTCGCACAAGTTAATATGTTCATGCACTTCCAAAGGTTCATTCCACCTTGCTTCTATCCACACCTCAGTCACATACAAAATGTGCAGGGTGATGGTAATTGTGGGTTTCGATCTATAGCGGTCGACTTATCGCTTAAAGAGTGGGAGTGGCCGTTCATACGGAAGGATCTTCATGCTGAGTGCAACCGGTTCCATGAATTATGGAAAACGATAAATGAACCTGAGTATCAAAATGTTCTGCAGTCATTAGTTTGGTCTGGTATAGACGTAGTGTAAGGACCTTAAAAAATGTCCCTAACCGACCCGTAAGTGAAAACCCGGACCCCTGAAACCCTAACGTGCATGGAAAACCAAGAAAACAAGAAAAATGAGTTTCAGGCGGGCCGCGTAAAGGTAAGCATAGCCTTACGCGGGCCGCGTCAACTTGAAGTTTGACCGGATAAGTATCCAGGCCACGCGCTGACCATCTGGCAAACCTACTCGTGACCCATCAGACCTACACGTAGACTAGGTGGCCATACGGGCCGCGTAAGGTTTGGCCTATGGCTCACGCGGGCCGCGACAGACCCATATTTCAGCTATAAACAGCTTGGATCAGGAGCAGTTCACTGGTGTCAAAATCTTTTCACAAAAATGAAGTATTGCTGCTCAAATTCGAAATTGACACTTACAGTAGTGAGGTACTGCTACGATACCGGGTATTAACTCGATCGCTGCTACGATTCAATGTCCGATCAATTGAAACTATCCGATTAATGTTTAAGTGCTGCTCAAATTAGGGTTATACTTTGTCATTCGTCGTGAATTCGATGGATGTTTAAGTATTGCACTTTGTCATTCGTCGTGAGGGTTTTTATCTCGTGAGTTATCATAAATGATGTATTAGTTACTGACCTAGTTCGTGTGCATTGATGTTTAAATTAGGTTATCGGGCTTATCAGTAGGCTAAACACTGCCCGTTAAACTTGCAATGTGAGTCATTCTCTTTTTATCAATAATGTTTTACAATACTCCAAACATTTTCAAAAGGTATAATTACAGGGATTAAGTCGTGGTTATCTTGAATCACTGGCTAGTAGGGTATTGTGCACATTACTAATTTCGCACGGTTAGGCTAATAAATCCTAACAGTGATAATCGTCATTACTTGGGTTAAAGGGCCCAATAGTGGCATGACCATCGTCACCAAGAGGTGACACGGCGCCAGATAAATATAAGATAGAAGTCATTGTAATCGCTCTTATGCTGTAATTTATAACTATGCGTCGTTTTATCAAAATGAATGATTCACCAGTATTTCCCCGCTGACAAAATATTTTTAAAACATGTTTCAGGTAACTACTGTGAACCAAGGAACAGTGCTACGGAGCACTAATAAAGCTTGAAGTAGTGGCTCAGTTAAACAAATAAACATGTTTTGTAAAACAGGGAATTTCCTAGTAAAATTCCTCTATTGTAAATCACGGGGTTTATCCCGAAATATGAAATAAAATAATCGGGCATTTCAAGTTTTAAAAAGATCCTGCTAAAATCTTCCGCTGTCAACTCAAATTAATAAATACCACGGGTTTTTGTCCCGCGGCTCCTGGACCGGGTCAAACCGGGACGAGGGGCCGTGACAGAAAAATGTGGTATCAGAGCCACTGATTTAAGCCAATTAAGTATTTAGAAATACTTAATTTTACTGATTGTCATTCTGTGATTATGTGTTTTGTTATTTGACTATTTGTTTACATTATGGGTAAGCAAAGACTTTCAGACATCTATCGTCAATTAGATAGTTCACCAAAAGATAAGGGAACCACATCCTCAAAATACTCAGCAGATACTGAGGAAGGAATATTTATTCGTAAAGCACAGTTTGAGAAACCACTTACCACTAAGAAAAGAGGATGGATTATTAGGAAAAGTTAAGAGAAAATAAAGAAATCACAACCAAAAAAAGTGATGATTCCTAAGGAAACTCAGGAAATAGGCAATAACCCACCATGGGAAAACGAATTAGATGAAAAATGGGCAGATCTCTATATGTTAGCCACTACAGCAGTAAATGCAAATTTTTAAATACCCTGACCCAGTACTAGCACTCATATCACCTACAAGCCAGAACCTTTAAAGAAACTTTTGCCCATTAGATAAATAATTTAGTAAGAAAAATACAATAAATTACGGATGCACAACCTTAGTATATTTTGAATTTCAGTTGTCCTTTGTATTAGACAAGTCGCACGGTGTGCAATAATACTTGAATAGTTGCATTAAATATTCGTCTGTGAAATTTTCATAATAAAATTTTAACTTAGCATTTTGTGTATATTTTTGCATATATGCTAAACAACATGAATGAGTTATCTGAAGCTCTTCAGAATCTCAATCTCTATCCTGTGAAAATAGAAGTCTCCAAAGACTTTACTGGTTATTTGGCCGATGTTGAGGAACCTATGGAATTCCAAGCTCCACCTCCGGAGAAACAAAAGCCAAAGAAAAGAAGAAGATTTGTGGGCTGGAGGCGTGTACGCAGGAGGAAACCAGCAACTAGGAGAGTTGCCAAGCTAGAAAATCCCATGGATAAAGGAAAAGGGATTGAGATTGGGGAAAGTTCTAGGCAAGCAGGAATAGAAATTAGGGAAAGTTCTAGGCAAGCCGAGGAGTTGCCATTACAGGAGGAATTGGATCGCATACTGGCAAGCTGTGATATCCTTAGGCCTATCAATAACAACCTCTTCCCTTATCCTGCCGAAACCCAACTTCCAATAAACTTGGAACCAGCCATTCTAGATCCTCTTGTCAACACCCAACCTTTAAGAGAAATGGACGAATGGTGGACCAACGACTGGCAGTTTCAAAACCTCCTCAATAATCTTTATACTTTTTTCCCTCAGTTCGACCCAGAATCTGTACCAAACCCACCAATGAGCAATGAAAACTTAGCTGAACTCCGCCATTTTGGCGAGGAGCTGGTGGATGCAGGGAATAGGATCCGGGAGGTGGGAGAACAGATCTCCTGGAAGTACGACGAGAGGGAACGTCGCTTCTGAGGTGCCAGCTGACGAGGGATAATGAAGTTGTGATTGTATAATAATAATAAGTAATAAAAATACAACTCTGTAAAACAACCTAAAAATAAAACTTTTGCAAGATAACAGTGTGTACGGATGCATAATATAATATATATAAAAAAATGGAAGTCGAGAAATTGACAATTTTGGCTACACGTGTGTTGTGAAATTATGTGATTGTTTTGCATATAGTTATTATTTATTTTATGCTAATAATTTATATATATTAATTACCAGATAGAACATGCTAGTAATGAACCAGTTAACGAAGTTAACCAATCTGAGCAACACCAGGAAGATCAATTTCTGAATAGGCAAGATATCGAGAATATTGTTGCTCAAGGAATAGCCAATGCTATTCCAGCAATCCTGGCTGCTGCTAAAAACCCAGTTGAACCTCAAATTATTCCTAGCAAACGTACTCATGAAGATAACTTCAGTAATAGCGTAAACGGAGGCGGCAACCATACTAACAACGATAATGATATACGACAAGCCCCAATTCTCAAAAGAATGAAAGCTGCAACGCCTGGTTGCACTTACAAGGAGTTCCTTGCGTGTAAACCTGTTGAGTTCGCAGGCAATGAAGGGGCGACTACGGCGCTGCGTTGGTTAGAGAAAACCGAGGCAGTCATTAAAATAAGTAAATGTGCCGAGGAAGACAAGGTCATGTACGCGTCGAATCTTTTTAAAGAAGGGGCGCTAGAATGGTGGAATACGGTACTTCAAGCCAAGGGAAGTGATGTGGCCTATGCCATGAGTTGGGAAGAATTTAAGCGGCTAGTAGAAAGAAAATTTTGTCCCAAATATGAAAAGGAACAAATGGCGAACAAATTCCTGAACCACCGGATGGTAGGTGTAGACTGTCGAGGGTATACTTCGACATTCTTTGAATATGCTAGAGTGGTACCAACGCTGGCTTCGCCAGAACCGGTACTTATTTCCCGCTATATTTGGGGATTGATTGGCGAAATCCGTGATATCGTTAAAGCTGCGAGACCTCGCACAATTGACGATGCAGTGGAATTAGCCAACACCCTAACTGACAGACTGTTACGCACAAGAGAAGAAAATCGGAAGAAGGAAGTAGCCCTAAAGATTACCCAAGGATTTCGTATGGGTAATAGTGGTAATTTCAAGAGAAGATGAACTGGGCAATCTTCCACTGTTCCATTTTGCAATACCTGTAAAAGAAAGCATTTTGGAAGATGCAAATGGTATTGCAATTTCTGTAAAATTCCAGGGCATCAAGAAAAAGATTGCAAGAAGAAGAAATCAACGGTTTGCTACAACTGTGGAGAAGCTGGACATTTTAGGCCAGACTGCCCAAAATTGGTTAAACCAGCTGACAATAAAGCCAAACCTGCAGAAGGAACTACCAAGAGGAGCGCAAGAACCTTCCAGTTAACTACTCAGGAAGCCGAGCTAATCCCTAACATGATAGTTGGTACGTTCCTAGTCCACAACGTTTATGCAAAAGTATTATTTGACTCTGGTGCAAACCAAAGTTTTATAAATACTTCATTCTGCCAAGCTCTTAAATTACCCTTAACCAACCTTAAGCAGATTTTTACAGTCGAAACGGCAGATGGGAATTCTGTTAAAATAAATAAGGTTTTGCGAGAAGGAAAGATAGAACTTTTAGGCTATAAATTTTCTGCAAACCTGTTACCTATGAATTTAGCCGGATTCGATGTTGTGTTAGGAATGGATTGGTTAGTAGCCAACCATGCTCGAATTCTATGTGATAAGAATTCCATAGAAATTCATACACCCACAGGAGAATTAGAGGTGATTACAGGAGATAAGCCACTGAAATTCATTTCAGTAATGAAGTTGGCCAGTTATTCAAGAAAACAAGAAGTAGTGTATATGATTTCAGTAATCATTAACACGAAAGGAAAAGGACTTAAAGAAATTCCGGTAGTAGCAGAATACCCAGATGTATTTCCAGAAGAATTACCAGGACTACCACCCAATAGGGAAGTAGAATTTAGAATTCATCTAATTCCTGGAACTACACTGATAGCCAAGGCACCTTATCGGTTAGCAACTTAGCACCCACCGAAATGTTAGAATTAAAGAAGCAGTTAGATGAATTACTAAACAAAGGATTTATACAACCTAGTTCCTCCCCGTGGGGAGCACCAGTGTTGTTTGTAAAGAAGAAAGATGGTTCGATGAGAATGTGTATTGATTATAGAGAATTGAATAAGGTTACAATTAAGAATCGATACCCATTACCTAGGATTGATGATCTTTTCGATCAACTTCAAGGAGCTAAATACTTTTCTAAAATAGATTTACGCTCAGGATACCATCAGTTGAAAGTACAAGAAGAAGACATACCTAAAACTGCTTTCAGAACTAGGTATGGTCATTACGAGTTTACAGTCATGCCCTTCGGACTAACGAATGCACCTGCAAC
This sequence comes from Helianthus tuberosus, assembly GCA_030545235.1. Lineage (NCBI taxonomy): Eukaryota > Viridiplantae > Streptophyta > Magnoliopsida > Asterales > Asteraceae > Helianthus > Helianthus tuberosus. The sequence continues at coordinate 131,731,744 of CM060353.1, read as the reverse complement.
ATTCATGGACATGATGAATAGAATATGTAAACCGTACTTGGATAAATTTGTAATTGTCTTCATCGACGATATACTTATTTATTCCAAAAGTCAGAACGGGTATTGTGAACACTTGCATGCACTCTTAACTTTGTTAAGAAAAGAAAAGCTTTACGCCAAATTCTCGAAGTGTGAATTTTGGCAACAGGAGGTGCAATTCTTAGGACATGTGGTGAATCACGAAGGTATTCACGTAGATCCCTCCAAAATAGAAGCAATCACCAAATGGAAGGTTCCACAATCAGCTATGGAAATTAGAAGCTTTTTAGGATTAGCTGGATATTATAGGCGTTTTATTAAAGATTTTTCCAAAATAGTTGTACCATTAACTAAGCTAACTTGTAAAGCAGTTAAGTTTGAATGGGGACCTAGGCAAGAAGAGGCCTTTAGGATTTTAAAGCAAAAGTTAACAAACGCCCCAATCCTCGCCTTACCAGAAGGAACATAAAATTTTGAAGTTTACTGTGATGCTTCTAAGCTAGGATTAGGATGTGTGCTAATGCAACGCAAAAAGGTAATTGCGTATGCCTCAAGGCAATTGAGAAAGCACGAGGAAAACTATACGACTCATGACTTAGAGTTGGGAGCCATAATTTTTTGCCCTTAAGATTTGGAGACATTATCTGTATGGAAGTAAGTTTACTGTCTATACGGATCACAAAAGTTTAAAGTACATATTTGGGCAAAAAGAATTAAACATGAGGCAAAGAAGATGGATGGAGATTCTAAGTGACTACGACTGTGATATTCAATATCACGAAGGAAAAGAAAATGTAGTTGCAGATGCCTTAAGTCGTAAGTATCATGAAAAGCAAAAGCGAGTTCGTGCGCTTAGATTAAATCTACAGTTAGATTTAATGGAACAACTGAAGAATGTTCAGGAAACAACAATCAAGGATGATGCTGAAGGAATGAAAGGACGAATAAAGGAATTAGAACAAGGAAGTGATGGAATTTGGAGATTCCATAAGAAAAGGATTTGGGTACCTAAGCAAGGAGAATTAAGAAATAAGATTTTAGAGGAAGCCCATAAATCTAGGTATACCATGCACCCAGGAAGCAATAAGATGTACCAAGATTTAAGAAATAATTTCTGGTGGATAGGAATGAAAAAGGACATAGCGAGATACGTTTTTAAGTGTCTTACTTGTTCACAAGTTAAGGCAGAACACCAGAAACCTTCAGGTTTACTTCAACAATTAGAAATGCCTGTATGGAAATGGGAGCTCATAACAATGGACTTTGTTACTAAGTTACCCAAAACCAGAAAAGGTAATGATGCAATTTGGGTAATTGTGGATCGATTAACCAAATCAGCTCATTTTCTACCCATGAAAGAAACCTTTAGTATGGAAAGGTTAGCCAAGTTGTATGTAGATGAAGTAGTATCCTTACATGGAGTTCCACTCTCCATTGTTTCGGATAGAGATAGTCGTTTTACTTCCCACTTCTGGACAAGTTTCCAAAAAGCAATGGGAACCCGACTAAAGTTAAGTACTGCATATCATCCTCAAACAGACGGGCAAAGTGAAAGGACGATACAAACCCTGGAAGACATGCTCCGAGCATGTGTGATAGATTTTGGTGGAAATTGGGATGACCACCTACCCTTAATTGAATTCTCCTATAATAATAGTTATCATCAAGCATTGAAGCTGCCCCATTCGAAGCACTATATGGACGAAATTCAGAACTCCAGTTTGTTGGGCAGAAATAGGAGAAAGTCAATTATCAGGTCCTGAAATAGTATAAGAAACCACCGACAAGATTACTCAAATCAAGGAAAGATTGAAAACAACTCGAGATCGCCAGAAGAGTTATGCCGATAATCGACGCAAGCCACTAGAGTTTCAAGTTGGAGACAAAGTACTCTTGAAAGTTTCTCCTTGGAAAGGAGTAGTTCGGTTCGGTAAGAAAGGAAGGAAAGCTGAGTCCAAGATACGTAGGACCATTTCCAGTGATTCAACGTATAGGACCAGTTGCCTATCGTTTACAACTACCAGAAGAAGTAGCTGGAGTACATGACGTATTTCATGTATCCAACCTTAAGAAATGTCTATCGGACGAATCGCTGGTAGTACCTCTTCAGGACATATAGGTAAATGAAAAGTTAAAGTTTGTAGAGAAACCACTTCAAATAGAAGACAGAAAGGTCATGTTTCTCAAGCACAAGCGATTAATGCTGGTCAAGGTCAAGTGGGATTCGAAAAGAGGACCCGAATACACTTGGGAGCTGGAATCAGGAATGAAGCGAAAGTATCCTCACTTATTTCAATAAATCTCGAGGACGAGATTTTAAAATAAGGTGGGGAGGATATAAGGACCTTCAAAAATGTCCTTAACCGACCCGTAAGTGAAAACCCGGACCCCTGAAACCCTAACGTGCATGGAAAACCAAGAAAACAAGAAAAATGAGTTTCAGGCGGGCCGCGTAAAGGTAAGCATAGCCTTACGCGGGCCGCGTCAACTTGAAGTTTGACCGGACAAGCATCCAGGCCACGCGTTGACCATCTGGCAAACCTACTCGTGACCCATCAGACCTACACGTAGACTAGGTGGCCACGCGGGCCGCGTAAGGTTTGGCCTATGTCTCACGCGGGCCGCGACAGACCCATATTTTAGCTATAAATAGCTTGGATCAGGAGCAGTTCACTAGTGTCGAAATCTTTTCACAAAAACGAAGTATTGTTGCTCAAATTCGAATTTGACACTTACAGAAGTGAGGTACTGCTACGATACCGGGTATTAATTCGATCGTTGCTAAGATTCAATGTCCGATCAATTGAAACTATCCGATGAATGTTTAAGTGCTGCTCAAATTAGGGTTATACTTTGTCATTCGTCGTGAATTCGATGGATGTTTAAGTATTGCACTTTGTCATTCGTCATGAGGGTTTTTATCTCGTGAGTTATCGTAAATGCTGTATTAGTTACTGACCTAGTTCGTGTGCATTGATGTTTAAATTAGGTTATCAGGCTTATCAGTAGGCTAAACACTGCCCGTTAAACTTGCAATGTGAGTCATTCTCTTTTTATCAATAATGTTTTACAATACTTCAAACATTTTCAAAAGTTATAATTACAGGGATTAAGTCGTGGTTATCTTGAATCACTGGCTAGTGGGGTATTGTGCACATTACTAATTTCTCACGGTTAGGCGAATAAATCCTAACAGTGATAATCATCATTACTTGGGTGAAAGGACCCAATAGTGGCATGACCATCGTCACCAAGAGGTGACAAGGCGCCAGATAAAAATAAGATAGAAGCCATTGTAATCGCTCTCATGCTGTAATTTATAACTATGTGTCGTTTTATCAAAATGAATGATTCACCAGTATTTCCCCGCTGACAAAATATTTTTAAAACATGTTTCAGGTAACTACTGTGAACCAAGGAACAGTGCTACGGAGCACTAATAAAGCTTGAAGTAGTGGCTCAGTTAAACGAATAAACATGTTTTGTAAAACAGAGAATTTCCTAGTAAAATTCCTCTATTGTAAATCACGGGGTTTATCCCGAAATATGAAATAAAATAATCGGGCATTTCAAGTTTTAAAAAGATCCTGCTAAAATCTTCCGCTGTCAACTCAAATTAATAAATACCACGGGTTTCTGTCCCGCGGCTCCTAGACCGGGTCAAACCGGGATGAGGGGTCATGACACGTAGCACATGGACATAATTGGCTACAAATGCCTTTCACGGGGCTTCTGATAGCAAACCGGTGGAATGTCGTTTGTCTCTTATTAAGTGACACTGGTTGTGCTTCATTTTTCCCATATTCAGAACAGCTGAAGAAAGTATTCCGCATCGAACAATCGCGCTTGTACATGTACACAGGAACCATTTTATTCACGTCAGATTAGAAGGGGAATATCCAATGCCAACCCCATCAGGATACTGGCGACAACCAACACGGAATACGGCAACAGAAAGTTGGTATCACTATTATAAGGAACGTATTGACCAATATAATAGGAAGCAATAGGATTATGATATGTGGCAAATTTTAAAATAAAGAGAAAGGGTATTTTAGTCAATCTCATCCTTTCTTCTTCATTCTTCTCCCCAGTTACTTCAAAACCCACCATTTTCAAAACCCACCATCTCCAACCTTTTCTTCACTTACTGTCTCAATAATCACTACATTATAGTGCGATTTTTGTCATCAATCAATGATTTAAACACCCGATCAACGTGTTCTTCAGCTTTTTTTTTAAAGAAAACCCAGTTTAATTTCATTCAAAATCTCGTTTTTTCTAGTGATTTTGAAGATAATCACTCGATCCGTTCGATTCAATCGCTGATAAGTGTTTCTATCATTCAAATTTCGTCAACTGATGAAGAAATCGGCTTTGATCCGGGGTGGGGGTTCGGGGGCGGCAACCCCTGGCAGCCCCTGGCGGGGTCCAAGGGGCGGCAGCCCCTGGCGGGGTCCAAGGGGCAGAGCCCCTGGCTGGGGTTGACAGCTCGGAAATTTTTTTTCCGATTAAATTGCTTTAATAAAAATGCATGAGAAAAATTAATTTTCTATAAATTTGTCTCTGGAAAACTGCATTCGTAGACAGTGTTATGCCATTGCTTTTTAGAACTGCATTCCTGGTTCAGACAATTCACAGACAACTATTGTCCTGGTTCAATGCGTTTTAGAGAGAACACTTTCTTTGGTGTTTTTATGCCATTGGTTTTAAAACTAAGACATTTTTATGCGTTTTCTGGTCATTGCGTTTTAGAAAAAACAAATTTTTGAAGAGTTTTTAGTCATTGCGTTTTAGGTAAAACACATTTTTAGGTGTTTTCAGTCCATTGCGTTTTACAGAGAACATTTTCTTTTGTTTTTTTAGGCCGTTGTGTTTTAGAAATGAGACATTTTTAAGTGTTTTCTGGCCATTGCCTTTTATAAATAAGACATTTCTTTGTGTTTTTTGTGCATTGTGTTTTAGGTAAAACACATTTTTATGTGTTTTCAGTCCATTGCGTTTTAGAAAACAGACATTTTAAGTGTTTTCTAGCCATTGCGTTTTAGATATAAGACATGTGTTTGTGTTTTTGGTGCATTGCGTTTTAGGTAAAACACATTTTTATGTGTTTTCAGTTCATTGCGTTTTAGAAACTACATTTTCTTTTAAGTTTTTAGGCTATTGCGTTTTAGAAATAACACATTTCTTTGTGTTTTCTGGCCATTGCGTTTTACAAATTAGATATTTCTTTGTGTTTTTTGGTGCATTGCGTTTTAGAAAAATGTCATTTTTAGGTTTTTTTTCCGTTGCGTTTAAAGATAAAAAAAACGCTCGTTTTTTGTGCAATTTTTATAAAAAAAATAATGTCGTATGAAAGAGTTATTAACGTTTAAAAAATTGGGGGAATTGGATGAGAGAGAAACTATTGTCTTGGATTGACTAGAATGCCCTTAAACAAACTCACGCGCCTCTTTTCTTCCCTTCAATTTCCATCATTTAATATTAGCCATTGATTAACTAAATGGATGGTCAAGATCACTTCCTAATCTTTTTAGCCAAATAAACATCCTATTGTATCTCCACCCTTTTATACAAAACGTTCCATCATAGCAATGCACCAGGTGAAATCCTAGATTTTAAATTAGTAATAATTAAAAAAAATACATTATTAACCTTTAAATAAGCAACTACTTTATGCACATGGTGGTTATATTATTGGCTTTGAGAGTTTTCCAAAAAAAAAATAGAATTTTTCTTTTTAACCCTAAAGTTTTAATCTTTGACAATTTAAGTTTAAAGTTTCAATCTTTGTTTCCTTTTTAACCCTAAAGTTTTAATCTTTGATAATTTAACCCCTTTGATTAATTTGAGTTTTCACTTATAATTCAAAAGTTTCCATCTTATACAATATAACCTCTTTGATTAATTTGATTTTTCACTTTTAATTCAAAAGTTTCCATCTTTTGTGATTTAACCACTTTGATTTTTTTTACTTATGTGTTGTAATCTTGGCTTTGGGGGTTTTACAAAGAATAAATAGTTATGCATATGGTTGTTATAACCTTGGCTTTGAGGTTTTTAAAAAAAAAATTGATTTTTTACTTTTCACCCAAAAGTATTTCATAGATTACTTTTAACACAAAACTTTTTATCTTTTGCAATTTATCCTCACAACTTTTTTTACTTTCAACTTTTGTCCTTTATATTTTTCATTTTCCGCAAATTTTTCGCTTTATGCTTCATTCTAAATTTTGTGACGTAACACATTGCAACGTGCGTCTTTGGTTTAACGTTTTTAAGTTTCGTTCTAAATTTTGCGACAACGTGCGTGTGTGGGTGAACGTTTTTACATCGTCTATTTTTTTCCCCGTTTGACAGGTTAAACACAACGTACACGTCCTAAATCGATTTAGTTATAACTAAATAATTCCCACCACATTGCGGCGGATTGTAATTCTAGTACATATGTAAAAAGCAAAAGTGGATTTAAAGTTGATTTAAATCCAAAAGAACATTAACAAGAAACGTAAATAAAGATTCCAAAGAACGTAAATTTATTTGAATTCAAATCAAATACACCATTGACAGCTAGATGTAAAGGATCCCACGTGTAAAACTAGAAGAAACAAAATCAGTCTGCTTGCTAACATACGCACCCCAATCCTTTGAGCTTCTTCACTGCCATAAATGCAGTAAAACTTCACCCTCCATTATTGGTTCCCTGTCTTACTCACGAGAAATGCAGTAACAATTAACCCTCTTGTTAGTTTCAATTTCTCTCCATTTTTCACTCCTCATTTTGCTCCAAAAATCCCTAATCTTTATGGGTTTTTTACAGGTGGTAGTTGTTGCTTGAATAGATGTAGCTTTGCTCTTCAAAACCCATAATTTTGCTCTGTTTGGTTTCATTGAGTTGACCCAGAATGTTTGCATTTTCAAGAAAAGGAAAGAAGCTTGGAAGGTTAGGGTTTTCTACTTCTAGTTCATTTATTTGTGTACAAGATTGTATTTTGATTTATGTTTGTGTAATGGGTATGTGTGTATAGTGATTGTTTATGGATAGTTTGATCCTGAAAACAAAAATGTTGTGAGATCATACAGGCCAAAATAGAATTAGAACACAAAAGGTTAGGGTTTTCTAGTTAAATTATTATTCATTTAATTGTGTGTATTTGTATACAAGATTGTATTTTGATTTATGTTTATGTAATGGGTATGTGTGTATGGATAGTTTGATCCTGAAAACTATAATGTTGTGAGATCATATAGCCCAAAATAGAATTAGAAGTTAGAAGTTAGAACACCAAAGGTTGATTTTTGAATCTTGATTTACAAAAGGTTAAGGGATTAATGAGATCACATGACTAGAAAGTGTTTTACTTTATGATTTTGTGATGAATTTTACCTATAAAAAAACTGAAATTTCGACATTTTTTTTGTAATTTGTGGTTATTTGGATTTGGTTTTGCTGTAGAGTAAAAGTTCAGCTTTCAGACTCTGCTCAGGGCACGCGAAGTCCTATTCGGCATCCCAAACGCGTAACTAATTCAAATGTAAGAACTTAATCTTGCACTTTTTCTGCTAAAATTAGATGTACACATTACTGTAGGTTTCTTTTGTTTTATATTTAATTTTGGGTGTAAACGTAACAGGGTGATAATGCTACAACCGCAATCAATGATTCTGACGATAATAACCTTTGTTCATCCACTGCACCCGAGTTAGAAAACTCGACATCCGGAAATAGTGAACGATGGAAAAAGATTTCAACTACTGGAGATAAACCTACACCTCGTTTCAATGTAACACATCCTATACTATAGGATTGTCGGTAAAGAGTCAGTCTGATAAAAGCGTTTAACAGTTGTTTTTGAATAGCATGCAGCAGCTGTAATTGGAAAGAAAATGATTGTCGTTGGTGGTGAATCGGGAAACGGGCTATTAGAAGATGTGCAAGTACAAAAAAAATTGTCTTTTTTTTCTTCCTTTTCTTATTTTTGTTTGTAAATTACACGAAACATTTTTTTATAAAGTGTGTGTTTATTTTAGGTTCTGAATTTTGAGAACTTTTCATGGACCACAACTTCCTCAAGACTATACCTTTCACCTTCAAGTCTTCAGTTAAAGATTCCGGCATGCAAGGGTCATTGTTTGGTATTATTGTTACTTTTGAATTTTGATTACTGATGAATTGAACATTCAAAACTAATCTTATTATGTATGGATTAATATCTTTTCTTCGTCTATATTAGGTGCCTTGGGGGAAAAAGGTGCTTCTAATTGGAGGGCGAACAGCCTCGCCGAGTGACCGAGTATCAGGTTGTTTAATCTCACAAGATCACCAATTATTTAGTCTTAAATGGTTGGAAATAGGGGTGCAAACGAGCTGAGCTGAGCCGAGCCTGAGCTCGACCAGTCTCGAGCTTGAGCTTGATTAACTTATAAGAGCTCGAGCTCGGCTCGTTTATTATCTATTAATCAATATATTAAATTTATAAATAATTGATTCGTTTAGACTCGCGATCTCGATAAGTGAAGCCTGGGCTCGTTTACTAAACAAGCTTGTTTTTTGGTTTGGGCTCGGCTCGTAAACAAGTTTAAATAAGCTCAGCTCAGCTCAAAACTTTAAATAAGGGGTAAATCTTATTAATTATTAATAAAAACTAACATCACGCTAAGGCTCGACGAGCCTAACGAGCTTCACATGCCAGGCTCTAGCTTGGGCTCGATCAATAAATGAGCTTTATTTTAGGCTCAAGCTCGGCTCGGGCTCAATAAGTCTCGGATCATTTCGAGCTTTTTCTCGAGCAGCAGACTGTTCGGCTCGTTTGCACCCCTAGTTGGAAATTTGTGAATCTGTTTTTCTAAAGGTAAAAATGTCTTATAAAACTTTGTTTTGGCAGTGTGGGCATTTGATGTAGAAACAGAGTGTTGGTCACTTATGGAAGCAAAAGGAGAAATCCCGGTATTTGTTCAATCATATTCTTTGCAGGTGGTAAAACCGTGGGTTGGGTAACGGGTTAATTCAAGTTTCAAACTAATAAACGTGTTAGATATGATTGACAATTGATTGTGAAACTATGCTTTGAAAATCGGAACTTCTTTTTAAATAAATTGATTTAGAATATGCATTTAATCATGTAAAAATAAGCGAAAATTAATAGCTCTTTTTATACTCTGTATTTTGAATATTTAAACGTGGAGACAGATTGTTACCGACTAAGATTTTTGTCACTACAGATTGCACGCAGTGGTCACACTGCTGTTCGAGCAGGTACTTTATTAATTCTATTCGGAGGTGAAGATATTAAGAGAAGAAAATTAAATGATCTACATATGTTTGATCTTAAAACACTCACATGGCTTCCTCTTCATTGCCAGTAAGAAGCTTTTAACAGTAATTACTTAATTACTATTAATATATGTTCACTGCTTTTAAATCTTGAAATACGGCAATCGTTTTTTATAATGTTGTTAGGGGAACTGGACCTTCTGCAAGATGTAACCACGTGGCAGCTCTTTATGACGATAAATTGCTTCTAGTATTTGGAGGAACTTCGAAGTCAAAATCTTTGAATGATTTGTACTCCCTTGACTTTGAGACGGTCAGCATAAATATCATATTTTTATTTTTGACCAACTAACCAAAAGTTGGTTTCTGTGAATCTTAAAGATTATTTCTCGATCATAAAACATACACATTTTTTTTTGTTCCAGATGATGTGGTCAAGAATTAAAATAAGCGGTTTCCATCCTTCGCCTCGAGCTGGTTGTTGTGGAGTATTGTGTGGGACAAAGTGGTATATCGCAGGCGGTGGCAGCAGAAAAAAACGTACGTCTCCTAAGCCAAAATTAGTAAAATGGTAGATTTATAAGTTTTATTTCTTTTCAGAACTCTAAACTTATAAAAACTCAACAAAAGAGTCACGAGACACCATTTTTAACAAACATGTCCAGTTTTAATAAGCCCTTAAAGTTTGTATAGAGGACCTTTTCGTTGAGAGTTTTTATAGTTCAGGGGCTTTTATCATGCAAAAATAGAGTCCAAGGACTTATGTATGTAGTCAGTGAAGTCCCCACATTTTTTCCTCGAAATTTGCCCTTTTCTTGTCTAACACCCCTTTGAGTTAACAAAAAAGGACAGAAATACCCCTGACTAACGGAGAAAAATGGATGGAGTTAACGGGCCAGATGAAAATGGCAACATTTCAAACCTTTTGGATCTAGATGCGGAAAAACAAACCTTTGGATGAAAGTCGGAAAACTGGCCAAACCACATGAACGAAAATGACATTTTACTCTTAATTTTAGAACAAAACATCCACTTATAGAATCCCCGAACTTCAAGATAAAAAAATGTCATGAGTTTGTGTATATTATGTTTTCTTAATATACTTTCATTATTATATTATTATTATTATCTATAATAGGGCATGCGGAGATATTAGTTTTTGATATTTTAAAACGAGAGTGGTCTATTGTCCACACGTCATCTCAACAATCTATCGCAACCAACAAGGTAATGCTTTTTAATACGAACTTTAAGATTTACCTTTTGTTTGCAACTTCACTGAATGATATTTTTACAGGGCTTTAGCCTCGTGCTTCTACAAGAAAAGGAAACAGATTATTTGGTTGCATTTGGCGGTCTAAAGAAGGAGCCGTCAGACCAGGTATGATGGAAAAGGAATGGAATCGTCTATTCCATTGTAATGAAAAAAGTTGTTTGTTTCGTCAAAGAAACGGAGTGTATATTCATGATGGATTTTTTTTTTCATTGTATGTAACGTATTTCACGCTTTTACCATTATATGAAAGTAACCTTCTCTAGCAGGTAAAATGATGATGAGGCACAATACCACATCATCAAAGGACTTGTGCCACATAAGGTTACTTAGATACAATGGTAAAATGTTGTAAGTTATATAGAATAAAGCGAGTTACATTTGGTGTAGTTTACTGTTTACCCAAACTTCACTTAATTTACCTTTTTATTTTCCAAAAATATGAGAAATATACTTTTCTATTACAAGAGTAAATTGTCATTTTCGTCCCCGAGGTTTGGCCACTTTTGCAACTTTCATCCGAAGGTTTGTTTTTCTGCATCTGGGTCCTTGTGGTTTCAAAATCTTGTCATTTCCGTCCCTGAGGTTTGGCAATTTATTGCGACTTTCGTCCCTCGAGGTTTGGCCCTCAGGGACGAAAATGACAAGATCTTAAAGCGAGGACCCAGACGCGGAAAAACAAACCTTTGGATGAAAGTCGCAAAAATGGCCAAACCTCAAGGACGAAAAATGACAATTTACTCTTATTACAATCTTTTTAAGGTTTCATTGTGGTTAATAAGTATTGTCGTCTATACATAGATAATTCAATAGTTTTTATTAAATAATGTTGACATACAATTGATTATACACCGTCTTTTTATTTAGTATCAAAATTTATATAATTCATTTTTCATAGTGTCATTGTTTCATATCTTGATGGCCCATTTCTCAATTTATTAATTCTCTTACAGGTTGAAGTGTTAGTGATGGAAAAGAACGAATCATCTATGAGTCGAAGAATGACATTGCCATCTGAAAAACGCGCTTCATCTATGGGACCCACAGTTGGCAGCTTCGGGAGACAAAATCTAGCAGCATCGGTAATAATACATCATGGTTCGGGTAGGAAATCGTTGTCCGAAACTTTGTTAGTGGATTCAAATCCTGGTAATGTTTCACTAAGGAAACTACAAGTTGACGATGATGCAGCAATGAAATCAGCAAGAAGTTTCGAAGATGAACGAAAACCGTCAGCTGAAGAAACTCCTTCCATGGTGGAACCTGAAAACACAGAAAAAGACGAAAAAGACCGAAATGACGATAACGTCTCATTCCAAGAAACCGATGGGAAATCAGGGTTTTTTACAGGTTCTTCAAGTATATACCAGTCATATGAAATCCAAATGGCGGCTTTAATACAAAAAAACGGGATTCTCGAAGGACAATTAGCAGCTGCATTGGCGGGCCGGGAAGCTGCAGAGAAAAATCTTTCTTCGGTTATAAAAAGCCGACAAGAAGTCGAAAAACGATTAAATGACACTTTGAAAGACATGGAGTTGATGAAAGAGAAATTAGTTTTGGTAGAAATGGCACAAGAAGAAGCAAATAGTTTGTCGAATATTGTACATTCTGATCATGTGAGGCTTGAGCATGATGTTGCTTTTTTAAAGGCAGTTTTGGATGATACACAAAAGGTATTTATATAATTATATATTTAATAATGCATAACACTTTTGTCTGACCTTGATTATTTATTTAAAAATGCAATCTTTTGGGACAAAAAGTGTTCCGGGTTAACCAAATCGACCCATTTTAAATGTTTCAAATAAGTTGCCTTTTTTGGCCCGTTGACCCGTTCCCTTACCAAACCTGATCATTTCCACATAAATAATATGTGTTTCACAGGGTTATAGTGTTTGTATTACTAGTTAGAACTAATGTTTTTTTGTGTGTGTTCAGGAGTTACATTCAACCAGAGGAGTCCTCTCAGGGGAAAGAGCAAGAGCATTTCAGCTACAGGTAGGGATGAGAAATTGCGTACTGAATACCGGTACCGACCAACATATACGGTACGGTATTCAGTTTTAAATTTTGTTCAATTTTGGTATGGGTACCATGTGGTAAGGTACCGTCGGTTCAGGGTTTTTAATGGTACCGTACCATACTGGTCTCAATCAAACATATACGGTACGGTATTCTGTTTCGGTTTTAGATAAATATTGGTATTGGAATTATGTGGTACGGTACCAGTACCGATACCATCCCTAGCTACAATAAGCAGTAAAAAAAGAAAGTAGAAATAAACATCTAAAAAACTAAATAGTAAAGGCTAACTGTTGTATGTTTTCTATGCTTTTTCTTTCCATCAAATGAAAATGACTCAACTGGTCATGTGATTGCCCATATCACATGCTACAGTTAAAGTTCATTTTAGGTATTTTGGTGTTTAAAGATGCATGAAAAGGGGATATATGATTGGGTTTTGGTATGAACATATGCAGGTTGAAGTTTTCCGTTTGAAGCAAAGATTGCAGTCAATGGAGAATAGAACATCAACTCCTAGAAAACCATATCATGGATGATTTAATTCTTAAAACACAACCATGGTTTTGTAAGATCTTGATGTAAATCTATACTTGTAATTGGCCCAAACATCAAATCTGAAGGTAGTATTTATATTATGTATTTTGTGTACCCACCCATCTTCTGTGTTATATTATATGAGAAGATGTGATTTTTTGTTGGATGACAAAATGTCAAAATCCAAACCAAACAACACAACATAATTCGAATCCAACAGTTCAAACAATACTACATAACTAGGGATGTCAGTACGTGATCTCACGGTAACGCCATGGAGCTAACCTTCCTATCACTTGCCATTTTCATGTTAGCAAAAGCTTTGCTGAGTGAGTTCTAATAGTTTGGTAAAAAACTTTAAAACATTAACCTTTCCTTTAAAACTAACCCAACCTCCTGTCATGAACCTAGCCAGGCCTAGCTTGAGCTTGGCTTTTTACAAATCGAAATGACCTCATGCTATGGTCTATGGAATCTGTTGTTTGGTAATTTGAAATTACCTCACGCTTCAGGTGAGTCATCCTTTACGCGACCGAAACATGATTAATGCTCGTCTTGATGTTGTTTCTGAGATTCTCGAATCAATGAATTCTCCTAATGCATATGGTTGTTTCGGATCTGATGGAAGAGACACCAATATCACTTCTATCGTAAAATTCCATCAATTGCTTACTTTAGTTTTGACTAATTTAGGAAGGTTGCCTGATATCTAACGCGGAATTACAAAATTTTCCATCGAACTGCTACAACATCTGAGGTACTGAATCTATCACGTACATTGAAGGTGTAAAAAAAAATTAGACTGGTTAGGTAATCAATCAAAAAGGACTAGGGTGGCTGACCCAACAAAAAAGAAATTCTCCTATCTTTTTGTTTCTTGATCTTTATACAAAATAAAATTTTTAGGTATGTGGAAGAAACTAATCTTTAGACCAATTTTCTTTGTTTACCCATTTGAGTATTAACCAAAATGGGTAAAGGATGACTCACCTCCAATTAACCCATACTGAGTGAAATTTTCAACAACTACAAACTACAGTGTCGGCGTCAATAGTGTCTGCCGTTTATTGGATTAAATGGGCGGCAGGGGGAATAGTGCCAGGCAGCTGCCTGACACTCCTCTATTGGCCCAACAAATTTACGATTTTATCCCGCTTTAAAATTACAATTTTGCCATCAGTTCAAAAATATGTTTTTACCCCCACTTAAAAATAAATTTGCGCTTTTGCTCCCAGCTAAATATTTCGATTTTGCCCCCGGTTCAAAATTACGATTTTGCCACGTTTCAATTTACAGTTTTGCCATTAGTTTTTTTCACTTAAAAATACGATTTTGCCATCAGCTCAAATTATGTTTTTACTCTCACTTAAAAATAAACTAGCGCTTTTGCTCCCAGCTAAAAATTTCGATTTTGCCATCGGTTCAAAATTACGAATTTGCCTCGTATAAATTTATAGTTTTGCCATTAGTTTTTTTTTCTCACAGCCAAGTTACGATTGTGCCCTCAACTTATATTTACATTTTCTCCATCATTTTTGTTTGTTTTCTTGGTGAGATTACAATTTTGCCCCCAGTGTAAAATTATAGTCATGCCGGCAGATTCCTGGCACTCCCCCATTGGTCCATTTAATTTACGATTTTATCCCTGAATTAAAATTATGATTTCGCCCTCAGTTAAAAATTATATTTTTCCAATCGTTTTAGTTTTTTTAGCAAAACTATAAAGCTTTGTTTTTTTTAATTGGTTTACTCGATTTAATTTTTTTTCATGTCAAGGAGCTGCCTAACACTCGCTCATTAGTCCTGAAAAATTATAGTTTTGCCCTGAGCCCAAAATTACGGTCTTATCATCGTTTTTGTTTTTTTTTTTTTTTTCTTACCAAAATTATAGTAGTCTTTTTTTAATTGATTGTGAATTATTCGGCTATCGCCCTGCAACGCGGGCGGGGCATCAACTAGTGTATTACAAATACCAAATTAACCTCAAAAATTTTGTAAAATTGTTTTCAAATGGAGGTGATCTAGCAATATCTTACTTGGATAATCCTTTTCTTTTTCTGTACAATTTAACAAAAGAAACACCTTCTACTACATCACAACATAAACTTCATATATCAAGATGCTTCAAACCTTGCTGTCTTTTAATCATCTCCTTGCGAACGTCCACCTAAATTATTTCATTTGTTACCAAAATATGAATAAATTTGGACAGAAACCAGTACTACAACTGTTCTTTAACTTTATTTTTATTTTGTTTTGTTCTATATACAACCAAAAGTTTCATCTCTCATATATTTTACATTTCTATATATAAGCATTTTAATCAAGAAAACCATTCATAATCTACAAATCCTTTTGGTCATTGATAACCTGGATCATGCAAAAAAACCTAAATAACCTTGGTAGTTATGGAGCATGTGGTGAGTATTACACATTTCGTTCGATTATTTAAGATAAAGATTACAAAATTAATTTATAACTTAAATTAGATTTCAGGTTCTAAGTTTCATACAAAACTCAATTAGTTAACTGGGAACTACATTGATATAGTTCTGGAAATTAGTTAAAATAGCAAGCAATCAAGACAGGTTCTTGTCATCAAACCATATCAATTACTTAATTTACAAGTGTCAAGTCAACCCCATTAGTCACCCAACTCGCTTCTAGGTTTTGTCATCAACCGACCATAATTGTAAAGTAAAGAGAGAACTCAAAACATACAAAAATTGTTTAAGTTAACTACTACGTCCATCAAATTTAAATATTTATCATCACAAATAAAATAAAATAAGATCCAATACATAACCAAATAATGTGCAAAACCCATACAAACCAATCATCCGTAGATCACAAAAAGAATTAGCCGCTCATACGCATAACGTCAAAATCGACAACTCCAAAAACCCTTGTTCTACTTCGTCTTCTCGATTTCCGTTCACCAACTTACTTCCAGGCCCAGTACGATTCCTTACCCAGCCCAATAACATTGTTTTCTTTTGCCCAACAACAGCCCACTAAACGATGATCCCACAAGACTTTATTAGGGCTGTTCGCGAGCCGAGCCGAACCGAACCGAACGGACCTTTGCTCGTGCTTGGCTCGTTTACAAACCGAACCGAGCGGAGCGGGTCATTTAAAACCGAGCCTCAAATCAATCGAGCATTTTTCGAGCAATAAAAATTCCGAGCGAGGGTCGAGCGAAATTCGAGCGATTTGGACAACCGTGTCGCCCGATTTAAATTTGCTTAGAGAGATAGTGACAATGTTGGGTTTTAAGTTTTTATGTCTTTAAAAATATGCACATTTAGTGGCACAATATTTTTCTTATTAATAACAATGTTGTGGCCGATGAGGCGATAATCAGATTGCACGAACAATTACGTTGAGAGCAGGAGACCACCGACTTAGAGTAACGACATGAAACATTGTGGCGATGAACAAACTATCTTTTATCAGTTTAGGGTTTAACTTTAGTTTTAATATTAATTTTTTTATTGGCGTGGTTGAGCTAGTACGTATAGATATAGTTGTAAATTTGTATATCGCTTCCCAAAATCTAATAGAGTGGTAAATATAAAACTATAGATTTAATTTATATTTAAGTATATATGTATGTGTAAGTGTAAGTGTGTGTATATATAGGTGTGTGTGTATTATGTATAATTTATATTTGTGTATATATATTTATATTTGTATATATATATGTGTGTGTATATACATGTTCATATATGTAGGATTATGTTCAAGAGTGAACACTAGTGTAGCTTGCGAACTGAGTGAACTAATCCTGGCCATACACGTGTGTAGATCAATGGCTAGGATTTGATGTTGAAATACACTAGTGTATTTTACGATTTGATGATGAGATCTTGGCCATACACGTGTGTAGATTAATGGTCTGGATTTGTTCACTCAGTTCGCAAATACACTAGTGTTCACTAGTGTTCACTAGTGTATCTATATGTATGTGTATAGGTATATGTATATGTATATGTATACTAATTAAAATAATAATTCGAGTCGAACCGAGCCGAGCGGACCTTTGCTCATGCTTGGCTCGTTTACAAACCGAACCGAGCAGAGCGGCTCGTTTACAACCGAGCGTCAAATCGAACGGGCATTTTTCGAGCAGTTTCCGAACGAGCGTCGAGTGAGCGGCGAGCGACGAGCGATTTGAACGACCCTAGACTTTATTAATCTAATTGAATATCAATCACTGATTCATTGGTGTCACATCTACAAGACTACAACTTGACTCAAATTTATTTCATCCTTTCTTCCTGTACAAAAAACAAACAAATGGTATACCTATCCTGGGTAGGGATCCTGTATATTAATCCAGGAGTGTGAGAAGTGTATTATAACACTAAATATAACACTATATAACACCATATAAACACCGTATAACAATATGTAACACCACATAACATTATGTAACACTATATGACACTATATAACAATATATATCACTATACATCTATCATAGACATGCTATCAGACAAACTATAGTGTTATATTTGTTATATAGTGTTACATTGTGTTATATGGTGTTACATATTGTTTTGTTATTCGGTGTTTATATAGTGTTATATACAGTGTTATAACTAGCTTAAGAACCCGTGTATTACACGGGTTGATTAAATATAATATCTCATCATCATCATCGTTTACATAAAATGTTATGAATAAATACACATGTTGAAACGGATCAGGTAAAAACCTTTTATTAATCATCAATATGCACAAATCACAATTCGTTGAAAATCTCTTTATACACCACATTAGTTGTTTTATCTGTAGGTTTTCCGTTGTTGTCAAGTATGAGTAGTTTGACCCCATCTCTTGTTTTCACCCTTGATAAGGCAACATACAATTGACCACATTAGTTTAAGAACCCGCGAGTTTCACGGATGGCTTAACATAAACATATAATATCTACTAGTATTGAGATGAACTTTGTAATGAAAGAACTTTCCAATATAAACGTATAAAAATGATACTGAACTAAAAAATTATAGATAAATGAGTACATGAAAATCACAAATCACTAAATTTAGCTATGAACCTTTATATATGATTTAATTGATTTTTTTATGATATATTAAACATAGTTTAAGAACCCGCGAGTTTCGCGGGTGGCTCAACACAAACATATAATATCTACTGGCATTGAGAGGAACTTTGTAACGAAAGAACTTTTCAATATAAACGTATAAAAATGATACTGAAATAAAAAATTATCACCGTTGACATAAATATTATGATTTTATACACGTAAAAACACAAACGAATATATTAGAGTACAACGAAAATTTGAAATACATGAATATACAACGATCACAATTCGTTGAAAATCTCTTTATAAACCACATTAGTTGTTTTATATGTAGGTTTGCCGTTGTTGTCAAGTATTAGTAGTTTGACTCCATCTGGTTTTTTACCCTTGATAAAGCAACAAACAATTGACCATGAGAGGAGACGGGTTGTTTCAAGTACAAACCAACCATAGAAAGTGACTGCCCTTGACATAAAATTTAAAATGAAATAAACGTTCCATTACTTTTGTAATGATTGACTTACAATGAACTCACAAAACCAAATACGAAGTTTTGTCCTTTTACATTTTATTTTTTGTGCTTTCTTTTGTATTTTTTTCTACAAACCTATCATTAGCACCTAAATACACAAATGAAATTGATATAGGCAGCATAGCCAAAAGCGTTTCAAAGTTGTAACTGTAACATGCCTTTAACATTCAATGAGCAAAAAAAACACATAATTATCCATATCATAACCATTGCAATAAAAACATATTAAACCCGACGATCAGATAATTGAATAAATGTAAATGAATTTAAAGTATTAGAGACAAAAAGGTAGCAACTCCATATAAACGTTTTTCGCCATGTGAAAATCGGCATGTGTAAATTCTCGTCTGCTTCTTGCGACTGCTAAAAACGTTGTACCATATTTATATACAGTTGTACCTACAGCTCAAACTCTTCCCTTTTAATTCCGACTTATTTGACCATAGGATCCCAGCCCGCATCTTCCAGATGACCCAATCATTACGACCTATGACTTTTTAGTTAAAATAACACATAGGACTAACTCACCTGGGTATCGGAATTTCAATCCATGCTTATGCTATAAGACTTGTAGCTTGCGCATTCCCATTGACCCGGTCATTGAACATGCTTAGTCTAGTATTCACCTTGAGCAGATTTAGAAACCCACTGATTCAAGTCGTGTTAAAAAAAACCCTTTCTTTTATAAAAACTCACAAGTTTAATAGAAAATGACCCTTGTAACAAAACTGTTCATCTAATAGATATAACCTACTCAATCGTTTAATAGAAAATGATCGTTCTACCTGACTACCTCTTTAAAGCTAACCTGTTTGACACATTTAACAAAACGTTAGAACTATCGAGCTCACAAAGATGCACACAATTAAACTTTAGAACTACATGCATGCAATATAACGATTCGATTGGCATGTCCTAAAAGGCTCTCTCGTTTGACCCATAATAAAACTTTAGAACTATGTAGCTCAGAAATGCACACCTTTTTAGTGTAAGATTAAAATGATGAAATAAATAAAAAATTGTCGGTGCTCGTTGATAAAAACTTACCAAGTTCTTAAAACTGACCGACTCAACCCACTGGTTCGGGCCATGTTAAAAAAACAAAATATTTTCTGTATATAAAGTCAAAGATACTAATAAAACAGACAATAATTGGCAATTTTTTGAAGCATACCTTGATTTTTTATCAAAACATTATAGACCTATTTTAATACTAAACTTTAAGAAGTAGTGACCTAGCCAGATACACGTAGATTTTTCCATTATAGCCAACAGGAGCAAATGGACTACCACTCGCAAAGATTGCACGACCATGTAATCAACAAAGTAGATATATTCGTTTTGTTAGATAAATTGTTCGAAAACCCAAATCCACTATAAAAATCGAAAATCAACTTGATTCCAATAAAGCAAGATCGTGTACTAAAATACTCGACCCAAAAAATGGGTACTGGTACTGAAAATACCTGGTATGGTACAGTTCGGTACTGGTACAGACCGGTATTTGAAGAAAAACCGGTAAATACCGATACCGAAAACGCAAAAGGTCGGTACCAAATTGGTACCGAAAATCAAGTCTAAGATCCCGCGAGTTTCGTGGGTGGACTAACACACAAATATATAACTTAAATTGTTGAAATAATCATTGGAAAGAAATAAACGTTCAAGTACTAATGAAATTAGTAAACTACAATGAATTGAA
This sequence comes from Helianthus tuberosus, assembly GCA_030545235.1. Lineage (NCBI taxonomy): Eukaryota > Viridiplantae > Streptophyta > Magnoliopsida > Asterales > Asteraceae > Helianthus > Helianthus tuberosus. The sequence goes on along the minus strand of CM060353.1, from coordinate 131,711,327 downwards.
AAAATGAAGTAACGCAAAAATTACAAGTCATTAAAGACTTCTTTATACACCACATTTGATGTTTTATCTGTAGGCTTCCAAATCATTAATAGTTTCAAGATTAAGAAGCCAAAAAGAAAGTGAAATAATGCACAATAATCATGTTAAAGACTCCGGATTAATGGTGTTATATAGTGTTATATGGTGTTACATATTGTTATACGGTGTTTATATGATGTTATAATACACTTCTCACACTTCTGGATTAATGTACAACATCCTCAATCTACCTATTCTAAGGCCACTTGGTATACTCTAACATCCATAGGTGTTAATCCTAGTTGGCATCTGTTAACACTTGTTATACCGTTCCTGAAGGGTGTTAAGAGGCATTAAAAGCTTCATATGTTAAGAAGTTAACTAGGAGAGAGAGTGAGAGAATCAATCATTGCAAAATTTACACACACACAACATGTTATATTTATATGTATTTTAATTAATTTAAGGGGCGTTAATGGGGGTTAAACCATTTCCTTGTTGTGAGGTGAAGTGAAAGAGTGTCAAGTAAGTGATGTGACGCCAACGTGTAGTTAAGGGGCGTGAAAGTATACCCCATGGCCTAATAGTAATTCATATTAGTGTGTCAAGGTTAGTTATAATTTTATGTATTTTCTCGTTGCCATTTTAAAACCATTTAAGTGTTCATTGCCATTAACTATCATAAACTTGGTTTTCCAAACTTAAGCTTGGCCACATTCTTTCTATATTTTATTTAATAATTTTGTTGTTTATGCTCATTTTCTTTTATAACCCACAAAATACAAAAACTAATAAAATTATCATATTTTATATCATTATCGATGCATTTATATCATATTTTATAAAATAAAGTATACCTAAAATACATCAATCAGTTATTTTTACCAATTTTGACCTACATGTACATGGAAGCGGCGCCTCAAGGCCCTAGGGCATTTTTAACCATCTTGGTGAGGCACACTATTTTTCAACAAACTCAACCTCACTTCATTTTTCTTTTAAATCGTTAAACGATGATCTATAAGGATAGTTATTAAATGCGCTAGATGCACTCAAAGCGCATAGGCCTCTCGCCTAGGTCCTAAGCAGCAGGCCAAGGAAAAAAAGTGCACTTAAATGTAAAAAAAATATAATTAACAAGAAATTGATAAACGTTGATTTTGTTAAAAGATAATATATCAGCAATAAACTGAAAATTTTCATTCAGTATAACAAAATAGAAACACAAACACCAATATTTCAGATCTACATTCTAGGTTTACAAACGAAAACCTAAGCCCTCTCACCACGAATCCTCCTTGCAAGCTGCATATCCTTGGGCATAATCGTAACTCTCTTGGCATGAATCGCACACAAATTAGTATCCTCAAACAGTCCAACAAGGTACGCTTCAGCAGCCTCCTGAAGAGCAGCCACAGCAGAGCTCTGGAACCACAGATCTGTCTTAAAATCCTGAGCAATTTCTCTCACAAGCCTCTGGAACGGAAGCTTCCTGATCAAAAGCTCAGTGCTCTTCTGGTACTTCCTGATCTCTCTCAACGCAACGGTTCCAGGCCTGAACCTGTGCGGCTTCTTCACTCCTCCGGTGGCCGGTGCCGACTTCCTTGCTGCTTTTGTTGCCAGTTGCTTCCTCGGAGCCTTTCCTCCGGTGGATTTCCTTGCGGTTTGTTTGGTACGAGCCATTGGATATCAGAGAGATTGAAATGAAGTGTTGTTAATATTCTCTGTAGTTGTTGTTTGTGAGTGATTGTGATGTTTAGGGTTTATATAAGATGGGGGAAATGGCGGGAGAAGTTGGAAAACTGAAATGATTTTAGGATTTTTAAAAATTTTGGATTGGTGGTACACGCTGGCAATCCGGATGTAGTGTGTTTTATCCAATGGTGGTGTCTTTGGAATTTGATGAATAAATATGGACCGTTGGATTGGATGTTTTTGCATTATGCGGATTAGGTGAGTTTTCAATTGGGATTTTTTTTACCCTTTTAACCAACCGACAAATTTCCACCTAAGTTTTTTTTTTTTTTTTAAATTAGAATATAAAATAAAATGTTTTATTTAATAATAATACCTTTTTTTTTAAACTAGGTTTTACCCCGCCGCAACAATTTAAGGCACAACGTATACAATGTTAGATTGCGGTGAAGATTAAATAACATCAAACATTAATCATGTAAAGCCTATCACAACACAAAACTTTAAAAATATCAGTAAACTTGAATTGCACAAACAAAAAAACGACCTACTAAGCTTTCACAGCCCAACCTGCTGGTAATTTGATCCGGAAAAAAAACATGCTCTTCGATTGTGCATTAATAGCCAAAAATCAAAGCACCGTACAAAATTTCCAGAATCACCAACATAAGAAGCAAAATTGGCAAACGAAAATCATCATAATAAAACTATGATGCAGATAGATGTGAACAACAACCTTCAATCGGTTGCCGGAAAACGCAAGAACGTCGGAGAATACTAACTGGTGTTACTTTCTTATTCTAGAGAGAGAGCGCACGCTTGTTGTGAGATGTGGAATGAGATAGGGGTGAGCAAAACGTAAGGAAGAGGGAACCGAGAATCGGAAATACATAAATGAGGGAACCGAATCACTACACGAAAATACAGGGTCGGTTCCAGGTATGTACACATTCGGGTATGTCGGTCCAAGATATAAACATCGACCCGACCTTTTCAGTTGTGATGATATTAGAATGAATCAGAGCTATGGACTTATGCTCACCCCTAGGTTAAATTGAAGAACGAAGAGATATATTCATTCAAAAATACGATTCAATTAGTTGGTGAGTGCAATGAGTTGCTAGAAAGCAAAATCAGTGATCTATTTGAGAAAACAGAGGAGCTTCATTTACAAGTGAATGATATGAATCATCTTGAAATTGTGTCGATGGATCACTCATTTTCAAATTTAAAGTTCCTTCATGTTTCTGATATATCTTACTTACTGTTTCAGGAAACCATACCTCAACCTCGTGAAGCAGCTGCAGCAATTATTAACAGTATTGAAGATTTATTGAAGTATGGATTTAGTTCTGATATATCTTACTTACTGTTTGATATATCACGAATTAGGTTAACTCATTTTGATGGGCTTTGGCCCAGATTAGTTGTTTGTACAGAATCCATACATTTATCTCGGTTCCACAAGTTTGGCTTCGGTTCTTTGTTGTTCCCGACCCGATACCCGACATACTTGATTAACAGGAACCGAACAAATACCCTATACCCGACATTGTGTCTTTACGAGAATAAAAACCTTATATAATAGCGGCATAATTTATTAAGTTTCCCTATGGGACTTTTAAATCTGATGATCAGTGAATAATGTTTATGGGTTACCTTTGAATTACCATGCATGTTTGTGTTGAAGATTTCCATCGCTATGTATAGTGTATTTGTTTGATTATATGTTAATAACTGCTTTTTTACTTTTTAACTAGAGGAGGAATCATATTGATGCAGGATTTTTCTGGTTTTTCAGTTGGTGTTTCTAATATTTAATACCTACACAAGGAGCGTTTCTTAAGGGATGTGCTTGTTGTTATACACAAATGGCCCATGGGGGAATACGGGCTAAAATAAAGACAAGTAGTCTTTACACATTTGGATCACCAGATGAACCTCATCAGTTTTGCGGGTCTGGGTCACGTTTGTTCTTATCATTGACACCCTTTTCGGCCTATATTATGTATGCACCATTAGCTTGAGTAATCAAGGGCATGAAGGTATATATGAAAAGTTCGGGGGGTCTTTGTTCATTTAGGTCAAATCAATGATAGATTTCAGAAATGAAAAACTGAACATGATTATTACTAATACACATACGAATTGATGAAACAAGTACCTTGTTCATTTATGCGTTTGGGCTCTATAACTGGATCAAGCAACGAGCCATTTTTGGGCTTAACGTGATTTTAGTATATCCATGTTAGGGAAGGTTGATATTCGGGGGGTGCAACTGCAAACGAGCTGACCTACTCATGAGTTACTTGAGCTCGGCTCGAAAAAAAAAGGTCAAACAAAAGCTGTCGTCATAATTTAAACCAAAAGCTTTCCGTAAGCCATGCGTCTTAAGGCGAACCGTCTTTAATATTTGAACCAACAACCTTTATTTAGTGCGGATTATAACGAATAAGTTAAAAGTATTTTATTAGCTTATTAAATATAACTACAAAAAAATCAATATAATTAAATTAATGGAACCAGGCTTGGTAAGTTTTGTTTATTATTACTACTCAATCTGCATAAGAATAAAATTTGACTTTCAAGGTCAAACAAAAGAACATAGATTTAAAATTATTAACGCGCTATCATTTGGAGTTTTGTGACAACAATTTTTGTATGTGAGAAAAGACGTTTTGTGAAACGAGAGTACAAGTTAATGAAATTAATTTGATGTTTTTGAAAAGGATTCTATTCTACTCTTAAATAATCAGATGATCACTTGCAACCCAGAAAGAAAATACTGGCCTCTGCCTCCTCTTCTGATGCTGACACGGCTAAGGCCGCAACTCCTCCTGAATCCTCCCCTGATGATGAAGCACTTTGGTCTCGTCTCGATGCCATTGTCAAACAATGGATCTATGGCACCATATCCACTGACCTCCTACACACCATCCTCATTCCAGGTCAAACCGCCTACGATGCCTGGACCTCCCTGGCTAACCTCTTCCAAGACAACAAAAACACCGGTCTGTCTTCCTTCAGCAGGAGTTTTCCAATGTTCGCCTAGAGAACTTTCCAAACATGTCGGCCTACTGTCAACAGGTTAAACTCCTGTCCGATTAACTTACTAGTGTGGGGACCCCTGTTGACAATCAGAGACTTGTTCTTCAACTTTTAACCGGTCTTACCGAACAGTACGACGAGATTTCAATGATCCTACAGAATAGGGATCCTTTTCCTGATTTTCATGAAGCACGTTCACGTCTCACGATGGAGGAAAGTAAGAAGAAACATCAGGTTGCTAAAGTTGCCCATTCCTCCGCCACTGCACTTGCGGCTGTCACAACCAGCCCCTCACCATCTGATAACACTAACCCACCTTCTGACCGTAATCGTGGACGGGGTCATAGCCGTGGACGGAGCAGAGGACGTGGGCCCAATGGTCGCGGGGGCCGGGGGTACAATGCTCAGCACTTGTGCATTGTGTTTCCGTAGGGCTGGGCATCGAATCAATGGGCTGGTCTTATGAATAACCAGGACCAGCAATGGCCAATAGCAAACGTGAGTCCACCATGCCCTTACCCATCAACACCACAGCCCAATATAGGTGCAGGATTGCTTGGCCTAGCGCCGTCTCAGGCCTACACTGCAGGACCGGTTCCAACCGACATCGCTCAGGCTCTTTACTCTTTATCTCTCAATCAACCAAACCCGGTCGGCATCATGGACACTGGAGCCACATGTCACATGGCAAACCAGCAAGGTAACATTTCCCCGTCTGTTTTTAATAATGGCACTCCTAAACATATTATAGTCGGCAATGGCATGACCATTCCCGTTCTTGGACAGGGCAACCACACTTTACCACCACTTAAACTTAATAATGTTCTCTATGCTCCTCAATTAATTAAAAACTTATTTCTGTGCGTAGTCTTACCACTGATAATCTAATATCTATTGAATTTGACCCCTTCGGTTTTCTTGTGAAGGACCTCAAGACCAAGGCCACTATCCTACGATGCAATAGCTCGGGTGATCTCTATCTTCTCACCACACCTCTTCAGAGTCTTTCCTCACCTTCCACATTTGCTGCCATCACCTAGGAACGTTGGAATTTCTGTTACTCGCAGAGGAGATCAAATTTTCTCATCCCAGCATGCTTATGCTAAAGATATTCTGCATTGGGCTGCCATGGATTCTTGCAAACCTGTTCCCACTCCCGTCGACACTCAATCTAAACTGAGTAGCTTCTCTGGTCCTATGTTTGATGACCCGACTACCTAGAGGAGCCTCGCGGGTGCGCTACAATATCTTACTTTCACACGTCCTGACATTACATACGCAGTGCAACAGATTTGTATGCATATGCATTCCCCCCGGGTTGATCATTGGCATGCTCTCAAACGGATTCTACGATACATTCAAGGCACTTCTGATTTTGGTCTACTTTTAGGACCCACGCCTCAGTTATCCTTGCGTGCTTACACCGATGCTGATTGGGCTGGATGTCCCGACACTCGCCGCTCAACCTCTGGCTATTGCGTTTATCTCGGTGACAATCTTATCTCCTGGTCCTCCAAACGGCAATCTACAATCTCTCGCTCCAGTGCAGAAGCTGAATATCGCGGTGTCGCCAATGTTGTCGCCGAAATTTGTTGGCTTCGAAACCTGCTTCTTGAGCTGCACCGTCCTCTCTCACATGCAACCTTAATCTACTACGACAATGTTAGTGCCATTTACTTATATGGCAATCCATTTCATCATCAACGTACCAAACACATTGAACTGGATATTCACTTTGTTCGGGAACATGTTCAGCGTGGCAATGTTCGTATCCTCCATATGCCATCTCGTTACCAGATTGCCGATATCTTCACCAAAGGTCTCCCACGGATTCTATTTGAAGACTTTCTATCCAGTCTCAGCATCCACTCTCCTCCCGCTTCGACTGCGGGGGTGTAATAGCTGGCGTAAATATTGTAATTGATTTGTTAAATATAGGAATGATTTATTTAGATTCATAGGCAATTATTATTGATTAAGAGGAGATCTCGTTGTAATAGTATACATTGAATACCAATTTTTACAACTTAAGTACTTGCTGATACTAACTAACATGGCACACTTCTACTTAAATCTTGGCCCCATCATCTCTTTTCTCCTTATCATTCAGATCCACTTTTTTTTCCCAGCATCCTCCTTATCATTCAGATCCTTCTTTCCGGCATCCTCCTTATTATTCAGATCCTTAGCATTTGCTTCCTCCACTTGATCAACTGCTCATCTGCCACAAATCCAAACAATTTTGAGTATTAATTATTAATATAATAATACATCTAAGTTAGAACAAGTTACCCACTTATTAGATTAAGCAAGTTTCGCGTCGATGACCAATTTCTTTTCTGTACAGTAAAAGAAACCATAATGTCCTCGCATGCAATGCAAACATTTTAAATATTCATGCTTACTATTCCATCATTAACCTTGCAAGCTTTCCTTGACATGTATAGCGCTATAGGATTAGCGACCACCCATTGTGGTCATTATTAAGTTATACTTTATGGTCTTGTTTACTTCGGTGACAAGATTATGCTCACGGTCTTACTCACTTCGGTAATAAGATTACGCTAGTGGAAACTTTGAATTGATGTTTAGTTATGCATGCTAGTATGTAACACGATTAATATACTTTAACATGTGCATTTGAGAACTAATCTTTTATATGCTACGTAGATAAAACTAGTATGCTCAACGACATTATTTGTGTTGAAGGATACTCATTACATGTTGCAGGAAATATATGACGATGCCACAAGAAAACTACTTAGGGTGGAATTATAAACTCATCAAATTTTTTATTTGTGTATTTCGATGTTTAGTTATGTTTACTTTCAAGATATCGTATTTCCTTATGAAACAATGTATCATTTGAAATGATGAAATGAAATGGAAATTTTGAATTTTAATTATTGTCGCAAGTTAGTGTTATAAAATCTTTGAACAATCTATTTCGTCCGGCCTTGATGTTTCCGCCATCGGTTGTGGTGTGACACTTTCTTGACTAGTGTGGCCTTAGATCACCGTCTAAGTAAGCCTTGTCGACTTAGTGTCGTTGGGTTTAGAAACGGAAGTCTTTAAAGGGAACGTTGGATTGCAAGTAAAGTGCTTGTAGTACTTGAAACCATGGTTGCAAAAGTCGTTAGACGCTCCGTAGTCGGTCGACCGGGGAGTTGAGAGTACTCGGGGAATACTCGGACATGTTAAATTATAAAGAATTTAGTTTTCGGAAATTAAATATATGTCAAATAACATAAATTTACTAATATTTATAACAAAATACGTGAAAATGATATTCATTATTTAATATGATAGGCATAAAATTATGTTATATTTTTTTAAGTCAAACTCAGCCCACTTTGACCTACTAGATTCGATTCTGACCGAGGTTAACCGCGTTTGATCGATTCCGAGTAATTAGGCGGAGTTGAAGAAAGTCGACTCGGCAACCTACCTTGTAGCGACTACTCGAGAGGTACTCAGCCTTGGAGACCTTGTTTTACAACCATGTTGAAACAAGTATAAGACTTTGTCTTACTAAAGAGAGTTTACAAGAGAGAGTTATTAGTTTACAAATGCTAGGTATGTCTCAAATGAGACCCCAAATCCCTTATATATATACTAGTTGGTTGCTTATCTAGAGTGTTCTAAATCTACTACACTTTTTACAAAAGATCTATTAAATAATATATAGATAATTCTATCTAAATATCGTGATATTTATGCTGATTTCTAGAGACTTCCAGGCAACTCTTGAAGTGACCGACGACCCCGAAAACTTATAGAATTTGGATTGCTGAATTTATGTGGGGTATGACAATATGGTGTTATTTATATTAGATGAACTTAACAATATGTTTAAAGGGCGTGTTAGTGATAATTAGTTGTGGACAACATGGTGGTTGTGGAGAGCTAAGTGTAAAGAATAAGAAAAAGATTATATAATATCTTCTTGTGTATCTTGGCCCCATCATCTCTCTTCTCCTTATCATTAAGATCCATTTTTCTCTTTTTTTTTCCAGCATCCTCCTTATCATTCAGATCCTTGGTATCTGCTTCCTCCCCTTGATCCACTACTCGTCTGCAACAAATCCAAACAGTTATAAGTATTAATTATTAATGTAATAATACATCTAACTTAGAACAAGTTACTCACTTATTAAATTTAGCAAGTTTTGCGCTGATGACCAATTTCTTTTCTGTGCAGTAAAAGAAACCATAATGTTCCCACCTGCAATGCAAACAATTTAAATATTCAAATACTTACATACAAAACCGGTTTATAAAAAAATGCTTACCCCGTCACAATATCCTCATCTTTAGGTCTACAAACATAAGTTTCATATCCTTATTCCCCCATAATGTTCTTCACAATATTCTCAATTGTTAACCATGGTTCATCCGCACTAAGGGGCTGTCTAGTTATGACGCTACTAACACTAGTCAAACATACATCGACAGACGACTCACTAATGGAACCAAATGCCTCATTCAACTCGTCTTGTGTCATATCAGGATTCATCAATTCCATGACAAGTATCATGTAGACTTGTTTCCTGACGACAAAATTAAAATTAAGTCATTTATTTGTAATCATCAATTTAAGAAGCTAACTGATACATACCTGTCTGCATTGCTCAACTCAATATCAGTCTTGTTAACACGAGCTCCATTCAAATACTTCAACACGCCCACTTGTAGCAAGACCAAAGAAAACACCTAGCAATCCTTTGGCTTTTATTTTACAGAAAAACTGGTTTATCCTAAAAAACATGTTAATCAGTAAAAAACAAGTTTAGTTGAATAAAAAAAAAGATTAGCAAGTTACTTCTCAAATTGTTTGGTTAGATTGGCTTGCTCATTCATGTTCCTTAAGCTGATTATAGGTCTACAAGAAATAAAACATATTAAATCTCAAAACAAGGGCAAATGTATCACACACATCACGTTCCAACAATAACATATAACGAATGCCTGAAACTCACGGACACCTAATCTCAAACACACGAATAGTAACATGTATATGAATATCTAGCGCATTTGTATCTATTCGTATATTATTATTATTATTATTATTATTATTATTATTATTATTATTATTATTATTATACAGATTTGCCTAATCTCAAACACAATGAAGAACACGAATGTCACACCCCAACCATTGGCGGAAACATCGGAGTGAGACGAAAAATAGATTGCAAGAGTCTTCATAACGACTATTTGTGACAATATTTAGAAAATTCAAATTTCATTGATACTAAATTGGAAATACATTGTCTTGGAAAGGAAAGTACAACAAGTTGCAAAATAACGTAACAACATGAAACATATTCATAAGTTTTAAATATAGGCGTGTTTCTAAACCACCCTAAGTACGTTTCTTCAATCATCATCAACTAGTTTCCTTCAATATGTATTAAAATAAAGATCAACAAAAGTTGGCGAGTATACAAGTTTGATTACATAGTATAATTGTGAATAAAAGTTGTCTAATATCCAACATGGTAAATTGCATACATTGTTCGTTATCATACTAGCATGTGTTAACTATAAGTCAAACCAAAGTGTACCGCAATCGTGCATATCGTTGTCGCCAAAACGACAAGGTTGTAAAATAGTTTACTTAACAATACCACAAGAATACGGGCGACACGTTAATCCTATAACACTATAATTGTTAAGGTAGGTTTGCAAAGTTAATGAGCATATAGAACACAAGTATAACATAGCATGTGGTAACTAGAATCGACAACAAATATCATGTTTGTAACGAATAGAGCGTGTATGTAACAAGTTTAATTGTGATTCATGATTGTATAAAGTGTACATGTTGCACCCAAAGTGTATACACGAAAAATAGGATCGAGTATACTCACGGTTTGCTAAGCTTTCCGTTTAACCGCGAGTTGACAAGTTGTTGAGGGTAGAGCACCAAAGTTACTATAGGTTGGGGATACGAAGGTGTATGAGTATTCGGAGTTTGTGGAGAGTTTGGATTCGGAATTTACTATAAAAAGTATATGTACACGAAAATATATCTTTTTCTAAATACTCGTTTGGACACTTAGTTTGTATGTGTTTTCATGGGCCCTAATTTGCCCATTAGAATCACAAACGAGGAGTCTAGAATGAAGATAATATAACCTAAGTTCATGGTAACCATAATCCGACTAGTATCAAGAATTCGGCTAAATATATATTATATATTATATAGCATAGTCCGTCATGTATCATCATGTATTGTCATGTAAGTCAAGCATGGATGTAGGATTAACCTCATTGTATGATTCACCAAAGCACAAAGTCATCAACTTAGTTGATGACCCAATTGGTCATGAATGAAAATGAAAATAAAAATACAACTAACTAGTTTGTCAAGTAGCCAAGTAAGAATAACTCGGGCGTGCCATACCCAACATGGCAAATGTTGGAGGCGAGGCGGGGTATGTTACTTTGATTCTTTGAAGCTACTTGAGACAAACACAAACAATTAAGCAAGTGAGGTAGTGGAATAAGTCTGGAGAGCCAAGGTTTCCATGGTTTACACATTACTCATGCACAAGTCTTCCAACATTGAAGGTTGGAAGCTTGGATAGTTTCAACACTTAGAACATTTTGGGTAGAATTTTAAAGAGGTTTTGAGCTTTATTTCTTGGTGAAAATCAACCACACACCCACAACTATAAGCTTAGTTGGGAGCAAGGTGGGTACTAGATTTCACTAAGCTTTAAGCATTATATACAAGAAACAAAAAGATAAATTGGAGCAGAATTTTATGCTACTTTGGACCTCAAATATGGTGAGGTTCCACTTTACTTTGCCATGACAAACTTGTGGAAACCTTCCTAGAGGTTGCCCAAGTAGTTTGAAAGAATATTAGAAGAAGAAAGGTGAAGAAAAGTGAGTGAAAACTCATTTAGAACACTTGAAAGTATTCTTCCTTGCTTGGAATTCTTGAGAGGATTAGAGAGTTTGGGAGTAGATTAGTGTGTGGAAAGTGTTTAGGAGGTGGTGGAGGCTTGTATTTATAAGTGGGGATTAGGGTTTGGGAGTTTATGAAGGTGGAAGGTGATTGGAGGAGAAAGGAGGCGGAGACGGGTGAAATATGATTGGCTTAAAAAAAGGTGGAAGCTGATTGGATGAGAAAGGAGGTGGAGAATCGTACTTACTGTACTATCCAAGATTTACATATCTGGAAGTTGACCATGGCCCATGTCCATGAGACACGGCCCCGTGTCTCTTGTCTGCTTCCGTTTGTCTTCTTCTTCCTGGAATCTTGGGTGGGGCATGACCCCATGCCTGGCAGGCACGACCCGTGCTTGTCTTCTGATTTGTTGTTTTTGGCCTTGGGGTGAAGCTCGGAGGGTTGGTGTATTGTATCAACATCCCTTGTATATTTAAGCTCTTTTAATCCTGAAAATCAAAAGTATACAAAGAAACAAACTTTTTCCAACATTAGTACTAAAAATGGTTGTTTTTATACCTTATTTGATATAATGTATATGTTGCATTTGACGCATATCACTAATACTCGAACAACTAATTAAAAATCAGTTGAATAATTATTACAATTACATGTCATAAAACTCAGTTCAACAACACGAAACTAATACTCAAAACAAAATGAATGACGACTAATTACAAATTAGTTGAATATATCTAGTGCATATTAAACACACAAAGACTTTTGAAGAACATGAAAACAATCTCAAACACAACACGAAAACAAGTTCCGATTACAATAACGAATCACTCTGAAGAACACAGTTAGTTAATAGTTCAATAACGAATGGGATTTAGACATTATCATCAGTATACATCTAGCGTACACACCAACAGTTTTAAAAAACACGAAAACAATCTCGAACAACAAGTCTGATTACAATTACAATAACAAATCACACGAAGAGTTTTCGAACAACACGGAAACAACTTCAGATACTACTAATTACAAATTACATATAACGGATGCCTAATCTCAAATACACGAAGAAGAGTAACATCAATATCTAGCGCTATATGTCACACATGTGCATATTATTACACAGATTGCTCTCAAATATGAAACTAATACTAATTACAAAGTTATATATCATAAAAACTCAATTGAACAACACGAAAACTCTCAAACACGAAACTAATAATTACAAATTAGTTGAACAATTATTACATAGCGCATATTAAACACATCAAGAGTTTTGAAGGAAAAAAAAACACACAGTTACAATTATTACAATAGTTGAGATTTAGACAACTATAATGAATATATAATATTTGCCTAATCTCAAACACACAATGAGTTTTGAAGAACACAAAAACAATCTCAAACACCGTTGAACAACACGATTCTGATTTTGAAATTCAAACTACTAATTACAAATCAGTTGAACAACAAAGAATTCATACTCATCTAACACGAAAGCAAGTTCCGATTAACGAATTACAGATCTCAAACACACGAAAAGTAAAGTTATGAAGAACACGAATCTCAAACAACAACATGAAAAATCACAAACATGAAACTAATACTCGAAAAAAAATTAACGACGACTGATTACAAATTAGCTTAATATATCTAGCGAAGAGTTATGAAAACAATCTCAAACATAACACGAAAACAATTTTCGATTACAGTTTGAAGAACACGAAAGTTGAACAACACAAAAACAAGTTTCGATTACAATAACGAATTATCTCAAACACAAGTTTACATCTAGCGCATCTCATGTCACACCCCAACCGATGGTGGAAACATCGGAATGAGACGAAAACGAGATTGTTCGAGACTTCATAACACTATTTGCGACAATATTTAAATAAAACTGGTTTCATTTCATTTCATAACAACATTGTCAAGTTACAATACAAGGAAATTCAAATAACAACATTGTTTCAAAATACAACAACAAGACAATGATCAGAATACAACATCGTTTCAAAATAATACAACAACAAAATCTAATTTAAATTGGGTATCTAAAGCATCCTCGCTAAGCCCATTTTAATATCATCATCATCCTACAAATATGTTTAAAATACATGGTTCAATACAAAAGTATTGGTGAGTATACAAGTTTAATACATAGAATAAGTATAAAAAGTTTAAATGAATCCACATGGCAAACTTAGTTATCAAGATTAACGTACAAACTGGCATGTGATTATTCAAGTCAACCCAAAGATTACCGCAAATGTTTAAAGACTTAACATGACCTCAAGAACATGGGCGGTGCGTTACTCCTATAACGCTATACATGTTAAGGTATAACAACCCTCTTAAAAATATGATTTGGACACCCCTAAATGTCCTAAAGTACACCCGTACGCGAGAAACGAGCCCGAAATACCCTTGTACTTATTTAAAACAAGAAAAACAAAGTTCAGGTGTCGCTCGCAGACCGCGACGTAGACACCTTGGTCTGTCGCGGGGCGCGACGTCCCTTACTTGCTCGACACTGCATAGTGCCACGTGGCACGTGATTCACCAAGGCTAGGCTGGTGACTGGCCAAGCCTATACGTGACATGTGGTCTCTCGCGGGCCGCGAAGGCCTTAGCCTTCTCTTTGGTGGGGCGTGACAGACTGGCCGAGCAGTTTATAAATGGAGGGCTTCGGCTCATTTGTTCCATCGTTCATTTCTTGATTTCTCTATCGAATTCTATATAGTAGAAGCTATACCCGGGCATAATACCCACTATAAAGCGAAGCTCTGCCTCGTTGTAAGTACTATAACCTTGCTGTTACCCTACACGATCGATGTAGGATTCCGTAACGCATGTCGGCTCTACCCGACTCAGTCGTTGGAATTCTGTCTTGTGTTACACTCGATGATCTAGGATTTCATAATGCATGTCGACTCTGCCTGACTCAGTCATTGGAATTCTGTCTCAAGTTTTACGGCTAATGTGATTTGGGTTATTTTACTAACACGTGTGCATTGATTAATTTTAATAGATAATAACCAGGAGATCCCCAGGAAGCTTTAGTTTTACCTAAATCAACAATGTGAGTCATTCCCCTTTTATAAAATCTTTTTGAGTACATCTGCTTTTTGTAAACTGTTTTTACAAAACCTTAAATGTTTTAAAATATAATTAAACAGTGATTGAGTCTATCTATTCTTCAATTACTGCCAGTATGTTGGGGTTTAGTATACAAAATGTGAAAGACGTTACCATTGGACAAAGAGTTAGCCAATGAGTAATATGACCCACCAGTCAGGATTGACAGTACTGAATGAGTAATTGTGTAGATATAAATATTGTAATCGCTCTCAATACTATGAAATTATAAAAGCTGTTTTGATTAAACTGGGATGCACTCGCAAGTATTTCTTGCTGGTAAAATGTTTTTAAAATGCGTTTCAGGTAACAAAATATGAAAGCCAATAGAAGCCAGCTGGAGAGCACTGAAGGCTTGGAAAAGTGGCTATAAAAGTTACCTAAATAAGAAGAAGTTTTTGTTTTCAATAATTAGGGTTTATCCCTACAAGTGTATTGTCAAATGAACTTGGGTTTTATCCCAATAAATTATTATTATAAAAAGTTTTGTGTTTTACTCTGATAAAAATATTTCCTAACTACGGTCCTGATGTATTCCGCTGCCAAATTAATAAACACCGATACCACCCATCTGGATGCTCGCGGCGCCCGCTCCTGGGGTCGGGGTCGGGGGATGCGACAGAGAGTGGTATTAGAGCTACAGCCACTTGTTTAAGCCAAAGAAGTGTTCTGCTGACACTTAAATTCTGTGTTAGGAAATAACTTATGTGATTATGTGTTTTGTGTTATTTGACTATTTGTTAGTTTACAGTATGAGTGAGCAAGGAACTTCGGACGCTTATCGTCATTTAGATAGTTCACCGAAAGATGAGAGAACATCATCTCAACCTAATCCCTCAGGATACTCAGCCGATACTGAGGAAGGGATATTTATATTTAAGGCACAGTCTGAGAAACCCTTTACTACTAAAAAGAGAGGTTGGTTTAATAGAGGAGCACATGAGAGAAGAAAAAGAATGAAGAAATTACAACAATAGAGAGCGATAGTCAGGGCTAATAGGGAAGCAAATGCACAGATTCAGGAGACAGTTAATAGGCCACCTTGGGAAGAGGAACTAGATAGACAGCTGGCCAATTTCCATATGTTATCCACTACAGCAGTAGATGCTAACCTAAACCAAATTGCTGAACCGCCACTGTTACCTTTGTTCCCAGACCAACAGATGCTAGAACCCGACCAGGAGGATCCCTTTCCAATCCCAGACGTAGATCCCTATGAGATTCTGTTGGTGCATACGTCTGTTGACTTCGTCTTGTATCGAGTCATGTAATAGAAATGATAGACCAAGACACGTAGTTCGAGAAAAACGAGAAACAGGCCAAAACCAGCAGGTTCACACGAAGTGGCCAGTTCGTGCGAACTGGACCAGTTCGTGCAAACTGGACTGATCTGGTTCGTGCGAAGTGGCTATTCCTATAAATATTGGTCTTGAGTTTCTCATTTGTAACTTTGGATTCTGGTAGCGAAGCTCTGCCGAAGTGTCGCCAAGCCTGTAAAACGTTGTGAAATCAATCTAAACGACAGTTAATCTACTTCTAAGTGTGAATCAAGCTGCAAGAACATCAATACATCTGTTTCCGCCTTTCGTATTGATCGAGAACTCTTCTGATTGTCTCGTTTGATCGATTCACCTATCCTACAGATTCCCAAAATTCTCCCACCAAACCCCATAGCTCAGTACACCCACCATAACCCTTTAGATCCCTTTTGGAGTAGCGAATGGTTGACACAGAGTGTAATAAAACCCATACCCTTATGGACAACCTATCCCTCAACACCCTGATCCAGTACCAGCACCCATGCCACCTATGAGCCAGGAAAATTTGGAGGAACTTCGCTCATGGGGTGACAAATTAGTGGAGGAAGGAGATAGAATTCGACTAATAGGAGAAAAGCTTATGTGGAAGCACGTCGATTGTGATATACATGATTGGACACATGATACTTAGAATAATGCCTAGATGTATATGTAATTTTGTACTTTGAAAAAAAGTATATATAATAGATACGGATGCATAACTACTAGTATATTTGATTTCCAGTTGTAGTATGTAACTGATGCATATATGTATATATATAGAAAATAGTAAAAGTCACAATGATCGACGTTTTTGACCAACTTGTTTGTGTGATTATGTATAAGTAATTGTATTATCCTTATTATGTGATAATTAATACTTGATAAATATTCACAATTCAGATGGACAACGAAGTAAATCAGGAAAACCAGAATAATGAGAATAACGGAAACCAAATAGATAAAAGTGCCATCCAACATATAGTAGCATAAGGAATTATAGATGCTATGCCTTATATTATCAGACTGTTAATGTAAGACCCCTAACATGATCTAACTGAAAAGACGCAGCGGAAAATACGTACCACAAAATTTCTTTCTAATAATATTCCTTTATACTTGAAAGTCATTTAAAAACACTTCTTTAAAAGAATTACATCGTTTATCCGTCATTATTGTATCGATTATAACATACAAATACATATTTCATGACCACTCAATCCATACAATCCGTGTCTCTTTAACTCGATCATTGATCACTTGCCCTTCATGATGTTAATCCAAAATTTTGTACAACCTGCACTCACCACATACATTCGCAACATTAGTACGCATTATGTATAAATAATGTAAATTCATAATTATAGAGTCTCATAATGTTCTATCCTCGTATACTTTTCGTTTCGTCATCTTTCTAAATTCAAGCATTTCATCCAGTTGTCCAATCTTCGATGAAACAACCATAATGTACCTGCATTACATTCCATTCTTAAGGCACACCATTAGTAAAGTAAAAACTCGCTAAGTGTGAGAACGGTGAGAACGATTTTGGTGGTGACATGTGGCATTGATGCTAAATTACACTAAGTGGTAATATTGTCAAAAACTCGCTCACATGAACTGGGTGTTCAAATAAAACGCCATAAAAACATCCAATTCAGAAAAACGCCATGAAAATACCCAGTTAAAAACGCCATAAAACACCCAGTTCAGAAAACGCCATAAAACAGCAATCCGGTCGGGTGGCAATCCGATCGGGTGGCCGGTCGCTCGGGTGACAATCCGTTCGGACGGTCATCCGATCGGGTGACCATTCGAGTGGATTGTTACCTCGTATGGGATGGATGTGTTTGTGTATGATGGTTTGTCTTTTGAAGTTTTCGTTGTAGCATTTTAAAAATAGAGAAGTATCTCTACCTTTCAGGTCGGTCGATCGAACGGCCGTTCGATCGGACAACAATCCGATTGGTCAAGACTTCCCTTGTTTGAGAACAAGTTCACAGCAGGATAGTCACTCGGTCGGATGGCTATCCGATCGGGTGGCAATCCGCTCGGATTGAACATGTTGTAAAATTGTTAAGTGTTTGAAGTCAAACATCACATAGTCGTATGGCAATCCGATCGGATGGCAATCCGATCGGACGGCAATCCGTTCGATGTTCAAACTTCCTTAATTGAAATGAAAGTTAAGTGTGGGACCCAAGGTGCAATCCGACCGGGTGGCTGTCCGGTCGGGTGGCAATCCGATCGGACGGCAATCCGTCCCAGACGACCTGGTCGTCTTCTTCCTTGGTTGTTATGGTAGTCTTTTCGTTTTCTCGAGACTGTTTGATATCGTGCTAAACAACAGAACCCTCGTCAAGACTTAGTGACCCGATCGGACAGGAACCACCCTAGTCCGACCAGCTAACTGTTCGAGACGGTGTTTCATGTTTAACCCGAAATCGGTGTTCTCGTGGATAGAATCCAGATCTTGAACCAACATATCAACAAGAAAGAGTAGAAGATTAGAACAAGCCCCGATTCTATCGGTTTTGAGTGCATTGAGTGTAAAAGAGTTGAAAGAAAGTTAAAAACCATCTTTCAATCCTTTTCATCATGAATATATTCAGATCTATGAAAGATCTTTGTTCATTCATGTGGAATCATTCAGATCTGAGTTGTTCTTGGTGGATTGAAGCCAAAACATGAAGTTCATAAGAACTCCATGATGACATCATCCTAGAACACCTCAAATCTAGTAAGAAATACAAGAATTGAGCAAGGAGTGACAGATCTCAATTAGCAATCTTGTCTCCCTTTGACTTCAATCTTGGCTTTGACTTTGACTTTCGAAACATGGGGTGTTACAGCCTCCCCTAGTTAAGGGAATTTCGTCCCGAAATTAGGCCGAAGCCGTAACAAACAACTGCGGGTACTTCACCTTCATGCTTTCGAGTTTCCAAGTGAACTCTGCGCCTCGTTTGCCTTCCCATCGAACCTTCACAATGGGAATGCGCGAGCGTCTGAGCTGCTTGGTTTGGCGGTCCATGATTTCGACAGGCTTCTCCATGAAGTGTAGTGTTTCGTTTACTTGAAGATATTCTAGAGGGACAATTAAATCATGCTCATCCAGGCACTTTCTGAGGTTCGACACATGGAAAGTCGGGTGGACGTTACTAAGTTCCTCTGGTAGTTCGAGTCTGTAGGCGACTTTTCCGATCCTTTCCAGAATCTTAAAAGGTCCAACATATCGAGGCGCTAGTTTCCCTTTCTTGCCGAATCTGACCACACCCTTCCAAGGTGATACCTTTAGGAGTACGTAGTCGCCAACGTCAAATTCAAGGGGCTTGTGTCGTCTATCGGCGTAACTTTTCTAACGACTCCGAGCTTTCAGTAGCTTGTCTCGAATTTGGAGGACTTTGTCAGTCGTTTCTTGCAATAGCTCAGGACTGGTTAATTGTGAGTGCCCGATCTCGTGCCATACAATAGGCGATAGACATTTTCTTCTGTATAAGGCCTCAAACGGTGCCATTTGAATGCTGGAATGATAACTGTTCTTATACGAGAATTCGACTAATGGCAGGTAAGCGTCCCAATTACCACCGAAATCTATAACACACGATCGGAGCATGTCTTCAAGGGTACGAATCGTTCTTTCAGTCTGGCCGTCGATTTGTGGGTGGAACGCGGTACTTAGATTAAGCGTAGTACCAAGAGCCGTTTGAAACGTTTCCCATAGACGCGATGTAAACCGAGCATCACGGTCAGAGATGATGTCGTGAGGCGTCCCATGTCGACAAATGATCTCATCGGTGTAGATTCGGGCTAATCTTTCTACCTTGTAGTCTTCCCTTATTGGCAAAAAGTGGGCAGATTTGGTCAAAAGGTCAACGACAACCCAGATACTATCGTGACTTGATGGAGTACGCGGAAGTTTTGTTATGAAGTCCATAGTTATACTTTCCCACTTCCACATAGGGATCGGGGGTTGTTCAAGTAAGCCAGAGGGTCTTTGGTGCTCGGCCATGACTTTCTAGCAAGTCAGGCATTTCCCAACGTAGAGGGCGATATCTCTCTTCATGCCCGGCCACCGGTACTTGTAGCGAAGGTCCTGGTACATCTTGTCGGCACCGGGATGAATAGAACATCGGGATTTGTGGGCTTCATCCATCAAAATCTTTCGTAAATTGGTCCGCTTAGGGATCCAAATTCGATCCAGAAAGTGGAACATCGCATTCGAATTATTCACAAGTTGGGATACATCGTGGTAGATTCTTTCCTTCTTCAGAGTGCGTTCATTAAAACAGGCATGTTGAGCTTCGCGAATCAGGGTTTAGAGATCGCATTGGGCTTGGACATTGCGAATGCTGAGCAAATAACTCCGTCTGCTGAGAGCGTCGGCAACGACATTTGCTTTGCCAGGATGATAACGAATCTCACATTCATAATCGTTGAGAAGTTCTACCCATCGGCGTTGACGCATATTAAGTTCCTTCTGGTCAAAGATATGTTGTAGGCTCCTATGATCGGTGAAGATCGTACACTTGGTACCATACAGGTAGTGTCGCCAAATCTTTAACACAAAAACAACTGCGCCTAGCTCGAGATCATGGGTTGTATAGTTCTTCTCGTGGATCTTGAGCTGACGAGATGCGTAAGCAATAACCTTGTCCAGTTGCATGAGGACACAACCAAGACCAAGGTTCGAGGCATCACAATAGACAATGAAATCGTCGCTTCCGTTGGGTAAAGTAAGAACATGAGCATTGCAAAGCAGATGCTTGAGGGTTTGGAAAGCAAACTCTTATTCAGTTCCCCAAACAAAAGGCTTGTCTTTATGCGTGAGAGCGGTAAGCGGCACAATGATTTTAGAGAATCCTTCGATGAATCGTCGATAATAGCCCGCTAATCCGAGAAAAGAACGGACCTCAGAAGGGTTCTTCAGCGTGACCCAACTCTTAACTGCTTCAATCTTCACGGAATCGATGTGGATACCTTGACTATTGACAATGTGACCGAGGAATTGAACCTCCTCCAGCCAGAATTCACACTTGGAGAACTTGGCATAGAGTCGATTCCCTTGGAGTAGCTCGAGAACCAAACGAAGATGTTGCACGTGTTCGGCTTTCGACTTGGAATAGATCAAGACATCATTGATGAACACGATGACGAAGCGGTCGAGATAAGGTTTACACACGCGATTCATTAGATCCATGAAAACCGCGGGGGCGTTGGTTAGACCAAAAGGCACAACAACGAATTCGTAATGGCCGTATCGAGTGCGAAAAGCGGTTTTGGGTATATCCTCCTCTTGGATGCGTAGTTGGTGATAGCATGAGCGTAGATCAATCTTCAAGAAACACGTAGCACCTTGTAGTTGGTCAAACAAATCATCAATTCGAGGCAGGGGATAGCGATTCTTGATTGCCAACTTATTCAATTCCCGATAATCGATGCACATCCTGAATGACCCATCCTTCTTTTTGACAAAAAGGACTGGCGCGCCCCAAGGAGAGATGATCGGGCGAATGAAGCCTTTATCAAGTAGTTCCTGGAGCTGACTCGAGAGTTCACGCATTTCGGATGGAGCGAGTCGATAAGGAGCTTTGGCAACAGGGTTTGCTCTAGGAATGAGGTCGATACGAAAGTCGATATCACAACTTGGCGGCAAACCTGGGAGATCATCAGGAAACACATTCGGAAATTCACACACGGTGAGGAAATCGCTTACTCCCGGACTACCTTTCTTTTCCTTCCCCGCTACTACAATGTTAGCCAAGAAAGCTCTGTATTCCTTGCGGAGATACTTGCTAGCTTGGACACACGACATGAGCTTGAGACCTTTCAAGACAGTTTCACCATAAACACACAATAAGTCACCATTCGCGAGCGAGAATCGAATCATTTTATCGAAGCACACAACTTCAGCATGGTTTTTACGAAGAAAGTCCATGCCTACTATGACGTCAAAACTTCCGAGTTGCATTGGAATAAGGTCGATTGGGAAGATGTGATTGTTGAGCTCAAGAGTACAATCACGAAGACCGGAATTGACGGCGATAGTTCTTCCGGTGGTGACTTCGACATCGAACGTCGAGGGAAAATGGAAGCGCTTACGGTTAAGGAGCTTCTCGAATTCGAACGACACAAAATAGTTATCGGCTCCAGTATCAAACAAACACGAAGCATAAATACCATTCACAAGGAACGTACCATTGAACACATTGTTGTCAGCCTGGGCTTGGCGTGCATTAATGTTGAAAGTTATGGCACGGGCGGCTTATTGCTGTTGAGGCTGTTGTTGCTGCTGAGGCTGCTACTGCTGGGGCTCTTGTTTCACAACCCTGTTTGGGCACATGTTTGCGAAGTGGTTGGGATCACCACACGCGAAGCAGACTCTGGCGTTGATCGCGGGTGCCTGAGCCGCTTGTTGGCCTTGAGGAGCTGGAAGAAGAGCTTGATGAGCAGTGGCTTGAGCTGGCGCTTGTCGAGGGCCTGTACGGCAGTTAGCGGTGAAGTGGCCGTACATATTGCAGTGCACGCAAAATCTGCAGACGATACCCACCGGGTGATGATAAGTACATGTCGGGCAAGCAGGGTGGGGAACAGTGTACGCACGCTTTGCAGGCGGTGCATAGGTAACTGGTGCTGATCGGTCCTGAGATTGCTGCTGAGCCGGTATGGCTTGAAGTGGAGCAGCAGTGGTAGTGACAGCACAGTTCTTGTTGCAGGAGCTGCTGTTGTTGTTCTTTTTCTTGCGACGTGATGCTTTCAAAGACTGGGAGTTGACGGTTTCGGTGGTTGGTGCGGCGGTAGCTTGATGCAAGTTCTTGGTAGCTTTATCCCAAAATCCAGCTTTGACTCGCTTGTCGTTGATTTCAGCGGCAAGCAAGTAGGTTTCTTCGATCGTTGCTAGCTTGGCAGCATGAACAAAATCTGCAACACAATCCGGCAGAGCGCGGATATACTTCTTAATTTTCATGTCAGTAGTCTTCACTTGATCAGGACAGATGATACTGAGCTGCTTAAAGCGAGCAGTCAGAGCGGCGTTATCTCCATCTTTCTGCTTGATGTGCCAGAATTCGTCCTCCAGCTTTTGGCATTCATGGGGAGGGCAGAATTCATCCATCATAATGGCCTTCAGATCTTCCCACGTCAGCTCATAGGCTGCGTCATTTCCGCGTTTGTTCCTCTCGGCCGTCCACCAGTCTAGTGCGCGGGACTAGAAGACGCCAGTAGCATTCAGAGTACGGAGATTTTCAGGACATCCACTCTGGTGCAGAGTGACTTCGATGGAATCAAACCACTGAAACATAGCCGTAGGGCCATCTTCGCCAGTAAATTCCTTTGGACCACAAGCTTTGAACTGCTTGAAACTAAAGGCAGTCTTCGGTGCATATGTTCGAGACTCTTCAGACGATTTGCTAGCGTTCTCGTTCAGTTCACTAACAATCTGAGGAATTACTTTAGCGATCTTGGTAGCGACGAGTTGCTTGTCAGCTTGCTTTCGTTTCATAGCACGAGAGTGAAGTGATCCAGTGGACGACATTGTCTGCAACAAGCATCGCCATAGGATTCAATCACCGTTTAATCGATTCTCACCTCACACGCCTAGTTCTACTAAAGCTCAGGAACACGGACATGTAAACACATAGGCACATAAACACAGATTCACATAAGCACAAAAGCACATAAGCACGTAAGGCACAGAATCACGAAAACACAGATTCACATAATCATAAGAGGCAGTCAGAATACAGAAACCTATCATTCAACATCCGCGAGCGTTCGAGAATAGCGATTGCGATTAACATAGCGAGTAGTATAAGCGAATATCATAGCAAGCTACATAGCGTACGGTGGTTCCTTATGGTGGTAGCGATTTGTCAGTGTTTTGAGATAGATGTGCAGTGCGAGTCGTGTGTGTCGATCAAATGAAAATCGAATAAATCACCAAAAATCGAAACATATAACAGATAATTACACACATAAACACATAAAATCGACGAGTATCAGAGTCAGCAGTTTGCGGGCTCAGAATCGAAACACATAAAAATCAAGGATAGATTTTCTGCGGCTGTTTAGACATCGACTAACCAAGCTGGTTCGACTATTCACAAGGACCTTCGGTACACACTTGACCTTCGGGACTGTGTTCTCACCTCGAATCTGGGCGAATGACACGCATCCTTCCAGTTTCAGCATGACTTCAAGTCGTTGGAGTCCGTCGAGACCTTGGTGAGAATTTTGTAAAACAAAATAGGGATCGGAACAAGTCATCGAGGTTCGGGTTTCACCCCTGACTTAACGACTTCGTTCCTATCCTTGATAAAGTAAAGGAAGAATTATACGTCAAAGTATGGATTTCACCCCTAATTCAACGTAAATTCTCATGTTTGTAGATAAAATTGCGGGTTGAACAATCAATTTAGTCGAGAGTTGGTGGCTTTCACACCTAATCTCGACCTAATTGCTCGTTTGAAAACTAGAATGTAGCGCAGGCGAGAATGGTGAGAGATAGCAAGTAAGCTCGTACATAATCCCTACCGGATATGCACAAGTCAGTCTGTTGGTTCCTAACTATAGACTAGGTCGTTTCTAAGACATCGACCCGGACTAGGTCGAGTCTTGCCTAATTCCCTATAGTTGTGGCTCTGATACCAATCTGTCATACCCCAACCGATGGCGGAAACATCAGGGCGTGGCACTGAGCGAAACAGATTGTCCAGAAGTTTCCATAACTACTATAATTACCAGTTATTTAAAGCATCATGTCTCATACCATGACATAAAAGATAGCATAATTATTACAGACAAGATCCAGTCAAATTGTTCTGTTCCGACAACTCAGATTTCAAATACAGACAATTCATTTATTCGTTTCTAGACCTTTTCTAGCCTCGATTTCACAGCAAGCCAAGCATCTAAACATCTTAAGCGCCTGCCACATACGTTAAAGTAAAAGTCAATACACATAGTGTAAAGGTGAGCATACAAGTTTGATAATAACATATAGAGTTCGAAATCGTTACGCATAACCAGCACGTACACAGTGTGAAATGAAGCACATAAGTTATCGACATGAACATATCATTACCAATGACTACGGGTTGAATGCCCAGGGCAGTTCATAATACACTCCCACCACTGTGAGCCATGTAACAAATTGTCCTTAACAACCCCTGAGTAAACAGGCGCTGAGTCCAAACTATAGTACTATCGTTGCTAAGGCAGGTAAACATCACTCCATGTATAAACACAACAAACAAGCATTCATTAAGTCACGTATAACATGCGGCAACGGTTAGCGTTAAAGTATTGCGTAGTGTGATTGGTGTGATTTAGTATAAGTAACGTATGTAACACCCAAAAGTGCGTAAAGCAAAAAGGGTTCGAGTATACTCACAGCGGCTGAATTAATGGATTGAAGGGAGCGCTAGAGCGGATAATAGCCTGAACAGTTATCGATAATATAAGCGAAAGTCGGTGCGTAAAATGGTGCAAGTGTCAGTGGGTCGGGTGGCAATCCGGTCGGGTGGCAATCCGATCGGGTGGCCGGTCGCTCGGGTGACAATCCGTTCGGACGGTCATCCGATCGGGTGACCATTCGAGTGGATTGTTACCTCATATGGAATGGATGTGTTTGTGTATAATGGTTTGTCTTTTGAAGTTTTCGTTGTATCAATTTAAAAATAGAGAAGTATCTCTACCTTTCAGGTCGGTCGATCGAACGGCCGTTCGATCGGACAGCAATCCGATTGGTCGAGACTTCCCTTGTTTGAGAACAAGTTCTCAGCAGGATAGTCACTCGGTCGGATGTGTTGATGCACAAGAATGTCTGTTGACTGCATCTTCATCAAGTCTTATTTCAAGAAAGTCAAGATTGGATCTTAAATGTCAAATTAGGGTTTAGTTTTGATTTAGGAAGTGTTTAAAGAGGGTTCCGTTTGAAATAGGATGGTTTCGTTTGAAACCGTAGTTTGAATGAGGGTTCCGTTTGAAATTAGAGGGTTCTGTTTGAATTGGTTGTTTGAGATAGGGTTCCGTTTGAACCAGATTATGTTAAGTTCAAACGGAAGGGTATATTGCCTATATATATGAGTGAGTTAGTCTCATTTCAAACGGAACAGTAGAGAGGTCATTGTGTGAATCACGAAGTGCTGCCGGATTTTCATCAGAAAACATTGTACAAGCACAAATATTAATCAGAAAAGAAGAATTAAAAGGATTAGAGCTGTTTTGACTTTATGTGCATTGATTCCGCCTTTACACATGATGTTGAACTACCTTAACTGACTTTCAGGGTCACGTACACGATCCAACAAGTGGTATCAGAGCTCAGGACGAGGAGTTCATACCAAATACAGCTTGAAATCATCGGATTATCTCACTTCTACCTTTCTTTTCTGATTTAAGCTAGTTGTCGTGGTTAAAATGGCTTGAAACGTTCACATAGCAAACGAAATTCACTATTAACTAATCCTTGAAATGTTTATCGTTTGAACTGATCGTTTGAAAGGTTTATCGTTTGAAATGTTGATCGTTTGAAACTATTGTCGTTTGAGTTTGAACTATCGTTTGAAAATCTTTGTCGTTTGAAACTTTTGATTCAAACGGAACAGTCCATCGTTTGAATCTTTGTCGTTTGAAATAGTCCATCGTTTGAATCTTTGTCGTTTGGAACTATTGGTATTTCAAACGGAACAGTCCATTCCGTTTGAAAACATCTAGTTCGTTTGAATCATTGTTTGAACCATTCCGTTTGAACAGGTTCCTATATTTTCCAAAACCAAAATTTTTCTAAGTATTGTCTGATTTTACAGGTACATTCACCATGGATGATATTTTCTTAAACCCGTTTAGCGACATGTACGCGTTCGCTGGAGATTCCGGAAACGATAATACTTCGTCAAGCAATGTGAATGATAACACGCCAAAAGAGAAGAAAAAGGAAGCTTGGGAGTCGGAAAGTGCTTTCGGAACGTTTAATAAACCTCCAAAACTTATGGCTATTGAGGAGTATAGTCGGTGGTCCGGAAAGTTTGAAGACTGGTTGATGGCATTCGCATTTCCTAGCTGGAAAAGTTTGAAAAATGGTTATGCCAATGGAAAGAAACATGGTGAAACTTTAAGAGCAGCCGAGGAGATTGACTCATTTGTAGCTGAACAAAAGTGTGTGGCATTGTTATTTCAGTCAGTCCGGGAAGACATAATCTCATTGATCGATTATTCAAACGCAAAAGATCTTTGGGAAAAGCTTGAAAAGAAATGTATCGGTAGTCAAGAAATTAAGAAAAACAAAAAGAAACTTCTTAAGAAAGAATTTGATCTGTTTGGATGTTTAAAGAACGAGTCAGTGTGTAAAATGATAGAAAGGTTCGGTCATCTGAAGCTGGAATTAGTAAGACATGATATCGACATTCCTGAAGAAGATCTTATCGACAAATTGTTCGATTCGTTGCCTGACAAGATGGATTGGAGATATTATGCGCTGATGCTGAAGAATACCATCAAAGAACCAGAAAAGCTGACTTTAGATTTGCTGATTGAGAAACTCGAGAGTCACGAGTTGGAGTTGAAAAAGACGTACAAAGTTAATCATTCATCTTATCAACAGAATCTGGATCTATACTATCCAAAAAGCATGATGTCAAAAGCAACTTCACCAAAAACTGCTTTTTCTGCTGAAAATGTGTCAACAGCTGGCAAAGAAAGTCAAAGTGGTCAAAGCAGTGGAAGTCACAGTGGTTTTCACAGTGGATCTTCATCTTCTAGAATTGCTGATGCAAAGAATCGGTTTCAATGTAACATCGCAATAGATTTGAAGAATGCTCAAAATTTTGATGAAGAATCGGCCAAGCAGCAGATGATCTTTCTAGCATCAGTGTTGGAATCGTATGAAGGGTTGGTAGCTGGAAAGATTGGCAATACAAATCTGACAAAAGAAGATTATGATCAGATTGATCCGGAGGAAATGGAACTGATCGATATTCGTTGGGCTATGGCAAGTGCTGTTCGTCGTGCACAAAGATTCATGGAAATTACAGGCAGAAAAACAATTGGTGGTGCTTCTACTAAGCTGGGGTTCGATAAATCGAAGGTGACTTGCTTCAAATGTAAGCAGAAGGGTCATTTCAAGAGAGAATGCCGAAACGCTTATGCTGATGAGTCAGAGAACCCTTTCAGAGATGATTACTACAAGAAGGCGATTTATCACCAGAATAAATCTGAGCCGCCTAGATTGAAGCAGGTTGAAGACAACAGAGAGAAATCTAGAGCTCTTGCGGTGATTTACGATGATGAGGGGTATGATTGGAGTCAAGAGGTTCTACCAGAAGAAGATGCGGTTGGTTACGCATTCATGGCGAAAAATGACGATCCTATTCCGTGGAAAGACGATCGAACTGAAGAGCAAAAATATAGATACAGGAAAATGATAGCCGAAAACAAAATCATTAGAATATCTCGTATCTATCTGGAAGCAAGGAGAGCCAATAGATGGGATCCAGATAGAGAGTGCTATCTTGATGAGTATGGAAATATTGCAATTGATGATAGTACACTTGATATTGAAGTCATAATTCAGCAATACAAAGAAGATGATGAGTACTGGCAACACAAATGGTGGGGAACTCCAACTTCAAAAATGATTGAAGAAGAGAAAGAAAAAGAGAGAAAGGAGAAAGAAGAGATCGAGAAAGCAAAGAAGATTGATACTGGAGTTATTGACACAATGCAGGAGTTGACTGCTGAGAATCTTGGAAGAATGGCTGACAAAGTGCTAGCTGCTAAAGCACTTGAGGTAGACTCTAACTCCGTGTCTGAGTCAAAAAGCCAGGTCAGTTCAGATGTGTCAACAAATGTGTCAAGTAAGAAAATCGATGGAAATGCTGATTGCAAAAATTGCAACAAAGAGTGCAAATTTTGTAGCACAGTCACGTATCTCAACGGGAAGAAAGTTGATGATCTGACAGCTAAGGTCAGAAGCGTTGAGAATCAGATTCTTGATCGTGACAAAATAGTTAAAGCTTCAACTGAACGGATAAGAGAATTAACTAAACAAATTGAAAATGATAAAATTGATCATGACAAAATTAAACAAGAAAATGAAAAGTTGATTCTTGAAAACCGTCAGATTTCTGAAAAATTTGAAAAACTCAAAAGTACATTGAAAGATTGTGATGATCGAAATGGTAAAACTTTTAAAGAAAATGAACATCTAAGAGCAGTGCTTAGAGTCAAAGAAGAATCAATCAATCAACAACTGGATGAAATCGCTAAATTGAAACTTAAAGTTCAAGAGGTTGTAATAGAAAATGAGCGAATCCAATTGAAGCTTAACAGTTACAGCTCCGCAAGCTTTGTTTTGCAACATATCATTCCCAAACCCATCGGGAAAGACAAAGCGGGCGAAGATGTGTATTGTGATGGAACTGGGGTGGGGTTTCATCAAGTTCCACCACCTGTTCTTGATAACTATACGAAAAAGCAATCTGGGTTGGTTGAAATTGAGGAAGAAAAAGAAGTTAAACTTCCGGAAAATATTGATGTTACTTTTATGTCATCTGATGATAGTGTTCAGACAGAGATTGTTAAGAGTACAGCTGAAAGTGTTTTGATGTCTGATTCAACTGAAGATGATGGGTGTTTCTTGGACAAATACATTCAGAAATCAAAATCCAAAAACAACTTAAGTGATGAACCGGGTCTTGTGATGTACAAGATGGCTGGATCTGATAAGTTGTATTCGGATTCTGAATTTCCCATTGAGAATGTTAATGTGAAAAAGTTGACAAATGTTTTCAAGTTAGTTGAAGTTGTATTGTCAGAAGTGAACAGTTTGAGCCAAACAAAAAGGCAAATGAATTTTGAAAAAGATAAAGATTACTACAAAAAACATGTTGTATCACCACGTTTTTATAATAACAATCGAAACAATTGGTCGGGTGGTTATAGGGATGGTAAGAGTTATCAAAAGAAGAGTTTTCAAAACAAAAGGTTTGCTGAAAAGAAAGTGTTTGTGAATGGTTCAAGTTCACTTGCTGATGAAGAGAATGAAATTTTTTCAAAATCAAATAAAGAGTTCTTTGAGAAGAAGGGTTCACAATCTCAGTCTGAAGGCATAAGTCGAGTTGTTGATACTCGTACATGTTTTAGATGTAACAAAGTTGGTCACATTGCAAGAAATTGCACCAACTCCAGGCCTAAGACTGAAGTTGTTGACAAATGGTCCCAAAAGAAGAAAGTTGATATGAAGGGTAAAGCACCAATCATTGTTGAGAAAAAGAATGTGAAAAATAATAACATCAAAGTGAAAAATGAACCGGTAAAGAAAGTGGTAACTAAAAACGATAAGTTTTATAAACAGGTTGCATTAACTCAACAAGTTTGGAAACCAAAAACTGAAATGAAAATTTCAACTTCTGAAGTGAAAAAGACTGATGAATCAATTTCGGTTGATTATGATGCAAATTTTCCACCTTTGAAGGCTGAAAATTTCAAAATTCAAGTTGCTAGAGTCAAGGTTACACCTAAGGCTGATGAGGCCTGGGTGGACACTATGTTCGAATAAGCAGTTTGAATGGCCGGAGCTTCCTGGATCGCGAAGCATGAATCGGCATCTTTCTTAAAAGTTGGTTAATTTGAAGTTTCTTATGTGCAGGATCTTCCAAGAGCCATTTCAAGATGGATCATGGATAGTGGCGCATCTCGACATATGACAGGAAAAACTGCATTACTGTATGATGTGAAGAATATCAATGGTGGTTATGTGGGATTTGCAGGTCATGAAGGTGGTAGAATTGTTGGTGAAGGAACGTTATCCAATGGGATTGTAACGTTTGAGAGAGTTAACTACATCACTGACTGGAGAACAATCTGCTTAGTATCTCGCAGATTTGTGACAATCAGTATACTACTCACTTCACTGATAAGGAATGTTTGATCTTGAAACCTGGTTTTGTTATTCCTGAAGATTGGATTATCATGAGGGCACCTAGAGTGAATGATTTATATGTGTTAGATATGTCTGTAGCAACTACAACTACTGGTCAAGCACATTGTTTTGTGTCTAGAGCAACTGAGAAAGAATCAAGATTGTGGCACCGAAAGATGGGGCATATTCACCTAAGGAAGATGAATCACTTGGTGCACAATGATTTGGTATTGGGAGTTAATATCAAAGGTTTTCATCTGGAAGGGGAGTGCATTAGCTGTGTCAAAGGCAAGCAGAAGAAAAAGTCACACCCTACAAAGCAAGTCAATTCAGTTTCAAGACCGCTGGAAAGACTTCACATGGATTTGTTTGGTCCTGTGAATGTCAAAAGTATTACAGGAGATTACTATTGTTTGGTCGTTATTGATGATTATTCCAGATTTTCATGGGTTTCTTTCTTGAAGACGAAAGATGAAACATTTGACAGTTTGATGGGCCTGTTCAGGAAGATTGAGAATTTGTACCAAAGGCGTATCAAGAGAATTCGTAGTGATAATGGTACTGAATTCAAGAACAGCAAGATGGAAGAATTTTGTGATGAAAGAGGTATTTTGCATGAGTTTAGTGCTCCGTACACTTCACAGCAGAATGGAGTCGCAGAACGCAAAAACCGGACACTAATCGAGACGGCTAGAACTATGCTCGCAGATTCAAAGTTACCGATTAATTTTTGGGCTGAAGCTGTTTCTGCCGCATGTTATACGCTCAACAGGGTTCTCACTGTCAAAAAGTTCAACAAAACATGCTTTGAGCTAATCAATAACCGCAAACCGAATTTGAAGTATCTAGAACCGTTCGGGTCACCTTGTACGGTTATAGAGCCTCATGGAAAGTTTGGTCCGAAGAGCATTGAGGGAATATTTGTTGGTTATTCAAATCCGTTGAGACGTGTCTTCGTTCCAAGTGAGAAGCGGATTATTGAAGCTGCAAATGTTGAATGTCAAGGTTATACTATGCCGCCGCAGAATCCTGGTGATTCATGGCGTTATCATTATGACAAACTTTGGGATTCGTTTGACAAGAGAGAAGAATCAGAGGATGATGAAGATTTCTTTGATGAGTTGGATATTTTGCGTGAATATGAGTCACAGTTAAGATTCCCAGCTGAGTATTCGAGGAGACCACGGGAAACTTCAAATGATGATGAAGCAGGTCCGAGTAACGCTGGTGAACATGATGATGTCCAACAGAATGAAGTTGCTCAGGATAATCAGTCGGCTCAGAATGATAATCTAGAAGCTGAAAACATGCCAGTATTTGATCATGGTGATTCAGATTCAAATTCTGAGGGGGAGCAAATTCAGATTTCAAGTCAAACAAACCAATTTGGTGAACAAGATGCAGAGCAGAATGTTACTAATCTGGAGGGAAATGTAGATGTTCCAAGCGAAGTGATGCCGCGAACTTTTTCATATCATCCAGAGGAGTTGATCATAGGAGAATTGCAGAAAGGCGTTCGCACTCGAAATCAGATTGATAAAGGGCTTACATGTTTTTATACAAAAGTTGCTCCTTTGCAAACTGAATTCTCATTGAGTTGTTTTATCTCGCAGGTTGAACCAAGAACTTACAAAGAGGCGCTTACTGAAGACTCTTGGGTCAATGCAATGCAGGAGGAACTTAGTCAATTCGAGAAATTGGGAGTGTGGAAGTTAGTTGATTTACCGGATGGTCAGAGAAAGATTAACACCAAGTGGGTGTTCAAGTGTAAGAGGGACGATAGAGGAGTTGTTGTAAGGAACAAAGCTCGACTCGTTGTTCAGGGATTTAGTCAACAGGAGGGAATTGATTTTACTGAAGTCTATGCTCCTGTAGCACGACTAGAGGCTATCAGAATTTTCCTAGCATTTGCGTCTTGGAAGAACTTCAAAGTTTATCAGTTGGATGTTAAATCGGCGTTTCTTTATGGGAAGGTTAAAGAGGAGGTTTATGTCGGTCAGCCGCCGGGCTTTACCGATCCAATCCACAAAAACAAGGTCTACTTATTGGACAAAGCGCTATATGGTTTACATCAGGCCCCGAGAGCCTGGTACGAGACTTTGTCTCAACACCTACTAGCCAACAAGTTTATTCATGGAAAAGTGGATGCCACTCTTTTCACTAAAGAGGTCGATGGTCATCTTCTGATAGTTCAGATTTATGTGGACGATATAATATTTGGGTCGACAAATGAAAATCTATGCAAAGATTTTGAATCAGTGATGAAGCAAAAGTTTGAAATGTCATCAATGGGGGAGATGAAATTCTTTCTGGGTTTACAAGTTGAACAACTTCCTGAGGGAATTTTCATTCATCAATCGAAGTACGTTCATGATATCTTGGAGAAATTCGGGATGTCAGGATCTACTCCAGCTGCTACCCCACTTGCAACAAATCATGGGATTCACCCAGATCTCACCGGAGACAGGGCTGATGAAACGTTTTACCATTCCATGATAGGTTCATTAATGTACCTAACTGCTTCACGTCCTGATATCATGTACCCAACGTGCCTCGCAGCAAGATTTCAGACTAACCCAAGAGCATCGCATATGATCATTGTGAAGAGGATATTGCGCTACCTGAAAGGAACTCCTTCATTGGGGTTGTGGTATCCTAGGATAGGCGACTTTACGCTCGAAGGGTATTCCGATTCGGATTTCGGATGCTGCAAAGTCAATTCAAAATCAACAACTGCAGGATGCCAGTTCTTTGGTCCTAGATTGGTTACCTGGCAGTGTAAGAAACAAACGTCTGTGGCGTTATCTACTTGTGAAGCGGAGTATGTTTCTGCTAGCAGTTGCTGCTCTCAGATCTTGTGGATACAGCAACAGATGCGCGACTACGGTTTGCAGTTTCTTAACACACCTCTTTTTGTTGATAATGAGGCCGCTATAAATATAACAAAAAATCCAGTACATCACGCTAAAACTAAACACATAGAAATTCGTCATCACTTTATTCGTGATTGCTTTGAGAAAAAGTTGATACGAATTGAGAAAATCCACACAGACGAACAGAAAGCTGATTTACATACCAAAGCTTTTGATAAAAATCGGTTTAAATATTTGTTAAAACTGAATGGTATGAAGCTTCTGTCGGTGTCGGATGGCATCATTGGCGTTGATGAGAGTACTGTTGCGGATGAAGACGAGAAACAATCTGCAATGGTTTGTCGAATTTTTACTTGTTTTGGTATTTAGGGGGAGTAGATATTTGTACATAGTTTATTTCTTAGAAAATACAAAAACAGTAAAAAATGCAAAAAATACAAAAACATGATAAAATCTGAAAAAGAGTTTGTGTATATAGGGAAAATGATAGTACATCAGCTAGACGATTACAGTATGCTAAAGATTTGAAAAGTATAAAAGAGTTAAACAATCTCACTGATGATGTGTAGATAGGTTTTCACATATTTAGTAAATTTATTCGGGATATAAACCTAAATTCAAACTTGTGAATTCGTGGGGAACACTACTTGGATATATAGGTAACCCCTGAAATCTCGTTTGAAAGGTCTCTTAATCTGATATACTAGGTCTTTATACTCAATGATGTCTGGGGTATTATTCTGGGACTTCTGCTGAACGGTAGTTCTGACCTAGTCCCTGGCTAATACTTGCTGCAATGCTTGAAACACAGCATTAAACCCTCAGCATGCTGAAACAATAAAATTGATAAATGCTGCTGTTGTAAGCAAAAGTCGAAGCTGATATCTCTCTGCGTATACGGAAGTATCGACCTGAGGTCCCTCGGCCCTCGCATACCTAAATTATATACAGATATCATTGTAGTATTCTCACCTGTAAGACTGATTATTGAGATTCTGGATACGGGAGTATATTCAAGAGGTGGGACACATGAATGATCTAAGTTCTTAATTCATCTAAATCGTATCCTGAGTAAATTGAAATGTGTGCGAGAATTTAAGATGGATCAGTATATCGACAATCGAGGTGAATTGTTTAAATCTGAGTATGTAATATAGCTTAATGGTACTTGTGATTTGTCTGAAAAGCTGATATGATTCCCTGACACGCTCGCAAAAATACGTTTGTAAATAGTTTACTTTGTTTACTTTCTGAAATTTAAGTTTTCTGTATTTCATTTCTTAGTTTAGAACACTTTGATAAAATCCAAAAAGATTTTATTTCTGCTTTATTTTCCGACAAACCAAAGTGGAGAGTTGATTGTTGGATTCTCAGATGTTTGAAGCAGATGCAGGAGATTCTGGACTGAAGAATGAGGAGAGCTTACTTTGAAGAAGTTTAAATTGTTTGAAATGATAAAAACAAGTTCATTAACTTGATACTTGTTATTTTCAGAAAATGTTTGAAATTGTTGTTTTAAAATCAGTATTGTTTCGTCAAAAAATCAACCAAGGTCATTAATTTGGACTTGGTAGATTAATCAAGTGATCAGGGTCATTAACTTGGACCTGAATACTTAAGTGGATTTCTAAAACTGATTGATTTTGTGATTTAGGGTTGAAAAATAGAATTGTAATGTTTATTGGTTGAGTAACAGATTTGGTCTTCATTATTTCCAATGGAAGCAAATTGTCAAAGCTTGAACCAGATATCTCAGATTCAGCATATTGAGAGGGGGAGTCTGTGAAAGGGGGAGTCTGGATCAACAGTATATGGGAGTGTGAAGATAGAGTGCTTATGATGAAAAGACAGAGTTAGAGAAAAGACTAAGATTGAAGACTCAGGAGCTGAAGACTACGTCAACATCCAAGGGGGAGTCTGTTGATGCACAAGAATGTCTGTTGACTGCATCTTCATCAAGTCTTATTTCAAGAAAGTCAAGATTGGATCTTAAATGTCAAATTAGGGTTTAGTTTTGATTTAGGAAGTGTTTAAAGAGGGTTCCGTTTGAAATAGGATGGTTCCGTTTGAAACCGTAGTTTGAAATAGGATGGTTCCGTTTGAAACCGTAGTTTGAATGAGGGTTCTGTTTGAAATTAGAGGGTTCTGTTTGAATTGGTTGTTTGAGATAGGGTTCCGTTTGAACCAGATTATGTTAAGTTCAAACGGAAGGGTATATTGCCTATATATATGAGTGAGTTAGTCTCATTTCAAACGGAACAGTAGAGAGGTCATTGTGTGAATCATGAAGTGCTGCCGGATTTTCATCAGAAAACATTGTACAAGCACAAATATTAATCAGAAAAGAAGAATTAAAAGGATTAGAGCTGTTTTGACTTTATGTGCATTGATTCCGCCTTTACACATGATGTTGAACTACCTTAACTGACTTTCAGGGTCACGTACACGATCCAACAGGATGGCTATCCGATCGGGTGGCAATCCGCTCGGATTGAACATGTTGTAAAATTGTTAAGTGTTTGAAGTCAAACATCACATGGTCGTATGGCAATCCGATCGGATGGCAATCCGATCGGACGGCAATCCGTTCGATGTTCAAACTTCCTTAATTGAAATGAAAGTTAAGTGTGGGACCCAAGGTGTAATCCGTCCGGGTGGCTGTCCGGTCGGGTGGCAATCCGATCGGACGGCAATCAGTCCCAGACGACCTGGTCGTCTTCTTCCTTGGTTGTTTTGGTAGTCTTGTCGTTTTCTCGAGACTGTTTGATATCGTGCTAAACAACAGAACCCTCGTCAAGACTTAGTGACCCGATCGGACAGGAACCACCCTAGTCCGACCAGTTAACTCTTCCAGATGGTGTTTCATGTTTAACCCGAAATCGGTGTTCTCGTGGATAGAATCCAGATCTTGAACCAATACATCAACAAGAAAGAGTAGAAGATTGGAACAAGCTCCGATTCTATCGGTTTTGAGTGCATTGAGTGTAAAAGAGTTGAAAGAAAGTTAAAAACCATCTTTCAATCCTTTTCACCATGAATATGTTCAGATCTATGAAAGATCTTTGTTCATTCATGTGGAATCATTCAGATCTGAGTTGTTCTTGGTGGATTGAAGCCAAAACATGAAGTTCATAAGAACTCCATGATGACATCATCCTGGAACACCTCAAATCTAGCGATTTCACGGTTAAAAGTTAAGATTCAAAAGATAGAAATGTGTAGGAGTGCGTATAGATTAGGAAAGTACAAGATTTAGGTGGAAAACTTACAAGAATCGCGAGAAATATGAAGAAATAGTGGCTGGAGCGAGTAGGAGAGAAAGAGGGTTATCAAAATTAAGGATGTGACAAGTGGGGGGGGGAGGTATTTATAGGGTTTCCATAAATGGAAAGGGGGAAATGAGGCTGTTCGGTCGAGTGGCACCCCGTCTGGGTGACAGCTCGGTCTAGTGGCAATCCGACCGGGTGGCATCTGGGTGGGTGGCAGCTCGGTCGAGTGGCAGTCCGACCGGATGGCAGTCGGAACGGGTGGCAACTCGGTCGACTGGCCACTCTGCTCGAGTGTGCAGCGTTATGAATTTTTGCGATTCTGACTCGAGTGTTGAACGTTGCGATGCGATAGAATTTCCTATTCAAATTACTTTTAATCCCAACTACTATATCAACACACAAGCATCCTTACTTAATGTTCGTTTAGCGTTTGTGATTCGATTGCAATTGCGTTTCGATTATTCACCACAACAACAACATAAATAAACATGCACAAGTAACACATAAGGCACACACACACGTAACAACAATAACCAGTCACGTAAGTCGAGTTGTGAGTGCGATTGCGATAAGCGATAAAGCGATTAAACATGCGATAAATATGCGATTATTAATAGATACTCCACATAATACAACTAATGCGATAACATAATTAGACTAATTACAAGTCAAAGAAGTCAAAACAGGAATTGAGCAAGGAGTGACAGATCGCAATTAGCAATCTTGTCTCCCTTTGACTTCAATCTTGGTTTTGACTTTGTCTTTCGAAACACGGGGTGTTACATCGGTAAAGATACCCGATGGATGGGTAGGATTTTGAGTTTATGCGTAAACCAAGAGACGGGAACGTGGATTAGAAAGTCAAAAGACTCGGGCCATGAGTTATGAATAAGAGACGATAAAATTTTGTAAACAAAAAATTTGATAATTATGTTTAACTATTTTGAGGTTAGACAACTAGAATAAAGAATAACGCTTGATAATAAAAAAAGGGAATAAATGTTTGATAATGCAAGTAAGCGCGGTTCGAATAAATGGGAGCGCAAAATATTAATAAACCCATGTTATGGGGCATGAGAGAATATAAAAGGAGAAAACGCAAATCGAGCAATGGGAGCGTTAAAAACATTCAGATAAAAGAACCCGGGTAACAGGTTGTAAAGAAGTATAAGTATGAGTCGGGTAACGGTAAGCGTAGAATGAACCGACGTGCAAATGACGTAAAAAGTCATAGAGTCGGAAGAATAGTCTAAAAAGAAGACGAATGTAGGATTAGACTACGGAAAAGGTCAAATGAAATTCAAAAGCAAAAATAAATAATTCTAAACATAAAAGGGGGTGCTTTGACGCCATATGTGTATATATATATATATATACAGTCGAACAAAGACTCGAATAAAAGATGATCTACGGGATCATCATAACCCACGGGATTATACGTAGTTTTAAGGTCTACGGGACCAAAAAGACCCTTGGGTCACAAATAGAATGAAACAAACTGTTGGGGTCTCAACTTAAAAGGTGAAAATATAAAGAAATAGCCTACGAGGCTAAGTAAAAAAACCTACGGGTCACTTGGGTAAAGCGTGGAAAACTGGTTACAATTATCCATGTAAAATAATAACGGTCAGGAATAAAACTTAGAACGGAAATTCCTAGACATGAGAAAAAGACGTAAGACAGAGAAAATGTAAACTAAAAATTTAGTTTTTTTAGTCAAAAGAAACGTTTTAACAAACATAAGTAGTATGAGGTGGTTTAGAAAATCTTAAACACACATAAGGCCGGAGATGGCAAAATAGTATACCCGGGTGACGGGGTATGAAGTGACGGCGACTAATTAGTCTAGCCGGTAAAACTATTCAAAGTCAAGATAATGTCATGACAAATATAAAGCGCTTGTTAATATAAGACAAGCGCGGAATAAAC
This sequence comes from Helianthus tuberosus, assembly GCA_030545235.1. Taxonomy (NCBI): domain Eukaryota; kingdom Viridiplantae; phylum Streptophyta; class Magnoliopsida; order Asterales; family Asteraceae; genus Helianthus; species Helianthus tuberosus. Next base: position 131,672,223 of record CM060353.1, on the reverse strand, counting down.
ATGTTAACAGACTAATGCGAATGAGTGGTCAAGTGACAACTCGGTCAAATAGGTGACAAAGATAAGAAATATAAGATGAAAGTTACGGTTCGTAAGGACCTACACATGAAGGACACACATGTCAATACGAATGATAAATATTTGATGGGATTTTAACATGTTTATCAAAGTAATTTCATCCATATGAAATAAAAACGCAGCGGAAATAATATTTAAAACATGTTACTTTTAAGATATAAATATCATTTATATGCAAAGTCCCAAAACCTGGATCCATATATGAACATGCATACTATCAAGCACAACCATAGGATGTTTAGAAAACTACCTTCTTGGAGTAATGAGAAATGAAACAGATGATACTTCTTGAATGGTTGCCTTCAAGAGTAGAAGACCTCAAGCTTGTATACCCCAAGCTTCCAACAAACACCTTGATTGTAGCTAGGATTTAACACACTTATGATAAAAAATTAAACACTTGAAAAATACCCTATGATGGCCGAAAATTGAGAGCAAAATAACAAGTCTGCCAATTTGATTTTTGCCATCTAAATGTTTATAAAAACAAGAGAGAAGATCACCACCCTTTTGGCCCAATCACCATGCTTCTTACACATGCAAATGCATGAGAAGTTATTGGACCAAAATCTTTGGGTAGAGAAGGGGGGGGGGGGGGGGCGGCCCACCTCTTATTATTTAAAAAAACTACAATTTTCTTTTTAACAATTTAAATCTTATATATAATTTTATAACTTTTATAAAATTAGAACATCACATGTTATAAGACTTATACTACTTTTATTATGTTATTTAACCCATTAAATAACAAAAATAAAATATTCTCTCAAAATAAATTATCCATATAATTTATTGGTTTCTCAAGTGTAATTATTTAGAAAACCAATTTCTAAATATTATAAGTGTTAATATTTATTTGTTTGATCATATCATAAATAAATATTATAAGTGTTTATCTAGCTTGTATTTGGGTATGACTCGACTTGGATCATAACGTACTAGCCACATCAATCTAATATGTGTCTTGGGCATACAGACTCCAACAATCTCCCACCTGCACAAGATACATAGAAGATTGATGCAAGTAGTAAAGACCACCTAACTATAGTTTACTACCCCTAATACGTATGACTATATGTCCCATTCAATAACATCATCCCCTTCAAGTCCCTTACTTGAACATGATTTAGGTGAATCTATCATTTATCCTTTCGTTACAGATGTCATGTTAAATCTAGAGACATAGAGTGATCACTCTCTGTTGATTTAACTTTAGCAGGCCTTAGACATCTTACTCTCAACGAATAAGAGGAACAAATCCCTTCTTGACTACATACGTCTCTCACAATCACCTTGTACCACACCTGAGTTTAGCCTTATGTACTGCCTTATTACAGACAGCTAAGAACTTGGTCAAGGTATAATACTTGGTGAATATCAAGACCCAATATGTATCTCAGGTCAGAGGATACTATGATATTCGCCTTCACTCAAAATTTACTTATGATCAATCACAAATGATTCCATGCAGTAATATTTGAGAGCGAGTCAGTCCAATATTTGTATCCCACAAATATCTATGAACTTTGGCAGCAACACTTTGCTTTATATTCATATCTAATGAATATCCACCAATCCAAATTCATAATAGTCTTACATTCATATTTGTTCCCACAAGTATGATCGACTACGGACATTTAGAATAATTAACTTATTCATGGATTTAAACATGCTAAAATGAAACGTAACTCAAAATGCCATAAAAGAGTTAAAATAACAATTGTTTCAATATCCAAATACAAAATAGATCAAATCCAATCACTAGAATATCGAAGTCCTAAGGCACATGTATGACCCTCATGTTTTGCCCTGTCAAGGAGCTTCGTGAGTGGATCCGTAATGTTTTGATCGGTGTGAACTTGGCGGATACATATCTTTCCTTTTTCAACTTCATCCCTTATGTAGTTGAATCTCCGCTCGATATGTCTAGTCTTTTGGTGCGCACGAGGTTCCTTGATTTGAGCAATCGCACCCTCGTTATCACAAAAGATCTCTAGGGGGTCTTGAATGGTAGGGACCACCCCTAGGTCGGCTATGAATTTCTTCAATCATTCAGCTTCTTAGGCTGCCAATGAAGCGGTGATGTATTCTGATTCTGTAGTGGACAATGCTACCACGTCTTGTTTTGAGCTCTTCTAAGGGACTGCTCCTCCATTTAAAATGAAGACATACCCCGATTGCAATCGAGAATCACTTCGATCGGTTTGGAAACTCGCGTCCGTGTAACCCTTTACAACGAGTTCCTCCTCACCAGATCCATATATTAAAAACATATCCTTAGTTCTTTGAAGGTATTTTAATATGCACTTAACGGCCTTCCAATGACTGTTACCTGGATTTTGCTGGTATCTACTCGTCATGCTCAAGGCGCATGAGACGTCCGGTCTGGTGCATATCATTGCATACATGATGGATCCTATAGCAGACGCATATGGGACTCCTTTCATTTTCTCTTGCTCATCCTTTGAGCTTGGACATTGAGATGTATTCAATATTGTCCCCTTTTGAATAGGTACAAAACCTTTCTTAGAGTTCTCCATTTGGAACCTATTCAAGACTTTGTCAATGTATGCACTTTGGTTTAAACCTATCAAGCGCCTTGATCTATCCCTACAGACCTTTATTCCCGGAATGTAGGCGACTTCACCAAGATCCTTAATGGAAAAACAACTTCCAAGCCAGGTTTTTACACCTTCCATGGTTGCAATGTCATTCCTAAATAGTAGAATGTCATCGACATACAGTACTAAGAAAGTGATGATGCTCCCATTAGCTTTCTTGTACACACAAGCTTCATCACCGTTCTTGATGAATCCAAAATTCTTAATTTCTTCATCCTAAAGGTGATTCCAACTTCTCGATGCTTGTTTCAATCCATAGATTGATTTCTTTAACTTGCATACTTTGTCAGGATGTTTTGGATCAACAAAACCTTCAGGCTGAACCATATAGACATCTTCATCAAGATATCCATTGAGAAAAGCCGTTTTGACATCCAATTGCCAGATTTCATAGTCATAATATGCAGCTATGGCAAATAATATCCTGATTGACTTTAGCATCGCCACAAGCGAGAAGGTCTCATCATAATCAATCCCTTGAGTTTGAGTGAAACCTTTTACTGCAAGTCTTGCTTTATAAGTATCCAAGTTACCATGCATATCTGTTTTCTTCTTGAAAACCCACTTACTACCAACTACTTTAGAGTTAAGTGGTGGCACAACCAATTCCCAAACTTGGTTGTCATACATGGATTGCATCTTTATGTTCATGGCTTCAAGCCATTTGTCACAATTAGATTTTGACATTGCATCATGGTATGTGGTTGGTTCATCTGAATCCACCACGTAGCATCCATCCATGAAAAATCCATATCTTTCAGGTGGACTACTTATTCTACCAGATCTGCAAACATTTTGTGCGTACTGATCAACCTCTTGATCGTTTTCAACAACCTCTTGTTGAGTGCTAGTATCAACCAAACGTGTATCGTCTAGTGGTTCTTGATCCTCCTCAAGTTCCACTGTTCTATCACTAGTTCCTTCCATAAGGAACTTAGCTTCTAAGAACTTACCCTTTCGAGCAACAAATACCTTTTGCTCGGTTGGGTCATAGAAATAATATCCTATATCATCTTTAGGATATCCTACAAAGATACACTTAGTAGATCGGACTTCCAATTTATTTGGAGTGTATTGCTTAACATAAGCTTCACAACCCCAAACCCTTAAGAATGATAATGATGGAGGGTTTCCATGCCATATTTCAAAAGGTGTCTTTTCCACTTTCTTAGTTGGGGCCATATTTAGTATATGGACTGCGGAGAGCAAAGCGTAACCCCAAAATGATAGAGGTAATGTGCTTCTAGCCATCATAGATCGAACCATATCTAATAGAGTTCGATTTCTCCTTTCGGACACACCATTATGTTGTGGTGTTCCAGGTGGAGTAAGTTGTGAGATAATTCCACAACTCCTAAGATGATCTTGAAAAGCACCACTAAGGTATTCACCTCCTCTATCGGTGCGAAGGACTTTGATTGTTTTCTTGAGTTGATTTTCTACTTCACTTTTGAAGTCTTTGAACATTTCAAATGCTTCATCCTTGTGTCTTAGTAAGTACACATAACCATAACGACTATAGTCGTCGGTAAAGGTAATGAAGTATTTTTCACCATTCTTAGTCATCGGCTTAAAAGGACCACATACATCTGAATGTATGATACCTAATAAGTCTTTAGCCATTTCAAATGTTCCACTAAAGGGTGTCTTGGTCATTTTGCCTTGCAAACAAGATTCACATACATCAAATGAATTATCTTCATTTGTATTCAAAAGACCATTTTTCTGAAGTGTATGCATGCGATTCTTGCTTATATGTCCAAGGCGACAATGCCAAAGATAGGAATCACTCAAATCCATTTTGAGTTTCTTGTTGGTTGGTACATTGAGCTATCATATGATGCGTTGTCTTGATCTAATTCATAAATGCCATTTAAAGGCATAGCCTTAAAGTAAAACACATCATGCATAGAAACATAAATATCTTGGTTAACAAATTCAAATTTAAAACCACATTGTCTCAAAAGGGAAACATAAATTATGTTCCTAGTTAAACTAGGAGCATACAAAACATTCTTCAAAATAACTTCCAAACCACTTGGAAGCTCTAAATAATAGTCTCCTTGAGCTTCGACTTCAACCTTTGCTCCGTTGCCCATGAAGAGACTAGCGTCTCCCTTCTTATAATGTATATTTCTTTTGAACCCCTGCAACAAATTGCAAATATGAGTTCCACATCCGGTATCTAGTACCCATGTGTTAGAAGAAATAACATTAAGCTCAATATGTATCATAAAGATAGTACCTGAGTTTTGCCCTGCATCCCTCTTGTTTTTCAACTCATTGAGATAGGTTGGACAATTTCTTTTCCAGTGTCCTATCTCACCACATCCAAAACATGGGTCATTTGTAGCAACCTTTTGCTTCTTTTCTTTTGGTTTGGCGGGTTCTGCTTTAGCTTTTCCCTTTCCCTTTCCTTTGACGTGTCCCTTTCTTTTAGCATAGTTTGCTTTAGAGTCGGGGTGGGGCCTCTTCTTGTTGCCTCCTTCATTGATCGAAAGGACGGGTAAAGCCTTTTTGCCCATTCCTGCTTTGGCCGTTTTGAGCATTGCATGAAGTTCACCAATGCTCTTGTCCCATCCATTCATGTTGTAATTCATTACAAAGCTTTCGAATTTCTTTGTTAAAGAGTTGAGGATCAAATCCGTAGCCAACTCTTTAGAGACGGGACAATTTAGACGTTCGAGGCGATCAATGTGGCTTTTCATCTTGAGAACATAAGATGATACCGATTGGGTTTCCTCCATTCGACATGCATGAAGCGCCCGAACAATTTCAAAGCGTTCTACCCTTGCTTGTTGTAGGAACATTTCCTTTAACTGGGTAATCATGTCGTATGCCCCGTGATGTTCAAAATCCTTTTGAATTTCGGGAATCATAGTTCCCAACATGAGGCATGAGGCTTGCATGGAGTCCTCGGTATACTTAACCCAATCATTATAGGATTCCACATTTTCCACGTTAGGTTCATCGGGAATAGGATCGTCCAACACATATGATATTTTCTCTTGCTTGAGAACGATTCTCAAGTTTCGAAACCAATCCATGAAGTTGTTATGGTTGAGACAATCCTTTTCAAGGATGGTTCTTAGTGATAGGTTTCAGACGGTTTGGTTAATCGGGTTTGCATTGTTAGCGGCCATCTACAAAATTTAACAAGTTCAACTTAGTATTTTCGATATTATTATATTTTAATTATTAATACCCTTTTGTGTCTTAAAGACAACTAATAATTAAAATATAGAATCCAACGTTACATTTAAATATTGGTTAGGTGACCTTTATCCCTCTATTTAAATTAACAAGGTAGTCAACGTTTGACAATTGCAACTCTTTGCAATTTCTAGCCATATGGGATCGGTTAAACATCTTTATGTTTAGTTGGCATGTTTAATCCCATCAACACCTTTGTTCCCCATGCTTCGGTGACCCTAAGTTCATGGTTTCCAAATCAAGTCGTCCAACTTACACACACGTGTGAGTTTATACACATAAGTGGTTAGGTGACCTTTATCCCACAAACATGGTAAACCTACCTCGAACATACAAGTTCCCTCAAATGTGGTTAGGTGACCTTTATCCCACAATAAGAGTTCCCAAGTGTTTCGAGTGTTGTATAAAAGGATGGTGTTTGACTTGTTTTTTTGAAAAGGGTTTTTAATATTTCAAAATTCTAGTTTAGAAAATATTATGTACCATACATTTGCATGCATTCAAATCAATGGTACTTTAGTGAAAACAAATTTTCAAGGTTCTTTTTAATAAAACCAATTTTATTATAAAATCATTAATTTTTAATAAAACCTTTTATTAACCATTTTAATGATTTTCTTAAGAACCAATTTTACGCTTGTTGTTAATTATTAATTTGTTAAGTCATGCATATCCAAACATCATTAAAACAATATAAATAAACAACCACACAAGCATAACATACATAACAATAGGTGCATAACCATAGCCAACTATTTTTGACAACACTTGTTAGCCGAAACAAGTGTGCCAAAAGGTCCTTCCTAAGGGGTGAAAAATGACACAAGCAATGTGTCGTTGAACTCCCACTTGATCCCGCATCCAAATGCTTGAAGTCTCCTTCTTGTGTTGTGATTTCTCCACTTTCTTTGAGCTTCCAAAAGTCTTTTATATTCAGCTCCAAACTCCTTTGGACTTAAAAAATGTGTTTTGGTTATCGGGTTAAAATCCCATTGAGAACCATGAAGTTCTTTGGACCGAATATGGCCAAACCAAAACCGCATTTTTGTGTGCATCTACTTTTACAAAATATATCCTAGTACATTTTTCTAGTAAAATAAAATGCACCTAATCTATTTATTTTACATACCAAATGAAAATAAATAAATTACATATCTTACAAATGGAAGAACAAAATAATAATTATTACAACCCATTGAAATAATAATAAAATGAATCACAACACAATCATTCAACACAAGGTCATGGCTAGGTAATATGCACCAAAATATATATCCAAATATATACATTAAAATCAAGAAGCTAAAATGGTTCCCTTTTATAACCATTTTCGGTTATGTATAAAAAACCGAAAAGGTAATTTTTGACCAAACAAACAAATCATCCATATGAAGTAATTTTTCAAGATTTCCTTATGCATGTAAGAAAATAATCTTGAAAAACAAAGGGATAACCATATTAAAATTTTCGGCCATAGGGTTTTATTCAAACCCGAAAATTTTAATCTATTGAAGCATGCACTCATATAAGCGACTCTAGATGCCATTGATGGGATTTTAACATGTTTATCAAAGTAATTTCATCCATATGAAATAAAAACGCAGCGGAAATAATATTTAAAACATGTTACTTTTAAGATATAAATATCATTTATATGCAAAGTCCCAAAACCCGGATCCATATATGAACATGCATACTATCAAGCACAACCATAGGATGATTAGAAAACTACCTTCTTGGAGTAATGAGAAATGAAATGGATGATACTTCTTGAATGGTTGCCTTCAAGAGTAGAAGACTTCAAGCTTGTATACCCCAAGCTTCCAACAAACACCATGATTGTAGGTAGGATTTAACACACTTATGATAAAAAATTAAACACTTGAAAAATACCCTATGATGGCCGAAAATTGAGAGCAAAAGAACCAGTCTTCCAATTTGATTTTTGCCATCTAAATGTTTATAAAAACAAGAGAGAAGATCACCTTCCTTTTGGCCCAATCACCATGCTTCTTACACATGCAAATGCATGAGAAGTTATTGGACCAAAATCTTTGGGTTTATAATTTTATAAAAGGTATAAAATTATATATAAGATTTAAATTGGGTAGAGAAAAAGGGGGGGGGGGGGGGTTCCCACCTCTTATTATTTAAAAAAAATATAATTTTCTTTTTAACAATTTAAATCTTATATATAATTTTATAACTTTTATAAAATTATAACATCACATGTTATAAGACTTATACTAATTTTATTATGTTATTTAACCCATTAAATAACAAAAATAAAATATTCTCTCAAAATAAATTATCCATATAATTTATTGGTTTCTCAAGTGTAATCATATAGAAAACCAATTTCTAAATATTATAAGTGTTAATATTTAATTGTTTGATCATATCATAAATAAATATTATAAGTGTTTGTCTAGCTTGTATTTGGGTATACTAGCCACATCAATCTAATATGTGTCTTGGGCATACAGACTCCAACAATATTGACCAAAAAGAATGAATGCTTTAAAAATGAAACCAAGTTCGTTTGGTTTAAACCAATGAACTACGCAAACAAGGTTTCGGGGACGAAACCTCTTTAAGGGGAGTAGACTTGTAACACCCCGAAAACAGGTTTGGTAATCAAACCATATTAATATTTATGAACGGGTAAAATACCGTTAGTGGTGAAATTAACCCGATAAATATTAGGAATTTAAATAAATAAACCTAATATTAATTAAAAGGATGATAAATACGTTGAGAAAAATAAAGTATATAAAAGGGACCCGAGTTAACAGGACTTAAAATAAACGGGTTATAACTCCCGGAACCTACTAAGTTAACTAGAAATAATTAACTTAGTTATAAATGGGTAATTAAGTGAATGAGTAAAAATAAAAATCAAATATTAATAACTCTTTTTATAAAACCTCTAACATGGGGGACTAAAGGTGGGAAACGAGGAAAGTGTTTTAATTAAAACACTTATATAAAATAAAAACACAAGTCGATCGACCAGAGCAGGAGAAAAGGGGGTAAAACCCTAAACTCAATAAAATCTTCCAATTGAAGGTGCAATTGAGGACCAAACTCGGATTTGAATACATATTAACGATCACCAAGTTAAGGGGATCATAAGATATGTTGAATTTTAATGTTTGGTGATATTTTGTATTTGGGATAAACTTGCATGAACGAAATTCTTGCTTGAATGTAGAATGTTTTAGTGAAATTGATGTGAGTATAAGTCTAGGAACAACACCCTAGATGCAAACTTATTGAAATTGTGCCATAAACTAGCGATTAGTCAACTAATCAAGTATGAGTTAAATGGGTATTATAACTAGGTGATGAACACATAAATTTTGGATGTAGAAATAGTGTAAAACTGATGTGTTAAGCAAGTCTTGACGTTGATCATGAATGCTAGGCACAAGGGTTTGAAATTGATGATTGAAACTTGGTTGAAAGTTGATAAGTAACTAGATAAAAGTTGTACAAAAATCTTGCCCGCAAGGTGTTTGTTAAAATGCCTAAACGAATGTTCGTATGTCTAAATTATGAACGAAACACGTAATTGCCTAAGTTGATTAATTAGGTGTGATATGTGATGATACAGATTCTAATCTTAAAGTAGATTTTAGTTAATTTCACATATCATATGATTAGAGGTAGTTAACTAGTAGAAAGTTAAACTAATCGATGATGAAGTCGAAAAGTGATTTCGACATAGAAAATATGTAAGGTGGAATAGTCGTATTTGTTAATGACTAATCTAACCACCTTATGAATGATGTTCATAGTTTGACGCTTAACGAGCTAGGTGGAAGCTTGGGGACGAAGTGGGTCAAACGAATCAATAAGGAAAAGAAAAGCATAGTTTGGATGCGAGGTAAGTAAAGCTTACACCTTTTGTAGAATACGTATTTATTTTATGAGCTATAAAATACGATAAAAGTAATATCCGAAATGTGGGTTCTGACATGATATGAATACGGGTCAGAATATATTTAAATGATAAAAACCATGGTTAACGGTAGAAAATGGGTAAAACAGAAATTTCAGTCAAATGTCGACTAATGAAAATTGTGGTTAAAAGGATACCTATGGCGTAAGCCAAAATGGGTAAAGTATGTAAGAAAAGGAATTTACGAAAAAGAAATCTTGGGGTAAAATCCGAAATGGGTCGGATGCATGAATTAGGTAATTTATTACCAAGTTTTTTTTATATAAATATCAATGTTTGGTCATTTAGGCCGAACGGGTCAAATGGTAGTAATGACACCATTTGACAAAATCGACTAATGTTGGGTTACCAAGTTATGTGTTCACGGGAGAGAATATATATTAGTATAATTGCGTCGCCATAAAATATCGGCTAATAAAAGCGGGGTATAAAACGGGTCTATACGTTGACTCGAGCCAGGTACGCATATATAGATTTATAGTTAAAAGTGGTATTTTGGTCAAATAATTAGCGAAAGTCCTTAGTCGTAAAATGAGGGACTAAAATTGACCAAAAATCCCTTGATGGGTAAATTGGGCAAACGACCCATATGGGTTGCTTAGTAACTTGCATTATGATTATGGAATAGAGGTAGACACTTTAAATGTAGAAATGTAAAGTGCGAAAAGAAAAGAGCGAGTTTTAGACTAAATTGCTTAAAATCCCCTAAATGGGTCAAAATGGATTTATGCGCATAGCTTGTGTACTAGCCGCATATTTCATAAGAAAGTATGAACCCGAGCTAGAGATCTTGTGTTAAATGTTTTGAAGTATGTATTTTTGATTATTTAGAAACAAGTTGGTGGTCTTAATTACAAACGGGTCAAAAGTTGAATTTGAATAATAAGCCGAATGCTTAAAAATTAGAATTTTATTAGTTCGAATGTTGAATTTTAACTCAAGATGATGGAGAATTAAATTACGATCGCATAGGAAAAAGAATCGTGTAAAGCGGACTTGTAGATAAAAAGTTATGACAATTTCAAGTTTGATTTTTGTTGAAAGTTGGAGCTGGGCAGAAAATGCAGGATCAGACACAGTCCTGCTGGAAACTGGTCTCCCCCGTGGCACGCGAAGGGAAACGGTGGTCCGGGTGCGACAAGCGGGCGTTGTGGCAGCCCGCGAAAGGTTAAGCGAAGTCCTCGCGGGGCGTGAGAGACATAAAACCAGAAAATTATTTTTATTTTGTTTGTTTTGATAATGGAACTTGTTTTAACATGTTTTTAAGTATGCAAAACAAACTTTTATGTTGGTTTTGACATTAGGTGGTAAAAGCAAGTTTCAGATGGCGATCAAGCAACGAACAAGAACCGAACACACGTCCGAACCAAAGCTTCCGCGTTAATATATTTTGTTTTGGTTAAATATGAAACATGTAAACATTTGGTGCTATATTTTGAATGATATAACCTAGTATGAATGTTAACTTAGAAAAGTTTATTTTTGTTTTTGTAAAGACGCATTTTAGTATAAAGTGTGTATTTTATTAATATAATTGTATTAAATTGAGATGGGTCTTACAGCAACGCACCAGGGGGCGTCGGCGACGCCTTCCCCATTCTCCAGACGCATTATTTTGTTATTACAGCTTATTCGACCCGTTTCCGAGTCCCGTTCCAACCCGAACTGACCCATATCGTTCCAAAACGTTCTAAAACATTCTTACATGACTCCTAACATTCATACAAACAAAACTTCACATTAATCCCCATAATCTAACGTTCGGCAATCAATACCTTATTATTCTACTTTCGCTTTTTGACCCGTTTGCTTCTAACATACGATTCTTGACATAGTCATCTACTTTTTAATGCATAACAATAAAACTTACCTTATGTTTGCATTACCTATACTTTCTTACATGATTCCCTATATTAAATCATACCAAACATCAATTATAATATACGAAGTGAATTCGGGATTCACTTACCTTATGTGTACGTGTTTGTATCTGCTTCCTTGCCTCTTCTTGACCCGTTAGCCTTTCGCGCTTGAGTCCATCTCGACATGATCCCTATACTTTCATGTCATCGCAATCACATTCTTGTTAGTATACATAATTGTACATGTTAATGATCATATAGATTACATATTTCACATTTGACCTTCACTTATCATTTTTAACAAGTACAAGGCATAAATTCAACAATGCATCATTCCAAATTCTTAGTTGCATTACTTTCATTAGTTAATCATTCACTAACATGCATAGCTCAATTAACTGAAAATAGGTTGTTTTGGGACATCCGTTTACTGTACTTACGAGTTTGCAAAAATTACAATCTTTTTATGTGATGTGCCCCTCAGAGGGTTATACTTATGTTAAATTTTTAGATTCTAACTCTCTACCAAAAATTTATAAAAATCATTTACTAAGCAGCAATCAAATTCGTCACTTTCTGACTGCAGTCCACGGAAAAATTCATTTAAAAATCCTCGATTATCCGATTGACATAATTCCAATTGGAGATTTACATGACCTCCTCAAGCTACCTACAGTAAAAAATTGAGATCATAACTCAATTCCTAAATTGAGTTATGATATTCGTAATGGGCTGCAAATTCTTCCAGAAAACGCAGCCTGAACCTTCGATACGGAAAAATTCATAAAACGTTCAATTTTCATCGAATAAATGCAATTCCAGTTGGGTTCGAAAGTCTTTTCCTAGAAGTTCATTACAAACTCAATAAACATCAGTTTCTGACAACATTTGACCCGGTTACAGCCGATTAAATTCGGCTGTAACTTTCTAGACATATTATGTTTCATCACCCGAACCCCACAAATGAATAAGCGTTACATCAACCAATTATATAGCACATTCTTAGAACATACTTCTACTTAATCACAATTGAATTACATTTGCACATAGATTTCATTACAAATATATTCCTCATATTTAAATTATGAACATTGTCACCAAATTTCAGAATTTCATACATTTATCACTATAAGCATTTCATCAAACACTGGTGGGTATTCATTTTTGGTTACTTAGCAAACCTGTATTTCATGTCATCATATCCTATTGTAAATACACATATAAGTTTACTTCTATTCAATTCATCATAATTTCATTTGTTATAAAGAGTAATCCTACTTTCACACTACTTAACTAGTATCAACAATCATCAAGAGACTTTCAATTTCATTGTGGTATTAAAATAAAAACCCATTTCATATGACATGAAGATTTTATCAAAAATTCACATACAATATTATTCATATGTTGATTTTAGACCAACTTCCTATATCAATTTTACATCATAGCAACATAACCCATATCAAATTTGGTATATCTATGTTCATCCTTTCTACAAACATCACCAAATCAAAAATCGTAACTTACCTTATGATTATCAAGCTTAGATGGTTAAGAAATCATGTTCATGCATAGAGTTGATCATCAATTCGCTTCTTAATTGCTGAATTTTTGTAAGAGTTTGGTGGGTGTTCTTCTCCCCTTTCCCCCTCTAATTTACGCACACACATATGTATGTCCATAGGTTTCTTTTCCATTTTTCTTTTGTAAATTTCAGTTTGGAATTGCTCAATTCCAGCCCCTCAACTTTCGGGCATTTTAAGTACTAGGTATTAGTTATTAATCCTCATCAACTAGTCTTATATGTTAACTAAGTTATAACTTCTAGTTAACATACCTCATTATAGGATCAATTATTTACTAACATTCCGGGTATATTATAGAATAATGATATAATTAAATTATATGCACTTTAGGGGTGTTACAAATTTCTAATTGTTCCCATTTAGTCCCTTAACTATGGCTTTTATTATAAAAGCCACTAGTTCATGTTTTCATCCATTACTTAATACTTATAAACTAGGTTAGTTAATACTATATATTATACTTTATTCCATAATATGTGGAAATCGTATTAACATGTTAAAGATTCAAGTTTTGGGGCGTTACAGTTAAAGAAGCTGAAAATAATGGAAGTAAACGCCAACACACTGAACCAAGTCACATTGTGAATAATAACAGACCTATTATGCAAGCTCCAATTCCTAAAAGAAGAAGAACCGCTTCTTACGGTTGTTCTTATAAAGAATTCTTGGCCTGCAAACCAATAGAATTCTCAGGGAATGAAGGAGCTATTGCATCCTTACGTTGGATAGAAAAGACAGAAGCAGTCATAAAAATAAGTAAATGTGCAGATGAAGATAATATTATGTTTGCTTCTAATCTTTTCAAAAATGCAGCCTTAGAATGGTGGAATACTATTCTCCAGTCTAGGGGAAGTGATAGAGTCTATAATATGGAAAGGATCAACTTTAATGAAATGGTTGAAAGAAAATTATGCCCTCTTAATGAGAAGGAACAAATCGCCAGTAAGTTCCTAAATCTTAGAATGACTGGAATAGACTGCAAAGGTTACACTACCATATTCTTCGAATATGCTAGGATAGTACCAACCTTAGCCTCACCTGAACCAGTATTAACCTCCCGTTATATTTGGGGATTAATTAGTGAGATTAGACAGGTAGTCAAGGCAGCTAGACCGCAAACAATAGAAGAAACAGTAGAACTAGCCAATACCCTGACTGATGAGTTGGTACGTACACAAGAGGAAAACCTGAGAAAGAACCTATCTCAAAAGCTTACCCAAGAATTGTCACACCCCAACCGATGGTGGAAACATCGGGGTGTGGCACTAAGCGTTCAGATTGCTCATGAGTTTCCATAAGACTAAAGATTTCGATATAGATTAATCAAGTTTCAAACATTGTCTAAAATCAAATACAATCAACAACCACAAAAGTATCAAGGTTACATCAACTTTCAAATATTGTTCATAACTTAATTAATTAACTAGATGAGTTTCTATGCATCAGCCTAGCTTGATTCCTGAATCCCGCATCCTATCAGCCTGCAACATGTATTAAAATAAAGTCAATACAATAATGTACAGGCGAGTATACAAGTTTGAGTATATTGTCTAATAGTTTAAAAGACTCATATCCGTCATGTAAACATATAAAAAAGTTTCAACCATGCTAGTTCACGCAGTCCAAGTGATAGCTCAAGTATCCCAATGCATTTATCACTTTCCCAAGTCTCAAGGAAAGCAAATAGAATCCTCCTAACAATACCCCCGAGAATAATGGGGAGGTGCATTCTCCTATAGCGCTACTATTGTTAAGGCGGAACTACACACAGGGATTAAACGTTCACATAGAATAAAGAATCAAGAATCCAAAAAGTATTAAGTTTCACATTTACCGAGGATAGAGTATGATTCAAATAGTTTCAAGTGTCAAGTTTCATAGAATACATGTTGCATCCCCAAAGTTTAAAACAAAAAGGGATCAAGTATATCCACAGTGGGTGCTAAGTATCGGCACCTACTGATTGGATCAAAGGGAGCTCTGAGATTAGCCTGATTATAGTTTAACAGATAACCGTCGGATAGAATAGCAGAATCGTACAAAGTGTCGGACCAGTCTTTTGATCGGATGGCCATCCGGACGGATTGGTATCTGGTCAGATGACTTATTAGATTCAGACGGACCACCATCCGATCGGATGGTCATCCGGATGGATGGCCGTTCGATCGAATGGTCATTCGATCCAAAATTGTGTTTCTAAAATGTTCAACCTTTGAAGTTTTCGCTGTAGTGTAAATCTAAGTCGTTCGATCAGATGGTCATTCAATCGGATGACCGTTCAGTCGAATGACTCTTCGAGTGTAAGTTTTCAAGGTTCAAAGTTTTTGATTTGAAACGTTTAAGTGTTAAAGTTTATTGAGGTAATCCACCTGGTCGGACGGTCATTCGATCGGACGACTGTCCGAGTCCGATCGAATGATCGTTCGTCCTTGGTGTTCTTGTTTCTTTGAAACGTATGTAAAAATTTCCAAGTTTGAGTTTACGAAGGTGACAGGGTAACGTACCAGGACAACGGGAACTTGCCTAAGGTCCAACTTGTTCGATCGGATGGGAATCACCCCGTCCGATCGGGCGTCTGTTCTTGGCGGTGTTCCTATCTAAATCCGTAATATGGTCATCTTCTCCGGTGGGAATCCATTATCGAGCCGTCTCCAGACTAAGGTACAAGTCCTAAGCATGTTTTGGGTCTAGATTCCACTGTTTTTTGTAAAAGTTTAAGAAAACTTGAAGAATATGTATGAAATCTACCGAAATCGTTTAGATTATGTTTAGGTTTGTAGAAAACGTGTAAAAATCTAGTGAAATCCTTCGGACTTGGACTAACTTTGATGGAATGACGTCATACTCACTAAATCGAGATGACATCACCTCCAAAGAGTCCAGATCTTGGGGATTTCATGGTGGAAATCAGTGATTCAACCGAGATTAAGATGAGGAATTGTGTAATGAGTAAAGTTGTACAAGATTCAAGTTAAAAACTTACAGAAATCGCCGGAAAATGGAAGAAAAATGGAAGAGGGTGTCACTGGTCAGAGGAGTCTGTCACATCAGTGAAGAATGATGTGACAGCTCGTATTTATAGTGTCAGAGTGTGAGTAAGGCGGTGCAGAAGTTGGATCGGATGGCTGTTCGGTCGAATGGCCCTCCGATCGGATGGTCATCCGATCGGATGTCCATTCGGACAGTCCAATCCGTTTTGCAACTTTTCCGTCTTTGGTTTGTTTTGCGAGCTAGATTAAGTGTTGCGTTGCGTATTATTGGGTGATATTATTACATAACAAGATTATTTAAGTAACACAAAAGTTCCAAGTTTACGTAAGTGTCAAGCCTCTAGTTTCTCGTTTAACCAAATCTCAAAGTCTCAAGAGTCAAGAATCAAGTTTCAAGCATCAAGTCTCTAGTTTTAAGAATCAAGTATCTAGTATTAAGTATCAAGAATCAAACATCAAGAATCAAGTATCAAGAGTCTAGTATCAAGTATCACCAAGATTCAAGTTTCAAGATTCACAAAGTATCATAAGTGTCAAGTATCACATAGTATAAGGACTAAAATTGACAAAAGCTAAAAGTTCAAGGACGCAGGGCGTTACAGTCTCCCCTCCTTTAGGAGATTTCATCCCCGAAATCTATGAGGAAGGCTGCACAAAGAGCTGCGGATACTTGGTCTTCATCTCACTTTCGAGTTCCCAAGGGAACTCGGCACTACGTTTTCCTTCCCATCGAACCTTGACTACGGAAATTTTGCTGCGCCTCAATCACTTGACACCTCGATCCATGATTTTGACTGATTTCTCCACAAAGTGTAAGGTTTCATTTATTTGCAAGTCTTCGAGGGGAACCTGCAGTTCGTCGTCGGCTAGTCATTTACGAAGATACGTGGAACACCGGATGTACGTTGTTTAGCTCTTTTGGCAGTTCGATTCTGTACGCCACCTTGCCAATCCTTTCGAGTATCGTGAAAGGACCCACATAGCGAGGTGCGAGCTTTCCCTTCTTACCAAAACGAACTACTCCCTTCCAAGGAGATACCTTGAGAAGAACCAGATCTCCAACATTAAATTCCAGAGGCTTACACCTTTTATCAGCATAGCTCTTTTGTCTGCTCCTAGCCTTGATCAAGTATCACGGATCTGAAGAATCTTATCTGTTATCTCTTGAAGGATTTCAGGGCCAGTAAGTTGCTTGTCACCAACCTCATGCCAACCGAGAGGAGACCGGCACTTGCGACCATATAAAGTTTTGAAAGGAGCCATCTGAATACTGGAATGATAGCTATTGTTGTACGAGAACTCAATCAATGGTAAATGTACATCCCAGTTACCACGAAAGTCGATGACACAAGAACGGAGCATGTCTTCTAGGGTCTGGATAGTACGTTCGATCTGTCCATCTGTTTGAGGATGAAAGGCCGTATTAAGATTCAAATGAGAACCCATAGCAGACTGAAAGGTTTGCCAAAGACGTGAAGTAAAGCGACCATACCGGTCAGAGATTATGTCAAGAGGTATGTCATGACGGCATATAATCTCATCGGTATAGATTCGAGCAAGTTTCTCCACTTTATAATCTTCGCGAATAGGAAGAAAGTGGGCTGATTTAGTCAAACGGTCAATGATTACCCAAATACTATCATGACCAGCGGGTGTACGAGGTAGTTTAGTTATAAAGACCATAGCGATGCTATCCCATTTCCAAACAGGGATTTTGGGTTGTTCTAGAAGACCTGAAGGACGTTGATGTTCAGCCTTTACCTTTGTGTAAGTTAGGCACTTAAAGACGTACGCAACAATGTCCTTCTTCATACCAGGCCACCAATAAGTCATACGCAAATCATGGTACATCTTATCAGCACCTGGATGAATAGAGTATCGGGATGTGTGGGCTTCGTTCATAATGATCTCATGAAGATTATCACGATCCGGCACCCAAATGTGATTAAGATAGTATTAAAGTCCATCAGACTTAGTTTCGAGTTGATCCACAGTAGCACCTCGTATTTCGATAAATAAGTTGCCTTCATTAGCTGACGAATATTGAGCTTCACGAATACAAGCATGAAGATCACTAGAAATACGGAAAAAAACAGATAGTATTAACATGAGCCTTACGACTAAGAGCGTCTGCCATGACATTTGCTTTGCTAGGATGATAACGAATCTCGCAGTCGTAGTCGTTAAGCAATTCCACCCAACGCCTCTGTCGCATGTTCAGTTCCTTTTGGTTAAAGATATGCTGAAGGCTCTTACGGTCAGTGAAAACCACATACTTAGTTCCATATAGGTAGTGTCGCCAAATCTTTAACGCAAACACGACTGCACTAAGCTCCAGATCATGAGTAGTATAGTTTTTCTCATGTATTTTGAGTTGACGGGAGCCATAAGCAATAACCTTGTCCCGCTGCATGAGCACACAGCCCAAGCCACGGTTCGACGCATCGCAGTATACCACGAAATGGTCATTCCCATCAGGGAGAGTAAGCACAGAAGCATTACACAGAAGAGTCTGAAAAGATTCCTCTTGCTCGGGACCCCAAGCAAAAGGTTTCTCTTTCTAAGTCAAAGAAGTAAGAGGAACGGCGATCTTAGAAAAGTCTGAGATGAATCGACGGTAATAACCCGCCAATCCTAGGAAGGAACGAAAATCAGATGCGGATTTAGGCGTACTCCAATTCTTCACAGCTTCGATTTAGAAGGGTCAACATGAATACCTTGTTTACTAACAACATGCCTAAGAAATTGTACTTCATTAATCCAAAACTCACACTTAGAGAATTTAGCATACATGCGTTCACCACGTAAGAGTTCAAGCATAAGACGCAGATGGTGTTCATGATCAGCTCTAGTTTTTGAATAAATGAGAATATCATCAATAAATACTATCACAAAATGATCCAAATAAGGTTTACAAACACGATTCATGAGGTCCATGAACACAGCGGGTGCGTTGGTCAAGCCAAAAGGCATGACCACGAACTCGTAGTGCCCATAACGGGTGCGAAATGCGGTTTTGGGTATATCATCTTCGAGAACACGGAGCTGATGATAACCAGATCGAAGGTCTATTTTTGAGAAGCAGGACGCGCCTTGCAGTTGGTGAAATAGATCATCAATACGAGGGAGAGGATACCGATTCTTAACGTTAAGCTTATTAAGTTCACGGTAGTCGATACACATACGAAACGAATCATCTTTCTTCTTGACGAATAGTACAGGAGCACCTCATGGAGAGGTACTTGGACGAATGAATCCTTTGTCGAGCAGTTCCTAAAGTTGACTAGATAGTTCTTACATCTCGGAAGGTGCAAGTCGATACGGAGCCTCGGCGACAGGAGTCGTACCAGGTATGAGAACAATACGAAAATCAACAGATCTGGGAGGAGGAAGACCAGGAAGATCTTCAGGAAAGACATCAGGGAAATCACACACTACTGGAACATCGCCTATGTTCTTTCCATTGCCCATTTGTTCCACCATGTGGGCCAAGAAGGCAAAGTTCTGTTTACGTAAGCACCTGTTCGCTTGAGTGCATGACATCAACTTCAGTCCTCTAGAAGGTCGGTCTCCATAAACGTGTAAAGTATCACCAGACGGGAGAGGAAGACGAACAACCTTCTCGTGACAAGCAATCTCGGCATGATTCTTACGCAACCAATCCATGTCGATTATGACATCAAAACTACCCAATTGCATGAGTATTAGATCAATAGTAAATACGTGGTCGTTAAGAGTTAAGGAACAACCACTGAGAATAAAATCAACTAGAATAGATTTACCATCGGCAATCCCAACCGAAAACGACTTAGGTAGCCTAGAGCGTGCACAGTTTAACAAAGATTCAAATTCTACAGACACAAAGCTTCTGTCGGCACCAGTATCAAATAGTATTGAAGCGTAAAGGTTATTGACGAGAAACGTACCATTAACGACGTCATTGTCGTTACGAGTTTGATTAGCATTAAGGTTGAACGCTCGTCCATGAGCGGCTGGCTGTTGCTCTTGGTTTAGCTGAGGACACTGATTGCGGTGGTGAGTAGTATCTCCACACTTAAAACACGCATGAACAACGTTGACTGGCCTTGGATTCTGCTGAGGAGCTGGGGGATCTGGTAGAGCTGCCTGGACTGGCGCTTGCTGAGCTAGGTTGACTTAACGGCAGTACGGAGTCGTGTGACCATAGCGATTGCAGTTGGTACACAGGCGACAAGCAGAGGTAACATGATGATGAAAGTTACAAGTTGCACACTTAGGGTGCGGTCAAGTGTAATGCTTTTTGATTTCAGGAGTAGGAGGGTTTGGAACAGCAGCAGCAGGAGCAGGCTTAGCAGCAGGGTTTGTAGCAGGGACAATCGCATTGCACCCTTGACCCTAAGACTTTCTCTTCTTGCTCTTGCTGCCACTTGGCTGCTGGGTAACTTGGTTTGCTGATTTGGAGGGGGCAGCGGTAGCGAACTATTTGTCACGGACATGGTTGTTGTTTAAGCTCGCGGCTAGATGATAAACTTCTTCAATAGTCTCCAGTTTAGCTGCTTCAATCGAATCACGCATTGCAGGAGGTAACCCGTTGATGTACTTGGTTATCATGCATTTAGGAGTAGAAACCAAGTGAGGCACGATTAAGCTGAGTTGCTTGAAACGGGTAGTATAAGCCAGATTATCGTCACCAATCAGCTTGTGATGCCATAACTCTTCTTCAAGCTTCAGCTGTTCATGGGGAGGGCAGAATTTGAGCATCATCAATTCTCGCACCTTAGGCCATGGAAGAGCATAAGCTTCTTCGTTCGAGCGGATGTTTATCTCATCTGACCACCACTCCAAAGCTCTGCCTTGAAACATTCATGTTGCACTCCTAGTCTTTAAATGATCTGGGCACTCGCTGTTAATGAAGGTAACCTCGGTGCTGTCAAACCATTCCAGCATAGCAGTCATGTAAGGATCTACACGAAAACATCCAAAAACACTCCGTAAGTAGAAACCCGGACCCCTAAAACCCTAATTTTCATGAAAAATCAAGAAAATCAAATTTTCTAAGTTGGTCACGGGCCGCGAACGATCCAAGGAGGATCTACGCAGGGCGCGACAGCCTTACAACTCTGCGGATAACGATCAAGGCTACGTGTCATACACGTGGCAGACCTAGGCCATGACACGGCAGCCCTAGCCGTAGCTAGGGTGGCCCTCGCGGGCCGCGAAGGATTGTTGGTGCATGCGTCTATCGACTTCGTCTTGTATCGAGTCTTGTACTAAGAATGTTAGATCAGGGCACGTTATACGAGAAAATTAGAGGGTTTTGAGGTAATTTCGTTTGAACCATGTAATTTCGCTTGAAAGTGACATTGCCAGTTTCAAACGAAATTAACTTTGTTAATTTCGTTTGAAATGGCACATGACACATTCAAACGAAATCATCTATCCTATAAATAGGTGTTCAAGCCATTTGTAATCTTTCCGGTCAGAGCAACGAAGTGCTGCCGAAGTGTCGTTTCGCTGTAAAACGTCTTATAATCAATAATATCGACAGTTAAAGTGATATTCTTGCTGAATTGACCTCAGTACGTCTGTTTCCGCCTTTCGTACTGAGCAAAACTCTTCTGGTCGACTCATTCGGGTCTGAAAACGAACCTATAAGTGGTATCAGAGCTCAGGAGGAAGAGTTCATACCAATTCAGCTGTAAATTCTGTTTTTCTACACCTTCTTTCAAAATTAAACAAGTTTTCATGGTTAAAATCGGCTAATCTTTTCACAATGTGTGCGTAACTGTGGTTTAACAAACCCTTGAGAGTTTCAGAACTAAAATCGGCTTAAAACTTGATCAATTGGACAATATTTGGACCGAAATGATGACATCATCCTGATTCCGTTTGAATTTGCTGGTTGATTTCGTTTGAGATTGCACATTGTTCCTAATTCCGTTTGATATTACCTGTTGATTCTGTTTGAAAACTAGTATCTCGCTTGAAAAGTTAAATAATCTCGTTTGAAACTGTTATTCCGTTTGGGGATTTCGTTTGAACTGAACAGTTTCGTTTCAAGACTGTGATTTCGTTTGAAACCTCAAACGAAATTAGGTATATTGTTTGAAAGTGTTTGATTCCATTTGAAAGTTTAATCTCGTTTGAAAAAGTTTAGTTCGTGTGTGTTGTTATTTCGTTTGAAAGTGTAACAATTAGCGTGAAACGTCAAACGAGGTTGTCAGGACATTTGAAGTTGGGACAAGAAATCACATGATTTGTATCAGTTTGCATGTACTTTAATTGAACGGCCCAATCACAAAAAACAGTTTTGTTGAACAATTAAATGAAAATGTCAGAATACATGTGATCTTATCTGTGTACATCAGTACATGCGATATATTAAAGTTGTCAGCCACCTACTGTGATTAAATACACAGAGTTAATTCAAAGTTTGCTTGTGTTAGACTCAAATGTTTGTCGGTCATCATGAGATTCTAAGAGATTGTTTGGCCCAAGATAAATTGAATTGAACATGTGATCTATTATTTGAGATTGAATCGGCCCAATAGAATTGTGATTAGTAGTATTGTTGTTGGACAGATTTGAATTGAATTGATAAGTCTATATCAAGTTGACAGCCCACTAATTCACACATATTAATTGTTGTTAGACCGATATTGTCCATTTAATTGTCAACGGCCCAATCAAATTAATTTGATAGTTAAGTTTGTCGGTCCAGTAGGTTTTGTTGGTCCAATTAAATCAGTAAGTATAAAAGTGTTGTTGGACAGTGATTTCAAATACCAATAAAGTGCATGTGAAATTGAACCAGATTTATCATTTGAAAGGTGATTTGTCAAGCATCGGATACTCGCCCGAGTTTTGTAAATTTGAAAAACCGAATCATGGAAGAGGAATTTTACAACGCATTCGCTACCCCAGTTACCCCGATTACTCTTGCACAAAACACGATGTTGGAAAATGAAATGGGGACTATGCAAAAACCGCCTAAGCTCATGAACATCGAGGAGTATAAAGGTTGGGAAGGACGTTTTGAAAACTGGGTTTAAGCAAATTATTTGGATGATTGGGAATGTGTTGAGACGAAATATGTTCGACCGATGACTGAAGATGAGGAGATTATAGCAATAAAAGATCTTAGTGCTGAAAATAGAAAAAAATACAAAGATGAGAAAATGATGCTAAGTCTATTACAACAAGCTGTGAAGGAAGATATCTTGGTTCTATTGCAACACAATGGAACTTCTTATTCGATTTGGAAAGCTTTAAAATCAAAGTTTAATGGAAGCCAAGAGATGGTCAAGAACAAAAAGTCGCTTTTAAAGAAAGAATTTGATCTATTCTGTGGTTTGAAAAATGAAAGCACAAAACAGATCATTGAAAGATACTGCAATTTGTTAGCCAACATGAGGAGATTGAGCATTGAGAAAGATAATGAATAGTTGATCGAAAAATTAGCTGATGCATTGCCTTATGAGATTTGGGGCACATATCTCATGATGTTGAGGAACAAGAAAGGTTTTAGCAATCTGACATTGAGCAAATTCATTGAAAAGATTGAGACTCAGGAGATGGAACAGAGAAAAGTTTTAAGAATGAAAGATTTCGATGGTGAACAAAACATCAGACTTTATTACAAAGGTGGGGTTAGTGATAAATCCATCAACATGTCACCGAAGATTGAGACAACTTTCAATGCAAAAAGTTCATCAGGAACTTCTTCTAAAGGATCAAACAGCAACACAAGTTTTTCATCATATCCATCATTTGATCCGAACATTTCAACAACCAAGATTGGCAAGAAGCTACAATGCAACATTGTTTTGAATCTGGAGAATGATGAGGATTATTCAGCAGAAATTGCTAAGAGTCACATGTCTTTGTTGGGAACTGTGTTGGAATCCTATGGTATTTTTGTTGCAGGTCGGATCGGAAATCCTATGTTGACAAAAGAGGATTACGATCAAATTGACGCCGAGGAAATGGAATTGATGGATATCAAACGGTGTTTGGCAAGTGTGTTAAGACGAGCTAAGAAATTTAAGCAGATCACAGGAAGAGATGATTTACGTGAAGCTAATGTTTCTACTTTGGGTTTTGATAAATCTAAAGTCACTTGTTTTCGTTGCAGGGAAAAAGGACACTTCAAGAGGGAGTGCAAAAACCGCGAAGCAAGTGGAGCTCAAAATCCATTCAACAACAATAATGATTACTACTGGAAGGCCATTTATCATCAAGTTGCACAACAACAACAAGAACCGCAAGTGGCACATGGTAGGAAAGTGATTGAAGAATCATCAAAGAGAGCTTGTATGGTGAATCAGGATGACAAAGAGACAACAAATGGATTCATTTGGGACAAATATATCTCAGCTGATAACAAAGCATGCCTGATAAATCAAGATGATGAAAAATTGCCTGAAGGTTTTAGCTGGGCAAATTTCAATTGGGATAATTATGATCCAAACAAAGATTCAAGTCACAAAGCGTATGTTGTTCTTGTTGAAGAGGATAGTGATGATGATCGTGAGTATCATGCAAGAAGATTGGCAGCTGATTTGAAATTGATAGAAGAGAGCGACAGTGATGACGATAAAGCTAAAAAGAAAAAGAAAAAGGTCAAAACACCAGTTAGCAGTGATGATGAAGTTGTTCCAGTAATCAAGAAAAAGATAAAGGAAGTTCAGAAGTTCAAAGTCAATGAAGAAGTTGATGCAAAGAAGATTACGGTGATTTGTGAGAATTGTGAGGTTATAAAAAAGAAAAAAACAGTGAGTTAATGAACAACATGAACAAGCTGAAGGAATCCTATGATGTTCTAAACAAAGTCATGAATCAGTATAATCAATCAAGTGAAGAACAAGCAACAGCAATGAAGACACTTCAGGGAGCTTTCATGATAAAGCAGAAAGTTGTGAACAACTACATCGAGAAGTGTGTTGTGCTTGAACAAAAACTTGAAACACAAAGAATTGAAACTGAAAGAGTTAATCGTTTGTTAAAAAGTTACTCATGTACTTCTTATGTCATTGACAGGATTTATCCAACTGTTGAAGGCATGAATGCATTTGAAGATGATGAAGTAACTGAAGAACAGAAGGTTTCTGAAGAAAAGACTCCTGAAAAGAAGAAAGTAAAGAAGAAGAATGCTAAAGATAATGATTCTTGTAAGAAACAAGGTTTCAGTTACAACAAGTGTCCACCCCCGCTTGAAAATGGATATTCTCCGAGAAATCCAAATTCAGAAAGAGTCGAAAAGGCAACAAATTTACAGTGGGAGTCGGAGTCTTCAGTTAACTTGCCAGAAAATATTGATGTGACATTTACATCATCTGACACTGATCATGAGTCCGAGTTAATAAAGAAAGTGGTCGATCAGGTGTTGGATAAAGATGAATCCGAGGAGTCAAAGTCGGAGTCTATGTCAAAGTCAAAGTCTGAGTCCAGCACTCCGAGTCAATCTGTCAAACAGGGCAAAAGGGTTTACAATAAAGAATTCCTGTTATCAAAATCTAATTTGGATGACGAAACTTTTAAAGTTGCATATACTTTGAATGATTCTGACAAATTATATTTTGATGTGGAATTTCCAACAAGAGGTGTCAAACCTGACATGATCAAAAAGGTTTTCAAACTAACAGAAATTAATATTTCTGAAATAAAAGATGTAAATCTTAATGATAAACCTAAAACTTACACCTCAAGAGTTAAACAATGAGAAAACAAGAAAAAGGGTTACAGTTCTGGTTCTGGTTATCGAAATAAACCAAACCATAATGGTAATTTCAAAAAGAAAGGACTTGGTTTTATTCCACCAGAAAATCATAAAAATAAAAAATATGTTCATAATTTTAAATCAAAAATGATATTTGTTTCAGGTACATCATCTGAAGAAGAGAAAGAAAATCTATTCAGAAACCAGTCAAACAAAGAATTCCTTGCAAAGAAGCAAGAAGAGATGAAGAATGCTGATCAGATGAAAGAAACGAGAACCTGTTTCCAATGCAACACTGTTGGTCATATTGCCAAGAATTGTTCCAAGGCAATACAATCAAAACAGGGAGTTTCTCGTAAACTAAAAGATAAAGAAGTTGTGTTTGAATCACCAATTGAGAGAACTAAACTTTTCAAAAATTCAATTCTTGAAATTGGTGAAAGTTCAAACAGATTTTACAAGAAAAGAGCTAAACTTGACAACCAAAAATGGGTTGTTAAGAAATCAGAAGACAGTTCTAGCAATGATTCTGATTTATCAAAATCAGATGAGCTGTATTCTGGCGATGAATCTGATTCCACAAAATCAGAGGAGCCACAGGTTGAGATTAAAAATGAGAAATCAGTACCGCCAATGGATGATGACAATTTTCCACCATTGAGGGCTAAAAATTTTAAACAAAAAGTTAGTAAAATTGAGATTTCAAATCAATTTTTCTCAGAAAAGAAAGATTTTGATGTTGAAAAGGCCTTTAACTCCAAAGTACACCATATTTTTGGAAAGATGGTTGACAGAAAGGTCAAGGGAGTCAAGGAATTTTACGAGAAGAAAACAAAGAAGCAAGGTAAAGTATCATCCCTGGTTTGTGACTAGGATGGTACCTACTATGAACAGTAAAATTCTAGACTTGCCGGAGCTCCCAAGTTGGTAATCGTGGAGCAGGAATCGGCATCATTCTTATAATTGTTTGTTGAAAAATTGAAAATTGGTCACTAGTATGACTTGCTGGAACTCCCAGGTTGGTAAGTGAGTAGTAGGAATCGGCATCTTGAGAATTCAACCTACATGTGGTATTGGTTGGTAAGCTATGTGGTTGAAAAAGAGTTTGTGATACAAGTGGTAAAATCAAAGTCATTATATTGAACTTGATTGGACCATTCTTACAAGTGGTACTTAATTTTCAAGATTAATCAGGGACATTAACTTGTACTTGATTTATCTTTCTTACAAGCGGTATTTTGAAAAACAACATGATGAATCCCTAACCTACAAATGGTAAAATCAATCAACAAAACTATTTTTCTGGAAAAATCATTTGATTAAAACAAACTTAAGTGTTTTGAAATCAATGGGAAAATAGTTTGTTGTGAGGGGGAGTTCTGATTGTTTATGCCAAGTGGATGGCGAATTGAAGTGATTCGATATCGGTTGTCAATTTACCTGTATAGTTTGTTTTCAAATTTTCCTTAAATGTATTTGAATTTTAGGGGGAGTAAGAATTTTAAGAAAATCCAAAAACATTTGAAAATTTGAAAAAGTTAAAAACATGATAAAATAAAAAAATGAGTTTTTGTGTCAAAGAAGAGGAAATGATAGTGCATCAGTAGACTGTCACAGTATGCTAAAGAAATGTAATGATTAAATAGCGTTAAACGGTCTCACCGATGATATGTCGATAGGTTTTTACACATTTAGTAAACTTTTTCAGGATATAAACTTAAATTCAAACTTTCTTATTTAGTGGGGAACACTACTTGGATATATAGGTAACCCCTGAAATTTCGTTTGAAAGATTCCTCTTTCTGAGATACTAGGTCTTTATGCTCAGTGATATCTGGGGTATTATCCCGGGACTTATGGTTTTGCGGAAGCAATGGCCTAGTCCCCAGAGAATACTTTCTGCTTGCTTGAAATATAGCGCCGCCCTCAGCAAAAATGATGAAACAATAAAATTGATAATCATTGCTGTTGTAAAAAAGATCCTCTAAAGGGGACATACCAAAAGTCGAGCCGTCATCTCTCTGCTGAACGGAAGTTCTGACCTGAGCTCTCACGGTTTCGCAATTAACTCCTTACAGATATCATCTGTGGTATACTCACCTGTAAGACTGAATATTGGGATCTGGATACGGGAGTATATTCAAGAGGTGGGACACATGAATGAGTTTAAGTTCTTAAAACACATAATTCATATCTTGAATCAGTTGAAATTTGTGTGAGAATTTAAGTGGATCAGTATATCGACAATCTAAGTGAATTGTTTAATTCTTAATGTGTAACTAAGCTCAACGGTACTTGTGACTTGTCAACAACTGATATGATCCTCTTACACAAACTCACAAAAATATTGTATGTAAATATTTCTTTACTGCATTTCATTACATTCAAAAATCCAAAATAGATTTTCGGTGTGTTTTAGCATATATTTTGAAAAATACAAAAAGATTTTCGACAACTGGTGTTGGAGAGCTGATTTTCAAAATTCCAAGTGCTAAACATGATGAACAAATGGTTTGGGTAAAAATTGTTTGAGATGTTTTGAAATGAAATGAGAAAAGTTTTTTGAAATAAACACGTTATTCCTGCAAGTGGTTCATCAGAGATTAACATTGTAAAATCATTGTCTGAATATCTTATCCACAAGTGTTCATTAGATGGTGAGATTGTTTTTACAAGTGGTCATCAGAAAATTTACTTTTGGGTAGAGAATGTGCAGGATATCTGAGTGATAGAGAGCCAGGTTCCGATACATGTGGACTCTGTGATTTTAACAAGCCAGGCTGCGATCCCAGCATATCGAAAGGGGGAGTCTGAAGACACCTACAGGAAGGAGTCTGTTGGTGATGAAAAGAAAAGAGAGAAGATTTGAGGATGCTTTACAGTGTCAAGATACTTCAAAGAGTTCGAGAGGACTGATAAAGACTGAAGATGCGAAGACTCGACACTTTAAGACTCGTCAACATTCGAGGGGGAGTCTGTTGGTGCATGCGTCTGTCGACTTCGTCTTGTATCGAGTCTTGTACTAAGAATGTTAGATCAGGGCACGTTATACGAGAAAATTAGAGGGTTTTGAGGTAATTTCGTTTGAACCATGTAATTTCGCTTGAAAGTGACATTGCCACTTTCAAACGAAATCATCTATCCTATAAATAGGTGTTCAAGCGAAATCATTTGTAATCTTTCCGGTTAGAGCAACGAAGTGCTGCCGAAGTGTCGTTTCGCTGTAAAACGTCTTATAATCAATAATATCAACAGTTAAAGTGATATTCTTGCTGAATTGACCTCAGTACGTCTGTTTCCACCTTTCGTACTGAGCAAAACTCTTCTGATCGACTCATTCGGGTCTGAAAACGATCCTACAAGGATTCCCTTCCGGCTTACGCGGGCCGCGACAAACTCAAAAATCAGCTATAAATTGGACGTTGCATGGCCTTTCCTCTGTGTTCGAAATTTCCTTTATTGTAAATTACGGGGTTTATCCTGAAACTTGAAATAAAATAAATGGGTGTTTTCAGTTAAACGATCCTGTTAAAATTTCTGCTGCCAAATTAACCACTAATACCACGGGTTTTCTGTCTCATGGCTTCCGGACCAGGAAACTGGGTCGGGGGCCGTGACAGAAAAAGGTGGTATCAGAGCCACTGATTTAAGACAATTAAGTATTTAGAAATACTTAATTTTCCAGATTGCCATTTTAGTGATTCTGTGAAAAATTTAATTTACAATAAATAAAATTTTAATGTGGAATTTTGTGTGTTTCTTCATGTGTGCTAACAGCATGAATGAACTGTCGGAAGCACTCCGAAACTTTACCATCCATACTACTGATATGGATATAACCGGAACCCAGACCGGTTATCAAGCTGACACTGAGGAGCCAATAGTGTTTCAGGCCCAGCCTCAGGAGAAACCAAAACCCAAAAAGAGAAGAAGACTTCTGGACTGGAAACGAGGACGAAGGAAGAAGCCCGCTGCCCAAAAGGTGAAAAAGACGGAGGATCCAAAGGGAAATGGAAAGGAAGTAGGGGAGAGCTCTGGTCAAGCCCAAGAGTTGCCACCTTGGGAAGAATTGGATAGAAAACTTGCAAACTGTGACCTCATCGGACAGGCTAACGAAACCCTTTTCAATTTCCCCGCCCAATCAAAACTTACAATTAATTTGGAACCTGCTATTCCAGACCCTATTGTCAACCCTCAACCTGTTAAAGGGCAGTTGGAAGAATGGTGGACGAGCGACTGGCATTTTCAGAATTTCATGAATAACCCAAATGTTTATTTTCCCCAATTTGATCCTGAACCTACACCATTCCCCCTATGAGCTCGGAGAACATTGTTGAATTACGCCGCTACAGCGAGGAACTGGTGGACGCGGGAAATCGGATTCGAGAAGTAGGGGAAAACATCACATGGAAGTACGACGAGAGGGAGCGTCGTTTCTGAAGGGCCAGTTAACCAAAGTTGCATGTTTTGTATAATAATAATATGTGAAAAAAAAATAAAAAAAATAAAAATATAAAAATATAATAATAATAATAATCTATACTATCTATAAAAGGAGCTTAGAAGCTGACCTCACTTTGCTTACTTGTCATGATATTAGCTATGCCACATAGGATGCCACATAGACTCCGCTGATGTCATAAATCTGATATTTTTTTTAATATAGATGTATAAACAATCAGTTTTTTAAATTATTAAAATATAGTTTTGGCTCCATTTTCAAAATTTAAACCCCTCTCTCTCTCTCTCTCTCAAATACAAGCTCTAATTTCAAACCTCACTTTATTTCAAACCTGCATATCTCTCTCTCAAATATAGTCATCAGGAAAAGACATCAAATTTCTCATCATCTTCGCCAAATTAACATACATTTTTCTGGCTTCACTCTCAAAATTTAATGCATCTCTCTCAAATCTTCAGATGATTATCAAATCCAGAGCTCCGATCTACTATCTCAAATCGATGCAACAACCACTCTCTCCGCTCTCCTCAGCTTCCTGCCGGACCACTCCTCCGGTCTACTCTCTCAAATCGATCAGCCTGTTCAGGTTCTTTTCACCTTTTTTTCTTTTTCAAGCTCTAATTTGCAATATTATACATCTATTCTGTAATTGTAGCTCGAAATTATTGATTTGTTAATCGAGGAACAACCGTCGGAGAGATAGGAGCCGTTCACTGACTATTAGCATACACTAATTATTGAAAATTATGCTCTAAGCACTGATTATTAGTATACACTGACTATGTTGACCATTAAGCAATATTATATTGCGTTCTGAGTTCCATTTTGAGGCATGAAAGCTATTAAGCAGTATTATTTGCACTGATTAGGGCCTTGAACCCTAAATTTTTGGGCGTTTTTCTTTAATCTGCATCAATTATTCTTTGAACCCTTATTTTTTGGGCGTTTTTGTACAAATGATGGTTGTTTTACAATCAAAAGCCAAATATGATGATTCAAAAAGTCAGTGGCTTATTGATGCAGGGTTCATGACTTTGTAAGTTTAAAAGAATGTTTTAACAAAAGTAGTCATGAACTTTAAAAAAAAGTTTTCTTTATAAATCATTCAAAATTTTACAAGAAATTTGATGATATAAAAGAATAATGCATAAATAATTAAGTAAAAGGAGTTTGTACAAGTATATTTCAAGTAAAAGAATAATTATTGGGGCTTTAAACACTATTTCAACCAACCTCACACTCTACTCTATTTGTCTTATATTGATTTTAGGTTGAATGAATGAGTCTAGGGGTGAGCATATTACTGAACAAATCTATACCAAGAAAAAGTGGAGAAGGTATGACAATTGTACGTATCATCTCATTTTGGCTCATTTAATCAAT
The DNA here is from genome assembly GCA_030545235.1 of Helianthus tuberosus. NCBI lineage: Eukaryota > Viridiplantae > Streptophyta > Magnoliopsida > Asterales > Asteraceae > Helianthus > Helianthus tuberosus. The sequence continues at coordinate 131,640,367 of CM060353.1, read as the reverse complement.
TGTTATATTTAAACCAACCTCACACTCTACTCTATTTGTCTTATATTGATTTTAGGTTGAATGAATGAGTCTAGGGGTGAGCTTTTCGTGGTTCCGACCTGCGAGAACCTTTGATTTAGTGATGAAAGGGGGAGAATTGAAAATGCTGGTGGGGTTGTCATGTGGGCAGGTAATTTTGGTTTTCTGTAAATGAATTGTGCCTTTTGTTATGTTCTTTGTATTGACTGAAAAGATAGGAAAAATTAAACCTTTTGTTCTTTTCCTGATAAATCTTGGTGTTTTACCATCGTGTTAATAGAATTGGTGATTTTAGTGTATACTAATCATAAATTGCTAAACCAATCATAAGTTTATTGATTTTGCATCGTGTTTTGGATGTTTTTTGATTTGGGGTTAAAAAAGATTTGATTTTTAATATGCCCATGGATATTGTTTAGGTAAAGCTATGGTAATTGTTGTGCAGCCTGCTAAAGATCCGAGAACGAAGAAGAAAGAAGTGACGATGAAACGAACATTGATGATTGGGCTGCCAATACTTTCCTACGGTAAATATTATATGGATTGCTGCAATCTATTGTTATTAAAACTGTTATTAATTGTTTTAAAACTCGCGTGTGCTATTAATTAATTCTATTAAAACTGTTAAGAGGAGTTGTTTAATCGTCAGATTGGTTTAGTTCAGGATTATGTAATTTTGTTGTGATTTGGTTGATTTTGGTTGAAATTTATTTATTGCATGTGGTGTTTTATTTTACTTTGAAGTTTGCTTTGTTTAAAAGCTTTATTTGCGGTAATTTTTTGTATTTTAGAAATTAGGGTTCTAATTTGGGGTTTTTCATTACATGTAGTGTTTTCATAGAGGTCTACAGTCAACCGTCTTCTATCAGGTACAAGATCTCTATTTTAAAATTGATTATGAAAATTGTTGATAATTTAAATTGCGTAGAGTTTAGGTCATGAAATTAGGTATTTAGGTAATTTAAATGAGTTTTTCTATTTGCTCAAACTAATTGATGTCTCTTGCGTAGGTACATTGCATCTAATGTAAGACTGTTCACCAACTTCGATTTCATCTTAAAGGTATGAACCATCACATTCAAAACATTAAATATTATGAATCTTGTGTTTGTTGATTTTGAGCATATTTTCCCTTTGAATCTAGCGATGGAGGTAGAAGACAGCTGTGTCATTACTCATGTTCAAGATAAGCTCTTTCGTGTTCATGTGAGCAAGGAGAGAGGAAGACACAAAGGAGGTGTGAAACATAGTTCAGATGATACAGGTTCAGGTGTCAAATCCGTATCATGTGAACTGTGTTTGACACATCCTTTGTGTCTTTCTCTCTTCTTGCTCACATGAACACGAAAGAGGTTATCTTAAACATGATGTTATCTATTAAGGGAGCTTAGATAATGACATAGAATTGGCTACGTGTCAACTTCTCAGGTATGCTATGTAGTCCTCGCTGATGTCATAATTACGAAACGATATCCTTTAGTGTTGTTTTCGCTAAAGTTTGAAACGGTATTATTTAGTGTTACTCTACCTTCAAGGAAAGTCCTAAACCCTAAGGTATAATTTTAAATTTTGCAGATACCAAAACAACCATCAAACTTTTTGATAGGTCAAAGCTTCATGTTTCCAACAACTAATGGTTGTTGTATCGTAAAGACTTCTGGTATGTATCTTAAGCATAAACTTTATATTGTCATTCATGGTGTAAAACAATGTGATTAGAGTAGAAGTTCAACATTGCTATGTTGTAACTTAGTTTCAGTTTGAATCTTTTTGTGTGTTTCCGAGGGCTTTTTTAAGCAAGCCGCATAGTATAAACTCTAACTTTTGGGTGTTGTAGACTGTTTTAGGTTGATTTCTAGGATTATTTAGGTTGAAGGTAGCCTTCATTAGGGTTTTTATTGCACCCGTGTGCTGTAAAATAGGACGAAAATCATCTTAAATGACTACACGGTTGTTTTTCTCATTTTACCTCAACATGGTTTCATAAAATTACTTTCTTGCCTGTTATACGTCTTTTTCTAATCTTAGGGCTATAAAATTATTTTCGTGTTCACCTTCGTTTGTTATCAAAATATGTTGTTAAATAAACGAACATATATTAAAAGATATAAACTTGAGTCTATAAGACTAGCCTATTGAGTGCTGCTCCCACCAATGGACCTTTCGACTTTAGCCCTAGAATATATACAACTACCAAACAATCTTGTATAAATTAACTGTCATGTAAGTAGTTAATCTTGTATAATGTGCACATCATGCTCAGATACAGGACAAGGCAGAATTGTTCTTTGAATTGTGTTCATCAAGTTTTTGATTAAATGCCTAATTAAGTTTTGATTCTGCAGGAGAGCTGGGAATGACCGGAAGTTGTGGTGGCTATGTGACCGAGATATAATCGAATTGAAGTTTGTAGAAGTAATTTTATACATCAGCTTGAAAAGGTACTTAACTTTCGTTGAATTGAAGTTTTTCATAGATCTTAACTATTTCTATGATCACCATCAAATGTAACTAACAAAGAATCAATAAAATGCTAATAAAACATTAGAATCAATTGATCAAACTGTTGGTGCATTCATCTGTCGTCTTCGTCTTACATCGAGTCTCGGGTTCGTTGCGGTTTTGGTCAAACATGATGTCATGATGACATCATCAAGATGACATCATCAATGACATCACTACATATGAGACAAATAAGTTGCATGTGCACGTGAAGGAAAATCAGGAAACATGTGATAGTGATAGGTCCGCTTATATGTAAATTGTATAGGTTCGCTCATGTGTCCATAGTCTAGGTCCGCTTTTATGTACAAGTGTGAGGTTCGCTCATATGTCATGTACATATGAGCGGAACCTGTTCACATATAAATAGGGGCTGTAAGAGCGAACTACACAGATACACAAGAAGAAAGTGGTAGGTGTTTGTCTTCCGGTGAGCCACGAAGTGCTGCCGAAGTGTTGTCAGGTATTTTACAAGGTGATACAGCTCATTTGAAAATTCGAAACATGGAGAACGAGTTCTACAATGCTTTTGCTAGTCCAATCACTCAGAGTGCTTTGCATGAAAATGAAACCGGGACGTCTCAAAAACCACCCAAGCTTTTGGATATTGATGATTACAATGGGTGGTCTGAACAGTTTGGAAATTGGGTTGAGGCATATCATTTGGATGCGTGGGAACACACTGAGGAACCTTATGTTAAACCCACAACAAATGGTGTGCAGCAAACAATTCGAGAAATGAGTACGGAAGATAAAAAGAAATATCGTGATGAGAAATTGATGGTGAGTCTGCTTCAGCAAGCGATAAAAGAAGATATCTTGATACTGCTTCAACATGATGGAACTGCTTACTCAATCTGGACAGAATTGGAAGCAAAATTTGTTGGAAGTGATGATATGCTCAAAAACAAAATGTCTCTCATGAAGAAAGAATTCGATTTGTTTCGTGGTTTGAGATCTGAAAATACCAAACAAATAATTGATAGATATTGTAACTTGGTGAGAAATATGAAAAAACTTGGAATTAAGAAAGATACTGATGAATTGATTGAAAAACTTGCAGATGCACTACCTCATGAAACTTGGGGAACATTTCTAATGATGCTGAGATCCAACAGAAAAGATTATAAAAATATGACACTGGGAGATTTCATCAAACACCTGGAAGCTCAAGAGATGGAGCAGAGAAAGATTGCCAGGATGAAGAATTACGATGGAGAACAAGATATCAGCTTGTATTACAAAGGTGGTGTCAACGAAAAGTCAAATTTTTCTCCGAAAATAGAAACAACTTACAGTGTGAAAGATTCTTCTGAAAAGAAATCATCCCAAGGATCAAGCAGCACAAGATTTTCATCATTCGATCCAAACATTTCTGCAACAAAGAATGGAAGAAAACTTCAATGCAATATTGTGTTCAATCTTGAAAGTGATCAAGATTATTCTGAAGAAGTTGCCAAAAATCAAATGTCTTTGTTGGGAATGGTGTTAGAGTCTTATAGTAGTTTTGTGGCCGGAAAGATCGGTAATCCAATGCTCACGAAAGAGGATTACGATCAAATCGATGCTGAGGAAATGGAATTAATGGATATTAAATGGTGCATGGCCAGTGTGTTGAGAAGAGCCGAAAAATTTAAACAAATTACAGGCCGAGATGATTTTCTTAATGCTCATGTTTCAACTTTAGGCTTTGATAAATCTAAAGTTACATGTTTTCGTTGCAGGGAAAAGGGACATTTCAAGAGGGAATGCAAAAATCGTGAAGCTACCGGAGCCCAGAATCCTTTTGGAAACAACGATTATCACAAAAAGGCGATTTATCATCAAGTCACACCACCAGCATTGCATCAGGCACAAACTGCACATGGAATGATGGAGATTAAAGATTCAAAGAAAGCTTGTCTGGGAAAGGATGGTGGATTCAGTTGGGATAAATATATTCCAACAAACAGCAAAGTGTGTTTGGCAGAACAAGATGATGAAAAACTGGCTGAAGGTTTCAATTGGGACAATTTTTGCCCAGATCAAGAATTTATGGCCAAAGAGATGTCCAAAGACACTTCAAATGCTAAAGCTTTCATTGCAAATGCTTATGATTTGAAATGTGCTGAAAGGTGCAGAAAAGTCATGGAAGCTGCTGAAGCAAGAAGAAGAAGAAAGCTTGAAGAAGAGGAAGAGAGATTAAAAGCTGAAGCCAAAGCTGAGAAAAAGAGAAGAGCTGAATTTTTACAATCAAACCGAATAGTCAAAGAGGTTCCTGAATTTGAAGTCAAAGTTGATGCAGAATCTGTCAAAGTTCCTGAAAAGTGCATGAACTGTGACTCTTTAATCAAGCAGAACAATGAGTTGCTGCATAACATAAACAGATTGAAAGAATCCTATGATACAATGAACAGAGAAATCAACAAGTATACTGATTCAAATGGTGAACAAGTTGTGGCGATGAATACGCTAAAGAAAGCATATTTGAGACAGCTTGATGATGTCAACTTTCACATAAAGAAGTGTGCTGATCTGGAGTTGAAGTTGGCAACACAAAAGATAGAAACTGAAAGAGTCAACAAGTTATTAGAAAGTTACTGTTGGACTGTTCTTTGACTCTAAACGTCAGACCGAGCAGCTCATTCTCACATATAAAGGCGGAATCAGAATATGCAAGATTACAACAGCTTGTCCTATTAATTTCCTATCTTTTATTGCTTCCTGATGAAAATTTGACAGAGTTTGGCTCCAAGCATACACCTACAACTATCCCTACACAAATGAACTACACATCTATTTATAATGTTTCTGGTCTGCTCGAATGACATGCCACATGAGCGATCCAGACATTTGACAAATAAGAGATCCAGAACTAAGACCCTATGAGCGAACCAGACCATTACCCTATGAGCGAACTAGACCATTGACACATAAGCGGACCAGCTCATAAAATACATATTTTGACACTTTTGACCCTCTGTTGACCAATCTTTACTTCAGACTTTTTGTAGACGCAGTCAACAGACATTTCATGCATCAACAGACTCCCCCTTGGATGTTGACGTAGTCTTTTAGCATCTTCAGATCCGTAGTCTTTAGTCTTAGTCTTTTCTTCAACTCTGTCTTTTCATCATAAGCACTCTATCTTCACATTCCCATTGACTGTTGATCCAGACTCCCCCTTTCACAGACTCCCCCTCTCAGTATGCTGGGATCTTGAGATATCTGGTTCAAGCTTTGACAAATAGCTTCCTTTGAGAATAATGAAGTTCAAACCTGTTACTCAACCAACAAACATTACAATCTATCTTTTCAAACAATAAAAACAAAATCAATCAGCTCTAGAAATCCACTCAAATTTTCAAGTTCAAATTAATGACCCTGAATATTTGATTAATCTACCAAGTTCAATTTAATGACCTTGGTTGATCATTTGACGAAACAAATTGATTTAGAAACAACAATTTCAAACAATTTCAAACAATTTCTGAAAATAACAAGTATCAAGTTAATGAACTTGTTTGTGACTTTTAAACAATTCAAACTTCTTCAAAGTAAGCTCTCCTCATTCTTCAGTCCAGAATCTCCTGCATCTGCTTCAAACATCTAAGAATCCAACAATCAACTCTCCACTTTGGTTTGTCAGAAAATAAAGCAGAAATAAAATCTTTTTGGATTTTATAAAGTGTTCTAAACTAAGAAATGAAATACAGAAAACTTAAATTGCAGAAATTAAACAAAGTAAACTATTTACAAATATATTTTTGGTGAGCGTGTCAGGGAATCATATCAGCTTTTCAGACAAATCACAAGTACCGTTAAGCTACATTACATACTCAGATTTAAACAATTTACCTCGATTGTCGATATACTGATCCATCTTAAATTCCCACACAAATTTCAACTTACTCAGGATACGATTTAGATGAATTAAGAACTTAGATCATTCATGTGTCCCACCTCTTGAATATACTCTCGTATCCAGAATCCCAATAATCAGTCTTACAGGTGAGAATACTACAATGATATCTGTATATAATTTAGGTATGCGAGGACCGAGGGATCTCAGGTCGATACTTCCGTATACGCAGAGAGATATCAGCTTCGACTTTTCGGTGTGTCCCCTTTAGAGGATCTTTTTGCTTACAACAGCAGCATATATCAATTTTCTTGTTTCAGCATGCTGAGGGTTTAATGCTGTGTTTCAAGCATTGCAGCAAGTATTAGCCAGGGACTAGGTCAGAACTACCGTTCAGCAGAAGTCCCGGAATAATACCCCAGATATCATAGAGTATAAAGACCTAGTATATCAGATTAAGAGACCTTTCAAACGAGATTTCAGGGGTTACCTATATATCCAAGTAGTGTTCCCCACGAATTCACAAGTTTGAATTTTAGGTTTATATCCCGAATAAATCTACTAAATGTGCGAAAACCTATCGACACATCATCAGTAAGATTGTTTAATTCTTTTATACTTTTCAAATCTTTAGCATACTGTAATCGTCTAGCTGATGTACTATTATTTTCCCTATATACACAAGCTCTTTTTCAGATTTTATCATGTTTTTGTATTTTTGCATTTTTTACTGTTTTTGTATTTTCTGAAAATAACTATGTACAAACATCTACTCCCCCTAAATACCAAAACAAGTAAAAATTCGACAAACCATTGCAGATTGTTTCTCGTCTTCATCCACAACAGTACTCTCATCAACGCCAATTATGCCATCCGACACCGACAGAAGCTTCATACCATTCAGTTTTAACAAATATTTAAACCGATTTTTATCAAAAGCTTTGGTATGTAAATCAGCTTTCTGTTCGTCTGTGTGGATTTTCTCAATTCGTATCAACTTTTTCTCAAAGCAATCACGAATAAAGTGATGACGAATTTCTATGTGTTTAGTTTTAGCGTGATGTACTGGATTCTTTGTTATATTTATTGCGGCCTCATTATCAACAAAAAGAGGTGTGTTAAGAAACTGCAAACCGTAGTCGCGCATCTGTTGCTGTATCCACAAGATCTGAGAGCAGCAACTGCTAGCAGAAACATACTCCGCTTCACAAGTAGATAACGCCACAGACGTTTGTTTCTTACACTGCCAGGTAACCAATCTAGGACCAAAGAACTGGCATCCTGCAGTTGTTGATTTTGAATTGACTTTGCAGCATCCGAAATCCGAATCGGAATACCCTTCGAGCGTAAAATCACCTTTCCTAGGATACCACAACCCCAATGAAGGAGTTCCTTTCAGGTAGCGCAATATCCTCTTCACAATGATCATATGTGATGCTCTCGGGTTAGACTGAAATCTTGCTGCGAGGCATGTTGGGTACATTATATCAGGACGTGAAGCAGTTAGATACATTAAAGAACCTATCATGGATCTATAAAAAGTTTCATCAGCCCTGTCTCCGGTGAGATCTGGGTGAATCCCATGATTTGTTGCAAGTGGGGTAGCAGCTGGAGTAGAACTTGACATCCCAAATTTCTCGAGAATATCATGAACGTACTTTGACTGATGAATGAAAATTCCCTCAGGAAGTTGTTCAACTTGTAATCCCAGAAAGAATTTCATCTCCCCCATTGATGACATTTCAAACTTCTGCTTCATCACTGATTCAAAATCTTTGCATAGATTTTCATTTGTCGACCCAAAGATTATATCGTCCACATAAATCTGAACAATCAGAAGATGACCATCAACGACTTTAGTGAAGAGAGTGGCATCCACTTTTCCACGTATGAACTGGTTGGCTAGTAGGTGTTGAGACAAAGTCTCGTACCAAGCTCTCGGGGCCTGGTGTAAACCATACAGCGCTTTGTCCAATAAGTAGACCTTGTTTTTGTGGATTGGATCGGTAAAGCCCGGCGGCTGACCGACATAAACCTCCTCTTTAACCTTCCCATAAAGAAACGCCGATTTAACATCCAACTGATAAACTTTGAAGTTCTTCCAAGACGCAAATGCTAGGAAAATTCTGATTGCCTCTAGTCTTGCTACAGGAGCATAGACTTCAGTAAAATCAATTCCCTCCTGTTGACTAAATCCCTGAACAACGAGTCGAGCTTTGTTCCTTACGACAACTCATTTGTTACCAATTGTAGGATCGAATTCGGACCTAAACGAGTCGTGTAGAAGAGTTTTTCACCAAAACAAGAGGCGGAAACAAGGGTTTCGATGTAATTCAGCACGTATACACATTAAACTGTCGATATTATTGAATTAGAAGACGTTTACAACCTGTCGACACTTCGGCAGCACTTCGTGGCTCACCGGAAGACAACACCTCTATCGTCCCTCTTACACTTAAACACCCACTTAGTGTTAATTTTCCTATGACCATCCGGCAAATCAACTAACTTCCATACTCCCAATTTCTCGAATTGACTAAGTTCCTCCTGCATAGCATTGACCCAAGAGTCTTCAGTAAGCGCCTCTTTGTAAGTTCTTGGTTCAACCTGCGAGATAAAACAACTTAATGAGAATTCAGTTTGCAAAGGAGCAACTTTTGTATAAAAACATGTAAGCCCTTTATCAATCTGATTTCGAGTGCGAACGCCTGTCTGCAATTCTCCTATGATCAACTCCTCTGGATGATATGAAAAAGTTCGCGGCATCACTTCACTTGGAACATCTACATTTCCCTCCAGATTAGTAACATTCTGCTCTGCATCTTGTTCACCAACTTGGTTTGTTTGACTTGAAATCTGAATTTGCTCCCCCTCAGAATCTGAATCTGAATCACCATGATCAAATACTGGCATGTTTTCAGCTTCTAGATTATCATTCTGAGCCGACTGATTATCCTGAGCAACTTCATTTTGTTGGACATCATCATGTTCACCAGCATTACTTGGACCTGCTTCATCATCATTTGAAGTTTCCCGTGGTCTCCTCGAATACTCAGCTGGGAACCTTAACTGCGACTCATATTCACGCAAAATATCCAACTCATCAAAGAAATCTTCATCATCCTCTGATTCTTCTCTCATGTCAAACCAATCCCAAAGTTTGTCATAATGATAACGCCATGAATCACCAGGATTCTGCGGCGGCATAGTATAACCTTGACATTCAACATTTGCAGCTTCAATAATCCGCTTCTCACTTGGAACGAAGACACGTCGCAATGGATTTGAATAACCAACAAATATTCCCTCAATGCACTTCAGACCAAACTTCCCAAAAGGTTCTATAACCGTACAAGGTGACCCGAACGGTTCTAGATACTTCAAATTTGGTTTGCGATTATTGATTAGCTCAAAGCATGTTTTGTTGAACTTTTTGACAGTTAGAACCCTGTTGAGCGTATAGCATGCGGCGGAAACAGCTTCAGCCCAAAAATTAATCGGTAACTTTGAATCTGCGAGCATCGTTCTAGCCGTCTCGATTAGTGTCCGGTTTTTGCGTTCTGCGACTCCATTTTGCTGTGGAGTGTACGGAGCACTAAACTCATGCAAAATACCTCTTTCATCACAAAATTCTTCCATCTTGCTGTTCTTGAATTCAGTACCATTATCACTTCGAATTCTCTTGATACGCCTTTGGTACAAATTCTCAATCTTCCTGAACAGCCCCATCAAACTGTCAAATGTTTCATCTTTCGTCTTCAAGAAAGAAACCCACGAAAATCTGGAATAATCATCAGTAACGACCAAACAATAGTAATCTCCTGTAACACTTTTGACATTCACCGGACCAAACAAATCCAGGTGAAGTCTTTCCAGAGGTCTCGAAACTGAATTGACTTGCTTTGTAGGGTGTGACTTTTTCTTCTGCTTGCCTTTGATGCAGCTAATGCACTCCCCTTCCAGATGAAAACCTTTGATATTAACTCCCAATACCAAATCATTGTGCACCAAGTGATTCATTTTTCTAAGATGTATATGCCCCATCTTTCGGTGCCACAATCTTGATTCTTTCTCAGTTGCTCTAGACACGAAACAATGTGCTTGACCAGTAGTTGTAGTTGCTACAGACATATCTAACACATATAAATCATTCACTCTAGGTGCCCTCATAATAATCCAATCTTCAGGAATAACAAAACCAGGTTTCAAAATCAAACATTCTTTATCAGTGAAGTGAGTAGTGTACTGATTGTCACAAATCTGCGAGATACTAAGCAGATTGTTCTCCAGCTCAGTGATGTAGTTAACTCTCTCAAACGTTACAATCCCATTGGATAACGTTCCTTCACCAACAATTCTACCACCTTCATGACCTGCAAATCCCACATAACCACCATTGATATTCTTCACATCATACAGTAATGCAGTTTTTCCTGTCATATGTCGAGATGCGCCACTATCCATGATCCATCTTGAAATGGCCCTTGGAAGATCCTGCACATACCACAAGTTGATCTTAAAACATTTCAATAAAGATGCCGATTCATGCTTCGCGAACCAGGAAGCTCCGGCCATTCAAACTGCTTATTCGAACATGGTGTCCACCCAGGCCTCATCAGCCTTAGGTGTAACCTTGACTCTCGCAATTTGAATTTTGAAATTTTCAGCCTTCAAAGGTGGAAAATTTGCATCATAATCAACCGAAATTGATTCTTCAGCCTTTTTAACTTCAAAAGTTGAAATTTTCATTTCAGTTTTAGGTTTCCAAATTTGTTCAGTTAATGCAACCCGTTTATAAAACTTGTCATTTTTAGTTACCACTTTCTTTACGGATTCATTTTTCACTTTGATGTTATCATTTTTAACGTTTTGCTTCTCTATCACTTTCTTCTCAACATACATTGGTGCTTTACCCTTCACATCAACCTTCTTTTGTTGAACCTTCACAGCTTCAGTCCTAGGCTTCACATATGTACACTTTCGTGCAATATGACCAACTTGTTCACATCTAAAACAAGTACGAGTATCAGCTACTCGACTCGTGCCTTCAGACTGAGCCTGCGAAGCTCTCTTCTCAAAGAACTCTTTATTTGATTTTGAAAAAATTTCATTTTCCTCATCAGAAAGTGAACTTGAACTATTTACAAACACCTTCTTTTCAACAAACCTTCTGTTTTGAAAACTCCTTTTCTAATAACTCTTACCACCTCGATAACCACCCGACCAATTGTTTCGATTGTTATTATAAAAACGTGGTGGAACAACAGGCTTTTTGTAATAAGCTTTATCTTTCTCAAAATTCATTTGCCTTTTTGTTTGACTCAAACTGTTCACTTCTGATATCTCAACTTCAACTAACTTGAAAACATTTGTCAACTTTTTCACATTAACATTCTCAATGGGAAACTCAGAATCCGAATACAACTTATCAGATCCAGCCATCTTGTACATCACAAGACCCGGTTCATCACTTAAGTTGTTTTTGGACTTTTGTTTCTGAATGTATTTGTCTAAGAAACACCCATCCTCCTCAGAAGTGTCACAATCTGGTTTAAGCACTTTGTCTACCACACTTTTCACCACATCACTTTGGACACCCTCATCATTGGAAGATGTGAACGTGACATCAATGTTTTCGGGAAGTTTAACTTCACTTTCTTCCTCAATTTCCACCAAACTAGACTGCTTTTTCGTGTAGTTGTCTAAAATTGGCGGTGGAACTTTGTGAAAACCTACACCCGTTCCATCAGAAAATACATCCTCGCCATCTTTGTTTTTCCCTATAGGTTTAGGAACAATATGCTGCAAAACAAAGCTTGCCGATTTATAGCTGTTAAGCTTCAACTGGATTCGTTCATTCTCAATTTCAGCTTCTTGAACTTTAAGTTTCAGTTTAGCAATTTGATCCAGTTGTTCATTAATCGATTCTTCTTTTAATCTCAAAACAACTCTTAGATGTTCATTTTCTTTAAATGTTTTGCCATTACGATCATCACTATCTTTGACAATGTTTTTCAATTTCTCAAACTTTTCAGAAATCTGACGGTTTTCAAGAATTAACTTTTCATTTTCAGATTTTATTTTCTCACGTTCAGTTTTATCATTTTCAATTTGAGTCGTTAATTCTTTGATCCGTTCAGTTGAAGCTCTTACACTTTTGTCACGATCGAGAATCTGATCTTCAACCTTTCTAACTTTTGTTGTCAGATTCTGAATTTTCTCATTGTTAAGATACGTGACAGTGCTACAAAAATTGCATTGTTTAGTGCAATTTTTGCAGTCAGCATTCCCGTCAATTTTGTTACCTGACGCATTTGTTGACACACTTTGACTGACCGATCCCTTTGACTCAGTACCAGAATTAGGATCTACCTCAAGTGCTTTTGCAGCTAGCACTTTGTCAGCCATCACTCCCAAGTTCTCAGCTGTCAACTCTTGCGTAGTATCAATTATGCCTGTATCAACCTGCTTTTCTTTCTTCTCTTTCTCCTCTTTCTCCTTTCTCTCTTTCTCTTTCTCTTCTTCAATCATTTTCGAAGTTGGAGTTCCCCACCATTTGTGTTGCCAATACTCATCATCTTCTTTGTACTCCTTGATGATGGCTTCGATATCTAGCGTTTTGTCATCAATCGCAATGTTGCCATACCTATCAAGATAGCACTCTCTATCTGGATCCCATCTATTTGCTCTTCTAGCTTCCAGAAAGATACCAGAAAGTCTGATAATCTTGGTTTCAGCAATCATCTTCCGGTATTGATACTTCTGTTCTTCAGTACGATCATCTTTCCACTTAATGGGTTCATCATTGCTTGCCATGAATGCGTAACCCACCGCATCTTCTTCCGGTAGAACTTCCTTACTCCAATCATACCCTTCATCATCATAAATCACAGCAAGAGCCCTTGATTTGTCTCTGTTGTCTTCAACCTGCTTCAATCTAGGCGGCTCGGATTTATTCTGGTGATAAATCGCCTTCTTGTAGTAATCATCTCTGAAAGGGTTCTCCGACTCATCAGCATAAGCGTTTCGGCATTCTCGTTTGAAGTGACCCTTCTGCTTACATTTAAAACATGTCACTTTTGATTTATCGAACCCCAACTTAGTAGAAGCACCACCAATTGTTTTTCTACCAGTAATTTCCATGAATCTTTGTGCACGACGAACAGCACTTGCCATAGCCCAACGAATATCGATCAGTTCCATTTCCTCCGGATCAATCTGATCGTAATCTTCTTTCGTCAGATTTGTATTGCCAATCTTCCCAGCTACCAATCCTTCATACGATTCCAACACTGATGCTAGAAAGATCATCTGCTGCTTGGCCGATTCCTCATCAAAGTTCTGAGCATTCTTCAAGTCTATTGCGATGTTGCATTGAAAACGATTCTTTGCATCAGCATTTCCAGAAAATGAAGATCCACTGTGAAAACCACTGTGACTTCCACTACTTTGATCACTTTGACTTTCTTTGCCGGTTGTCGACACATTTTCAGCAGAAAAAGCAGTTTTTGGTGAAGTTGCTTTTGCCATCATGCTTTTTGGATAGTATAGATCCAGATTCTGTTGATAAGATGAATTATTAACTTTGTACGTCTTCTTCAATTCCAGTTCATGACTTTCAAGTTTCTCAATCACCAAATCTGGTTTCAACAATTCAGAAGGAATAGTGTTCTTAAGCATGAGAGCATAATATCTCCACTCCATCTCGTCTGGCAACGAATCGAACAACTTGTCTACTTGCTCATCATCAGAATATCTGATATCATGTCTTGCTAATTCTAGCTTCAGATGACCAAACCTTTCAATCATTTTACACACTGACTCATTTTTAAGACAACCAAACATATCAAACTCTTTCCTAAGAAGTTTCTTTTTATTTTTTACAATCTCTTTGCTTCCAAGACACTTCTTTTCGAGTTTTTCCCATAAGTCTTTAGAATTGGAGTAATCTATCAGCAAAATGATGTCTTCACGCACCGATTGAAACAATAATGCCACACATTTTTGCTCGGCCACAAAACTTTCAATCTCTTCAGCTGATCTTAATGCTTCACCATTCTTCTTTCCTTGGGCATAACCATTCTTCATACTCTTCCAGCAAGGAAAAGCAAATGCCATCAACCAATCTTCGAACTTTGTTGCCCACCTGCTATAATCTTCTATAGCCATTAGCTTAGGAGGTTTGTTAAATGTTCCAAATGCGCTTTCGGACTCCCAAGCTTCCTTCTTTCTTTCTTTCGGTGGACTTTTGTTTGCATCGCTTGAAGAAGTATCGTTGTTTCCGGAATCTCCAGCGAATGCGTACATGTCGCTGAAGGGATTCATGAAAATATCATCCATTTTGATCGTACCTGCACAATCAATCAACACTTAGAAAAATTTTCGAGATTTTTGAAAAACAAAACCACAAAATCGAACCAATCTGTGCACGTGACAGATAAGCAAACTAAACAGTGTACTAATGAGCAAAACAGAAAGTGTCTGTTCGAGCGGACCAGAAAGTCTGTTCGAGCGGACCAGACTTTGTCCGTATGAGCGAATCAGATGTTGTCCTTTTGAGCGGACCAGCTGATGTTCGTTCGGGCGAACCAGCAGATGTTCAGATAAGCGAACCACACAAGCTGTTCGTTCGAGCGAACCAGCTAATGTACTTAACAGCGATCCAGAGAATGATCGTTCGAGCGGACCACGTAATGTTCGTTCGAGCGATTCAGAATATGATCCTTCGAGCGGACCAGATCTTTCGTAACAGCGGACCAGAAACTTGCGATGACCGAAAAAGCGGACCACAGATTTTAACCAATTTTTAGTCTGAATTACAATCTGATACTTTCAAGGGTTATACTACTCTTAATTCCGATCACAATGATATGATTTTCGTTCAATTCCGACCGTTAATTCGTTCTAGATCTGAGATTGAAAATTCTGTCCGTAAACCGATCGAGTTTTTGGAAAAATTTATTGATTTTTACTGTGTTTTAAAATCTGAAACTGTTAAGGATTGATTAACAGATAATTTCGCTCAATATGCTTGAATTTCAAACCATTTTGTCCGACGAAACTTGATTAAACCAAAAAATAAAAAAGAGAATGAGTAGAAATGATGAGAAAAGCGTCGAATCAGCTGATGTAGTATGAACTTCTCGTCCTGAAGCTCTGATACCACTTGTTGGACCGTTCTTTGACTCTAAACGTCAGACCGAGTAGCTCATTCTCACATATAAAGGCGGAATCAGAATATGCAAGATTACAACAGCTTGTCCTATTAATTTCCTATCTTTTATTGCTTCCTGATGAAAATTTGACAGAGTTTGGCTCCAAGCATACACCTACAACTATCCCTACACAAATGAACTACACATCTATTTATAGTGTTTCTGGTCCGCTCGAATGACATGCCACATGAGCGATCCAGACATTTGACAAATAAGCGATCCAGAACTAAGACCCTATGAGCGAACCAGACCATTACCCTATGAGCGAACTAGACCATTGACACATAAGCGGACCAGCTCATAAAATACATATTTTGACACTTTTGACCCTCTGTTGACCAATCTTTACTTCAGACTTTTTGTAGACGCAGTCAACAGACATTTCATGCATCAACAGTTACTCATGTTCTACTTTTGTTGTTGACAGGATTTATCCGATCGTGGAAGAATTAAAGATGTTTGAAGAAGTAAAGACGTCCGAAGAAAAGAAATCTGTGACAAAAGATGAAGATAAAGTGAAGATTTCTGGTAAGAAACCAAGTGTGGTCTATACTAGATGTCCACCCCCGGTCGAAAATGGATTTTTACCTCGAAATCCAAATTCCGAAAGAGTCGAAAAGGCAATAAACTTACAATGGGAGTCTGGGCCGTCAGATAACTTGCCAGAAAATATTGATGTCACGTACACGTCGTCCGACACTGATCATGAGTCAAAGTTGATAAAAAGTGTGGTCGATCAGGTGTTAGATAAAGATGATTGTGAAGAGTCAAAACCGGAGTCCAAAATCAAGTCAAAGTCTGAGTCCGATGCGTCAAAGTCAACAGTCAAAAAGGACAAACGGGTTTACGATAAAGAGTTTTTGATATCAAAATCTAATTTGAATGATGAATCATTCAAAGTGGCATATACTTTGAAAGATTCTGACAAATTATATTCTGATGAGATTTTTCCAATAAGAAGTGTTAGATTTGAAATGATTCAAAAGGTTTTCAAAATCACAGAAATTAATATTTCTGAAATAAAATATTTAAGTCTTAATGGAAAATCTAAACAATACACTTCAAGAGATCAACAAAGAATTAACAAGAAAATGGGTTACAATTGTGGTTATAGTTTCCAAAAGAAACCAAACCATAATCGTAATTACAAAAAGAAAGGATTAGGTTTTGTACCACCGAAAAACTATAAAAATGAAAAATTTTCTGAACCAAAAACTGTATTTGTTTCAGGAAATTTTTTAGATGCTGAGAAAGAACAATCATTCAGAAAACAGACAAATCAGGAATTCCTTGCCAAGAAGCAAGAAGAGTTGAAGAGAAATGATGTTCCAAAGAAGATAGAAATCAGAACCTGTTTTCAGTGCAAGATTACTGGTCATGTTGCTAGGAATTGTCCGAAAATATTCAAACCAAAACAGGAAGTATTTGGTAAATTGAAAGAGAAAGTTGTGGAGAAAACTGAACTTACAACCAAACCATTTACTGGCTTTGAAAATTTGACTTTTGAGATTGGTGAATATTCAAAGAATGTGGTAAAAAGAAAAGAAAATGTAATAAATCAAAAATGGGTTGTGAAGGGTTCAGGTAATAATTCTGGTGATGAATCTGATTCCACAAAATCAGAGGAGCCACGTGTTGAGAAATCTGTTCCAACTATGAACGATGAAAATTTTCCACCGTTGTGTGCTGAAAATTTTATGAAGAAAGTTGGAAAAGTTGAAATTTCAAATCAATTTTATTCTGACAAGAAAAAATTTGATGTTGATAAGGCTTTCAACGGAACTGTGAAACACATTTTTGGAAAAATGGTCAATGGTAAAGCCAAAAGTGTTAAAGAATTTTATGCTTCGAAAAGAAATGTTCACAGGTCGGTTGAAAGAAAAGATGAAGAAGAAGTTGTCACACCCAAGGAAGGTCAGGCTTGGGTGGATATATTTTTCAAACAGTAAAAACCTGACTTGCCGGAGATCCCAAGTTGGTAATCGTGGGTCATGAATCGGCATCATTCATTATCATGTTTGTATAATGTGTTTGAGAAGTTTTGCAGGACTTGCCGGAACTCCCAGGTTTGTAAGCGAGGAGTAGGAATCGGCACCTTGAGAATTCAACCAACATATGGTAATTGGTTGAAAAACAGGTTTGAGTTGTATGTTTGTGATGTTTACAAGTGGTTCAGAAGTTGAATTGGATTGATCTTACAAGTGGTAAATCAGGGACATTAAGTTGTATCTGATTTCCTACAAGTGGTTGAAGAACAATGTGATGAACCAAATCCCTTACCTACTAATGGTTTTACAAAATCAACAAAACTTATTTTCCGGAAAAACCATTTGATTAAAACAAACTTAAGTGTTTTGAAATCAATGGGAAAATAGTTTGTTATGAGGGGGAGTTTTGATTGTTTATGCCAATTGAATGGAGAATTGAGGCAATTCGATATCAGTTGTCATGTTCTTGTATAGTTTGTTTTCAAATTTCCTAAAATGTGTTTGCATTTTAGGGGGAGTAAGAGATTTTAGAAAATCCAAAAACATTTGAAAATTTGAAAAAGCCAAAAACATGATAAAATGAAAAATGAGTTTTTGTTGCATAAAAGAGGAAATGATAGTACATCAGTGGACTATCACAACATGCTAAAGATTTGGTAAGATAAAAAAAAGTGATAAACGGTCTCACTGATGATGTGTCAGTAGGTTTTTACACATTTAGTAAATTGTGACGAGATATAAACCTAAATTTCAAACTTGCTTGTTCTGTGGGTTAACACAAACTTGGATATATAGGTAACCCCTGAAATCTTGTTTGAAAGGTCCCTTATTCTGAGATACTAGGTCTTTATGCTCAGTGATATCTGGGGTATTATCCCGGGACTTCTGCTGAAAGAAATTTCTGACCTAGTCCCCGGATAATGCTTTCTGCAAATGCTTGAAACATAGCATCGCCCTCAGCAAGCTGATGAAACAATAAAATTGATAGTCGCTGCTGTTGTAATGCAAAAGATCTTCTAAAGGGGACCCACCAAAAGTTGAAGCCGTCATCTCTCTGCGTATCGAAAGATCGACCTGAGCTCTCACGGCCCTCGCACTATAATTTATTCCCCTGACAGATATCATCTGTGGTATACTCACCTGTAAGACTGAATATTGGGATCTGGATACGGGAGTATATTCAAGTAGTGGGACACACGAATAAGTTCAAGAGCTTAAAACATTAACCTCGTATCTCGGATCAATTGAACTTTGTGTGAAAATTTAAGTGGATCAATATACTGACAATCTAGGTGAATTGTTTAGAACTTAAAATGTAATGAAGCTTAACGGTGTTGGTGATATGTCTCATAAACTGATATGATCCTCTTGCACGAACTCACAAAAATATTGTTTGTATATATTTCATTTCTGCATTTTCTTGATTTTAAAAGTGGTGTTAGTTATTTTCTTTCAGAAAATCCAAAAAAAAGATTTTAGTGTGTTTTAGCATAAATTTTGAAAAATCCAAAAAGATTTTCGACAACTGGTGTTGGAGAGCTGATTTTCAAAATTCCAAGTGCTAAACATGATGAACAAATGGTTTGGGTAAAAGTGTTTGAGAATTGTTGAAATGAAGATGAGAAAAGTTTTTGCTATAAAATGTTATTCCTGCAAGTGGTAAATTAGACTTGAAAATCTTATCCACAAAATGGTTATCAGAAAATTTATTTTTGGGTAGAGTTTATGCAGGTTAGCCAGGTTCTGAAACCTGAGGGTGATGAAGTGCCAGGTTACGATCTAAGAACCTGTGGAAAGTGAATTCCAGACTACGATCCCAGCAGATTGAGAGGGGGAGTCTGAAGACACCATAATATTCAACATTTGAGAGAGAGAAGTTTGTTGATGATGGAGATAAAGAATGAGGATTCTTGCAATGATGAATACTTCAGAGGAAGATCGAAGACTGATAAAGACTGAAGATGCAAAGACTCGACACTTAAGACTCGTCAACATCTGAGGGGGAGTCTGTTGGTGCATTCATCTGTCGTCTTCGTCTTACATCGAGTCTCGGGTTCGTTGCGGTTTTGGTCAAACATGATGTCATGATGACATCATCAAGATGACATCATCAATGACATCACTACATATAAGACAAATAAGTTGCATGTGCACGTGAAGGAAAATCAGGAAACATGTGATAGTGATAGGTCCGCTTATATGTAAATTGTATAGGTTCGCTCATGTGTCCATAGTCTAGGTCCGCTTTTATGTACAAGTGTGAGGTTCGCTCATATGTCATGTACATATGAGCGGAACCTGTTCACATATAAATAGGGGCTGTAAGAGCGAATCACAGATATACACACACATAGAGAGAGTTGTAGGTGTTTGTCTTCCGGTGAGCCACGAAGTGCTGCCGAAGTGTTGTCAGGTCTGTAATCGATTGCATATCAATATAAACAACAGTTAAAGGTGAATACGCGCTGAATTACACCGAAACACTTGTTTCCGCCTCTTGTTTTGGTGAAAAACTCTTCTAACCGACTCGTTCGGATCCGAAATTGATCCTACACAAACAACTACACTTGAGTCTGTAAGAGTACCATATTGAGTGCAGTTGTCCCTAATGTAGCTTTCGACTTTAGCACTAGAATATCTACAAGTACCAAATAATCTTAATTTAATTAAAATTAAGGAAAAAGTTACCCATGTTTGTTGAAACTGTTTCGCTTCCAAAATTGTTAAAGTCAACACATAAATGAACATTAAACAAATCATCCATGGTACCAAACAACAATGTTAAGAAAAAAAAATTAGATGAAATATTTTCTAATTTATCGAAAATGGAACACCGTCTCTTTATCTTCAAACTCATGAAAAGATGTAAAACTAAACTGTGATAAAAAAAATACTTATAAAATATGAAGTATTAAGAAAGTACCAATTACATATAAAAAAGAAAACTAATCAGAGACATCTAACTCCAATTGCAAGAATCAAGGAACTTTAACTTCAACTCCATGGAGCACTGAACCTCTCGGTGTATCTCATTGATCTTTCTCATGAACTCCAGATCTCTTTCTCCACATTCTATATTACTCGCAACACACAGGTCATGAACGGAAGTAGTCGGTATTGCCCTCAAGTCCCTCGAAACTTGGTCTCTTGTCAGCAGACCAAGTTCCAGTCCGTTAAAACATCTCTTTAACTCTTGAAGAGTAGACCTATCAGCCAAAACTTGGTCTTCGATTTGTTTAATAAAGCGTTGCTTGAAATCGTCAGATTTTGCAGAAGTATATGACTCCATTTTAATATATTTATAAGAACTAAGGCAAAACAATAATAGTTGCACTTTTGTTTCCCTGAATGAATCTGTTTTGGTGAAAAAAAAAATTATTGGCAATGCTATTATATACTATATGTAACAGGCCAAAGGTCAGCTTTAAAGGCAAACATTAAATTAACATTTATACTTAAAAACCATGTACATTTAATGATTTAAGAGTAAAAAACGTGTATATGGGAATTGTCTGTTCAGTTATCCTATTAAGCATTTTAATGCAAAACCTTTGAAAAATGAGTTTTCATGGGAAAACAAGTAAAATTAAATATGTAGAAAACCAAGGAACAAAATTGAAACCTTCAAAAAAAGGTTATCATAATTAGGAGATGTCTCTTCATTTACTCTATCAAAGATTTTAAACACTATAAAGCATCATTATTATTTTACTTGAAAACATCAACACTTCAGTTTAAAAAAAACATTCATCCTAAAACAAATCGTCCAAAAACACTTACATTCTTCCTAAATGGCAAGGAAAACCTTCTACCACTGGTCCGATACCACTGATCTTAAAATCAAATTTTCAACCTGGTCACTCCAAGAACAAAGAAACGCTGAAGAACTCAACCAAAAAGTTGTTATTCTTAGTGATAAATACTATAAGCAAACCTGGAGTAGCATTGCACTGCTAGATCAGAAGACCTGTGATATGCTAGCTGATCTACAAATTAAAACAAAAAACGAAATTGCATGGAAGAAGGCGAGAGAACGAGATATTCTATTAAGTGTTAATTGTAATGTTTAATTTTTAATTTTTATTATTTTTCAAAATCATAATTTTGTAATACTATGGTTTATTATTGAATATTCAAAGTTTCACTGCTTTCAGAATTTTGCAATTTTAGTTTTACCAGTTTCTTTTATCCAAGATTGCTACTGGTTGGTACAATGTCCTTATTGTAAATTTCTTTTATCCAAACACGCTACTGGTTGCTTTAATGAAGACGTCAATGGACCTAATTATAATTTTGGAACCCAAACATGCTACAGGTTTATTTAATAAAAGATTGACTTTTCTGATATTAATTTTGATGCAGGACAAGCAGTGGAAGTTGACCAGAAGGTGGGTACAAAGGAAAATTTTCTGTTTGTTTCGTGAAGAATATTTCTACATAGTTGTTTTGGTTTTATATAAAATTTTCTACTTTCTATGACGTGTTGTTTCGTTAAAATTTTCTGTTTGTTTTGTTAAAAATATTTCTACTTTCGATGACAGTGAAGCTGGGGCAAAGATCACATCAAGTTTGTCCCTAAAGTCTAATTTATTTCTGCCAATGAGTAAAGAAGATGACAAGGAAGGGTTTAGTCACATGGTATTGGTTAGTAATCTTGAACCGCTTATAAAAAATAATGAAGTAGAGACTGGAGTTAATGTTAAAGAACAGTGAGGTGTCTTGTGAGTTTTACATGAAGACTAAATTTTCAAATCTTTTATATGATTTGTATATGTTCTTGCATAGTGCCTTCATGAAGTTTATTAATATATGTTTTTCAAAAACCACTATTGGGATTTCTTACTTTGAGGTTTTATAATACTCTATTTACCGAACTGATTTACTTCCTTTATCTCTAAGACACTTCAAACTATATTAAAGAATTTGATGACACACAAGTGTTGGTTAGGATTTATGTTCCTAGGTTTATGTTTGGAATATGTTATTGGATTTTCAGACAAGAATGCTCATTTTTGGATATTGGTTAACTTTAAGAACCATTTTTTGTGTTTGACAAGAATGCTCAATTACATGCTTAAAATTTTTAAGCTACTGATTGTATCATCGACATTATAAACTTGAGTTGACTTTCATAAGATAAAGTTCCTGTTGTAGGCTTACCTCAAGTGATTGTTGAAGGGGAACCGATGGTCCGAGCATTAAATACCATTGAGTATCCTCTGTTATGGTTGCTTCCATATCAACTGAGACCTACACAGTAATTGGAGTACAAGCATTCTAAGTTTGTTAATCTGATTGTTGAAGGGGAACCGATGGTCCGACCATTAGGTTGCTTTAGTTTTATTTGTGGGTGATTTTGTAAATGAATATTGAAATAAGTAACCCTATAATTTGAACACACGCTTTAAATGATTTTGTAAATGATTTTGTAAATGATTTTGTAAATGATTTGTAATGTGTACAGAATGTGCAAGGCGTTACTGCCAGTAAATGAAGAACATTTGACGGATGAAGCCATATGGGAGTCACTTCCTGTAAGTCACACTGCTTTTGTTATCACAGTCAAATATTACATTTAATGGGCTAAAGAAGAAAATAGTAAAAAATAAAATAAAACAATTGTGTAGTTTTCTTGTGTTGGAAACTTAGTTTAAAAAAGCGCGCTTTAAGCTCGCTTAAAGCGTTAACCGTTTGGCAAAACGCTTTGAAGCGTTTTGAGGCGACGCCTCGGCCCAATCAGGTGCAAAAAACGACGCTTCAGCATAGGGTTTTAGGTTTTCACGTTGTTTCAACATTAAAAAAAACGAACAGGGCGTGCAAAAAACGAACAAGGTCTTTATTAAAGGGTATAAGTGACATTTGATCAAGTTGAAAAACCTTGAGCTTAACTTGGTGCATTTGTTCTCAGGTAAAGCATGATCACACAGTCATGACTAATGATCTTTCAGCAACGAAAAACATCAAATCAGCCATGAAATATTTTCTTTGCTTTTTAAGGGGAACATAGGTGCTTCTCTCCTAGGGCATACAAAACACAGGTTATTGGCGGCAGCCCGCCATATTTAACATATAAAAAAACTTTATATGTTAAATGTGACGGGCTTCCGCCAATAATCTGTGCTTTGTATGCCCTATGGAGAGAAGCACCCATCTTCCCCCTAAAAAGCAAAGAAAACATTAGGAAAAAGCATTATGAATGAGGATGGCCTGAATCTACGTAAGTGGCAGGTTTATTATATTTACCGATTTCAAATTTTATTTCCAACCTTTCTGATTTAGGTTTTTTGCAAACATTGACAATGCAACAAAGGCTGCACCAAAGCCAGAAACACTGTTTGGGTTTTCCTACGATATTGTACGAAAGGTTGCTGCTAAGTATCCCAAAAATCCCTGGATCTTGGCATGAAAGTCATTAGGTTCAAGGTAATGGTTAGATTTTAAAACTGTTATTAATCATGAGCTAATTATAATTGTGATAAAGTTAAACCTTTTAGTTATGTTCATTCTAAAATGAAATTCATCCCAATTGGTCGCTAAGAGTTTGTAGAATATAAACTGATAAGTTATAGAGATAATGAATCTCTATCATAGGGTACATGCTGAGATTATTGAATTTTGAGTGACATACCCCATATATAGCTTTAACAAAGTTTATTATTATTATAAACATAGTTTAACATTAAGAATTGATTGGAGTGTAAAGTGTATTATTTTGAACTTTTTGAATGAAATTTTATTCATTCATGTGCTAAAAAATTAGACTTTATTTGATGATGTTGATGTTGATGCAGATGTATTTTTACATTCAACTGGACTTAAAAATCAAGTGCATAAAAATGGTCATTGTGGAATGGATTTGATATTGCTTGGTGCTTATTTGGACAAAAAAAATCAATGTATTTAAACAGGTAAATTTACAACCGCTTATTTATGATAGTCTCTGCTAACTTGAGTTCGTATTAACGATTAGATACTTCCTATTGAGTTTACTCTATAGGTAATGGTGTAGTAAAAGGAGATTTAATTATAATTGAAAAACTAACATAAGGACTTTGTTATAAAAGTGCAGCGAACCATACCACATTGTCATGCGTCCTACGGTTTCTGGAGCAAATCTTTGTGTTGGGGCAGCAGCGATTTGGGTTGTTTGTGGCTGCGTGGGTGGTGCCTCGATGCTGTAAACAGTGGTCAAATAACATTGGATAGTAGGGGTTACGAGTACCATAACAAAACAACAAAAGGAATAGCAACAACATGCAATTAGGTGCAGTTTTGGGGCTGCTAATGGTGTCTAAACAACCATTATAAGCGATGGTTGCGGCTACCAAAACAGTTCAGAAACAGGACGCCATGCTTAAATGATTCAGGTTCGGTTTCGGGGTTGAATCATAGTTTACAAATTGTGAGTTCGTAAGGTATTTTTAGGGTATGTTAAAGGTTATTTCTATTCCATGTTTTGTATGTAGAGTCTAATTTGATATGTAATAGAAAAAAATACGCAAGTTTATAAACATGGAAGTGAAAACACCATGATCAATATTTCTCTTTTGTATGTGTTCGACTTCTTGACTTATTATTTAAGAGTTTGTTTTGATTTGTCAAATTTTGAAATTTTATACTTTATCAGAATTTTGGTTATTTTCTTCTTATTAGTGATACTGATGCTTATGGCCACACCTTATATCCCAGTTAGACATGAAAAAAAAATAGAAACTCAGTTTAAGAAAAATAATTGTTCTGCTTTACTTAGAATGCCAGTGCGTTTAAAAACGTAAAAGATAAAAGTTGATGCATGAACTAAAGCAAAGGTTCCTTAAAAACAGCTTTGCCTTTGCTGCTCGATATGCAATCATGGTATCTATACTTTGGCAGGGCATTCCAAGTGGTTTTAGGCGATTGACGGCATAGTAGGCAATAAAATGACATTTCCTTTCCATACGTGTCTATATACAAGTATATGGCATGTTGTTCGGGTTATTTAGACACAAATGGTTAGAAAACATGAAGAAATGATTAATAATCTGATTTTTAGATACACATGGTTAGAAAACATTTAGAAATGATTAATAATCGGATTTGTAGACAACATATTATCAATTACTTAGATTATTTCTATATCAAACCTGAACTAATAATTTTTTGAGAAAAATTAAAGCCTAAATTGTATATTAAATCTAATAAATGCAATCTAATAATCAAATCTTTTTTAAATAAATGCAATCTAATAATTATGTGTATACTATATATAACAAATTATTAAAGCCTAAATTGTATATTAAATGTAAAGTTTTAATACATACAATACAGAGAAAACACGTCATACCAACTTCGTAGACTTGACAGGACTTACAGACTCGATAACAAAAGATCGGAACATACAATACAGAGACAAAATGTCATATCACCACAAGCAATTGTGGATCCTTGCTGATGGGTGCACTTCGGAATGTAGCAGATATGAATGAATATAATCCCAGTGTAGGTAATTACATATCTGCCACTTGGGTTATATTCATTCATATGAATGAATATAACCCCAGTGTAGCTCTTCGATTTTCCTTGAAATTCCAGAGCTCGCTAATTACATATCTGCCACTGGGGTTATATTCATTCATATACAATTGATCGTTTTGATCAATTACTTCCTTATGTGCACCGCACCATCTTCTAGGAGGTTGTCAAGTGTTCTCGCCTTCGTGCTTGGTTTTTTTCGTATCTTTACATCCGCAGCCATTCTGTACAATAAAACACATTCAACTGACCAATATAAACACATTCAAATGACCAATATGAGGAACCCATATCATCGAATCAAACCACAAACTGTTGTATGAGGAACACATCAATCCGAAACTGATCCGGTCAGTTCATTTGTATAAAATTTAATTCTGATTTAGTTCATCTTCTTAAACAATTCTCAAATGACCAATATAAACACATTCAAATGACCAATATGAGGAACCCATATCATCGAATCAAACCAAAAATCAATATGACGAACACATCAATCCGAAACTGATCCGATCAGTTCATTTGTATAAAATTTAATTCTGATTTAGTTCATCTTTTTAAACAATTCTCAAATAACCAAAAATCAATTTTCACATTTCACACTGATGCGCTTTATCAATTTCCATCATTTGTTTCTTCGCATTTGATTCAGAAACTAAAACCCACAACTATCATAGTTTCAATAAACAACCTAGATCTGTACTGTAATTGTTTTTAGAGAAAAACACACAAGAATCAGCCAAATGATCACATGAGATCTGAAACTATAGAAATCAATGATACATTTTGAACAATATACTCAGTTGATACCCGAGACAAAAACCCACAAGAATCAAAACCAAAATACAGTTGATCTCATATGAGGAACCGAAAACACATTCAAAACCTCTGTTTTGCTACCCGAGACAAAAACCCACAATAATCAAACAAAACCTCTGTTTTGCTACCCGAGACAAAAACCCACAAGAATCAAACATTACTTTCATATAAAACCTGGAACAAACCTTCATAATAACCAAAACCCAAACCTCTGTTTTGATACCCGAGATAAAAACCCACAAGAATCAAACAATATTTTCACACAAAACCTGTTACATTCTAGCATATCAAAAACAGAGTGTCGATCATGTTTTAGGTATGTGATATTACCTTTGATTGTTATAGAATATGAAGATGAAGATGATGAAGATGAAGATGAAGATCGGTGGAGATTACAGAAGAGGAAGATGATTCCGATGAAGATGATTTCGATGAAGATGAAGATGAAGATGATCCGATGAAGATGAAGATGAATATCTGTGTTTTGGGACTTGAGAGAAGATGAAAATGATTTTATTGAGAAGTGTGAATGTTCTAATCAATTCATATATGTTTATCATTAAGGGGTTGTTTGGCTAAGCTTATTTTTTTGACTTATTTACTTATTCCTCTCACATAATAAGCTAACCCAAACACCTTTTAACTTTTCAAAAAGTAAATAAGTAAATAAGTCACTAAAATAAGCTTAGCCAAACAGTCCCTAAGATTTGAGGGTATAAAAGACATTTCACAATTGTGAAACAGTCAAACAGGGTGATGTTTTTCACATACCACAGAGACGCAAATTGCGTTTTTCTCTAATTTTTTTGTAACATGGTAATGAAATTTTTATGTCCTAACACATATTGTCTTAATATTTGTTTTTGAGCTTTATTAAACATACCCGTGTGTTCACCATTGCGTCACAACTAACAATGTGTCAAAAAATTAATTCATGTTTTCATTTTAGACAACATATTAGTTCATGTTTTCATTTTAGACAACATATTACCAAGTACTTAGCTTATTTGTATATCAACCATGTACACTAACACATAATTTCATTAACATTGTTTTATAAAGATATGTAACTAAATGCAAAGAATTTAAATCATATATTATAATCTGTTTTTAGTATTATTGAATTATACAATAAGAATGGACCTTTACTGAATTTTACACTAACAATGTGTAAAAAAAATTAACATCATATATAAGAAGTTATTAGACAACATAAAATTAAGTCATGCTTTATAAAGATATGTAACTAAACATAAAGATATGTAAAACAAATTGTACACTATATCAAACATGTACACTAAAACAAATTGTCTTTAACATTGTTTTATAAAGATATGTAACTAAACATAAAGAATTTAAATAATATATTATAATATGTTTTTTAATATTTGCTTCCGATCGTTATTAAAACAAACCCGTGTGTTCACACGGGTGTACACCTAGTAAATATATATAGGGTAGGGATATGGTAAAAAGTGTCTAAAATGTAAGAAGGGTAAGAAGTGTTTTAAACCATTGGATATTTGATCTAATGGTTGAGATTAATAGGGTATAAAAATGTAAATTGTGTTTTAATTAGAGGGACCTTATGTAAAATTGAAGGGCAATAGTGTCTTTTTAAATGTTTGAAATATGGTAACCGTAATATCGGAATTAATGATTCACCTTAATTGTAGGATGTCTTTGGTTGCATATTCTTCATACGTTATCATAAAGAGATCTATAATCAGATTCATGGCGTGGTGTTTTAAAACAACTGGATAAATTGACTATGATTCAAGTCATGGTGTTTTATCTGGAGACATTGTTCATGGCGTGGTGTTTTATCAATACAAAACATTCCCAGATTTTAAAACACCATGACTATGATTCAAGTCATGGTGTTTTATCAGGAGACATTGTTCATGGCGTGGTGTTTTATCAATACAAAAACATTCCCAGATTTTAAAACATCATGACTATGATTCAAGTCATGGTGTTTTATCTGGAGACATTGTTCATGGTGTGGTGTTTTAAACATCTATGATTCAAGACTATACAGAATAAAACACTATTAATGAGGATAAAACACTATGAAAGGAACAGTATATTACATGATAAAACACTATAGAAAGATATAACACTATTTGTTTCCTGTAAGACACTATACATAATAAACAATATTGATAGGGATAAAACACTATGAAAAGGAGATTAAAAGATACATGTACATAATATAACACTATTGACTGGGGAATATAACACTACTACAAGAACTTACCGTAAACAATTAAATGTATAGAACAAATCGAATTCGAATCACATCCCTAATATATCGCCTGATATTTTTGGCAGTTATCTTTGAAAATCAATTAATTGATAAGAATGGACAATTACTAATATACCCTTTTGAATTAATTAAGATAAGGGACACTTGTAATTCCCAAATTATTTCTCACACTTCTTACAAAAGTTGGACTTTTTACAGGATCCTCTACCAATATATATATATATATATATATATATATATATATTAATATAATGTATAATATTATTAAAATAACATATCTACAAAATATATGGCTTGTACTGATGCATAATATTATATAAAAATATAAATGTCGCAAGGTCGACGGTTTTGGCTATATCTGTTGACTTAATTATGAGTGATTACCCTGTTGTGTTTGGTTGCGATCCATTTTGTGACAATAATATATATGATGTTAATGATTCAGATGGAAAATGCAGAAAATCAACCGGCAAATGAAGTTAATTAATCTGAACCCAATAATGAAGACCATTTTCTTAATAGGCAACATATAGAAAATATCGTTGCTCAGGGAATAGCCAATGCTATCCCGGCAATTGTTGATGCCGTTAAGAATCCTACTGAACATTCCCAAGCCAACCATAGCAAACTCACCCGCGATGATAATTTCAGTAACAATGTAAACGGGGGCGGCATTAATAATAATAATAATAATAATAATAATAATGTGGTTCAGGCCCCATTTCTAAAAAAAATGAAAGTTGCAACACCTGGTTGCACTTATAAAGAATTTCTTGCCTGTAAGCCAGTCGAATTTGCAGGCAATGAAGGGGAAACTACCACACTGCGTTGGTTAGAAACGACCGAAGCAGTAATCAAAATAAGTAAATGCGCCGAGTAAGATAAGGTTATGTATGCATCCCACCTTTTCAAGGAAGAGGCATTAGAATGGTGGAATACGGTGCTACAAGCTAAGGGAAGTGACGTGGCTTATGCCGTGAGTTGAGAGGAATTCAAGGAATTAGTAGAAAGAAAGTTTTGTCCCTCCTATGAAAAGGAACAAATGACAAATAAGTTCCTGAACCACCGGATGGTAGACGCCGATTGTCGGGGGTATACTTCGAAATTTTTCGAGTATGCTAGAATTGTACCAATCTGGGCTCGCCAGAACCGGTGCTTATTTCTCGCTACATTTGGGGGCTAATTAGCGAAATTCGTGATATAGTTAAAGCTGCAAAACCCCGTACAATTGACGATGCGGTCGAACTGGCCAACACTTTGACTGACGGACTGGTGCGTACGAGAGAAGAAAATAGGAAAAAGGAATTGGCCCAAAAGATTACCCAAGGGTTCCGTGGGGGTAATAATACTAATAATTTCAGGAAAAAGGGAACCGGGCAATCGTCCACACCGCCATTTTGCGGAAATTGTAAAAAGAAACATTTTGGAAAATGTAAGGAAAATTGCAATTTCTGCAAGAGATCAGGCCACCGAGAGGAGGAATGCAGGAAGAAAACAGTAATCTGCTACAACTGCGGTGAAACAGGACACTTAAAGCCCGATTGCCCAAATTTGGTTAACCCAGCTGATAACAAAGCCAAACCTGCCGAAGGAACAAATAACAAGAATGCAAGAGCCTTTCAGCTGACAATTCAAGAAGCAAATCTGATTCCCGATGTGATAAGTCGTACGTTTCTTGTGCATGACGTTTACGTAAAAGTATTATTTGACTCTGGTGCAAACCAAAGTTTTATAAATACTTCATTCTGTCGAGCTCTTAAGCAACCTTTAACCAAACTTAGGCAAGTTTTTACGGTAGAAACGGCAGATGGTAATTCTGTCAAAATAGATAAGGTTTTGCAAAAAGGAAAGATAGAACTCTCAGGCCATAAATTTTCTGCAAACCTGCTGCCTATGAATTTAGCTGGATTCGATGTCATGTTAGGAATGGATTGGTTAGTAGCCAACCATGCTCGAATCCTTTATGATAAAAATTCCATAGAAATTCATTCGCCAACAGGAGAAGTAATTTTGATTACAGGAGATAAGCCACGTAAACAAATGAAGTTCATTTCAGTAATGAAAGTTGCTAGTTATGAACGAAAACAAGGAATAATGTATATGATTTCGGTAATCATTAACACTAAAAGTAAGGAGCTTAAGGAAATTCCAGTAGTATCAGAATACCCGGACGTATTCCCAGAAGAACTACCCGGATTACCACCTGATAGGGAGATAGAGTTTAGAATTCATCTAATTCCTGGAACTACACCAATTGCTAAGGCACCATATCGGTTAGCACCCACATAAATGTTAGAACTGAAAAATCAATTAGACGAATTGTTAGGCAAAGGATTCATACAACCCAGTTCATCTCCTTAGGGAGCACCGGTGTTGTTCGTGAAAAAGAAGGATGGTTCGATGCGAATGTGTATCGATTATAGGGAGTTGAATAAGGTTACCGTTAAGAATCGATACCCATTACCTAGGATTGATGATCTTTTTGATCAACTTCAAGGCGCTAGGTATTTATCTAAGATAGATTTGCGCTCCAGATATCATCAATTGAAGGTACAGGAAGAAGACATACCTAAAACTGCTTTCAGGACTAGATATGGTCACTACGAGTTTACAGTCATGCCCTTTGGGTTAACGAATGCCCATGCAGCATTCATGGACATGATGAATAGGATCTGTAAGCCGTAGTTGGATAAATTCGTAATTGTCTTCATCGACGATATACTTATTCATTCCAAAAGTCAGGACGAACATTGTGAGCACCTGCATGCCCTCTTAACTTTGTTAAGAAAGAAAAATCTTTACGCCAAATTTTCGAAGTGTGAATTTTGGCTGCAAGAAGTGCAATTTTTAGGACATATGGTGAATCATGAAGGCATTCACGTGGATCCCTCCAAGATAGAGGTGATCACAAATTGGAAGGTCCCACAATCAGCAACCGAAGTTAGAAGTTTGCTGGGATTAGCTGGATATTATAGGCGCTTCATAAGAGACTTTTCTAAGATAGCTGTTCCATTAACTAAGTTAACCTGTAAAACAGTTAAGTTTGCATGGGGACCCAAGCAAGAAGAGGCCTTTAGAATCTTAAAGCAAAGTTTGACAAATGCCCCAATTCTTGCCTTACCAGACGGAACGGAAGATTTTGAAGTCTTCTGTGATGCTTCTAAACTAGGATTAGGTTGTGTGCTAATGCAACGCAAAAATGTAATTGCATATGCATCAAGAAAATTGAAAAAGCACGAGGAAAATAATACGACTCATGACTTAGAATTAGGAGCAATAATTTTTGCCCTTAAGATTTGGAGACATTATCTGTATGGAAATAAATTTATTGTCTATACAGATCATAAGAGTTTAAGGTATATATTTGGGCAAAAAGAATTAAACCTGAGGCAAAGGAGATGGATGGAAATTCTAAGTGTCTACGACTGTGATATTCAATATCACGAAGGAAAAGCAAACGTAGTAGCCGATGCCTTAAGTCGTAAGTATCATGAGAAGCAAAGGCGAGTTCGTGCTCTTAGATTAAATCTCCAGTTAGATTTAATGGAACAACTGAAAAGGGTTCAGGTGACAGCAATCCAGGATGATGCTGAAGGAATGAAAGGACAGATAAAGGAATTAGAACAAGGAACTGATGGAATTTGGAGATTCCATAAGAAGAGGATTTGGTACCTAAGCAAGGAGATTTAAGAAACAAGATTTTAGAAGAAGCCCATAAATATAGATATACGATGCATACTGGTAATAACAAGATGTATCAAGATCTAAGGAATAACTTCTGGTGGATAGGAATGAAAAAGGACATAGCTAGATACATTTCTAAGTGTTTAACTTGTTCACAAGTTAAGGCAGAACACCAGAAACCCTCAGGGTTGCTTCAACAATTAGAAATTCCTGTATGGAAATGGGAACTAATAACTATGGACTTTGTTACTAAGTTGCCCAAGACCAGGAAAGGTAACGATGCAATCTGGGTGATTGTAGATCGACTAACCAAATCAGCTCATTTCCTACCAGTAAAGGAAACCTTTAGCATGGAAAGATTGGCTAGGTTATACGTAGACAAGGTAGTATCCCTGCATGGAATCCCACTCTCCATTGTATCAGATAGGATAGTCGTTTCACTTCGCATTTTTGGACCAGCTTCCAAAAAGCAATGGGGACACGATTAAATTTAAGTACTGCATACCACCCCCAAACAGATGGACAAAGTGAAAGGATAATTCAAACCCTGGAAGACATGCTTAGGGCATGTGTAATAGATTTCGGTGGAAACTAGGATGACCATTTACCACTAATAGAATTCTCCTATAAAAGTTTCTCCTTGGAAAGGAGTAGTTCGGTTCGGTAAGAAAGGAAAGTTAAGTCCAAGATACATAGGACCATTCACAGTTACCCAACGAATACGACCAGTCGCTTATAAATTACAACTACCAGAAGAGCTAGCCGGGGTACATGATGTGTTTCATGTATCTAACCTTAAAAAGTGTTTATCTAATGAATCACTGGTAGTACCTCTTCAAGATATAGAGGTAAATGAAAAGTTAAAATTTTTGGAGAAACCTCTTCGAATAGAAGATAAAAAGGTTAAATTCCTCAAACACAAGAGATTGGTGCTGGTCAAAGTAAAATGGGATTCAAAAAGAGGACCCGAATACACATGGGAGCTGGAATCGGAAATGAAGCGAAAATATCCTTACTTATTCTAGTAAATCTCGAGGACTAGATTTTAAATAAGGTGGGGAGGATGTAAGGATCTACACAAAAACGTCCAAAAACACTCCGTAAGTAGAAACCCGGACCCCTAAAACCCTAATTTTCATGAAAAATCAAGAAAATCAAAATTTCTAAGTTGGTCGCGGGCCGCGAACGATCCAATGAGGATCTAGACGGGGCGCGACAGCCTTACAACTCTCCGGATAACGATCAAGGCCACGTGTCATACACGTGGCAGACCTAGGCCATGACACGGCAGCCCTAGCCGTAGCTAGGGTGGCCCTCGCGGGCCGCGAAGGATTCCCTTTCCGGCTTACGCGGGCCGCGACAAACTCAAAAATTAGCTATAAATTGGACGTTGCATGGCCTTTCCTCTGTGTTCGAAATTTCCTTTCTAAAACGTCAAACTCTGCTTATATACGTGTGTTTAAGTGTCGAAACGCTGCTACGATCACAGTGTAATAACTCGATCACTGCTACGATACAATGTCCGATCGATTGAAACTGATCCGATGGATGTTTAAGTGCTGCCCGAATTCGGGCTATACTTTGTCATTCGTCGTGAGGGTTTTGATTTCGTGAATTTATCGTAAATGTTGTATTAAGTTACTAACCTAGTTTCGTTTGCATTATTTAACTAGGTTACCAGGCTAAATCAGTAGGCAAACTCTATCCATCTAAACTTGCAATGTGAGTCATTCTCTTTTTACCAAATTGTTTACAAAACCCTAAATGTTTTCCAGTTATACTTTGCAGTGATTAAGTCTTTGCTAATCTTTAATTACTGGCAGTAAGTGGGGGTTTTGTGCACATTACTACTAATGATTTATCACTTTAGGTGGGCGAGCCTAATTAGTGATATGTCCACAGTCATAGATCTGGTCGAGTGACAACTGAACCAGCTAATTATAAGATAGGGGCAAATGTGAAAACTCTTAATGCTGTAAATTGTAACAATGTGTCATTTTGTGCAAATTGAATGACTCGCCAGTATTTCCCCACTGATAAAATCTTTTTAAACATGTTTCAGGTGACTTATTGTGAACAAGGAAAAGTGTCGCGTAGCACTACCAGCTTGAATGAAGTGGCTTAGTAAATAAATAAACATGTTTTTTGTAATTAGGGGATTTCCCAGTGAAATTCCTTTATTGTAAATTACGGGGTTTATCCCGAAACTTGAAACAAAATAAATGGGTGTTTTCAGTTAAACGATCCTGTTAAAATTTCCGCTGCCAAATTAACCACTAATACCACGGGTTTTCTATCTCACGGCTTCCAGACCAGGAAACTGGGTCGGGGGCCGTGACAAGTCACCCCATCACTGCCCGTGAAAGGCTTAAGGTTACAAGAGACAAAGTGTTGTAGCTGAACTTAGTAGGCTTCACCATCTCTGTCTTAGAGTCAGCAGAGGAGGGAGGAGTGTTTGAATTCTGGATCTCAGTAACGATCTTTGGCACGATGCGAGCGTTCTGATCGGCTATAAAGGACATCATCTTCTTCTGAGATTTGGTTCTGGGCTTCTTGAGAGTGTCAGACATATGACGGGAAGACATCTAAAGATCCAAGAAAAGGATCGTATAAGTCTAGATCATAAAGTCTCACAGTATAGAGTCTCACACACGATAGCTTAAAGACTCAAGTTTCAACAAATTTCAACAAGTTTCACATAGATTCCAATAGATTCAACATCCGCAAACCCACGAATTTCGCATTGCACATTGTACGAAGGTTCGACAACATGTCAGAAACACTTATATATAGGAAGTACCAGCGGCGTATCCACCATGTTTTAGGCACATCACGCTCGCCTCGTATTCGGTGCCATGTTACGTGTCGCATTTTTCCAATCATAACAATACATTCCACCATTATCACGTACACGTAGATTGATCAATGGTTAATCACACACACGTAGATTGATCAATAGTTTCATATAGTTTAGCGTTCAACATTCTCACCATAGTCCACAGAACAACGAATTTCCACATGGTACGTGTTATGAAAGTTCGACAACATGATAGAAGCACTTATATATAGGAAGTACCAGCGGCGTATCCACCATGCTTCGATCATGCCACGTCCGTCTCGTCGTCGGTGTCGTGTTTCGCCAACCATAACATTAAACTTCATCACGTTCACATAGATCAACCAAGTAGTTTCAACATTTCCACCACGAGTCCGCAAAACTACGAATTTCACTTAACACGTGGTACAAAAGTTCGGTAACATGCCAGAAACACTTATATATAGGAAGTACCAGCGGCGTATCCACCATGTTTCGGACATGTCATGTCCGTCTCGTCTTCGGTGCTAGGCTACGCTCCGTATTTGCCACTCACAATCACATACACACTAGAGTACACATAAACTAAACATAGATTACAAGTAGTTTCTCATAGCTTAGCGTTCACATTCTCATCACTGGTCTACAAAACACTAGATTTTGCATGGCACGTGGTACGAAAGTTGGTAACATGTCGGGAACACTTATATATAGGAAGTACCAGTGGCGTATCCACCATGTTTCGTCCATGTTACTTCTGTCTCGTCTTTCTATGCCATGTTACATTTAGTGTTTAGCTACCACAATAACACATAAATACATCAGATAGTTTCACATAGTATCATAGTCGATCAAGCTTCTCACATAGTGTAGCACGATGAATAAAGCTTCGTAAATTTAGTTTGATCCTGAGAGATTAGAGTTATTGTTTTAGGTTGCGGACATACGTGCGATTTGTGTAAAAAGTATCGAAATGGACGATGAATCAAGGTTAAAACTACACACATAAAATCGAGATGACATAAAAGATAGGCTCATAAAACATAAGATTGTTCCGGGTAGAGGAACGTTGACTAACCAAAGTGGTTCGAACCCCTCTCGAATTGAGGCAACGTATCTTGACTTACATAGACAAATACGTTATCGATGTTAGGCCTACTATATTCATCCTTTTGGTCATTTCATGTTTCTAATTGATTGGGAATTCCGAGACTTTGGCGAGACAGAAAATCAAAGAGTGGGACTAGTTATCAAGGTCACCTCTATCTTAACAACTTCGTACCCTAATAGTGTCGATACTTATCAAAAGATAAGACCTACTAGAATATAGTATGGAAATTTCCTTCAAGGTTTGGATGTCACTCCTGGCTTGAAGGTAAATCTCGTGCAAAACACAAATACTGTGTAGCGATGTTTTCAAAGTATCCAAGTGTATATTGTGTCAGCCTTAGGAAAGGCATGTAAGTTTAACAGGAATATGTGTTGCTAGGAAGCAAGTATGGTAGAATGCATAAGTCTTAAAAAACCGATAAGAGTCAAGATTCCTATAACTATAGACTAGGCAAAGCATTTCTACTTTTCCTAATTCCCAATAGTTATGGCTCTGATACCAATCTATCACACCCCAACCGATGGCGGAAACATCGGGGTGCAGCACTAAGCGTTCAGATTGCTCATGAGTTTCCATAACACTAAAGATTTAGATATAGATTAATCAAGTTTCAAACATTGTCTAAAATTAAATACAATCAGCAACCACAAAAGTATCAAGGTTACATCAACTTTAAAATATTGTTCATAACTTAATTAATTAACTAGGTGAGTTTCTATGCATCAGCCTAGCTTGAATCCTGAATCCCGCATCCTATCAGCCTGCAACATGTATTGAAATAAAGTCAATACAATAATGTACTGGCGAGTATACAAGTTTGAGTATATTGTCTAATAGTTTAAAAGACTCATATCCGTCATGTAAACATATAAAATAGTTTCAGCCATGCTAGTTCACGCAGTCCAAGTGATAGCCCAAGTATCCCAATGCATTTATCACTTTCCCAAGTCTCAAGGAAAGCAAATAGAATCCTCCTAACAACACCCCCGAGAATAATGGGGAGGTGCATTCTCCTATAGCGCTACTATTGTTAAGGCGGAACTACACACAGGGATTAAACGTTCACATAGCATAAAGAATCAAGAATCCAAAAAGTATTAAGTTTCACACTTACCGAGGATAGAGTATGATTCAAATGGTTTCAAGTGTCAAGTTTCATAGAATACATGTTGCATCCCAAAAGTTTAAAACAAAAAGGGATCAAGTATACTCACAGTGGGTGCTAATTATCGACACCTACTGATTGGATCAAAGGGAGCTCTGAGATTAGCCTGATTATAGTTTAACAGACAAGCGTCGGATAGAATGGCAGAATCGTACAAAGTTTCAGACCAGTCTTCTGATCAGATGGCCATCCGGACGGATGGTCATCTGGTCGGATAAATTATTAGATTCAGACGGACCACCATTCGATCGGATGGTCATCCAAACAGATGGCCATTCGATTGAATGGTCATTCGATCCAAAAGTGTGTTTCTAAAATGTTCAACCTTTGAAGTTTTTGCTGTAGTGTAAATCTAAGTCGTTCTATCGGATGGTCATCCGATTGGATGACCGTTCGGTCGAATGACTCTTCGAGTGTAAGTTTTCAAGGTTCAAAGTTTTTGATTCGAAACGTTTAAGTGTTAAAGTTTACTGAGTTAATCCACCTGGTCAGACGGTCATTCGATCGGACGGCCGTCCGATTGGATCATCGTTCGTCCTTGGTGTTCTTGTTTCTTTGAAACGTATGTAAAAATTTCCATGTTTTAGTTTACGAAGGTGACGGGGTAATGTATCAGGACAACGACAACGGGAACTTGCCTAAGGTCTAGCTTGTTCGATCGGATGGGAATCACCCCGTCCGATCGGGCGTCTGTTCTTGGCGGTGTTCCTATCTAAATCTGTAACCTGGTCATCTTCTCTGGTGGGAATCCATTATCGAGCCGTCTTCAGACTAAGGAACAAGTCCTAAGCCTGTTTCGGGTCCAGATTCCACTGATTTTAGTAAAAGTTTAAGAAAACTTGAAGAATATGTATGAAATCTACCGAAATCGTTTAGATTATGTTTAGCTTTGTAGAAAATGTGTAAAAATCTAGTGAAATCCTTCGGACTTGGACTAACTTTGATGGAA
This sequence comes from Helianthus tuberosus, assembly GCA_030545235.1. Taxonomy (NCBI): domain Eukaryota; kingdom Viridiplantae; phylum Streptophyta; class Magnoliopsida; order Asterales; family Asteraceae; genus Helianthus; species Helianthus tuberosus. The sequence goes on along the minus strand of CM060353.1, from coordinate 131,601,480 downwards.
TGACGTCATACTCACTAAACCAAGATGACATCACCTCCAAAGAGTCCAGATCTTGGGGATTTCATGGTGGAAATCAGTGGTTCAACCGAGATTAAGATGAGGAATTGTGTAATGAGTAAAGTTGTACAAGATTCAAGTTAAAAACTTACAGAAATCGCCGGAAAATGGAAGAAAAGTGGAAGTGTGCGTCACTGGTCGGAGGAGTCTGTCACGTCAGTGAAGAATGATGTGACAGCTCGTATTTATAGTGTCAGTGTGTGAGTAAGTCGGTACAGAAGTTGGATCGAATGGATGGATGTTCGGTCGGATGGTCATCCGATCCGATGGTCATCCGATCGGATGTCCATTCGGACAGTCCAATCCGTTTTGCAACTTTTCCGTCTTTGGTTCGTTTTGCGAGCTAGATTAAGCGTTGCATTGCGTATTATTGGGTGATATTATTACATAACATGATTATTTAAGTAACACAAAAGTTCCAAGTTTACGTAAGTGTCAAGACTCTAGTTTCTCGTTTAACCAAGTCTCAAAGTCTCACGAGTCTCAAGAGTCAAGAATCAAGTTTCAAGCATCAAGTCTCTAGTTTTAAGAATCAAGTATCTAGTATTAAGTATCAAGTATCAAGAATCAAACATCAAGAATCAAGTATCAAGAGTCTAGTATCAAGAGTCTAGTATCAAGTATCACCAAGATTCAAGTTTCAAGATTCACAAAGTATCATAAGTGTCAAGTCTCACATAGTACAAGGACTAAAATTGACAAAAGCTAAAAGTTCAAGGACGCAGGGCGTTACAGGAATTTCGCTACGGTAATTCCAACCGTAGGAAAGGAATAGGTTCTTCCTCTAAACCCTACTGTAGGTATTGCAAAAGAAAGCATTCTGGAAGATGCTCCGTATACAGTAACTTTTGCAAAATATCTGGACACAAGGAAGAAGATTGTAGGAGGAAACCTAGTAATAGGATATGCTTCAATTGTGGAGAAAATGGGCACATCAAACCGAACTATCTGAAACTAGCTCTAGCCACAACCAACAAGGCTAAGACAACTGAAGAGCCTAAGAAGAATGCCAGAGCGTTTGTTCTGACAACGGAGGAAGCCAAGATGATTCCAGATGTGATTGCCGGTATGTTCTTAGTTAATAACATATTTGCCAAAGTATTGTTTGACTCTGGTGCAAACCAAAGTTTTATCAATACTTCTTTCTATAAATTTCTTAACCAACCCTTAGCCAAACTTCAACAAAATTTTTTGGTAGAGACAATCAATGGAGAATACATTAAGATAAGTGAAATCCTGCAGGGAGCAAGAATAGAAACCCTGAACCATCAATTCTTTGCTAACCTTTACCCAATGAATCTGGCCGGTTTTGTTGTCGTATTAGGAATGGATTGGTTGGTAGCCAATCGTGACAATATTTTATGTGATCAAAAGTCGGTACAAGTAAGTACACCAAGTGGTGAAAAGATCACAATCAAAGGAGATAAGCTAACCCGATCGACAAAATTCAGCTCTGTGATGAAAGCTGCAAGTTATGAAAGGAAATGAGGATTAGTATATATGATTTTCGTAATCATTAATACTAAAGGAAAAGAATTAAAAATATTCATGTAATATCTAAATTCTCAGACATTTTTCCAGAAGAGTTACCTGGATTACTGCTTGACAGGGAGGTTGAATTTAGAATTCACCTAATACCAGGGATAGCACCAATTTCCAAAGCACCATATCGACTAACACCAACGAAGATGCAGGAACTAAAGAAACAATTGGACGAACTTCATGACAAAGGTTTCATACAACCAAGTTCATCACCGTGGGGAGCACCTGTGTTGTTTGTTAAAAAGAAAGACAGATCGATGCGTATGTGCATTGATTTGTCGAGAATTGAACAAGGTTACGATTAAGAATCGGTACCCACTACCGAAAATCGATGATCTGTTCGATCAACTTCAAGGAGCTCGATTCTTTTCTAAGATCGACTTAAGCTCCGGATATCATCCACTGAAAGTACAGGAAGATGATATTCCTAAAACTTCTTTCAGAACGAGATATGGTCATGATGATTTTACCGTCATGCCATTTGGTTTAACCAATGCCCCAGCCGATTTATGGACATGATGAACAGGATATGTAAACCATACCTGGATAAATTCATAATTGTCTTTATAGATGATATTCTAATTACTCTAAGAGTAAAGAGGACATGCAGCGCATCTACATACACTTCTAACATTATTGAGAAAAGAGAAGCTTTATGCTAAATTCTCAAAATGTGAATTTTGGTTACAAGAAGTGCAATTCCTTGGACATCTGGTTAATCATGAAGGAATTCATGTGGATCCCACAAAGATCGAGGCGATTACTAAGTGGAAAATCCCTGAATCACCAACAGAAGTGCGAAGTTTTCTTGGACTAGCCGGATATTATAGACGGTTTATCCGAGATCTTTCTAGAATTGCCATTCCATTAACCAAATTGACTAACAAATCAGTTAAGTTCGAATGGGGACTGAAACAGTAAGAAGCTTTTAAGATTCTTAAGCAACAGTTAACCAACGCACCCATACTCGCATTACCAGAAGGAACTGAAGACTTTATAGGCTATTGTGATGCGTCTAAGTTAGGATATGGATGTGTGTTGATGCAACGTCAAAAGGTTATAGGTTATGCTTCTAGACAACTTAAGAAACATGAAGAGAATTACACAACCCATGATCTAGAGTTAGGAGCCGTAGTTTTTGCCCTTAAGATTTGGAGACACTATTTATATGGAAATAAATTCGTTGTCTTCACCGATCATAAGAGTTTAAGGTATATTTTTGGGCAAAAAGAATTAAATATGAGACAAAGACGCTGGATGGAAGTTCATAGTGATTATGAATGTGATATCCAGTATCATGCTGGGAAAGCTAATGTAGTAGCTTACGCTTTAAGTCGAAAGTATCATGAAAAGCATAAACGAGTATGTTCTCTTAGATTAAATCTACAAGTAGATTTAAATGAGCAAATTAGAGAAGTACAGAAAACAACAATCGAGGACGATGCTGAAAGTTTAAAAGGAATGATTAAGGAATTAGAACAAGGAACAACTGGAATTTTGAAATTCCATAAGAAAAGGATGAAGATACCTAAACAAGGAAACCTACGTCACAGAATTCTAGAAAAAGTTCATAACTCTAAGTATACAATACATCCCGGAAGTGATAAGATGTATCAAGATCTAAGAAAGAATTTCTGGTGGATAGGAATGAAGAAGGATATAGCAAACTATGTTGCTAAATGTCTAACTTGTTCACAAGTTAAAGCTGAGCATCAGAAACCCCCAGGACTATTGCAACAGTTAGAGATGCCAATATGGAAATGGGAATTGATAACAATGGACTTTGTTACCAAATTACCCAAGACAAGAAAAGGAAATGATACAATCTGGGTGATTGTAGACAGATTGACAAAATCTGCTCATTTCTTACCCATGAAGGAAACTTTCAGTATGGAACAGTTAGTAAAGCTATATGTAAATGAAATAGTTTCATTACATGGAATTCCTTTATCTATCGTATCTGATAGAGATAGCCGTTTTACTTCTCATTTTTGGACAAGTTTCCAAAAAGCAATGGGAACCAGGTTAAATCTAAGCACAACTTATCATCCACAGACGGAGGGACAAAGCAAAAGGATAATCCAAACAATGGAAGATATGCTTAGAGCCTGTGTAATTGATTTAGGAGGAAATTGGGACGACCATTTACCATTAATAGAATTTTCCTACAATAACAACTATCATACTAGCATTAATGTTGCACCATTTGAAGCACTTTATGGATGAAAGTGCAGAACTCCAGTCTGTTGGGCAGAAATTGGAGAGAAGCAATTATCTGGACCAGAAATAGTACAAGAAACGACAGATAAGATAAGTCAAGTCAAGGAAAGACTAAAAGCAGCACGACATCGTCAAAAGAGTTATGCAAATAACAGATGAAAATCTTTGGAATTTCAAGTGGGATATAAGGTATTATTAAAAGTTTCTCCATGGAAAGGAATAAACAGATTCGTTAAAAGAGGAAAGCTAAGCCCCAGGTATGTTGGACCTTCTGAGATTATTAGAAGAATAGGACTTGTAGCCTATCAGCTACAACTGCCAGAGGAAATGGCAGGAATACATGATGTGTTTCAAGTATGTAATCTCAAAAAGTGTTTAGCAGACGAATCATTAGTAATACCTCTTAAAGACATAGAGGTAAATGAGAAACTTAAGTTTATCGAGAAACCCATTCAGATTGAAGATAGAAAGATCAAGAACCTCAAACACAAGAGACTAGTTCTGGTCAAAGTGAAATGGGATTCCAAGAGAGGACCAGAATATACTTGGGAACTCAAATCAGAGATGCAAAAGAAATACCCACACCTGTTCCAGTAAGATCTCGAGGACGAGACCTAAAACAAGGTGGGGAGGATATAACAACCCTCCTAAAAATATGATTTGGACACCCCCTAAATGTCTTAAAATACACCTCGTACACGAGAACGAGCCCGAAATACCCTTGTACTTATTAAAAACAAGAAAAACAAAGTTCATGTGTCGCTCGCGGACTGCGACATAGACACTTTGGTCTGTCGTTGGGCGCGACGACCCTTACATGCTCGACACTGCATAGTGCCACATGGCACGTGACTCACCAAGGCTAGGCTGGTGACTGGCCAAGCCTATACGCGACACGTGGTCTCTCGTGGTCCGTGAAGGCCGTAGCTGTCACGGCCCCAGCCCCGGTTTGACCCGGTTCAGAGCCGCGGGACAGGAAACCCGTGGTATCTGAATATGCGACAGCGGAAAACAGGATCGTTTTAAAACTCAAAATGCCCAATTATTTTATTCCATAAATTGGAGATAAACCCCGTAATTTACAACAGAGGAATTTAACAAGGAAATTCCCTTATTTATTAAAACATGTTTATTCATTTTTAACTGAGCCACCTCTTCAAGCTTGTTAGTGCTCCGTAGCACATTTCCTTGATTTACAGCAGGTCGCCTGAAACATGTTTTAAAAATATTTTATCAGCGGGGAAATGCTGGCGAGTTATACATTTGATACAAAATGACACAATAATATAGATTACAGTATTAAGAGCGATTACAATTGCCTTTATCATTTATATCACTGACCCAGTTGTCACTTGACCGGACTTATGACTGTGGACATATCACTTGTAGGTCCTTTCACCCACTAGTGATAAATATTTAGTAGCTATGTGCACATCCCCCCACTTACTGGCAGTAATTTCAGATAACAAATACTTAATCCCTGTAACTATAACTTTTGATAAATAGTTTTGGAAATAGTTTTGGTAAAAAGAGAATAACTCACATTGCAAGTTTACACGACAGAGTTTTGGCTATTGATTAGCCTTTTGACCTAGATTAAATAATATACATAAGAACTCGATTAGTAACTGATACAACATTTATGATAGTTCACGAGATTGAACCCTCACAACGAATGACAAAATGCTATGCTTAAACATTCAGCGGAGTCACAACGAATGACAGAGTATTGCCCGAGTTCTAGCAACACTCAAACATCCGGTTGGATTTCACGCGAATGACAAAGTAGTAGCATTTAAACATCCGGTCGGATAGTTTCAACCGATCGGATAGTGAATCGTAGCAGCGATCGAGTTAATACCCGGTATTGGAGCAGCACTACACTAATATTATTGATATTGTCGACTTCTGAGAGTAACCAATTCATTTTTACGAAATGATTTCGACACCAGTGGATTGTGCAAGTGAAGGGCTATTTATAGCTGAAATTGAGGTCTGACGCGGCCCACGTAAACCCTAAGCCTTACCTTACGCGGCCCGCGTTGCCGCCCAGTCTACGACTAGCTTTGACTAGTAACACGTAGGTTAGCCAGATGGACGACATGTGGCACGGTTACGCTTATCCAGTCAACATAGGGTTGACGCGGCCCGCGTAAGACTATACATGTCTTTTACGCGGCCCGCCTGAGACCCAACATTTTATTTTTCTTGATTTTTAATATGGTTTAGGGTTTCAGGGGTCCGTGTTTTCACTTATGGGTATTCTTAGGAAAATTTTGAGAATCCTTACATTCTCCCCACCTTATTTAAAATCTCGTCCTCGAGATTTATTGGAATAAGTGAGGATACTTTCGCTTCATCTTCGATTCCAGTTCCCAAGTGTACTCGGGTCCTCTCCTGGAATCCCATTTGACTTTGACTAGTACCAATCTTTTGTGTTTGAGGAACTTGATTTTCTGATCTTCGATTTGAAGTGGTTTTTCAACGAACTTCAATTTCTCATTTACCTCTACGTCTTGGAGAGGTACAATCATTGATTCATCTGATAGACATTTCTTGAGGTTGGATATATGAAATACATCATGTACTCCAGCCAATTCTTCTGGTAGTTGTAAACGATAAGCAACTGGTCCTATACGTTGGATCACTAGGAATGGTCCTACGTATCTTGGACTTAGCTTTCCTTTCTTACCGAATCGAACTATTCCTTTCCAAGGAGATACTTTTAAGAGTACTTTGTCTCCTACTTGGAATTCGAGTGGCTTGCGTCGATTATTAGCATAACTTTTCTGGCGATCTCGAGCCGTCTTCATTCGTTCCTTGATTTGGGTGATCTTATCAGTAGTTTCTTGCACAATCACCGGTCCTGATAATTAACTTTCTCCTATTTCTGCCCAACAAACTGGAGTTCGGCACTTTCTTCCATATAGTGTCTCGAATGGGGCAGTTTCGATACTTGCATGGTAACTATTATTATAGGAGAATTCGATCAATGGTAGGTGGTCATCCCAGTTTCCACCAAAATCTATCACACATGCTCTAAGCATGTCTTCCAAGGTTTGGATCATCCTTTCACTTTGTCCGTCTGTTTGAGGATGATATGCCGTACTTTAATTTAATCGAGTTCCCATTGCTTGTTGAAAACTTTTCCAGAAATGAGAAGTGAAACGACTATCCCTATCCGATACAATGGAGAGTGGAACTCCATGTAAGGATACAACTTCATCTACATACAACTTTGCCAACTTTTCCATGCTAAAGGTTTCTTTCATAGGTAGAAAGTGAGCTGATTTGGTTAATCGATCCACAATTACCCAAATCGCATCATTACCTTTTCTGGTTTTGGGTAACTTTGTAACAAAGTCCATTGTTATAAACTCCCATTTCCACACCGGCATTTCTAGTTGTTGTAGTAGGCCTGCGGGTTTTTGGTGTTCTGCCTTAACTTGTGAACAAGTAAGACACTTAGAAACATATCTAGCTATGTCCTTTTTCATTCCATTCCACCAGAAATTGTTTCTTAAATCTTGGTACATCTTATTGTTACCAGGATGAATGGTATACCTAGATTTATGAGCTTCTTCTAGAATCTGATTTCTTAATTCTCCCTGCTTAGGTACCCAAATTCGCTTCTTATGGAATCTCCAGATTCCATCACTACCTTGTTTTAAATCCTTAATTCGCCCTTTCATTTCTTCAGCATCATCGTTGATTGCTGTTTCTTGAATGTTTTTCAGTTGATCCATTAAGTCTAATTGTAAACTTAATCTAAGAGCACGAACTCGTCGTTGTTTTTCATGATACTTACGACTTAGGGCATCAGCAACTACGTTTGCTTTTCCTTCGTGATATTGAATATCACAATCATAATCACTTAGGATTTCCATCCATCTTCTTTGCCTCATGTTTAATTCTTTTTGCCCAAATATATATCTTAAACTTTTATGATCTGTATAGATAGTAAACTTACTTCCATACAGATAATGTCTCCAAATCTTAAGGGCAAAAATTATGACTCCTAATTCTAAGTCATGAGTCGTATAATTTTCTTCGTGCTTTTTCAATTGCCTTGATGCATACGCAATTACCTTCTTGCGTTGCATTAGTACACATCCAAATCCTAGTTTTGAAGCATCACAATATACTTCAAAATCTTCAGTTCCTTCTGGTAAGGCTAAGATTGGTGCATTGGTTAATTTCTGTTTTAAAATCTTAAAAGCTTCGTCTTGTTTGGGTCCCCATTCAAACTTAACTGCTTTACAGGTTAGCTTAGTTAATGGTATGGCTATCTTAGAAAAATCCTTAATAAACCGTCTATAATATCCGGCTAATCCTATAAAACTTCTAATCTCCATTGCTGATTGTGGGACCTTCCATTTGGTGATTGCTTCTATCTTAGCAGGATCTACGTGAATGCCTTCGTGATTTACCATTTGTCCTAAAAATTGCACTTCTTTCAGCCAAAATTCACACTTTGAGAATTTGGCGTAAAGCTTTTCTTTTCTTAACAAAGTTAAGAGTATATGCAAGTGCTGACAATGCTCGCTCTGACTTTTGGAATAAATAAGTATATCGTCTATGAAAACAATTAAAAATTTATCCAAATACGGTTTACAGATTCTATTCATCATGTCCATAAATGCTGCAGGTGCATTTGTTAATCCGAAGGGCATGACTGTAAACTCATAATGACCATACCTAGTTCTGAAAGCAGTCTTAGGTATGTCTTCTTCTTGTACCTTCAATTGATGGTATCCGGAGCGTAAGTCGATCTTAGAGAAATATCTAGCTCCTTGAAGTTGATCAAAAAGATCATCAATTCTAGGTAATGGGTATCGGTTCTTAATTGTAACTTTATTCAATTCCCTATAATCGATACACATTCGCATTGAACCATCCTTTTTCTTTACAAACAACACTGGCGCTCCCCACGGGGATGAGCTAGGTTGTATGAATCCTTTACTTAGTAATTCATCTAACTGCTTTTTCAATTCTAGCATCTCAGTGGGTGCTAACCTATAAGGTGCCTTAGCTATCGGTGTAGTTCCAGGAATTAGATGAATTCTAAATTCTACCTCCCTATCAGGTGGTAATCCAGGTAGTTCTTCTGGGAATACATTCGAGTATTCTGATACTACTGGAATTTCCTTCAGTTCTTTACTTTTAGTGTTAATGATTACTGAAATCATATACACCATTTCTTGTTTCCTTGAATAACTAGCCAATTTCATTACTGAAATGAATTTCAATGGCTTTCGTAGCTTGTCTCCTGTAACCACCACTAATTCTCCTGTTGGTGTATGAATTTCTATGGAATTCCTATCACAAAGAATTCGAGCATGGTTGGCTACTAACCAATCCATTCCTAACACAACATCGAATTCGGCTAATTTCATTGGTAACAGGTTTGCAGAAAATTTATGACCTAACAGTTCTATTGTTTCATCTTGCAATACCTTACCTATGTTAACAGAACTGCCGTTTGCCGTTTCGACTGTAAAAATATGCCTAAGTTGGGTTAAGGGTAAATTAAGTGCTTGGCAGAATGAAGTATTTATAAAACTTTGGTTCGCACCAGAGTCAAATAATACTTTTGCATAAATGTTGTGAACTAGGAACGTACCCGCTATCACGTCAGGAATCAGCTCTGCTTCCTGAGTCGTCAATTGAAAAGCTCTCACATTCTTTTTAGCTCCTTCTGCAGGTTTAGCTTTGTTGTCGGCTGGTTTGACTAATTTAGGACATTCTGGTTTGAAATGTCCAGCTTCTCCACAGTTATAGCAAACCCTTGTTTTATTTCTGCATTCTTCTTCACGATGTCCCGGAATTTTGCAAAAATTGCAATATCCCTTACATCTTCCAAAATGCTTCCTTTTGCAAGAATTGCAAAATGGACCAGTGGAAGATTGCCCAGTTCCTTTTCTCTTGAAGTTGTTACGATTACCCATTCGAAATCCTTGGGTAATCTTTTGGGCTACTTCTTTCTTTCTATTCTCTTCTCGCGTCCGTACTAGTTCGTCAGTCAAAGTATTGGCTAAATCCACCGCATCATCAATTGTGCGAGGTTTCGCAGTTTTGATGAAATTACGGATTTCGCCAATCAATCCCCAAATATATCGAGAAATAAGTACCGGCTCCGGCGAAGCCAGAGTTGGTACTACTCTCGCATACTCGAAGAAAGTCGAAGTATATCCTCGACAATCGACATCCACCATCCGATGGGTGAGGAATTTATTGGTCATTTGCTCCTTTTCATATTTGGGACAGAATTTTCTTTCTACCAGATTCTTAAATTCCTCCCAGATCATAGCATATGCTACTGCCCTTCCTTTGGCTTGTAACACCGTGTTCCACCATTCCAACGCACTTTCTTTAAAAAGATTCGATGCATACATGACCTGATCTTCTTTCACACATTTACTTATAGAAATTACTGCCTCAGTTTTCTCTAACCAACGCAATGCTGCAGTTGCCCCTTCGTTACCTGCAAACTCAGCTGGTTTACAGGCAAGAAATTCCTTATAAGTGCAACCAGGCGTTGCAGTTCTCATTTTCTTGGGAATCGGGACTTGCAGAACATTATCGTTTCTATTATTATTGTTGTTTCCGCCTCCGTTTATACTATTACTAAAGTTATCCTCAACAGTACGTTTACTAGGAATTACTGGTTGAGGTTCCACTGTAACTCTAGCAGCAGCAAGTATTGCTGGAATAGCATTGGCTATTCCCTGAGCAACGATATCCTCGATATCTTGCCTATTTAGTAATTGCTCTTCATGATTTTTCTCAGATTGAATTACTTCATTAACTGGTTCATTACCAGCTTTTGCCATCTGTTAATTAATTTTATATAAATAATTAGTATAGATACAAAGAATTAGTTATAACAAAACAATTTGCACATAATCACATTAACATGTATAACCAAAAATTATCAGTTTCCCGAGTTTCATTTCTATATATTATATTATGCCTCGTACACACTATTATCATACAACGTTTTATTGTTAAGTTATTACACATACTGGTTTTTATGATTATTTATTAAACAAGTATTCCTGCAAACTCCCACTATCTGTTCAGCCGATTTCTTAGAAACGACGCTCCCTCTCGTCATACTTCCAAGTAACTCTTTCTCCAACATCCTTAATTATGTTTCCTACATCAATTAACTCTTCACCCCAGAGACGAAGTTCAGCCAGATTCTTCGGGCTCATAGTTGGGTATAGTGGAGGTTCTGGTCAACCTGTGGGAAAAATGTATCAGGGTTGTTTAAGAGATTCTGGAATTGCCAATCAGTTGTCCATCATTCATCTAATTCTACTGGTAATGGTTGGGGTTGGACAATAGGATCCGGGATAGCAGGTTCTAGATTGATTGGAAGTTGAGCTTCTAATGGGTAGTTGAAAAGATCGTCTTCAGTAAACATAAGGTTTGGATTAGCTGGTTCAAGGTTTCCATCGGCAGGTCCGATGAGGTCACTCATTACTAATTTATGGTCTAAGACTTCCCATGGTTTTATTTCCTGGTTTGGTCTAGAACTTTCCCCAATCTCAATCACTTTGCCTTTACCCTTGTCTTTTGGATCTTCAGTTTTGGTAGCTTTTCTTGTTGCTGGCTTTTTCCTGCGTACTTTCCTCCATCCCACCAATCTTCTTCTTTTCTTGGGTTTAGGTTTCTCCAAATGTGGAGCTTGAAATTCTATGGGTTCTTCTTTGTCGGCGAAGTAACCGGTGAATTCCTTGGAAACTTCTATTTTAACGGGGTAGAGATTGAGATTCTCTAATGCCTCAGACATTTCATTCATGCTGTTTAGCACAGAATTCTAAGTTAAAATTTTGTAAATCACAAAATCACAGAATGGTAATTTAGAAAATCTAAAATTTATTTAAACTGAACTTATTGCCAACTTTTATTACAACTGAATTTCAAATCTACTAGTAGTTTATTGTAATTTTATTTATTTACTTAGTAAAATTTCTGGTTTGTAGGGGATAAGGATACTAAACTTGAGTTAGGATATTTAAAAATTTGCATTTTCCGCTACACTGGCTAACATGTAAAGATTTGCCCATTTTTCATCTAATTTATCTTCCCATGGTGGTTTGCTGTCTAGTTCCTGAGTTTCCTGATTAACTCTCTTTTCTTTTGGTTGTGATCTCTTTATTTTCTCCTGACTTTTCTTAATAATCAAACTTCTTCTGTGAGGAGAAAGTGATTCCTCATACTGTGCCTTCCTAACAAATATTCCTTCTTCAGGAATTTCAGACTGATTTGAGGATTTTGTTTTAGACGAACTTCCCTTCTCGTGGAATGACCTATCTAATTTAAGATAGATATTTGACAACTTTTGCTTACCCATACTGTAATTATCAGATAGTCAAACAGAAAATCACATAATCACAAAATAGCAATTAGGAAAATTAAGTATTAAAATACTTAATAGGCTTAAATCAGTGGCTCGTTTAATAGCTCTGATACCACCTTTTCCTGTCACGGCCCCAGCCCCGGTTTGACCCAGTTCAGAGCCGCGGGACAGGAAACCCGTGGTATCTGAATATGCGACAGCGGAAAACAGGATCGTTTTAAAACTCAAAATGCCCAATTATTTTATTCCATAAATTGGAGATAAACCCCGTAATTTACAACAGAGGAATTTAACTAGGAAATTCCCTTATTTATTAAAACATGTTTATTCATTTTTAACTGAGCCACCTCTTCAAGCTTGTTAGTGCTCCGTAGCACATTTCCTTGATTTACAGCAGGTCGCCTGAAACATGTTTTAAAAATATTTTATCAGCGGGGAAATGCTGGCGAGTTATACATTTGATACAAAATGACACAATGATATAGATTACAGTATTAAGAGCGATTACAATTGCCTTTATCATTTATATCACTGACCCAGTTGTCACTTGACCGGACTTATGACTGTGGACATATCACTTGTAGGTCCTTTCACCCACTAGTGATAAATATTTAGTAGCTATGTGCACATCCCCCCACTTACTGGCAGTAATTTCAGATAACAAATACTTAATCCCTGTAACTATAACTTTTGATAAATAGTTTTGGAAATAGTTTTGGTAAAAAGAGAATAACTCACATTGCAAGTTTACATGGCAGAGTTTTGCCTATTGATTAGCCTTTTGACCTAGATTAAATAATATACATAAGAACTCGATTAGTAACTGATACAACATTTACGATAGTTCACGAGATTAAACCCTCACAACGAATGACAAAATGCTATGCTTAAACATTCAGCGGAGTCACAACGAATGACAGAGTATTGCCCGAGTTCTAGCAACACTCAAACATCCGGTTGGATTTCACGTGAATGACAAAGTAGTAGCATTTAAACATCCGGTCGGATAGTTTCAATCGATCGGATATTGAATCGTAGCAGCGATCGAGTTAATACCCGGTATTGGAGCAGCACTACACTAATATTATTGATATTGTCGACTTCTGAGAGTAACCAATTCATTTTTACGAAATGATTTCGACACCAGTGGATTGTGCAAGTGAAGGGCTATTTATAGCTGAAATTGAGGTCTGACGCGGCCCGCGTAAACCCTAAGCCTAACCTTACGCGGCCCACGTTGCCGCCCAGTCTACGACTAGCTTTGACTAGTCACACGTAGGTTAGCCAGATGGACGGCATGTGGCACGGTTACGCTTATCCAGTCAACACAGGGTTGACGCGGCCCGCGTAAGACTATACATGTCTTTTACGCGGCCCGCCTGAGACCCAACATTTTATTTTTCTTGATTTTTAATATGGTTTAGGGTTTCAGGGGTCCGTGTTTTCACTTACGGGTATTCTTAGGAAAATTTTGAGAATCCTTACAGTAGCCTTCTCTTTCACGGGTCGCGACAGACTGGCCGAGCAGCCTATAAATAGAGGGCTTCAGCTCATTTGTTCAATCGTTCATTTCTCGATTTCTCTCTCAATTTCTATATAGTAGAAACTATACCTGGGCATAATACCCACTATAAAGCGAAGCTCTGCCTCGTTGTAAGTACTATAACCCTGCTGTTACCCAACACGATCGATGTAGGATTCCGTAACGCATGTCGGCTCTGCCTGACTCAGTCGTTGGAATTTTGTCTCGTGTTACATTCGATTGATCTAGGATTCCGTAATGCATGTCGGCTCTGCCTGACTCATTCATTGGAATTCTGTCTCGAGTTGTATGGTTAATGTGATTTAGGTTATTTTACTAACACGTGTTTATCGTTTAATTTTATTAGATAATAACTAGGAGATCCCCAGGAAGCTTTAGTTTTACCTAAATCAACAATGTGAGCCATTCTCCTTTTATAAACTCTTTTTAGTACATCTGCTTTTTGTAAACTGTTTTTACAAAACCTCAAATGTTTTAAAATATAATTAAACAGTGATTGAGTCTATGTATTCTTCAATTACTGCTAGTATGTTGGGGTTTTGTATACAAAATGTGAAAGTCGTTACAATTGGACAAAGAGTTTGCCAATGAGTAATATGTCCCATCAGTCAGGATTGACAGTATTGAATGAGTAATTGTGTAGATATAAACATTGTAATCGCTCTCAATACTGTGAAATTATAAAAGCTATTTTGATTAAACTGGGATGCACTCACCAGTATTTCTTGCTGATAAAATGTTTTTAAAACGCGTTTCAGGTAACAAAATATGAAAGCCAATAGAAGCCAGCTGGAAAGCACTGAAGGCTTGGATAAGTGGCTCTAAAAGTTACCTAAATAAGAAGAAGTTTTTGTTTTCAATAATTAGGGTTTATCCTTACAAGTGTATTGTCAAATGAACTTGGGTTTTATCCCAATAAATTATTATTATTATAAAAAGTTTGGTGTTTTACTCTGATAAAAATATTTCCTAACTACGGTCCTGATGTATTCCGCTGCCAAATTAATAAACACCGATACTACCCATCTGGATGCTCGCGGCGCCCACTCTCGGGGTAGGGGTCGGGGCTGCGACATAAGGGTAGGCTCGTACGAAGTTAATGACAAGTTTATCACATAAAGAATAACCCAGAATAATGAATCAAGTATAACGTATGTATGCATGTATTGGATTGTTCGTGCATTTGAATAAAGTCTAAGTTTAACCGTGTAGGTCTAATAGTAAAGATATTGCACCCAAAGTGTAAAATGGAAAAGGGTATTCGAGTATACTCACGGTTTTGCTAAATCTTCTTTAGTAATTCCGCGAGCGAAGAGTTAAGTGGCGTAGTACAGGAATGCCAAGGTTATCCTACCCTGCGAGCAAAGGGTCATTGGTATAGTACAGGAACGCCAAGGTTACCGTACAGGGGTAAACGAAGGCGTGAGTTATTGGATATTGAATGGAGGATTACGAAACGAAATTAAAGTATATTCTGTCCTAGCACTTGTTAAGACACTGAGTTTATGTGATTTTACGGGTCCTGGTTTGCCCAACAGAATCAGCAACAAGGAACGCGGAAACAGAATAACGGGAAAACCGAAACACAAACTGTTCGGACGAGAGAACAGTTTGGACGATAGGCCTTTCGCCGAGTGGGACCACCCTTTCGCGTGAGAGGGACTGTTTGGTGAACCGATTCTCGTTTGAACGTTCTAACTATTAATCAGTTATGTTTGTGAGTCCAGTTAAGTTATTTAGTTATAATATTAGTATAATACCAGTCCAGGAAGTTCATAGAATTCATAGAAGTCATGCATAGAGGTAATAACCTCATTATTGTTCACCAAAACACAAATCAGCTGTCGCAACCCCCGTCCCCTATTTACCCAGGAACGGGCGGCCGCAGACAGTTTCAGTGGTATCGGTGTTTATCAATTTGGCTGCGGAAATTACATCAGAATCGTAGTTAGGAAATATTTGATCAGAGTAAAATACCACATTTTTATAATATTAAACACATGGGAAATTCCCAAGTTTCCAGTACACACATTTTTATAGGGATAAACCCTATTTTATTTAAATGAAAACATCTCTTTATTTAGGTAACTTTTATAGCCACTTTTCCAAGCCTTCGGTGCTGTCCAGCTGGCTTCTATTTCGCTTTCACATTTTGTTACCTGAAACGCGTTTAAAAACATTTTGTCAGTGGAAAATACTGGTGAGTGAATCCCAGTTTAATCAAGATAAGTAAAACCATTTACAACATTGAGGGAGGTCGCGCAATTACAATTGTTTATTTTTCTACCTTAATTACCACCCACGGTACTGTCAACCCGACTTGTGTCATGTTACTACTCACAGTGTAGTAACAAATTTTGTATACAAAACCCCAACATACCGACGATAATTGTAGAATACAAATACTCAATCACTATTTAATATAATGTAAAACATTTGAGGTTTTGTAAAAACAGTTTGCAAAAAGGTTCACAAAAAGGAGATTACTCATTGCTATCTTAGGGTTTTCCTTTGTGATTTCCTAGTGATTATCTATTAATTACACAATGCACACGTGTTAGTATAATAACCCAATATTTACATTAGTAATACCCTCCCCGAGACAGAATTCCAACGACTACGTCGGGCAGAATCACGACAGCCGTTACGGAATCCTAGATCAATCGGGCAGCGTATCTAATATGTAACCGGGGGTTATGATACTTACAACGAGGCAAAACTTCGTTAATTAGGGGGTATTATACCCGATATTATAATAGCTATCTAGAATATTAAGAGAGAATGAAAACTTTTGAACGAATTCGACTGAATCCGATCGAAGCTATTTATAGTGCTGATCAGACCATCTCTCGCGCCCCGCGTAAGCCGAAGGCTTAGCCTTCGCGGCCCGCGAGCTAGGGGTGTAGGTTTTAGCTTTGCTGATTCGTTGAACTAGGTTTGACACGAGTGGTGACACGAGTGGTGACACGTGGCAGCCTGGGGGCTCGCCCTGGTGACCAGCTGTCCCGGCCCGCCAGAAACAATAAAAATTGCTTTTATTTTATTAATTTAAAGGTATTTTAGGGCTATTATACGTATACGGGGTGTATTTTAAGACGTATAGGGATATTTTAAATAGATTAGGGGTGTCAAAAATAATTTTGGAGGGTTGTTATATCCTCCCCACCTTGTTTTAGAACTCGTCCTCGAGGTCTACTGAAATAAGTGTGGGTATTTCCTTTGCATCTCTGATTCAAGCTCCCAAGTGTATTCTGGTCCTCTCTTGGAATCCCATTTTACTTTGACTAGAACCAATCTTTTGTGTTTGAGATTCTTGACCTTTCTGTCTTCAATCTGTAGAGGCTTCTCTACAAATTTAAGCTTTTCATTTACCTCTATGCCCTTAAGAGGCACTACTAATGATTCATCGGCTAAACACTTTTTGAGATTAGATATATGAAATACATCATGTATTCCTGCCATTTCCTCTGGCAGTTGTAGCTGATAGGCTACAGGTCCTATTCTTCTAATAATCTCAAAAGGTCCAACATACCTGGGGCTTAACTTTCCCCTTTTGATGAATCTAACTACTCCTTTCCAATGAGAGACTTTCAATAACACCTTGTCTCCTACCTGAAATTCCAACGACTTTCGTGTGTTATCAGCATAACTTTTCTGTCGATCGCGTCCTGCTTTCAATCTTTCCTTGACATGAACAATCTTGTCTGTTGTTTCTTGTACTATCTCTGGTCCAGATAATTGTTTTTCTCCAATTTCTACCCAACAGACTGGAGTTCGGCACTTTCGTCCATAAAGTGCTTCAAATGGTGCAGCATTGATACTGGTATGATAGTTGTTATCGTAAGACAATTCTATTAAGCGTAAGTTATCATCCCAATTACCTCCAAATCAATTACACAATCTCTGAGCATATCTTCCATTGTCTGAATTGTTCTTTCGCTTTGTCCGTCCGTTTGAGGATGATAAGCGGTGCTTATATTTAGCTTGGTTTCCATGGCTTTTTGGAAACTTGTCCAAAAATGAGAGGTAAAATGGCTATCTCTATCAGAAACAATTGATAAAGGAATTCCATGTAACGAAACTATTTCATTTACAAATAACTTAGCTAACTGTTCCATACTAAAGGTTTCCTTCATGGGTAGGAAATGAGCTGACTTAGTTAGCCTATCTACAATTACGCGGATTGTATCATTACCTTTTCTTGTTTTGGGTAATTTGGTAACGAAATCCATTGTTATCAATTCCCATTTCCAAATTGGCATTTCTAACTGCTACAATAAACCTGAGGGTTTCTGATGTTTAGCTTTAACTTGCGAACAAGTTAGACACTTAGAAACATAAGCTGCTATATCCTTCTTCATTCCTATCCACCAAAAATTCTTTCTTATGTCTTGATACATCTTATCACTTCCAGGATGCATCGTATACTTAGACTTATGGGCTTCTTCTAATATACGGTGGCGTAGGTTTCCTAATTTGGGTATCCACATTCTTTTCTTATGGAATCTCTAAATTCCATCTGCTCCCTGTTCTAGTTCCTTAATCATTCCTTTCAATTTTTCAATATCATCTTTGATTACCAATTCTTGTGCTTTTCTAATCTGTTCATTTAAATCTACTTGTAGATTTAATTTAAGAGAATGCACTCTTTTTGACTTTTCGTGATACTTTCGACTTAAAGCATCGGCAACTACATTTGCCTTTCCTGCATGATACTGGATATTACAATCGTTATCACTAAGTATCTCCATCCAGCGTCTTTGTCTCATGTTTAACTCCTTTTGTCCGAAGACATACCTTAAACTCTTATGATTGGTGAAAATGGTAAACTTACTACCGTAAAGGTAATATCTCCAAATTTTAAGAGAAAAAATTATAGCTCCTAATTCTAAATCATGGGTTGAATAATACTCTTCATGATTCTTAAGTTGTCTAAATGCATAGGCCATAACCTTTTGACGTTGCATCAACACACATCCATAACCTAACTTATAAGCGTCACAATAGACTACAAAGTCTTCAGTTCCTTCTGGTAACGCTAATATAGGTGCGTTGGTTAATCTTTGCTTAAGAACTCTAAAGGCTTCTTCTTGTTTTGGTCCCCATTCAAACTTAACGGATTTACAGGTTAACTTAGTTAAAGGAATGGCTATTCTAGAAAAATCTCGAATAAATCTTCTATAACAACCGGCCAATCCTAGGAAACTTCTAACCTCGGTTGGTGAATCAGGGGTTTTCCATTTGGTAAATGCCTCAATCTTTGTGGGATCCACATGAATTCCTTCATGATTGACTAAATGTCCAAGAAACTGCACATGTTCTAACCAAAATTCGCACTTCGAAAACTTTGCATAAAGCTTTTCTTTTCTTAATAAATTTAAAAGTGCGTGCAAATGCTTTGCATGTTCCTCTTTACTCTTAGAGTAAATAAGAATATCATCTATAAAGACAATTATGAATTTATCCAAATATGGCTTACATATTCGGTTCATCATGTCCATAAATGCGGCTGGGGCATTAGTTAGACCGAATGGCATGACAGTAAATTCATAATGGCCATACCTTGTTTTAAATGCGGTCTTAGGAATGTCCTCTTCCTGTACCTTCAATTGATGATATCCTGAGCGTAAATCGATTTTCGAGAAAAATCGAGCTCCTTGTAATTGATCAAACAAATCATCGATTCTCGGTAATGGGTATCGATTTTTAATCGTGACTTTGTTCAATTCACTGTAATCAGTGCACATTCGCATTGACCCGTCTTTTTTTTTAATGAATAAAATTGGTGCTCCCCATGGTGATGAGCTTGGCTGTATGAATCCTTTTTCCAACAGTTCGTCTAATTGTTTCTTTAATTCTTGCATTTCAGCTGGTGCCAAGAGGTAAGGTGCTTTGGCAATTGGTGTTGTTCCTCGTAGCAGATGAATTCTGAATTCAACTTCCCTGCCTGGCGGTAGTCCTGGTAGCTCTTCAGGAAACACATCTGAAAATTGGGATACTACAGAAATATCTTTCAACTCTTTTCCTTTAGTGTTAGTGATTATGGAAATCAGATACACTAGTGATCCTTTTCTTACATAACTGGCTGTTTTCGTCACAGAGATGAATTTCGTAGATCTAGATGGCTTATCTCCTTTAATTGTGATCTTTTTACCCTTTGGTGAATTTACTTGGATTGACTTTTTATCACATAAAATACTGGCTTTATTGGCGATTCATTGGATAAAGGTTTGCAATTAACTTTTAATTTAAAAATTCTATTCTTGCTCCCTGTAAGATTTCGGTAATCTTAATGCTTTCCCCATTTGCTGTTTCTACTAGACATTCTTGTGGGAGTTTAGTTAATAGTTGATTGAGAAGTTTGCAAAATGAAGTATTAATAAAACTTTGGTTCGCACCAGAGTCAAATAATACTTTAGCAAAAATATCATTAACTAAAAACGTACCGGTGATCACATCCGGGATCATCTTTGCTTCTTCTGCGGTGAGAACAAATGCCCTAGCATTTTTAGTATTCTTGTTGCTCATGGCTGGAGCTAGTTTCGGACAGTGTGGCTTTATGTGACCTTTTTTCTCCACAGTTGAAGCACACTCCATTACTGGGTTTCTTCCTACAATCTTCTTCCTTGTGTCCTGGTATCTTGCAGAAATTGCAGTAGGTGGAGCATTTTTCTTGAATGCTTCTTCTTACAGGCCTTGCAGTAAGGTGCGGAGGTAGAACCTACGTTTTTCCCACAGTTAAAATTTCCATAGCGGAATTCCTGGGTAAGCCTTTGAGCTAGGTTCCTCCTCTGATCCTCTTCTCGCGTACGTACTAATTCATCAGTCAATGTGTTTGCTAGTTCTACAGCTTCTTCTATGGTTTGGGGTCTAGCTGCCTTGACTACATGTCTAATCTCGCTGATTAATCCCCAGTTGTAACGGGACAACACGACATAGAACGAATGAACTAAGTGTCGGAGGCTGGACGGGGTTAACTTGTTCTAGGTCTAGGGGATTGTTTGGGTGTTCGTCTTACGAATTTAAGTGAGGTGATGGAACTAGGTTGGAAGCCAAGGTTTCCACAGATCAGACACTGATATTCCAGAGTTATCCATACTGAAAATAGGGATCTGGATAATCATTCAACACTTAGAAATGTCGGAACGTAGTGAAACAGTCCCATTCAGATGAAAGGAGTTCCCTTTCGTGCGAAAGGGCTAGCCTTTCGGGAGAGTGGGCCATCATTTCAAACGACTGGCACTATTTCTAGGTGAAATCAGTTCGGTTTTGGTTGAACTGGTCACCTTCTTGGCTGGAATTGGCTCTAACATGAATCCACATCTATGAACTTAACTTGTGAGCTCAGAGAGTCTCTGATTCGGCCAAGTTTAAAGTCAGAAATTTTGTTTTGTAAAAGATTTGGAAGATTACTTTACTTAATCAGCTTGGTCCTCACTATGGAGAGTTCTACTCAGATTGCCATGGCAGATCTATTTAACTAAGTGAAAGTTGTGAAGAATCTTGTAAAACTTAGAAAAATGGAAGAACGTAAAAGAAATGAGAGTGTTAGTGAGTCGTCCATACTGAAAATAGGGATCTGGATAATCATTCAACAAATTCAGCATCACAACCCGAAATATCAGAGCATTGGCGTGACTGGACCGGTATCTTCATTTCACAGCGGAAGTAAATAAGCTAAGACTTCTAGAAAACGAACGCCATTAAGTACTCGACTCCACATGGTTCCCCTATTCCAACCGCACCATGATTTGAAAAAGTAACCTGAGAAAGAAACATGCGAAAAATCAACATAAAGTTGAGCGAGTTCATAGTTTGTTTTGGAAAAGATTTTTAAACAAATCTTTTTGTTCACCGGTTTAAAAGTTGTTGAGAAAATATAGTAAAAATCATTTTCTCGGCATGTTATATGAAAACTGTGAGTCTAGCCCACGAGAGTCTTTGTAAGCAGGACCATCCCGTTCTCTTACTTATACATAAGTTGAAAAACGTTACCAAAGTTCGTAAATCCATGTATTTGTGAGTTATCATCAATTGAATCTTAAAAGCATTTGAAAGTTCGAGTATCAAAAACTAGTATGTAGTGTCTATGAACAGATCATTAATGTTTCGCGAGTACATTAATATATGCGGCGACATAGGAAGCACTCAAACCTAGCAGATTTACTCCGGTCCATCCGGCTGGAACAACAAAAGCACTACATGGGCCACACAATGACCCAAGAGTGGGGCTCGCTACACCCGATAGATCTACCACCTTTGCCCCTCGGTCTTAAAAAAGATTAATGGCACTTAAGAGAGATACTATTCGTCCACATGATCTAACAGTTCATTCCCTAGCTAAACCAAACCATCGAGACATGTATTTCACCTCCGAGAGTTATAAATCCGAAAACAATTAAGAGAAAAGGGGGACATGAACCCACTGGGTTGTCTCGTTTTTCATACGCAGACCGACCCAGTCCCGTTGTTGTAACTAGGACATTCCCGTCTCTAGTCATGAAAATCATGCACGTTTCGTAAATACGCGTGTGTTTTGTAAAACCGGTATGTTTAGTCTAAATCGTTTGTAAACCATTTAAGTTCCTCGAATTCCATTCGCAAAACGGTTTAGAAATATGAGTTTTTGTTCATCGAAAAGTTGTTTATTTTTGCAAAACTTGCATGTCTTTCCACCCCCGAAAACATTTGTAAAAATGTAAAACTAGAAAAGGTGGGGGTTTATGAACTCACCTAGATATCCTTGTGCAAAGCTAGCTAAATACGACTTCATGATGTCGTTTCCAAGACGTGACTCGCTATGGTGCATTCTACAATATCCCTAACACGGAATATCTTATAAGTTTCTAAATAAACGCAGTAACTAAACTACGTGTCACCGAGCTCTACCGAATCGTTAACCGAATGATCCGTTGATATCTTGTTAACTTAATAAAAACGATTAAGTTATACTTAAGTTTTGTCTAATGTCGATAAGGATTAACAAGTCTTGGGAAGACTTAGTTTTCACGAGATTTAATATATATAAATATTTATATAAAACTATATAAATATAACGACAGAATCTCATTAGTCGACTCGAGAAATCGTACGGGTATGTAATGAATATTTACATGAAAGCATATATAACAAACTCGTGTTGTGTATCACGTCTCGTATGATAAGTATCAAAAAATGTGTATATATGCCGGGGGGATAGTGCACGGTCCTCCCAACCGCCGGAGTGATCTCACTCCGGGAGCCGCTACCCGACCAAGCTAGCTCCGCGGTGACTTCCCCATGCCGAGTTCTTACCCTGGGCGAAATATGTCACTCCCAAGACTCGAACCCAGTACCTTTGGGAAGAGGTGTGGCCAACTGGGCTACCCCAGTTGGTTAATATGTGTATATGCCATTTAGGCGTTCGAAATAAATATAAAAAGTTATATTTATTTTATAAAATTATCATCGAGTTGTTGGATGTTTGAAATAAATAGATAAGCTATATCTATTTTTTATAAAAGAATACGAGTCGTTTGATGTTTAAAATAAATATATAAACTATATTTATTTTATAAAAAAGTTGGTGTTGTTTGATATTTAAAATAAATATATAAACTACATTTATTTTAATAAAAGAATCGTCGTGTTGTTTGTTATTCGAAATAAATGTATAAACTCTATTTATTTTTACAAAAGAATTCCAAGTTATTTGATGTTCGGAATAAATATATAATCTATATTTATTTTTATAAGAGATTTGTCTAAATTTCGAAGTTTAGAATAAATATAACAACTATATTTATCGTCGTAAATAATATCCAAATCGTCGTTTTCGTATGTTGTAAAGTGCTATCGTAAGTAATTTGTATTTGTTTTTATAAAAGACGTTTGAGTCCGATAGTTTGTTTTATAATAAAACGCGTTTTGTTTTTACGGATTTTCTCGAAAAACGGGCAGAGTTTCCTCTGTTTTTTGACGGCCCGACAACACAAGTTGTCGTTATTTTATCAAAATTCAACAATTCAACACATATTATATATAAAGTTTACGTGAAATATATCAAAACGCCAAATATGAAACCAAATCACTAAATGGAAAACCGTTAGTCGGGTCGAGCTCGGTTCGCGTATAAATAAAAAAATCTATATCTAAATTTGTTACCGGTTCTTCGAGTTGACCGGGCGTTGATACTGTTGACCCGAGTTGACTCGGGTGTTGACCGAGTCTACTCGGTTTGACCGGGTTGACCCGAACAGAAGCTGAGTTGACCCGTCGACCACCTTGACTCGAACCCGAAACAAATCCACTTGAACCAATTTCTTACCCGATTTACTGCAAGCCCGAACCAAAATCGAACTTGAACAAAACCCGGTGTCAAACAAACCTAATTTGAGTTGTATAACACCGCCACCACTGTCTTCGATACTCTATCCATAACAAACCCGAACCGTAAACGGTTTGAACCAAACAGAACCTGAGAGACAACAGAAAGTTCTGTTTCGCGGTTGTCGTGAACGGCCGTCGATCATCGCTTCTTTACCGTCGTCGGCGTCTTCTGATCCACCACCATCATCATTAACACCCTCGTCAGCCAACACCATCATCGACATCACCAGTAAAGGAAAAGAAATGAACGAATCATAAAAGAAATACCATAATCAAGAGCTCACCGGAACAAAAATAAGCAGATCCGAGCGGCGCCGCTGATGTCTGTTGCCGGAGCCGTCTTCTGTCGCCGGCGATTCTCATCACATCACCGCTAATAACATCGATTCATCATCGTTATTTCAACGGCAGCATCATCATCTTCAACAATACAGCTGTCGGAAACTGCAACGAAGGAGGGGTGTGCGGGTGTGTGTGACGTCGGAAATCAGCGACGATAACCACCGTCACCGCCGCTTCAGGCGGCTATGTCATTTGTCGCTCGATGAGGAGACAGGAGAGGGGGTGGAGGTGCGGTTGTCTTGTCGAAGGGTAGATCGGAGAAAGAGGGGTTAAGATTGGTTGGGTGTGCGAGGATCAGACGTAGCCGGTCGCCGGAGATATAGCTTCGGTCGCTGGAGCTCGTGAGGGAGAAGAGGTTGAGTGGGTATGGTTTCGTGGGAGAGAGAGCAGAGGCAAATCTCTGTGTTTTATGTATGTTAGGGTTCCTTCAAAAAATAAAGTTGCAGAGAAATGAGAGGGAGATGAGGGGACTGCAGGTGTGTGCGCTTTTTTGATTTAGGGTTTCATTATGTAATTGAAGAGTATCACTACTCTTTTATACTAGGGTTATATAGTGGGCTTTGGGCTTGGGCTTAAGGCCCATAAGCCCAATCCCCATGTCTAATGGCCCGAAATCTCTTACAAGACCCGTTTTCAAAACCTGAGCTCCATGGAACGTCGTAAAATAAGATTTTAGTATTCAAGACACGTAAAATACGGTTGGTAGTCGTTTGTCGTGTTCGTTCGTCGATTACGGTAAAATCGCGTAAAATCACGTCGTTGCCGTTTTAATCCGTTTTTCGATCCGGTTTCGACTACGGTTGTTAAAATTTAATCACGAAGCTAAGTGTATCGTAAAATCTCAGTTTTAAAGGTAATACGCGTCTCCGATGCTTCCGTTTCGTTGTCAGTGTGCTCCTGCAATCGCGTTTTTCGTTCATGTTCGCGCTTTGTGACGTACAAAAGCACGATATATTCACAAAACTAAATTTATAAGTATAAAATACGCGTATAAAATTCGTAATTGTCGGCGTTGTCAGTATTTTGTTCGGTTTCAGTTCGTTATCGTTTAACGTTTAGTAGCTCTTCCGCAAATCACCATTCGCGCATTGTAAAGCCAGTTAGACGTTCCTAGGCACTCCAAAGGCCTAATTAAGTTTTTTTACGTCTTAAACACTATTTATTATCGTTTTAAACATCTGTTAATAGCGAAATTAAAGGCGTAAACTGCCGGTTGTCACATTCAGCAACCAAGGCCTGTAAATTACAAACCTATCAGTAGTAACTAATTCTAACAAAAAACGACACAAACTGACTCGAAATATATACAAACTTTACACGGAAAACAGATGCATTTTACAATACATCACCCTTTGACCCATTCCCTTACCAAACCTGATCATTTTCCACATATACAACATGTGTTTCACAGGTTTATAGTGTTCATATTAAATCCTGGTTAGTAATTACTAATGAGAGTTGATATTTTTTTGTGTGCAGGAACTGCATTCAACTAGAGGAGTCCTCTCAGGGGAAAGAGCAAGAGCATTTTAGCGACAGATAGGGATGAGAAATTGCGTACCGAATACCGGTACCGTACCATATCATACCGACGAAACATGTATGGTATTCGGTTTTAGATTTTTTTCAATTTCAATATCGGTCAAAATACATGGATCAAGAAAACTAATCTTTTATAGAACTCGAAACTACAAGAAACAAAGAACCAAAGAATCTCAACGCTCTTTTCACAAGCAGATCATCATGCACACTCTTATACAAGATCTGCTTAACAACTATAAGATCTACACAAACAACAAGATCTAAGAGTAAACCCTAAGAGAGAGAAACGAGAGAATCTAAAAATATCTGGAAAGTGTAATGAACTCATCTGAGAGATGAGTTCATTTATATAATACTCCAAACCCTAAACGACTATCCGGATAATCCGCCCCTGTCTTCTAAGCCCAGCAACAAAAGATCCAGTCCTTTTTAATAAGCCCAGTGACCTTTATTGCAATAAGCCCAACAACCAGCAACTCCAGACTAGTGTATAATTGTATCTAAATGTAAATAACATGTAACAAAATAAAAACAATAAGTAGCAAATAAATGTAATAAATGTATGTAAATAATAAAATCCATGTATTATATGATTAAGTTGTATTAGTTTTAACAGTACCATGTGGTATGGTACCAGTTCGGAACTACTAACGGTACCTTACCATACTCGTACCGACTGAACGTATGTGGTATTCAGTTTTGGTTTTAGATAAATTTTGGTATATGTACTATGCGGTATGGTCATGGTTCGGTAAGGTATCAATACCGATACCATGCCTAGCTACAGGTATACTTCAAATCATTCTAGTAAATAGTAAAAAAAAACAAAAAAAGTAGAAATAAACATTTAAAAAACTGAATAATTATGGCTAAATGTTATATACGTAGGTATACTTCTATTCATTCTATGCTTTATCTTTCCAACAATTGAAAATGACTAAAATGGTCATGTATAATTTTCATGATTGTCCATGTCACATGCTATGCTCGAAGTTCATTTTAGGTATTTTGGTGTTACGAGATTTGGTTTTAACGATGCATGAAAACGCGATATATCATTGGCTTTTGGTATGAACATCGCTAGGTTGAAGTCTTCCATTTGAAGAAAAGATTGCAGTCAATGGAGAACAAGGGCGGGCCCAAGCTTTGGCCTGGGTGGGCGGGTGCCCTTTTTGAAGAAAAAAAAATTAGTGTATTTTCGAGGTAAAAATCCCGACTGCAAATCTGCACCCCTTGAAAATTTGGTTGAACCCTTTGTTCGCAACCCCAGAAAATAATTCTTGGATTCGCCAACTGATGGAGAATAGAACGTCAACTCCTAGAAAACCATATCATGGATGATTTAATTCGTAAAACACTACCATGGTTTTGTAAGATTTTGATATCAATGATGTAAATCTCTCCTTGTAATTGGCCCAAACATCAAATTTGAAGTTAAAGTTTATGTTATGTATTTTGTGTGCACATGTTGTACGAGATGATGTGATTTTTGGTGGATGACAAGTTCAATTACTAAAGTTAAATAGTTGTAGTTATATAAAAATCATATTCTCTGACTTGTGCTTGCCTGTAGCTTGACATTTGGCTCATTTGTATGTTTCTTTTTTTATTTATTAAAGTAGATCAAATGATAAGTCAATAAGAATGATCAAGTATACAATACTAAACTACTAATTAGAGATATCAATGGGACAATCGAAAATCCAATCTTATACCTGATTGTAAAAATTGTAGGGTACAACAGCCTCAAGCAGTTGCACTGCCGGTCTTTACTCCAACCCGAAGGTGTACCTTGCTTGCTTGAGAGAAGAAGATCAGAATTCTGTAGGGAGAGAAGGTAGTATAGAGCTGGTGAAATTCAGTATTTTTAGCTGCAGTAGGCTCCTCCTATTTATACTGCAAACTGAAGTCGAAACTGAAAAGAATTAAGTGGGCGAATTAAACTGCATTAAACGTCTTCAATGCACCTTAATTCGTCATTAAATTCTCAGTCAAACGCATTAACTACGTCAGTTTCGAATGCTGAAAACGTAACTGCACTGCAGTAACTGCTGCTGGAAGCTTCAGCGCGCGCGCAAGACACACTGGTGCGCGCGCAGGTCTGCAACCCTTGCGCGCGGTGCGTCCAGTTGGCTCACTACCATGCGCGCGTGCGCCATACTCACTTAGGTTCATGCGCGCCTGCGCCACGTCACCTGTGAGCCTCTACGAGCACGCCACACAGTCGCGGCGTTTTGGCTCACTTTGGTGCGCCGCGCACGTCACATCAGGCCCATGCACCATGCGCTAGTGCGCGCCATGTGTACCCCGCACGCATGATTGCCACGTCATGCTCATGCGCATGCATGCCACATCACCAACCACTTGGTCCTTGCAACCCTTGTGCTTCCACCACGCGCACGTGGTCAAAAATACAAAGGCGGCTCTCAAGCGGCTCGCGGCGATGCGAGCGTGCGAAGTGCAAAGTGCGCCATCAAAGCGCCACATTGCGCCTCATCGCCCACGCGCGCGCGCGCGTGTGCGAGTGCGAGTTAGGGTGCTCCGCACCCTTCGCGAGTACACTAGTGAGTGCTCCCATGAAACAATAAGGATGGAGAGATCCTACTTAAATACCCCTTTAAGTTCCATCTCTCATCCGATGTGGGACAAGGTGCTACTTTCCCACATTTTCAGCATTTCAAGTTTCAAACACCAAACTTCGAGCATCGATATCACATTCATCTTAGCTCCGTTTTGGACGTGGTTTAGTTCGTTGCGAAGCTCTTCCGACATAGAACACAAACCCACAAATAAATATATAAAACCCGCTCATTTTATTATATTTATTTCTAGTCCAAAATAGGAAAAAATCATTTTCCTATATTTGTGAAAAATGCTATTTTCACAAAATTTCCAACAATCCCCCACATGAATAGAAATCGATCTATCAAGTTTCAACGATACAAATTCAACAGTTGAGTATTGCAAGATAGGTAGGTGTAACCTTTGAACCTCCTTTTGTGAAGCATACTTAGCCTCCTAGGGTCTTGTAGACGCGGTGTCCTTGAACAATCCCCCATTTATGTAGGCGACAATATACATTCACGCAATACTCTCCCTAGTCGAGTTAAGACCTCATGGTTGTGTCCGTTCATGGTCATGGAACACGTTCCTGGTTCTGCGAGAGCTCTAGGATTTGCGCCTCCCTACAAATCCATTTGAAGCGACCCCACTTCTCTCTAACATAGGTGATTCCTCTGAATCATTAAAAGCATCATGGTTAATTTGGATTTCCTCTAAATCCTTAACCTCAACATGCTTAACCTTTCCTTCATGTCACTGATTGGAATGGACTAGGAAGTATACAACTCCCTTTATGAATTTTGGGGCACCCCCCACAGTGACTCCCTTTGGGTTTATGATTAAGTTTGCCTATTGAACCTAGATCTTGGGATCTCCAGTCAACTAGGTTAGGTTTCCCTCATATTCCCTTCATTTATGGGCTTTAGTCCCATTCCTCTTGACAACCTATACACCTTATCTGTGCTTAAGCCTTTTGTTAACGGGTCCGCAATGTTATCATTTGACCTCACATAGTCAACTGAGATAACACCCGTTGAGATAAGTTGTCGCACCGTGTTGTGTCTACGTCGAATGTGCCTTGATCTGCCATTGTACATCATGTTTTGTTCTCTAGCAAGAGCAGACTGATTGTCACAATGTATGCAAATCACCGTCAACGGCTTTGGCCATCTTGGAATATCTTCCACAAATTGACGTAGCCACTCCGCTTCTTCCCCGCTTTTATCTAAAGCGACGAATTCGGATTCCATCGTAGATCTAGCTATAACCGTTTGCTTGGAAGACTTCCAAGCTATAGCTGCGCCAGCAAGTGTAAACACATATCCACTTGTCGATCTATGATCTTTTATATCCGATATCCAGTTCGCATCAGTGAATCCTTCGATCACTGCTGGATCATGGGTATAATGCAATCCATAGTCTCTCGTGTATCTTATGTATCTAAGCACCCTAGTGATAGCTTTCCAATGATCCTCGCTCGGATTACTGGTGTATCTACTTAGCCTGCTCACAGCGTACGCTAAGTCGGGTCTAGTACATGTCATTAGATACATGAGACTACCAATGATCCTTGAGTATTCTAACTGAGAAACACTCTCGCCTCTATGCTTCCTTAGGCGTTGGGTATTATCAATTGGAGATCGAGCTATACTCGTATCGTCCGAATTGAATTTCCCAAGGATCTTGTCCACGTAGTGAGATTGACTCAACACAAGACCATTTTGGGTTCTGGTGATTTTTACTCCAAGAATCACATCCGCGAGACCCATGTCTTTCATGTCAAACCTCGCTTTCAACATGTCTTTCGTTGAGTTGATCATCTTATCATCACTCCCAATGATAAGCATATCATCTACATAAAGACATAGAATCACATAACCTCTTGGTGTGTCTTTAAAATAAACACACTTGTCGCACTCATTTATTTTGAAACCATTGTCAATCATGACATGATCAAACTTTTGGTGCCATTGTTTTGGAGCTTGCTTCAAGCCATACAAAGACTTGACCAATTTACATACTTTACCCTTGTTTCCAGGGGCGGAAAAACCCTCAGGTTGTTCCATGTAAATTTCTTCTTCTAAATCGCCATTTAGAAATGCGGTCTTTACATCCATTTGGTGAACTTCCAAATTTCTTAGAGCCGCAATTGCAAGAACCAATCGAATAGAGGTTATTCGCGTTACAGGCGAGTAAGTATCAAAGTAGTCTAGACCCTCCTTTTGTCTAAATCCTTTGATTACTAACCTTGCCTTGTATTTATCAATACTTCCGTCGGCTTTCATCTTCCTTTTGAATATCCAACGATATCCAAGTGGTTTGCAACCAGGTGGAAGATCTACTAACTCCCAAGTATGATTTTGCAATATAGAATCAATTTCATTCTTAATTGCTTCTTGCCATTGAGGTCCTTCCGCGGAGGTAACCGCTTCGCGGTAGGTATTGGGCTCACCCTCAACCATATAGCTCATGAAGTCTGGACCAAAAAAATTTTCAACCCTTTGTCGTTTACTTCGTCTAAGCTCACCCTCCTCGACCTCGGGGCGTTCATGTCTTTCATCTATCCTCGTAAATGAACTTGGTCCTGCTTCATCTAACCATGTAGATGAACTTGGGCCTGCTTCATCAACCGCTCTTGATGAAGGCGCATGTGTTTGTCCTAACATAGGAAACACATTCTCAAAATATGAGACGATATTAGGATTTGCCTCCATGATAGTGTGTTTGTGTACATCGGGATTCTTGGATTCATATACAAGAAAGCGATGCGCACTACTTTGATGTGCATATCCAATGAAAATGCAATCAACAGTTTTGGGTCCTATCCTAAGAGCCTTAGGAGGTGGTACAATCACCTTAGCTAGGCACCCCCACACTTTCAAGTATTTGTAAGATGGCTTCCTTTTTCTCCATAACTCATATGGAGTTTCGTCCCTATTTTTCAAAGGTATCTTGTTCAAAAGATAGTTTGCTGAGAGAATGGCGTCCCCCTACATTTCTCGGTTCACTCCCGAGCTTATCAACATGGCGTTCATCATTTCTTTCAATGTGCGGTTCTTTCGTTCCGCAACGCCATTTGATTGTGGAGAATAAGGTGGTGTACACTCATGTACAATGCCACTTTTTGCGCATAAATCCGCAAAAGGTGTAACATATTCACCTCCTCGGTCGCTTCTCAAAGCTTTTATCTTCTTTTTAAGTTGATTCTCAACTTCATTTTTGTACAAGATAAACTTCTCTATTGCTTCGTCTTTACTCTTTAGTAAATACACGTAGCAATATTTAGTACAATCATCAATAAACGTGATGAAGTACTTATTTCCTCCACGCGTGGGAACCGCTTTTAAATCACACACATCGGTATGAATTAAATCAAGGGGTTCGGTTATTCGTTCAACCGATTTAAACGATGATCTCGTAAGTTTGGATTCAACACATGTCTCGCATTTGTGATTGGACTCGATATGGAATGTTGGTATCAAGTTTAATTTAATTAAACGTCGTAATGAATTAAAATTTACATGCCCTAGTCTACCATGCCAAACATTAGAAGACTCAATCATGTAAGTAGAAGTAGAAATTTCATTCAAACTTTTGTTTTGGTTTACAACCATTACATTCATTTTAAACATTCCATTTAGGGCATAGCCCTTTCCAACAAACATTCCACGTCTAGACAAGACAAAATTGTCCGATTCAAACACTAGACGAAATCCAAACTTGTTGAGCATCCATCCCGACACGAGATTCTTCCGTATCTCTGGAACATAAAGCACGTTTGTCAAGGTAAGCTCCTTGCCCGAAGTCATCTTCAAGACGACCGTGCCTTCCCCCTTGATGCTTGCGGTAGCTTTATTCCCCATATAAAGCTTTTCTTCACCCGACGCTTCCTTGAATGTAGAGAAAAGAGCCTTGTCTCCACAAACATGGCGGGTTGCACCCGTGTCAACGAACCATCCTTTTGGGTTTTCACCCATCGCGTTGACTTCTTCAATCATAGCCGCTTCCTCGGTTATCATTGCAATGAGAGGCATACCATCCTCATCAACCATGTGCGCACGCTCACGCTTAGGTTTCTTGCATTGGTTAGCACGGTGCCCCGTCTCGTTACAATTATAACAAGTACCTTGGAAAAGCGCAGGCTTCTTTTTCACAGCCCCCTTTTTCGGTCCAAGGTTGCTAACCTTTGCTTTCCCTTTGTTGTCCTTTTTACCCTTGCCTTTCTTGCCCTTTGAGGACTCCCCAACTTCCACCATGTTTGCTTTAGCCGAAGCTTGCAAAATGGTGCCTTTTTGGGCCACCCTGTTTTCTTCTTCTATACGAAGACGAAGAACAAGGTCCTCGACCGACATTTCCTTTCGCTTGTGTTTAAGATAATTCTTAAAATCCAACCAAGCAGGAGGTAATTTTTCGATCATGGCTGCCACTTGAAAAGTTTCGCTAAGTACCATACCCTCAGCATGGATGTCATTTAGTATAATTTGCAACTCTTGGACTTGATTCATAACAGACTTGTTATCAACCATTTTAAAGTCCAAGAAACGGGCGACAACAAATTTCTTTGTTCCCGCATCCTCCGTTTTGTACTTTTTCTCCAAAGACTCCCATAATTCTTTGGAAGTCTTGATATTATAGTACACATTATACAAAGCATCCGAGAGACCGTTTAGTACGTAGCCTCGACATATAAAGTCGGAGTGCTTCCACGCCTCTACCGCGCTCAGAGCCTGAGCATCGGTCTCCCCTTCCGCAGGTTGGGGAACGGTCTCCGTCAAGAACCTCGCAAGGTTCATGGTGGTCAAGTAGAAGAACATCTTCTGTTGCCACCGCTTGAAGTGGAGACCCGAGAACTTCTCAGGTCGTTCAGCATGATTCGCCACTGTGGACGCTCCCACAGTGTTGGCAGGGGTACCGACAACAACGTTGACGTTGGTATTTTCAGTCGACATTCTGAAAAATTTCAAGAAAACAAGTTATATTCTGTTTTCAAAATAATAAAGACGCTACTTTATTATTATTAGGAGTTCAAAAAATTCAGCCGTGTAGCTTCTAAGTCCAACTTTGAAGACTACAACAGTAGGATTTTTAGAACTTCAGCGACAGAAAGGAGTAGAAGCAGATTCTGTTTTGACAAAGTCGCTACTTTGAATCAAAACATGAAGAAAATCTGTTTTTTTTTTTTAAACACAACTGTATGAATTCAAAACTGGTTCGAATTCACAACAGAAAGTGTATGAGATTCTACACGAACGGTGTTTTTAAAAAATTTGTTTTAAGTTTGTAGGAATCCGTTCGTGTAAAATAAAATAAAACTTTTATTAACTTGAATTACAAGAACAAAACAGAGTTACAACTGAAAGAAAAATACTATTACAACTGAAAAAGGGAAAAACAAGAACAGAAAACTCGAACAGACGAAACTGTTCTTGGCTGAGGATCGTGTTAGACACGGGTCCCTTAAAACAAATTTCGTGTCTCCCAGGAGAACACGTTTGTTTCCAGGATACAACAGCCTCAAGCAGTTGCACTGCCGGTCTTTACTCCAACCCGAAGGTGTACCTTGCTTGCTTGAGAGAAGAAGATCAGAATTCTGTAGGGAGAGAAGGTAGTATAGAGCTGGTGAAATTCAGTATTTTTAGCTGCAGTAGGCTCCTCCTATTTATACTGCAAACTGAAGTCGAAACTGAAAAGAATTAAGTGGGCGAATTAAACTGCATTAAACGTCTTCAATGCACCTTAATTCGTCATTAAATTCTCAGTCAAACGCATTAACTACGTCAGTTTCGAATGCTGAAAACGTAACTGCACTGCAGTAACTGCTGCTGGAAGCTTCAGCGCGCGCGCAAGACACACTGGTGCGCGCGCAGGTCTGCAGCCCTTGCGCGCGGTGCGTCCAGTTGGCTCACTGCCATGCGCGCGTGCGCCATACTCACTTAGGTCCATGCGCGCCTGCGCCACGTCACCTGTGAGCCTCTACGAGCACGCCACACAGTCGCGCCGTTTTGGCTCACTTTGGTGTGCCGCGCACGTCACATCAGGCCCATGCACCATGCGCTAGTGCGCGCCATGTGTACCCCGCGCGCATGATTGCCACGTCATGCTCATGCGCATGCCACATCACCCACCACTTGGTCCTTGCAACCCTTGTGCTTCCACCACGCGCACGTGGTCAAAAATACAAAGGCGGCTCTCAAGCGGCGATGCGAAGTGCAAAGTGCGCCATCAAAGCGCCACATTGCCCACGCCACGCGCGCGCGCGCGTGTGCGAGTGCGAGTTAGGGTGCTCCGCACCCTTCGCGAGTACACTAGTGAGTGCTCCCATGAAACAATAAGGATGGAGAGATCCTACTTAAATACCCCTTTAAGTTCCATCTCTCATCCGATGTGGGACAAGGTGCTACTTTCCCACATTTTCAGCATTTCAAGTTTCAAACACCAAACTTCGAGCATCGATATCACATTCATCTTAGCTCCGTTTTGGACGTGGTTTAGTTCGTTGCGAAGCTCTTCCGACATAGAACACAAACCCACAAATAAATATATAAAACCCGCTCATTTTATTATATTTATTTCTAGTCCAAAATAGGAAAAAATCATTTTCCTATATTTGTGAAAAATGCTATTTTCACAAAATTTCCAACAAAAATATGCCACATACTTGTAAGGTACCCGATTACTTATTACGTGTCATGTATGCACGTTAATTTGTTAAAATTTAACCCGTTGAGATTCACAAGTATATTGTTTATGGTTCATGCAGTGTAAGGCCCCGAACCCGGGAACTTCACATTTAGCAAATCATAGCATACACAGTTTTTAAACTGAAAATATAGTAATTATTCATGAACCAAAATAGCGGAAACATTCAACAATCCAAACCAAATAATACATAACATAAATTGAATCCGACACTTCAAACAAAACTACATAACTAGGGATGCCAGTCCACAAGACATCGGGTAACCTCATGACCACACACCATGGAGCTAACCATCCTATCACATGCTCATGCGAAAACTACTTACCATGCAAAAAATGTACATACACAAAATGTACTTTACGCCTTGACAGCGGCTGTATACTTTTGATTATTATAATAAGCAGTAAAAACAATAATAATAATAATAATAATAATAATAATAATAATAATAAAAAAAAAAAGCAGTAAAAACAACAACAACAATAATAATAATAATAATAAGCAGTAAAAACAATAATAATAATAATAATAAGCAGTAAAAAACAGTAATAATAATAATAAGAGTGAATTGCAAGAATTGTCCTTTATCTTTATGTCTCTTTACAGGCGGTGTCCTTTATGTTTAAATTGACAAGTTATGTCCTTTATGTTTAAAAATCAAGCACGTTTTACCCTTTGGGCCTAACCCAGTTTGTTTTCACAGTTAAATTTAACCATTTGCAGGTCATGTGAGGGTAATTGTGTCATTTAATGTTTACCCTGCATTTCCCCCCAATTTAAAGAACCCCAAACCCTAATTCTTCCCATTTCCCCAAATTGTTCATCATCAAGAAGTCACATGGACCATCCATCCGATGCACCCTTACCGTTAGATCCACCACTGGCCACCATCTTCTTAAACTCATCAAAGTTAACACACCCCACCAATTTAACCATCTCACATACCCACACCTGTAGATACGGTCCCTGCCACACTTCTCTGTTTCTTCTTCTCAACAAAACCCACACACTGACACGCACACTCCAAACTTTCTCATTACATATAGTGATTGTTTCTGATTGGAGCTGCAGGTTTTTGATGGGATCGAAGCTTTCTGTTTCAATTTGTGGAGCCGAAGAGGTTAAATGGTGATGGAAGGTGTAAAAGAAATGCTCAAACAGGGGTGCTCGAAGTTTGATTTTGTTGAAGAGATTTTTGTTTCATCGATCGATTTATGGGTTTTAGAAATTTGAAGGATTGTAACGTTTATATAATTTACGATTGATAAAACCAGTTTTCTAGTCACTTTGTTCTTATATAAAAGGGTTAATGTTCATTCATGTGCATTTTGATGCTCAGATTTGAGATAAAAAAAACTGATAATATAGCCCTCTTTCCAGATCTTTGATGTATATAAAAAGTGAAAACAATGGGCCACAAAACATTGGATTTGTTTGACTTCTAAATTAGAAGAACCAAAAGATTTATTTGTATGTAAAATCCAATTGAAAAGCCACTGTTAAACTAGGGTCGTTGATGCTACTGACAGGGGTGGGTGGTGTCAAGTGATGGAGCATGGTGGTGGTAGGTGGTGGTTGTGAGGGTGGGGGTTTATCTTGAGAGAGTGTGTGTTTAGAGAGACATGTATTATATATATGGTTCTAATTATTAAAATGGTTATAAAAAATAAATTTTTAAATGACACAATTACCCTCACATGACCTGCACATGGTTAAATTTAACTGTGAAAACAAACTGGGTTAGGCCCAAAGGGTAAAACGTGCTTGATTTTTAAACATAAAGGACATAACTTGTCAATTTTAAACATAAAGGACACTGCCTGTAAAGAGACATAAAGATAAAGGACAATTCTTGCAATTCACTCTAATAATAATAATAATAATAATAATAATAATAATAATAATAATAATAATAATAATAATAAGCAGTAAAAACAATAATAATAATAATAATAATAATAATAATAATAATAATAATAATAAGCAGTAAAAAACAAAAGTAGAAATAAACATTTAAAACAACGAAATATTATTAGCTAAATGTTATATGTTTTCTATGCTTTATCTTTCCATCAAGTGAAAAATGATTTAACTGGTCATGTCACATGCTACGGCTGAAGGGCATTTTAGGGTATTTTGGTGTTACGAGATTTGATGTTAAAAAATAGAGTTAAATGCTTGGTTGGTCCCTGTGGTTTTCAAAAATTGCAGACTTGGTCCCAATGGTTTACTAATTACACGCGTGGTCCCTGTGGTTTTCAAAAATGCACTCGGTTGGTCCCTAGCCCTAACATCAGTTAAATTTCTCAGTTAAGTCCATGTTAAATGACCAAAATACCCTTGCTTATTAACAAAACCCTCTTCATCACCATTTTTCTTTACTTCTCTGTGCACACAACACCCACATACCTCTCATCTTCTCTCGATCACCAACACCCACATACCTCTCATCTTCTCTCGATCACTACTCAGACAACCGGAGCTCGTGATTCCGGCCGGCGCCGACTCCGACAAACCCGCACACCCACCTACAACACATCTTATCATACCCTTTATCTCTCTCGGCTCAGAGGTTCCTCCGGCGACCAGGTTACTCCGACGACAACCACACCCACAGCCGACACCTGCAACATCTGCAGCACCACCCTTCTTCCTTTGATTCCGGTGACGAGATCGAGAAATGAGATTAGAAGTTCTAGTGAGAGAGACAGAAGTGAGAGAGAAAGAGAGAGAGAGACGGAAGATCGAGGGTCGGATTTTACAGATTAGAAGTCCTCCTCTGTTGGAAAATACCATTTTGCCCTTCAACAGCAACATGTTCAGTTTCGTCGCAGGCGGTGGTGAGTCAGTCGTTGCAGGTGCCGGAGGTGAAGGTTTGTAACACCCCAAAACCCGAATGTTTATATTCGTTAAATATTATGATATGGTGCATCAAGGAATAAATGACTAGGTTATTTAACCTAGTTAAGAATATGAAAGAAACAATTTAGGGATGAGAGTTGTGCCAATTATTAGAAATGGCAAACTTGAGGGACTAAAGGGAAGTAAATGAAAGTGAATTTATAAAAGAAAAACAAATACACACATACACACACACATCGTGTGTTCGAGAAGGAGCAGGAGGCTCCCATGGAGCCAAGAACCCTAACATCATCTTTTTCATCAAATTGAAAGGCCAAACGAAGCTTAAATTCATAACCGAGCATAGAATAACGATCACCTTCACAAGGGGATCGTAAGGTATGTCTTAAATTCTAGATTGGTGATCTTCAACGAAGTGGGTTATGTTCCAATCCGTTAATTGGTATGAAATTGAGTATGAACATGTGTTAGAATCATCATCTAGAACATGGCTTATGCATGGCTTAGGTTAATTTGATGTGTAAGGGTGAAACCCGTTTGTTATGGTGAAGATGATGACATGGGTAAATCATCTATGTCTAAATTCTTGCTTAATATTGATGTATTTTGATTTGTATGATGGATTCTTATGAGAGGAATTGAAAGAAATGTGATACTAGTATGTTTGATGTTTATGCATGTATGATTCATGTTGATTAGAAGGAAGAAATTGATGAATTATGTATGAGATTAGAAGGATATACATGAACTAGTTGTACACTATGCTTACAAGGTAGTACACATATCAAAAGTATGATGAAATTATGAAGAACTTAAGATTAGATCACTTGTAAGTGATTAACAAGTAATTATGAAGTGGGTTTTAGATGATGTAATGTAAATTGATGATTTACTTATGTTAACAATGTTTGGAATCATACATGTGTGTGAGTGTTTAAAGAAATTGGATAAGAAATGATGAATTGTTGTTAGATGAAGTGAACAAAATGTGATGATAATATGTATGATGTTTAATTTTAAATACCACATGTTGATTAGTAGAAGGATTTGATGAACTATGTATGAATTTAGAAGATTGCGCATGAATTAGTTGTACGTTATGCTTAAAAGGTGGTACGCACCCTAATCGTATGATAAAATGTATGTATTGTCGTCCGTATAGTCAATTATGATGTTACGGGTATATAATGATAAGTCGAAAGTTAAGGTAATTGGACCGTTGACTTCTAACAAGTCAACTGTGTATAAGAAGAATGGTTAGACATGTTGTCATAATTGTAAGATTAAAGTAAGTTATACGGTGCGTGTTAGACGTATGTGTGTTTAATGTGATAACATGACGGATTTCACGAGTTGGAAATGGTATGAATTTGGTTATATGTATTATGCTTG
This sequence comes from Helianthus tuberosus, assembly GCA_030545235.1. Lineage (NCBI taxonomy): Eukaryota > Viridiplantae > Streptophyta > Magnoliopsida > Asterales > Asteraceae > Helianthus > Helianthus tuberosus. Next base: position 131,561,982 of record CM060353.1, on the reverse strand, counting down.
TTAGAAGTGACCATAGCGTCAAATGTGAATTATGCGATCGATATGATCGTTAACTTGTACAACTGTGTATGCTAATGACAATGTGATTTCGATGAGATGGAAGTATAGGAATCATGTCGAGACGGAATCAAGCACGGAAGGCTAACGGGTCAAGAAGTAACGAGGAACGAATGTGAACACGGATGCATGAGGTAAGTGATTTTTGTAATCACTTCTTAGTTGTTTATGTAAAGTTATGTGCAATTTAATTAAGTATGATGATCGAGGTCAAGTAGGAAAGAATTGTATGTGACCGATGAAGTATTAAACGGATCTTAGTTTTGATCCGAGCAAGGTATGCGTGATTAAGAATTTTAGCTAAGTAGTAGGATTGGTTACTTATGCGAGGGAGTCCTTTGTTGTTAAGGATAGAGCAAAGTTGACAAAAACGCCCTTGATGGGTAAAACGAGCAAATGGTCTTAAAAGTTGATTACAAACAAGTTATTTGATTAAATGAATGTTTTGAAAAAGCAAAAAAGCGAGAAGTATGGTTTTCGTGAGCTAAGGACATTAAAATGCGCAAATACCCTTAACGGGTCAAAATAAGCTCTTGGGCGAAAATGGGTCAAGATGATGCAAGACATCCGAGAACTTAATCTTTTATGATAGACAATGTTGACATTATTAGGTTCATAAGAAGTTATGGTCAAACAAACAAGTTATGTGGATGAATGCATGAACGGGTCGAATAAATCATAAATGAATAATAAGACGATAGCGTGTAAGTTAAGAATTTCCTTAATCCGGATGTGGGATTTTAAGTTCATATGATAGAATGTGAATTTACAAGCATGTAGGAAGAAACGGGAGGTTAAAAGGGTAAGCGGTTCAAAAGTTACGCGCGTTTTAGTGCGTACGGATGACGAAACGGAACTGCAGAAAAGTGCCATTTCTAGAGGTAGTCGCCGACGGGCAAGGGGGTCGTCGCCGACGGGCTCTAGAAAGTTAGTTTTTTTGCTGACGGGTTATCTTCCTGTCTACGGGGTTTTGGCTACGGGAAAAACTACGGGCCGTCGCCGACGGGCCCTAGGGCCGTCGCCGACGACCTCCCAAAGTCCAAAAGTCTAAAAATTTGTTATTTAAGTTGATTTATGTATCGTAGGCTTCGGTTTGTTATCCGTGGACTACGGCGGACTTTCTAAACATGGTTTTAATCGATCCTTAGATGTTTATGGACTATAAATCAAAGTGTAAGTCCCATGTAATTAACGTATGAGTATGTAAGAAGTATGCAAGATCTCGTACGTGTATGTAGATGTGTATGTATGTATGTATAAAGATATGTATGAGTGTATACATGTATGTAAAGATGTAGGAAAGGTATGTACGTATGTAGATGTATATGTATGTATGTATAAAGACATATATGAGTGTATGCATGTATGTAAAGATGTAGGAAAGGCATGTACGTATGTAGATGTGTATGTTTGTATGTATGTATGTATAAAGATATGTATGAGTGTATACATGTATGTAAAGATGTAGGAAAGGTATGTACGTATGTAGATGTATATGTATGTATGTATAAAGACATGTATGAGTGTATGCATGTATGTAAAGATGTAGGAAAGGCATGTACGTATGTAGATGTGTATGTATGTATGTATAAAGATATGTATGAGTGTATACATGTATGTAAAGATGTAGGAAAGGTATGTACGTATGTAGTTGTGTATGCATGTATGTATAAATACATGTATGAGTGTATGCACGTATGTAAAGTTGTAGGAAAGGTATGTACATATGTAGATGTGTATGTATGTATGTATGTAAGTACGTAAGTATGTATGATTTAGACACGTTGAGTGTTAACGTTATTAATGGTGTACCTTGAGAATGAAAAGTAATGCAGGTACGTTATTGAAGCCTCACCAGGAAATGGATACGCAGATAAAATGCTCAAAGTTTGAAATGCGACGAAATGTGAAGTGTACGTGAATGAATCTTTTTTATATAATGTGTGCTAATGTTATGAATGTATGTGGTGAGTGCAGGTGGTATTGATCACGGGCGATTATCACAAGGAATAGAGATCGAAGACCGAGTCATAAGATAGATTGTACGGGAATAATCGAGTATGTATTTTAGTAAACGGGAGTTATGCTTTTGTTTTGTAAAAGAGATACTTTTTAAAACAAACCTTCAAGTAAGTCAAGACGTTTTTAATGAAAGAAATTTTATGGTACGAATTTCCGCTGCGACTTTTGTCAAATACGTGTTAGGGTCTTACAAGTTGGTATCAGAGCCCTGGTTTGAGAGAATCAAGTACAAGAAAGTAAGTACTTGAACTCAAACTTGTGTGCTCTTATGATAAGGAACCCGTACAATCTAAGACTCGATCAAGATCCAAAGGTAGAAGCGAATGTAAGTATGTACTTATGTATAAGTATAAAGAAACTGACAGTATGTTATGTGAAAGGTAAGTATAAGTGTTTGAAGAAGATGACCCTTGAATGCAGTCTAGGATGAATGCTAAGGCAGGCAAAGATGCGAATGGACAGACGGACCCCAGGTACACAATGTTAATATGTATGGTACCGGTGTTAAAAGAAAAAGGAAGAAATCTCCTTGGGAGGGTAAGTACTAAATGGAAGACAACGATATTGTCTTGATAAGATTGTAAAAATGTAGCACGAACTGAGACCCACTACTGCAGACATAAGGCGATGATTACCTGAAGGCACGAAATTAGTATGTGAATTGCGCACCTGGCCAGTACGCAAGAAGCATATGACATTCGTGAGACCGTGGTAATTATCGCAGGTATGTCCGTTAGAATTGGGTAGCATGTGGGCGTGCGGGTGAAGTGGGTAGTAAGACTCTCGGGAAATTGAGAGTACTATGTAGGAATGAAAAGCATGAATGATAAGAATGAAGAATGTTGAATCCGTAAGAAAGTACGGATCAACAATGTATGAATGCAATGCTTGAATCCGCGAGACGGATTCAAGGGATGAAAGGCGTAAATGAAATGTTTGAATCCGCGGGACGGATTCAAAGAATGAAAGATATGAATGCAATGCTTGAATCCGCGAGACGGATTCAAGGGATGAAAGGCGTAAATGCAATGTTTGAATCCGAGAGACGGATTCAAAGAATGAAAGATGTGAATGCAATGTTTGAATCCGCGAGACGGATTCAAAACATAGAAGGTACGAAAGGTATGAATAATGTGTTCGAATTCGCGAAACATATTTAAGATATAAAAGACGAAACTAGTCTACATAAGAAGAAGTCAATAGCTTGACCATGTACGCGTCAAACAAGTCATAAAGGTAAATGTAAAGCAAATGAACAAAAGAATGATAGGAATGAAAATATCCGAATGTGTAAGTAACGTAAGGATATGTATGGTACAAAAGACTATAGAAATGTAGAACGATGTTAGCTACGGAGTTAAGCACGTAGGTATGACGATGACAAAGCAGTTTTGTTGTGATAACAAAACAAGAGTTAAATGTTATACAATGTGTCTATAGAATGGAATCTTAAAGGATGAGATGAAAGTACTAAATCTGTTATAAACGGATCATATGAGTGTAAGCATTATTATAAGTTTGAATAAGTATGTATATTAACCTGTTATTAACGGGTCAAAGGAAATAAGAATGTTATATGAAAGTATGCCATGGGAAGTATAGACTTGTTAAGAAGAAGAAGCCAATTGTATGAATAATTATGAAATGAGATAGGATGATTACTTATGATTATGATGTGAGTGTTAAGTCAAACATAAATGTGTGTGTGTGTAAGAGGAAATGAGAAAGGTTTCGGGGACGAAACCTTATTTAAGGGGGGTAGACTTGTAACACCCCAAAACCCGAATGTTTATATTCGTTAAATATTATGATATGGTGCATCAAGGAATAAATGACTAGGTTATTTAACCTAGTTAAGAATATGAAAGAAACAATTTAGGGATGAGAGTTGTGCCAATTATTAGAAATGGCAAACTTGAGGGACTAAAGGGGAGTAAATGAAAGTGAATTTATAAAAGAAAAACAAATACACACATACACACACACATCGTGTGTTCGAGAAGGAGCAGGAGGCTCCCATGGAGCCAAGAACCCTAACATCATCTTTTTCATCAAATTGAAAGGCCAAACGAAGCTTAAATTCATAATCGAGCATAGAATAACGATCACCTTCACAAGGGGATCGTAAGGTATGTCTTAAATTCTAGATTGGTGATCTTCAACGAAGTGGGTTATGTTCCAATCCGTGAATTGGTATGATATTGAGTATGAACATGTGTTATAATCATCATCTAGAACATGGCTTATGCATGGCTTAGGTTAATTTGATGTGTAAGGGTGAAACCCGTTTGTTATGGTGAAGATGATGACATGGGTAAATCATCTATGTCTAAATTCTTGCTTAATATTGATGTATTTTGATTTGTATGATGGATTCTTATGAGAGGAATTGAAAGAAATGTGATACTAGTATGTTTGATGTTTATGCATGTATGATTCATGTTGATTAGAAGGAAGAAATTGATGAATTATGTATGAGATTAGAAGGATATACATGAACTAGTTGTACACTATGCTTACAAGGTAGTACACATATCAAAAGTATGATTAAATTATGAAGAACTTAAGATTAGATCACTTGTAAGTGATTAACAAGTAATTATGAAGTGGGTTTTAGATGATGTAATGTAAATTGATGATTTACTTATGTTAACAATGTTTGGAATCATACATGTGTGTGAGTGTTTAAAGAAATTGGATAAGAAATGATGAATTGTTGTTAGATGAAGTGAACAAAATGTGATGATAATATGTATGATGTTTAATTTTAAATACCACATGTTGATTAGTAGAAGGATTTGATGAACTATGTATGAATTTAGAAGATTGCGCATGAATTAGTTGTACGTTATGCTTAAAAGGTGGTACGCACCCTAATCGTATGATAAAATGTATGTATTGTCGTCCGTATAGTCGATTATGATGTTACGGGTATATAATGATAAGTCGAAAGTTAAGGTAATTGGACCGTTGACTTCTAACAAGTCAACTGTGTATAAGAAGAATGGTTAGACATGTTGTCATAATTGTAAGATTAAAGTAAGTTATACGGTGCGTGTTAGACGTATGTGTGTTTAATGTGATAACATGACGGATTTCACGAGTTGGAAATGGTATGAATTTGGTTATATGTATTATGCTTGTTAGAAGTGACCATAGCGTCAAATGTGAATTATGCGATCGATATGATCGTTAACTTGTACAACTGTGTATGCTAATGACAATGTGATTTCGATGAGATGGAAGTATAGGAATCATGTCGAGACGGAATCAAGCACGGAAGGCTAACGGGTCAAGAAGTAACGAGGAACGAATGTGAACACGGATGCATGAGGTAAGTGATTTTTGTAATCACTTCTTAGTTGTTTATGTAAAGTTATGTGCAATTTAATTAAGTATGATGATCGAGGTCAAGTAGGAAAGAATTGTATGTGACCGATGAAGTATTAAACGGATCTTAGTTTTGATCCGAGCAAGGTATGCGTGATTAAGAATTTTAGCTAAGTAGTAGGATTGGTTACTTATGCGAGGGAGTCCTTTGTTGTTAAGGATAGAGCAAAGTTGACAAAAACGCCCTTGATGGGTAAAACGAGCAAATGGTCTTAAAAGTTGATTACAAACAAGTTATTTGATTAAATGAATGTTTTGAAAAAGCAAGAAAGCGAGAAGTATGGTTTTCGTGAGCTAAGGACATTAAAATGCGCAAATACCCTTAACGGGTCAAAATAAGCTCTTGGGCGAAAATGGGTCAAGAGGATGCAAGACATCCGAGAACTTAATCTTTTATGATAGACAATGTTGACATTATTAGGTTCATAAGAAGTTATGGTCAAACAAACAAGTTATGTGGATGAATGCATGAACGGGTCGAATAAATCATAAATGAATAATAAGACGATAGCGTGTAAGTTAAGAATTTCCTTAATCCGGATGTGGGATTTTAAGTTCATATGATAGAATGTGAATTTACAAGCATGTAGGAAGAAACGGGAGGTTAAACGGGTAAGCGGTTCAAAAGTTACGCGTGTTTTAGTGCGTACGGACGACGAAACGGAACTGCAGAAAAGTGCCATTTCTAGAGGTAGTCGCCGACGGGCAAGGGGGTCGTCGCCGACGGGCTCTAGAAAGTTAGTTTTTTTGCTGACGGGTTATCTTCCTGTCTACGGGGTTTTGGCTACGGGAAAAACTAGGGCCGTCGCCGACGACCTCCCCAAGTCCAAAAGTCTAAAAATTTGTTATTTAAGTTGATTTATGTATCGTAGGCTTCGGTTTGTTATCCGTGGACTACGGCGGACTTTCTAAACATGGTTTTGATCGATCCTTAGATGTTTATGGACTATAAATCAAAGTGTAAGTCCCATGTAATTAACGTATGAGTATGTAAGAAGTATGCAAGATCTCGTACGTGTATGTAGATGTGTATGTATGTATGTATAAAGATATGTATGAGTGTATACATGTATGTAAAGATGTAGGAAAGGTATGTACGTATGTAGATGTATATGTATGTATGTATAAAGACATGTATGAGTGTATGCATGTATGTAAAGATGTAGGAAAGGCATGTACGTATGTAGATGTGTATGTATGTATGTATAAAGATATGTATGAGTGTATACATGTATGTAAAGATGTAGGAAAGGTATGTACGTATGTAGATGTATATGTATGTATGTATAAAGACATGTATGAGTGTATGCATGTATGTAAAGATGTAGGAAAGGCATGTACGTATGAAGATGTGTATGTATGTATGTATAAAGATATGTATGAGTGTATACATGTATGTAAAGATGTAGGAAAGGTATGTACGTATGTAGTTGTGTATGCATGTATGTATAAATACATGTATGAGTGTATGCGCGTATGTAAAGTTGTAGGAAAGGTATGTACATATGTAGATGTGTATGTATGTATGTATGTAAGTACGTAAGTATGTATGATTTAGACACGTTGAGTGTTAACGTTATTAATGGTGTACCTTGAGAATGAAAAGTAATGCAGGTACGTTATTGAAGCCTCACCAGGAAATGGATACGCAGATGAAATGCTCAAAGTTTGAAATGCGACGAAATGTGAAGTGTACGTGAATGAATCTTGTTTATATAATGTGTGCTAATGTTATGAATGTATGTGGTGAGTGCAGGTGGTATTGATCACGGGCGATTATCACAAGGAATAGAGATCGAAGACCGAGTCATAAGATAAATTGTACGGGAATAATCGAGTATGTATTTTAGTAAACGGGAGTTATGCTTTTGTTTTGTAAAAGAGATACTTTTTAAAACAAACCTTCAAGTAATTCAAGACGTTTTTAATGAAAGAAATTTTATGGTACGAATTTCCGCTGCGACTTTTGTCAAATACGTGTTAGGGTCTTACAAGGTTGAGGGTGGAGGTGTTGGTGGTCAGGATTCGGGTGCAAAAGCGGTCGAAAAGGCGAAAAAAGGGTACGTGTATGACTTGGTGAATGAATCTTTTTTATAAATGTTTGGTTATTTACTTGTTAGGGTTTGGAATTGGGGCAAACTTTTCTCGATTGTTATTGTTGATAGCTAATTAGTATAGTGTAGAATTTGTTGATTTTGTAGGTTTTGGTGAATCCGGTTGAGATTTGGTGGAATTAGGGCATTGATTTGTGGAGAACGCGCGCGTGATTTTGTTAGCGAGGTGAACTCGGTGGAATATTGAAGATGGTATGAAGATGATGATGGTGATGTAGATCAGGCGAGTTTCCCATGAAGGTGGGTGGTGGGATTTTAGAGAGAGAGGGGGAGGAAGAAGAAGAGTCTTCTTTATATATATTTTTTTTATTTTTTTTAATTGTTCAGGGGTAATATAGTCATTTCACACATAGTTAACTAAGAAATTTAACTGATGTTAGGGCTAGGGACCAACCGAGTGCATTTTTGAAAACCACAGGGACCACGCGTGTAATTAGTAAACCATTGGGACCAAGTCTGCAATTTTTGAAAACCACAAGGACCAACCAAGCATTTAACTCTAAAAAATATGTGTAAACGTGATTTTTCCATCATGGTTTTGTAAGATCTTAATATCTCTTAGTTGTAAAACAACGTCTCGAAGGCTGAGTACTCCCTGTCCCCGAGTACTCGCTACAAGATAGGCTGCCAAGGCATGAGTACTTTTCGTACAGGCCGAATACTCTCTGAGTACTCTCCGTCTAGGCCGAGTACTTCCCGATTACTCTCAAATCCGACTAGGGAGCGCCTAGTGACATTTGCAACCGTTTATATAAACCTGAAACCTCCGCTAGTAATTGGTCCAAACATCAAGTTTGAAGGTAGAATTATGATCGTATGTACAAGTTCAATTAGTGGAGTTATTTGTTTTGACACTTATTTATTTCGTCTCTTTAGTAAGACACATAAATAGTTGTTTGTGTAACCATAGTTGGATCATATATTGAAAAGGATGATTTTGCGAAAGGGTCTCCACTTCGTAGTTCGCTTCGGGTCTCCAAAAGCATTGGAACTGCCCTTGTTGTGGAGTGGAGTAGAAGTCCTTTGTCGAATTTGGAATTGCAAGAATTGGAGAGGTGTAACGAGTTAGCAGATGGAGTGATATCGTCGAATGGTAGGGATTAGTGGATTTAGGAAATGGAATCTCATGGTATCTTTTTAGTTAAATCCTGTCGCAATTTTCTATCTAGAAATGCGACCCGGTTTTGTCCATACGAATGGGTGAAGTGGTTACCAAAGAAGATAAATATGTTTGGGTGAAGGGCGGAACAAGATAGGTTGGCTACTTTGGTCGGGTTAAAAAGAAAAAGAAATATTCATCGGGTGAAAATTACGCCGGAACAAGATAAGTTGCTATTTCCCAGCTATGAATATGAAACTAATTAATCAAAGATAACATGTTCGTACAAAATATGTAAACTTGGTCGTTACGACTCTAGTCATGATTCAAATACTCATTCAAACATCCGATAAAATTCATAAATGGATTATTACCATCCACAAAAAAGTTATTGAGTGTGACTTTCCTTTTTTGGTGTATGTATGTTACAAGCAAACAAACATTAGTATGTTCCTTAATAAGGTCTAGGTACATCCCTATATCCATGGATTCAATGATTACATCTATATGCTTGCATGCATTTATCAAAACATTAAACAATTTAATTTCAAATATTTATTCTCACGCTTCTGATAGATTTCTTTTGTCCCACGGTTATAACTTAAGAGGTTCGGCTCATGGGTTTTTTTTTTTTAAATATAAAGAAATTTTCAAGCGTTTTGGTTTTAAGAAAATCAAATGAACACCTTAACCTTATGAAATCCCCGATGATAATAATCATCGCGATTTGGTTTAGTACACTCTCGGCTGTAAAACATATCCAGATGAGCAACCTTTTTCTTCCACAAAAAGAAACGTGTTTGGTTTATATATCTATAATAACGTTGTACATAATATCTAACCGGTTGGAATAGAATGTAAGTTTGGTTTCAATACAATGATAATGGTTACCATGTAAAATTGCATTTTTTTTTATAATCACTTTCAGTTTTATTGTCCACAAGCAAAAAATTATAGTAGAATGAATTAAGGATAATAGAAGGAAATTAATATATTATAACCATCCTTTTTATAGATGAATTATCATTTTGAGACAATGGATTGTCCTTTTAGTTTATATAAAGCATTAAAGTGTACTTGAAGATTACAAAATTTCAATATTAATAAATTCGATAAAAACTTAATCAACTGTTAACATAATTGTCATTTTTGGGTGGTAAATGTTTTTGTCACTTGAAGTAAAGACTAGGGTTTAAATCCTGATATGTGGTATTATAATATTTATTATTGATATAGTTTAGAAGTAGGAGTAGGAATAAGAATAATGTGACCTTTGCTGTTAAAAAAACCTATTAACATAATTTAAATTGTTAAAAAAACATAATCAAATATCACACAATTAAACATCACATTATGTTAGTAATTAATTTAATTTTCATAAAAAATAGGATAAAACATTAAAATATATATAAAACGTGTCAATATTCTTTTTGTCACGTTACAAATTTATATTTTGGGTTTTTTCACTAGGTTGTTATACCAAGTGTTGGTACCATAACAAACCAAAATTACTTTTTAGGTTTTCTTTCGACTGCTATACCGATTGTCGGTACCATAACAATACCGTCCAAATTCCCAGTGTAACGAATCCGTTGCAATGCAAGTGCATCACTGGATCACCCCCTAGTTTTATATAAAGCAAAACATGAAAGAAATATCAGTTTTGGAAGTTCTAGATATATTTTATGAGTCATACTCAATACTTATAAGTTATAACCTATCTTATATAGTCAGGCTATTTATAACATATCATTTATATCAGTTTAACTTATATTTTTGAAATTTATACCAATCAAAACAAAATAAGTAACCAATGGCGGCTTGCAGTTGTTTTAGTTGTTCAACCAATGAGTGTCCAGGTGCATCACAATGTCAACCAACCACAAAATTGCGTCCAGGTGCATCATCTTCTCAAAGACACCCTCTCTCGCGTGCCCCACCAACATCTTTCAAAGTCATCTTTTTATAATTTTTTTTTATTTTTGAACGACTAATTTCATTAAAGTATACTATTAAGGCGTTGGAAAAAATAAACAGAAAGGTACAATAAGAAATTACATCCAGGGGCGATGCTTTAAAGGAGCCGAGGAGGGCGCCTGACCTTTCGAACTTTTCGGCCAGTAATGATATATATGTAGTTTTCGTATAGAAATTTTTGGGTATATACGTTCCCCCCTAAATGCCAATTGGCCTAAACTCCATGTGGTAAAATTGTAGTTTACTTTTTTTTTTTTTCTTTTGGTTTTGGAAACGTTGAATGTTTATATATTAACATTTTTATACGTGTTTTTAAGACCTTTTACTTTTAAGTTGGTACAATTTTCTCTTTTTTTTTGTTTGGAAAACGTTGAATGTTTATATATTAATTTTTTTTAATACTTCGAGTCAGCTTTTTTAATACTTTGTTGAATGTTTATATATTAAACTTTTTTAGAACTTAAGAGTCAGCTTTTTTAATACTTTGTTGAATGTTTATATATTAAATTTTTTTAATACTTCGAGTCAGCTTTTTTAGTACTTTGTTGAATGTTTATATATTAAATTTTTTTAATACTTCGAGTCAGCTTTTTTAATACTTTGTTGAATGTTTATATATTAATTTTTTTTAATATTTAAGAGTCAGTTTTTTTAATACTTCAAGCCAGCAAGTCATTGATTTTAAATTTTCATGTATTTTTTACAAGGGTGCTACTTTCTACATCCCCCTAATTACTTTTTACACTCCTCCCCTCTCACATACTTACAGGTGGGGCCTGTGTGGGACCGGCAGTTTTCCTCTCATAAGGGGGGTATAATCAGGAGGGGGGTGTGTTTAGAATGAGCCTTTTACAATTGAATGACTATAAATATATATTAAAAAAATTAGGTTAGGGCTTTTTTTTTGTTCTAAAAAAAAAGAACAATGATTTTTTATTGTTAAAACCATGGTTGTAAAACAAGGTTTCCAAGGCCGGGTATTGAGTAATCGCTACAAGGTAGGCTGTCAAGTCGACTTTCTTCGACCCCGCCTAATTACTCAGAGTCGGTCAAACGCGGTCAACGTCGGCCAAAATTGGATTTAGTAGGTCAGCTTGGGCCTAGTTTGACTTAAATAATAATAAAACATAATTTTTATGCCTATCATATTAAAAAATGAATATCATTTTCACGTATTTTGTTATAAATGTTAGTAAAAATTTATGTTATTTGACATATATTTAATCTCCAAAAAGTAATTTCTTTATAATTTAACATGTCCGAATACTCCCCGAGTACTTTCCGCCTAGACCGAGTACTCTCAACTCCCCGGTCGACCGACTAGGGAACGCCTAGCGACTTTTGCAACCATGGTTTTAACCCTAATTTTTGTAACAAAAAATATCTGACGAATTCCAATGACCGAAACATACCGAACCACATTGTATTGTTTGGTTCAATTAACTCAGTTATGGTTTAACCGAATCATCGGTCAATGGTTCAGTTCAATTGTCAATGATCTCTATATCAAGTGGTGGAAGGCTTGCATTTCTCTTGAGAGATGCAAGTTCAAATCCCACTTGGTGCAGAGTGAGACACTGGTGGGCAATGATAGGAGACCCAGAGAAACCTGGGTTGGATCCTTGAGCCAAACGGGTTTTACCGGTAATTTCACAATCGTGCTTATCGGGCGGGTGGGTTACCGGGTTTTCCCCGGAACTGGTGTGGACTCGGGTTACTCTCGGAGTACTCCGTTTGTCCAGTGGGTGTCCCAAGAATGCTCAGGATTGATTATGTTGACCGTTCAAAAAAAATGGTTCAGTTTATTTAGATCAGCTAACTAGGTTATAGTTCAGTTATCAACCCACCCATGACAAAGAGTGCGAAAATCTATAAATACCAAATTAGGAGTAAAAGCTCAAATCGCCCAATCAAGTTCCGTGCTTTTTCTTCCCATTTTACACTACAAGTCAAAACCTTTCATGCTTTCTCCACTTCTCCACAAGCATCAAAGAGGGCAAAATAGTAAATTCCCACCAATCAACCCAGCCAGCCAAGCATAGTCATTCCATGAGGGCAAACCTGTAAATTCACACTAGATCAAAAAACATGTTCTAGAATCTGAACCCAAATTTGGCTGATCAGCATCCCATAAAAAGCAAACCTTTTCAAACTTCACAACACAAATTTTCAAAAATGTCAACCCTCAAAATCACCAAGAAACACAATAAACATCTCAACAATCCCTTCCCATCAACCCCAAGATCTTTATCCATGAAGCAAGGAACTTTGTTGTTAAATTACCAAACTACCCTTCCACACCACCATATTTTCACAATTGGAAGTGATTTTCAGTTAACTTGGAGATCAGAAAATGGTGGGTGTGTATCTATTTCTCATAAAACTCAACCTACAAGATCCATATGGTCAACAATCCCTGGTCAACCATTCATTTCTGCTGCAATGGCTGAAACAGAGGTTGCAGAAAGCAGGGGATCATTCATGATCAAAGATCGAAATGTTCGATTATTATGTAATCATCAAACTATTGAAGATATTAAGGTTTTGAAAGAAAATGAACAAGATTTTGAATCTGGGTATGTTGAATTTGGATCCGAATACCCTGTTGTTGAAATAACGGGTCGGCTTTTCGGTATGAGGAAGAACAAAAGTGTGTTGAATCAAGAAAAGTGGAATTCTTTAGAAAAAGATGTTCATAGTTATGTAAAGTATAAGCTTTTATTTGCTCAAAAGAATAATAATCAAATTGGTTTTCAAATAAAACTTGGAAAACAGAATCTTGTATCTTCACCAAGAATTTACAAGGAGTTTTTTCGAAAACCGACCCGGGCTAGAAGGATTCGGGTCCGGATATTCGGGCCTTTTTCAAAGAGGAAACGGGTTGTGATGGATTCAAGTAGTGAGGAGGAAAGTGTAGCTATGAAAGATGGTGGAAATGATGAGTGTTTTAATAGGATTTGTTTTACATATTCAAGTGAAAAAAATGAAAGATTTTTTGGGTTTGGAGAACAATTTTCACATGTGGATTTTAAGGGAAGAAAAGTGCCAATTTTTGTTCAAGAACAAGGAATTGGGAGAGGTGATCAACCAATCACATTTGCTGCTAATCTGGTTAGCTACAGGTAAAATGTTTCTTGTAATATGTTGAGAACCGTCTAATGCGTATGTTTCAGAACAAATAATATGTTGAGAGCCGTATAATGCACTTGTACATACTACCTTACGTGTGTGTGTGTGTGATAAGAGAATAACCTAGGAAACATTTCTATGTCATTATGCAGGGCCGGGGGTGATTGGAGTACAACTTATGCACCTTCACCATTCTATATGACTTCAAAGATGAGATCTCTTTATCTAGAAGGTTATGATTATTCAGTCTTTGATCTAACACAAGATGACAGAGTTCAGATACAGGTAAATTGGGGAATACGTAAATTTCATTTAGTTTGCTGTTATGAAAATTCGATGGAGTAAATAATTTTATACCTAATGGTTGCAGATATACGGAGATTGTGTTGAAGGTAGGATATTGTATGGGAACTCACCTCCTGAGTTGATTGAACAATTCACCGAGTCAATAGGGAGACCGCCTGTACTTCCTGATTGGATAATATCGGGTGCCATTGTGGGAATGCAAGGTGGAACAGATAAAGTTCGCCATGTTTGGGAAGACTTGGTGGCTCATGATGTACCAATATCGGCATTCTGGTTGCAGGTAGTTACACATATCCTGGAAACATAATATAAAACAAAGTTGTCATATACCCTTATTTTAGGAGTTACTGCATTTAATTTTTGAATATGTTCTAACTCATATATGGTGTTTATGTAGGATTGGGTAGGTGAGAGAAAAACGGTAATTGGATCACAACTTTGGTGGAATTGGGAAGTCGATGAAACACGGTATCATGGATGGAAACAACTAATTAAGGATCTTAGTGCAAAACACATTAAAACGATGACATATTGCAATCCTTGTTTAGCTCCGGTAAGTATAAACTTTGTTAATCATAAAGCAATGCGCACATTATCAGCCAGTTTTTAAAACTTACTTGAATTTTCAGATGGATAGTAAGCCAAACGCAAAGAAAAACCTGTTTTTAGAGGCGAAAGAGTTGGATATTTTGGTGAAGAACAAGAAAGGAGAAACATATATGGTTCCTAACACTGCTTTTGATGTGGGAATGTTGGATTTAACGCACCCAAAATACCGCAAAATGGTTCAAGAAAATATTACAAGAAATGGTGGATGATGGTGTTAGGGGATGGATGGCGGATTTTGGTGAAGGTCTTCCTGTTGACGCTTGCATCTACTCAGGTTTGATATCCCAGTTACCTTTTTTTATATAATAACTAGTATTTTGACCCGTTGCGCGTTGCGGCGGCATCGAAACTTAAAGTAACTCGAACTTATACCGACAAATATTTGACCCGACTTGTTTTCGAACAAAATTTACGTGAGGATGCAGACCAACTGAAAATGCACATGAAAATAAGCACGAAAACGTATTACATTTGACCTGACTCATTACTGAGACAATTTACGTCGATACGTAAACCAGCTTGGATTTATAACGAAACGTACTTAAAAATAAGTACGCAAGAAAATAGTGTTTTTTACATTAAAGAATGGTACCACAAGTTGCGGCAGAGTCGAAACGTATAGTAACTCGAATTTATACAGCTTAGTGAAAATGTATTGCATATGACCCGACTCGTTTCCGAAAAAAATAGAGGTTGTGTCTTAGTAACTATTTCTAAGACACCTGATTATACATTTATACTTGTAACAGAATGTATAGATCTAAAAGGCTAGCAGGGTCTTTTTAGCATTATTCTTACAACACTATTTTCTAACTCTGATTATTATTGAATATAAACATTTTCAGGTGAAGATCCTATTTCGGCTCATAATAGATATCCAGAAATATGGGCCCAAATAAACAGAGAATTTACGGAAGAATGGAAGAAGACACTGGTTGGGAAAGTAAAAGAAGACCCTTCAGAGTCATTAGTTTTCTTTATGAGAGCTGGTTTTAGGAATACGCCTAAATGGGCAACGCTGTTTTGGGAAGGGGATCAAATGGTGAGCTGGCAGGCTAATGACGGGATAAAAAGTGCGGTTGTTGGTTTGCTAAGCAGTGGATTTTGTGGTTATGCGTTTAATCATAGCGATATTGGAGGTTATTGTGCAGTAAGTATACCGTTTTTTAAGTATACAAGAGATGAAGAGTTGCTATTAAGATGGATGGAATTGAATGCCTTCACAACAATATACAGAACACACGAAGTAAGTTATATTGATACTAGACAGGTGGATGTTTCCATCGTTTTAATTCCAACTGGGTTGGTTTGGGCCGATATTTGCAGTTAATGCGGTAAAAAATCGGATATCGGTCAAGAACCGATATTTGAGATATCGGTAATCGGCTAATCGCAGTGGGATATTGATAATTCTAATATCATGTAACATTTATACATATAGCAATTTAACAACAGTTCAGTATATTCTCCTACCATTAATAAATTAACCTTTTGCAACTTGCAAAACACTAACAATTGTATCAAGTAGGAACTAATTAAGACTTAAAACACTAATAGCAGCAATAAGAAGAAAGACGAATGGTAGAACTAATAAGAAGTTACTGATATCGGAAAATCGGTGATATATTGGTCAAAATATCTATAATATCGGTACCGAGACCGATATTTTAGATGGGGACCGATAGCCGATATATCACCGATATTAACTGTATAGGGTTTGGGTTATGTTTTGTCTATAACGGGGTCAAGTGGGTTGATTCACATTTTGTTTTATCTCTAATAGGTCAAACGGGTCAAATAAAACATTAGCTAGAAAGGAAACAGTGAATGACCAAGTCGAAAGTCACCCAACGTGTATTTGTAATGAATAAAAGCCTAGAATTAATTTCGGTCTATTTATTTTCTAACAGGGAAACAAGCCATCGGTTAATAGTCAGTTCTATTCAAATGAAAGAACGTTATCACATTTCGCACGCTTTGCGAAAGTATACAAAGCATGGAAATTCTACAGGGTCCATCTCATAAAGGTGATTAAAAAAACTTAACTCATTATCTATATAAAACATACAATAGTTGAATATAATATTCTAACAAACAATTATGTTTATAACACAGGAAGCTAGTCAAAAAGGTCTTCCAGTTGTTCGACATCTATTTCTGCATTACCCTAACGATGATCATGTACATAAGTTAACCTATGAGCAGTTTTTAGTTGGTGATGAGATCTTGGTGGTCCCCACACTTGATAAACACAAAAAGAATGTGAAAGCGTATTTTCCGGTTGGAGAAACTTGTGTTTGGAAACATATATGGACCGGAGATTTATATGACATACAAGGTTCCGAAGCCTATATTGAAGCTCCAATTGGCTATCCAGCAATATTTGTTAAAAATGGATCTATTGTTGGGGAAGAATTTCTAAGAAACCTGAGAGAATACAGGATTTTATGAATACTTATGGACTTATGGCACAGTGTTGATTGGCCAAAAGGGAAGTTAGAAATTGATATTCACAACTCACAAGTGTACATTTTTTTACAAATTCAAATAAGGTGTCTGCTTACCTAGTTATTGTGTTTTTAAAAGGCGATGAAAACTTTGAAGTGTCTGGATGAAGAAAAATGCTCATAATTTTTTAGTTTTCTATTTTTAAAACGGCTAACTCACACACCCTCTAAACCTACTCATAAATCTACACCAATGTCCATCATGTGACTAGTTACCTCACCCACTTGCGGAGGAACACCTTTACTAAACACCTTGATACCGCTAGGCTACAAGCAATTTAATAAAAACGCTTATAATCAACTGCTTATGTTAGGGCGAAAAGTAAAAGCATCCATGTCAATAAGCTGATTATATCCTAAATTATGTTTTCACAGTAGTGAATGTAAGGAAATAGAAAGTTCATGTGTCAATTAGTTTGATTTTGTATAGGTTTTGACTCGGTGAACACAAGTTGTCGGGAATGTCATGCCTACAATCCTGTGTAGTCCAAAGTAGTCGCACATCACGTTGATGATGCGTGCGTTTAGGCAGAGTGAACAGTCATAGGTGCAAGCACTTTAGGTCATGCGTACACTATGGAAACTTGAGCGTTCACTTTGTATGCGACAACCACTTGTAATGTTCTATTGATCTTAATCCAAAATGAGTTTATTTACCGCGTGCTTGTTCCCGATTGTTCACGTAATGATTCTTGATCATCCAAAATGAGTTTATTTTGTGGTTTTACAGTGGCAGCTTAGCAAATAGAGCAAGCAACTATTTATCATCAAAACTACCTATAATCATCTCATTTTAATTCTTCATCACAGTAATCAGTTCGAAACTCCACATCCGTACAATAATCTGTTTGAAAGAGGGGTTTAGGTCTACTGAATTATCACGTACTCTCATAATCAAACGCATAAATTCAGATAACATATTATTTACTCAAACAGATGGTAGATGCGATCAGTATAACTGACCGTTATTTACTCAAGATGAACGTGTTTCCTCAACAACTTTGAAGAGAACACAACCTTCTTGTCTGGACTAGGGCATCCATACCCAATTAAAAGTTGTATATCCTGTCTCGATTCATTGTGACCTCAATCTATCAAACCTAGTGCATTAAATGATGAATATTAATGGAAAACAAGCACAAACATGTTGTGTAGCGTAAGAAAACTGACCTTTTACTTGAAGATTCAAATTGAGGATGAAGATGTAGAATAGAATCCAGGAATACACGTTTCCAACTTTATTCCACTGTTTGATAAACTTATTCGCATAAATTTACTGGATATACTCTTATTTTATATTCTTCTATTTAATATTTAATTAATTAAACAATTTTCTTAATTACATTTTTTATTAATCAATAAAGATTTTTGAATCATATATTAGGCTTTTCTTGCTTAATTACATTTTTTATTAATCAATAAAGATTTTTGAATCATATATTAGGCTTTTCTTGATTAAAATAAATAATTTAATTCAAATTTAAGTAGTGAAAATTCCCACAAGCGACGTAATGAGAAACATGTATGAATTTGATTTGGTAAGTGAATAGTCTCAAATCTTGCCCTGACCAATCGGGTCGCGCGCGGGACCATACTCTTATCAGACTAATTTGGTAGCTTTCCCAACCTCGCGCCGGCTAATCAGATGCAACCTAGGTCGCGCGCGAGCTCAGGGCCAACACAAAACTAAATTTGACACTTGGCTCCTTTGATGAAAATCCTTACTTCCTGGACCTTGCACCGGCTATACGGGATATCCTCGATGGTCGCGCAGAGGAAAGAAGCCCAGGTAATCCTAGGACAAATACCAAAGGTACAAGTGGCATAGTAGTGGACCAATGGTAAAATGATGATGAGGCACAATACCACATCATCAACGGACTTGTGCCACATAAGGTCACTTAGATACAATGGTAAAATATTGTAAGTTATATAGAATAAACTAAAGTGAGTTACATTTGGTGTAGTTTACTGTTTACTCAAACTTCACTTAGTTTACCTCTTTATTTTTCAAAAATAATGAGAAATATACTTTTTTATTATAAGAGTAAATTGTCATTTTCATCCCTAAGGTTTGGCCACTTTTGCAACTTTCATCCAAATGTTTGTTTTTCTGCATCTAGGTCTTTGTGGTTTCAAAATCTTGTCATTTCCGTCCCTAAGGTTTGGCAATTTATTGTGACTTTCATCCCTCGAGGTTTGGCCCTCAGGGACAAAAATGACAAGATCTTGAAGTGAGGACCCAGACGCGGAAAAACAAACTTATTTTTCATAGTTTTTATTAAATAATGTTGACATACAATTGATTATACACCGTCTTTTTGTTTAGTATCAAAATTCATATAATTTATTTTTCATAGATAATTCAATAGTTTTTATTAAATAATGTTGACATACAATTGATTATACACCGTCTTTTTATTTAGTATCAAAACTTTTAATGCATAGTTTACAACAACTATATATAATTCAATTTTTTTTGGTTGATTTTCTTCAACTTTTAATGATTTTTTTTAGTGTCAGGGGTAGGGTGAGTTCGGTGCCAACCGATACCGAAAATACCGGTTACAGTACTGGTATATGAAGGTAAAAACCGGTACCAAGAACGCCAAAAGTCGGTACCGAATTGGTACTTCTGATCTTTCGGTTCGGGAAATTCGGTACCGACACCCAGTACCATTTGCTCATCTCTGACCACAGGTTTCATACAAACAATATCATTACCATAAATTTTTTTGGTTGATTTTCTTTCGGTTATCTTTTAGTGTTTTTTTCTACATTTTCTTTTTTGTTCTTCTCAGCGGTCCCGTGCGCAACGCTCACGGAGGTATAAACCTAGTTCCATATATAAGTTTGCAAGTTTTTTGTGCATCATCAATTGTACATTGTGCTTTGAGAGTTTTTCAAAAAAAAAAACTTGATTTTTTTATTTTTAACCCAATGGTTTTTATCTTTTTCAATTTTAACCCTACATAATTTGTTTGTTTAACTTTAACCCAAAACTTTTCATTATTTGCAATTTAACTTCGCAACTTTTGTCACTTATACTTTTCATTATTTGCAATTTAACTTCGCAGCTTTTGTCACTTATACTTTTCATCTTTGGCAAATTTTCGTTTTACGTATAGTTCTAAATTTTCCGAGTTAGTACGACGCAACGTGCATGTGTGGTTTAACGTTTTTACCTCTATTTTTCCATGTTTGACAGGTTCGTCGCAACACGCATATCCTAGGTCGAGTCAGTGTTGGTGGTCGATGACGGTTGTGTGACATTAGTACTATTTGACACCGTTTTACGCTCCGCCACAACGCGGGGTGTGCTTTGGGGGGTTTTCAAAGAAAAAATGGTTATGCATATGGTTGTCTTAACGTTGGCTTTGGGGGTTTTAAAAAAAATGATTTTTTTTTTACTTTTTACCAAAAGTATTTCATAAATTACTTTTAAGCCAAAACTATTTGTTTTATGGGTTAATGGATCTGATCACCCCCAACTATTCGCGTTTGGCCGCTGGCACTCTCAACTTTGACTTTGGCTCCCACCACTCCCAACTTAACACTTGGGTTGTTGTGTCACCCCGTCGTTAACCAAACACTAACTTGGTTAGATTTATTGTCCTACATGGCTAATTTTAGATGATGTGGAGTGTTTTTAATGAGGTGGCATGCTGATGAAAACTTATAGTATATATATTGGCCACCTCCAGTTTATATTCCCCTCTTTCTCTCACTTAACACCACCACCATCCACCCACACCACCACCATCACCCTACGCTGCCATCCACCCTACCACCATAATCCCCTGTTCAAGAACCATTGGCCACCACCCACTGCGACCACCTACCCCATTTTCCAGCAACACTTTCCGGCGATACTATGATGGAATCAAAGTTGAAACAGCGTCACTAACACCCTCGAAGCTGAAACAAACCGGCAAATCTAAACTGCCGAAGAATGTAAACCCTAACGTTACAAGCCCTAATTTGAAAGCTTCGAAATCTCCGGCGGTTAAATCGGCAATTAAAAGCCAGAGATCTAAGAAGATCTGTTCCCTTCTCCGAAGAAGAAGATCTGTTAGCGGAAGTTTGTGGTGGCGAAGAAGAACGCGAAGAGAGAGAGAGAGTAATAAAACCCTAGGTTCAGTCAATTGCAAGTGTAAGGCTGGTGTGGATTCGAGCAGGTGTTTGTGTGTTACTTATGAGATGCTTAGGGCTTCACATGAGGGATTTTGTAAGAGTGTGATTGAAGCTGATGTGAAAGAAAAGGAAGAGAAGGAGACTGAGAGTGGAAACCCTTATTTTACCGGTGCTGTTAGGTGCTGAGAAGGATGAATCTGGATCGATTGTAGGTTTTCATTTGATTCCACAATCACGTAACGAGTTTTAGTAATTTGATTTTGTAATTTTTGTTCGATTTGTTCGTGTTTGAATAATTGAATGTGGAAAGCAGTTCTTTTCATTGAATGATATGTTTGAGATTATGAGTTGTATCAGTTTTGTTGTTCATATGGAAATGTGTTTGGAGATTGATCATTTGATGTTGAATTTGTGGCAGTTTAAGTGAAATTTTGTAATTATATTAGATTGAAGGTCGAGAGGGGGGTTTAAAAAATATTTTTTTTCATTAGCATGCCACCTCATTAAAAAACGCCACATCATTTAAAATTAGCGCCACGTAGGACAAGAAAACTAACCCAGTTAGTGTTTATTTAACGACGGGATGACACAGCAACCCAAGTGTTAAGTTGGGAGTGGTGTGAGCCAAAGTCAAAGTTGAGAGTGCCAGCGGCCAAATGACAATAGTTGAGGGTGTTTAAATCCATTAACCCTTGTTTTATTTTACTTTTAACCAAAAACTTTTTATCTTTCTCAATCTATCCTCATAACTTTTTTCTTTTACTTTCAACTTTGGTCCTTTACAGTTTTCATTTTCCGCAAATTTTTCGCTTTATGCTTGGTTCTAAATTTTGTGACTTAACATATCGCAACGTGCGTCTTTGGTTTAACGTTTTACGTTTCGTTCTAAATTTTGCGAGTTAACACGACGCAACGTGCGTGCGTGGGTGAACTTTTTTACATCGTCTATTTTTTCACCCTTTTGACATGTTTAACATAACGTGCGGGTCCTAGATTGACTTAGTTATAACTAAAGAATCCCCGCCGCAATGCGGCGGGTCGTAATCCTAGTTTGTTTAAAAATGCAATATTTTGGAACAAAAAGCGTTCTGGGTTAACCAAATCGACCCATTTTAAAATGTTTCAAATAAGTTGCCTTTTTGGCCCGTTGACCCGTTCCCTTACCAAACCTGATCATTTCCACATATATAATATGTGTTTCACAGGGTTATAATGTTTGTATTAAAGCCGTGTTAATAATTACTAGTTAGAACTAATGTTTTTTTTTGTGTGTGTGCGAAAGCCGTGTTAATAATTACTAGTTAGAACTAATGTTTTTTTTGTGTGTGTGCAGGAATTGCATTCAACCAGAGGAGTCCTCTCAGGGGAAAGAGCAAGAGCATTTCAGCTAATGGTAGGGATGGGAAATTTGTACTGAATACCGGTACCGACCGAACATATACGGTACGGTATTCGGTTTTAAATTTTGTTCACTTTTGGTATGGGTACCATGTGGTAAGGTCTCGATCGAGCATATACGGTACGGTATTCGGTTTCGGTTTTAGATAAATTTTGGTATTGGAATTATGTGGTACGGTACCAGTACCGATATCATCCGTAGCTACAATAAGCAGTAAAAAAAGAAAGTAGAAATAAACATATAAAAAACTAAATATTAAAGGCTAAGTGTTGTATGTTTTCTATGTTTTTTTCTTTCCATCAAATGAAAATGACTTAACTGGTCATATGATTGCCCATATCACATGCTACAGTTAAAGTTCATTTTAGGTATTTTGGTGTTTAAAGATGCATGAAAAGGGGATATATGATTGGGTTTTGGTATGAACATATGCAGGTTGAAGTTTTCCATTTGAAGCAAAGATTGCAGTCAATGGAGAATAGGGATGAGCAAAATGGACCCGGTACCGGTACCGAACCGGGTACCTTTTCGGTACCGCATTTTGACATTTTCGGTTCCGGTTCGGTACCGGTCCGGTACGGTACCGGTATTTACCGGTTTTTACCCTCAAATACCGGTACCGTACCGGTACCGGTACCGAACCGTACCGTACCGGGTATATTCGGTACCGGTACCGGTACCCACTTTTGAGGATTTTCGGTACCGGTACTTTCGGTTCCGGTACTTTCGGTTCCGGTACCGGTCGGTACCGAGCTCATCCCTAATGGAGAATAGAACATCAACTCCTAGAAAACCATATCATGGATGATTTTATTCTTAAAATACAACTATGGTTTTGTAAGATCTTGATGTAAATCTTCACTTGTAATTGGCCCAAACATCAAATTTGAAGGTAGTATTTATGTTATGTATTTTGTAATTGTTATTGTTGGAACGCGATGTAAATATCCATTTGCAATCTATTGTTGGACGTCCATTCTGCTTCTTTGCCCTTGTTAATCTCATCCAAAGTATTAAACTTGTTTTGAAGAAGCTCTATGATTAAAGAAGAATTAACAGCTTCTTGGATTTGGGATTCTTTAAGTTTCTTGACAGCAAGAACCAATTCTTTATTTTCTTCCTCGATTTGAAGAATCTTGCATTCCATCTCCTTACAAACACCATCTTTCTCAATTGTCAATCTTTCAAGTTTTGACTTTATATCTTCATTGCATGATTCTGATTCTAAAAGTGACTCTGTAAGCACCTTCTTTGGTTCTCTTCATGAGCAAGAGCTTGTTTACAAAACTCCAATCGGTTTTTAACATCTTTTGAGAGTGTAATCTCAGAATCCAACTTTCTTTCCAGTATCGATATCTTACCACAAAAAGCACGTCTCTCGTTTTCCTTCACACGAAGCCTATTTCTAAGCATTTCATAATTTTCTTCCAATTGATTGAATAGACCGCTATTCATTTTTAACTCTTCTTCAACTTTGACTTTGTCTTCCTTCAACCTTTCAAACATATGATCTAGTTCTCTCCTTTGCTTGGAAGTTTCATAATTCTCAATATCCCACTCTCTTTCCTTCAATTTAAGAGTACTTTTAAACTTTTCATGAGCTTCTTCCAAGCTCCTGAATTGTTCATTCCTCCATTTTAGCTGTTGTACAAGCTTCTGGTTTGCTCCCTCCAAGTTTTCCAATATGTCACTCATTTGCTTTTAATTCAGATCAACAAAAACAGAAGGTAAATTTAAAAGCATTCATTAATACAATAACAAAACAAAACAGAAGGTAACATGAATAAGCAACTGTAAATGTAAACGAGGTGAATAACAGAAGGTAAATTTAAAAGCAAATAAAACCTCAGCCAGTGAAAATTACAAATCCTACTATATGCAAACATGACTCTGGCCTAACTAGTGAAAAGCACCAACAACCTCACATACTTACATATAGCCTTACAGTTCCTAGACCAAAGATAGCATCGATTCAACACCTATCACATAACCATTATTAACAAACTTAAAAACTGAAGTTTAAATTGAGAGTGAATAAAATAATTAATTAATAGTTAACAATTGGATAGTGAATCAATTAACAATTGACAGTGAATCAACTAAACACTTAAAAGCACACTTAGAGATCTAAAAATAGAAATCTAAAACTAACAATTACAAAACAAGGGCAAATGTATCACACACATCGCGTTCCAACAATAACTATTACATATAACGAATGCCTAATCTCAAACACACGAATAGTAACATCTATATGAATATCTAGCGCATATGTATCTATTTGTATATTATTATTATACAGATTTGCCTAATCTCAAACACAATGAAGAACACGAATGTCACACCCCAACCGTTGGCGGAAACATCGGAGTGAGACGAAAAATAGATTGCAAGAGTCTTCATAACGACTATTTGTGACAATATTTAGAAAATTCAAATTTCATTGATACTAAATTGGAAATACATTGTCTTGGAAAGGAAAGTACAACAAGTTGCAAAATAACGTAACAACATGAAACATATTCATAAGTTTAAAATCTAGGCTTGTTTCTAAACCACCCTAAGTACGTTTCTTCAATCATCATCAACTAGTTTCCTTCAACGTGTATTAAAACAAAGATCAACAAAAGTTGGCGAGTATACAAGTTTGATTACATAGTATAATTGTGAATAAAAGTTGTCTCATATCCAACATGGTAAATTGCATACATTGTTCGTTATCATACTAGCATGTGTTAACTATAAGTCAAACCAAAGTGTACCGCAATCGTGCATACCGTTGTCGCCGAAACGACAAGGTTGTAAAATAGTTTACTTAACAATACCACAAGAATACGGGCGATGCGTTAATCCTATAGCGCTATAATTGTTAAGGTAGGTTTGCAAAGTTAATAAGCATATAGAACACAAGTATAACATAGCATGTGGTAACAAGAATCTACAACAAATATCATGTTTGTAACGGATAGAGCGTGTATGTAACAAGTTTAATTGTGATTCGTGATTGTATAAAGTGTACATGTTGCACCCAAAGTATATACATGAAAAATAGGATCGAGTATACTCACCGTTTGCTAAGTTTTCCGTTTAACCGCGAGTTGACGAGTTGTTGAGGGTAGAGCACCAAAGTTACTATAGGTTGGGGATACGAAGGTGTATGACTATTCGGAGTTTGTGGAGAGTTTGGATTCAGAATTAACTATAAAAGGTATATGTACACGAAAATATATATTGTCTAAATACTCGTTTGGACACTAAGTTTGTATGTGTTTTCATGGGTCCTAATTTGCCCATTAGAATCACAAACGAGGAGAATAGAATGAAGATAATATAACCTAAGTTCATGACATATAACCATAATCCGGCTAGTATCAAGAATTCGGTTAAATATATATTATATATTATATAGCATAGTCCGTCATGTATCATCATGTATTGTCATGTAAGTCAAGCATGGAGGTAGGATTAACCTCATTGTATGATTCACCAAAGCATAAAGTCATCAACTTAGTTGATGACCCAGTTGGTCATGAATGAAAATAAAAATACAACTAACTAGTTTGTCAAGTAGCCAAGAAAGAATAACTCGGGCGTGTCATACCCAACATGGCAAATGTTGGAGGCGAGGCGGGGTTATGTTACTTTGATTCTTTGAAGCTACTTGAGACAAACACAAACAATTAAGAAAGTGAGGTAGTGGAACATTTTGGAGAGCCAAGGTTTCCATGATTCACACATTACTCATACACAAGTCTTCCAACATTGAAGGTTGGAAGCTTGGATAGTTTCAACACTTAGAACATTTTGGGCAGAATTTAAAGAGGTTTTGAGCTTTATTTCTTGGTGAAAATCAACCACACACAAACCCACAACTAGAAGCTTAGTTGGGAGCAAGGTGTGTACAAGATTTCACTAAGCTTTAAGCATTATATACAAGAAACAAAAAGATAAATTAGAGCAGAATTTTATGCTACTTTAGACCTCAAATATGGTGAGGTTCCACTTTACTTTGCCATGGAAAACTTGTGGAAACCTTCCGAGAGGTTGCCCAAGTAGTTTGAAAGAAGATTAGAAGAAGAAAGGTGAAGAAAAGTGAGTGAAAACTCATTTAGAACACTTGAAAGTATTCTTCCTTGCTTGGAATTCTTGAGAGGATTAGAGAGTTTGGGAGTAGATTAGTGTGTGGAAAGTGTTTAGGATGTGGTGGAGGCTTGTATTTATAAGTGGGGATTAGGGTTTGGGAGTTTATGAAGGTGGAAGGTGATTGGAGGAGAAAGGAGGTGGAGAATGGTGAAATATGATTGGCTTAAAAAAAGGTGGAAGCTGATTGGATGAGAAAGGAAGTGGAGAATTGTACTTGTTGTACTATCAAAGATTTGCATATCTGGAAGTTGACCATGGCCCATGTCCACGAGACACGGCCCCGTGTCTCTTGTTTGCTTTTGTTAGTCTTCTTCTTCCTGGAATCTTGGGTGGGGCACGACCCCATGCCTGGCAGGCACGACCCGTGCTTGTCTTCTGATTTGTAGTTTTTGGCCTTGGGGTGAAGCTTAGAGGGTTGGTGTATTGTATCAACATCCTTTCTTTTGTATTCATGCTAGTTTTTGCCGTTAATTTGTTCCTTTTCTATATTTAAGCTCTTTTAATCCTGAAGGGTTTTTTGCATATTTCCCCTTAAAAACTTTGAAATTGCATATATACCCGAGCAAAAAATTAAATTGCATATTTCCCCTCTATTAACTAGTAAAATTGCAAATTTACCCATTTTGATTTAATTTAGAAAATTGCATATGTACCATTTTTTTTTTACCAATTTTTGTCTTTTTTCACTACTTGCATTTTTTCATGAAGTTATTTTTTTTTCATTATTTTTCCTCACGAACTAGGGTAACAATCATAAAAAATACAATTGACAATCATCTAAACAGAAAACAAAATAACCACAAAAATTCCATGTAACAATATCCAAAAATGAAAAAGACAAATGCCAAAGTTTTGACCATTTTGTACCAAAAAAGTAAATTGCTAGACTTTGATTAGTTATTTTCACATGTTTTTGTTCTTTTTCCCCGTTTAATTGTTGATGGTTGATCTTGCGATGCCGAATTTTTGCATTTTTTTGTTGGTGTCCATACCCACCACACCGGTGACACTTATATTTTTTCTTTGTTCATCATTTGCTCTAATTCTCTCCTTTCTTGGTCTTCCGGGCGGCCGTTTAATAATAGGTGGGTATATCTTCTCCTCATCATCTATATGCACCCATTGATCCTTTGAAAAACATTTGGCCGAATATGCAATTAATAGATAAGGGGAAATATTCAATTTTTATTTAGGCTTGGGTAAATATGCAATTATGGGTGTTTTTAAGGGGAAATATGCAATTATTCCAATCCTGAAAATCAAAAGTATACTAAGAAACACACTTTTTTCCAACATTAGTACTAAAAAGGGTTGTTTTTTTACCTTATTTGATATAATTTATATGTTGCATTTGACGCATATCACTAATACTCGAACAACTGGTTAAAAATCAGTTGAATAATTATTACAGTTATATGTCATAAAACTCAGTTCAACAACACGAAACTAATACTCGAAACAAAATGAACGATGACTATAAAAATGAAAAATATGTTCGAGATTTTAAATCAAAAATATAAAAATGAAAAATATGTTCGAGATTTTAAATCAAAAATGACATATGTTGCAGGAACTAGTCATGAAGAAGAAGCAAAGAGCTCATTCTGGAAACAGTCAAACAAGGAGTTTCTTGCTGAAAAGATGAAGAATGGAGCTTTTCAAAGGAAAGAGACAAGAACTTGTTACAGATGCAATGAAGTTGGTCATATTGCATGGAACTGTCCGAAAGCGACTAACACAAAACAGGGAGTTTCTGGAAAACTGAAAGAAGTTATTGTTGATAAATCCGAACCACCAACTGAAAAATTTAAAGTTTTCAAAAATTCAACATATGAAGTTGGTGAGTGTTCGAAAAGGTTTTACAAGAAGAAGGGAAATCTTGACAATCAAGCTTGGGTTGTTAAGAAATCAGAGGTAAAATCTGGCAATGAATCTGATTCCACAAAATCAGAGGAGCCACAGTTTGATGAGAGTGTTGAAAAATCAGTTCTTTCAATGGATGATGAGAACTTTCCACCATTGAGGGCTGAGAATTTTAAATCAAAGGTTGGAAAGGTTGAAATTTCAAATCAATTCTATTCTGAAAAGAATGAATTTGATGTTGAAAAAGCGTTTAATGGGAATGTAAAGAAAATTTTTGGAAAAATGATCGATGGGAAGGTTAAAGGGGTAAAAGAGTTTTATGCTACAAAGAAAGCAACTTACACCCCAACTGCTTCTGAATTGAAAACACCCAAGGCTGGTCAGGCTTGGGTGGATATTTTCTTTCATTGAAAAACCTGACTCGCCGGAGATCCCAAGTTTGTAATTGCGGATCAGGAATCGGCATCTTTCTTAAAAATTGATTGTGTAAATGAATCTTAAAGTTTGTTAAATTTTACAGATTGTGAATTGCCGGAGCTTCCAGGTTGGTAAGTGCGAAACAGGAATCGGCATCTTGATTGGTAAAATGGTTTTGTGTAGATATTTTATTCCTACATGTGGTTATATGTTTTGGATATTCTTACAAGTGGTAAGAGGTTGATTCTGTCAAAGTGATTACTCAAGGTCATTAGTTTGAACTTGATGTAATTCTGATACAAGAGATTGAATGTACAATATGATGAACCAAACCCCTAACTTTACAAGTGGTAAAACCAACAAAACTTATTTTCCGGAAAAATCATTTTGGTTAAAACAAACTTAAGTGTTTTGAAATCATAATGAGAAAATAGTTTTGTGTAAGGGGGAGTTCTGATTGTTTATGCCTAGTGGATGGCGATTTGAAGTGATTCGATATCAGTTGTCAAGTTTTTTTGTATAGTTCATTTTATGTTTCAAGTGGGTCAAGAGTCTAGTAGTTTTCAAATTTCCTAAAATGTGTTTGCATTTTAGGGGGAGTAAGAAATTTTAGAAAATCCAAAAACATTTGAAAATTTGAAAATGTCAAAAACATTGAATAATTCAAAATGAGTTTTGTTGTGAAAAAGAGGAAATGATAGTAGATCAGTTGGACTGTCACAGCATGCTAAAGAAATGGAAATATAAAATGTGATAAATGATCTCACTAAAGATGTGACGATAGGCTCAGCTAGACTAGTAGATTTGCGATAACGATACAAACCTAAATGAAAAAGCCTAGTTCTAGTGGGAAACATGGTCAAAAGCATAGTACTTAGTTTTGTCCTTCTTGACTGTGTGCTTACTCAGTAATCGCTGATTGTCGAAAGACATAAAACTGGTTAAGTTTGTGAACTTTCACAGCTTTGCTAAAAAAATCACTGTGATTGTGCATTTCATTTTGCAAAGATTTAAACTTGTTTTATTTCTTTATTTTGTTTAAGCATCGGACATCCTCTGCGTATACGTGAGTATCGACCTGGATGTTGTTGCCTAAATGTTCTGCTTTATTTTCTTTGGTGTTTCGTTTAAGCTTTGAACCTCCTCTGCGTATACGGAAGTATCGACCTGGTGGTTAAAGCCTAAACAACTTCAACTTGTTTTATTTTTCTTATTTTGTTTAAACATTGGACTTTCTCTGCGTATACGGAAGTATCGACCTGATTGTTAATGTTTAAACATTCTGCTTTATTTTTCGCACAAATCACATTTGATAAAAGTTTAAAGGCATTACTCGAGATAGTGTATTACATGATGAGGGGATATGCTGAGATCGTGGGGTCCATAAGAATTTAGTGCTATCTAAATATACCTTAAAGTATCGGTAAGCAGATTGAAAGTTTTTAGATTGAGTTTAAGTGGACAACAATATCGTCAATCCATGTGAATCGTTTAGAGCTTAAAATGTTAAAGCTTAACGGTGCTAGTGATTGGTCACATAAACTGATATGATCCTCTTACACAAACTCAAAAAAATATTGTCTGTAAATATTTCTTTACTGCATTTCTTTAAATTCAAAAATACAAAAAGAGTTTGAGTGTGTTTTAGCATAAATTTTGTAAAAGTCAAAAAGATTTTCGACAACTGATGTTGGAGAGCTAATTTTCAAAATTCCGAGTGCTAAACATGATGACATTGTTGTGAGGGGGAGTATGTCTTGAACATCAAATGCATTTCTTTTAAATCAACAAGTGGTTCATCAAAGAGAAAGTTGTTTATGAAAGGGAGTCAGTGTTGGTTAATACAAATTGTTAAATTTAGAAAACTTATGTGGTGGTGAGAAATTGTGTAGGTGATGAGCTTAAACAGAGATAAAGCCAGGGATTGATCTCAAGGTGATAGCTAATTCCAGACAGCGATCTCATCATGATGAGAGGGGGAGTCTGACGAGGTTAGAGCCAAAGAGAAGATCCTGATATATGCTAAGAAAGAAAAGAGACTGATAAAGACTGAAGATGCGAAGACTCGACACTTAAGACTCGTCAACATCTGAGGGGGAGTCTGTTGGTGCATTCATCTGTCGTCTTCGTCTTATGTCGAGTCTCGGGTTCGTTGCGGATTTGATCGAGCATGATGTCATCATATCAAATGATGACATCAAAGTGACATCATATATGACATCACTACACAAGAAGACAAAGGAGTTCATATGTCAAAGGCTGATTTCGTTCGAAATATATAAGTGATTTCGTTCATTTGGTCAAAATGTGATTTCGTTTATTTGTAAAAGGTGATTTCGCTCTTTTGTACAAGAGGTGATTTCGCTCATATGGCATATGGGTGATTTCGCTTATTTGTCATGTCCATATGAGCGGAATCATGTTGCATATATATAGGTCGTATGAGCGGAATCACATAAATAGTTCTAGGTATTGTCTTCCGGTGAGCCACGAAGTGCTGCCGAAGTGTCGACAGGTTGTAAACGTTATCCAGATTAATAATATCGACAGTTTATAGTGAATACTTGCTGAATTGTACTCAGTTTGTCTGTTTCCGCCGTTCAAACTGAGATAAACTCTTCTAAGCGACTCGTTTAGGTCCGAAACCGATCCTACAATTACAAATTAGTTGAATATATCTGGTGCATATTAAACACACAAAGACTTTTGAAGAACATGAAAACAATCTCAAACACAACACGAAAACAAGTTCCGATTACAATAACGAATCACTTTGAAGAACACAGTTAGTTAATAGTTCAATAACGAATGAGATATAGACATTATCATCAGTATACATCTAGCATACACACCAATAGTTTTAAAAAACACGAAAACAATCTCAAACAAGTCTGATTACAATTACAATAACAAATCACACGAAGGGTTTTGAAGAACACGAAAAAAATCTCAAACGAACAACACGTAAACAACTTCAGATACTACTGATTACAAATTACATATAACGAATGCCTAATCTCAAACAGACGAAGAAGAGTAACATCTATATCTATATGTCACATACGTGCATATTATTACACAGATTTGCTCTCAAATATGAAACTAATACTAATTACAAAGTTATATATCATAAAAACTCAATTGAACAACACAAAATCTCTCAAACACGAAACTAATAATTACAAATTAGTTGGACAATTATTACATAGCGCATATTAAACACATCAAGAGTTTTGAAGGAAAAAAAACACACAGTTACAATTATTACAATAGTTGAGATTTAGACAATTATAATGAATATATAATATTTGCCTAATCTCAAACACACAATGAGTTTTGAAGAACACGAAAACAATCTCAAACACCGTTGAACAACACGATTCCGATTCTGAAATTCAAACTACTAATTACAAATCAGTTGAATAACAAAGAATTCATACTCATCTAACACGAAAACAAGTTCCGTTTAACGAATTACAGATCTCAAACACACAAGTAAAGTTATGAAGAACACGAATCTCAAACAACAACATGAAACTAATACTCGAAACAAAATTAACGACGACTGATTACAAATTAGCTTAATATATCTAGCGAAGAGTTATGAAAACAATCTCAAACATAACACGAAAACAATTTTCGATTACAGTTTGAAGAATACTGATGCGCGTGTGGTGTGATATATATTTAGGTATATTTTAAGCCATTTTTACACGTTAGCCAAGTTTTAAATTTATAGAACACGATATTTTACTAACACCAAACACACATATGGGCAAGTGCACCCATCGTGAGCGTAGTATAGTGTTGGCAAGATACCGAGGTCATCCAAGGACACAAGAACTTTTAATACCGGTTTATCCTCAACGTCTAATCAAATCAAAAATTAGAAAAAGATTTTTAAATAAGAAAAAATAAAACTAACTAAAATGTTGAAAATTAAAATAAAAGTAAAAACATATAGACAAGATGAATCACTTGGATCCGACTCGTGTTTAGTGTAACCTTTGATTATTTCCGCACTTTTGCACTTTTTAAGAGATTATCTTAGTTATTGTAGTAGGCCCCTCTTTTGAAGGTGAAGTTACCCTCAACCCAGTAGTTTGAGTCAGCAAGGATACAATCCTAAAGGGTCGGATTATTGAAAGATAATTAATTAAGTTATTAATGCATATTATGGTAGGCCCCTCTTTTGAAGGTGGTGTTACCCTCGGCTAAGTAGTCTGAGTCAGCAGGGATACAGTCCTAAGTAGCCGGGTTAAAGTACTAATAGTAGCTTACATATGAGGGGATCAAAGAGTTTGGACCCCCGCCATCCAATACAGGTGGGTATTGAAGGAGGTCCTACTAAATTTGACCCAGGTCCTTGCAGGATCTATACACTGAACAAGGCAAGACTCTTACCAAACCGTTCCCTTAACCCCCGACCAGGTAGCCAACATACCTCCATATAGACCGTGGAGATATGAATGGTGAAAATCTTTTATTTTATATAGACAGTAAAATAATGCCAAGACACCACGGACAAACGATAAGGAAGAATCACGAGACGACTTGGCCTTTGATTGTCAAGAACTCTTACGATCAATCTTGGATCCCGAGATGACTCACACACTCTATGATGGACAATGGATAATGGTGGTGGATGATGGTGTTGTGATGGTGGTGGGTTGTGGGTGAAGTATGAGAGAGGTGGTGTGCCAAGGGATCATTTGCAAATGAGCCAAGCACCCCTATTTATAGGCTGAACAGAGGCTCGGGCACGGCCCCGTGTCCATTAGGCACGGCCCCGTGTCCACCTTCCTTCTCTTTCTTCATTAATTGCAGTTTGTCTGCATTAGTTGACCACGCCCCCGTGTGCAGAAGCGTATCTGTACTATCAAGATTTTCCCAGATTCTGCGAATCTTAGAGTTGACCACGACCCCGTTTCCGCTGGGCACGCCCCCGTGGTGGGTGATAGAAGCTTCTACAGCTTTGTCTTTTCTGCTGACACTTGGGCACGCCCCCCGTGCTCATTGAGCACGGGGCATGTTCTGCCTTCTGTTATCTTGTTTTACTTGGGAAGATGCTGTCGGGGGGTCCGGGCATGCCACGTTTGTTCCTTTTCTTGTATTTATGTTAGATTTAGCTGCCTTTTTGCTTCTTTTGTTCATTTGAGCTCATTTAATCATGAAAATACAAAAGGAAGACAAAAACACACTTTTTCCAACATTAGTACTAAAAAAGGGTTAGTTTTATGCCACATTTGATGTAATTTATATGTTGCATTTTGTACACATCAAATACCCCCACACTTGAATTTTTGCTTGTCCTCAAGCAAAACTCTTTATAATGTGGCTTACACTCCCAAATGGAATGGGTAGAAGAGAAGGTTTTTGGGCTTGTCATAGTGTGTCGGGATTTCCAAGATTCTTTATTAGTTTTATTTTTATTTATTTACAATCCTATTCGTTATGATTTATTTAAAACATTTCATAGGATAAATTACTTATTAGGGCATAACATGCCTTTTTAAAATTTCATTTATATACAAGTTCACATACCTCACGGGGGATCACTCAACACTCGGCCGAATATGTATTTTAGTGAATCACTCGAGAGCGGCATGGAACTTACTCCGACCATAGGCTTGCCAAGCAATCAATCCTCCTCCTTTTTAACTATATACCTTTGTAAATATCAAGAGGACTTTTGGGTGAAGGGTTAGGCTTGGGTTAAAGGTAGGTGGTTGGGTTAGTGGTTAGTAAAAGGGCGAAAGGCGTAAAAAGCGTTGGTTTTCGTAAGACTTTTCGTAAAAAGCGTGGTTAGCATCCCCCCCCACACTTAAATTACACATTGTCCTCAATGTGTCCCAAACATATGTTTTTAGGTTGATTGACTGTGTAAAAAGGTGTGAAAAAGCAAAAATTTATGTTTCTGGGCGCCTGGACACGGCCCATGCTCGTTGAGCATGGCCCCGTGTTCAGAGTGCTAGTAACGAGAACTTACAGAAGGTGGACACGGGGGCGTGTTAGCTGGGCACGACCCCGTGTCTGGCAAAAGTCTGCAGTATTAAACAAGCAGCAGGTCTGGGGAAGTGGGCACGGGGGCGTGTCGGCCGGACAAGACCCCGTGTAGACAATCTGCAAAGGTGAAAAACAGGTTTCTGGCTCCGGTTTTCCTGTCCCGGCTTTAGTAGCACTAATGTTTAGTGTTCTAAGCCTCGTATGTACCTGCTTTTATCAATAAACACTACACCAAACCATAGCAAACATCCTAAATTACCAAAATTCAACATCCACATCACAAAGTTAAAAAGAAAAACAAATGCAGAAAGTAAAAAGAGTTAAAGGAAAGTAAATTGTTCAATACACGGCACGCAGGCCGGAAATTGTTCAAGATAAAAGAGGGTTAACCTGTGGGACATCCTACCAGCTGCTCTTGCCTCCACTCCTCCCGCCTAGTCCATGACCTCATCCTCATCATCACCTCCTCCTCCGTGCCCCGCCATGTACTCCCGGATGTTCCCAATGTCATCCTGAATGTCAGAGATGTTTCTCTCAATCGCTCCGACCCGGGTGTACGTGTTGCTCGCCATGTTATAGGTGTTCCTGGTGCACATGAGGTTTTCCTGCAACAAATCATGTAAACTTTGGAAGTTAGGAGAACCGCCTCCTTGTGAGGAGGATTGGCCCGGATCACCGTGGGGCTGGTACTGGTAATGAGGAGGTTGCTGAAACTGTGGAGCGTGAAGGACGAGTGCCTCTTGCGGGTTCCATGCATGCCACTGGATTCTTTGGAAGCTAATCGTCCCATCTTCGGCTTCATAAAGCAAGTTCATGGAGCGGCAGATGTGTATGTCCACTCTTCCCGACCATGGGCTCTTTTGGAAAGACCTGGGCATGTTCACGAAGTGCTTGAAGAGACGGTATATCCACCCACCGAAGAAGATAGGGGTTGGTGGAGTAGCAAGCCGGTTCCAATGCATGTTTCGGAGCAGGAGATACGAAACATCGAGGTTTCTGCGGTTATGAATGCAATGAAGGACCACCAGATCTCTTAACCCAACGATGCTACTGCTGTCATGCCTTTGGCTAAGAGAGTAAGTGAGGACCCTATGGATGTAACGGTAAAGAGGGTCCCTCAGCTTAGTTCTCTTAGTGATGCTTGGGTTGTAGATTCCATCTTCTATTTGAGCCCAAGCGGCTTGGCGTTCGTTTTCTGATAGTTCATGTAACCCTCCGGTGTTTTCTTCATTACCCGCATCTTCCCCCGCATACAACCCAACTATCGACCCAAACTGTGCCATCGAAATCGAGTATCTGGTCCCCCCACATCGGAATTATACCCCTTCATTTATCGAATGGGTCGCACCTTGAATTGAACACAATGTGCTATAGAATTCCAGATTCTATTCGTGGACCGAGCGAAGGCGAGTAGTAAGGGCGACTCTTAGCGGCCCGGTGACTAGGTTGTTGAAGCGGTCCCAGTGGTTCACTAATCCCAAAAGATCCGTGCACACTTGTCTTGGGTATTCCTCCGGTCTGGTTCGAAGTACGTCGTATCTTGCTTTAGCATCAAGCTCATTTGCATTGAATCTTGTGAATTTCTTCGACATCTGAAAGAATACACCAAAACTTAGCACGAAACAGTGAAATTTATGAGAAAACTGATAACAGCTAGCTGGACACGGCCCCGTGTTCAGCGGACACGGCCCCGTGTCCAGGCGTCTGTTACTCAAAAACTTCATTTTACGACCCGGTCCTGAAAACTTTAGAATTTTTTGTCCAGTAGGTGCGGTTTCCCCCGAAAATGAAACCCCAAGTGCCGTTTTCCCAAAACAAACCGTTTACCCCTTCAATTTTATCTTTTTCGGTTCAAAAACAAGGGTTTGGGGTTTTTGTGAGAAATCGGGCGAATCTATGAACAATACAAGTGGATTTACTTCCTATAGCATTAATCTAAACTAATGCTAACAGATTTATGCAAAAATTTGAGGTTCGATCCGGATGAAGTTCAAGAACCCTAGATTTTTCCCCAAATTTTTGATGTTTTAACTACATGCAAATGCCTAATCTAACTACTAATGATGATAGAATCATACCTTGATGTTGTTAGAAGTAGAGGAGACGTCGGAATTCTGCGGAAAAATCACCTGAACCATAGAGTTTTTGGGGAAACGGGGCGTGTGGAATGAAGAAACTGTTTGAGAAAAGGGGTTTTATCCCGACAGTCGCGCGGACACGGCCCCGTGTCCAGCGGACATGGCCTCATGCCGAGCAAAGTTTAAATTTTTTTTAGTGCTCGTGTGAGTGCCCTTGTTTCCCAAAAACTTGGTTAGAAGACTTACCGATTAAGATGTCATCCCATTCGTTCATAACTTACCAGATATGATGTTGATGCTTTCATTCTTCGATCGTTTGAAGCGAGATTTCTTCCTCTTCATCCTCAATGAATCCTTGATAGAGTTTCAGCCGTTGGCCATTGACTTTAAATGGAATATCATTCCGAGATTTAATTTCTACTGCACCGTGTGGGAAAATATGGGTGATGGAAAAAGGTCCTGACCACCTAGACTTTAATTTACCAGGGAATAGTCGAAGTCGTGAATTAAACAATAGAACTTGATCTCCTACTCAAAATTCATTAGGTTTAATATGTTTGTCATGCAAGTTTTTCATTCTTTCCTTATAAATTTCAGAGTTTGAGTATGCATAATTCCTTAATTCGTCTAATTCATTTAATTGACAAAATCGATTTTTACCAGCAAATTCTAAATCAAGGTTTACATTTTTAATTGCCCAGTAGGCCTTGTGAGCTATTTCTACTGGCAAATGACAACTTTTTACATAGACGAGCTTATATGGGGTTGTACCTATTGTTGTTTTATAAGCAGTTCAAAAAGCCCATAAAGCATCATCTAATTTATCGGCCCATTCCTTTTTATTTAACCCTACGGTTTTTTCAAGTATTCGTTTTAAACCTCTATTAGTCACTTCGGCTTGTCCGTTTGTTTGAGGGTGATATGCTGTTGAGATCCGGTGATAGACCCCATATCTTGTTAAAAAAAAATTCAAGTTGATGATTACAAAAATGGGTACCTCTATCACTTATTAATGCTTTAGGTGTTCCAAAACGAGAGAATAATTTTTTTCAGAAATCTTACCACGACTCTTCCATCACTTGTTGGAAGTGCCTTGGCCTCGGCCCATTTAGACAAGTAATCTACTGCCACAAGTATATATTTGTTTCCTTTTGATGGTGGGAAAGGTCCCATAAAGTCGAGTCCCCACACATCAAAAATTTCACAAACAAGAATGCCATTTTGTGGCATTTCGTTTTTGGAAGAAATATTACCTGTTCTTTGGCAAGCATCACATGTCTTGACAAGACTTTGGGCGTCTTTGTAAATGGTAGGCCAATAAAATCCTGAATCAAATACCTTACGTGCGGTACTAGTGGCACCATGATGTCTTCCGTATGGACCTTCATGACAATGGCGGAGAATTCTTCGTGCTTCGCTACCATGTACACACCCTCGGATGAGTTGGTCGGCACACATTTTGAAAAGATAAGGATCTTCCCAAAAGTAATGCTTTACATCAGCAAAGAATTTCTTTCTTTGGTGATGTGGCCATCCTTTGGCGACTATACCGCTAGCTAGGTAATTAGCATAGTCAGCGTACCATGGTTCTTCTCTGTATTCCACCATTTCTAGGGACTCTGTTGGAAATTTTTCATTGATTTGCTCGTCCCTGGTTGCCTCCAAAGCTGGGTCTTCTAAGCGTGAAAGATGATCCGCTGCGGTGTTTTCAGCTCCTCTTTTGTCTTTGATTTCAATATCAAATTCTTGGAGGAGTAAAATCCACCGAATCAAACGTGATTTGGCGTCCTGCTTTTTGAAGAGATATCGAATGGCTGCATGATCTGTATTGACTATTGTTTTAGAAAGAACAAGATAAGAATGAAATTTATCAAAAGCAAATACCACAGCTAGTAATTCTTTTTCAGTTGTTGTATAATTTTCTTGTGCATCGTTAAGTGTTTTACTAGCATAATAAATTGGGTGAAAATGCTTTTCTTTTCTTTGTCCCAAAACAGCTCCAACTGCAAAGTCACTTGCATCACACATGATTTCGAAAGGAAATTTTCAATCAGGCGCTATCATGATAGGTGCATTGACTAGCATTTCCTTTAGGGTTAGGAATGCTTGATTGCAATTCTTGTCAAAGATGAAAGGGGCATCTTTTTCAAGTAATTTTGTTAGAGGCCTTGAAATTTTAGAAAAGTCTTTGATAAACCGCCTATAAAATCCGGCATGCCCTAGGAAACTTCTGATAGCACTAACGGAGGATGGGGGTGGTAATCGAGAAATAGTGTCTATTTTGGCTCGATCAACCTCCATTCCTTCGCTTGAGATTTTATGACCGAGTACTATTCCCTCCGTTACCATGAAATGGCATTTTTTCCAGTTAAGGGCAAGGATAGTTTCCTCACATCAGGATAGCATTCGTTCAAGGTTATCGAGGCATTGGTCGTATGAATCCCCAAAGATAGAAAAGTCGTCCATGAAGACTTCCATTGTCTTTTCTATCATGTCATGGAAGATGGCTACCATGCAACGTTGGAAGGTTGCGGGGGCATTACATAGACCAAATGGCATGCGTCGATAAGCAAAACTTCCATAGGGACATGTGAAGGTTGTCTTTTCTTGGTCTTCGGGTGCTATCGGGATTTGAAAGTAACCTGAAAAACCATCCAAGAAACAGTAAAATTTATGACCGGATAATCTTTCTAACATTTGATCAATGAAGGGCAAAGGAAAGTGATCTTTCCTTGTTGCTTAATTTAATCGTCTATAATCTATACATACTCTCCATCCTGTGACGGTTCTCGTTGGTATTAATTCATTCTTTTCGTTAGTTATTACCGTCATACCTCCTTTCTTTGGAACTACTTGGACGGGACTTACCCTAGGACTATCGGAGATAGGATAAATAAGTCTGGCGTCAAGTAATTTGATGACTTCTTTTTTAACCACTTCTTGAATATTGGGATTTACTCGACGTTGTGGTTGTATTACCGATTTGTAGTAATCATTCATTAAAATTTTGTGCGTGCACATGGAAGGACTTATTCCTTTAATGTCTACAAGCTTCCAAGCAATAGCATTTTTGTGTTTTTTCAAAAGATTAATTAATTTTTCTTTTTCTAAACTACTTAATTTAGACGAAATAATTACAGGTGATTTACCATCTTTGTCTAGAAAAGCATATTCCAAACCTTTCGGAAGTTCTTTGAGCTCAAGAGGTGGGTCTTTAGGAGACTCCTTATTTGGTTGCTCATTTTGATCAAGAACTTTGAAAGTTTGTTCTATTGCGACCTCTTCTTCAACAAAGTGGTCAATCTTTTCACTTGTATCGGGTGGTTCATCTTCATCTTCAATTAGGGAGTCATTATTGCCGAATGGATATTTCATTGACCGCTCTAGATCGACACTCTTTTTAAATGCCCCTAACTGAATAGATAGATTGTTGTACTTCCGGTTTTTCAAAGCTTCGTGAGTTTTTACAAAGGGTCGTCCCAACACTAGAGGAGCGTCATCGAGGATGACAAAGTCGGTTGGGATTACCATTTGATTTGTTTGAACCAAGACATCCTTAACTACACCGATTGATTTTATTACTTTCCGATTGGATAGAAAAATGGGTATTTGAAGTGGAGAAAAATCACTAATACTTAATTTTTTGAAAATGTAGTTGGGCATTATGTTAACACAAAGATCTTTATCAATTGTGACATTACTAATAAATGAATTTTGAAAAAAACATGGAACCGGTGTAATGTTGATTTCAAATGGGTCTTCTTTTATTAGCGAAGTTTGATCATTAGTTAACTTAACGCTTACCGTTTCCTCAATTTTAGTGTTAGTGTTTAACTCTTTTAAAAACTTAGCATGAGTGGGTACTAAACAATGATTTTCAAAAGAAGGTGACAAGAGATTAATTTCTTCAAAATTAGACTCTTCTTGTATTTTCACGTTAACGGACTCACCTTTTTCGTTGTTTAACTCATGTGTCGGTTTTTCACTTATTTGTTCTTCCATTTTTACCTCTTCAACTATCTCTTCTTTATTACAAGTTAATTCTTCTCTTGCGCTGGACTCCTCTTCCCTTGCGCGAGATTCTTTTATGTACCATTCGATAGTTTTAAGGTGTTCTAATATCCTATCGGTCACTTTGGTGATAGAGTAAGGTTCGGGATTTTCAAAGCTTGAATCTGGTTGTTCGATCCTTTGCTCCTCATAATTACCATATGAAGTAGATGGTTCACACCATTGTTCTTCATTGTAAATATATGATGGATAAGGGTCGTAATTTTGTTCTTCATAACACTCATATGAGGTGGGTTGTTCACGCCATGGTTCCTCATAATAAGCATATGAAGGTGGTGGCTCATATCTTGGTTCCTCAAAGTATGAGTATGAAGGCTCATACCTTGGTTCATCAAAATATGAGTATGAGGGAGGAGGTTCATACCTTTGGTCTTCATAGGATGCGTATGAAGTTGATGGCTCGTACCTGGGCTCCTCATAGTAGGTGTATGAAGTGGATGGTTGAAATAAGTCACAATATTGTACCGAGTGAGTGTTACCGCAATTGGTGCAATAATCTTCCCTATAATCATCCTCCTCATAGGTGTAGTTGTAGCCTCCTGAGTATTGATCCATAAGAATCACTCAGCAGACCACAACAGAGTCTCGAGACCAGAAAGCAAAATGAAAACGGAAACAGAGGCTGAACACGGCCCCGTGTTCAGGATCTGTATCTGGGCGTTTTAATTAAAGTTACTGGTTTCGTTGAGCAGGGGGGCATGTTCAGTGAGCACGACCCCGTGTTCAAGCTCTGTATCTAGGTGTTTTTATTAAAAAAATGCAGCACGGCCCGTGTTCAGCGAGCACGGCCCGTGTTCAGCGAGCACGGCCCGTGTTCAGCGAGCACGGCCCGTGTTCAGCGAGCACGGCCCGTGTTCAATCTACTGTAAATGCAAAACTAAACTAAAATGCAGCAAAATGTGCGCGCGTTTTGAAAAGGTTTTGAAAAACTGATTAGGTCGTCGATTTTAAGCTTTCTTAAAATCCTTGTGTCCCCGGCAACGGCGCCAAAAACTTGATGCGCGTGTGATGTGATATATATTTAGGTATATTTTAAGCCCTTTTTACACGTTAGCCAAGTTTTAAATTTATAAAACACGATATTTTACAAACACCAAACACACATATGGGCAAGTGCACCCATCGTGAGCATAGTATAGTGTTGGCAAGATACCGAGGTCGTCCAAGGACACAAGAGCTTTTAATACCGGTTTATCCTCAACGTCTAATCAAATCAAAAATTAGAAAAAAGGTTTTTAAATAAGAAAAAATAAAACTAACTAAAATGCTGAAAATTAAAATAAAAGTAAAAACATATAGACAAGATGAATCACTTGGATCCGACTCGTGTTTAGTGTAACCTTTGATTATTTCCGCACTTTTGCACTTTTTAAGAGATTATCTTAGTTATTGTAGTAGGCCCCTCTTTTGAAGGTGACGTTACCCTCAACCCAGTAGTTTGAGTCAGCAAGGATACAATCCTAAAGGGTCGGATTATTGAAAGATAATTAATTAAGTTATTAATGCATATTATGGTACGCCCCTCTTTTGAAGGTGACGTTACCCTCGGCTAAGTAGTCTGAGTCAGCAGGGATACAGTCCTAAGTAGCCGGGTTAAAGTATTAATAGTAGCTTACATATGAGGGGATCAAAGAGTTTGGACCCCCGCCATCCAATACCGGTGGGTATTGAAGGAGGTCCTACTAAATTTGACCCAGGTCCTTGCAGGATCTATACACTGAACAAGGCAAGACTCTTACCAAACCGTTCCCTTAACCCCCGACCAGGTAGCCAACATACCTCCATATAGACCGTGGAGATATGAATGGTGAAAATCTTTTATTTTATATAGACAGTAAAATAATGCCAAGACACCACAGACAAACGATAAGGAAGAATCACCTTCAACATAAGAAACTAGTTATTAAAGTCATTAATACATAACCAAATAAAAAGTGCGAAAAGATTAAAAATAAAAAGTATTACACTAGACACTTGTCTTCACCAAGTGATGTAAGAGACTTAGGCAAACATGGCCTTTGATTGTCAAGAACTCTTACGATCAATCTTGGATCCCGAGACGACTCACACACTCTATGATGGACAATGGATGATGGTGGTGGATGATGGTGTTGTGATGGAGGTGGGTGGTGGGTGAAGTGTGAGAGAGGTGGTGTGCCAAGGGATCGTTTACAAATGAGCCAAGCACCCCTATTTATAGGCTGAACAGAGGCTCGGGCACTGCCCCGTGTCCACCTTCCTTCTCTTTCTTCATTAATTGCAGTTTGTCTGCATTAGTTGACCCCCCCCGTGTTCGCTGGGCACGCCCCCGTGTGCAGAAGCGTATCTGTACTATCAAGATTTTCCCAGATTCTGCGAATCTTATAGTTGACCACGGCCCCGTTTCCGCTGGGGACGCCCCCGTTGTGGGTGATAGAAGCTTCTACAACTTTGTATTTTCTGCTGACACTTGGGAACGCCCCCGTGCTCATTGAGCACGGGGCGTGTTCAGCCTTCTGTTCTCTTGTTTTGCTTGGGAAGATGCTGTCGGGGGGTCCGGGCATGCCACATTTGTTCCTTTTCTTGTATTTATGTTAGATTTAGCTGCCTTTTTGCTTCTTTTGTTCATTTGAGCTCATTTAATCATGAAAATACAAAAGGAAGACAAAAACACACTTTTTCCAACATTAGTACTAAAAAAGGGTTAGTTTTATGCCACATTTGATGTAATTTATATTTTGCATTTTGCACACATTAACACGAAAGTTGAACAACACAAAAACAAGTTCTGATTACAATAACGACTTATCTCAAACACAAGTATACATCTAGCGCATCTCATGTCACACCCCAACCGATGGCGGAAACATCGGAATGAGACGAACACAAGATTGTTCGAGACTTCATAACACTATTTGCGACAATGTTTAAATAAAACTGGTTTCATTTCATTTCTTAACAACATTGTCAAGTTACAATACAAGGAAATTCAAATAACAACATTGTTTCAACATATAACAACAAGACAATGATCAGAATACAACATCGTTTCAGAATAATACAACAAAATCTAAGTTAAATTGGGTATCTAAAGCATCCTCGCTAAGCCCATTTTAATATCATCATCATCCTGAAATATGTTTAAAATACATGGTTCAATACAAAAGTATTGGCGAGTATACAAGTTTAATACATAACATAAGTATAAAAGGTTTAAACGAATCCACATGGCAAACTTAGTTATCAAGATTAACGTACAAACTGGCATGTAATTATTTAAGTCAACCCAAAGATTACCGCAAATGTTTAAAGACTTAACATGACCTCAAGAATACGGGTGGTGCGTTACTCCTATAGCGCTGTACATGTTAAGGGTAGGCTCGTACGAAGTTAATGACAAATTTATCACATAAAGAATAACCCAGAATAACGAATCAAGTATAACATATGTATGCATGTATTGGATTATTCGTGCATTTGAATAAAGTCTAAGTGTAACCGTTTAGGTCTAATAGTAAACATATTGCACCCAAAGTGTAAAATCGAAAAAGGGTATTCGAGTATACTCATGGTTTTGCTAAATCTTATTAAGTAATTCCGCGAGCGAAGAGTTG
Source organism: Helianthus tuberosus (assembly GCA_030545235.1). Taxonomy (NCBI): domain Eukaryota; kingdom Viridiplantae; phylum Streptophyta; class Magnoliopsida; order Asterales; family Asteraceae; genus Helianthus; species Helianthus tuberosus. The sequence continues at coordinate 131,517,068 of CM060353.1, read as the reverse complement.
AGTGGCGTAGTACAGGAACGCCAAGGTTATCCTACCCTGCGAGCAAAGGGTCGTTGGTATAGTACAGGTGTCACGACCCCCGATCCCACCCTGGACGGAATCGAGAGCCGCGAACCAGTTCAGTGGTACCGGTAGTTATTTTGAAAAGTAGTGCAGTGGAAAATTCATCAGGACCGTGAGTTAGAAAAAATATCAGAGTTTAGAAAACACCGGATTTTTTTATTTATTAAATAGATGGGATAAAACCATGTTTTGAAAGGTAGCTTTAATATGGGATAAACCCAAATACATAAAATAACTTTTCTTAATTTAATTTAATTGATAAATCAAGCCACTTCTGTAAGCCTTTTGGTGCCGTATCCAACTCTTATTCCGATCTACTGTAATTACCTGAAACGCGTTTAAAAAACATTTGGTCAGCAGGAAATACTGGTGAGTTCATTCATTTTTGTACAAAATGACACATTGTTATAATATATAGTATTAAGGGTGATTACATTGTTTCTATCAACCAATTACCCCAAATCGGTATTTGTCACTCGACTGTATCTGTGACTATGGTCAGATCACCCATTGGCTAACTCGTTGTCCAATGGTGACGGGAATAAAGTAATGTATACAAAACCCCACATACCGGCAGTAATTGAAGACTACAAAGACTTAATCCCTGTAATTATAACTTTAAAAATAAATAAGGTTTTGGAAACAATTTGGTAAAAAGAGAATGACTCACATTATAAGGATGCAGTATTGATTTAACAAACTTCTTGATTCTACTCCTTCTGATAATTAAGCATATACTTTATTGTTTTGAACCTTCTGATGATTAAGCATCCATTTTGATTGTAAGAGTATGGTGTAGAGTTTCGGGTAGTTAAACATTTAGTTTAACAGAGTGGAATACGTATTAGTGTAAAACCACATCAAACCTAACGATGGTCACGAGATTAGAACCTTAACGAAATTCACAAAGTATAGTCTTGTTTAGACAGCACTTTGGCATTCGTTTAACGAAATTCACAAAGTATAGCACTTTGGCATCCGTTTAACGAAATTCACAAAGTATAGCACTTTGGCATCCGTTTAACGAAATTCACAAAGTACAACACTTTGGCATTCGTTAGTTGGTTCCCGAATCGATCGGACAGAACATCGCATTGGTGATTATTGGTTAGAACACGAACTGTTAGTGCATGCGTCTGTCGACTTCGTCTTGTATCGACTCTTGTACATATAATGATAGATCAGGGTGCAATGTTCTAGAAAATATGAGATTTTAGGGTGTCTAAGAGGTAATTTCGCTTGAAGGTGATGATTCCGCTTGAAAGTGGCTTGGACAGTTTCAAGCGAAATCACATTACTTAATTTAGCTTGAACTGACACCTTGTCACATTCAAGCGAAATCCTAACACTATATATATATGTATTCCAAGAAAAATCTGTATCATTCATTCCGGTCAGAGCAATGAAGTCCTGCCGAAGTGTCGTCTCGTTGTAAAACGTTTTAGAATCAATACTACGACAGTTTTAAGTGATATACTAGCTGAATTGATCTCAGTTTGTCTGTTTCCGCCTTTCAAACTGAGAAAAACTCTTCTGGTCGACTCGTTCGGGTCTGAAAACGATCCTACAAGTGGTATCAGAGCTTAGGAAGAAGAGTTCTTATCAATTCATTCGAAAAAACTGATTTCTACACCTTCTTTTTCAAAATTCAAAACTTTTCACGGTTAAAATCGGCTAATATTCTCACAGATTGTGCGCAACATTCTTTTAACAAATCCTTGAAAGTTTCAGGCCTAAAATCGATCTAAAAACTTACAAAAATTGAGTTTTCGCTTGAAAAACATGTCCGAGATGATGACGTCAGCAGCTCTTCAAGCGAAATCAGACTCTTATTTCGCTTGAAACCGAGTTTCCGCTTGAAATTTCGACCTGATTCCGCTTCAAACTTGCTATTACGCTTCAATAGTGCTATTTAGCTTAAGTGATTCAGCTTGAATCACCTATTTCGCTTCAAAGTCCTCATTCCGCTTGAACGATTCAAGCGAAAGCGAAATCTTATTTCGCTTGAAAGGAGTGTTTCAGCTTGAAAGCTGTGTTTTCGCTTGAACAGGGATCTCGCTTGAGTTTGTAATTTCGCTTGAACATTCAGTTTTGTGAACTTTGAAAATCCGAAACATGGACGAGGAATTTTATAATGCATTTGCTACCCCAGTTACTCCGATCACTTTGGCACAGAACACTATGTTGGAAAATGAAACGGGGACTATGCAAAAACCGCCTAAACTCATGAACATCGAGGAGTATAAAGGTTGGGAAGGACGGTTTGAGAATTGGGTACAAGCGAACTACTTAGATGCTTGGGAATGTATCGAGACGAAATACATTAGACCGACAAATGATGATGAAGAGGTTATAGCAATTAAAGATCTAAGTGTCGATGCTAGAAAGAAATACAAAGATGAGAAAATGATGCTAAGTCTTTTACAACAAGCTGTGAAGGAAGATATCTTGGTTCTATTGCAACATAATGGAACTTCTTATTCAATATGGAAAGCATTAAGATCGAAGTTTCATGGAAGTCAAGAGATGGTTAAGAACAAGAAATCACTTTTGAAGAAAGAGTTTGATCTGTTTCATGGGTTGAAGAATGAGAACACAAAGCAAATCATAGAAAGATATTGCAATCTGCTAGCAAACATGAAGAGATTGAGTATTGAAAAAGATAATGAGGAGTTGATTGAGAAGCTAGCTAATGCATTACCCTATGAGACTTGGGGCACATATCTCATGATGCTAAGGAACAAGAAAGGGTTTAGCAGTCTGACATTGAGTAAATTCATTGAAAAGATTGAGGCTCAGGAGATGGAACAAAGAAAAGTTATAAGAATGAAAGATTTCGATGGTGAACAAGACATCGGACTTTATTACAAAGGTGGTGTCAGTGATAAATCCACCAACTTGTCACCGAAGATTGAGACTGCATTCAATGCAAAGAGTTCTTCTGGTAGTTCATCCAAAGGATCAAACAACAACACAAGTTTTTCATCATATCCATCATTTGATCCAAATTTTTCTGCAACAAAGAATGGCAAGAAGCTACAATGCAATATTGTACTGAATCTGGAGAATGATGAAGATTATTCAGCAGAAATTGCTAAGAGTCATATGTCTTTGTTGGGAACTGTTTTGGAATCTTATGGTAGTTTTGTTGCAGGTCGGATTGCGAATCCAATGCTTACAAAAGAGGATTACGATCAGATTGATGCTGAGGAAATGGAATTGATGGATATTAAATGGTGTTTAGCAAGTGTGTTGAGACGAGCTGAGAAATTTAAGCAGATCACAGGAAGAGATGATTTACGTGAAGCTAATATTTCTACTTTGGGTTTTGATAAATCTAAAGTCACTTGTTTTCGTTGCAGGGAAAAAGGACACTTCAAGAGGGAGTGCAAAAACCGCGAAGCAAGTGGAGCTCAAAATCCGTTCAACAACAACAATTATTACTATCGGAAGGCTATTTATCATCAAGTTGCTCAACAACAACAAGAACCACAAGTGGCTCATGGAAGAAAAGTGATTGAAGAATCTTCAAAGAGAGCTTGCATGGTTAATCAGGATGATCAAAAGCAAACAGAAGGTTTCAATTGGGACAAATATATCCCAGCTGACAGTAAAGCATGCCTGATAAACCAAGATGATGAAAAATTGCCTGAATGTTTTAGCTGGGCAAATTTCAATTGGGATGATTATGATCCAAACAAAGATTCAAATCACAAAGCTTATGTCCCTCGTGTTGAAGAGGATAGTGATGATGATCGTGAATATTGGTCAAGAAAAATGGCAGATCATTTGAAAATGATGGCTGAAAGTGATAGTGAAGATGAAAAAGTTAAAAAGAAAAAGATCAAAACACCAGTGAGTAGTGATGATGAAGATGTTCCAGTGATAAGGCAAAAGATGAAAGATGTTCCAAAATTCAAAGTTGATGAAGAAGTTGATGCTAAAAAGATTCCTGTGAAGTGTGACACTTGTGAAGCTATAAAGAAGCAGAACAGCACATTGATTTATAACTTGAACAGTTTGAAGGAATCTTATGATGTCCTGAACAAAGCTATGAATCAATACAATCAAACAAGTGAAGAACAGGCAACGGCAATGAAAACACTTCAGGGAGCTTTCATGATAAAGCAGAAAGTTGTGAATAATTATATCGAGAAGTGTGCTGTGTTAGAGTAGAAACTTGAAACTCAACGGATTCAAACTGAAAGAGTTAATCGTTTATTGAAAAGTTACTCATTTACTTCTTATGTTATTGACAGGATCTATCCAATAGTAAAATGCATGAAGGCATTTGAGGAAGAAGAAATTTCTGAGGCAAAGAATTCTGAAGAACAGAAGGTTTCTGAAGTAAAGACTCCTGAAAAGAAGAAAGAAAAGAAGAAGGATAACAAAGAAAAGACTTCTGGTAAGAAACAAGGTTTCAGTTACAACAAGTGTCCACCCCCGCTTGAAAATGGATATTCTCCGAGAAATCCAAATTCAGAAAGAGTCGAAAAGGCAACAAATTTACAGTGGGAGTCGGAGCCTACAGTTAACTTGCCAGAAAATATTGATGTCACATTTACATCATCTGACACTGATCATGAGTCCGAGTTAATAAAGAAAGTGGTCGATCAGGTGTTGGAAAAAGATGAAACTGAGGAGTCAAAGTTGGAGTTAAACTCAAAGTCAAAGTCATAGTCAGAGTCAAAGTCTGGTTCTGAAAGTTCGAGTTCGACAGTCAACAGTCCAAAATCTTCGGTTAGGAGGGTTTACAACAAAGAATTCTTGTTATCAAAATCTAATTTGAATGACAAAACATTCAAAGTTGCATATACATTGAATGATTCTGACAAATTATATTTTGATGAGAAATTTCCAATAAGAGGTGTTAAACCAGAAATGATCAAAAAGGTTTTCAAACTAACAGAAATTAATATTTCTGAAATAAAAGATGTAAATCTTAATGATAAACCTAAAAAATACACCTCAAGAGTTCAACAAAGAGAAAACAAGAAAAAAGGTTACAGTTCTGGTTCTGGTTATCGAAAGAAACCAAGCCATAACGGTAATTTCAAAAAGAAAGGATTAGGATTTATTCCTTCAGAAAAACAGAAAAATGAAAAATATATTCGTGATTTTAAATCAAAAATGATATTTGTTTCAGGTACAACTACTGAAGAAGAGAAAGAAAATCTGTTCAGGAACTAGTCAAACAGAGAATTCCTTGCAAAGAAGCAAGAAGAGATGAAGACTGCTGATCAGATGAAAGAAACGAGAACCTGTTTCCAATGCAACACTGTTGGACATATTGCCAAAGATTGTTCAAAGGCAATAAAATCAAAACAGGGAGTTTCTCGTAACTTGAAAGATAAAAAGGTTGAATTTGAACCACCAATTGATAGAACCAAACTTTTCAAAAACTCGATTTTTGAAATTGGTGAAAGTTCAAACAGATTTTATAAGAAAAGGGGAAATATTCACAACCAGAAATGGGTTGTTAAGAAATCGGATGGTAGTTCTAGCAATGATTCTGATTCTTCAAAATCAGAGGAGCTATCTTCTGGTGATGAATCTGATTCCACAAAATCAGGGGAGCCACAGGTTGAGATTAAAAGTGAAAAGTCAGTGCCGACTGTGGATGATGAGAATTTTCCACCACTTCGTGCTGAAAATTTTAAAAAGAAAGTTGGTAAAATTGAGATTTCAAATCAAATTTTCTCAGAAAAGAAAGAGTTTGATATTGAGAAAGCCTTTAATTCCAAAGTTCATCATATTTTTGGAAAAATGATTGACAGGAAGGTCAAAGGAGTGAAGGAGTTTTATGAGAAGAAGACGAAGAAAGATAAAGTTGAACCATCCCTGGTTTGTGACTGGGATGGTACATATTACGAACAGTAAGTCTGTGGATTTGCCGGAGCTCCCAAGTTGTTAATCGTGGAGCATGAATCGGCATCCTTCTTAGATTGTTTTTGGTAAATTGAAAATTGATCACTAGTATGACTTGCCGGAACTCCCAGGTTGGTAAGTGAGGAGTAGGAATCGGCATTCTGAGAATTCAACCTACATATGGTAACTTACAAGTGGTATTGGTTGGTAAGCCATGTGGTTGAAAAAGAGGTTGTGTTTTTAATTGAAGGTTAATCAAGGTCATTAGGTTGAACTTGATTGAACTATTCTTACAAGTGGTAAATCAGGGACATTAAGTTGTATCTGATTTCCTACAAATGGTTGAGAAACAAAATGATGAGTTTATCCCCTTACCTACAAATGGTTAAAATCAATCAACAAAACTTATTTTCTGGAAAAACCATTTGATTAAAACAAACTTAAGTGTTTTGAGATCAATGGGAAAATAGTTTGTTGTGAGGGGTAGTTCTGATTATTTATGCCAAGTGGATGGCGATTTGAAGCGATTCGATATCAGTTGTCACGTTGTTTGTACAGTTTGTTTTCAAATTTCCTGAAACGTGTTTGCATTTTAGGGGGAGTAAGAAATTTTTGAAAATCCAAAAACATTTGAAAATTTGAAAAAATAAAAAACATGATAAAATTCAAAAATGAGTTTTGTGTCAAAGAAGAGGAAATGATAGTACATCAGTGGACAATCACAACATGCTAAAGAAATGGAAAGTTAAAATGTGATAAACGGTCTCACTGATGATATGCCAGTAGGTTTTTGCACATTTAGTAGATTGTGACGAGATATAAACCTAAAGTTCAAACTTGCTTAATTCATGGGGAAACATCTCTCGGATATATGGGTAACCCCCGAAATCTTGTTTGAAAGGTCCCTCTTTCTGAGATACTAGGTCTTTATACTCAGTGATATCTGGGGTATTATCCCGGGACTTCTGATTTTGCGGAAGCAATGGCCTAGTCCCCGGAGAATACTTTCCGCTTGCTTGAAATATAGCGCCGCCCTCAGCATAAATTGATAGACAATAAAATTGCTAATAAATGCTGTTGTAAAAAAGATCCTCTAAAGGGGACACACCAAAAGTCGAGCCGTCATCTCTCTGCTGAACGGAAGTTCTGACCTGAGCTCTCACGGTTTTCGCAATTAACCCCTTACAGATATCATATGTGGTATACTCACCTGTAAGACTGAATATTGGGATCTAGATACGGGAGTATATTCTGAGGTGGGACACGCGATTAAGTATAAGTATCTAAGATATTAATCTCGTATCTCGAAGCAATTGAACTTTGTGTGAAAATTTAAGTGGATCAGTATACTGACAATCTAAGTGAATCGTTTAGAACTTAAAATGTTTAAAGCTTAACGGTGTTGGTGATTTGTTTCAAAAACTGATATGATCCTCTTACACAAACTCACAAAAATATTATATATAAATATTTCTTCTCTGCATTTCATTACATTGAAAAATCCAAAAATATTTTAGTGTGGTTTAGTATAAATTTTGAAAAATTCAAAAAGATTTTCGACAACTGATGTGGGAGAGCTGATTTTCAAAATTCCGAGTGCTAGACATGATGAACAAATGGTTTGGGAGAGTGTGTTATTTTGATAAGAAAAACGATATTTCTTCAAATGTTTCATCAAAGATCTACATTGTAAAGTCATTATTTGATTGTTTTATTCCTGCAAGTGATTTTTTAGATGGTGAGATTGTTTTTACAAGTAATCATCAGAAAATTTATTTTGAGGTAGAGATTTGTGCAGGTAATGATAGAGTCAGGAATCGATCTTGAACCTATGGAAAGAGCAAAGAGCCAGGTTACGATCTTGGAAACAAGAATTCAAGACTACAATCCCAGCATACTGAGAGGGGGAGTCTGAATGTCAAAGAGTCAAGTTCTGATCCTGAGGTTGTGATTCTGGATAGAAAGAGAAGAGAGAGATTTGAGGATACTTACAGCGTCAGATACTTCAGAGAGTTCGAGTGGACTGATAAAGACTGAAGATGCGAAGACTCGACACTGAAGACTCGTCAACATTCGAGGGGGAGTCTGTTAGTGCATGCGTCTGTCGACTTCGTCTTGTATCGAGTCTTGTACATAGAATGATAGATCAGGGTGCAATGTTCTAGAAAATATGAGATTTTAGGGTGTCTAAGAGGTAATTTCGCTTGAAGGTGATGATTCCGCTTGAAAGTGGCTTGGACAGTTTCAAGCGAAATCACATTACTTAATTTCGCTTGAACTGACACCTTGTCACATTCAAGCGAAATCCTAACACTATATATATGTATTCCAAGCGAAATCTGTATCATTCATTCCGGTCAGAGCAATTAAGTGTTGCCGAAGTGTCGTCTCGTTGTAAAACATTTTAGAATCAATACTACGACAGTTTTAAGTGATATACTAGCTGAATTGATCTCAGTTTGTCTGTTTCCGCCTTTCAAACTGAGCAAAACTCTTCTGATCGACTCGTTCGGGTCTGAAAACGATCCTACACCAACGTATAGAGAGAAGAATAGAAGGAATGAGCAAAGAAAATAAATTCCTAGGCTTCCTATTTGTAGGTAAGAAGTATGAAATTTCTAGGAAGTTTCCTTTAGCTTTTCTAGGAAGTTACCTATACATTTTCTAAGAAGCTTCCTACCCATATATATATCTTCTTATACCTTCCTTGCACCTTCCTTTGATATTATCTATCTCATATATATTTATTTTCATGTATATCTATTTAGGTGTTTTACCTACTTAATTAATCTTACTTAGCTTAATTAATCTCGCTTAGCTTAATTAATCTTGCTTAATCTTAATCTTTTCTTAATTAGTTAATTACTTAACTAATTAATTTATCTTAACTCTTATAATTTGCTTAGTCGATTACTTAACTTAATTAGCAGATTAATTAATCTACTCAATTAGCTTAACTGCTGAGTTTCCTTAACAACTAAGTGTAATTAATTAGTAAGTTTAATAAGTTTATTTAATTACTAAGTTTACTTAACTATTAAGTTTACTTAGTTGCTAAGTATTCTAGCAGCTCCCTGATTACTAGTTCTAATTTCTAGATACAATGGAACTCGTATTAGTGTATTACTCAATTCAACTTTAACGATAATCACGAGATCAAAACTCACAACGAATGACAAAGTATAGCCAAATATTGGCAGCACTTAAACATCCATTGGATTGGTTTTAAATCGATCGAATAAAGTATCGTACCAGTGATTAGAGTTATTACCCTAATACGGGCAGAGTTTCGGGATTTAGAAGGTATAATCCCGAGCTATTATTTACTATAATAAAAGCTGAAGGAAAGAAAAGAATTGAGCAGTTTGAAACGTAGCAGTGATCGAGTTAATACCCTGGATTCGTAGCAGCGTTTCCCTAAGCGAAATTGTGATTTTGAGCAGTAAACTTTCGTTTTTGATTGAAATTTTCGAGCACAGAAGCAAGTCCCATGCACCAGCAATTTATAGCAGAAAAATAGGTTTTACGCGGCCCGTCTAAGCCTTAATAAGATCTTACGCGGCCCGCGAGGGCCATAAAGGCGGCAGTAGGGTTTGCTGAGTCATCGGTGGTCTTGACACGTGGACGACACGTGCCCCTTAAGCTTATCCGGAGACTTTCAAGTTGTCGTGGCCCGCGTAGCCTTACCTTATGGCTTACGCGGCCCGCGTGGAAACAAAAAATTCAATTTTCTTGATTTTTCATGAACATTAGGGTTTCAGGGGTCCGGGTTTTCACTTACGGAGCGTTTTAGAACATTTTTGGGCGAGTCGTTACATCCTCCCCACCTTGTTTTAAATCTCGTCCTCGAGATTTGGGCTACAATATCTCTTTTAGAGTTATGTCATGTCTTAGTCAATAAGAAAAGTTTTAAGATATGTTCAAATGAATACGTGTTTTACAATAATTGGGCCTCAATGGTTTAACTGAATTAGTTCAAGAAGTTGATGTCAAATGAATGAGATGAAATGATATAGTTTCTAAGGTGATTAGGTTTAAGTCAAAAAGATATGTGAATGTTTACAAGTTGTGAATGATTTTTAGAAACAATAGAATTTACTGTCAACAGAAAATTTACTTTGATTGTCAACTGAGGAAGACTCAGAATCAACAAGCTCGAATGAAATAGAAGTACGAAAATGATTTGTCAACTATTGAATTATGATATGAGAAAAATCAATGTGTTGACATTTATTGAATAGCAAAGCTACATCGAAATACAACAGAGTTTAGTGTATTATTGTCTTAATACATAGTTGTATTAAGACCACTTTCAAGGATGAGTTAAGCGAAAGGTATATATAGATTAGCTTAAGCTACAAGTCTATACCGACGCCACAAGGTGTCGTAGTGATCGAAATAATAATAGCGGTGACTGGACGAGTTCACCGTGTTTTAAATTAAATGAAGTAAGTCCGAATGTTTGTTTTAAACAAATCTAGTAGGATTTTCGATTGAAATTGAAACAATTGAATAATGTATTTCGATTGAAGATGATAAAGCAATACGAAAGGCTCGATTGATGCTGTAAGAACCATTAAGAGATACACTGAAATATGACATGAATTTGTGTATCATTATCTTAGCACACGATTGTGTTAAGATTGCTTTTATAGGACAAACCAACAAAGCGGATTCAAAATAATTAAATCCGTATATGATGGGTGCAAACGAGATTAGCGCAAGCTTCAAATTTGTGAAAACGTCACCACAAGGTGATCGTGATCAAAGAAACGATTTAATGAAATCGAAAACCAAACAAGCCTGTTATGGTTCAAAGCAATTGAGGTGCTTGTTGGGATTATTTCGAAAATGATGGCTTCAATTCATCATATGGGACTTTGAATTGAATACGTAATGCGAGCAAGTTCAAACAATTGAACTTGGTTTAAACAAAACGAGTTCATGTATCAATAAGAAAGTTCTGACATGGTCACAACAAAAACCATGTATACCAAAAAAAAAATTTGAGTTTTTCAAGAAATTCATTGACTCGATATCAAAGAGTCATCGTTTTGCAAGAAACGCGGTTTATAAAGATCAAGTATAGCGAAACGATATTTGAGTTTTGATAAAACAACAAATTGGAATGAAGCCCTCCAATGGTCTTCATAAATCAAACTAACCATATGCGTAACAAACAGTGCATGTGTAACATGTGGATTTACCAAGAAATGAAACAACCAAATAAATATTCACGATTATGAAAGAAATCCTCATGATGACCATTAGGGAGAGTAGAAATTCAAAAGTCTATTCACTGTATGCAGAGGTCTGAATTTTAACAAAAGGAATTTAAGAATTTTATCTGGAATTTTGTGTGATAACCGTTGTTAAGTGACATTACCAGGGAATGTCGAATAAAATGAAATAGGGGGATTGTAAAGGTATGTGAGTTTCTTTTGCAGCGTCAATAATTATGATTCTAATTAGACTATGCACCGATTGTTGTGAAATCTTGTTCTATCGTACCTCAGCAAGATTCATGTCGTTTGTAGGATCACATGGCCAAGTGCTGCTTTTTTATTAGTAATTCTTCCACTGACGGGATTAGCATTGGTGTCGTCGTGCCCAATCATATTTTCCAAAGGTCTTGCCTCGAAAGTCGTGTGTGATATACTTCAACGTCTGTGGTCGTATAATTTAAGTTTTATGTGTTTTCTTGTGCATTAGCCCAACTTTACATGCTTCTTACTTGCGTTAATAGTCTATGGTAACGCATTGGAAATTCTTATACTTTAGATGGCGTCTGTAACACCCCGAAAATTTACGTCCTATAATGTCTTGACACGTGTCATAACATTTGAACGTGTGAAAGAATGTTCTTGAAGGACTAAAGTTGACAAACAATGAAACTGTGTAAATATAAGGGTTCAAAGTGTCAACAATGAATAAGTATACTTTACAATAACCCTACATGATGTTTATAACCTTAAACGAATAGATCATGGATCATACGAAGCGAATTGTGAAAGAAAGTGAGAGATTTCAAACTACAGGGGTTAAATGTGTCAACATGTTAGATGTACCTCTGAGTGACCTTTTAAGAAAACCCAAAGCCTTGTAACGATTAAATATGCTCACAAGAATGTACCATAAAAATTTCACCAAGTTTCGTTACCGTATGAGAAAGTTATGATAAAATCCGTATGTGAGGGTTAGAATCGTCAACATTGAAAATTAGGGCTTTTCGGGTGATCACAAAGTTACCCGAGGACTTCACAAAGATGGTATAAGTCTTAAAGCCCCTATATGTCAATATTAAAGCCCCTTAATGCAAGAAACCAAGTGAAAACGACCTTTCGGGGGACCAGGGACTGAAATTGCAATTATTGAAACTTGCTGAACTGGTCATCTATACCCTCGCGTAGCGCGAGCGTGAAAGGTCTTGGCAGTCGCGCTACGCGACTGCCTTATCTGATCAGAATGTATGTGCAGGTGTCCTGCATGTTCCTTAACCGACTCAAATGCCATTTTTTCGATACCTTGGGCTGCCTAAAGTGGTTTTTAGCTAGTAGGGGACTTGTGGATGTTATTGTTTCACTCCTAGACTTAGGTGTTGATGATCCATGCATGTTTGAAGTTATTTATAAAGACCCACATTATGCAACATTGATCATTCTTCAACTTCTGGACATTTGCAAGAGCTCAAGAACTGATACAAGCTTTCCATATCATCCATTAGACGTGTGTAAGTGCCTTGGATCCTTCTCGATCAAGTTTTCCTTAGTATATAGCCTAGAAATCAAACCGTCGTAACTACGGTTTGACTTGGCGATAAATCCCAATCGGTCCAGAGTTTAGTCGAATCAAAAGTTGTTATAAGTTGGTATTTATATGGTTAATAAACCCCTAAAAGGGCACTCACTGATTTGAATCCTAACTAGGTCGTTTGTCGAGTCCAAGGTTGTCCGAAAAAGTCAACAGAAACCTTAATCGCATATTTAACAACACGGAAGGCGTGTAACCTGTTTTATCAGCCATACAACTTGAAAATAAGTATAATAACTTGTCTAAGCTTGTTTGATTCGACAACTTTATGTTTTGAACCGATTCGGAACCGAGAGACGCAAAAGTTTGACTTTTGCTTTGACCTCAGTTCTGACCCGATTTATATAGATTTAGACATGCCTTAAAGTTCCATTAGGACCTAGTTGCATGTGTGTATAAGCCTCTGCGTTTATACCACTCGAATCCCAAATCGTCCGATGTTTCCGTTAAACGCCTAAATATTGACCGTAATGCCCTTATGAGCATAAAACGAGATTTTTGGAAATATGAAAGTAAAATAATCTTAGTTACTGATTATTAGACATGTCTGTAAATTTTCACATCAAGCGGAGGTCCAGATTAGGAGTTATACTTAATGACGTAATTATAGCGATTCTTAGTAATTAAATGACGTCATTAGCGTAACGCCTATCTAAAACCCATTTTTGACACCAAACCTTTTACCCACTGATGTGATATAATATTTTGGGATTTTTGAAGATTTTTAATTATTTTTAAACTGATCATAAGCTAGGTTAATCGCCTCGATTCGGTTAATACCAAAAAAAATACCCTTTTCGGCCATAAAATGAGTTTTACAAATCCTTTTAACGCCAATCCAATTGCTACTGATTTTAAATATTAAATGGAGTGTTTTGAACCTGTTTAACTAATTATGAAACTCAGAATCCTATTTTAACCCGTACGTCGCTTAAAACTACTTTATACGCGTATTATACGCATAGTTAGGGTTTAAAACTATTTTGGCATATAAGACTTATAACCAAATGTTATAACCTGTTAAAATAAGTTATTTTACTGATTTATTCAGACCCGGATCATAGAAGCTTAATTGATCCCTTTTATAATCTTTAAAATGACCAAAATACCCCTAAGGGGATTAATATAAAATTAAACTCGTTTTGGGCATAACGGAAGGTATCCCACTGATATCACAACATATTTAAGGCATGTTAACTTAGGAAACTTGTTTAGGACTCTTATGGTTACCCGTTACGCTTCATACGCGTTCGGTTCGGTTTATGTAACTAGTTTACATAAACTAGCCGAAACGGGTCAAACCTTATCGGTTTTATCTCAAAATCCAGAATGTGTATCATATACCCATATTAAGCAAGTCTTCAAACTTGTCGGGTCTAAATCACATTCTATCCGGTCTTCGCTTAATCGTGCGTACGAACCGTATCTTTCTGTAAGACTAACCGGTCTAAGCTTAAGCTTAATTAAAGACCCGTTAGCATTCTAATTAGTTATTTATACCATCATTCCAGATTAGAGCTTTCCGGTAAATTGTACCTACGCTTGCTTAAGTGAATACGACTGAGTTATAAATTTCTGCTATTTAAGACAGGAGCTAGCTCAGGTAAATACTCTTAACTTATTTTCCCTATTACGGGCTTGTGATACGGTAATATAAATACCGCATGTTCAGGTATGGGATTCAAAGACCAATGAGTCGGGAAATCCAAATAACCTGTTTTAATTCGTATTGCTTGACTGAAACATTGGGGATTAATGCGACCGTGTCCTGGATATCCTTGACTCATGAATTGCAATGGCCACGACCTAAGCACGGGGTGTAGGCATACACCTGACAGATGCCATATGTTTATACCAATATGGAATTCCCAATAGGGGAATAGTGGTGTGTCGGTTAATCATGAACCGGCATAGTTTCGGGCCCTACATGTAGAGCAAGTTATGTAAAACTGATAACATGAAATATAGTTTGTCTCAAGTATAAAATATTAATTTTGCCTTGTGCATTCTAATCAAAGTGTCGAAACATTTACGTGTCTTGTGCACCTAAACAAATTTTCATAAACATTTTCAAATGAGTCGGTTGAGTGTATTTACCAGTGAAAACTGACGTATTTTCAAAAGTCTAAGTGGCAGGTACAAGTACGTAATAGGCTGGAAGCGGATCAGGACGTTAATAAGGAATCTTGCAAGTTCTAGGCGTCTAAAGTCTGTTGAACAATGTTTACGTTTTATGATCCGCCTGTGGATCCTTTACCTTCCGTTGTAATACTTGGATATTACTTTATATTCGGATTGTAATATATTTATCTTTTGCTTCCGCTGTGCATTTAAATATTGTGTTGTTTGACTATAATGTTGCCAACCACGTCACGATACTCCCCACCGGGCCCACCGGTGACACGTGGAAATTTAGGGTGTGACAGGTTGGTATCAGAGCCAACACTGAGTGAATTAAACACTAGCCTTTTTGTGTTTAATCTCAGTTACACAGTTGCACATTCTTGAGTCTAGACGAGAACATAGGACAAATTCAAATTTGTTTCATTTTGTCTTTATTTGGTTCCTTTGTTATTTATACGATTAGCTCTTGTATGGGCGAGTCATTTTCGGTAGAAGTCCTGATTAGGGCAACCATATACTTGTTTAGATTTTTGAAGGAACGATTATATTTAAAATATCATTCCTATATTATAAGATCTACCATTATAATAAAATGGCAAAATCTAAAAGGACAAGACCTAGCCATATGTCACATTAAGACAGGGCCAAGATGGTAGTTCCACAATTAGATTCAGATCCTTATTAACATCTCGATTTAAAATTTTGTTCTGCGTTAATTATTAAAAAGAATCTTAAAGGTAAAACCTAGCCTAAATGTCACTGCATACAAGGCCGAGATGGTAGAACCTATTCAAGAGATTCAAATCCTTATTAAACATATGAAAGCATAATTACATGCTCGACAAAGTGTGATACGAAAAAATCACATAAGTCATTTTTATGGAATTATTCTAAATCCTTATTTATATAAGCATCCCATATGGATGAAGTGCCCACGGGCTATAATTAACGTCCTCTGAGACTAAAAGGCAATTCTATAATAAACTCACCAATAGACTATTGTCGATATGTTACAGTTCAAGCAACATGGCAGACTCAAACGAGGTCAACAGTCACCCAGGGATAGTACCTGATAATGCCCGAGTAAACGTAGCGGGTGCAGAATTACAAGCAATGATAGATAATGCGGTTAATAGGGCTATGGATAGACAGCTCCATGAATCCAGTGGTACCCATGCAAGGACCCAATCTGCACCACACTCTAGAACACCCTCCAGGACCCACACTGCCCACCACAGTAATTCTCACCACTCGTCAAACCGAAGGAGTGTTCCATCCCAAAGAGTCATACAGGATCAAGAACCCCGTAATAGGGGTTGCACCTATAAGTACTTTGTTTCGTGCAAACCCAGGGACTTCACTGGGGAAAAAGGAGCTGTTGATTGCATGACTTGGATGGACGAAATGGATACGGTTGTGGATATTAGTGGTTGTGATGATAGGGATATTGTGAAATTTGTGTCACAATCTTTCAAAGGAGAGGCATTAGCTTGGTGGAAATCTTTGATCCAAGCTACAGGGAAAGTCCCGTTATATAATATGACCTGGGAACAGTTCATGACGCTGATCAAAGAAAACTATTGCCCTCAACACGAGGTTGAGAAGATTGAGACTGAATTCTTGACTTTAGTCATGGAGAACTTAGATTGTCAAGCATACCTTACAAGTTTCAATACCAAGTCTCGATTGGTTCCTTATTTGGTCACACCAGAACCGAAGCGAATTGCTCGTTTCATTGGGGGTTTAGCCCCAGAAATAAAGGCAAGTGTGAAAGCATCGAGAACTACTACCTTCAGGTCAACGGCAGAATTGTCGCTAGCTCTCACACTCGATGTGGTTAGAAACAAGGCTGCCAAGGCCTCTGAAGATGGGAAGCGTAAAAGGGAGGAGAATAATTCCCAGAATCCTAAGAAGAACAAATCCGAGTTCAACAATGACCAACAGGATTCCGACAAGAAGCCTACATGCAAAACTTGCAAAAGAAGACACTGGGGACAGTGTCGATCAAACCAAAAGATAAAGCAATGTGGCATCTGCAAAAGAACTAGCCACCAGTCCCACGAATGTAGGGACATAAAGAATGCAAGCTGTTTCAGATGTGGTGAAAAAGGCCACATCAGTACTAATTGCCCGGAGGCTGCCCAGGGAGGAGCAGCTAAGTCTGGGATGGATAAGAAAGGAAACGCCTAAACTACCAGTTGAAGGCCAGAGACAGTGCATATCAATAATAAGGTACGTCCTTACCTTTTAGCATCAATTGTATCTGCTAAGTATTTTACGTTAATGTAAGGGATAATAAACCTTTAGTAAACCATAAGCTTAGCAAACTTTTGGTTACATTCATAAGAACTTCAGATATTAAAAATGAGGCATAATTTACCAATGGAGTCTTTAAAGACCCTCTCTCCCATCCTCGGAGATAATCCTTCCATAAAAAAAAAAAAAAATCTGGAGTACTCTTCCCCAAAAAGAGTACGACAATATATATTATTTTATTTTATTTTCTCATTGCTTTCTATCTTCTGCGAATGCCTAACTATGTTTGATAAAAGTGCCATATGAGGATTGGCGTATCTTAGTGTGTCCCATAGATTGCTTCCATGCCTGATCAGTATGGAGGTTTAATGCATGGAACCCCTGAGATATCCCAATGGTCGTATTGTGCTAAAGTCGACTAGTAGTATTCAAAGAAGATATCCAATATAAAATGTCCTTATAAGTATCTCTACTTAAGACATCTTTGCTATTGTAAAGAGAATGTGTCATGTATCTGACATCGACATCGACAGATGAACCAAAGCCTGAAAAATACAGACATCTCTACCATCTCTGTGTGTCATAATTATCTTCTTTATAAGAATTACCATGTTTACCTTTTTAGAGGCAAGAGGATGTTAGGACAAACATCCCGCTTAGGGCTGCAATAATTGTAAAAGCCTTATATTTGTTAGTACCAACAGAATAGGAAGAATTAAGAGCCAAATCGATAAGTTTTTAGAGAAGGTGTCATAAAGCCAACATTCAAAGTTCTAAGAACTCCAATTTTTAGTAAATAAGAAAGACGGTTCATCTTGCTTATGCATTGATCACCGCAACCCTATTTAGGCAACAATTAAGAATCGCTATTACCTACCCAGGATCGTCGAATTGTTCGACTAACGGCAAGGATTAGCTATTCCCTAAACATTAGCTAAGCAGTGGTTGGAATAACCATCACACCTTAAAAATAAGCTTTTCTATAATAATGGATATGTAAGTATTAAGGCTACTCCTTTGGAGACCTAGTATAGATGAAATTTTAAATATCTATTGTTAGATAGAGAATTGGTAAGTCCAAATATCAAGATCTGAAAGTTGCCTGGGGGACAACAAATAAGATTATACAAATCCATAATCGATTGTAGGTTGCCAGTATATGGCAAGAAATCGAGGAGTTATGAAAATAGCAAACTTCCTAAGTTCTTGTTAAGGAATATGGTTTAACATAAGATATCACCCAGGAAGGGTGTACCAAATTTGTGAAATTATCAGGCTAGTTAAGCTCTGAATATATGGAAATCATTCGAAGGAATTGAATGTATCAAGATCAAGTAGCTTGTAAGCTAAAACCTACTTAAGGAGTTTGACGGAGCTCGCAATACATTGCACAATAGTGACTAGAGGATGTGTTCCGCAAATAAGTCAACAAGCACTATTACATAATGATATGCAGAATTATGATGTGATGAGCATCCTGTATCGATTGAGGATCGACAGGTCAAGAAGCTCCAAAAGGATACATACGCCTAATATAAGAGCCACTATGGGAGCTTGGAAAGACTCCAGATATACTATAAAAGTTAAGTCCCTTATGCGACAAAGAGTACTTCCAGCATTTTAACAAATCTCGAGGTCGAGATTTCTTTTAAGGGGGTGAGGATGTAACACCCCGAAAATTTACGTCCTATAATGTCTTGACACGTGTCATAACATTTGAACGTGTGAAAGAATGTTCTTGAAGGACTAAAGTTGACAAACAATGAAACTGTGTAAATATAAGGGTTCAAAGTGTCAACAATGAATAAGTATACTTTACAATAACCCTACATGATGTTTATAACCTTAAACTAATAGATCATGGATCATACGAAGCGAATTGTGAAAGAAAGTGAGAGATTTCAAACTACAGGGGTTAAATGTGTCAACATGTTAGATGTACCTCTGAGTGACCTTTTAAGAAAACCCAAAGCCTTGTAATGATTAAATATGCTCACAAGAATGTACCATAAAAATTTCACCAAGTTTCGTTACCGTATGAGAAAGTTATGATAAAATCCGTATGTGAGGGTTAGAATCGTCAACATTGAAAATTAGGGCTTTTCGGGTGATCACAAAGTTACCCGAGGACTTCACAAAGATGGTATAAGTCTTAAAGCCCCTATATGTCAATATTAAAGCCCCTTAATGCAAGAAACCAAGTGAAAACGACCTTTCGGGGGACCAGGGACTGAAATTGCAATTATTGAAACTTGCTGAACTGGTCATCTATACCCTCGCGTAGCGCGAGCGTGAAAGGTCTTGGCAGTCGCGCTACGCGACTGCCTTATCTGATCAGAATGTATGTGCAGGTGTCCTGCATGTTCCTTAACCGACTCAAATGCCATTTTTTCGATACCTTGGGCTGCCTAAAGTGGTTTTTAGCTAGTAGGGGACTTGTGGATGTTATTGTTTCACTCCTAGACTTAGGTGTTGATGATCCATGCATGTTTGAAGTTATTTATAAAGACCCACATTATGCAACATTGATCATTCTTCAACTTCTGGACATTTGCAAGAGCTCAAGAACTGATACAAGCTTTCCATATCATCCATTAGACGTGTGTAAGTGCCTTGGATCCTTCTCGATCAAGTTTTCCTTAGTATATAGCCTAGAAATCAAACCGTCGTAACTACGGTTTGACTTGGCGATAAATCCCAATCGGTCCAGAGTTTAGTCGAATCAAAAGTTGTTATAAGTTGGTATTTATATGGTTAATAAACCCCTAAAAGGGCACTCACTGATTCGAATCCTAACTAGGTCGTTTGTCGAGTCCAAGGTTGTCCGAAAAAGTCAACAGAAACCTTAATCGCATATTTAACAACACGGAAGGCGTGTAACCTGTTTTATCAGCCATACAACTTGAAAATAAGTATAATAACTTGTCTAAGCTTGTTTGATTCGACAACTTTATGTTTTGAACCGATTCGGAACCGAGAGACGCAAAAGTTTGACTTTTGCTTTGACCTCAGTTCTGACCCGATTTATATAGATTTAGACATGCCTTAAAGTTCCATTAGGACCTAGTTGCATGTGTGTATAAGCCTCTGCGTTTATACCACTCGAATCCCAATCGTCCGATGTTTCCGTTAAACGCCTAAATATTGACCGTAATGCCCTTATGAGCATAAAACGAGATTTTTGGAAATATGAAAGTAAAATAATCTTAGTTACTGATTATTAGACATGTCTGTAAATTTTCACATCAAGCGGAGGTCCAGATTAGGAGTTATACTTAATGACGTAATTATAGCGATTCTTAGTAATTAAATGACGTCATTAGCGTAACGCCTATCTAAAACCCATTTTTGACACCAAACCTTTTACCCACTGATGTGATATAATATTTTGGGATTTTTGAAGATTTTTAATTATTTTTAAACTGATCATAAGCTAGGTTAATCGCCTCGATTCGGTTAATACCAAAAAAAAAATACCCTTTTCGGCCATAAAATGAGTTTTACAAATCCTTTTAACGCCAATCCAATTGCTACTGATTTTAAATATTAAATGGAGTGTTTTGAACCTGTTTAACTAATTAGGAAACTCAGAATCCTATTTTAACCCGTACGTCGCTTAAAACTACTTTATACGCGTATTATACGCATAGTTAGGGTTTAAAACTATTTTGGCATATAAGACTTATAACCAAATGTTATAACCTGTTAAAATAAGTTATTTTACTGATTTATTCAGACCCGGATCATAGAAGCTTAATTGATCCCTTTTATAATCTTTAAAATGACCAAAATACCCCTAAGGGGATTAATATAAAATTAAACTCGTTTTGGGCATAACGGAAGGTATCCCACTGATATCACAACATATTTAAGGCATGTTAACTTAGGAAACTTGTTTAGGACTCTTATGGTTACCCGTTACGCTTCATACGCGTTCGGTTCGGTTTATGTAACTAGTTTACATAAACTAGCCGAAACGGGTCAAACCTTATCGGTTTTATCTCAAAATCCAGAATGTGTATCATATACCCATATTAAGCAAGTCTTCAAACTTGTCGGGTCTAAATCACATTCTATCCGGTCTTCGCTTAATCGTGCGTACGAACCGTATCTTTCTGTAAGACTAACCGGTCTAAGCTTAAGCTTAATTAAAGACCCGTTAGCATTCTAATTAGTTATTTATACCATCATTCCAGATTAGAGCTTTCCGGTAAATTGTACCTACGCTTGCTTAAGTGAATACGGCTGAGTTATAAATTTCTGCTATTTAAGACAGGAGCTAGCTCAGGTAAATACTCTTAACTTATTTTCCCTATTACGGGCTTGTGATACGGTAATATAAATACCGCATGTTCAGGTATGGGATTCAAAGACCAATGAGTCGGGAAATCCAAATAACCTGTTTTAATTCGTATTGCTTGACTGAAACATTGGGGATTAATGCGACCGTGTCCTGGATATCCTTGACTCATGAATTGCAATGGCCACGACCTAAGCACGGGGTGTAGGCATACACCTGACAGATGCCATATGTTTATACCAATATGGAATTCCCAATAGGGGAATAGTGGTGTGTCGGTTAATCATGAACCGGCATAGTTTCGGGCCCTACATGTAGAGCAAGTTATGTAAAACTGATAACATGAAATATAGTTTGTCTCAAGTATAAAATATTAATTTTTCCTTGTGCATTCTAATCAAAGTGTCGAAACATTTACGTGTCTTGTGCACCTAAACAAATTTTCATAAACATTTTCAAATGAGTCGGTTGAGTGTATTTACCAGTGAAAACTGACGTATTTTCAAAAGTCTAAGTGGCAGGTACAAGTACGTAATAGGCTGGAAGCGGCTCAGGACGTTAATAAGGAATCTTGCAAGTTCTAGGCGTCTAAAGTCTGTTGAACAATGTTTACGTTTTATGATCCGCCTGTGGATCCTTTACCTTCCGTTGTAATACTTGGATATTACTTTATATTCGGATTGTAATATATTTATCTTTTGCTTCCGCTGTGCATTTAAATATTGTGTTGTTTGACTATAATGTTGCCAACCACGTCACGATACTCCCCACCGGGCCCACCGGTGACACGTGGAAATTTGGGGTGTGACAGCGTCCCAACTTAAAGGGTTTCCATTGTTTATATTGTTGCACGAGTTACGAGGTAGATGATCAAACGAAATAATGTTTGATATCGGAATTATAGATATATGCAAGAGATTCCTGATAAAGAAATCTAGAATTATTATTGACACTTATGTTCGTGATTTATTTTAAATTGTCAATCGTTATGGCTTTTGGAATTCCTTATAGATATACATATCCATATAATCATATATTTCACATGCTGTAATATACATACCCTTCATAAGGTCAATGTATTTAACAGATTCTTATCTCCAAAAACAAGTCAGATATCAGGTCATGATACTATTTAGGGAAATCTTATCACTTGTTTGACATATTATATACCCCGTCTTATCCGGTTCTCGCCGGAGAGGTAACCCCATTATATCCGGACAAGCTGGAGAGTCTGCTACACCATACCCAGTCTTGCCGGAGAAGAAATTTGTATTTCCCATAAATAATATTTTTTTTCAAGATTTTAAAAGTGCCTTTTTTATTAAGGCTTTCATCTAGAATCAAGGAAATTTGTATTCCCATAACATATCTTATTCTAGACCAATTAGTATCAACAAGCAAGAATTAACAGCAATTAAGTGTTATTGCTTATTTATCGTACTTTGCAATGTTCTAATCATTATTCTTACGACATACCAATATCTATCACATTATACTTATACAAGTAATTAGCTTATCTTGAAGCTCATATTAAGGCATCTTTCTTAAGTTCAAGTCTAAATACTATCATGAGTGCTACCAGAAAATATCAAGTTCCTAACTTTTTGTTTAAACTTAGGTATTTTATTACAACACCTAATTGCTTAAACAAGTGGCTCTGATACCACCTTCTGTCACGACCCCCGATCCCACCCTGGACGGAATCGAGAGCCGCGAACCAGTTCAGTGGTACCGGTGGTTATTTTGAAAAGTAGTGCAGCGGAAAATTCATCAGGACCGTGAGTTAGGAAAAATATCAGAGTTTAGAAAACACCGGATTTTTTTATTTATTAAATAGACGGGATAAAACCATGTTTTGAAAGGTAGCTTTAATATGGGATAAACCCAAATACATAAAATAACTTTTCTTAATTTAATTTAATTGATAAATAAAGCCACTTCTGTAAGCCTTTTGGTGCCGTATCCAACTCTTATTCCGATCTACTGTAATTACCTGAAACGCGTTTTAAAAACATTTGGTCAGCAGGAAATACTGGTGAGTTCATTCATTTTTGTACAAAATGACACATTGTTATAATATACAGTATTAAGGGTGATTACATTGTTTCTATTAACCAATTACCCCAAATCGGTATTTGTCACTCTACTGTATCTGTGACTATGGTCAGATCACCCATTGGCTAACTCGTTGTCCAATGGTGACGGGAATAAAGTAATGTATACAAAACCCCACATACCGGTAGTAATTAAAGACTACAAAGACTTAATCCCTGTAATTATAACTTTAAAAATAAATAGGGTTTTGGAAACAATTTGGTAAAAAGAGAATGACTCACATTATAAGCATGCAGTATTGATTTAACAAGCTTCTTGATTCTACTCCTTCTGATAATTAAGCATATACTTTATTGTTTTGAACCTTCTGATGATTAAGCATCCATTTTGATTGTAAGAGTATGGTGTAGAGTTTCGGGTAGTTAAACATTTAGTTTAACAGAGTGGAATACGTATTAGTGTAAAACCACATCAAACCTAACGATGGTCACGAGATTAGAACCTTAACGAAATTCACAAAGTATAGTCTTGTTTAGACATCACTTTGGCATTCGTTTAACGAAATTCACAAAGTATAGCACTTTGGCATCCGTTTAACGAAATTCACAAAGTAGAGCACTTTGGCATCCGTTTAACGAAATTCACAAAGTACAGCACTTTGGCATTCGTTAGTTGGTTCCCGAATCGATCGGACAGAACATCGCATTGGTGATTATTGGTTAGAACACCAACGTATAGAGAGAAGAATAGAAGGAATGAGCAAAGAAAATGAATTCCTAGGCTTCCTATTTATAGGTAAGAAGTATGAAATTTCTAGGAAGTTTCCTTTAGCTTTTCTAGGAAGTTACCTATACATTTTCTAGGAAGCTTCCTACCCATATATATATCTTCTTATACCTTCCTTGCACCTTCCTTTGATATTATCTATCTCATATATATTTATTTTCATGTATATCTATTTATGTGTTTTACTTACTTAATTAATCTTACTTAGCTTAATTAATCTCACTTAGCTTAATTAATCTTGCTTAATCTTAATCTTAATCTTTTCTTAATTAATTAATTAATTACTTAACTAATTAATTTATCTTAACTCTTATAATTTGCTTAGTCGATTACTTAACTTAATTAGCAGATTAGTTAATCTACTCAATTAGCTTAACTGCTGAGTTTCCTTAACAACTAAGTGTACGTAATTAGTAAGTTTAATAAGTTTATTTAATTACTAAGTTTACTTAACTATTAAGTTTACTTAGTTGCTAAGTATTCTAGCAGCTCCCTGATTACTAGTTCTAATTTCTAGATACAATGGAACTCGTATTAGTGTATTACTCAATTCAACTTTAACGATAATCACGAGATCAAAACTCACAACGAATGACAAAGTATAGCCAAATATTGGCAGCACTTAAACATCCATTGGATTGGTTTTAAATCGATCGGATAAAGTATCGTACCAGTGATTAGAGTTATTACCCTAATACGGGCAGAGTTTCGGGATTTAGAAGGTATAATCCCGAGCTATTATTTACTATAATAAAAACTGAAGGAAAGAAAATAATTGAGCAGTTTGAAACGTAGCAGTGATCGAGTTAATACCCTGGATTCGTAGTAGCATTTCCCTAAGCGAAATTGTGCTTTTGAGCAGTAAACTTTCGTTTTTGATTGAAATTTTCGAGCACAGAAGCAAGTCCTATGCACCATCAATTTATAGCAGAAAAATAGGTTTTACGCGGCCCGCGTAAGCCTTAATAAGATCTTACGCGGCCCGCGAGGGCCATAAAGGCGGCAGTAGGGTTTGCTGAGTCATCGGTGGTCTTGACACGTGGACGACACGTGCCCCTTAAGCTTATCCGGAGACTTTTAAGTTGTCGCGGCCCGCGTAGCCTTACCTTATGGCTTACGCGGCCCGCATGGAAACCAAAAATTCAATTTTCTTGATTTTTCATGAACATTAGGGTTTCAGGGGTCCGGGTTTTCACTTACGGAGCGTTTTAGAACATTTTTGGGCAAGTCGTTACAACAGGAACGCCAAGGTTACCGTACAGGGGTAAACGAAGGCGTGAGTTATTGCAGATTGAACGGAGGATTACGATACGAAATTAAAGTACGCAGTATAGTATGAAAGTATAAGTAAACAGAAAGTATATTCTGTCAGAGCACTTGTCAAGACACTGAGTTTCTGTGATTTTACGGGTCCTGGTTTGCCCGATAGAATCAGCAACAAGGAACGCGGAAACATAATAACGGGGAAACCGAAACACAAACTGTTCGGACGAGAGAACAGTTGGGACGATAGGCCTTTCGCACGAGTGGGACCACCCTTTCGCACGAGAGGGACTGTTTGGTGAACCGATTCTCGTTTGAACATTCTAACTGTTAATCAGTTATGTTTGTGAGTTCAGTTAAGTTATTTAGTTATAATATTATTATAATATCAGTCCAGAAAGTTCATAGAATTCATAGAAGTCATGCATGGAGGTTATAACCTCATTATTGTTCACCAAAACACAAATCGGCTAACTTAGTTAACTGACCGGTTGGTCATGAATACGGAAATGAAATAACAGAATGTAAATAATAGCCAAACAACCGAACAAGGACAACCCAGGTGTGCCAACATGACATAGAAAGAATGAACTAAGTGTCGGAGGCTGGACGGGGTTAACTTGTTCTAGGTCTAGGAGATTGTTTGGGTGTTCGTCTTACGAGTTTAAGTGAGGTGGTGGAACTAGGTTGGAAGCCAAGGTTTCCACAGATCACACACTGATATTCCAGAGTTTTCCATACTGAAAATAGGGATCTGGATAATAATTCAACACTTAGAAACGTCGGAACGTAGTGAAACAGTCCCATTCGGACGATAGGAGTTCATTTTCGCGCGAAAGGGCTAGCCTTTCGGGCGAGTGGGCCATCATTTCGGACGACTGGCACTATTTCTAGGTGAAATCAGTTTGGTTTTGGTTGAACTGGTCACCTTCTTGGCTGGAATTGGCTCTAACATGAATCCACAGCTATGAACTTAGCTTGTGAGCTCAGAGAGTCTCTGATTCGGCCAAGTTTAAAGTCAGAAAGTTTGTTTTGTAAAAGATTTGGAAGATTACTTCACTTAACCAGCTTGGTCCCCACTATAGAGAGTTCTACTTAGATTGCCATGGCAGATCTGTTTAACCAAGTGAAAGTTGTGAAGAATCTTGTAAAAACTTAGAAAAATGGAAGAAAGTAGAAGAAATGAGAGTGTTAGTGAGTCGTCCATACTGAAAATAGGGATCTAGATAATCATTCAACAAATTCAGCAACCAAGACCTGTAAATTACAAACCTATCAGTAGTAACTAATTCTAACAAAAAACGACACAAACTGACTCGAAATATATACAAACTTTACATGGAAAACAGATGTATTTTACAATACATCACCCGTTGATCCGTTCCCTTACCAAACCTGATCATTTTCCACATATATAACATGTGTTTCACAGGTTTATAGTGTTCATATTAAATCCTGGTTAGTAATTACTAATGAGAGTTGATATTTTTGTGTGTGCAGGAACTGCATTCAACTAGAGGAGTCCTCTCAGGGGAAAGAGCAAGAGCATTTTAGCTGCAGATAGGGATGAGAAATTGCGTACCGAATACCGGCACCGTACCATATCATACCGATGAAACATCTATGGTATTCGGTTTTAGTTTTTTTTTTTTTCAATTTCAATATCGGTCAAAATACATGGATCAAGAAAACTAATCTTTTATAGAACTCGAAACTACAAGAAACAAAGAACCAAAGAATCTCAAACCTCTTTTCACAAGCAGATCATCATCATGATGATCTGTGATGATGATCTGCGTGATGATCTGCACACTCTTATACAACATCTGCTTAATAACTATAAGATCTACACAAACAACAAGATCTAAGAGTAAACCCTAAGAGAGAGAAACGAGAGAATCTAAAAATATCTAGAAAGTGTAATGAACTCATCTGAGAGATGAGTTCATTTATATAATGCTCCAAACCCTAAACGGCTATCCGGATAAACCGCCCCTGTCTTCTAAGCCCAGCAACAAAAAGATCCAGTCCTTTTTAATAAGCCCGGTGACCTTTATTGCAATAAGCCCAGCAACCAGCAACTCCAGACTAGTGTATAATTGTATCCAAATGTAAATAACATGTAACAAAATAAAAACAATAAGTAACAAATAAATGTAATAAATGTATGTAAATAATAAAATCCATGTATTATATGATTAAGTTGTATTAGTTTTAACAGTACCATATGGTATGGTACCAGTTCGGAACTACTAACGGTACCTTACCATACTCGTACCGACTGAACGTATGTGGTATTCAGTTTTGGTTTTAGATAAATTTGGTATATATACTATGCGGTATGGTCATGGTTCGGTAAGGTATCAATACTGATACCATGCCTAGCTACAGGTATACTTCAAATCATTCTAGAAAATAGTAAAACAAAAAAAGTAGAAATCTATACTATCTATTAAAGGAGCTTAGAGGATGACCTCACTTTGCTTACGTGTCACGATATTAGGTATGCCACATAGACTGCCACATAGACTCCGCTGATGTCATAAATCCGAATTTTTTTTAATCTGAATGTTATACAAATCAGTTTTTTAAATTCAAATCAAAATAATCTCATTTCAAAATTCAAATCAAAATTTGAATCCACGTCTCTTCATTCACCTGTCTCTCTCAAATAATCTCATTTCAAATTTCAAACCTAGAGTCCCATTCCATTCTCTCTCTCTCTTTCCCTTCAATTTCATTGTTCTCCATTAAACCAAAGAACTCTAAACCCTAATTTATATAAAATCCCCAAATACACCGGTCTCTGATTTCGTTCGAACTTAGTATATCTGACATGTATAGATTTGGTAACGAAGAGGATGATGGCGGTGTTTCGGGTTGCAGAAGCGACGGTGGTGGTGAGCTTCAACCGCTGAATTTGTTTCAGACAACAACAGTGCAAGTGGATAAACTTGCAGATCTGGCTACCCAGAGTATTCTTCACAACTTTTATCCTTCACCGGTGAAATCGAGCACATCCAGATCTGTTGGTTAGTTGGTTTCTTATCAAGTGTGTGATTAATTGTTGTGTTGAAGTTCTTGACCTAATTTTATGAATTGTTAACAATTTTGGTAGTCTGATGAGGATTCTTTAATGGAAATTGCTATAATTTTGTGAATGATTATTTTATTTTTTCACTTTGTTATTTTGTTGTCTGTTGTTATTTCAGATGAAAAGTCATCGACCAGAGAAGGTTCAAAACTGGACAGTTAGTCATTGACCAGAGAAGGTTATTTCTCTTTCTGATTTGTTGTTTTTTTTTTTTTGTTTGTTGTTATTTTGATATATGGTTTTGATTATCTGCTTTATTTGAAGAAAAAGAAGGTTCAAAATTTCTACATTATCATGTTTCATCTATAGGTTTCATGGTAGAGTTAAAGACAAGAAGTTCATAGCTGCCTTCAAAAAGTGGATTGCTATGACTAGAGACAGGTACATAATGCTAATGTTTTATGCCATGGGCCGCCTCATGCATTGTGTCTATAATTTTCAAAGGGCATGCAAGTGTTTTATGCCATGCTTTCAATTAGCTCAAAAGATTAGTTAACAAATAGCAAGGGAATAGGTCAGATGCACCATATTGGTCAAATACGTTGTCACAAAATTGTATTTTTATTGCGTTCAAAATCCTAAATCATGTTTTTAGATTATTAATATAATGATGTATAATAAAATGGTTACTAATGAAATGAATTAAAATGGATTTTTTTTTCTGCTCACTCCAACCTGACGCAACCCATACAAAGAATGACCCGTTTTTACCTGAACCCATGTGACCCATTATTCTACTCACCCGGCTCGCCTCTTTAACCACCTCCTACTTTATATGATTAAAAATGAAGTTGAGTGATTGAGTTTGTGCTTATTATAAATTTTCAGGTTCACACTTACGATAGATTAAACTGAATGTATAGCTCACGTTGGAACCTTGTGGTCAAATGTGCATAACTGTGGGGGATGGTGGTAGCCGAGAAAAGATGGCTATTAAACATGCCGATGAATTGGTTATCTGCTTAGAATCATCTTCCATACCAGATTCATTCGTGGGTGGTTTAGTGCCTACAATTTCACAACGCTGGAGACTTCTGTTGGGACCAACAGTAGGAATGTAGTGCGGACAGAGAAAGCAGCTTTGGACATGGGATTCTTGACCTAAAGAAGCGAGAGGCGTGATACCATGAACGGTGGCCATGAGGTTAGTTTTGTCTTTTTACAAGAACTGTTTCAGCTGGAACTCATTATTTTTTTTAGAATTAAAATCACAATATTAGTATCTATTACAGTTATGGTTCATTTGGCAATTGGCAATGATCTTAATACCATAGAAGCCAATTGGTAGGTAACATTTAACCTTTTGAAGCTTAGAATTAATAAAAGTATTATTACATTCAAATATATCTAATGCGCATTCATAATTCTTCAAGTTAGCCTAGAATAAGTGTGACAATCATTTAGCCTGGTGATAACATGTTTGTATAATGTTTGCATAAATAAGCTAAACATAACATTCCAGCTTTATAAATTGTTAAAATATCATTTTTCTTTTTATTTTCAAATTTTGGATGCGTGCAAAATCCTAAATCATGCAGGCAAGTTGTTTTTTGTCATGTCATAAATTAATATGTTTTGTCTCAGGGGCGGATGTAGCATATAGTAAGGGGTGGCGTCCGTTACGGCTTGGCGTTACGGCGGTAGTGTAAAATTAGTGTAAATTTTGGAAAAATTTGACGTTTTTTTTCGATTTCATTACCGCTTATTTCTAAAACGTTACGGCTTGGCGCGAATCCTAGATCCGCCACTGTTTTGTCTTTTATTCTTGATTCTCGAGAAATGTCTTGTATGTGATATTCATGCAAAGTGATACACCTAACTATATTACACATCATTTTTATTGTTACTTCCAGTGATTGAACTAGGGGTAGTCATAAGAAATATATTTTATCCAAAATAAAGATGAAACATGCATTTCTATTTTATAAGCCTTCACATTTTTCAGTTCAAATGCACAGAAACCCGACATCCACATGCCCGAAGGTGCGACAGTTGAATAATCGTTAAAACCTCGCCTTCAATCCAAGACGAGCCGGCGCCACCCGTATTCGCCCTTCAGCTGGATGCCACAGAAAATAATTGGGAGATTGGGAGTCGAACTTGGTTCACTAGGAGCACTAAATTATTAACGGATTAAAAGACATCAAGAAAATCAGTTGAGAAAAACATTTTATTGAATAATGGATAAAAGTCATCAAGAAAATTAATTGTGAAAAACATTTTATTGAAAAAGCACGCATGTACGGAATTAGTGTTGCATAAAAGTCAGCAAGAAAATTAATTGAGAACGACATTTTTAATGTTTTTTTACGAATTTCGTGAAATAACGTTCAAAGAGGAAGATGGTGAATCATGCACTAATTGACGTTTGTCTGAATTGCTGAGTGTTATGTGACTTATCTCCAAGGCTTGATGCAAAACTACTATCGAGCCGGGGGTCTCACTGGAAGCAACCTCTCTATTCCTAAGGAGTAGAGATAAGACAGTCTACATCTTACCCTCCTCAGACCCTACCTTAGCTTTACTATTGGTCGGATATAATGAGTTTGATGTTGATGATTTCTACTTTTAGTAGTAGTTTAAGTGGAGAAAACATCAATGTTTATATGAAATAGAGTGTGGCACCTAACTGACCTCGCAATCCTGTTTTTTTACAATTTGGTTTACGTGGTGTCTGTGCAGTTATCTGGATACTTAGTGATTGCGTGGAATGCTTGATTATTATTTGTGTAGTATTACATATAGTTTAATTAGAGTTTCTATCGCTTCACTCTTCTGTGCTTACTTGTCAAATTTCGGGACGAAATTTCTTTCAAGTTGGGGATGATGTGACAACCCGAACTTTTATGGTTAGTGTCTCTTAGTTTCGTGATCCTAATTCCTTATTATTCCTCGTTTACATTCCTTATTATGATTTAATTTGTTACATGCTCGTGTCAATGTTAAACTTGGTAAACGAAAAACGTATTTGTGTATGATTGAAGGTGCCCGTGGGCTATTCTAGATGTTGATGTCTAGTTGAGTTAGAGGGGCCGCCGCGCATGTTAATGGGCTACCCGCACACACGCTCACCTCGACCTCACACTTGTGTCCAATCGAAGTACCTGAGCCCAACTCTTTGCATATGTTGTTTCTTCGGCCCGCAGCACATGAGGCCTAACCCGAGTAGTGCATTGTTGAGTGGATCAAACATCTCGGTTGCATGACCCAAGGATCTCGGCCCAGGACCCTCAAACCCAAACCGGGCCCAAACCACCTTTTGTGTTATATGTATAGGTATTAGAAGATACGTACCAATCTTTTGAAAACCCTAGCACATCCCCTTGGATTTCGATCATCAGCGGCAGGAGACCCCCCCCCCCTCTCGAGACATCACTCTATTAATCGAAGACCTTGGTTAGTACGCCCATAATTATGTTAAGTAGTATTGGATTGTTCTTTACGTGACTGTGATTTATAAAAGAGTTATAATATGTTGAGTAACATGTTGACTATTCCTTTGATAATGATTACTTCTCATTGTCGGCCACTATGTTTCAATTTTGCATGAGAATTGTCAGTAGTCATGTGCTTGTTAAATAGCTTAATATGTGTGCAACCTATTTATGTCATGTATGTATATTTAGATGGGACATAATCTGCTAGTGCTCTCGTCAATCGAGGATGAGGGATTGTATATTATTGAAGATTTGAGTGCAACTGTATTGTTGATGATTTAATGAGGGTTCGAATTATATAAATAGTGGAAAGTGATGGTTAAATCATTTCGATTGATAGTGACTGTGAGAATAATTACTGTTAATGATCTTAGGAAGTTGATGTCCAATGAGGTTGTGTTATGACATATTCATAGATGTGTTAATATGATGAATGAATCTAGAAGATGGAACAACTAGGTAATTCGATTGAAGGACTGATGATAATGATTATTGCTAGAATAATTAGGGTCACATGATCTATGGAAAGTTGTTGTGAATGTGCAACTGATCGAACCAACTGAAATGGGCCACACACGGGTGAGAGTTGAACTCGGTTGGCTTGAATACTAGCTAATGGGCCACAAGTTGATACGAACAGTATACTAGATTCTTGGATCGCCCACTCTTGAGTGAACAATTAACTTGATTAAATCGCACACTTTGTGAATGTCGAATGAATAGTTAAGGTGTTGTGTGAATTATTCATTGGTGATATGAACTTGTGTATAACTGGAATACCTGCTATGTGACAACGATGAACTGTTAGATACATGAGTAATTGTTACATGTTATGTGCTTTACTAGTACGCTATGTGTGTAATGTGTATGAAAATACGTGATTAATGTGCATACGATACTGACTATATTTGGTAATCACGGTAGGGTTTGGTTGACCAACTTGGAATGGGTAATGAAACATAACATACCGAGCAATCCAAGGTGAGTTCACTACATTCGAGCATGCGTCCCAGTGGTTGGGGACAGTCAGTGGGGATCCCGTGGAGGGATAAATCTTTTGGGTAAAAACAGGTATATTGGTTAATATTCTCACCTATCATTCTTGTAAGTCCCTTATATTGTTACCTGGAGGGTAACGGGTATTAGTTGGTAGCGCTACTTAGGTTTGGCACCCTCACACCGCTCCTAGATAGGACGGATGTGAACTAATGACCCAGTCGGGGCCCAGTACTGGATAGGAGTACGTGGGAAGGGCAGTCATGTACATCAGGAGCCGTCTTGTTCGGAATTGAGATATTAACAATATTACTTGCATTTGTCAGTGAACTGTTTTAAATACAACTGGTAACAAACGTTTTCTAAAACTGTGAACTCGCCAGCTTTGTCTGATACACTTGTTACATGCTCGCAGGTCGTTAGGTACTTGGGAACAGGAACTTGCTGGCTGGAGGGCGTGAGGGGTCATGGTTGCATTGATGGGTTTATCTATCAAACATTTATTTACTATGGTTGTTTGGAAAGTATTTACATTATGTTACGTTAACGCTTCCGCTGAACTTGATGGTTTTTGAATTACTTATGTTTGGGATTTTATTACTATTAAATGATGAAACTTTATTTTAAGCTTATGGATTCAATGTAATTGGTGGCTCATTACTAGTGGTCACACGCCTAACAGGGGACACTCCCTAGATAGTAATTTGAGGGTGTGACATAGAGGCTTTTATATATTGCTTTAATACTTATACATATAGATAACAAAACTAAAAAAAAAATAGTGGACGTCTCATGGCATCCACTATTGACCTACAAAGTTCATCACCCAATCAAAATATTTAGAAAGGAATAGTAAAACATTCTCACATTCATTCATTATTGATACATGGTAAATTAATAAGTTTTTTTTTTCAAATTGTAAATTTTAATTCATGTTTAGTAAAATATCATTAAATAATCAGTTTTATAAAATAATAACCTTAATGTAAGTGTTTGCTCATTTAAATCCACATAATCGAATTTACTATAATAAAAAACCATAACATAATACATTATTTGGTAAATACTATATTAGAAATAAATAAGCTTTTTATTTTCAAATTGTAAATATTAATTCATGTTTACGATAATATCACTAAATAATCAGTTTTAGAAAATAATAAACTTAATGTTAAGTCTTTTCTCATTTAAATTCACATATCCGAATTTGCAATCACAAAAAATACCATAAAATAAAATTTATTAGATATTACATATTAATTCAAGAGATATTAATAATATTATTAAAAAATTAAAAGAGAAATTGACATGTGGCATTAATTGGAATCATTTACAATTATTAGATTAGATAAATAATATTAAAATTAAAATAAAGAGATTTATAGATAATAATAATAATAATAAGAATAAAATTTTTTTTTAATTAAAAATAAAAGTACAACTGTGAGGTTGTAGGAGAAATTGTCATATGGCATTAATTGTAGTCTTTTATTAATATTAGATGAATTTTGGTATTTTATTATTTTTCCATGCTTTTAGATTATTGGATTATTAGATTTTCAACTTAGTTTTATTTTTTTTTTTTCAATTTATTAGCAGTTTTAAATTAAGTGCTTTTACATAATATGAGTATATATATATATATATATATATATATATCTATATAAACACAAAATAATAATAACTAAATAATGATTACTCAATCACGAACCAAACCCTTCTCGTTACACCCATTTTGGACATTTCTGGATGAGGAAAGTGCGTCTATATGTCAGCCACATTGTAACATTTTTTTGTCAATCAAGCACCACACAAGTGATCTCACAAATTTCTTTTGAGAAGATATTTATTCGGTTTGAAGTTTTTATTGGAAAAGCTCACACTTTGAACGACAAGGAACGACGTGTTGCAAATATTGGAGGTGGTCATTTTGACTCATATGCATAAAAATGAGTCAAGTTGGGTTATACTGATTATTTGGGTCAATTTAACGCATACGCATATGATCTACGCTAAATATATACCCTTTTTTGACCCGTTACGCGCCCCACCCATTTTACCAGATATAGTAACAATGGACCTTTACTGAATTTTACACTAACAATGTGTCAAAAAAAAATTAAGGTCATATATCTATACTCTCTATTAAAGGAGCTTAGAGGATGACTTAATTTTGCCTACGTGTCAACCATTTAGGCATGCCACATAGGATGTGCTGATTTCATAAATCTGATTTACTTATATTATTTAGATATATAAAAACTATTATATAGATACCATTTTAATTTGAAATCTGGCTGCACTTTCAAAATTTAAAAATTCAAACCATTCTTTAAATCTCTCTCTCTCTTAAAACACTTTTTAATCTCTGAATCAGTGTGTGTGTGAGACAAAGAAAGAAAGGTGAAATCGGCGACAACGAAAGATGACGCACACTGATTGAAGGGTCTAAAAAACAACCGATATATCTTCTTTCATTCGCAGGGAAGGTAAGGTTCACTCAGCCAGGTAAGCTTCGATTCAACAACTTCGATTAGCCCCAAATGTAAGTTTCAGATCGAGTTTTGTCTATTAGATAAAGTTGTAATCAGATATTTAGATTGAAGGGTTTGTTTAGATCAATTTTGCAGACATTAATTGGTCAGTAAAGCATCGGAACATGATGTGTATGAAGTTGGAGGGTGCGTTGTAACTGTGTAGGAGGCTAGGGCAAAAGGTGAGAGCATCGGATCTGGACATAATTTTTGATGGTGGTAGGAGTGGCGGAGATGTAAGTTTGGTAGCAACAGAGATGGTGGCCTTGGTGGCAGAGGTCATGGATCTAATAGACAAAACTTGACTACATAGGTATCCATTCTTTCATGTTTCCTATTTCTGTATTATCATTATCATATTGGTTTTAAAAGCACTAGGCGCTGGTGTTACCTTTCCCTATTAGTTACTCCATATGACATGTTTACCTGTATGTATATTAACTTCTTTATTTATGTTTCAGACATTATGTTTTGTTCCGCTGATTTTAACAGCCTCTTTATTTATGTTTCAGACATTATGCAGGGACAGTAGATTAGGGTGTGTTTTTTTATCTCTTTAATGTTATTAGGTGATAAAAATGCTACAGACGATGCTCTTTCACGCTTTATTACACCATCTAAAGGAGCTCAAACAACTAAAACTGTTGGCCCTTCACATTCTGCTAAAAAGAACAGTCGTTCGCGAGAAAAATCGGTGAGTTAAAAATCTCATCTGCAGTTCCAAGTTGTATTTTTTTTTTTTTTTTGCGATGAGAGATTAACTAACTTAAGTCTTTAAAATTTGCAGGAAAGTAATTCTGCTGTGGATAGTTCACGCGGAAAAAGGTCCCAACCTTCGGCAGGTGTGGTAATACTAATTGGGCTCAAGTTCGGTTGGGTTGGGTTTGTTTGACATGAAACACATTTTGTCTCTCACCCCTGAATAAATTAATGTGACAACCATAATCTCTTGGTAATAAAATGCCCGCATACGTGATGAGTGCGCTACGCCGTCAACTTTTGGGATCAAAATGCATCGGAGCACCACATGTTTTTTTTTAAACCAAGATTCATATTAGATAATGGGATAAGTTAAGAAAATAGGTTCAGGTTGCTTCTTCTATGGAATATGGATAATTAACAAGATAGTTTCTGGGCTCTTTTGTGCTTTTGTTGATTTAGGTGACTGTACTGTACAGTGGTGGCGGAATCAAAGAGGTGGCGGCGGTGATAGACGTAGAGACAACAACAGAGATGGTGGGCCAGATAGGAATTATCATGGAGGAAACCGCTCTTGTCCATACCGAAGAACAAACAAAACTGAGCGCAGTTAAATTAGAGTAAAACTGTGAACGAAAAGAGAGAAAGCTTTATTGTTTGCAAGGAGATTAAGTGGTAGGTTAAACCCACTTGCCCCTTTTCTCCTTCTCTTTATCTTTATCTTATCTTTGGAACATGTTGAGTTGATCTAAATTGTGTGAAATTTTTTTATAGATGCCGGTGCACGGTTCTTCCAATAGTACTTGTATTACTTTAATTAGAGTTTTTTTTTTAAACAGTTTTAGTGTTAGGTTTATTGCTGTGCCTTTTAAAGAAGTTTTGTTATATTCCATGTTGAAAGTGAAGATAAAGTTTCTAAAATGATAACTGATGAGAGATTTTGAAGAGAGGTTAGATGAATGCATTTTAAGGCTATGGATTTGCTGTAAGCTGGTTATCAGTTTACAAAAACATGATTGGAATACACTCAGATCACTAATAGAGGCTATCAGTTCAACTTAAACATGGCTGCCCAGTAAATAAAATAAAATAAAGAGTAAAATGTCATTTTCATCCCTGAGGTTTGGCGTCAACCCTTTTATATATTATTAGTTTGGTGAATTCGATTTACAAAAACATAATTTTTTTCAATTAATTATGTTAATGTAGTAACTTCCATTCATATGTCAATTAGTTGAATATGCCATATGTACTCACTTTTCTTACTGATCTTATATTTAACTGCACAAATTCTTCTGGTTTGCATTGATAGGGAGACTGGAATGGTGCAGGATGCCACACTAAGTACAGGTATTTGCTTTCTTATACATGCTAATTATTAGCTTTAAGAATTAAAACCAATATTTCCATGTTTTTCAAACTTTATTACTTTTTTATAAACAATTTTGCAGTACAAAAGCCATGAGAGAAGATGGTGGATTTGAAGTGATTAAAAAGGCGATTTTGAACCTTTCACTTCGCCACACAGAGCACATCAGTGCTTATGGAGAAGGAAACAAGAGAAGGTTGACCGGGAAACACGAAACCGCTAACATCAACCATTTTTCATGGGTATATACGAAACACTTTCTACTAAATTCTATAAAAAATCATCAGTTTTTCTCAACTTATATATTTGCATTCTACCAACTTTCAAGCAGTTGCTAATCATGGTTGCTCAATCCGTAAGGGGCGTGATACTAAGGCCGCTAGCAAAGGTATTGAATTCTCTTTTCCTATTTCTAAGGGGCATGATACTAAGGGGCGTGATATGAGAGGGACTTTAATACACAAACATTATTTAAACATAGACTCATTATGATTGTTTCGGTTAATTATTTTGCGTATCTTGAGGAAAATGATGGGAAAAGTGGGTCCGTTATACCTCCAGAGAGAAAGCATGTTTCCTTCCCAAGGTAAGAATGTCGAAACTTATATTTTCAAAACTGTCATATTTTATTGACGTTACAAAAAAAAATGCTGAGATAGTGGCATCTGATTTGGCGTTTACAAAAAAAAAAAACAAAGGCTAACGCCTAAAAGTTAAAAACTAAATGCTAAAGTCTAAACCCTTACCTCTAAATCATAAATCCTAAAAATTAAACCACATAAAAAATTCAACACAAATCTCAATCGTTTGATAGAGTTCTCTTGAGTTTTCTCACGAAGAAAGAGTTTTATCATGATCCTCTCGCTATATATATATATGTCATTGTGGCATCTGATTTGGCATTTAAGATATTTTTAAAACAGTTCTTTGAAAAAGATAACTATATTTCCCATGTAAACATTTTTTGCGTATATGACATCTGATGTGGCGGCTCACTTGACATTAACCGGTGCTGCATCAGTAATTTTTAGTTCTGCATCAGTAATTTTTAGTTTAAGTAAATATAAATGAGTCTGGTAATAAAAAATGGTAAATAGATTGTAAGTTGGTTTATCTTTTACCAACCAATTTTAACTCATTTTTGTTTGTAATTTTTATATGTATTTAGGTCTACAGTATCTTCAAGCACGACTCCTCCCAGAAATGGTCAACCGAAGACGATATTCTACAATCTCTTTTTCAGCATATGAAACCTTGCCTGGATATGTTAACATGATTCGAAAAAATTGATTTTATGATATGGCGAATGATAGAGAAGTAGGAGTTTGTATATATAGAATTATAGGTTAAGTTTATTAGAACTGACACATGTCGGATATCGAACTTTGTTTCTGTTTTGGATTGTGGAAGTGGCATCATCAAGTGACGTAAAAGTAAGTCTCTGTTCAAATCAAGTCAGATTTTCGTCATTTCAGTTCGAATTTTATTATCTGTTGTAGGAAAAATTGACACTACTCCATCTATAATGTGGAATTCTCCGTTAAAGCAAGTAATAGCAACCCGTCGTTTACTTCTATCGAGAAATCAGGACATATCGATCCAGGAGGGCATCATGGAGGATCATATCTTCTATTTACTAGAAGAAAGAGAGCCGTGGGAATGAAGATCATGTCAAGCTAATTAAGGACTATAGGGCGAGAAACGAGACCGAACTAAGCAAAATTTATGACGGATCATATGTTTAATATTGTTTTATAAAGATATATAACTAAACACAAAGAATTTAAATAATATATTATAATATGTTTTTTAGTATTTGATTCCGATCATTATTAGAACAAACCCGTGTATTCACACGGGTGTACACCTAGTAAACATTTAAAAAACTGAATATTAATGGCTAAATGTTATATACGTAGGTATACTTCAATTCATTCTATGCTTTATCTTTCCAACAATTGAAAATGACTAAAATGGTCATGTATAATTTTCATGATTGTCCATGTCACATGCTATACTCGAAGTTCATTTTAGGTATTTTGGTGTTACGAGATTTGGTTTTAACGATGCTTGAAAACCCGATATATCATTGGCTTTTGGTATGAACATCGCTAGGTTGAAGTCTTCCATTTGAAGCAAAGATTGCAGTCAATGGAAAACAAGGGCGGATCCAAGCTTTGGCTTGGGTGGGCGGGCGCCCCTTTTAAAAAAAATTAGTGTATTTTCGAGGTAAAAATCCCGACTGCACCCCTTGAAAATTTGGTTGAACCCTTTGTTTGCAACCCCAGAAAATAATTCTTGGATCCGCCACCGATAGAGAATAGAACGTCAACTCCTAGAAAACCATATCATGGATGATTTAATTCTTAAAACACTACCATGGTTTTGTAAGATCTTGATATCAATGATGTAAATCTCCCCTTGTAATTGGCCCAAACATCAAATTTGAAGTTAAAGTTTATGGGGCTATTTGTTTACCTCTTAATGAGGCTCTTAATGGTTCAGACCTCTTACTGGTTCAGCACTTAATGGTTCAGACTGTTTGTTTCACGAGCAGATGTCTGAATGGTTCAGACATTTGCCTCTGAATGGTTAAGATTTATACAAAGTCTGAATGGTTAAGATCTCTAATCTTAATTGGTCAGACATTTGCCTCTGAACGGTTAAGCATTATATAGGCTCTTAATGGTTGAGACCTCTTACTGGTTCAGCACTTAATGGTTCAAACATCTTACTGATTCAGCACTTAACCATTCAGATGTTGCCAAACAGCCCTATGTTATGTATTTTGTGTGCACATGTTGTACAAGATGATGTGATTTTTGGTGGATGACAAGTTCAATTACTAAAGTTAAATAGTTGTAGTTATATAAAAACCATATTCTCTGACCTGTGCTTGCCTGTAGCTTGACATTTGGCTCGTTTAAATGTTTCTTTTTTTAATTAAAGTTGATCAAATGATAAGTCAATAAGAATGATAAAGTATACAATACTAAACTACTAATTAGGGATAACAATCCAATCTTATACCTGATTGTAAAAATATGTCACATACTTGTAAGGTGCCCACTTAGTATTACTTGTCATGTATGCACGTTAATTTGTTAAAATTTAACCCGTTGAGATTCACAAGTATATTGTTTATGGTTCATGGAGTGTAAGGCCACGAACCCGGGAACTTCACATCTAGCAAATCATAGCATACACAGTTTTTAAACTGAAAATATCGTAATTATTCATAAATCAAAATAGCGAAAACATTCAACAATCTAAACCAAATAATAAATAACATAAATTGAATCCGACAGTTCAAACAAAACTACATAACTAGGGATGCCAGTCCACAAGACGTCGGGTAACCTCATGACCACACACCATGGAGCTAACCTTCCTATCACATGTTCATGCGAAAACTACTTACCATGCAAAAATTGTACGTATACGATATGTTCTTGACGCCTTGACAGCGGTTGTATACTTTTGATTATTATAATAAGCAGTAAAAAACAAAAGTAGAAATGACATTTAAAACAACGGAATATTATTAGCTAAAATGTTATAAGATTTTTAAGCTTTATCTTTCCATCAAGTGAAAAAGGATTTAACTGGTCATGTCACATGCTACGACTCAAGGGCATTTTAGAGTATTTTGGTGTTAAAAATATGTGTAAACGTGATTTTTCCACCATGGTTTTGTAAGATCTTAATATCAGTCTTATATAATCGTGAAACCGCTTGTAATTGGTCCCAACATCAAGTTTAAAGCTAGAATTATGATTGTATGCACAAGTTCAATTAGTGGAGTTATTTGTTTTGACACTTATTTATTTCATCTCTTTAGTAAGACACATAAATAGTTGTTTGTGTAACCATAGTCGGATCATATATTGAAAAGGATGATTTGGCGAAAGGGTCCCCACTTCGTAGTTCGCTTTAGGGTCTACAGAAACATTGGAACTGCCCTGTCAGTCATGGTTGTGGAGTGGAGTAGAAGTCCTTTGTCGAATTTGGAATTGCAAGAATTGGAGAGGTGTAACGAGTTAGCAGATGGAGTGATATTGCCGAATGGTAGGGATTAGTGGATTTGGGAAATGGAATCTCATGGTATCTTTTTAGTTAAATCTTGTTGCGATTTTCTATCAAGAAAAGTGACCCGGTTTTGTCCATACGAATGGGTGAAGTGGTTACCAAAGAAGATAAATATGTTTGGATGAAGGGCGGAACAAGATAGATTGGCTACTTTGGTCGGGTTAAAAAGAAGAAATATTCATCGGGTGAAAATTAGGCAGTGGTGGGAAAATGGGGTGGACATTAAGTCTTCTTGGTGAAGTTGTATTGGGTTTTGGTTGGTGTCTCTAGTTACTAGTTTTTTTGTATATATTCTTTTGGGTTTGAGTAAATCATCAGCAGTTCAAAGAAAAAGTAATTTATTTTTATTTTTAAAATATCTCTTTACTTGATTTTATAAGACAAGTAATGTAATAGATTGCGGTGGTTGTTGGTTTTAAGATGATGGCGGTGGTGTTGGTTGATGACGTGGGTGGTGGAAAAGTGGGCGGTGGTGGTGGAAATGGTGGGGTGGTGATGGTGGTGTGGTTGGTGGGTGGGTGGGTGGTGACGGTACAGGTAGGTGGTGGCGATGATAAAAGGTTGTGATGGGGTGGGTGGTAGGAGGTGGTGGTCGATGAGATGAAAATGGGAAAAAATGACAAAAGTCATGGACTAAAATGGCAGAAAACAAAACTATTTAGATTAAAATGACAAGAAAAAAACTATTTGGACTAAAGTGACAATTTTAATCAAACCTTAGAGACTAAAATGGCAATTTACTCGATTTTTTATCAACAATAACTTTCCGAGTTAGTGTTGCCATTTCCCAACTATGAATATGGAAACTAACTAATCAAAGATAAACCATCACTATTGCTCTAGTGGTGACCACGAATATTTAAGTTCCACCTATGGTGGGTCCGGGTGAGTTTTCCCCTTCATGTCTCAAGTTCGAGTCTGGGTGATAGGGTTTCTTACTTTCTCATTGAGGGGTTTAAATTGGGGATCTATTGTGCGAGGGGGCTCTCTAGCGCAGTAGCGCGGACCCGGTTAAGACAACGTATGCTAGACCTCCCAACATTCGCAAATAATTCACACCTTTCAAAAAAAATAAAAAACTAATCAAAGATAACATGTTCGTACAAAATATGTAAACCTGGTCCTTACGACTCGAGTCATGATTCAAATACTCATTCAAACATCCGATAAAATTCATAAATGGATTACCATCCACAAATAAGTTATTGAGTGTGACTTTCCTTTTTTGGTGTCTTCTTTATGTCAGAAGCAAACAAACATTAGTATGTTCCTTAATAACGTCTAGGTTCATCCCTATATCCATGGATTCAATTTTTACATCTATATGCTTGCTTGCATGCATTTATCAAAACATTTTATTCGCACGCTTCTTACAGAGTTCTTTTGTCCCACGATTATAACTTTCAGAGGTTCAGCTCATGGATTTTTTTTTTTTTTAAATATAAAGAAACTTTTACGCGCTTTGGTTTTAAAATAGAGTTCTTTTGTCCCACGTTTATAACTTAAGAGGTTCAGCTCATGGATTTATTTAAATATAAAGAAATTTTTACGCGTTTTGGTTTTAAGAGAATCAAATGAACACCTTAATCTTATGAAATCCCGATGATAAATAATCATCGCGATTTGGTTAGCATACACTCTCGGCTGCAAAACACATCTAGATGAGCAACCTTTTTCTTCCATTAAAAAGAAACGTGTTTGGTTTATATATATATCTAAAATATCTCACGAGTTGGACTAGAATGAAAGTTTGGTTTCAATACGATGATAATGGTTACCATATAAGCAAAACACGATGATAATGGTTACCATGTAAAATTTGCATATTTTTTTATAATCACTTTCAGTTTTATTTTCCACAAGCAAAAAATTATAGTAGTCAATGAATTAAGGATAATAGAAGGAAACTAATATATTATAACCATCTTTTTTTTTTTATAAATGCATTATCATTTTGAGACAAACAAATATAGGATAATAAGGTCGAGATAGATGGATTGTCCTTTTATTTTATACAAAGCATTAAAGTGTACTTGAAGATTATAAAATTTCAATACGATAAAAACTTAATCAAGTGTTAACATAATTGTCATTCCAGCTTTAGTTGAATGGTAGATGTTTTTGCCACTTGAAGTAAAGACTAGGGTTTAAATCCCGATTGTGGTATAATTAAAATTTATTGATGTAGTTTAGGAGTAGAAATAGGAATAATGTGACTTTTGTTGTTTAAGAAAAAAATTAACATAATTGAAATTGTTAAAAAAACATAATCAAATATCACACAATTAAACATCACATTCTATCAGTAATTAGTTTAACTTTTATAAAAAATACATCAAAAATTAAAATATATATATATAAAACGTGTCAATATTCTTTTTGTCACATTACAAATTTATTTTTTGATTTTTCACTTTAGGTTGTTATACCGAGTGTTGCTACCATAACAAACTGAAATTATTTTTTGGGTTTTTTTTCTACTGCTATACCGATTGTCGATACCATAACAGTACCGTCCACATTCCCAGTGTAACGAATCCGTTGCAATGCAAGTGCATCACCGGATCACCCGCTAGTTTTATATAAAGTAAAGCGTGAAAGAAATATTAGTTTTAAAAGTTCTAGATATATGTTGCGAGTCACTCAATACGTATAACACTATAACCTATCTTATATAATCAGGCTATTTTTAATATATCATTTATATCATTTTAATTTATATTCTTGAAATTTATACCAATCAAAACAAAATAAGTTCCTGATAAGCTGGTCTAGTGGTTAGTCACTTGTTTCTCTACTTGAGGTCCTAAATTCAACTCCCACTAGCATCACTTTGAAGGGCATTGGTGGTGGCAATGAAGTTTAGAACTAGTCCTCTTTGGAGGTCGCAAGTTCGAAACCGAGCCGAACCGGGTTTTACCGCAGTGTGCCTTCTGGCAGCGGGTTTTCCCTGGAATTGGTGGCTTGGGTA
Source organism: Helianthus tuberosus (assembly GCA_030545235.1). Lineage (NCBI taxonomy): Eukaryota > Viridiplantae > Streptophyta > Magnoliopsida > Asterales > Asteraceae > Helianthus > Helianthus tuberosus. Next base: position 131,472,354 of record CM060353.1, on the reverse strand, counting down.
TGCATCCAACTCTGACCATTATAGAGGAGAGGATGCATTTGCTCGATTGAGGGCATCCCAGAATGCTTATCCGGTGATTGGCCGTTAAAAAAAACCAAAACAAAACAAAATAAGTAACCAAATGGCGGCTTGCAGGTTTAGTTGTTCAACCAATGAGTGTCCAGGTGCATCACAATGTCAGCCAACCACAAAATTGCGTCCAGGTGCATCATCTTCTCAAAGACACCCTCTCTCACGTGCCCCACCAACATCTTTCAAAGTCATCTTTTTATAAATTTTTTTTATTTTTGAAACGACTAATTTCATTAAAGTATACTATTAAGGCGTTAGAAAAAATAAACAGAAAGGTACAATAAGAAATTACATCCAGGGGTGATGCTTTGAAGGGGCCGAGGGGTGCGCCCGACCCCCCGAACTTCTGAACTTTTCAGCCAGTAGTGTTATATATGTAGTTTTCGTATAGAAATTTTTGGGTATATACGTTTTTGACCCTCCGGTTCTATAGAAATTTTTGGGTATATATGTTTTCGACACCCCCCCCCCCCCCGGGTAAAAAATTTCAAGTTTCGCCACTGATTACATCCATCATTATATATTTTTAATCCACACAAATCCAAGGGATTTGATGTCCTCCATCGTCTTCAAAATTGACGCTGTTTTGTTGGAGAAGTTCTTCCTCCACATTCCCAAGTTAGCGTGCTTGTGTAACAAGAGCAAATCACGATCCGAAAACATGAATACTGGATTAACACCGCACCAATTGCTCACTTGGTGTTGTATAACCCGACGCAAAATAGCAAGATGTGAGCATGTGATCGCTGATACCGTTCTAAAAGAAAAACAAAGAATCTTAAAACAACTAGATTTCAATCTATCATATTAACGATCCAATAAAGCGATGCTCTTGCTACTGACGAATTATCTTATTGGAGAATCGTTAGAAAAAAAAGGAACCACAATCACCATACACATAACACCCGAACAAAATTCAAGAGTTTATCAATCATAACATAAGTTTTCTTCTCAAACAACTACTAGAAAAGGGCAAACAATATAGTTGTTTAAATTTATTTTTTTCTGAAACATAATTATGATATATTAACTCAAATTGTAAAACCTACATAAAAAGTCAATAAGCTAACTTCTTTATATATTATTAAAAACCATAAACCTGTCTAAAATACGTGTTTTTAACTTTTATTTAAAAAAGACCTTTTACTTTTAAGTAGGTATAATTTTCTTTTCTTTTGGTTTGGGAAACGTTGAATGTTTATATATTAACATTTTTATACGTGTCTTTAAGACCTTTTACTTTTAAGTTGGTACAATTTTCTCTTTTTTTTTGTTTGGAAAACGTTGAATGTTTATATATTAAATTTTTTTAATACTTCGAGTCAGCTTTTTTAATACTTTGTTGAATGTTTATATATTAAATTTTTTTAATACTTTAAGCCAGCAAGTCATTGATTTTAATTTTTCATGTATTTTTTACAATTGAATGACTATAAATATATATTAAAAAAATTAGGTTAGGGCTTTTTTTTTGTTCTGAAAAAAAAAAGAACAATGATTTTTTATTGTTTTAACTTTTAACCCTAATTTTTGTAACAAAAAATATCTGATGAATTCCAATGACCGAAGCATACCAAACCGGCTAACCACATTGTATTGTTTGGTTCGATTAACTCAGTTATGGTTTAACTGAATCATCGGTCAATGGTTCAGTTCAATTACATCAGTTAAGTAGGTTATAGTTCGGTTATCAACTCACCCATGACAAAGAGTGCGAAAATCTATAAATACCAAATTAGGAGTAAAAGCTCAAATAGCACAATCAAGTTCCGTGCTTTTTCTCCCATTTCACACTACAAGTCAAATCTTTCATGCCTTCAAGTTCTCCACAAGCATCAAAGAGGGCAACACAGTAAATTCCCACCAATCAACCCAGCCAGCAATGTCATTCCATGAGGGCAAACCTGTAAATTCACACTAGATCAAAAAACATGTTCTAGAATCTGAACCCAAATTTGGCTGATCAGCATCCCATAAAAAGCAAACCTTTTCAAACTTCACAACACAAATTTCCAAAAATGTCAACCCTCAAAATCACCAAGAAACACAATAAACATCTCAACAATCCCTTCCCATCAAACCCAAAATCTTTATCCATCAAGCAAGGAACTTTGTTGTTAAATTACCAAACTACCCTTCCACACCACCATATTTTCACAATTGGAAGTGATTTTCAGTTAACTTGGAGATCAGAAAATGGTGGGTGTGTATCTATTTCTCATAAATCTCAACCTACAAGATCCATATGGTCAACAATCCCTGGTCAACCATTCATTTCTGCTGCAATGGCTGAAACAGAGGTTGCAGAAAGCAGGGGATCATTCATGATCAAAGATCGAAATGTTCGATTATTATGTAATCATCAAACTATTGAAGATATTAAGGTTTTGAAAGAAAATGAACAAGATTTTGAATCTGGGTATGTTGAATTTGGATCCGAATACCCTGTTGTTGAAATAACGGGTCGGGTTTTCGGTATGAGGAAGAACAAAAGTGTGTTGAATCAAGAAAAGTGGTATTCTTTAGAAAAAGATGTTCATAGTTATGTAAAGTATAAGCTTTTATTTGCTCAAAAGAATAATAATCAAATTGGGTTTCAAATAAAACTTGGAAAACAGAATCTTGTATCTTCACCAAGAATTTACAAGGGGTTTTTTCGAAAACCGATCCGAACGAGAAAGATTCGGGTCCGGTTATTCGGGTCTTTTTCAAATAGGAAACGGGTCGGCATGGATTCTAGTAATGAAGAGGAAAGTGTAGCTATGAAAGATGGTGGAAATGATGAGTGTTTTAATAGAATTTGTTTTACATATTCAAGTGAAAAAAATGAAAGATTTTTTGGGTTTGGAGAACAATTTTCACATGTGGATTTTAAGGGAAGAAAAGTGCCAATTTTTGTTCAAGAACAAGGAATTGGGAGAGGTGATCAACCAATCACATTTGCTGCTAATCTGGTTAGCTACAGGTAAAATGTTTCTTGTAATATGTTGAGAACCGTCTAATGCGTATGTTTCAGAACAAATAATATGTTGAGAGCCGTATAATGCACTTGTACATACTACCTTACGTGTGTGTGTGTGTGATAAGAGAATAACCTAGGAAACATTTCTATGTCATTATGCAGGGCCGGGGGTGATTGGAGTACAACTTATGCACCTTCACCATTCTATATGACTTCAAAGATGAGATCTCTTTATCTAGAAGGTTATGATTATTCAGTCTTTGATCTAACACAAGATGACAGAGTTCAGATACAGGTAAATTGGAGATGCATTTTGACTTTTGAGGTCAAAGCACCTAGTTTTCATATTAACATTGGATAAGAGTTTGCAATGATATTAACATCGGCATATAATTTCATTTATTATGAAAATTAGATGGAGTAAATAATTTATAACCGATGGTTTCAGATACACGGAGATTGTGTTGAAGGTAGGATATTGTATGGGAACTCACCTCCTGAGTTGATTGAACAATTCACCGAGTCAATAGGGAGACCGCCTGTACTTCCTGATTGGATAATATCGGGTGCCATTGTGGGAATGCAAGGTGGAACAGATAAAGTTCGCCATGTTTGGGAAGAATTGGTGGCTCATGATGTACCAATATCGGCATTCTGGTTGCAGGTAGTATACACATATCCTGAAAACATAATAAGAAATATATAAAACAAAGTTATTAGTTTAGGAGTTACTGCATTTATGTTCTAACTTATATTTGGTGTTTGTGCAGGATTGGGTAGGTGAGAGAAAAACGGTAATCGGATCACAACTTTGGTGGAATTGGGAAGTCGATGAAACACGGTATCATGGATGGAAACAACTAATTAAGGATCTCAGTGCAAAACACATTAAAACGATGACATATTGCAATCCTTGTTTAGCTCCGGTAAGTATAAACTTCGTTAATCATAAAGCAATACACATTATCAGCCAGTTTTTAAAAATACTTATTTGAATTTTCAGATGGATAGTAAGCCAAACGCAAAGAAAAACCTGTTTTTAGAGGCGAAAGACTTGGATATTTTAGTAAAAAACAAAAATGGAGAAACATATATGGTTCCAAATACAGCTTTTGACGTTGGAATGTTGGATTTAACGCACCCAAATACCGCAAAATGGTTCAAGAAAATATTACAACAAATGGTGGATGATGGTGTTAGGGGATGGATGGCGGATTTTGGTGAAGGTCTTCCTGTTGATGCTTGCATCTACTCAGGTTTGATATCCCAGTTACCTTTTGTTAAATAATAACTAGTATTTTGACCCGTTGCGAGTTGTGGCGGCGTCAAAACTTAAAGTAACTCGAACTTATACCGTCAAATATTTGACCCGACTTGTTTTCGAACAAAATTTACGTCAAAATGTAGACCAACTGAAAACACACATGAAAATAAGCACGAAAACGTATTACATTTGACCTGACTCGTTACCGAGACAATTTACGTCGATACGTAAACCAACTTGGATTTATAACGAAACTTACTTAAAAATAAGCACGCAAGAAAATAGTGTTTTTTACGTTAAAGAATGGCACCACGAGTTGCGGCGGAGTCGAAACGTATAGTAACTCGAATTTATACCGCTTAGTGAAAATGTATTGTATATGACCAGACTCGTTTCCGAACAAAACATTGACCAACAAATAACGTACATAAAAATAATTACGAAAACATATTTTATATTTTACACATGTACATGAAAATAAGCACGTAAAACCCAAGGGGATCAAAATGACATTTTACAAAGTTTTTTGAAAGCTAAGGGGGTGTAAGTAGCAATGCTGAAAGTTGAAGGGTTGAATACACAAAAAGAAAAAAATAGAGGTTGTGTCTTAGTAACTATTTCTAAGACACCCTGATTATACATTTATACTTGTAACAGAATGTATAGATCTAAAAGGCTAGCAGGGTCTTTTTAGCATTATTCTTACAACACTATTTTCTAACTCTGATTATTATTGAATATAAACATTTTCAGGTGAAGATCCTATTTCGGCTCATAATAGATATCCAGAAATATGGGCCCAAATAAACAGAGAATTTACTGAAGAATGGAAGAAGACACTGGTTGGGAAAGTAAAAGAAGACCCTTCAGAGTCATTAGTTTTCTTTATGAGAGCTGGTTTTAGGAATACGCCTAAATGGGCAACGCTATTTTGGGAAGGGGATCAAATGGTGAGCTGGCAGGCTAATGACGGGATAAAAAGTGCGGTTGTTGGTTTGCTAAGTAGTGGATTTTGTGGTTATGCATTTAATCATAGCGATATTGGAGGTTATTGTGCAGTAAGTATACCGTTTTTTAAGTATACAAGAGATGAAGAGTTGCTATTAAGGTGGATGGAATTGAATGCCTTCACAACAATATACAGAACACACGAAGTAAGTTATATTGATACTAGATAGAGATGGATGTTTCCATCGTTTTAATTCCAAGTGGGTCGGTTTGGGCTATGCGCGATAAAAAATCGGATATCGATCAAGGACTGATATTTGAGATATCGGTAATCGCAGTGGGATATTGATAATTCTAATATCATGTGGAATTTATATATATAGCACTAAGAATTCAATATACTCTCCTACCATTAATAAATTAACCTTTTGCAACTTGCAAAACACTAACAATTGTATCAAGTAGGAACTAATTAAGACTTAAAACACTAATAGCAGCAATAAGAAGAAAGACGAATGGTAGGACTAAAAAGAAGTTACTGATATCGGAAAATCGGTGATATATTGGTCAATATATCGATAATATCGGTACCGAGACCGATATTTTAGATGGGGACCGATAGCCGATATATCACCGATATTAACTGTATAGGGTTTGGGTTATGTTTTGTCTATAACGGGGTCAAGTGGGTTGATTCACATTTTGTTTTATCTCTAATAGGTCAAACGGGTCAAATAAAACATTAGCTAGAAAGGAAACAGTGAATGACCAAGTCGAAAGTCACCCAACGTGTATTTGTAATGAATAAAAGCCTAGAATTAATTTCGGTCTATTTATTTTTGAACAGGGAAACAAGCCATCGGTTAATAGTCAGTTCTATTCAAATGAAAGAACGTTATCACATTTCGCACGCTTTGCGAAAGTATACAAAGCATGGAAATTCTACAGGGTGCATCTCATAAAGGTGATTAAAAAAAACTTAACTCATTATCTATATAAAACATACAATAGTTGAATATAATATTCTAACAAACAATTATTATGTTTATAACACAGGAAGCTAGTCAAAAAGGTCTTCCAGTTGTTCGACATCTATTTCTGCATTACCCTAACGATGATCATGTACATAAGTTAACCTATGAGCAGTTTTTAGTTGGTGATGAGATCTTGGTGGTCCCCACACTTGATAAACACAAAAAGAATGTGAAAGCGTATTTTCCGGTTGGAGAAACTTGTGTTTGGAAACATATATGGACCGGAGATTTATATGACATACAAGGTTCGGAAGCCTATATTGAAGCTCCAATTGGCTATCCAGCAATATTTGTTAAAAATGGATCTATTGTTGGGGAAGAATTTCTAAGAAACCTGAGAGAATACAGGATTTTATGAATAGTTATGGACTTATGGCACACTGTTGATTGGCCAAAAGGGAAGTTAGAAGTTGATATTCACAACTCACAAGTGTACATTTTATTACAAATTCAAATAGGGTGTCTGCTTACCCAGTTATTGTGTTTTTAAAAGCCGCTGAAAACTTTGGAGTGTCTGGATGAAGAAAACTGCTCATATTTTTTTAGTTTTCTATTTTTAAAACGGCTAACTCACACACCCTCTAAACCTGCTCATAAATCTACACCAAGTGCTCATAAATCTACACCAATGTCCATCATGTGACTAGTTACCTGACCCACTTGCGGACGAACACCTTTACTAAACACCTTGATACCGCTAGGCTACAAGCAATTTGGTAAAAACGCTTATAATCAACTGGTTGTGTTAGGGCGAAAAGTATAAGCATCTATGTCAATAAGCTGATTATATCCTAAATTAGGTTTTCACAGTAGTGAATGTAAGGAAATAGAAAGTTCATGCATCAATTAGTTTGATTTGTATAGGTTTTGACTCGGTGAACACAAGTAGTCAGGAATGTCATGCGTACAATCCTGTGTGTAGTCCAAAGTAGTTGCACATCACGTTGATGATGTGTGCACTTAGGCAGAGTGAACAGTCATAGGTGCAAGCACTTTAGGTCATGCGTACACTTCGACACGCCTATAAATAGGTGTGTCCATGTGTTGGTGCGTAGACTATGGAAACTTGAGCGTTCACTTTGTATGCGACCACTTGTAATGTTCTATTAATCTTAATCCAAAACGAGTTTATTTACCACGTGCTTGTTCCTGATTGTTCACGTAATGATTCTTGATCATGCTATGTGATCGTTAATTGTCATTGTTGACGATTTTGTGGTTTTACAGTGGCAGCTTAGCAAATAGAGCAATACTTAGTAGCAACTATTTATCATCAAAACTACCTATAATCATCTCATTTTAATTCTTCATCACAGTAATCAGTTCGAAACTCCACATCCGTACAATAATCTGTTTGAAAGAGGGGTTTAGGCCTACTGAATTATCACGTACTCTCATAATCAAACGCATAAATTCAGATAACATATTATTTTAATCAAACAGATGGTAGATGCGATCAGTATAACTGAGGCAATTAATGCGTAAGCAGTTAAACTAGTGCATTAGTTGATGAATATTAATGGATAACAAGCACAAAGATGTCTTGTAGCATAAGAAAACTGACCTTTTACTTGAAGATTCAAATTCAAATTGGGGATGAAGATGTAGAATAGAATCCTGGAATACCAGTTTACAACTTTATTCCACTGTTTGATAAACTTATTCGCATAAATTTATTGGATATTCTTCTATTTAATATTTAATTAATTAAACATTTTTCTTAATTACATTTTTTATTAATCAATAAAGATTTTTGAATCATATATTTGGCTTTGCTTGCTTAATTACTTTTTTTATTAATCAATAAAGATTTTTGAATCATATATTAGGCTTTTCTTGTTTAAAATAAATAATATAATTCAAATTTAAGTAGTGAAAATTCCCACAAGCGATGTAATGAGAAACATGTATGAATTTGATTTGGTAAGGTATTGGTATTTGGTATTCCGTATAATTTAGGATACCATAATGTTCATAGTTTTGAATACAAGTTTAATTTCAATAATAACTAGATGATTTTCCGCCCGCGCGTTGCGGCAGGGACCCAATGACTTCAAAACGCGTGTCAGCAACGGCAAACAAATACCGAATATCAAAACATAAATAAAAATGACGTGGTAAGGATAGTCACTCCGTCCTAAAAAAAAACGATTTTAAATAACCTAATATATAATAATAGGACCAACACGTCTTACACGTTGGAAATTCGATTGTTTCTAGTTCAGTTATTACGGTGCTAACACGTTAAAATATGGATGAGCTCGGTACCGGTAACGACACCGAAAGTACCAATCTGGAGAATCTTAAAATTAGGTACCGGCACCGAAAATACTCGGTACAATAAGGTATGGTATTTGAAGGTAAAAATCAATAAATACAAGTATGGTGCTAGACCGGTGTCGAACCGAAAGTAACGATTCTGAAAACGCCAAAAGGTGGGTTCCAAATTGGTACCGAAAATGATTTGGTATAGTAAATTTGGCACCGATACGATACCGGTTTGATTACAGGATTTGATACGATTTTTTCATCAATAATCTAAATATCCAAGTTAATTTTAAATGCTACAATTCATTCATTACAGAAAAAGACAAAAAAGAAATCAAAATAAGTTGTTGTGTATATAAAACCTCCTTCAAACGAAATACAGTTTAATTACTGTGTGTATGAAAAGTAATCTAAGCGGTGCAATTACTTGCATTGCTACATTGCTACAGGATTTACAGAGTTCGGTACCAACCGGTACCTAAAATACCGTTACCGAAATCCCCAAAAGTGGGTACAGGTACCGAATATACCTGGTACAGTACGGTTCGATACCGATCGGTACTAGTACGACACCGATATTTGAGGATAAAAACCGGTGAATACCGGTACCGAAAATACACCTGATTTGGTAAATTTGATACCGATACTGGTACCCGATACCATTTGCTCATCACGTAGTGATTTTACTATTCATTCATTTTGATTTTTAATATATAGGGTAATATAGGGTAATTAGGGTCGTAGTCACTCTCGTGTTGCGCCAGGAGACAATTGGAGTTCGCTACATATTGCACACCATGACAACCGATGAATAAATTTGTTAAATTAAAAATAATAATATCTAAATGTGTTAATGTTATTTGCGTTGTAGCTTGGCTCTGAAAATCAAAATAATAATAAAATATAAAATATAAGGTAAATAACAAAGGTACGCGTAAAAGAAAACAACATGAACTCGGTCGATGTCGATGCACTTGTTATTGCAAACAAGAAAAAAAAAGTTCAAAAATATGTCCAAAAGGATATCTGCACTGCAAGGTTCTTTAAAAAACATGAAAGTTAAAAGCAATTTTTCCGTACCACTGTCTGTTTTATACATTAAAAAAAGATTTAAGTTAGCAAAGGCTAAAAAAAGGCTCAAGTTAGCAAAACCTTCCATTATGCTAAAAAAAGGCTCACATTAGCAAAGCCTTCAAGGCTCGTGTTAGCATAGTGGCACTATTTAACTTCCTTTTTTTTATAGAGAGAAATTACATTAGAGTGTTAACATTTTTTTTGTTAAATGTACCGCACATTTAGATTTTGTTTAAAAGTTAACAAATACAAATTATAGAGAAAATCAAATTAAATACCAAATGAAATGCTATCGAAACTAACCAACTGAAACCCCTCAAAGAGGGGTTTCACGAATAGCCAAGGCTTGGTCAACATTTCAAAAATAACCAACTGAAACCCCTCAAAGAGAGGTTTCACGAATTCCCGCACGTCTCAAAGACGTTTCCTCATCAGTCATCCACCGAAAGCCACGTGTCCAAACACTTAGGCAATCACTCTATCCTATGCAAATTATTACTTCAAAAGAATTTTGTATCTTTAAAAACAAAAGGTTGTAGAAAGGCATCGACTAATTTGCATAGTAGGTGGGTTCTTAGGAACCTTTTGCAACCACGTGTCCATAGCTGTCATTGAAATGCTTTAACTATCCAGACCCATTTATTTCTCTCTCCACAACTACTATTCCTCTTTCTTCTTCACCGAGCACCACCACCCTCCACCCACCACAACCACCACCGTAAACCACCACGGCACAGTCACATACCAACCAACCACCACCATCACCTACCAACAATCGTCACTCTCCGCCCACCACAACCACCACCCACCACAAAACCGGTACTAACCACCACCCCCACCATCGTCACCTACCACAACTTCAATAGACCGGACAAACATCTCAAAACCATCTGGGTTTTATCACCATCTAGGTCGTACATGCGGTACGAGTGGTCTCCTTGTCTTGAACCGGATGGGTTTGGATTCAAAGGCCGGTGTCAGTCGGGGGTCAAAACAGAAAATGAGACGTTTCAACCGTACCGGAGAGGATTGCCGGAAAACGAGCGGTACAGAAAATGAGACGTTTCACCTGAGACGTTTCACCTGAGACGTTTCAGTGTTCTTTGACGTTTCAGCACTTGTGGACACGTGGCTTTCGGTGGATGGCTGATGAGGAAACGTCTTTGAGACGCGTGGGAATTCGTGAAACCCCTCTTTGAGGGGTTTCAGTTGGCTATTTTTGAAATGTTGACCAAGTCTTGGTTATTTTGGAGATTTCCCCGGTACCAATTATTCTCCTGAGATTTAATATAGTAATTTATATCAGGCGTACAGAACTGTTCTATACTTCACCCATTTTGGTCTCCACACGAATAGTGATGAACATTTGGTACTATGTACTGATACTGTACCGGTCCCGTACCGGTACCGGTACCGAATTTCTCGTACCGGTACCGGGTTCGAATTTCTCGTACCGAACTTTTTCGGTGCCGGTACCCGCTTTTTGGCATTTTCGGTATCGGTACCGGTTCAGTACGGTACTGATAAAATACCGAATTTTACCTTCAAATACCAGTACCGTACCGGTCCCGTACCGATACCGTACCGAATATTTCGGTACCGGTACTGATACCCAGTTTTGACGAATTTCAGTTTCGGTATTTTCGGTACCGGGCTCATCCTACCAAAACACGGTATTCAAGTTTTAAAATTTTACTAAATCTATAACCCAACGTTAAACTACTATCCATTTGTTTTCCCTTTATCCAGTAAATGGGAAAGCCGAAGGCTAAAAAGGGTTTTGATTACCCAACGGTTTAACCACTCAATAGTCTTCAAGGATATTTGTCCATTCTCTGGGTGTATTGAAAATGGCATGTTTTGTCTATTCTCTCTTAATTAATTACTTCAATCACCATTTTCATTTATGTATATCACTAACTTCGTTCTTTTGTTGGATTGACGTTTTGAGGGAACACTGAATACAAGCCACATGGGGGCGACAATTTGGTCTATTTTTCTCATTAGATTAAATTAAACCTACCCCTCTCTTCTTCATATCATCATCATGCCCTTCCTCCACACCTCTCTCGACTGCAAAATCCCTACATTTAGCCACCCACAGCGTGATGGATTGTTACTTCAATACAAGCTCGGGCATTCCACGATGAAGGTCGATGGTCAAGAAGCCATGGTAGTAAGAAGAGAATACGCAGAGGGAAGACAAAAAAGATGCCTTCAAACAAATGGAGGGGAATTTATAAACCATAAATCTTTGGAATACAAGAATGCAAACATGGCAGCAGCTCAAGTAACTGGCAGAAGCAATGGTGAAAAAACTGCTTGATATTGGACGTGACTTCTTGACCGGATGCTGTTGCCTTTCAATGATATGTTCATCCCAAGATCCTTCACCTCTAGCATCAGCATGAGAAACGCAAATACTTGTACACAAACGTATAAACCTCACCTATGTTCAAGAGGGTACAGATTCAACTAGGTTGAGATAGGAGAAGAGATATGTTGGTATCTCCTTTAGCACTCTGTTTGAGCAAACGCAAGTCATTATACATATAGTTGCCATGATATCCATAATCACCTTGATCATGTAAATATAAACTGAACCATAACCTTGTGTGTTAACCCGTTTAAACCTCTCAAACCAACTTTTAATATGACCCTGTGACGACACATTGTCTTGATCATATCATGTCATGGGGGAATATGATTCTAATTCACATCCAACAAGCACCGAAAACACTATTCTACAAGAATTCTTGATTATTCTAAATAACAAAGAAAAGACCACCCATCATCAAATACCTTTAAATAACTTCAAATAACTAAATACCTTCTTATGCAAATGCAATGAAAAGCGTGCCTTCAGCCTCTCATCCGTAAGAACTAAAGCAGAATAACATGAAACCACATATTTAGGTGTATTCTAAACCCACCAAAGGGGTATCATCCTACTACTAAACCAAACAATGTTTGCCACATTTAACAAATATAATAATCATGCAGGAATGAAACTGGCAATGTTGACATACTTGTATAACATGCAGGGTCTGTGGTGCACCAATGTTGCTCAGACCGCTCCCAAAAGCCAACGGTGCCAGTATCTCGTGCAACTTAACCAAAAACGCTTGGCCCGTTTGACTTTGACGGCCATTGTACCCTTCACACGAACCATTACTTGTTTCCAAAAAAAGTTCCCAACACAAGCATATACAGGTCTATTCAATACATCTCATGGATGATTGTATAAGAAGATATTTAATACATTCTTTATCAGAAACATTTATCAAATGGTGCAAATTAAAAAAGAGCAAAAGTTATTGACACCAAATTCCTTCAAGAAAGATTAACAGGGTCTACCATAATATTAAATAAAAGTAAACTACAGCATTGATATTCTTATCTAATAATAAAATATAACTGGGTACCAATTTTAAAATTTACTCTTACAGTTAAAACCATCCTCTTCAAAATCATTCAGATATCATATATACCTTCTTTTTCAGCATGCATAAATACCAGAATGCAAATAGATAACTGCCATCAAGTCAGAATGACCGAAAACAAACATCATCAAATGTAAAGATCACCTCTTTCTTCTGGAACTGAAAAACCGAGAACCTCAACTATAAACATCATCATCAGAAACCGTTCTTTTCGCTTGCTTAATCTTCTCCAACTGAACTTGTGTATCCATAAACAGCTGCATCCTTTGAACCTCCAAATCTTTAGTAAACTGCATCCTTTGTTTCTCCAACTCAATCATCTGCTTCTGTTTCTCTCCCTCAACTCTCTCGTATATCTCTCCAAACCGCTCAATCGCCATCGCCAACCGCTTCATTGAGTCCGAACCTCCTGTATCTCCTCCATCTCCTACGCCTCCTCCACCGTTGTTCCCGACACCTTTTCCTCTCCCAGCACCTTCATCCTCGCTACTCGCTAACGAATCCTCATCCTCCGATCCATCCTCTTCCGCTGCAGCCGCAGCGGCAGCCACAGCCGAATAATTCCTCCGAAAATACGACTCGTCAACCGCGGCAGCCACCGGAAGCGGCCGCTTCTGCGGGAGAATCGCAAGCGGCTGATGAAACTGAGAATTCATCACCGTCAACGGCGGTTTCCGGTACGGCAACGGCACGGCAGTCGGCGGCGACGACGACGACGACTTCTTCGACGATCCAGCAGCTCCAATCAACGTATCTAACCGCGAATAAAACCTCCAATTACTAACAACCGATCCATTCGATTCCGAAACCCTAGCTTTTTCAACCTTATACTTCTTCTTCAACGTATCGATCCGATTCTTACACTGAACGTCGGTCCGTCTGGTTTTCTTGGTGTGGCCGTGACGGGCGTTAACGGCGTCGGCAACCTCCTGCCAATCCTTCTGACGGAGGTTACCGCGGTTGAGTTCGACGTAACGGGTGCCCCAGGCTTCAACGAGGGTGGCGGTGGCGTCCTCCGACCAGCAGTCTTCACGGAAGGGGATGGGACGGGAGGAGGGAGTATGGGCGGAGGCCGGAGAGGGAGAATTGTCGGCCATAATAGGGTTAGGGTTAGGGTTAGGTTAACGGTGGAGAAATTGGGGGAAGTGATAAATAGATATAGAGAGGGAGAGAGAAGAGTACAAGTGGGTGAAGCGTCGGTGTCGGTACCGTTGGCATCCGTTGTGTTGTTGTTACTGGCATATCTTCTCGCCGATGTACGGCTCCAACTCCGACGTGTAACTGACGTTATCTCTCGCTTTGACTACTTGTACGTGCTATAGCTTTTCACGGATGGCTTTACTCACTTGTACCTTTGCTTCTAATATATTCTTGTGTTATGTTTGTTTCTCAAATATCACCTTTAGATCACATTATGGAAATCCTTATTTTATTTAAAAAAAAAAACGTACTTTTGAAAATTTATATACGTAAGTTTGCGTGAAAATAAAATAAACGTACGAATTAAAAGAAAAGTCAAAAAAGTGGCGGTGGCATTTTGGTAATTATAGCAACTTCAAAAAAGTAGAGTAATTTTGAGCTTCTGTAGAGTAATTTTGGTCATGTAGGGTAATTATCAAAATTGTAGGGTAATAATTATCAAAATTACACTACCCCCCCCCCCCCCAAAAAAAAAAAAAAAAAAAAAACCCTAAAAAATCTACCCCCCCCCCCCCCCCAACTAAAAGCTAAAAACTAAACCATAAAGCTAAACCCTATAACTAAATGCTAACAAAATTACTCTACAAGACATTTTCAAAAATTACTCTACAGAAGTCAAAATTACTCTACTAGGTAATTTGATAATTACCCTACATTTCCCAAAATTACTCTAAAGATGCTCACTAGAGTAATTTTGAAGTTGCTGATAATTACCAGATTGCCACCGCCACTTTTTGTTTTTTTGAAGTTGCTGATAATTACCAGATTGCCACCGTCACTTTTTGCTTTTTCCCTCAATTCGTACGTTAATATTATTTTTATTTGATCCTTTACCTTATAATAATAATAATAATAATAATAGTGGTAATTTCATTTACACTTGTTTTCAAAAGTTGTTGGTTGAAGATAAAAGAGATAAAATTAGTGAAGAAATCGAATTTGATAACTTGAATAATAGCTTGGTCAATTCCATTAGATAAGAAGACATATCCCTGTTATACGATGAAGAGGTTATCACGGGTCGAGTCTCGTTAAGTAGGGTTAATCTCTCCTTTTCTCGATTAATGGTTGGGTCGTTCTCTAATCCGTCTCCTGCCAAATGAAAACACACCGTGACTCGCAACAATGAGAATGAGGTGGGGGTTGCTCCTTGTTATCACCATCTGGCGTGAGAGTAAGTATTTACTTGGGAGCAAGATAAGTATTTAAGTATTAATTGTGAGAGAGCAGATTAGCGTTACCTCAAACCTGGTTCGGGATGGGTATTTATAGCCGAAGAGTAAAGGAGAAGGGCCAATGGGCCGCTTGATGGCCTAGTGCCCGACTGACAACTTGCAGCTTTTTGTAGACGTGACAGGAACGCAGGTCACGGGAGCGTTGGGCGCACACGAAGGTATGTGTCCTGCTGTACTGGTTGCACGAAGGAACACCCGCTGCGTGGCCTGCTGGGTTGTCAGTCTGTTCACCAGCTTTATGCATGTGGGTTGGGCAGCTGCGTATTTGGCGGTCAGCTGACCGCTGTTGTCAGTGCCCGGGCATACCACTTGCTGGTTGGTTACAACAGTCAAAGCGGCAGTTCCACTTGTGTAACAATAGGATGCGATTTTGCACCGCATCGCTATGTGCGGTAAACTGTGCACATGTGCCAACACTTCCATCGCCGCTCTGCGCGCGCCCACGCAGGACCGCAGCATGGAAATGTGTTTGATAGAAAGTAAATGTAGTAAACTACTATCATCTTTGGTAGTAATCACCGCACCCCTTGTATGTTGACGAAAACAGCCATTTTCATATACAAGGTGAGTTTTCTCATCTTTCCCCGAGAGGGAAAGCAAACCGGGTTCGCTAAAAATCTAACGATGACGGCTAGGTTATATGTTATAATGCTTTGGGGGGGGGGGGGGGGGGGGGGTCATAAATTCTTAATAGATTTTATAACTTTCGTTAGAGTCAAGGACTCTCCATGTTACAGGTATACAACCAATGAGAACCGAACCCGCCTTTCCAAAATCTTGGGGCTAAAAGATACCACATGAATCATCCAAGTAATCAACTCTTTGGAAACAAAAGAAACAATTTTAAGGATGAAGATTATTACAAGGAAAATAACCACATTTGTAACCAGAAAACTGCATATTTATAGTCTTTTTTGCTTCTTCCTTCACCTTGTAAATTTTCTGAGTGTGATCAAACTGAGCTGCCACTCACATTTCATCTGTTTTTTTATGAACAATTGCCATTTTTCTCATCAACTTCTCAAATTTTGATCTCTATCTCTACCTATAAACGTAAACATACATTCTTTCAATGCAACTTGTGTACACTTTCTGAACGACATATTTCTTCTATTCCTGTCAACTTTTGTATCTTTGTCTCAACTTGTACCCCATCATGCTAACTTAAATCACTTCATAACACTTCCATTTGAATAAATTAATATTAATTCTTTTTTTTTTTTCACAATACACAGATAAGACAATTCGATAAGTCAATAAAATGCACCTCCAATTAACCCATACTGAGTGAAATGTATTACAAATACCAAATTAACCTCAAGAATTTTGTAAAATTGTTTTCAAATGGAGGTGATCTAGCAATATCTTAGATAATCCCTCTTTTTCTGTACAATTTAACAAAAGAAACACCTTCTACTACATCACAACATAAACTTCATATATCAAGATGCTTCAAATTAATCTTCCTTGCAGCCTTTTGAATCATCTCCTTGCGAACGTCCACCTAAATCATTTCATTTGTTACCAAAATATCAATAACTTTGGGAAATTTTATATCCTAATTTCAACCATAAAGTCACAAAATTTGGAGAGAAACCAGTACTACAATTATTCTTAACTTAATTTTTAGAGTTAAATGCCATTTTAGTCCCTGTGGTTTGAGTCATTTTGTCAGTTTAGATCAAAGGTTTCATTTTTCGCCTGTGGGTCCAAAAAGGTTTCACCGTTGCCATTTTAGTCCACTCGGCTAACTTCCTCCATTTTTCTGTTAACGAAAAGGGCAATTCGGTCATTTTATATGGCCGAATTACCCTTCTAATTAACAGAATTACATATAAAATGACTTAATTGTCCTTCTCGTTGACAAAAAAAAATGGATGAAGTTAACCCAGTGAAATGGCAACGGTGAAACCTTTTTGGACCCACAAGCGAAAAATGAAACCTTTGGAGTTTGCACTAAACTGGCAAAATGGGCAAAACCACAGAGACTAAAATGGCATTTAACTCTAATTTTTATTTTGTTTTACAAGAACATGCACATATACATATTATCATTCTTGGTTTTAAAGTCACCCTCTATCTCACTTCATTTTTCTTTTAAATTATCAAACGATGATCTGTAAGAAACTTTGTGTGTATCCGTGAATAGGTGATACCTTACAATATCTTTGATAATAATAATAATAACAATAATAATGATAATAAGAATGACTCTTACCCTAGCACCCATTAGTGAAGAAAATGTAACATTTGCTTCAGCCGCATCCTCAACCACCAGTTTCTTCAATAGCCTCGTTGTTGGATCTAAAGTAGTTTCCCAAAGTTGTGCCGGCATCATTTCTCCCAACCCTAACATCATAATACATATAATTATACGGTGCTTTTTATATGTATTTACTTTTCTTGTATAAATTTTTTATGAATAATTATGCCGTGTACCTTTGAACCTCTGAATATGATATGATGCATTTGAAGGGAAGGAACTCTGAAGTTTTTTAAGTTCCGCTTCGTCATAACAATAGTGTGCATGCTTCCCCCTTTCCACCTAAATAATCAATTACCCAAAATGAATAAAAGACTTGTGGGAAAGGGCAGTTTTGTCTTTAATAGAATAGAAACCTTATATAGCGGAGGGACGCCAACGTATATGCAGCCTTCATCAAATAAAGCTCTCTACAAAAGCATGAACAATTAAATCAAAGAACATATAATACTCTCTCCATCTCATGATGTCCCATTAAAGTGGCAGCATTTATTTTAAAAAAAACATTCAATAAACATTTGAGTAAAATGCCATTTTCGTCCCAGAGGTTTGGCCAGTTTTTGCGACTTTCGTCCAAAGGTTTGTTTTTCCGCATCTGGTTCCAAAAGGTTTGAAATGTTGTCATTTTCATCCGGCTCGTTATCTCCATCCATTTTTTTCGGTTAAGTCAGGGGTATTTCCATCTTTTTTGTTAACTTAAAGGGCAATTCAGTCTTTTTCACATTGTGTAAAAAGACCAAACACCCCTAAAAAAGACCAAATTGTCGTTTAAGTTCACAAAAAAACGGAAATACCCCTGACTTAACGGAGAAAACGGATGAAGTTAACGAGCCGAATGAAAATGGCAAGATTTCAAACCTTTTGGATCTAGATGCGAAAAACAAACTTTTGGACGAAAGTTGTAAAACTGGCCAAACCTCAGGGACGAAAATGGCATTTTAATCTAAAACATTTTAAAAGCTATGTCTTAAGGCAAACATAGATAATTTCAGAAACTTAGAATCAAAAGATCATTTCAAATACCTGATATCTATAGAAAAACGTTAATAATAATGTGCGAATATGAGCACCATCAACGTCAGCATCAGTCAAGATTATGATTTTATGGTACCGTAGACCATCTTTTTTAAAATCCTCTCCCTGAAACACACGCAAGGTTAGTGAAAGTCAACAAAAGTCAAACAAAAAAAGTCAAAAAAAAAGATTTTATTAAAGATATAAACCTTCACCCCAAGGCCAAGTGCACGAATTAAACTTTGAATCTCTGCATTTTTGTACATTGCTTCTTCATCTTTTCTTTCAACGTTTAATATTTTACCCTTCAAAGGAAGAATAGCCTGGAAAAAAAAAAGAATACAACTTCTATCACCTAATTTTCAATTATAACCAAATAAAAAAGTTTAAGCCTTTTTGTTTTAAATCACCTGAAAGTTCTTATCACGACCTTGTTTTGCACTTCCACCTGCTGAATCTCCTTCAACTATAAATATCTCTGCAAAATGTGACAAAATTTATAGATTACTATACTTAGGTGAATTGAAATATCTGCAACTAAACTAATAAGTACCGGTGTTACAATGTTATTCTTTTAAAATCAGCTACAAAAAGTTAAAACAAAAGAAAAATAAGCGGAAATTACCTGCTTTTTCGGGATCTGTAGCTGAACAATCAGCAAGCTTTCCTGGAAGAGACGACACTTTTAAAACACTCTTTTGTCTCTCCAATTCGCGGGCCCGCTTAGCTGCTTGAGCTGCCTAGTGGTATAAATAAACGACTTATAAGAAAATCATGTTCTGAAATAATCTCGAAACATGGGACATACCTTTAAAGCATTAAGGGACTTGGAGAGGATTAAGTCAAGCACATCGGGATTCAATTCCAGGTATTCGGTCAAAAATTCTTGAAGTGAATGGTCAACGATTCTTCGCACCTCGGGATTTCCCAATCTCGTCTATCAATTAAATGTAAAAGAAAAACGAAATTTCACTCCGTTAGTGCAAGCTTTTCATAATAAAGAACATGGATGATGTTTAAAACTACCTTTGTTTGCCCTTCAAACTCCGGGTTTGGAAGTTTGACCGAAATTACACAGGTCAAACCCTCCCTCACATGCTCGCCACTTAAACTGATATCCTTATCCTGAAACCAGGGTAATTATGTTAATAACGATGGATCAATTTCATATCCATCCTGTATTTCATATAATACTTTTTTAAGTGTTTTTAGAAAGGTAGATAGTAAAAATACCTTGATAAGCTTTGACTTTTTTCCAAAGTTGTTAATAGTTCTTGTTAGTGAAGCTTTGATCCCGTCTATGTGGGTCCCACCGTCAACTGTACGTATGCTATTAGCATATCCCAGCAGTGTATCTGAATATGCATCCGAACACCTAATGATACAAACCCAAGTGAATCTCAAAAACTTTAATGTGAAAAATAATCATAATTTGTGTGTTACAGTATTTAGTTATTTACCATTGGAAAGCTACATCGACAGTGATCCCATCTGCTTCTTTTCTAAAGCTCAAGATGTCATGAAGTGGTTGCTAAATCAGAAAGAAAAAAAAAAACTGTCACACTGAAGGTAGTAGATAATCTAATATTAAAAAAATACGAAATAAACACAATCCGTAACTTAGCTAAAAATTAAAAGGACATGATAATAAAAATAATAAAAAAAAATGCGATAACATGAACAATCGTAAGCACCTTATCAGCATTTAGCCACTTCACATACTCAACAAGTCCTCCAGCAAAGCAATATTCATCGTATCGGTTCTTCTCAGGGTCTTTATCCTCTTTTTTCAGAGTTATAGTTAGCTGTCAATATTGGAAAAAAACGACAATAAATACTCTAGAGATAAAACATATCCCGAGCTGACCCATTACATTACATGTGAATCAAAATTTGCAACATGCCGACATCTAAGCGAAATTTAAAAGATAAAAATGAGCCTACCCCAGGGACAAGAAAAGCGCGCTCCCGAACACGTGCAGCTATAGTATCGTAATCGAATTCCATTCCAGATGTAAATACTGCATTACAAGATATAATCACATGTAAAAAGATGCTTTCTTTAAGTTACATTTCTAGAAAGAGTAAAATGCCATTTTCGTCCATGAGGTTTGGCCAGTTTTGCTATTTTCGTCCAAAGGTATTTTTTTCCGCATCCGGATCCAAAAGGTTTGAAATCCTGCCATTTTCATCTGGCTCATTAACTCCATCCATTTTCTCTGTTAAGTCAGATGTATTTTCGTCTTTTTGGTTAGCAAAAACGACGGAAATACCTCGGACTTAACAGAGAAAAATTGATGGAGTTACTAGCTGGATGAAAATGGCAAGATTTCAAACCTTTGGATCCAGATGCGGAAAAACAAACTTTTAGACAAAAGTCAAAAACTGACCAAACCTCTGGGATGAAAATGGCATTTTACTCAATTAAAAAATTAAAGTAATAAATGAGAAAAATACTTTGGGAATCGGGCCAAAACTTTATAGAGGTCCCTGTACGATCTTGTAATTTATGTGGAAGATCCTTGCATGCTAAAGGTTTAGGAGGCTTTCCGCGAGTATAACTTTGATAGCATTCCTTGCAATCTCGCCAAACGGTAACTTCCAATTTCTGCACAAAGGATGAATAAAATAAATAAGTCCAAGTTGATACTTACAAAAGGATTAAAAGCTTTAAGATAAGCACCTCGGACAACGCGTTTACTACGGATAACCCAACACCATGTAGTCCACCCGAGACTTTATAACCGCTACTTGCACCACCAAATTTTCCACCAGCATGCAAAACCTGCATAGTTAGATGTAAAGTTAGCAAGTAAGCCAACTAATAACTAAAATTAAAAGAAAAAACAAGCAACTACATCACTCAAGATCGTTATCCTATCGTGCACTGTGTTAATAGACAAAATCAGTAGCTTAAGTTAAAAGATGATTGTCGGAACATACAGTCAACACGGTCTCCACTCCTGACTTTTTTGACCCGGGATGCAAGTCGATCGGGATCTGCAATATGAATGTGAAATGTCATTTGATAATCATTTTAATATTCAAAACATTTTACTCGTTTCTCCATTATGCTCGCTATATAGCAACCGCTTTTAAGTTATGTATATAAGTTCATACCCCACGTCCATTGTCAGTGATGCACACTGACCCGTCTGCGAGTAAGACAATGTCGACTTTTGAAGCAAAACCAGCTTGGGCTTCATCAACAGCGTTATCCAGTATTTCATAAACCTGATTTTATAGATATAAAACAATAATCATCATAAAGGGAATAAACTAATGTTTTGAGATAAAGTGAGAAAGATACCAAATGATGTAGACCACGAAACCCCGTACTTCCAATGTACATTCCAGGTCTTTTCCTCACAGCATCTAAACCTTCTAATATCTGAAATGATAAAGAGATTATATGACACTATTATATATCATATAAACACGTATACTATACATGACCTTGGTTTTACAAGGAGTAAGGCACTCCAATGCGTTTTGACCACAAAAGCAGATATTTATAGAGGTGAAGCATTCATTATTATAAAATACTGAAAGATATTTAAAAATATTATTTTAACTTCTTAACTTTTAAACACTAAAATATAAGATAGTCTCTCATTATCTCGGGTTCAAACAACGATCTAACTTGTTCAAAAAAACGTATTGCTCAATAGAAGGTCAGATTCGTAATTCGTTCAATCGGATATGAAAAACTCAGACCCATTGCAATCGATGGTCTTATTTGTTCAAACACTGGTCAACTGCATAAGGCACCGCTTCATGTAATCACATCAACTGCAACAATGCATTTCCATCGCTGCATGGCGCATTACACGCGCCTGTTGCACACTTTTTAAATACATTTAAAGTTTTAAGCAACTAACTATCTTATTATGATTCTTAAAACTGCAGTAATAAACAAATGCTGATCAAAATAATAAAAAATCCCCAAATCAATTTCAAATTAACAAAACATTATGTGAAAACATCAAATACAAATAATAACATATTTCACCTGAATATTATCAGACTCGTAACGGTCAGGCCCTTTCTTCACTTCTGCAACAGACCCAGATGAAGCAGACGAAATAAAACTGCTTCTTAGAGGCACCAACACACTGGGAACTAAAACCCTGTTGGTCAACAATGTCCTCACGCCCAAATTTGACCTAAAAAGTCAAAATTTTCAACAAGAAATGCATGAAAGACACATAATAAGATAAATAGGTGTAAGATTTATGACAATGAAGAGAATTTGTACCTGGGTTTGAGGAAAAGAGATGGAGGAGTGGGGGAAACAGAGGAGATAAAGAGGCCGTGAGTGGGAATGAAGAACCTTGAAGACATGATTAAACGGAGTGAGTGATAATAAGTTGTGTGATGGGGTTTAAGAAGAGCCATTTATCTAGAGACTGTACATGGAATAAAGGGTTTTGGGGTTCGATTGGAGAAGATAACGATGGTTGCAGCAGTCGAAATGGGTGGGAATTGGGTTTTTTACTTTTATTCCATAAACCCTACTTTTTTTTTTCTCTTTTCTTTTTTATTTCTCTCTCCAAAAGGACCAAAACCCTAATCACTTGTAATATTGTTAAAAGTTTAAACCAATTTAAATGGGTTTGTTTCTTCAAACCAGCTTGGAAAAATATGTAAATTTGAAACGATAGTCTTTTAGGGGCTGTTGGTAGCCGGCCATTAAGAGGCTACCTCTTAATGGAACCATTAAGAATTTTACCAATGAGAACGTAGAAGAATGTGACATTTGATGATTTATCATTCAGAGGTTACCTCTTAACCATTCAGACTTGAGGTTACCTCTTATTCATTCAGAGGTTTTAAACCATTAAGAGGTAGCATCTGAATGGTCATTAAGAGGCTACCAAACAGCCCTAGTTTTTGAAATTTAGTTTTCGTTTTGAACAAGAGCGGTTTTGAACAAGAGCAGACTGAAAAAGTGAAAATCACATATTGTGAAGTTAGTTTTGATGAAAGATTGATTGACTTTTGGTTTAATAGTCTTGCTAAACTTTTACGAGCTCTATCAATATAACACAATGATTGAATTTAATTATAGGTATGTGTACGTTTTTTTTAAATACAACATGTTGTCTAAGAACTAAAGATAAAGAAATAAGGCAAATTGGAAAATAATAATCTCATATCTCTGAAATTGACCGTTAATAATCCCAAGTCAGTTATTAGCCAATAATAATCCGACCTTGTCCAATTTTTTTGTAAAATAGTCCGCCGTTAAAATAGCTTAACGGAGTTAAGTGTTTTTTCGAATTACAAACATATGTTTTAGGGCTTTTGATCAGAACGAGTATACGAGTCGATTGATGTAAAATTTACCTCGAAATACTGCTCCCAACCCACGAAAACGGTGCTTCAATTCGGGTGTTTAACTTCCAATTAACAAAATTCAAGCCATTTCGAACACAATTTCGAGGTAAGTTTTACATCAATCGACTCGTATCCTCGTTCTGATCAAAAGCCCTAAAACATCGGTTTGTAATTCGAAAAAACACTTAACTCCGTTAAGCTTATTTTAACGGCAGACTATTTCACAAAAAAAATTGGACGATGTCGGATTATTATTGGCTAATAACTGACTTGGGATTATTAACGGCCAATTTCAGAAAGATGGGATTATTATTTTCCAATTTACCAAGAAATAAAGTATTAAGATTAAGTAGTATGTAATATTTAAGTTACATGTTAATAAAGATGTACAAATGTCATATTTGTGTGTTAATGAACATGTGCACATGCATAAATATATGCACATGTGATGAATTTCAACTTTTATCATTTACTTGTATATGTTACATTTTCTTAGTTACTCGATTAAGACCAGTTTTGAAATTAACTACAAATTTCCAGCAGCAATGTTCCAACACCAATGACAAAGCACCTTATAGTGTGCATTGAAGATCTCAAAGACTCTTAACCATGTTGACTGATTGTCGCAAGATTTGCATATGGATCGTCCACAACAGCATTTGGTCTTTAGCAGTATTTATATTTACAAAAGAAAATAGTTGACATGTTATAAAAAATCAGTTAACAGGTCCAAACAACTTCTCGCCAAAACGAGTAAATTTTAGTTTGTGATAAACTGTAAACATGAAAGAATTCAACTTGTTAACAAGGGGAAAGCCCCCTAGGCCCCGAAAGCCCCCTATGCCCACATGAATGGAAAACTTGTTACTGCTATTTTAAAAGTTTTTATTTATTTTTACATAATACGTGATTACACATTCATATACAAATCATTACGTGATTGCACATTCAATACGATTTATTATAATTGATGTTATTACAGTTATGTGTATTACATGATTACATATTCAATAACAAGAACGTAATTGTTTATACTTTATTACGCAATTAAATATGTAATATAAGGCATCATGATTATTATAATATAATGTAATAATATAGGGCATCACGTGATTATTATCGGTTGATTGTTTAATGTTTGTGTTACATCTATACTTATTACGTGACTATACCCTAAATATTAGGCATTTCGTGATATATTATGTATTATATGTTTTGTTTTTTATTACAGTTATGATTAGTACGTAATTACGTAATCACTTAATGGGGTTTCATATAATACTATAATGAAATCACGTAAAGGGCATTCAAAATCACGTAACGTTACACTTGTTTCAAGAATAAAAATGCATATTATGATATTGCGCATTGATACATAATCACGTAACGTTATAGCTTATAAAATAAATTAAAAATTAAGAGACTATAGCAATAGCATACTTAATTTAAAGAGAATGAAATTCTCGTTAATACAGTATAATTTAAAAAAAAATATTATCATATGAAAAAAGTTATAACTGTTTGAATATCATAGGGAAGTGAGTTTTTAAGTCAACAATATTAGATCTTCCTATTTTGCCCTTTCCCCGCGTATTTCCCTTGTTTTGTTCACGTGAATTATACATTTGAGGAACATCTAATTTCAACCATTGGATTACCTGATCAAAGGCCCAAAATGTCACTTACACTTCCTACGAATTGACTCTCTTGTACATGATCCTTTCACTATATTAAAATTACAACTCAACTTGTTTCGTTATTTATGTTAGAGTAAACTGCCATTTTGGTCCCTGAGGTTTGGGCAGTTTTGCCACTTTAGTCCAAATCTCAAACCTTTTGCATCTCGGTCTCTGTGGTTTCAGTTTTGTTGTCATTTTGGTCCAAAAATGAAATCAACTCATATTCCTCAAATTTAATCCTGATATTTTGTCTTTTTCCTCAGGGGTAAATTGCTCATTATAATTTTATTATAACTCATTTTGAAAAACTATCAAAGCAAATTGGACAACAATCATAATCAGGAGGTGTATCACCCCCATCCTTCTTCCTCTCCGAAACAACCATTGCCGCATACTTCGAACTCTCATCCACCACCTCATCTTCCTCCTCCCCCTCTTCTCCTACAACATGATCTAAACCTAACCTAGAGTTTTCCTTTCCAGAACCTTCAAATCCTCAGCCAATGTCACACCCCAACCGATGGCGGAATCATCGGGGCGTGGCACTAAGCGAAACAGATTGTTCAAAGAAATTCCATAACGACTATATTACCGAATAGTTTAAAATATCATGTCCCATACCATGACCCATAAGATAATGTAGTTATTACAGACATAGAGATTCTTCAAACAAACACAAATTCCGACAACTCAGAGTTTAAGCAATAAAAATAAATTGTCTTTGTTTCTAAACTCTTTCCCAGCCTCGATTTCACAGCAAACAAAGCGTCCTAGCGTCTTAAGCACCTGTCACATACGTTAAAGTAAAAGTCAATACACATAGTGTAAAGGTGAGCATACAAGTTTGACAATAACATATAGAGTTCGAAATTGTTTACGCATAACCAACACGTACACAGTGTAAAATGAAACACGTAAGTTATCGACATGAACCTATCAATACCAATGACTGCGGGTTGACTGCACACAACAGTTCGTAATACACACTCACCCCTGTCAGCCATGTAAATAGTTGTCCTTAACAACCCCTGAGTGAACAGGTGCTGAGTCCAAACAAATAGTACTATCGTTGCTAAGGCAGGTAGACAACATTCCATGTGTAAACATAACAAACAAGCATTCATTAAGTCACGTATAACATGCGGTAACGGTTAGCGTTAAAGTATTGCGTAGTGTGTTCGATGTGATTTAGTATAAGTAACGTATGTAACACCCAAAAGTGCATAAAGCAAAAAGGGATCGAGTATACTCACAGCGATGATGGATTGAAGGGAGCGCTAGAGAGCAAGATTAGCTTGATCAGAACGATAGCATAAACGATAAGCGGCGCATAAAATGGAACAAGGTGTCAGTGGGTCGGATGGCAATCCGGTCGGGTGGCCGGTCGACCGGATGACAATTCGTTCGGGTGGCCACTCGATTGGATTGTCATCTCGTTTGGGTTAGATGTGTTTGTGTATGATGGCTTGTCTTTTGAAGTTTTCGTTGTAGCATTTTGAAAACAGAGAAGTATCTCTACCTTTCAGGGCGGTCGGTCGAACGACCGTTCAATCGGACAACAATTTGATTGGTGAGGCTTCTCAGGTTGAGAACAAGTTTATCATGTGACAACTGGCACCGAACCGGTAATTTCCGTACACTTTAAATATTATTTACTGACTGCAATTATGTGCTTAAATATCAACATTGACTGATTACATGCTTAACAAGTGAATTCATGCACGTTGTATACTACAAAATATTGCTTTATGCATAAACAAGAGCGTTGTGTCAGAAATACTAGTAAACTCACCGGTAAGACACACTGTGTCAACAGAACTGCAGAAAGCAGTCAGACATTAGAATTGAGGCCTAGGTATAGGTCCAACGACAAGAATGCATTAAAACCCAAGAGTATATACAAGGGTTTAGTATATAGACATTACGAAAGCAAAAATAAGCACTAAAAAGCACCCAAAACGCACTTTAAGTGCAGAATTTTATATAATTCAGCTCAAATCAGCTTTTAACAACATAAATGTCATGCAGAAATTTCGTTTTATTATCCAGAATACTTCCCCAAGTGTCGGGAATTGAAAGTATTACAAAAAGGTACTTAAAAGACACTAAAAGGTGTAATTTAGCACTTTAACGAATCGGTACCTAACCGAACAACCGGACTTTACCCGGAACATAAAAATATTGTCAATGACATTGTTTACACTTTTCTGAGCTAGTTAGGGTCCCCGAACACCGTAACACCCGTTATATTACATAACACACTAGTAACTAACTTGAATTCCTAACTAAGTTCTCTTGTATTTTAACTAGACACTTAACCATTTGGTTGAAATCCAATTGTATACCCCCCCCCCAATCCGATCGGTTTCCCTATGTGGGGACATCCTCCACCAAATTTTGATTATTTTATTTAGATTGCCTAATATCTTGTTGACACATTATTTGTTGGTTAATACCCTAATATGGTTTATAAATGAAACCATAAGATCACATTCATTTACATAAACACTTCAAGATTTTTGCTCTCTCTTTCCCTCTCCTTGGAGACTCTCGGCCGAAACCATAGCCCACCATCTTACCATCATCAAGCTTTGATCTTGCTATTTTACATACATCCCAAGGTGAAAGGTCACACACAAGGAGGCTCGGTGCTTTCGGAATCTCAAGAACCTCACTACGTTGCTTTTATCCACCTTGTTTTCGCTTTGATTCTTCCCTAGCCACGAGCTAGTAGTAAGTGCTTCCAAACACTTCCTTGTTCATGTTTAAGGTGGTTAATAAGAGATTTAACGGTTAAAATTTAAGAACACACAAGATCAAAACATAAAGTCTTGAAGGTATGATGAACAAGTTGGTTAAAGAGTAACTAATGATGTAAATCTTGTCTAGTTGTGATTATTTTGTGTTGTTAGTTGCTAGTAGTGGAATGGACCGTCATCTAACCATGCTAGATCATGGTCGTGGAACATGAACTAGTGATATGTTAAGTGTAAAAGTTATAAGATGATGAACCCTTCCACACATAAGCATGAACTTGTGTAAAAGTAATTTTTCTTGTAAAATAAGACTCTAAACATGTAGATCTAAAGGTCTATAAGTGGTTTTTCGAAAGAACCAAGCGGAAAATGCTAGTTTTGTTAAAACCCGGACCTTACATAAACTAAGAGCATTTTAGTGAATAAACAAGTGTGTAAACACTTGTGTCACAAGAAAAATTTAACAAGAAATATGCTTAATAAATCATGACTAGAAGTTGTGAAACTTCAAGATCTTTAAAAATAAAGTTTTTAAGGAACTAAACTTATTTTTAAAGATAACAAGACTTACTAAATGTGCTAGTAAGTTACTACACATTTTTGTAAATTCTCAAGTTCATGAAATAGAGAAATTGGTATATATTGTTGTTGAAAAATTTGTTGTTGATTTTAAAAGAAAATAAACACATGTTTTGAAAACATGGGAAACCTCCATTTTTAGGGGAAACTCTGTCAAAATTTTTATAAATTTTGACACTTAGAAAAATATAGGTTTTTGAGAAGAAATGAGGATTTCTTCAAGGATAAAAATGAATATTAAGTATGTATATATTTTGAGAAAAATATATATATTATTTGATCACCAACTTTTGTGCTAAGTGTATATAGTATGTGTTATACGTGCTAGTGTATTAAGACTTAAAAATACACTAAATACTCATGAGAAGTATAAACACAAAAATACACATACAACATACAAGATACATAATTCGGGTGCAAAGTGCAAAACACGAGATACTTATATTAATTTTCGAGAAAATAATATAAGTAAGATACTTAGTTAAAAATATAAAATATTTTTAACACAACAATACAAATACAAAAGAAAGTGACTGTACTTGTGCGACACAAGTCTAGTGACTAACGTTAAGAAAACGCGTATAGGTCACGACGTTAATTAGGCAAATCCGGTGAAGTTACGACGCAAGGAACGCAAAGTTGTGAGTTCATGCTCCCCCTTTTCTCTTAACTGTTTTCAGTTTTATAACTTCGGGGGTGAAATACATGTTACAAATACTTCAATATTTACAAAATGGTATGATGTGTACTAAAACGAGAAGTACTCTTGGTGAAAACTAGTGCCAAGAATTGATACGAGAAATCGTGTCACGAATAGGGTACCATAAGCACCATTAATCGTGTACATACTTAGACCGCAGAACAAAAGGTTAGATCTAATGGGTTTCAGGGCAGCCCCACTCTTGGTGACAACTAGTACCGCGTAGTGTTTTTGTGTCTCAGTCGTGAATCGACTATAGAAAAATGCCTATGGTTTGGTGACTTCCTATGTCTTGTCACATGTTAATGGCTTTGCAACCCATTAGCACTTGATACATACAGAAATACATGATATATACAAGAATACGTGATTTATACATGATACAAACTATGTTTTCATACAAAGTATACAAACGTGAAATACAAAAACTGCATGAATTCACACCAAGATTATGTTGACGTTTTTCCAAAACTCACATGTATTTCAGGTAACTAGGATGGATGTGCGCGCGGTCTTGCTTATGCTCTTGGATGTCGCTTATGTTTATCTTTAAATAAAGTGTAAACTTTTTAAGACAATGTTTTATGTTATCGAGCGATGTAAACGCTAAACTTGTGTTTTCAAATTATGGTATTTGATGTTTTTATGAGCATGTAGAATGTTTACTAATCGTATGCAATGAAAACCTTTCATGATCACACCTCGTGCTTCTGCCGCAGAAAGGGGTGTGACAGATTGGTATCAGAGCTGCGATTGTAGTGAACCAGGATTCCTTCTCGAGTCTAGTCTACAATCTCTAGGATCCTTTCGCGAAAACAATTTTTCAAAAGAGTTTTCATTGCATAAAACGTCCCGCGACATCCACTACCTGAAACTGTCTACACGAGTCAAGAAAAGACACTACGAGACTTAGGGTGCACATGAGTAGCACTTGTCGTTGACTAGAAAGTACTTGCAATTATGTGTGATAATTAGCACATACTAGAAGTAGAATGTCACAAGTATACGTGACTTTACCTGAAAGCGATGGCCCATCTGAAGGAAGCGATACGAGGATGAAACGAACTGTGCGGACTGTGCAAGGAGTCACGTAATTATGGATGCATACATAATTATGGAATTCAGTGCATAGAAATCACAGCAAGTCTTGTCACGTATAGATTCCCTCAGTGCAAGCCTACTAAGTACTCTGCCAGAGTAATAATTGTTTGATGTCACTTATGTGGTATATACCTGTGAATATATATACTACTACTGTCTAGTATGACGATATCAAACCAGTGTTTTAACCCTGTTGTGTTATGTTCTGTCAGAACATTGCACCCAGGAAAGCTATGAATACTCGCAATGACGATCAACCTCCTCCTCCCCCACTGCCAAGAACTGCTGAAGAGCTGAACGCTCTACTGGAAGAAAGGATCTCCGCTGCTATCGCCCAGTACGAGGCAAACCGTACTCAAGACAGTGGAGGACCAAGCAACGCTAGGCGTAATGGGAATGGAGATTCGTCTGGAGGCAATGCAGCTCAAGGTAACCTTAAGACAATTTGCTAAGCATGGAGAAATTTATGAACGGTCTTTGTTTCATTATTTCTTCGATTGCTCACATGTGAATTGGTTAAATCAATTCCAGGCTGCACTTTCAAACAGTTCCTCGACTGCAAGCCGATGAACTATGACGGCACAAGAGATGCAGTAGTATTTGTACGCTGGACGGAGAAGACTGAAGCTACTATCCGCATGAGCAAGTGTACCACGGATCAGCAAGTCACTTTTGCTACTGGGTTGTTTGTCGATGAAGCTTTGACTTGGTGGAACTTACAAGTCCAAACTTTGGGTGATGATGCCGCTTATGGTCTAACTTGGGAGGAACTGAAGGAAAGAATGAGAGAGAAGTATTGCTCTCGTGCTGAACTCCAAAGACTGGAAACGGAGTTCTGGCACTTGACTATGGAAGGTGCTGACATTAATGGTTATACTCGAAGGTTCCACGATCTGTCTACAGTGATTCCCTACATGGTAACTCCCGAATTCAAGCGCGTTGAATGCTACATTTGGGGACTGGCCCCAGAGTTTCGTGGCATGGTGACGTCGGCCAAACCACAAACAATCACCGAGGCTGTAACTCTGGCTGTCAGCCTTACTGAAGATTGTGTTCGTATGAAGAAGCTATCCCTGAACCCAACAGAAAAGTCTGAAACACATGCTGAGTCATCTGGGGACAAGAAAAGGAAGCAAGCAAACCTGAATCAAACAATTCGTAACAACAAGAGTTCCAACAAGAAGCGTGACCCCAACCCGCCTCAGGAGGCGAAATCTCTTGCAGCCATGAACGACGCTCCAGCAAAGGGATACCTGGGCACCTTGCCCAAATGCAATCGGTGCAAACGTCATCACGAGGGAGTTTGTCACATCTCAAAGTGTGACAAGTGTGGAAAGTTGGGTCACCGCACTGAAGACTGTTGGAGTAAGGGAAATAAGAACGGGAATGGAAATCATAACGGGGCTGGTAATAGAAACAATGGTGGAAATGGAAATGGTACTGGTAACGGGAATGGTAACGGGAATGGGCGAAACCAAGGTTGCTTCAGTTGTGGAAGCAAAGATCATTTCATGAAGGATTGCCCAGGAGGAAACAATGCTCAGGCCCGAGCATTTGTAATTGGAGCAAGGGACGCACGCGAGGACCCTAATGTGGTCAACGGTACGTTCCTCATTAACAATAACTTTGCATCCATATTATTTGACACTGGCGCCGATTATAGCTTCATGTCTGTGGAATTTAAACGCATACTTGGAATAGAATCTAGTAGATTAGAAATTCCTTATTCCATAGAACTAGCCAATGGTAAACTTGTTGAATCGAGCGAAGTTGTTAGAGGTTGCACATTAGAACTTGGTGAACGAAGATTTAGCATCGATCTCTTACCTATTCAATTGGGTAGCTTCGATGTAGTGGGCGGAATGGACTGGTTGTCCAAGAACAAAGCTGAAGTTATTTGTCATGAGAAAATCATTCGCATTCCTTTGACGAATGATGAAACTCTCATAGTACATGGAGAAAAACGAGACGCACCACTACGAATCATCAGCTGTATGAAGGTACAGAAGTGCTTAAGGAAAGGATGTGTTGCCTTCCTAGCACACGTTGTAGATAAGAAGGCTGTGGAGCCGAAACTCGAAGACATTCCTGTAGTAAAGGAATTCCCTGATGTTTTTCCCGAAGATCTGCCAGGACTACCTCCGCAACGACAAGTCGAATTCTGTATAGACTTGGTTCCAGGAACTGCTCCTGTAGCCAAGGCACCCTATCGACTTGCTCCATCCGAGATGCAAGAATTATCTACACAGCTCCAGGAGTTGTTGGATAAAGGATTCATAAGGCCAAGCTTCTCACCCTGGGGAGCTCCTGTATTGTTCGTAAAGAAGTAGGATGGAACACTGCGGATGTGTATCGATTACAGGGAACTGAACAAGCTCACGATCAAGAATCGGTATCCACTACCGAGGATTGATGACTTATTTGATCAATTGCAAGGATCGAGCTACTATTCTGTTGGGATTGAACCCTACCAGAGGAACAGATAATGTAAAGCCAAAACCAGGTCACAACAGAGGATTCACAATAAGCAGTAGTTTACACTTGCTTTCCCCTTAACAGTGGATATCTATCAGCTGATGAACCTTAAGTACTGCTCAAAAGAACAACTGATGATCCAAACGCTGATGTAATTCTAAAAGATTGCTGAAGACAAACTCTGTCGCTCTATCTACTGATGTCTCTTAAGTGCTGCTGAAGATACAAACACTGCTCATTCAAGGACTGATCACCTTTGAAGAAAGCACTGATGTTGGTATTAAGCATCAGTGCTTAGGCTACAACAGTGGAACGAGAAGCAGTTGTTTCCTCATGTTTTGTATTTTATTTACAATCAGTTGTTAGACATCAGTAGTTTGTATAAGGACAGTGTCTACAGGTTGTTAGGCTGTTAGACGTCGCTTTCATGGTGACGTCAGCTGAGATTCCTCAGTGGTTTGGTTTGCCTATAAATGTAACAGTACCCTGTACTGTTACATTTGATTGACTGAGCGAGTTCTTCTCCTCATGTCTAATCCTTTCATCTTGTGTGCAACCAACCTTGGGGCATCAGGCTGAGGGGGAGCTTAGTATGTGAGCATATCTGTAATCTTTTGCTTTGATTTGTAAATCTTTTGACTCTATGGAAAGCAATTGTTTATCATACTATTCTTCCTTTGATTGTGTTTACAAAGTTTGTTTCCATTTCCGCTGCACTTAAACTGTTCATATCTATTTGATTTGTTCAAAACATACAAACAAACACAATCATGAGAGCCTCCGATCCTAACAATTGGTATCAGAGCTTGGACAGTCAATTTCGATTTAACAGTCAAATTGACATAACAGTTCGGCTCAAAATTCATTGATACTAAGGTTGGTTGTATTTAGTTGAAGAACAGAGTATCGAGTAAATCATGTCCAAAATGGTTAATCAAAAACTCTGTAAATCAACCAAGATGTCATATGACACACAAATTTCACACAACAAGTGATTTCATGCATAATACACTCATAGTTTCTAGATCTGAAAGAATATCTGTCAAATTATGAGACTATTTCGTATTTTCTAAATTGATTTCAACTGTTGTTATGACAATTGTGATGTCACCCTTTTAAATGCTAAAGTATGAACCTCAGTTTAACAAAACCCATGTTCATAAAAACATCTATGTTTTGCTAACATAAAAAGAGGGAAATTAAAACTTTAGTCATCCAGATCTTATGTGTTGAAAACAGGTTGAGTTCCTCAAAAGGACAAAATCAACTATGTTAAAATACATTAAGAAAATTCACAAAAACTCCGAAGTGTGTTCATCTCAAAACTTCTGATGTCAGAAGAAAAGAGTATAAACATAAAACACTGAAGAGTCAAAGTGTAGGGTAATAATGGTCATTAAGCAACTATGTGCATTTATCTGTTCAGAAAAAGGTTTTGATTCCAGTAAATGAACTCCAAAGAGGACTAGACAAATGCTCAAAAATTTTCTCCATGTGTCCTCAAGTTTGCAATCAATTGTCAAAGAAAATGGTTCCAAACAGTGGTCAAAATGTATCCAAAAAGTTTCCTACCATTGTTGTCAAACCACTGACCATTTTCAAAAACTTGCGTATGATATGATTATATACTCTATTGAAGTTATACCAGATCCTTTTTGATACTTTTCTCAGAAAATTCTTTAACTATTTTTTGTTGTTCAAAGGATTTTCTCAAATAACCAGGATATATTATTCATTTTTTTTTGGAATAATATATTTGGAACTTATGCTTGTTTTTGTTGGCAATAGTTTCAGCTCCTGTCAGGATGTAATACCTCATTTTTATGGTATAAGTGTCCTCATAAATGGGTCAAAAGGAAATGGTACATATGTCATGATCATGTCATACTCAGGTTTGCTCCTAAATTTTTTATAAAAGGTTGATTGCAAACTGTGCTTAAAATACTAGGGTACTCATGTTTTAATTGAATATTAAACGAAAATGAGTTGCCTTAGCAAAAAGTCTTCATCATCTGGGTACTAAACCACTGTCCTTCAAAATTGACATGTGGCAAAACCTTGATTGAAAATCCTCAAAATTGTTGCTGTAACATCTGTCTTTCAGATATTTACCATTTACCCTAACCACTGATTTGTTCCAAATTCTGATTCCTAAAAACTGTCCACTGCTGAAAGTTAACCACTGATCCCTCATTTTCTTGAAAAGCACTGATTCTCAAAATCAGTGTCTTATCCACTGACATGCTATCCACTGATAGTAAAAATCATCCACTGCCCATATTTTTACCGTTGTAACCTCTGATGCTTGATACGCCAGTGGCTCTTAAAACAACTGTTCTACATACTTCATCCGTCTCATCAGTGTTTGACACGTGGTCAGTTTTTAGCCCTCAGATCTTAATAACCGCTGCCACATCAGCGATCATTTTTAAATAAAACCCTGCCCTAAACCCCCAAACAGGGTTTTACACTGTCGAATTGAATTCCAAAAATTCTCTTCTCATAGCAGTTTCCAACCCTTCTTCTCAAAATCTCCAAAAATCCTCCTCCGATTCTTTTTCATCAAAATGACGAAGTCAAAAGGAAAATCAAAATCAAAACCTACATCACCATCACCTTCCAAAGAGGTCGCTCAAACGGCCGAAGAACCCATCGAAATACCATTCAAACAATCTCACAATTATCTGGGTTTACTCACAAAACCTACTGATAATCACACCTTTGACACCATCATTGATGCATTAACTGGGTCAAAGTACAAAACTTTGTTGACGGTGAATGCTCCCATATATCTGCAAACCCAGAGAGAGTTTTGGAAAAAGGCGACGCTTGAAAAACAAGACGATAAAGTCATTGCCATTAACTCCTCGATACAGGGAAAAGCGATCAAAATCACACCACAATCGATATCAGAAGTCTTCACACTCGATGATCAGAACGGTAAAACCTCTTTTGACAAAAACGAGTTAAAAGCTGATTTTCTGAAAAGGGGTTATGCAGAAGAATCAAAGGTAGATACCCTACAAAAGGGTTATTTTCCATCTGCACCCAGGTTTTTATTTCACACACTCTTGATGTGTGCTTCGAATAAAACAACATCTTTCAACGAAATACCATTAAAAATTCAATGCCTGGGTTACGCTATTTTGAATAAAAAGGACTACAACTACTCCCAGGAGATTTTCAATGACATGGTGAAAAACGTTGAAAGTAAAGCATTTCTACTTTTTCCAAGATTTTTGAGTTACTATTTTGAACAAAAATTTGAAAAGGAAAGTTTAAATTTGCTAAAACAAGGTGTTCATTGTCAAATAAAGAGCTTAACAAAAGAAACATTTTCAAGGATGATGCCACCAATAAAAACAAAAGCAGGGGTACCTGAGCAAATTTTAGTGGTTACAACTGCTCCTCAGGTATCAGCTGCTGAGCCCACTGCTCCAGGTGATCATAGCAGCACAACCACTGCTTTGAAACCCACACCTGACATAACCAAAAAGACCAAAAAGAAAACATCCAGAAAACCCACCAAACCCAAAACAAAGGCAACTCTGGAAGATGAGATCCCAGAGGAAATGCCTGTGACAACACAAAAGTCACCACAAACCACTGCTGCTACTTCCTCACAGCAGTTGGAAGAAAGATCTCAACCCATGCCTAAAACTCCTCCTGCATCCTCACAAAAGGATCAGGTTGTAAGCACAGGGACACCACAATATGAAGCTCTGAATCCACTCGGATCCATCTTCCTCAGTCCTGATCCCAAGGACATGTCTCTTTCAACCCCCATCCCCTCACCAATAATAATGCCACAATCCATGCTATCTCTGTTGCATGCAGCTGCTATTGCACAGACACAAACCAGTTCCTCTCTATCACCTATCACTGAGAGTATATATCCACAGGTGACTGGGTCTGATGCTTATACTTCTGCTATCCCAGCAACAGTTGAGGAGGTTACACTGCAGGAGTTACAAGTAACTCCTGTCAGTAGTTCAAGTGGAGCAGCAACTACAACTGGTGGATCAACAGATCCTCAGTTGGACAGTTGTTTCATAAGTAAGACTCCCTTGAAGGCAATTTCTTCCATGGCAACATCGGTGACCACCAGTGAGTTGGATCTAACCACTGGTACCATCAAAGGTTTATCGAGTGCCGAAGAAAGAAGTCCCCAGTACCGAGAACAAGGGGCATCAATGGATGATTTTTGGGACTCTGTTCCTAAGTCACACATTGATATAACCACCACAGGTGGGGATTCAGATGATCCTACTAAAGTAGGTGATGATTCAAGATATCAGGAATTGACGGGCAGAGTGGAAAAACTTGAAGAATCAGTTTCTGAAATAAAAGAGATGGTGCAAGAGATTTTAAAAGCTCAGAAAGCACAATCCTCTGCTGTTCCTGCTCAAGCATCTGCTCCACAACAAGCACCTGCTGCAAATGAGCTTTGGAATATTTTTCAACCCATGCTTGAAGCACAGCAACAAATGGCTGACAAAAAGCATGCCATTCAAGTACAAATGCTGTCCAACATGATGGAATCAAGGTTCAAGGATACTCAAGCAGATATCAAGGCTATTAAGGCCAGTATCCAAATTGCCACTGGCAAGGCTCCTTCAACTTTACTATTCTTTGATGACCCCCTTGCAGATAATGCCAAAAAGGGGGAGATATTGAAGCAAGTGAAGAAAAAGGGAATTGAACATGGCATTCATATTGAATCTGAAAAAGAAAAAGAAAAAGAAAAAGAAAAACAGGTCTCAAAACCTGTTAGCCAAACAGCTGATACAGCAGCAGTTACAAAAACTGCTGTCAGTAGCCAAACAGCTTCCATATCATCAACACTCACACCCCCAACACACACCACTACAACTACTGTTCCACCATCATCATCTACAATCATACCATCACCACTGTCTCCTGTCATAAAACAGAAGACAACAGATGTTACAACATCTGTTGTAATGACAACAGTGATTGAAACACAAGTTGTCTCAACCACTGTCAGTCAATCACTGCCACAAACCACTGCTCCACCCAAAACATCATCTGCTCCTTCTTCATTAAAAAGGAGAAGGAAACTCATATCAGATGTTGATTCACCACCTTCATCACCACCCCTTTCATCCCCTGCTCAAAAGCAGAAGACATCTGCTGACATATCAGCAGTTGTAGTGACAACAGATGTTGAGACACCAGTTGTTTCAACAGCTGTTAGTCAGTCATCTTCCACTGTTCCCACCAGTCTTGCATCACAACCTCCTAAGCTTTACAAACGAAAAAGAGAAACAACTCAGGACACTGATGAAAAGTATGATCCTGTTGCTGCTAAAAATCCACTGGAATTAGAAGCTGTGAAAAATGAGATGAAACAATTTTACACTGAAGATGATCCTTCTAAAAGGAAATTTCCTTCTCTCATAGGTTTCATAATTCCAGAAGACATGGATGAATACCTTGAAATGAAAGTAAGACAAGCAAGGATAAGAGCCAAACTTGAATGCAAGAATCAAGGCAATGAAGCTATTTTGAAAAGAAGAGAATTCCTGCTCAACAAGGTTATCCAAATAAAAGAATATGCAAGTGATTTGAACAAGGAAATGTCAAGCATATCTCCTGAAGCAGATCAACGAAATGAATTGAGGAAGGAATATCTTGCATACATAATGAAAGAGAAGTTCTATCCTGCTGAAGAAACAGATTTCAAAGATTGGCCAATAATTGCATTAAAGCATGAGGCAAAAAGAATTGAAAAGGTTAACAATGATTCAAGAAAGAAAAAGACAGCTCCAAATTGGAATAAATACAAGAAGCTCATAGCTGATCTTATTTCTGAATACAAGAGAAAGAAGCAGGAGTTGGTAGATGCAAGAGTGGATTCTGCAAGTGCCATAGCAAAATGGACCAAGCAGCAAACAGACGAAGCTTATGAAAGACTTAGGAAAAGGAGGGACACTCCTAAAAAGTCTGACTACAAAAAGCTGAAGGAACAGGTCAAGACCTTTGAAACACAGATCAGCACAGCAGAAGCCTTTGTTACAAGGTTGAGAAAAGAAAGAAAGGAAAAGCTGAATGTAGAAAAAGAAAGGCTTAAAGAAGATGATCTGATTGAAGAAGCTACCAAAAAGTTGGCTTCAGATAAAGAAAACTTAGCAAAACTACAAAACCTTGCAAAAAGGGTCAAAGTAGTAAGCAAACCATCATCAGCAGATATCACAGACAGTGAGCTTGATCAACAACAGAAACAAGAGCTGCTTGACAAAGAAGTTGCAGAAGACATAGCTGCAGCAAACCAAGTCATAGAAGAAGCTTTTAAAAGAATGTCTGAAGTTCAAGATACTGCTTTACAGTTTTTCTCAAGGCCAAATACATCCAGCTCATCAGCAAATAAATCTCTCCCAAAAAACCCATTTGGTTTTAAAATACTAAAGTGGATGTCTGATCAAAAGACCCATGTATTGACCTTGGTCAGAACCAATGGAGAAGTGAGGCATATATCAAGGAATCAAGCACTAGGCCTGGGTGTTGAAGATCAACTAGATCTCCTTGAGCTTACACTGTGCAGGGATGAAGATGACCAGAGTGCAAAGGAATTTGAAGCTGAATTCAAAGAACAAGCTAAGGCACTCTTGATGAGCAATAAAGGTCCTGAATAATGAAAGGTTTTGGCATTATCTGTTCCAGGGGGAGATTTTTGGGATTGAACCCTACCAGAGGAACAGATAATGTAAAGCCAAAACCAGGTCACAACAGAGGATTCACAATAAGCAGTAGTTTACACTTGCTTTCCCCTTGACAGTGGATATCTATCAGCTGATGAACCTTAAGTACTGCTCAAAAGAACAACTGATGATCCAAACGCTGATGTAATTCTAAAAGATTGCTGAAGACAAACTCTGTCGCTCTATCTACTGCTGTCTCTTAAGTGCTGCTGAAGATACAAACACTGCTCATTCAAGGACTGATCACCTTTGAAGAAAGCACTGATGTTGGTATTAAGCATCAGTGCTTAGGCTACAACAGTGGAACGAGAAGCAGTTGTTTCCTCATGTTTTGTATTTTATTTACAATCAGTTGTTAGACATCAGTAGTTTGTATAAGGACAGTGTCTACAGGTTGTTAGGCTGTTAGACGTCGCTTTCATGGTGACGTCAGCTGAGATTCCTCAGTGGTTTGGTTTGCCTATAAATGTAACAGTACCCTGTACTGTTACATTTGATTGACTGAGCGAGTTCTTCTCCTCATGTCTAATCCTTTCATCTTGTGTGCAACCAACCTTGGGGGCATCAGGCTGAGGGGGAGCTTAGTATGTGAGCATATCTGTAATCTTTTGCTTTGATTTGTAAATCTTTTGACTCTATGGAAAGCAATTGTTTATCATACTATTCTTCCTTTGATTGTGTTTACAAAGTTTGTTTCCATTTCCGCTGCACTTAAACTGTTCATATCTATTTGATTTGTTCAAAACATACAAACAAACACAATCATGAGAGCCTCCGATCCTAACATATTCCAAGATCGACCTTCGATCTGGATACCATCAGCTAAGAATCCAAGAAGAAAGCGTGCCAAAGACTGCATTCAGAACACGATATGGGCATTACGAATTTCTTGTGATGCCATTCGGGCTGACGAATGCACCATCGGTCTTTATGGATCTGATGAACCGCGTATGCAAACCATATCTCGATAAATTCGTGATTGTATTTATCGATGATATCCTGATTTACTCGCGAACGATAGAAGAACACGAGCAACACCTTAGAACTATTCTGGAACTACTGAAGAAAGAGAAGCTTTATGCAAAGTTCTCGAAATGCGAATTCTGGATTCGCGAAGTACAATTTCTTGGTCACGTTGTAAATGAGAAGGGCATTCATGTAGACCCGTCCAAGATAGAAGCAATAAAGAATTGGGAAGCTCCCAAGACCCCAACTGAAGTTCGACAATTTTTGGGCTTAGCGGGCTATTATCGGCGATTCATCGAGAATTTCTCAAAAATAGCTCAACCGCTAACGACCCTTACTCAAAAAGACAAGAAATACAACTGGGGTCACAAACAAGAAAAGCCTTCCAGTTACTTAAAAACAAGCTATGCGATGCACCAATACTATCATTACCCGAAGGCACCGAAGACTTCGTGGTATACTGTGACGCTTCACGACAAGGCTTGGGTTGCGTGCTCATGCAACGCCAGAAAGTCATCGCTTATGCTTCAAGACAATTGAAGGTGCATGAGAGAAACTACACCACTCACGACCTGGAGCTGGGAGCGGTGGTATTCGCCTTGAAGATCTGGCGACACTATCTATATGGTACTCGATGTACAATCTTCACAGACCACAAAAGCCTGCAGCACATATTTGATCAGAAAGAGTTAAACATGCGACAACGACGATGGGTCGAGCTGTTGAATGACTATGACTGTGAGATTAAGTACCATCCTGGAAAGGCCAACGT
This sequence comes from Helianthus tuberosus, assembly GCA_030545235.1. NCBI lineage: Eukaryota > Viridiplantae > Streptophyta > Magnoliopsida > Asterales > Asteraceae > Helianthus > Helianthus tuberosus. The sequence continues at coordinate 131,430,487 of CM060353.1, read as the reverse complement.
TGTAGCAGACGCATTAAGCCGAAAAGAAAGGGTTAAGACTGTAACAACCCTCGGTAAAACCAACACCCTCATAAATATTATGACACTCTAGTATATTGTAAAATATCCCAATATGTTTTATATTACTCCCCGTATGTGAAAACCGAGCCCGAAATACGTTAGAGTATTTAAAATAAATTAAAAACAAGAAATAATAAGTTGAGGCGGGCCGCGTAGACCCACCCCAACATCTCACGCGGGCCGCGACAGATCATGAAACGCGGAGACATCCGGTGCTGACACGTGTCGACATCGTGGCGGACTTACTAGCTGACCCAGCTAAGCTATATGTTGACCGGGAGTTGACGCGGGCCGCGTAAGGCTTAGCCTTACCTTACGCGGGCCGCCTGAGAGTCAATATCAGGAACTATAAATAGATGGCATCGGGTTTCAATTTCCGTCGCTCACTTCTTTCATTCTAAACGAAATTCTGAAGTATTAAGCATTATAGTCAAGTACTATACCCCTAATTAGCGAGGTTCTGCTCCGTTGTAAGTATTATAACCCCAGTTTCGTAATAGTTACGCTGCCCGATTGATTTAGGGTTCCGTAACAACTGTCGTGGTTCTGCCCGACGTAGTTGTTGGAATGCCGTCTCGGGGAGGGTATCATTAATAATTTCAAAGGGTTATGATACTAACCAATGTACATTTGTATAAATTATAGATTATATCAAGGAAACCCTTACGAAAAGCCTAAGACAACAATGTGAGTTATCCTCTTTTTGTTAAACTTTTTGGTAATGTTTTACCAAACCTTAAATGTTTTACCATGAAAATTAGCAGTGATTGAGTCTTTGTAGTTATTCAATTACTGCCGGTATGTTGGGGTTTTGTATACAAAATTTGTACTACTTGTGAGTAGTAAGTCTGGATGACAATACGTTACCATTGGACAATGAGTTAGCCAATGGGTAATATGACCCACAAGTCAGGATTGATAGTACCAAATGGAGTAATTGTGTAGACATAAACAATGTGATCGTTCTCAATACTGTTCACTGTGACTTTTGATTTAAACTTGATTAAATTGGGATTCACTCACCAGTATTTCCCGCTGACAAATATTTTTAAAACATGTTTCAGGTAACCCAATGTGAAAGCCAATTAGTAAAAAGCCAGCTGGAGAGCACTGAAGGCTTGGGGATAATGTGGCTATAAAAGTTACCTAATAAACGATGTTTTAAATTTAATAGTGTCCCTATAAATGTATTGTAATAAGAAACTTGGGTTTTACCCATGTGATTATTAATATTAAACGAGGTGGTTTTTACTCTGATAAATATTTCCTAACTACGGTCCTGATGTAAATTCCGCTGCAAGATTAAATAAACCTGATACCACCGAAACTCTGTGATCGCGTCCGCCCGTTCCCGGGGATCAGGGATCGGGGGTTGTGACAGAAGGTGGTATCAGAGCCTAGCCACTGGTCTGAGCCAAAGAAGTGTTCTGCTGACACTTGAAATTATAAAAAAAAATTGTGTTAGGAAATAAATTATGGAAATACAAGTATAACTGTATTTATTTGTTATGTGTTATTTGACTATTTGTTAGTTTTCAGTATGAGTGATCAAGGACCATCAGACGTGAATCGTCAGTTGTCTGAATCACCTAGGAATGAGGGTACATCATCACAGCCTGCCCTTTCAGGGTATATAGCTGATCAGGAGGATGGAATATTTGCTTTTAGAGCTCAATCTGAAGAACCATTTCCTAATAAGAAACGAGGATGGTTCAGTAAAGAAGCTTTTGCTCGTAGGAAGAGAATGAGAAAATTGCAACAGCAAAGAACTTTAGCAGCTATTAAGCGAGAGACAGATGCCGATACTCAAGAGATGCTTAATAGAAGACTAGCTAATTTCCATATCTTAGCTACAACTGCTGCTAACCCAAGTTTGGAACAACTAGTAGCCCCACAACCACAAAACCCAAAACAACCTATGGAGATAGAAAACCAGGAAAACCAAGTGGAGATGCACGACTTTAACCCAGAAGAAATCCCTCGGGTACCTGCACCAAACCCCCTAGACCCGAATTACGACCCCTGGTGGGACGATAATAGGGACTTTGTGCAACGTTACCCTATCCAGGATTATCCACCCATACAGAACATAGAAGCCTACCCAGGTATGGACCCTTTAGATCCCTATTACCAAGATGATTATATTAGGGAGATATTAGAGGATCTTTACCAATTTCAGGAACTGTCACCCCCATATCAGGAACTCGCGCCCCAGATTCCAAACCCAGTCCGAGAACCTGCACCCCCAATGAGTGCAGAAAATGTTCAAGAACTTAGGACTTTCGGGGAGGAAATTTTAGAAAGCAGTGAGAGAATGAGTCAGGTGGTTGAGCGTCTCGTATGGAAATACGATGAGCGCAATATGGATTTTTGGATAAATCCATATCCATGAATGTGAATGGAGGAAATGGTAGTAGTAATAATATTAAAATATAATAAAATAAAATATGTGTGTACGGATGCATATTACTATTAGTGTAATTTTCTTTCTGTTGGTATTGTAGTCTTTATTTTTGTACTAGTGTGTAATAGACGCATAGTATATGAAAATAGAGTACAAGTCGCAATAATCGACGGTTTTGGTTAAATTGCGTGTCATGTAATTAACTATATTACCTATTATTTGTGATATTAATATGGGATAAATGTTTAAAATTCAGATGGCCGACGAAGGAAATCAAGGAAATCTGAATAATGATAACCAGAGTAACATTAACGTGGTTAATGAGAATCCAAGCATCAATAACAATAACAATCAAGTGGACAATAGTGCTATCCAACACATAGTAGCACAGGGAATTATAGATGCAATGCCATTTATACTTCAAACTGTTAAAGATGCTGATAATAAAAGTAAGCATAGCAGTAAGCGACCAAGTGAACCAGAAAACAACATGAACAATGGACCTGTACTTCAAATGCCCATTCCCAAAAGAAGAAGAACCGTGCCTTACGGTTGTTCTTATAAAGAATTCTGGTCTTGTAAACCAATGGAATTATCGGGCAATGAAAGGGCCATTGCAACCTTACGCTAGAAAAGACTGAGGCAGTCTTAAGGATAAGTAAGTGTGCTGAAGAAGATAGAATACTGTTTGCTTCTAATTTGTTTAAGAATGCAGCACTAGAATGGTGGAACACTATCCTCCAAACAAAAGGAAGTGATAGAACCTATAATATGGAATCGGAAGAATTTAAGGACAAGGTAGAAAGGAAATTCTGCCCACCCAATGAAAAGGAACAGATAGCAAACAAATTCCTAAATCTTAGGATGACTGGTGTAGATAGTAAGGGGTACACTAAGATATTCTTTGAATATGCTAGAATAGTGCCAACTCTTGCTTCACCAGAACCAGTGTTAATCTCTCGTTATATTTGGGGATTAATTGGAGAGATTAGACACATAGTCAAGGCAGCTAGACCTCAAACCATAGAAGAAATGGTAGAATTAACAAATACCTTGACTGATGAATTAGTCCGTACTAGAGAAGAGGATCAGAGGAGGAACTTAACTCAAAGGCTTACACAAGAATTCCGTTCCATAAATTATAATCGTAGGAATATGGGTTCTACCTCTGCAACATACTGCAAGGTCTGCAAGAAAAAGCATTCGGGAAAATGCTCCACTCTCTGCAATCATTATAAGATGCCAGGACACAAGGAAGAAAATTGCAGAAGAAAAATCAGTAATGGATTATGCTACAACTGTGGAGAAAAAGGTCATATCAGGCCAAACTGTCCGAAACTGACCCCAACTGCAGACAACAAGAATACTAAAAATGCTAGAGCATTTGTTCTAACTGCAGATGAAGCCAAGATGATTCCAGATGTCATCGCTGGTACGTTTTTAGTTAATGATGTTTTTGCTAAAGTATTATTTGACTCTGGTTCAAACCAAAGTTTTATTAATACATCATTTTGCAAATTTCTAAATCAGTCATTAACTAAACTACCACAAGAATGCGTAGTAGAGACAGCTAATGGAGAAACCGTTAGAATTTCTGAAATCTTGCAGGGAGCAAGAATAGAAATTTTAAATCAGAAATTTATTGCAAACCTATATCCCATGAATCTGGTAGGATTTGATGTTGTTTTAGGAATGGATTGGTTAATAGCCAATAAAGCCAGTATTTTATGTGATCAAAAGCTAATTCAAATAAGTTCACCAAAAGGTAAAATGATCACAATTAAAGGAGATAAAATTTCTAGGTCTACTAAATTTATCTCTGTGATGAAAACTGCAAGTTGTATAAGAAAAGGTTCTATAGTGTATTTGATTTCTATAATCACTAACACTAAAGGAAAGGATTTAAAAGATATTCCAGTAGTATCTCAGTTTTCAGATGTTTTTCCAGAAGAATTACCAGGACTACCTCCAGATAGAGAAGTTGAATTCAGAATTCATTTAATACCAGGAACAGCACCGATTGCCAAAGCACCTTACCGTTTGGCACCAGCTGAAATGCAAGAATTGAAGAAACAATTAGATGAATTGTTGGAAAAAGGATTTATACAACCGAGTTCGTCGCCATGGGGATCGCCAATATTGTTTGTTAAAAAGAAGGACGGATCAATGCGTATGTGCATTGATTACCGTGAATTAAACAAAGTTACGATTAAGAATCGGTATCCATTACCGAGAATCGATGATTTGTTTGATCAATTGCAAGGAGCTCGATTTTTCTCTAAGATCGATTTAAGGTCAGGATATCATCAATTAAAGGTACAGGAATAGGACATTCCTAAGACCGCTTTTAGAACAAGGTATGGCCATTATGAATTTACTGTCATGCCATTTGGTTTAACCAATGCCTCAGCTGCATTTATGGACATGATGAACCGAATATGTAAGCCATATTTGGATAAATTCATAATTGTTTTCATAGATGATATTCTAATTTACTCTAAGAGTAAAGAGGATCATGCTAAGCATTTACACGCACTTTTAAGTTTGTTAAGAAAGGAAAAGCTTTATGCTAAGTTTTCAAAGTGCGAATTTTGGTTAGAACAGGTACAATTCCTTGGACATTTAGTCAATCATGAAGGAAATCATGTGGATCCAACCAAGATTGAGGAAATTACTAAATGGAAAACCCCTGAGTCACCAATTGAAGTTAGAAGTTTCTTAGGATTGGTAGGTTATTATAGAAGATTTATTAAAGATTTCTCTAGAATAATCATTCCCTTAACTAAGTTAACTTGTAAATCTGTTAAGTTTGAATGGGGATTTAAACAAGAAGAAGCATTTAGAATCCTTAAGCAAAGATTAACCCATACACCCATACTAGCATTACCAGAAGGAGCTGAAGACTTCATAGTCTATTGTGATGCTTCTAAATTAGGTTATGGATGTGTGTTGATGCAACGACAAAAGGTTATAGCTTACGCATCTAGACAACTTAAGAATCATGAAGAGAATTATTCAACTCATGATTTAGAGTTAGGAGCTATAATTTTTGCTCTTAAGATTTGGAGACATTACCTTTATGGTAATAAGTTTACCATATTCACTGATCATAAGAGTTTAAGGTATATCTTCAAGCAGAAAGAGTTGAATATGAGACAAAGACGCTGGATGGAATTTCTTAGTGACTATGATTGTGATATCCAGTATCATGAAGGAAAAGCAAATGTAGTGGCAGATGCTTTAAGCCGAAAATATCATGAAAAGATAAGAAGGGTACGTTCTCTTAAATTAAATCTGCAAGTAGATTTAAATGAACAAATAAGAGAAGTACAAGAATCAGTAATCAAGGAAGATACTGAAAAATTAAAAGGTATGCTAAAAGAATTAGAACAAGGAACATATGGAATATGGAGATTCCATGAAAAGAGAATGTGGATACCTAAATTAGGAAATTTACGTCATCGTATATTAGAAGAAGCCCATAAGTCTAAGTATACGATGCATCCAGGAAGTGATAAAATGTACCAGGATTTAAGGAAAAATTTCTGGTGGATAGGAATGAAAAAGGACATAATAGTCTATGTTTCTAAATGTTTGACCTGTTCACAAGTTAAAGCTGAACATCAGAAACCCTCAGCTTTGTTACAACAATTAGAAATGCCAGTTTGCAAATGAGAATTAATAACAATGGATTTTGTTACTAAATTACCCAAAACTAGAAAAGGAAATGATACAATCTGGGTGATTGTAGATAGACTAACTAAGTCAGCTCATTTTCTACCAATGAAGGAAACAATTAGTATAGAACAATTATCTAAACTGTATGTAAATGAAATTGTTTCTTTACATGGTATTCCTTTATCAATTGTTTCTGATAGAGATAGTCGATTTACCTCTCATTTTTGGTCAAGTTTCCAAAAGGCAATGGGAACTAAGTTAAAACTAAGCACCACTTATCATCCTCAAACGGATGGACAAAGTGAAAGGACAATTCAAACAATGGAGGACATGCTTAGAGCTTGTGTAATTGACTTTGGAGGTAATTGGGACGATCACTTACCTTTAATAGAATTTTCTTATAATAATAGTTATCACACAAGTATAAATGCTGCACCATTCGAAGCACTTTATGGACGAAAGTGTCGAACCCCAGTCTGTTGGGCAGAAATTGGGGAAAAGCAACTATCTGGACCTGAGATAGTGCAAGAGACGACTGACAAGATTATTCAAGTCAATGAACGACTGAAAGCAGCTCGTGATCGACAAAAGAGTTATGCCAATAACCGACGTAAGCCATTGGAATTTCAAGTAGGAGATAAAGTATTGTTGAAAGTCTCTCCTTGGAAAGGAGTGGTAAGATTCATCAAACGGGGAAAGCTAAGTCCCAGGTATGTTGGACCTTTTAAGATTATTAGAAGAATAGGACCTGTAGCCTATCAACTACAACTGCCAGAGGAAATGGCAGGAATACATGATGTGTTTCATGTATCTAATCTTAAAATGTGTTTAGCTGATGAATCATTGATAGTACCTCTTAAGGATACAGAGGTAAATGAACAACTCAAGTTTGTAGAAAGACCTCTACAAATTGAAGACAGGAAAGTCAAGAATCTCAAGCATAAGAGACTAGTTCTAGTCAAAGTGAAGTGGGACTCCAAAAGAGGACCTGAGTACACATGGGAGCTAGAATCAGAAATGCAAAGGAAATATCCGCACTTGTTTCAGTAGATCTCGAGGACGAGCTCTAAAATAAGGTGGGGAGAATGTAACAACCCTCGGTAAAACCAACACCCTCATAAATATTATGACACTCTAGTATATTGTAAAATATCCCAATATGTTTTATATTACTCCCCGTATGTGAAAACCGAGCCCGAAATACGTTAGAGTATTTAAAATAAATTAAAAACAAGAAATAATAAGTTGAGGCGGGCCGCGTAGACCCACCCCAACATCTCACGCGGGCCGCGACAGATCATGAAACGCGGAGACATCCGGTGCTGACACGTGTCGACATCGTGGCGGACCTACTAGCTGACCCAGCTAAGCTATATGTTGACCGAGAGTTGACGCGGGCCGCGTAAGGCTTAGCCTTACCTTACGCGGGCCGCCTGAGAGTCAATATCAGGAACTATAAATAGATGGCATCGGGTTTCAATTTCCGCCGCTCACTTCTTTCATTCTAAACGAAATTCTGAAGTATTAAGCATTATAGTCAGGTACTATACCCCTAATTAACGAGGTTCTACTCCGTTGTAAGTATTATAACCCCAGTTTCGTAATAGTTACGATGCCCGATTAATTTAGGGTTCCGTAACAACTGTCGTGGTTCTGCCCGACGTAGTTGTTGGAATGCCGTCTCGGGGAGGGTATCATTAATAATTTCAAAGGGTTATGATACTAACCAATGTTGTAACAACCCTCCAGAAAACCGACACTCTCGAATATTTCCGACACTCTAGTATATTATAAAATGTCCCAATATGTTTTATATTACACCCCGTATGTGAAAACCTTGCCCGAATTATATTATAGTTATTAAATAAATAAAAAACAAGAAATATAGGGCTAAGGCGGGCCGCGTAGAACCACCCCAACATCTCACGCGGGCCGTATCAAGATTGGAGTTGACTTCGCTGACTTCTTTAGTTGAAGCGGGCCGCGTAAGGGTTATGCTTAGTTAACGCGGGCCGCGAGAGACCATGAAACGCGGATACACCCAGAGGACGACATGTGTCATCATCGTGGCGGTCTATAGGATGACCGGGACAAGCTATTACGTTAACCACATGTTGACGCGGGCCGCGTAAGGGTCCCTTGTCTTTTACGCGGGCCGCGACAGGACTCAATATCATAACTATAAATAGCAGGCTTCGGATTTCATTTCATTTCGTTCACTTTCTTTCTCAATCTCGACTTTCTGAAGAATAATAATAATCTTCGGCCATAATACCCCCTAATTAGCAAGGTTCTGCTCCATTGTAAGTATTATAACCCCAGTTTCGTAATAGATACGCTGCCCGATTGATTTAGGGTTCCGTAACAACTGTCGTGGTTCTGCCCGACGTAGTTGTTGGAATGCCGTCTCGTGGAGGGTATCATTTATATTCTTTAAAGGGTTATGATACTAACCAATGTACATTTGTATAAATTATAGATTATATACAGGAAGCCCTTACGAGAAGCCTAAGATAGCAATGTGAGTAATCTCCTTTTTGTGTTAACTGTTTTATAAAACCTCAATTGTTATTATCATATTACCAGTATGTGAGTCGTGTAATTCTTCAATTATCGCCGGTATTATGGGGTTTTGTATACATTACTTGATAACCTTCACAATTGGACGACGAGTAGCCAATGTGTGATATGACCATAGCCATAGATACGGTCGAGTGGCAAGTACTGAATGGGTAATTGTGTAGATATAAACATTGTAATCGCTCTCAATACTGTGGTAATTGATAAAACTCGTTTTGATTAAATTGGGATTCACTCACCAGTATTTCCCGTTGACAAAATATTTTTAAAACATGTTTCTGGTAACACAATGTGAAAGCCAACTGGGAAAAAAGCCAGCTCGAGAGCACTGACGGCTTGGAAAATAAGTGGCTATAAAAGTTATCTAAAACAAGATGTTTTAAATTCAATAAAATAGGGTTTGTCCCTATAAATGTATTGTAATAAGAAACTTAGGTTTTACCCATGTGATTATTAATATAAAATATGGTGGTTTTACTCTGATAAACATTTCCTAACTACGGTCCTGATGTAACTTCCGCTGCAAGATTTAACAAATTGATACCACCGAAGCTCTGAGCTCGTGTCCTTCCGTTCCCGGGACAGATAAGGGATCGGGGGTTGTGACAGAAGGTGGTATCAGAGCCTAGCCACTGGTCTGAGCCAAAGAAGTGTTCTGCTGACACTTAAAGTTATATTTTGTGTTAGGAAATAAATTATGGAAATACGTGTATAAATGAAATTATTATTATGTGTTATTTGACTATTTGTTAATTTACAGTATGAGTAAGAAAAGAATTTCGGACATCTATCATAAACTAGATAGTTCACTGAAAGAAAAGGGAAGTTCATCCCAAACAAATTCCTCAAGATACTCAGTAGATACTGAGGAAGGAATATTTGTCCGTAAAGCACAGTTTGAAAATCCACTTACCCCTAGTAAAAGAAGCTGGATCCTTAGAAAAAGTCAAGAGAACATGAAAAAGTCTCAGGAAACCCAGAAAATAGGCAGTAACTCACCTTGGGAAGATAAATTAGACGAAAAATGGGCAAATCTCTACATGTTAGCTACTGTAGCAGTAAATGCTAACTTATAAGTTAAATCACAAAACCAGTTTTAGCACCTGCGACACTTACAAGCCGGAAACGTTAAACTATTAAGTAAACCGTTAGTATAATTCGAAAGTTCAGTTGTAATCTAGCAATAGTTGTTTTAAATAAATTTTAGAAAATCCTTATCGAATCCAGGCACCTACACCCCATATCAGTAACCTGCAACCCCAATAAGTGCAGAAAATGTACAAGAACTTAGGACTTTTGGGGGAGGAAATTTTAAAAAGCAGTGAGAGAATGAGAAAGATGGAAGAACAACTCGTATGGAAAATACGATGAGCGCAATATGAATTTCTGAATAAATCCATATTTGTAGATGTGATGGCAAAAACGGTAATAGTAATAATAATAATAAAATAAAATAAATATGTGTACGGATGCCTATTATTATTTATTTCATTCTGTATTGTAATTTTTAATTTCAGTACTAATGTGTAATAGATAAATAGAGTAAATCGTAATGATTGACGCTTTTGACTAAAATTACGTATCATGTGATTTATTATATTAAATATTATTCTATGATATTAATATTTGGTAGATGTTTAAAAAATTCAGATGGACGACGAAGGAAACCAAGGAAATCTGAATAATGATAACCAAAGTAACATTAACGTGGTTAATGAGAATCCTAGTCTCAATAACAATGGAAACCAAGTGGATAATAGTGCTATCCAACACATAGTAGCACATGGAATTATAGATGCAATGCCATTTATTCTTCAAACTGTTAAGATTTCCGAAATCTTGCAGGGAGCAAGAATTGAAATTTTAAATCAGAAATTTATTGCAAACCTGTATTCCATGAATCTGGTAGGATTCGATGTTGTTTTAGGAATGAATTGGTTAATAGCCAATAAAGCTAGTATTATTGAATCCTTGGAAAAGAGTAGTAAGATTCATCAAACGGGGAAAGCTAAGTCCCAAATATAATAACCCTCTTAAGATTATTAGAAGAATAGAACCTGTAGCCTATCAGCTACAACTGCCAGAGGAAATGACAGGAAAGTCAAGAATCTCAAGCACAAGAGATTAGTTTTAGTCAAAGTGAAATGAGACTCCAAAATAGGACCTGAGTACACATGGGAGCTTGAATCTGAAATGAAAAAGGAATATCCGCACTTATTCCAGTAGATTTCGAGGACGAGCTCTAAAACAAGGTGGGGAGAATGTAACAACCCTCCAGAAAACCGACACTCTCGAATATTTCCGACACTCTAGTATATTATAAAATGTCCCAATATGTTTTATATTACACCCCGTATGTGAAAACCTTGCCCGAATTATATTATAGTTATTAAATAAATAAAAAACAAGAAATATAGGGCTAAGGCGGGCCGCGTAGAACTACCCCAACATCTCACGCGGGCCGTATCAAGATTGGAGTTGACTTCGCTGACTTCTTTAGTTGAAGCGGGCCGCGTAAGGGTTATGCTTAGTTAACGCGGGCCGCGAGAGACCATGAAACGCGGATACACCCAGAGGACGACATGTGTCATCATCGTGGCGGTCTATAGGATGACCAGGACAAGCTATTACGTTGACCACATGTTGACGCGGGCCGCGTAAGGGTCCCTTGTCTTTTACGCGGGCCGCGACAGGACTCAATATCATAACTATAAATAGCAGGCTTCGGATTTCATTTCAATTCGTTCACTTTCTTTCTCAATCTCGACTTTCTGAAGAATAATAATAATCTTCGGCCATAATACCCCCTAATTAGCAAGGTTCTGCTCCGTTGTAAGTATTATAACCCCAGTTTCGTAATAGATACGCTGCCCGATTGATTTAGGGTTCCGTAACAACTGTCGTGGTTCTGCCCGACGTAGTTGTTGGAATGCCGTCTCGGGGAGGGTATCATTTATATTCTTTAAAGGGTTATGATACTAACCAATGTACATTTGTATAAATTATAGATTATATACAGGAAACCCTTACGAGAAGCCGAAGATAGCAATGTGAGTAATCTCTTTTTTGTGTTAACTGTTTTATAAAACCTCAATTGTTATTATCATATTACCAGTATGTGAGTCGTGTAATTCTTCAATTATTGCCGGTATTATGGGGTTTTGTATACATTACTTGATAACCTTCACAATTGGACGACGAGTAGCCAATGTGTGATATGACCATAGCCATAGATACGGTCGAGTGGTAAGTACTGAATGGGTAATTATGTAGATATAAACATTGTAATCGCTCTCAATACTGTGGTAATTGATAAAAATCGTTTTGATTAAATTGGGATTCACTCACCATTATTTCCCGCTGACAAAATATTTTTAAAACATGTTTCAGGTAACACAATGTGAAAGTCAACTGGGAAAAAGGCAGCTCGAGAGCACTGACGACTTGGAAAATAAGTGGCTATAAAAGTTATCTAAAACAAGATGTTTTAAATTCAATAAAATAGGGTTTGTCCCTATAAATGTATTGTAATAAGAAACTTGGGTTTTACCCATGTGATTATTAATATAAAATATGGTGGTTTTACTCTGATAAACATTTCCTAACTACGGTCCTGATGTAACTTCCGCTGCAAGATTTAACAAATTGATACCACCGAAGCTCTGAGCTCGCGTTCGCCCGTTCCCGGGACAGATCAGGGATCGGGGGTTGCGACAAATGTACATTTGTATAAATTATAGATTATATCCAGGAAACCCTTACGAAAAGCCTAAGACAGCAATGTGAGTTATTCTTTTTTTGTTAAACTTTTTGGTAATGTTTTACCAAACCTTAAATGTTTTACCATGAAAATTAGCAGTGATTGAGTCTTTGTAGTTATTCAATTACTGCCGGTATGTTGGGGTTTTGTATACAAAATTTGTACTACTTGTGAGTAGTAAGTCTGGATGACAATACGTTACCATTGGACAATGAGTTAGCCAATGGGTAATATGACCCACAAGTCAGGATTGATAGTACCAAATGGAGTAATTGTGTAGACATAAACAATGTGATCGCTCTCAATACTGTTCACTGTGACTTTTGATTTAAACTTGATTAAATTGGGATTCACTCACCAGTATTTCCCGCTGACAAATATTTTTAAAACATGTTTCAGGTAACCCAATGTGAAAGCCAATTAGTAAAAAGCCAGCTGGAGAGCACTGAAGGCTTGGGGATAATGTGGCTATAAAAGTTACCTAATAAACGATGTTTTAAATTTAATAGTGTCCCTATAAATGTATTGTAATAAGAAACTTGGGTTTTACCCATGTGATTATTAATATTAAACGAGGTGGTTTTTACTCTGATAAATATTTCCTAACTACGGTCCTGATGTAAATTCCGCTGCAAGATTAAATAAACCTGATACCACCGAAACTCTGTGATCGCGTCCGCCCGTTCCCGGGGATCAGGGATCGGGGGCTGTGACAAAGACCCTAAGGGTTCGAGCATTGGAAATGACTATTCGAACGAACCTCACTGCACGCATTCGTGATGCACAACAAGAAGCTCTTAAAGGAGAGAACCGTAAAGCTGAATACCTCTGGGGTATGCTGAAATACATGGTGCCAAACGAAGAGGGAGCCTTATACTTGAAGAAGCGTATTTGGGTTCCACTCTATGGTGGCATATGAGAAGTCATCCTTGATGAAGCCCACAAATCGAGATATTCGATCCATCCAGGATCGGACAAAATGTATCAGGACTTAAAGGAATATTACTGGTGGCCGAGACTTAAAAGCGATGTTGCTGTTTATGTTGGAAAATTCCTAACCTGTGCCAAGGTTAAGGCAGAATATCAGAAACCGTCCGGCCTATTACAACAACAAGAGATACCCATGTGGAAGTGGGAGCAAATCTCGATGGACTTCATAACAAAATTACCCAGGACCCCGAGAGGGCACGATATTATATGGGTAATAGTTGATCGATTAACGAAATATGCGCATTTCCTACCGATCCGAGTGAAGGATAGCACTGGAAAGCTTGCTGAGATATACTTAAAGGAAATCGTGGCACGACATGGAGTGCCGATCTCCATTATTTCAGACAGAGATGGACGCTTTGTCTCAAGAATCTGGCAATCATTTCAAGAAGCCTTTGGATCTTAGTTAGATCTAAGCACGACATTCCATCCACAAACAGACGGCCAGAGCGAACGGACTATACAAACGTTAGAAGATATGCTTCGCGCATGTGTCATGGATCTAGGCGGCAGCTGGGATACTCATCTACCTTTAGTTGAGTTTTCCTACAATAACAACTATCATACAAGCATAAAGGTCGCGCCGTTCGAAGCTCTGTATGGCCGCAAGTGCCGATCGCCCTTATGTTGGGCAGATGCTGGAGATAAACGTATGGTTGGTCCGGAACTTGTACAAGAGACAACCAACAAGATTGCGCAGATCCGAGAGCGCATTAAAGCGGCTCATGATCGATAAAAGAGCTACGCGGATCCGAAAAGAAAATCAGTAGAATTCGAGGTGGGAGACAAAGTGTTGTTAAAAGTCTCACCTTGGAAGGGCGTAGTCAGATTTGGAAAACGTGGAAAGCTGAATCCACGATACATCGGACCATTCAGAATCTTGGAAAGAATTGGTACCGTGGCATACAAGTTGGAATTACCGGAAGAACTTAATGGAGTACATGATACGTTCCATGTATCCAACCTGAAGAAGAGTCCAACACAAGAAAACGCGATCATCCCTGTGGATGAAGTACATATTGATGACGCCCTCCGATTTACAGAACAACCCGTAGAGGTTACGGACTGGAAAGTCAACAAGACCAGGAGGAGCACTGTAAAACTTGTCAAAGTACGTTGGAACTCTAAGCACGGGCCCAAATACACATGGGAACGTGAAGACCAGTTCAAAGAAAAGTATCCCCACCTATTCAAGAAGACTCCAGCGAGAGTTAGTTCAGCCTGAATTTCGGGACAAAATTCTTTTAACGGGGGGAGACTGTGACAACTGGCACCGAACCGGTAATTTCCGTACACTTTAAATATTATTTACTGACTGCAATTATGTGCTTAAATGTCAACATTGACTGATTACATGCTTAACAAGTGAATTCATGCACGTTGTATACTACAAAATATTGCTTTATGCATAAACAAAAGCGTTGCGTTAGAAATACTAGTAAACTCACCGGTAAGACACACTGTGTCAACAGAACTGCAGAAAGCAGTCAGACATTAGAATTGAGGCCTAGGTGTAGGTCCAACGACAAGAATGCATTAAAACCCAAGAGTATATACAAGGGTTTAGTATATAGACATTACGAAAGCAAAAATAAGCACTAAAAAGCACCCAAAACGCACTTTAAGTGCAGAATTTTATATAATTCAGCTCAAATAAGCTTTTAACAACATAAATGTCATGCAGAAATTTCGTTTTATTATCCAGAATACTTCCCCAAGTGTCGGGAATCGAAAGTATTACAAAAAGGTACTTAAAAGACACTAAAAGGTGTAATTTAGCACTTTAACGAATCGATACCTAACCGAACAACCGGACTTTACCCGGACCATAAAAATATTGTCAATGACATTGTTTACACTTTTCTGAGCTAGTTAGGGTCCCCGGACTTTACCCAAATCTCAAACCTTTTGCATCTCGGTCTCTGTGGTTTCAGTTTTGTTGTCATTTTGGTCCAAAAATGAAATCAACTCATATTCCTCAAATTTAATCCTGATATTTTGTCTTTTTCCTCAGGGGTAAATTGCTCATTATAATTTTATTATAACTCATTTTGAAAAACTATCAAAGCAAATCGGACAACAATCATAATCAGGAGGTGTATCACCCCCATCCTTCTTCCTCTCCGAAACAACCATTGTCGCATACTTCGAACTCTCATCCACCACCTCATCTTCCTCCTCCCCCTCTTCTCCTACAACATGATCTAAACCTAACCTAGAGTTTTCCTTTCCAGAACCTTCAAATCCTCAGCCAATGTCACACCCCAACCGATGGCGGAATCATCGGGGCGTGGCACTAAGCGAAACAGATTGTTCAAAGAAATTCCATAACGACTATATTACCGAATAGTTTAAAATATCATGTCCCATACCATGACCCATAAGATAATGTAGTTATTACAGACATAGAGATTCTTCAAACAAACACAAATTCCGACAACTCAGAGTTTAAGCACTAAAAATAAATTGTCTTTGTTTCTAAACTCTTTCCCAGCCTCGATTTCACAGCAAACAAAGCGTCCTAGCGTCTTAAGCACCTGTCACATACGTTAAAGTAAAAGTCAATACACATAGTGTAAAGGTGAGCATACAAGTTTGACAATAACATATAGAGTTCGAAATTGTTTACGCATAACCAACACGTACACAGTGTAAAATGAAACACGTAAGTTATCGACATGAACCTATCAATACCAATGACTGCGGGTTGACTGCACACAGCAGTTCGTAATACACACTCACCCCTGTCAGCCATGTAAATAATTGTCCTTAACAACCCCTGAGTGAACAGGTGCTGAGTCCAAACAAATAGTACTAT
This sequence comes from Helianthus tuberosus, assembly GCA_030545235.1. Classification (NCBI taxonomy): domain Eukaryota; kingdom Viridiplantae; phylum Streptophyta; class Magnoliopsida; order Asterales; family Asteraceae; genus Helianthus; species Helianthus tuberosus. Next base: position 131,414,197 of record CM060353.1, on the reverse strand, counting down.
CGTTTGACGTGACCGTGTCGTCCCGATCAGTCAAAAACCCAATTAAACCTAGGTAGCTAGGGTAAGTCGGGTATCGTATCCACGAAGAGCATGTGGTCAGTGTTTCACGACCCGTTCGACTAGTTAGACTATTTACAAAAAAATGTACAAATGTGATTATGAAGTTTGCTAATTTTATTTGTTTAATTGATTTGAAAATAAATCGGAATGAACCGACAATGGGTGTTATCTAAAAAAAAACTTTTGATTAACTAAAATTGCAACTAAAATACTAACTAGAAAGTTGAAACAAGAAATGAGAATACGGATCACACCCGGTTCGATAATTGCAAGACCTAGGGTTCCTACATGTTTTAACTTGATTCAATTGCATATAGTGATTAACGGATTACTATCACGAAGCTTAGGTGCCAATTGCTATCAACGTCATAGACAACGGACCGTAATGCACTTCGTTGCCTCGGACATGTAAATCCTAACCTACAATAAGGCATAAGTGCACAAATTCATTTCGCAAAGTCATAACTTTTAACATCGTTCGACAATTTACGAATACAATTCAAATGCACGACAATTATCATAAGTTTCAAATACTAAACAATTTGTCACAAAACCAAATTAAAATACAAATGTATAAACCCTAAAAAAATCTTACAACATCTACACCGGGGTGAATCCAAAGAGACTAGCCGCGCATGTCAGTTGTGATCCTTGAAACCCTCACGTGATTTTGTTCGAACCTCCTGTCTCCTCTATCGGCTGCCTCCATATATCCCTGTATATGAGAAGTCTTCCTTTCTTCCAATCAAGGCCTCCCCCCACTTCGATAGTGGCTGCCAATAATCGTGATGTTCTTGGGCCGGTTTGGGAGCCCAACGTAATTAATGGGAGCCCAACGTAATTAATGGGAGCCCAAAAAACTATTTAATTGCTGCCCCACTTTCATGAGTTGCTGGCGCTGCTGACTTCGTGGCCCACCAAACATTCACATCAAGTGCAAACCATGTTCCCAAGTTGTATATGGCTGTCCAAATTAATGTGATTGATGAGGCCCAAAGTGGTGTTATCTTGCTGCCAATATTCGATAATATGCTGCCAATCTCGATGATGATATGACTTGTATAATGGTCCAATGAGAAATCCCTTTAATGTATTCATGATGTTCCATTTTGTTCACAAGATCACGTGAATTATAAATGGTGAAAATCTCGTGAGTTTTCTTATTAATAAATTCCCCACTAGAAGCCCGATCATGAGATTGTTGACTCTTCACATGGATCCCCTCATATTCACGTGTATATGATGCTTCTTGTGATGTGATGATGAACGATTTTTTTAATGGTTAAATATAATAATCAAACCTCCATCTCAAAGCCTGCTAAAAAGTTCCTTGATATTGCCGGCCCTCAAGTCAAGCTTTTATATCTCTTGCACATTACAGATGGTTTATGATCCGAAACACATCCCGAACATCACCGTTTGCTGCATTTATCAGCGTTGGACGCTCCACTACGCTCCACTTCATCTCTAACCCAGTTAACTTCCCCGAGTTAAGCAATTTAACCTGCATAGCCACAATTTCTCGTAGTTAACTTGTTAAATGCATATAATTACTTAAAACTAAACAAAACACGCAAGATATACACTTTAAAGCTCGGGTTTCACCCTCTCCATCATCGTTGCTAAGGCAGGTAGACAACATTCCATGTGTAAACATAACAAACAAGCATTCATTAAGTCACGTATAACATGCGGTAACGGTTAGCGTTAAAGTATTGCGTAGTGTGTTCGATGTGATTTAGTATAAGTAACGTATGTAACACCCAAAAGTGCATAAAGCAAAAAGGGATCGAGTATACTCACAGCGATGATGGATTGAAGGAAGCGCTAGAGAGCAAGATTAGCTTGATCAGAACGATAGCATAAACGATAAGCGGCACATAAAATGGAACAAGGTGTCAGTGGGTCGGATGGCAATCCGGTCGGGTGGCCGGTCGACCGGATGACAATTCGTTCGGGTGGCCACTCGATTGGATTGTCATCTCGTTTGGGTTAGATGTGTTGGTGTATGATGGCTTGTCTTTTGAAGTTTTCGTTGTAGCATTTTGAAAACAGAGAAGTATCTCTACCTTTCAGGTTGGTCGATCGAACGACCGTTCAATCGGACAACAATTTGATTGGTGAGGCTTCTCAGGTTGAGAACAAGTTTATCATGTGACAACTGGCACCGAACCGGTAATTTCCGTACACTTTAAATATTATTTACTGACTGCAATTATGTGCTTAAATGTCAACATTGACTGATTACATGCTTAACAAGTGAATTCATGCACGTTGTATACTACAAAATATTGCTTTATGCATAAACAACGTGTCAGAAATACTTGTAAACTCACCGGTAAGACACACTGTGTCAACAGAACTGCAGAAAGCAGTCAGACATTAGAATTGAGGCCTAGGTATAGGTCCAACAACAAGAATGCATTAAAACCCAAGAGTATATACAAGGGTTTAGTATATAGACATTACGAAAGCAAAAATAAGCACTAAAAAGCACCCAAAACGCACTTTAAGTGCAGAATTTTATATAATTCAGCTCAAATAAGCTTTTAACAACATAAATGTCATGCAGAAATTTCGTTTTATTATCCAGAATACTTCCCCAAGTGTCGGGAATTGAAAGTATTACAAAAAGGTACTTAAAAGACACTAAAAGGTGTAATTTAGCACTTTAACGAATCGGTACCTAACCGAACAACCGGACTTTACCCGGAACATAAAAATATTGTCAATGACACTGTTTACACTTTTCTGAGCTAGTTAGGGTCCCCGAACACCGTAACACCCGTTATATTACATAACACACTAGTAACTAACTTGAATTCCTAACTAAGTTCTCTTGTATTTTAACTAGACACTTAACCATTTGGTTGAAATCCAATTGTGTTATATTACATAACACACTAGTAACTAACTTGAATTCCTAACTAAGTTCTCTTGTATTTTAACTAGACACTTAACCATTTGGTTGAAATCCAATTGTATACCCCCCCCCCCCCCCAATCCGATTGGTTTCCCTATGTGGGGACATCCTCCACCAAATTTTGATTATTTTATTTAGATTGCCTAATATCTTGTTGACACATTATTTGTTGGTTAATACCCTAATATGGTTTATAAATGAAACCATAAGATCACATTCATTTACATAAACACTTCAAGATTTTTGCTCTCTCTTTCCCTCTCCTTGGAGACTCTCGGCCGAAACCATAGCCCACCATCTCACCATCATCAAGCTTTGATCTTGCTATTTTACATACATCCCAAGGTGAAAGGTCACACACAAGGAGGCTCGGTGCTTTCGGAATCTCAAGAACCTCACTACGTTGCTTTTATCCACCTTGTTTTCGCTTTGATTCTTCCCTAGCCACGAGCTAGTAGTAAGTGCTTCCAAACACTTCCTTGTTCATGTTTAAGGTGGTTAATAAGAGATTTAACGGTTAAAATTTAAGAACACACAAGATCAAAACATAAAGTCTTGAAGGTATGATGAACAAGTTGGTTAAAGAGTAACCAATGATGTAAATCTTGTCTAGTTGTGATTATTTTGTGTTGTTAGTTGCTAGTAGTGGAATGGACCGTCATCTAACCATGCTAGATCATGGTCGTGGAACATGAACTAGTGATATGTTAAGTGTAAAAGTTATAAGATGATGAATCCTTCCACACATAAGCATGAACTTGTGTAAAAGTAATTTTTCTTGTAAAATAAGACTCTAAACATGTAGATCTAAAGGTCTATAAGTGGTTTTTCGAAAGAACCAAGCGGAAAATGCTAGTTTTGTTAAAACCCGGACCTTACATAAACTAAGAGCATTTTAGTGAATAAACAAGTGTGTAAACACTTGTGTCACAAGAAAAATTTAACAAGAAATATGCTTAATAAATCATGACTAGAAGTTGTGAAACTTCAAGATCTTTAAAAATAAAGTTTTTAAGGAACTAAACTTATTTTTAAAGATAACAAGACTTACTAAATGTGCTAGTAAGTTACTACACATTTTTGTAAATTCTCAAGTTCATGAAATAGAGAAATTGGTATATATTGTTGTTGAAAAATTTGTTGTTGATTTTAAAAGAAAATAAACACATGTTTTGAAAACATGGGAAACCTCCATTTTTAGGGGAAACTCTGTCAAAATTTTTATAAATTTTGACACTTAGAAAAATATAGGTTTTTGAGAAGAAATGAGGATTTCTTCAAGGATAAAAATGAATATTAAGTATGTATATATTTTGAGAAAAATATATATATTATTTGATCACCAACTTTTGTGCTAAGTGTATATAGTATGTGTTATACGTGCTAGTGTATTAAGACTTAAAAATACACTAAATACTCATGAGAAGTATAAACACAAAAATACACATACAACATACAAGATACATAATTCGGGTGCAAAGTGCAAAACACGAGATACTTATATTAATTTTCGAGAAAATAATATAAGTAAGATACTTAGTTAAAAATATAAAATATTTTTAACACAACAATACAAATACAAAAGAAAGTGACTGTACTTGTGCGACACAAGTCTAGTGACTAACGTTAAGAAAACGCGTATAGGTCACGACGTTAATTAGGCAAATCCGGTGAAGTTACGACGCAAGGAACGCAAAGTTGTGAGTTCATGCTCCCCCTTTTCTCTTAACTGTTTTCAGTTTTATAACTTCGGGGGTGAAATACATGTTACAAATACTTCAATATTTACAAAATGGTATGATGTGTACTAAAACGAGAAGTACTCTTGGTGAAAACTAGTGCCAAGAATTGATACGAGAAATCGTGTCACGAATAGGGTACCATAAGCACCATTAATCGTGTACATACTTAGACCGCAGAACAAAAGGTTAGATCTAATGGGTTTCAGGGCAGCCCCACTCTTGGTGACAACTAGTACCGCGTAGTGTTTTTGTGTCTCAGTCGTGAATCGACTATAGAAAAATGCCTATGGTTTGGTGACTTCCTATGTCTTGTCACATGTTAATGGCTTTGCAACCCATTAGCACTTGATACATACAGAAATACATGATATATACAAGAATACGTGATTTATACATGATACAAACTATGTTTTCATACAAAGTATACAAACGTGAAATACAAAAACTGCATGAATTCACACCAACATTATGTTGACGTTTTTCCAAAACTCACATGTATTTCAGGTAACTAGGATGGATGTGCGCGCGGTCTTGCTTATGCTCTTGGATGTCGCTTATGTTTATCTTTAAATAAAGTGTAAACTTTTTAAGACAATGTTTTATGTTATCGAGCGATGTAAACGCTAAACTTGTGTTTTCAAATTATGGTATTTGATGTTTTTATGAGCATGTAGAATGTTTACTAATCGTATGCAATGAAAACCTTTCATGATCACACCTCGTGCTTCCGCCGCAGAAAGGGGTGTGACATATCACAGGACAGTCACTCGATCAGATGGCTATCCGATCGGGTGGCAATCCGCTCGGATTGAACATGTTGAAAATTCGTTTAAGTGTTGAAGTCAAAACATCACATGGTCGGATGGCAATCCGATCGGACGGTAATCCGTTCGATGTTCAAAACCTCAATTGTTGAAACGAAAGTTAAGTGTGGGACCCAAGGTGCAATCCGATCGGGTGGCTGTCCGGTCGGGTGGCAATCCGATCGGACGACAATCCGTCCCAGATGACCTGGTCGTCTTCTTCCTTGGTTGTTCGAAAGGTTGAAGTGCTTGAACGGGATATTTTGATAACACGTCTGAACAGTAGAACCCTCAACCCGGTCCAAGTGACCCGACCGAACATGAATCACCCTAGTCCGACCGGTTCACGGTTCGAGTCGGTAGTTCATGTTCAACCCGAAATCAATACCTCTTGGATAGAATTCAGATCTGGAACCGATACATCACCAAGAATGGGTAGAAGATCAGATCTAGCTCCGATTCCATCGGGTTTGAGTGCATTGAGTGTAAAAGAGTTGAAAGAAAGTTGGAAAACCATCTTTCAATCCTTTTTATCATGATTAAGTTCAGATCTGTGATAGATCTTTGTTTATTTGTGTGGAAATCGTTCAGATCTAAGTTGTTCTTGGTGGATTGAAGCCAAAACATGAAGTTCATAAGAACACCATGATGACATCATCCTATAACACCTCAAATCTAGTGATTTCATGGTTAAAAGTTAAGATTCTAAAGGTAGAAAGGTGTAGGAGTGCGTGTAGATTAAGAAAGTACAAGATTTAGGTTGAAAACTTACAAGAATCGCGAGAAATCTTAAGAAATAGCGCCTGGAACGAGTGGAGAGGGAGAGAGAGAGAGAGAGAGCTGTCAACATCAAATGAGGTTGACATAGGGGGTATTTATAGGGTTTCCATAAATAGAAAGGAGGAAAAGAGGCTGGTCGGTTGAGTGGCAGCCCGTCCGGGTGGCAGCTCGGTCGGCTGGCCACTCGGTTCGAGTGCACGGCGCGATGAGTTTTGCAGTTTCGATTCGAGTGTTGAGCGTTGCGATGCGGTTCGAGCGAGCGATGCGATAGATTTACTTATCAAATTACTTTTAATCCCAACTACTATATCAACATACAAGCATCCTATTTAACTTGCGTTTAGCATTTGTGATTCGATTGCGATTGATTTTCGATTGTGCTTTGATTAATCACCATATCACAAAACATAAATAACATGCACAAGTAACACATATAGGGCACACACACATAAGAACCATAACTAACACACATAATTCGAGTTGCGAGCGCGATTGCGATAAGAAACAATGTTGTTGTTGTACAAATGACTTTGCTATTTATGGAATTTACTGGGTACGATTGTTATTGTTGTTATAGAAACAATGTCCGGTACACCTTGGAGATGCACATTGGCATCTCTTTTTGTTGGAACAATTGGATAAAAAACAACAAACGAACAAACGGATATTCTAGAAAACATACTCAGGACTCTTGTCTTTTATTAAAATTAAACCACCACACAATTACAAGACTCATAAACCTCTATATATACTAAACATAACTTGATCACCAAGCTAATAAACCTATCCTAAATAGATTATGACATCTAATTAAAAAATAATAATTCAAATACATTTAATCCCTAAAATTTATGTAGCTCCTTTTGCTTTTATTGACTTCTCTATATGAAGTAGTTGGTGGTGCCCCTATGAATACAAGAAAACTATAGATTTAATATGGATTGAGTTGGGCTACAAATATCTTTAATACGGATTTAATTGCCCGGAACACTTTCGTAGAACCTATTATAACCTTATTAAAAAACAACTAATTTATGCATATGAGAGTTGTACAATTGGCTTTGGGAGTTTTTAAAAAAAAAATTGGAATTTTCCTTCTTAACCCTAAAGTTTTAATCTTTGACAATTTAAGTTTAAAGTTTTAATATTTGTTTCATTTCTAACCTTAAAGTTTTAATCATTTAAGTTTATAGTTTTAATCTTTGTTAATTTAACCCATTTGATTAATTTGATTTTTCACTTCTAATTCAAAAGTTTTCATCTTATACAATTTAACCCCTTTGATTAATTTGATTTTTCACTTCTAATTCAAAAGTTTCCATCTTTTGCGATTTAACCACTTTGATTTTTTTTACTTATGTGTTGTAATCTTGGCTTTGAGAGTTTTTCAAAAAAAAAAAAAAAAAAATGGTTATGCATATGGTTGTTGTAATCTTGGCTTTGAGGGTTTTTTTTTTTAAAAAAATGATTTTTTTACTTTTCACTCAAATGTATTTCATAAATTACCTTTAACGCAAAACTATTTGTTTTTTACTTTTAACATAAAACTTTTTATCTTTTGCAATCTATCCTCACAACTTTTTTTACTTTCAACTTTGGTCCTTTATAATTTTCATTTTCCGCAAATTTTTCGCTTTATGCTTCGTTCTAAATTTTGTGACTAAACACATCGAAACGTGCGTCTTTGGTTAACGTTTTTACGTTTCGTTCTAAATTTTGCGAGTTAACACGATACAACGTACGTGTGTGGGCGAACGTTTTTACATCGTCTATTTTTTCCCGTTTGAAAGGTTCAACATAACGTGCGCGTCCTAAATCGACTTAGTTATAACTAAAGAATCCCCGCCGCATTGCGGCGGGTCGTAATTCTAGTTATTTATAAATATAAAAGGATTTAAAAGGTTTTACATTTATTATTATAAATATAAAAGGATTTAAAAGGTTTTATATTAAACAGAGGCGTCTCTGAGAATTCACGTACCCTGTTCGAGTTTGAAAAAAATATGCCCTTCCGTACAGTGGCGAAGCTTGAGATTTCCGAACGGGGGTCGAAAATGTATACACCTAAGAAAATTATAAAACCGGGGTGTCGAAAACGTATACACCTAAAAAATTCTACACGAAAACTACATACCGGACACTATTAAGCGAAAAGTTCGGGGGGTCGGGCGCCCCCGGCCCCTAAAAAGTTGCGCCCCTGCTTCGGTAATGTTTTATTATTATGTAAAAAATAATAATCAAATTAGTATTGGGCTCAATAAACCTAATGCCAAGTAGGGTAAATTCTAAACCATAAAAAATTATTTGTAAATAGGCCTATATTGGAATTGGTACGTGTTTACTATTTAAAAAGAATAACATATGCATATCGGATTTTTTTTTAAATTGCGTGCCCTTCGAAATCACGGGCCTTGTGCAAAGGTTCTCCCTGCACACCATCAAAGCCGGCACTGACATTAAACATACCCTTTAGACGACTTTTGACCGGCTCGATCCATTTATTTAACACAGAGAGAAAAAATAACCTAAATAGACCAATTCCCCTTTCACTTTTGACACATAACCTAAGACTGGTGGATGTGGGCGTGGGTTTTAGGCGTTTTGGCTCTTTAACGCCGGGTGCTCCGCCCCGGGTTGGCGTTTTGGTCAGCGTTGCCCGTTTGGCGTGGAGATTCTGTCTGACGTGGGGCAAGGAGCTGGGTGACATGGCGGGCTGGTTCAATGTAGGTTTTTTTAATTTTCTTTGTAGTTTTTAAAAAAAAAATTCCACATGGCTGGTCACACCCAGCTAAGCGACGCTCCACCACACCCCTAGTTTTTGAGTATTAGCTTGTGGATCTCACCCTCGTCACGTGTCGAGCAATGCCTCCAACCCAAGCCCCTCCACACCCGAAGTGTAAGTATAACAATTTCCCTTTCACTTTTGAAGAATCACTAGGAAGATCATCCAATAACTTTATTGCACAATTTACATATTATTTCATAAGTACACAACAAGACAAATGATAGCATTATGTACATATTATTAGTTCATATACAAAAACAATGAATACGTTTACACCTCATCTACCTTAAGTAGTTTGGAACTCACTCTATTAAGCATGCATTTCTTGTAGCTCAAGCCATCACACGGGTCGGGTCCTGCACATTGCAGAACAATACACAACTTAGTTTTATTTTCACACCCATTTTCTTCCGATCAAGAAAATATATGAAATGATAACATCACAAATGCTTATTTACATCTATAAGGACTTTTTATTAATTTTCTAAAAGTCTAGGGATCTAATCATGTCAATTAAGTCAACAGACTTGTGTGCATATTCAACAACACTTTATAAGGTTTTCTTTGGAACTTATTGAATCTTCTAGAAGATTTAAATCATCATCATCATACTCGGTAAATCCCACCAATAGCAAAGCTAAAGTAGGGTCTGAGGAGGGTAAGATGTAGACAGTCTTACTTCTAGATGATTTAAATAGTTTGTATAAATACTATGGTATATGCATGCATATATAACAAGCACAACCTGAGAGCACTAGGCCGTCGGGCCGTTCGACTTTCTCGCCCTTTATCGACACGCAATGCGGCCATTTCCTTTTCCATTGCAGACATTTCTCTCCTCGTTTTTTTGTTTTCTACTTCCATTGCTCGGTTCAGTGTGTCAACTTTTCTTGCCAGTATCTGCAAATTTTAAATTAATTTGATAGGACTCGAACGAACATATATGGATAAAAACAAGCAGAATGAGGCTTGTATTCAATGGGCCAATCTCATACATGCCCTTCTAAAAGCTTAACAATTTGTATTTACCCCTTCAAATTGTATAAAAAGCATATTTATCTTTTTAAAAACGTTAAAACTCTCATTTTCACTAATTCATAATAGATAAAACAAAATCAGATACTTATTCAGCGGGAAGTTCGTTTGATGAATGAGCAAACATGAACAAGAAATTTCGTTCGTTTAGTTAGTTAAATGAATGAACATGAATAGAGGCCTTGTTTGTTCATTTATGTTCGTGAATGTTCATTAACGTGTTCGTCTATGTTCGATAGTCTATTAGTGTTCTTAAATTTTATATTTTATTTAAATACTTTAAACTTCCGACAAATACCATATTTAATAAGTATTAATGTATTATATATTATGTTCATGAACGCATATTTGTGTTTGCTTGTTTTCATTTGTGTTCATGCACGTTCATTACCTAAAATTAACAACGAACACGAACACATTCATTTCCTTAACAAACGAACACGAACTTAAAATATTGTTCGGTAAGTGTTCATCAAGTATTCATAAACATTTCGTGAACACATATATTTTCTTAACAAACGAACATGAACAAGGTCTTGTTCGTGTTCGTTTGGTTCATTTGTAGCCCGTACCGACTAGAATTTTTCACTAAATATACGAATAGAACATATTGCTTATTTTATTAATTAGATGCACATAAAAAGGTAAAATAATGAAGAGTTGCATACAAACCTCAATTGTGTTGTCCTTTTCTTCAAGATTTTGATCTTTTAGATGACAAGCTTTTTGTAAATTCAAAACCTCCTTCTGTAACATATCATACAACATACCCGATACAAAATCTTCGGGTTTTGACTTTGACTTATCTTTCTCATCAGCATGATCCTCTCCGTTTGAAAATAACTTACCCGAATCTACTAGTTTGCTACAATCAAATACTTTTGATGAAATACCCCCGTTTTTTAGTAAATTTCTCGATGAAAATCTAATAGATGATGATCTAGATAAACCGTCCACTCCTCCTAAAGATTGGCGTTGTGAACGTACGTTGCTCAGTGGCCTTTCTGGTGTAGCACAAAAAACATTTTTCCCAGATGATGATTTAAATCTTTCTTCTAAAACTTTGAATCGCAAATGGTATTTTTCCTATTAATGCGAAAGAATGGTTATGAGAAAAAAGAATAAGAAAAGTGAAAGTATTATGAATTGTGAATGTGAATCCTCTTACTTTTAACTGTGCTTCTGCCTTTGCAGTTCGTTCGGCAACTGTTAGTTTTTGTTTTAGATGCTGCATTTCTCCCTATAAAAGTCGAAAAATATGTAATGAATATTGGATTTATATGAGTGTTATTCTCAACATGATAAGTGAACCAAATCTTGCAGCATGTTTAGCAGTGGTAGTACTTTCGAGCCATAAAAACGGGTCACTATGGGTTTGTCGATTTTTTTTCAAAAGATAGCTACATTAGGCAGCTAAAACGGGTTTAAAATCAGCCACACTCAGTTTTTAACGCATATGGACTCCTAAATTGTTTTTAAACAAAGATTACGGTTATGATTGTAATATTGTACTTTGTGATCATGCAACCGTTAAAGCAGGGATAACAATTTCGATCCATTTACTAAAAATGGTTTGATTGGGTCTCGTTTATTTTATAACAGGCGGAAATTGACCAAAGTCAACTTTTAATGCATAGGCACAACAATTATCTCAGTCATTAAATAAAGAAAATACAAAATGTTTGATTAGCCATAAATAATGAAGGAATGCATGCCTGTAAAACTCTTCTTTCCTCTAGCCATTGTTTTACAGGCATTACTTTATTGTCGGCATCTTTCCAGTCATTTGCTATTACGACAGCAACACGATTTGCAGAAATTCTGGCACGAGCTAACTCACGGTCCAATATTTTCTTTTCTTCCTACAAAAAGTTATAAAAGTCAGCACCAACTTTAAAACATATTTAGTTTCAATAATTAAATTAATCCAAACTTACATTTGACTCTTGCATTCTTCTCTCATAATCACGGACTATATTTGCAGCAGCCCCACCAGCCAAAATAGCTTCTTCGAGCTCACGAACCGTTTGAGTTAACTTTTCCACTTCTGAAACTTTTTGTCGGTTCATTTTATCCAAAATTCTGTTTTCTTCCTGACATATATCAACTTGTTTCATGAGCTCTTGGTTTTTGTTTTGAAGAACGTCAACCATGGAAGCTTTTGCCAACGCTATTTTAACGGTTCTCTCTGCTTCTAAAAGAGCAATTTCCTTAGATTTACTGAGACGATCAAGAGCTTTATTGTCATCTTGCAACTTTGACACCTGATAAATGCATGATGTCGTAAACAATCACATGTGAACAAAGTAAATTACCTTCGATTGAATAAATTATATACGTTAGGTGTAAGTTTAGTGCCGTTACCTCCGTTCTAACCAACTTGAGTTCTGCCTCTAGTGGAGCAATAATAGCCTCGATAGGAGGCATCTCATCATCTTTCTGAGCCGCATGAACTCTTCGAAGGGTGGCTTCTGCGGCAAATTGTGCTGACAACGCTTGCTTTTTCTCATCACTTATCTTCTTAATCTCTAAATTCTACGAATCCATGTCATAACTTAATCACTTATAGAAAAATAAATTTCGTATTTGAAAGTAAGAACAAGAAGTTATGGTACCTTGCTTTCCAAAAGCGATTCAGTTTTCTTAAGTTTTTCATCCACTTTGCTTAGCTCATCATTTAGCTACAACAACATGACAATAACAGATTATTAGACACTATACATTAACGAAAATAGCAAACAATGTAACTTAAGGATTGAAGAATTGAAGGTTCATTTTTTGACATTTTAGGAAATTTATCATTTGACCATATACAGGTCAATAATTTTGAGTTGTAAAAATCGGGATCAGTAGTTTACCAATTATATTTCACCTAGTTGGCCCTAAAATCAGTAATCGATCAAAGGTAGTCAAACTCGGTCAACACCAGTCAATATTAGTCAAAATTGGTCAAAATCTTTGAAGTATTTGAAAAATTATACTTATTAATCCTATCCGATTAATAGGTTTGAAAAATTATATATAAAATTTTGAAAAATCTTATATACATGTATAAGTGTGAAAAACTACATAGAAAACTCCAATATGATTAATCCCCCAACAAGCGCCAAAGGATATTTACAAGCATGCATATTTCATAAAATTAAACTCTAAACTTAATATCCCCAAACTGTCAAGGTTTGTTACCTAGACAAAAGATCAAATACAAATAACAAATAACTTTAACGTACAAAACGTACGAACTAAAGGTTTTGTTGAAAAAACGCGATGGCATTTTCGTAATTATTTGCTCGTAGAGTAATTATCAAAATTACTCTACAAATGATCTTGTAGAGTAATTTTGATCTTGTAGAGGGTAATTTTGATCTTGTAGAGTATCATAATTTCTTTACAAATGATCTTGTATGGTAATTTTGAACTTGTAACGTAATTTTGTAGAGTATCATAATTACTCCACCAATGATTTTGTAGAGTAATTTTGAATTGTATGTTGTTTGATAAACTTGCAGATTAATTTTGATACACTTAGTAGAGTAATTTTGATACACGTAGAATAATTTTGATAATTACCCTACAAAATCAAAATTACTCTACAAGATCATTTGGAGAGTAATTATTACCCTACGAGCAAATAATTACGAAAAAGCCATCGCGTTTTTTTTTTGCTTTTTCATGTCTTTCGTACGTTTAGTACGTTAAAAGTTATTTGTACGAGAAATTTACTCTTGTTACCTAACCCTAAAATTAAAATTATATTTAAAACCCAACAATAATCATGAAATAAATTACTTAATTAATTACACTACCTCTTCTACCGCCTTCTGTTTAAGATGTTCATGATACTTCAACGCCTTGATTTCCGTATACGCATCTCCCAATTCCCTCTCTTTATCTAAACAAATATAGATAGATAGATACACATAACATGTAATCATTTATAGCAGTTTAATCAACGAAATGTGAGAAGAATTAACCTCGCAATTGGTTTTCGAGACGGTTGAGCTCGAACCGGACGGGATCTGAGCCGTGTAAGTGATTGATGATGTCATCGATTTCAGTGGCGGTCCGTGAGATGGACTTTTTCCGGCCGTAACGGAACGACGGCGACTTTCTTAACGGCGAATTGACGCCGTTGCCGTTGGTTAGGTGAAGTGTTGCCATTAGAGATTGTAGTTGGTGAAATTGGAGAGGGTTTGTTTGTTTGTTTGTTTGTTTGTTTGTTTATAGTGTGAAAGGAAGGAAGGATGATGATGAGTGATGACCGTTTGCAGTTTAACCGACAAGAGAGGGAGTGAGTGATAATAATATATATATATGAGACGAGTGGTGTAGCAAGGGAGAAGGGGTAGGATTGGTATTTTTGTTATTTTACTTTCTGAGATTGATAGATAGATAGATGTAACTTAAGAAGGAAGGTAATTTGTTAAGAGTTTGGTGTTTATATGATCATTATACATCATACTATATTATTGCTCAAAAATATTTGCGGTGGTTAGACACTTTGAAATGGGTAAACTATTTTTTTTAAAAGGAAAAATATGTGATTGGTTGAGAAGACATGGACCCCACCACACACCCCCCTCTCTCTCTCCCTCCCCTTCCCTCCCTTCACCGCGTCGGTGAAGGTTCAACGATTTTCTCCCCCTTTTCGGTAAATGTTGATCGGTATACATATTGGCATTGGAGGGGGGTCGGTACCGAGTGGGTTTACCACCCCCACTCCGTATATACCCTTAGAATCTAGATATAATGAATAGACAAGTGTTTAGAAAAAAAATTTAACTATTAATCTGTTGTCTAGTGCTAAACAACTCATGCTATCATTCACATGATAATTAGAGGAGGTTTAGCTTAACATTAACATGACATGTTTATTTGATTGTCACCTACTTAAAACTAGCATAAGCTTCTTTAATAAATGGGTTACACAATACAGTCTGTTTAATGTGATTAAACTGATACAGTTTAGTAACACAAATAACATGACAACACATATAACATGACTATTGACGCAAAAATGTATGTATAGCATGATAAATGAATTACACAATATGACTAAGAGCATTGTCGTGACAAAATGTAATTGTTATATAACAATTTATGAAAGTCTTATTAAACAACAATCCATAAAATTGTTGAAAAAATAAAGTATTATTGTATTATCATATAAGGTATGTCATTTTGATAAATCGATCTATACAGATTGTGTCAAGTTGTCAAGTTGTTGATATAACATATTTTCTTATTAACATTGTAGTGCTTTATGGTGTTACACTTCATGCATTGAGAGTTTTTCAAAAAAAATTATTGATTTTTCATTGTTAACACAAAGGTTTTATCTTTTCCATTTTAACCCATTTGATTTTTTTTTTTTACTTTTAACCTAAAGTTTTTCATCTTTTCAATTTAACCCCATCACCTTTTTTATCTTCAACTTTGGTCCCCCATACCTTTCAATCTTTCATCTTTCGTAAATTTTTCGTTTTACGTTTCGTTCAAAATTTTGGAAGTTAACATGCCGCAACGTTCGTGTGGGGTTCAATATATAATACATTATGATTTGTATGCTTTCTATGTATAAGTCGAGTCATATATAATATGTTATGATTTGTACGGTATAAACTCAATTTACTTTACATTTTGATCCAATCGCAATACTTATATAGGTTACATTGATTTCAATCGGATACGTCGAAACACGCGTTTTCATATGGTTGAGGCATCACATAATGTTTGGACTAATCATTTGGTGTTTGCGATGTGTTACGGCACGGGTCTTATTACTAGTTTATTTAAATAAGTCAAGAGTGTCATAAATAGGTTATACAAGTTCAACCAACTTTTACACATTTTTAACTGTACCATAAGCATGTTGATCGGTTTATAACCACGATCGCTGTATCATTATGCATGACAGAAAGTTCACCAGATGGGCCGATAACGGGCGTAAGATGAGTAAGATTGACAGAGTCCTCGTTTGCCAGGATTTTTTCGGGCTGTGGCCGGAAGCCTGTCTTCGGGCTCTTCCGAATCTATTTTCTGACCACAGTCCCCTCATTTTAGTCACCGAGGAATCTAACTTCGGTCCCAAGCCTTTTAGAGTGTTCAACTCTTGGTTAGGCCGGCCAGGGTATGAAGAGGCGGTTAAAGATGCGGTTTTATCGTTTGATTGGGAGGGCCCTTCGGATCTTAAATTGTTGAAAAAATTTGATCACATTCGGAATCGTCTAAAGGTTTGGCGGGATGAAACTCTCAAAAAAGAAGGAGAAGTGGTTTACAAAGCAAGGATGGAGTTGGAGGATTTACAAAGAGTGTTAGAGGAAAGGGAGTTGGAGGAGTCGGAGGAGTGGATTTTGTCGGAAGCTAAGAAGGTGATTATGGAATTAGAGGAGAATAAGACTAAAGACATAAGGCAGAGATCGAGAGTGAGATGGGCAAAGGATGGCGACGAAAACTCCAAGTTCTTTCATGCGATGATTAACTGCAGGAGGGCCTCGAATAGGATTCATGGTCTCTATGTGAACAATTTGTGGTGCTCGAAACCAACCTTAATTAAGAAACAGGTGTTCGTTTTCTTCAGAGACAGGTTCAAGGAGGAGCGAATTGTCCGTCCTAGGATGATTTGTGATAAAGTGAAGAAGCTGAATAGTTCTGATGCCTCGTCTCTTGTGGCTCCGTTTTCGCTGTCGGAGTTGAGGAGAGCTTTATCTGATTGTGGGGATGACTAGGGCTGTAAACGAACTGAACGAACACGAACGAGACCTTTTTCGTGTTCGTTTGTTAAAAAATATATGTGTTCGCGAACCGTTCACGAACACTTATCGAACGGGATTTTATGTTTGTGTTCGTTTGTGAAGGAAATGAACTTGTTCGTGTTCGTTTGTGTTTGTTTGTTAATTTTAGGCAACGAACGTTGGCGAACACAAATGAGCACAAACTAATGTTCATGAACACAAATGGAAATAAACGAACACAAACAATCGTTCATGAACAGAATATATAATACACTGACACTTATTAAATATTTAATTTGTCAGAATTTTGATATATTTAAATAAATATAAAAGCTAAAAATATTAATGAACTATCAAACACAAGCGAACACATTATCGAACGTTCACGAACATAAACGAACGAACGCGACCTCTGTTCATGTTTGTTCATTTAACTAAACGAACGAAATTTCTTGTTCGTGTTCGTTTGTTTAATAAACGAACGAACACAAACGAACTTCCCGCCGAACGGTTCACGAACTGTTCGTCGAACGTTTGGTTCGTTTACAGCCCTAGGGACGACCGTGCTCCCGGCCCAGATGGCCTGAATTTTAAATTCCTTAAGCATTTCTGGGAGCTGTTCGAGAATGATTTTTTTGAGGTCCTGAACGATTTTCACTGTTCTGGTTCGATTAGTAGGGGTTGTGCTTCTTCCTTCATTGCCCTTATTCCTAAAAATAAGGATCCCCAATGCTTGAATGAATACAGGCCCCTCAGTTTAGTGGGGGCCATCAACAAGGTGATTTCTAAAGTCCTGGCGAACCGTTTAAAGCTGGTCCTTGGTTCGGTTATTTCCGAATCCCAGTCGGCTTTTTTGAAAGGTAAATTCATTTTAGATGGTCCTCTTGTGCTGAACGGGGTTTCAAATTGGGTAAAGAAGAGCAAGAGAAGAGCTTTCATCTTCAAACTTGACTTTGAGAAAGCCTACGACAATGTGAACTGGGGATTTGTCGATATGGCTTTGCTTCAAATGGGTTTTCCTCCCCTTTGGTGCAGATGGGTTCAAGGGGTGCTTTCGTCTGCGCGTGCTGCAGTCCTCGTGAATGGAGCTCCCACCTTCGACTTCCCGTGCCAGAAAGGTATGAGGCAGGGTGATCCTTTGTCTCCCTTTCTCTTCTTGATCGTCATGGAAATGCTGTCATGTTGTTTGGATAAAGCCGCTGATTTGGGGATTTTGTCGGGTATTGGTCTTCCTAACGACGGGCCTCGGATTTCCCATCTCTTTTTCGCCGACGATGCGGTTGTCATTGGGGAGTGGTCTCACCTGAATGTTGTTAACGTGGTTAGAATCCTAAGGTGCTTTTTCGTTTGTTCCGGAATGAAGATCAATCTTGAGAAATCATCGTTATTGGGCATAGGCGTGCCTGAATCGGAAGTCTTGACGGTTGCTAATTGGGTGGGGTGCAAAGCTGATCATTTTCCTTTTAATTATCTCGGTTTGTCTGTTGGGGTGAACATGAACCGGCTGGCTAATTGGAGGCGAGTGTTTGAGGTTTTTGAGTCCAGGTTATCCCTTTGGAAGGCCTCGGTTCTCTCCTTTGGCGGGAGACTTACCCTTATTAAATCTGTTCTCGAGAGCCTTCCATGTTACTATTTTGCGCTATATAAGGCGCCGGCAGGGGTTATAGAAAGACTGGAGTCTATTATCCGAAAGTTCCTTTGGGGAGGTACTAACTCGGTTAAGAAGACGCATTGGGTAGCTTGGGAGCGGGTGGCCTCTCCGATTGATGCAGGTGGTTTAGGCTTACGAAGTCTTGATTCGATTAATCGTGCTCTTCTCTTAAAGTGGGTCTGGAGGTTCAAGTCGGAAAAAGATTGTTTATGGGTAAAAGTTGTGTCGGCTATTCATGGGTTCAGGAACGACTGGAAATTCATTCCTTGTCGTGCTTCGCTGGGAGGGGTTTGGAACACTATCTCGAAGCTTGCGGGTGTTCCGATAGCAGGCTCTGTTAGAATTGGGGAATTGATGAGAGGTAAGGTGGGTAATGGTAAAGAGATTCGATTCTGGCTAGACCCTTGGTTGACCTCGGAGCCGCTTAAATCTCGGTTTCCCAATTTATTTCGGCTGGATCTCGAGAAGAGGTGTTATGTTAGCGAGCGGATTGTCAGACCGGTGTCTAATCCGGAAGGAAGATGGAATTGGAGATCGCCCCTAGTAACAATTCCGAGATGGCGGAATGGGCTGAACTGTGTCTCCTTCTTCGCGATTCGTTCTTATGCAACAAAAGGGATTTGTGGGAATGGTTGGGGGATAAAGATGGAGATTTCAGTGTGGGTTCGTTAAAACGTCTTATGGACAGCAGCCGGGTTTTCAGTAACAGATT
This sequence comes from Helianthus tuberosus, assembly GCA_030545235.1. Taxonomy (NCBI): domain Eukaryota; kingdom Viridiplantae; phylum Streptophyta; class Magnoliopsida; order Asterales; family Asteraceae; genus Helianthus; species Helianthus tuberosus. The sequence continues at coordinate 131,394,972 of CM060353.1, read as the reverse complement.
TACATGGGAGTGGTGTAGGTGGGTGCCTCTTAAATGTAATTTATTTGCGTGGCGGGCGGAGATGGGGAAGCTACCGACTAGGGTGGAGCTCAGGAAGAGGAATATTCCCATTCCGTCTACATCTTGTCCTTTGTGCGAGTCGGCTGAAGAATCGGCGGACCACCTGTTTTCGGCTTGTAGTTTCGTTTCAAGTCTCTGGTCGAAGGTTAGCATCTGGAGTCGAACGCCATTTCTAGTTGCTTTTTCAGTTCGAGACATTGTTGAAGCTCATCTGTATTGCGGTCTTTCGGGTAAGGGAAAGGTGGCGTTTCAAGGGGTGGTTCTCATTGTTTGTTGGAAGGTTTGGAAGGCGAGAAATGAGCTCATTTTCTCGGGTAAAGTTCCGAGGGTTGAAGACGTTTTCAGTGAAATAAGGTCCTTAGGGTTCCTTTGGTTTAAGAATATGTCTATATATAGAGAGGTTTCTTGGAATGACTGGTGTAACTTTGTAAATATGTAATTTGGTTGGCACCCGGTCTTCGGGCGGCCTTGTGTTAATGAAGTTTTCCTTTAAAAAAAATAAATAAATAAACTTCGTGACATGAAATAAACTGACAACCTTTGTAGACTAGACCCAAATTGTCAATAAAGGTAGGGAGAGATAATGAACTATGAATGAGAGAGTGGCCCATCAAAACATCGGTAACAGCTAAAAAGTGGGTTAACTATTGGAAATGATATGCCCACACTAAAAGCATGGAGAGTGCGATTGTTGTATCTACTCCATTTTATAGCATAATTGTTATTGAAGTTTATATTCATCAATCATTTACCACGGCACCAATCACCACCACCAACAATCAATCAATCAAAAAAAAAAAAAAAAAAAAAAACACACACAAATCAAATTAATCCAAAAGGTCAAAATTGATCAAGCTAACTAAAAAACTAGCGTCATGCTATAACGTATATGTAAACGACCATTTGAAATTCAAGGGGGCTATGATTTGACATAAGGACCTACAAACATCCGTTTAAAAATGTTAAAATGGTGTGAGATCAGATTATACGGATATGGATACAGTCAGCCCCAAAAATTATAGCTCTTTTTTTTAATGAGACTTTGTTTCGGTTGATTGGGACTCGAAAAAAGAGTATAACTTGAAAGTGAACCAATTACCTAAATGATTTTTTTCTTCTATTTAATTCTGAATTACTTGGATCGTGTAGAATTGTCCAATGAGCAAGATGAGTTGTGTCGACATTAACTCATGCTTAAGCCTATAATATTTAATCTAAGCTGAAAGATAAGCTAGTATTCAACTAGAGTCAGTTCATAGGTAGATGAATTGACTCTTTCCGAAATTTTGATTAATTTAGTTGCTTTTATACAAATCTCAAATAACAAGTTAACAATGTCATAAATTAAATAATCTAAGACTCAAATAACACAGTAACAGATGCCATAACATTTATACTTGATTATAGAAAAGTAATATTAATATACTTGAAATACTATTTTAAAAATTGAGGGGCCTGTAATGGTTTGGTTATGCTTCATACATTATCCCTACATAATAAAATTAGATATAATATGATGATGAATGTGAAAATCAAAGTTGGTGAGTCCCGTGTACTCCAAGGATGAGGGCCCCACATGATAGAAACATGACCGTTGACGACAAAGCTACAAGTACCATCACAAACGGGCCACCAAACAAACAACCATCAACTTTTTCTTTAGATTTTCATGTCTATAAAAATAAATCAACGGATGGTAATATTTCGCCCTCTCAGTTAGTTATTATAACGGTAACAAACTTTATATTGATAGTTTTGTCCCTTTTAACTATAAATGGGGTTATGCGTCATGGAACAAGGGGGTTGAAAACTCGTTAGCATACGTTGTAAGCAAGTTATAAACAAGTTGACAGTTTAACCTTGTAAATTACACGTATTTATTCGAATGTTAAACATAGCATTTTCTGTTTATTAAATGTGTTAGCAGATGTCAAATCAATCATGGCATATTTATTAAATGAATCCAAAGTCTAATTATTTTCATGTATGTCGGGTCAGAAAGGGTCACCCCTATATAAAACAGCTTTAATCGTATTAAAAAATTGGATTGTTTACAACACCAAAAAGATAGAAAAAGTGCTCAACCCGATCCCATCCATTTTGACCGCACCGTATAATCATCAATTTTGACCAGTTACCCAACCCACCACTAGACACGTCAATGCATATTGATAAATGCACTTATGCTATTGTAGCATAGCAAATTTACATGTATAACAATCAAAAGAAAGCTATCTATATCACATAAGTAGGGAGCCCAACCACAAAAAAAATATGAATAAGATGCAGAATTTACAAATTAAGTAAAACCTTTTTTATTGGAGGAGAAAAATTCATCAATTCAAAATTTTGTACTACAACTTTAAGCACTTCTGTGTATTACAAAAGCTGCATGACATTAACCTTTTTCTTTCTTCTATAACAACTAGAACTCGTTACCGGAAAACTCAAAGGACCCCACCAATACTAACCTATATGATTAGCTAAAATGCGGCTTGTGCTCGGCAGGTGGCATTAGGTATGGTAGTAACTACATCTACATCCAAATTTCCATAAAACATTTGTACACTCCAACTCATCAGAAAGAGGGATGTTTCAGAAACCATCATAACCAAATCAAAAAAAGATGAAACAAGAATAAAAACAATAATATGCAAACAGCTATAATCCAGTGAGGACCATCACTACCCACCAAAAGCAAAAAAAGGTAAACCTTCTTTCTTGAACTTGTGAGGATCCTGGATATATGAAATAAATAAATAAAAACCATGTGAGCTACATTCAATTTGATAGAAACAAAAGATGATAATAAATAAAAACACCCCACTTACACATGATCAACAGCTGCTGATAGTAACAATACCTTTAGCATAAAACAAAATCTTCCATTAGTTTTATACTTCATTTTCTCAACTATTTTAATTACAAGTATAGGTGAATCTCGAAAGGCCTGATATCTTACGCCACACATTCATGAATGATATTTAAGTTGGCAAGTCGAACCATGTTATGAGATTATATAAATTCGATCCGACATTCAATACCTTTTGTGGTACTTTGATCCCTTCCGGCCAATTAAGTTAGCTCTAAGCAATAACATTTTGGATTTTTGTGACGGCAAAAGAGAAATTTTATTGAGGTGGATTTTTCTATATAGCAAACATATTTCTGTCATTTAGTCTACTACTCGGTTAAATATTCTAAGGATCTCTGTCATTTTGTTCTTGAGGTGATTAGGGATTTTGGTTATTCCAAACTTCTTATTCAAAACAGCCTGATTTCGATTAAAAATAATCGAATAAGCAGTTTAGATGAGCAACTCCAAACACCATAAAAACAGCTTATTGATGTAACAAAAACAACAAGACAGAAGATGATTATAGAACCTGACTTCCATCTCCATGTCATGATGAGACCCTATGCTAGAGTAGCTGCACGCTCCAGACGCCTGCGTTCTCTCTATAACAATACAACATTAGTGCCGACAACATAAAAACAAAGATAGAAATGTATTATAATCTAAACAACTTATGTGTAAACTTGAACCCATCCAAGGATGTTAAATTTGAAAGAAGCAATCTCAAACTGCTTACAAAACACAACTTATTTCAATGTAAAATAAACAAGATAAGCACAGGCATTTATCTCATCCGAACACTCAATCGTGCTTAAAAAGCGCAACACAAAGATTGAAATAAGCACTTCAAACTACTCATTCAAAACTGCTAATCCTGCTAACGAAAAATCAGATAAACAAAGATAAGAAGTATACCCTTGACCCTTCGTTCCCAATACGGGAGAAAGCAGACAAAGTCATAGACCGGAGAAATCGTTGAAACTAAAACAACATTGAGCCCGGTAAACAACAAGACCGCAGCCATTGGACGCGTCTTGTGTGGCATCTTTCTTTATGTTTGATATTTAGGCCTCTGCAATACACATTTCAACAAACTTGTATATTATAATTATTATAAAGTATAAACAGATGTTGCTAATTCAGTAAAAAGTTAGCTCCTTTATTAAGGAAATCATACCCAATCACCAGCATTCACATCCCCAAATATAACTTAAGTATCTTATCCTTGTTATCACAATATAGTATTTGTTTGGCTATCTGATTACATCCAATGGTTCTGAAATTAGGGCTTTTATTAAAAGATAATAGATAGATATCTTCATCATAAACCCTAAAATGATCAAAACCCTATGAGTTAACAGACAAAAACTAGAGGAAAGATGAGTCACTTACTGATTGAAATTGGCTCAAAATTAGGGTTTGTTATTTTCAAATAGGAAGTTGGTGATCAATTAGCATTTGAATTCCAAGATGCTGAAACAAAAGAAATCAAATAAGAGGTGACTCGTTAATAGTGAAGTAGTTATCAATCTTGCACAAACGATGAGGTATTATGAAAACTAGTAGCATGACCCGTGTGCAAACACGGATGGTTTCTAAAAAACCATGCATAACACATTTTAATAAAAAGTAAAGATATGTATATAGATATTGCACCAAAACGTATTATCTATTATAGCTAATAGACAACTATAAATATAGATCATCGGTTAATATATCAGTTACATACGACTATTTCCATTCTCGTTTCCAAAAAACGGAGTACCCACCTATTGACAATGTAAACTGCTTATAGACATAAGTACATATAAAAGATGTCTAACACAAACGATAAGTTATTATGAAAATGGGGTTAAAATGTCATAAGAAATTTAAACAGGGTCAAAAGTGTAAAATTAAGTCTGTATGATTTTTTTGAACGACAAATTTGGATAACTGACGGACCACTGGAGTATATCGTGCCATCAGTGGAACCATCTCCACTAGGCATATGCCTATACACCAATTCAGGGGGAAACCTAATAAATATGGGAAAAACCCCCTTGTGGAAAACGAACACAAGACCTATTGGTCCCAAAGCATTATCCCAACCCTAATACAGAGTGGTCTGGGGGTGACACCACCCCTCCTATTTGGGCAAACGAAATCCTTCAAAATCGGGAAGCACTCCAAGATTTGGAGAGAATCAAAACAAATAAGAAAAGGGGAAAGGATAAGAGCCGGATTCTCAAGGCCACGAATACCATTTCATCCAAATCAGGGTTGACTATAAGCTTCCCGACTCTTGAATCGCTCCGTGTGCCCTAAACATTACCTACATATACATTTCCAAGTTAAAGGAATAGTGTCAGACAGCTTGCCTGACACTTTCCTATTGAACCAACCCATTTTTAATTTAATTTAATTTCCAATTTAAAATTACCCTTTCGTCCTTCGTTTAAAATTACGTTTTTGCCCCCAGCTCAAAATAAAATTATAATTTTTCCCTTAGCTAAAATTACGTTTTCGCCCCCAACTCAAAATAAAATTATAATTTTACCCTTAGCTCAAAATTACACTTTTGCCCTCGATTCAAAAACTCATTTATAATTTTGTTCCCAGTTTAAAATTACGGTTTCGCCCTCCGTTTAAAATTACGTTTTTGCCCCCAGTTCAAAATAAAATGTTGTTTTTCTCTCTAGCTCAAAATTACGATTCTGCCCTCAGCTCAAAATTACGTTTTTGCCTCCAGTTCAAAATAAAATTATGTTTTCCCCTAGCTCAAAATTATTAGCTGCCTGTCACTTCCCTATTAGACCAACTCATTTTTTTTAATTTTATTCCCAGTTTAAAATTACGCTTTCGTCCTTCGTTTAAAAATACGTTTTTGCATCCAGCTCAAAATAAAATTATAATTTTGCCCTAGCTCAAAATACGTTTTTGCCCTCGGTTCAAAAACTCTTTTTTAATTTTGTTCCCAGTTTAAAATCACGGTTTCGCCCTCCGTTTAAAATTACGTTTTTGCCCCAGTTAAAAATAAAATGTTGTTTTTTCCTCTAGCTCAAAATTACGATTCTGCCGTCAGCTCAAAATTACGTTTTTGCCCACAGTTCAAAATAAAATTTTGTTTTCCCCCTAGCTCAAAATTATGATTTTGCTCTCAGTTTAAAATCATGATTTCGCCTCCTGTTCAAAATATAATTCCGATTTTGCCCTCTGTACAGACATACATGTTATGAGAGAGAAATATTCGGCTTATTACCCCGCAACGCGGGCGGGGCAAAAACTAGTTAAGAACACAATATAATCACTTTGTAAGCTTCTTATAACTTCCAACATCACGTAATTAATTTCTTAGCAATATTTAGAATTTGGTTATACATGTTCTTATTGGATCTTAACAAAAAATGGGATAGAGTAAGTTTTTATTTATTTATTATTATTTTTTAATAAAAATGTGTTATGATCATCATTATTTGGCTAAGTAATCATGATTACCACTTGAGATGGTTTGGATTAAAATCAAAAGTTTATTGATACGGTGAGTGTTAGATAAAAGAAGTAGTAATGTCTAAACTCACTCAAAATGTTAATTTGGTGAACCAGTTAGTTTAGTTGGCTAAATATATTGTTTTAATAATCAATAGTACTTTCTTAAATGCGTATTGAGCCTTGGAACACAAATTAGTGAATTTTGAACCAATAGGTCGGCCCAAGCTGAAATTGTGTTTTTTTTAACAGCAACAAATGCTACTTCTATTATATTTTACACAAATAATACTTAAATACTTCTTTTGCTCAGGTTTGAACCTGGATTTTCTCTTTAAAAGACAAGTGACAAGTGTCTCTCCACGTTGGCAAGTTAAAATTGTGTTAAAAAGACTCGCACCCACTCCAAGATGTAGAAACATGATTAAAAGGATGCCTAAAGTTCACTTGGAACAACTAGAATGGATTGAGCATGAAATTACCTAAATTGTCCACAAGTGGAATGATATTAATCTGTGATCGAAAAGCCCACTAAATTGTCCAATTAAAAGAAAAAAAAATATATATAGGATTACCTAATTTCTTAATGAATATATAATTAAATCAACTTGCTAGTTTAGCTTGTGTGAGTTTTGTGTGTCTATGTTTAAGTGAATAACATGTTAAATGTATTACAATGAACTAAAAATCACTTAAATAGAGGTAGAGTGCATATTCTCAACTGAATTAGAAAGAACTAAATGCTATTATCTAGTGATATGTTTATAAAAAAACAAAGTGATATGTTTAAAATAATGTCTTTGTTCTGAGAAGACCATTAAGATAAATGTTCTTGACACCTGTTCTGTAGTTAGTTTTGAAATTGATTTTAGAGTAAATTACAAAACTCGTCCTTTATGTATGTATATTATTGCAAATTATGTCATTTGTCTTCAAAAATTACATTAATCATACCTGATGTTGACAAATCCTAACATGATATGTCATTTACCCCAAACCAAGTTAAAAATCTCAGTTGACTTTAGGCGTGTGGGACCCACGTGAGGACATTAAAGTCCTTTCACCTACCAACTGATTCTCCCCCAATTAAAACCTCCATTCGATTGAAACGGGAGCTCATGGTTTTCACAAAAATTACCCTGTTGTTCAGCATTATCACTACCTCCTGCCCCAACATCACCACTCCCGTCCTTACAATTTTCAGCAATCATATCAAAATCCAGTACTTTGGCTGGAGAGGGGACAACAGAGATCAAAGAATTCAACGTACAGGGGGATTTCGATGGGGTACTTATCTGATTTGTAGTCTCTTTCATCTGGTTAATCGACATAATGGCTTCATCAAAGGAGACCCCAGCCGCCGGCCCCATGTTTGTACCCAATTGAGGTGAATCCACCTCCATTGGTGATTCAGTTCGAATTAAAGGATTAGGGTGCTGGGTTGGAGCGATACCTTTATCCCGCTGGACATCTGCTATAACATCTTGAACAGAATTGTTCACTTTGGTGGAATGCTGAGACCCAGAGATAAGGCGGGAATCAGGAGTTGTAATTGGCGCCAAGTCATTGAAGACCAGATTTATGAGTGGCACTCGATGACGATCATTCTTGGATGGTTTTTGAACCCCTTTGCTGCTCAAATTCGACATCCCTGATGTTGATTTGTTGATGAAGCCTTCAAGTACTTCCCTGTTCTTATGCACACTTGACCTTGTTGAAATGCGATGGGATAGAGACTCTTCACCTAAATTGGAACCATGACTGATGATATCAGGGTCTGGTGGGGGATTCCCACCAGTTGAAGGATTCATGAGATACACAAATGAAATTCCTTCCTGTGTCGTAGTATTAGGAATTGCAGGTGTGGGTTGTTGTGGAATGATGTGCGATTAGGGTTAAATGGGGGGTTTTGATTGGGGGAGAAACAGTTGGTAGGTGAAAGGACTTTAATGCCCTCACGTGGGTCCCATGTGCCTAAAGTTAACTGAGATTTTTAACTTTGTTTGGGGTAAAGGACATACCATGTTAGGATTTGTCAACATCAGGTATGATTAATGTAATTTTTGAAGACAAATGACATAATTTGCAATAATATACATACATAAAGGACGAGTTTTGTAATTTACTCTTGATTTTATTTCATGTTGAGGGATTTATGGATCAAAATAGAGTAAATTGCAAAATTCGTCCTTTAAGTTAACACTGAATTATAAAGTGTGTCCTTTGTCTTTAAAAGCGACGAGATTCATACTTCATGTTTGCAAACCGTAACAGTTTACGTCCTTTACCACAAACTTAGTTAAATTTTAATGTTAAATCAAGGTATATTGGTAATAATTTTACTAATTTATTTAAAATGTATCTAATAATTAAAACAAAAACAATTTTAAAAAATTATAAATCCAAAAAATAATAAATCAGATATCTCTCTCTCATACCTCTCTCACTTTATCTCTCTTAACTCTCTCTCTAGCTCTCTCTGTAACCACCACTCTACCACCACCACCATAAACAAATCTCTCTCTTATCACCCACCAACACTCTCGACACCGCCACCCGACCACCGCAAACAGAGCATCCATCAGGCTTCCGTTGCCTGAGATTCTACTGTGAATAAACTGAAACAAATCAATTATAAAGCATTAGATCAAAGCAAGTATGCCTGTTCTAACTTTTAAATAGCCAAACTTTGACAAACATGTGCCATTGAAAAACGAATCATAGAGCATCCTTGACTTCAAAACACAAATATCCAACATAAATGTAACACTGATTAAGACAATAATATATTAAACTAATAACAGTCGAAATCACAAGATATCTCATTCATACTTGTCAAGTTACATTAAAACAGAAGGTAGATGGGCAACAAGCTAGGCGTATATAAGGGTTTTTTTTAACAAACATTTTATACAATATTAATCGTTTTAGCAAACTTTTATACAAAAACAAGTTTTTTATTTTAAATAATTAATATTAGGACCCCTAGTTGGTGTTTTTTTGAGTTGAAAAATGGATGTTTTGGTAGGGTAATTTGATTGTTTTTGGAGGGTGATGTTTTTTTGAGTAAAAAAATGGGTGTTTTGGTGGGGTAATTTGAGTTTTTTTTAACATATAGTGTTGTATAGGCCTATCGACGTATACGGGCGTTGTATCATATCCTATAGTATCGTATCGTATTGTATTGTATCATATAGTGTAGTATAAGTCTCGTATAGGTCTCGTATAGACCTATATGGGACCTATACAAGACTTATACTATACACTATACGATACCATACTATGCGATACAATACGATACTATTGTATCATATAGTGTAGTATAGGTCCCTTATAGATCTTGTATAGGCCTATCGACGTATACGGGTGTTGTATCATATCCTATAGTTTCGTTTCGTATCGTATCGTATCGTATAGTGTATAGTATAAGTCTAGTATAGGTCCCCTATAGGTCTTGTATAAGCCTATAGGCCTAAACGGGACCTAAACCACACCTATAGTCCTATACGAGTGTTGTATCTTATCCGATAGTCTAGTATCATATTGTATTGTATCGTATTGTATCGTATAGTGTAGTATAAATCTCGTATAGGTCTCGTATAGGCATTGTATGGGCCTATGGATGTAGTATCGTTGATGTGTTCAAATATTAACATATAAATTTCATCAAATGAGGCATAAAACTAACCCCTTTTTAGTACTAATGTTGCAAAAAGTGTGCTTTTATCTTCCTTTTGTATTTTCAGGATTAAATGAGCTCAAATTAACAAAAGAAGCAAAAAGACATCAAAATCTAACATAAATACAAGAAAAGGAACAAGACGTGACATGCCCGACCCCACGACAGCATCTTCCCAAGCAAAACAAGAAGACAGAAGACTGAACACGCCCCGTGCTCAGCCAGCACGGGGGCGTGCCCAAGTGTCAGCAGAAAAGACAAAGTGGTAGAAGCTTCTATTGCCCACCACGGGGCCGTGCTCAGCGGACACGGGGCCGTGGTCAACTATAAGATTCGCACAATCCAGCAAATCTGCATAGTACAAAGATTCTTCTGCACCACGGGGTCGTGCTTAGCGGACACGGGGGCGTGGTCAACTAATAAGACAAAGCTGCATTTAATGAAGAAAGAGAAGGATGTGGACACGGGGCCGTGCCCACTGGACACGGGGCCGTGCCCAAGCTTCTGTTCAGCCTATAAATAGATGTGCTTGGCTCAAGCTCAAACCATCCCTTGGCACACCACCTCTCTCACACTTCACCCACCACCCACCACCACCATAACACCATCATCCACCACCGTCATCCATTGTCCATCGTAGAGTGTGTGAGTCGTCTCGGGATCCAAGATTGATCGTAAGAGTTCTTGACAATCAAGGCCATGTTTGCCTAAGTCTCTTACATCACTTGGTGAAGACAAAGTGTCTAGTGTAATACTTTTTATTTCTAATATTTTGCACTTTTTATTTGGTTTCGTATTAATGACTTTAATAACTAGTTGCTTATGTTGAAGGTGATCTTTCTTTATCGTTTGTCCGTGGTGTCTTGAAATTATTTTACTGTCTATATAAAATAAAAGATTTTCACCATTCATATCTCCACGGTCTATATGGAGGTATGTTGGCTACCTGGTCGGGGGTTAAGGGAACGGTTTGGTAAAGGTCTTGCCATTGTTCAGCGTTTAGAGGTCCTGCAATGGACCTGGGTCAAATTTAGTAGGACCTCCTTCAATACTTCACGGTATTGGATGGCGGGGGTCCAAACTCTTTGATCCCCTCATAAGTTAACTACTATTAATACTATAACCCGGCTATTTAGGACTGTATCCCTGCTGACTCAGACTACTTAGTCGAGGGTAACGTCACCTCCAAAAGAGGGGCCTACCATAATATTGCATTAATAACTTAATTCATTATCTTCCAATAATCCACCCTTTTAGGATTGTATCCTTGCTGACTCAAACTACTGGGGTGAGGGTAACGTCACCTTCAAAAGAGGGGCCTACTACAATAACTAGATAATCTCTTAATTATGTGCAAAAGTGCGGAAATAATCAAAGGTTACACTAGATACGAGTCGGAACCAAGTGATTCATCTTGTCTATCTGTTTTTTTTTTATTTTTATTTTCAGCATTTTAGTTAGTTTTTATTTTTCTTAGTTTAAAACATTTTTCTAAACCTTTTTTATTTTGATTAGACGTTGAGGATAAACCGGTACTAAAAGCTCTTGTGTCCTTGGACGACCTCGGTATCTTACCAACACTATACTACGCTCACGATGGGTGCACTTGCCCATATGTGTGTTTAGTGTTAGTGAAATATCGTGTTTTATAAATTTAAAACTTGGCTAAAAATAAGTGTTAAAGGGGCTTAAAATATACACCTAAAATATACAACACTTCACACGCATCAAGTTTTTGGCGCCGTTGCCGGGGACACAAGGATTTTAGGAAAGCTTAAAATCGACGGCCTAATCAGTTTTTCAAAACCTTTTCAAAACGGGCCCACATTTTTCTGCATTTTAGTTTAGTTTTGCATTTACAGTAGGTTGAACACGGGTCGTGCTCGCTGAACACGGGGCCGTGCTGCATATTTTTCATAAAACACCCAGTAACAGAAGCTTGAACACGGGCCGTGCTCACTGAACACGCCCCGTGCTCAACGAAATCAGTAAATTTAATTAAAACGCCCAGATACAGATTCTGAACACGGGGCCGTGTCCACTGAACACGGGGCCGTGTCCAGCCTCTGTTTTCGTTTTTATTTTTGTTTTCTGATCTCGAGACTCGGTTGTGGTCTGCTGAGTGATTCTTATGGATCAATACTCAGGAGGTTACAACTACACCTATGAGGAGGATGATTATAGGGGTAATTATTGCACTAATTGTCGTAACGCACGCTCGGTTCAATATAATCACTCATATCAACCATCCAATTCATACACCTACTATGAGGAGCCCAGGTACGAGCCATCAACTTCATACACATCATATGAAGACCAAAGGTATGAACCTCCTCCCTCATACTCATATTTTGATGACCCAAGGTATGAGCCTTCATACTCATACTTTGAGGAACCAAGATATGAGCCACCACCTTCGTATGCTTATTATGAGGAACCATGGCGTGAACAACCCACCTCATATGAGTATTATGAAGAACAAAATTACGACCCTTATCCATCATATGCTTACAATGAAGAACAATGGTGTGAACCATCTACTTCATATGGGTATTATGAGGAACAAAGGATCGAACAACCGGATCAAAGCTTAGAAAATCCCGATTCTTTTTCTATAGCCGAAGTAACCGATAGGATATTAGAACACATAAGAGTTATCGATCGCTGTATAAGAGAATCTCACGCAAGGGAAGAGGAGTCCCGCGCAAGAGAAGAACTAAAAAAGGAAGAGATAACCGAAAGTGTAAAAATGGAAGAACAAATAAGTGAAAAACCGACACATGAGTTAAACAACGAAAAAGGTGAGTCCGACAACGTTAAAATTCAAGAAGAGTCTAATTTTGAAGAAATTAATCTCTTGTCACCTTCTTTTGAAAATCATTGTTTAGTACCCACCCATGCTAAGTTTTTAAAAGAGTTAAACACTAACACTAAAATTGATGAAACGGTAAGTGTTAAGTTAACTGATGATCAAACCTCACTAATAAAAGAAGACCCATTTGAAATTAACATTACACCGGTTCCATGTTTCTTTCAAAATTCGTTTATTAGTAATGTCACAATCGATAAAGATCTTTGTGTTAACATAATGCCTAACTACATTTTCGAAAAATTAAGTATTAGTGATTTTTCTCCACTTCAAATACCCATTTTTCTATCCAATCGGAAAGTAATAAAATCAATCGGTATAGTTGAGGATGTATTGGTTCAAACAAATCAAATGGTAATCCTGACATATTTTGTCATCTTCGATGACGCTCCTCTAGTGTTGGGACGACCATTTGTAAAAACTCACGAAGCTTTGAAAAACCAGAAGTTCAACAATCTACCTCTTCAATTAGGGGCATTTAAAAGAAGTGTCGATCTTGAGCGATCAATGAAATATCCATTCGGCAATGACGACCCCCTAATTGAAGATGAGCCAGAACCACCCGATAAGGTGGGTCTAGCCAAGGACCCTTATAAACGTGGCGCACCACGGAGGCATTCCGCGGAACTATCCGTAGTTTTAGTTTAGATTAACTTTTACGTTTTCTAGTTTAGTTTTTTTTTTCAGGAATAAAACACACTCGGGATGGTGAAGGATGATAAGGGAAGCTTGAACCAACACCCCATGCACAAAAACAGAGCCTCCCGACAATTTTTCTTCATTACAGCAAGTTCAGCACGGGGCCGTGCTCACCCCAACACGCCCCGTGCCCAAGGTTCTGTAGAAAATGCCCAGTTCAAGTACCTGGACACGGGGCCGTGCTCACTGGACACGCCCCCGTGCCCAGCCTTCTGTTTACTTTTGGTACTGGCAGTCTGGACACTGGGCCGTGCTTAGCCAACACCACCCCGTGTTCAGCTGCACAGTACCAGAAAATATTGTTTTTAACCCATTTTTACACATTTAATCAGCCTAAAAACTTATTTTTGGGACACATTGAGGACAATGTGTAATTTAAGTGTGGGGGGGGGGGGGGATGCTAAAACCTTGAATCCTGCAAGTCCTAATAACAAGCCTTACACAAAACTCTATTGGAACCGCTAATCACCCCAAATTTTTTTCAAAAAATTTCAATTTTTTTACTTGTCTAGGTTTAATTTGGGAATTTCAAAATTCTAAAAAGGTTATATTTTTATAAATTTACAACCGATAGCGTCGTGATAAAAAGAACCAACATAAGAAAATTATGAAAAGGCATGACAAGCTTAGTTAAAATTTAATTATATATACTTGAACACATAAAAACCCATTCCCACAAAAGTGAGTTTTGAGCCTTTATTGAGCATACAAATACATATCATTTGACTAAATGTTCATTTTCGTTTCTTGTGTGAATAGCCGTTTGGTTCTTACGACTCTAGAACTTGCCATGACGATACATTCCCGGTCCTTACCAACTTAAACCCGAGTAAGTAAATGATGGAGGCATTAGGACTAACCCTTTTTATTTCTACACCTTTATTTTTCTTTTTTTTACCACCTACCCAAAATCCCCATAGTTAGCCCCTTTGAGCCTAAACCTTTTCATTTCATAACCCAAACCAAACACCCTTTTTACCCACCAAAACCTTTTTCATTTTTACCCCTTTGTTTTAGTAACAAGTTCGGTTCTTTATATGACATTAAAAAAAAAAAAAATTGTTGTTGATGATGAAGCAAAAGAAAATAAACAAACAAGTTCATCAAAAATAACTTTGTTTGAATAAATAGCTTCATCAAAAATAAAAGTTACAAAAATAGAAAGTCATACGAAAACCGACACTTGTTACGCTTTTCGCCCTTTTTACTAACCACTAACCACCAACCCAACCACCTACCTTGAACCCAAGCCTAACCCTTAACCCACAAAGTCCTCTTGATATTCACAAAGGTATATAAGTTAAAAAGGAGGATGATTGATTGCTTGGCAAGCCTATGGTAGGAGTAAGTTCCATGCCGCTCTCGAGTGATCCACAAAAATACATTTTCGGCCGAGTGTTGAGTGATCCCCGTGAGGTATGTGAACTTGTATATAAATAGAATTTTACAAAGGTATGTTATGCCCTAATAAGTAATTTATCTTATGAAAAGTTTTAAATAAATCATGACGAATAGGATTGTAAATAAATAAAAATAAAATTAAATAAAGAATCTTGGAAGTCCCGACACACTACGACAAAAACCTTCTTCTCTACCCATTCCATTTGGGTGTGTAAATAGCCACATATTAAAGAGTTTTGCTTGAGGACAAGCAAAGATTCAAGTGTGGGGGTATTTGATGTGTTCAAATATTAACATATAAATTTCATCAAATGGGGCATAAAACTAACCCCTTTTTAGTACTAATGTTGGAAAAAGTGTGCTTTTGTCTTCCTTTTGTATTTTCAGGATTAAATGAGCTCAAATTAACAAAAGAAGCAAAAAGACATCAAAATCTAACATAAATACAAGAAAAGGAACAAGACGTGACATGCCCGACCCCACGACAACATCTTCCCAAGCAAAACAAGAAGACAGAAGACTGAACACGCCCCGTGCTCAGCCAGCACGGGGGCGTGCCCAAGTGTCAGCAGAAAAGACAAAGTGGTAGAAGCTTCTATTGCCTACCACGGGGCCGTGCTCAGCGGACACGGGGCCGTGGTCAACTATAAGATTCGCACAATCCAGCAAATCTGCATAGTACAAAGATTCTTCTGCACCACGGGGTCGTGCTCAGCGGACACGGGGGCGTGGTCAACTAATAAGACAAAGCTGCATTTAATGAAGAAAGAGAAGGATGTGGACACGGGGCCGTGCCCGAGCTTCTGTTCAGCCTATAAATAGATGTGCTTGGCTCAAGCTCAAACCATCCCTTGGCACACCACATCTCTCACACTTCACCCACCACCCACCACCACCACCACAACACCATCATCCACCACCATCATCCATTGTCCATCGTAGAGTGTGTGAGTCGTCTCGGGATCCATGATTGATCGTAAGAGTTCTTGACAATCAAGGCCATGTTTGCCTAAGTCTCTTACATCACTTGGTGAAGACAAAGTGTCTAGTGTAATACTTTTTATTTCTAATCTTTTGCACTTTTTATTTGGTTTCGTATTAATGACTTTAATAACTAGTTGCTTATGTTGAAGGTGATCTTTCTTTATCGTTTGTCCGTGGTGTCTTGAAATTATTTTACTGTCTATATAAAATAAAAGATTTTCACCATTCATATTTCCACGGTCTATATGGAGGTATGTTGGCTACCTGGTCGGGGGTTAAGGGAACGGTTTGGTAAAGGTCTTGCCATTGTTCAGCGTTTAGAGGTCCTGCAATGGACCTGGGTCAAATTTAGTAGGACCTCCTTCAATACTTCACGGTGTTGGATGGCGGGGGTCCAAACTCTTTGATCCCCTCATAAGTTAACTACTATTAATACTATAACCCGGCTATTTAGGACTGTATCCCTGCTGACTCAGACTACTTAGTCGAGGGTAACGTCACCTCCAAAAGAGGGGCCTACCATAATATTGCATTAATAACTTAATTCATTATCTTCCAATAATCCACCCTTTTAGGATTGTATCCTTGCTGACTCAAACTACTGGGGTGAGGGTAACGTCACCTTCAAAAGAGGGGCCTACTACAATAACTAAGATAATCTCTTAATTATGTGTAAAAGTGCGGAAATAATCAAAGGTTACACTAGATACGAGTCGGAACCAAGTGATTCATCTTGTCTATCTGTTTTTTTTATTTTTATTTTCAGCATTTTAGTTAGTTTTTATTTTTCTTAGTTTAAAACATTTTTCTAAACCTTTTTTATTTTGATTAGACGTTAAGGATAAACCGGTACTAAAAGCTCTTGTGTCCTTGGACGACCTCGGTATCTTACCAACACTATACTACGCTCACGATGGGTGCACTTGCCCATATGTGTGTTTAGTGTTAGTGAAATATCGTGTTTTATAAATTTAAAACTTGGCTAAAAATAAGTGTTAAAGGGGCTTAAAATATACACCTAAAATATATAACACTTCACACGCATCAATCGTATCCTATAGTATCGTGTTGTATCGCATCGTATAGTATAGTGTAGTATAAGTCTCGTATAGGTCTTGTATAAGTCTATCGTGTTGTATCGTATCGTATAGTATAGTATAAGTCTCGCATAGGTCTCGTATAGGCATCATATAATTCATATTAGTGTTATTATAATTAATATGAGTTTTATATAATTAATATTAGTGTTATTGATATTAATATGAGTTTTTTATAGTTAATATTAGTGTTATTGATATTTAAAAAGAGAAAACAAAAAATAAAAATAAAAATAGACGCCCAATATAGGGCTATACCGGGCGTCTATGTGGACCAAAAGACAATTATACCCCTGAATTAGGCCTATACTGGGGGCAAAACAGGGTTATAATGGTCTTTTGGACCCCTCGTATAGGCCCAGTATAGCCCTATACTGGGCGTCTATTTTTTTTTGTTTTCTCTTTTTAAATATTTAAAAAGAGAAAAAAAAATAGACGCCCAGTATAGGACTATACTGGGCGTATGCTGGTGTCCAAAAGACCATTATAGCCCTGAATTAGGCATATACTGGGGGCAAAACAGGGCTATAATGGTCTTTTGGACCCCTCGTATAGCCCCAGTATAGCCCTATACTGGGCGTCTATTTTTATTTTTTTTTGTTTTCTCTTTTTAAATATTAAAAAAGGAAAAAAAATAGACGCCCAGTATAGGGCTATACTGGGCCTATACGAGGGGTCCAAAAGACCATTATAGCCCTGTTTTGCCCCCAGTATAGGCCTAACTCAGGGGTAAAATGGTAATTTGAATTATATACATACGCCTCATATAGGCCTATACTAGAGATATATGAGAGGCAAAATAGACCAATTTACCCCCAGTATTGGCTAAATCAGGGGTTGAATGGACTTTTTTCGCCTAGACGCCCAGTATAGGCCTATACGAGGCATATACTAGGCAAATAAGACAAAATATGACATAATCAGAGATTCTCTTGGAAATTGAAAAAGGTAATACGACTCGTATATGTCTATACGAGGCGTCTTGAAGGGTGTGGAAATAGGGAGTTGTGTGTGTGAATATGTAGACCCTTATTTAATCAGTTTTAACAATAAAAACTAACTGAGTTAGGGCTAAATGACGTAACATGTAAGGGTTTGCAAACATCGAGTACATTTTTTGTACTTTTTAAAGAAAAAAGACACACTTTGCAATTTAGTGTTAACATAAAGGACGATTTTTGTAATTTACTCGTCAAAATATTGTAGTTTTGTGTATGGTATTACTTTGACTTTTGCGATAATTTTATCATTGACACACATGAGTTTTGCAATAATCCTTCAAGCCAAACATTACAAGACAAAAAGAAAAAAAAATTAAAAGCATGTTTTCTCCTTCACGAGACTAAAAAACAGGTTTTCTTGGTATCAAATGGATTTCTTTATGAGTATTTGTATGTTTTGATAAAGGCTTGGAAGTTGGAACTTCATATCATCAGCCATGGGCGAAGCTTAAGTAGGGCAAGAGGGGGCGGCTGACCCCCCGAACTTTTCGCTCAGTAGTGGAGAGTTTGTAGTTTTCGTACATAAATTTTTGGGTATATACGTTTTCGACCCCCCGATTTTATAGAAAATTTTAGGTCCGGTGACTTCCGCCCCCTCGGTCGAAAATCTCAAGCTTCGCCAGCTGAAGTCTTTTTTATATGTTGATATCAAGAAGATTTAAAGTGATAATTAACATACACATGTGAGTCTTCTAATGGACGACATTATCCAGTTTCAAGAAGATGAAGACAACTTTCAAGAGCTATAAAGAGAAAAATGATGAAATGCATCCAACTTTTGACCAGATTTTCATTGAACATTGCTCCTTGTCTAAGCCATATTATAAATACATGAACGAGAAACATCTTGTTAGGGGGACGGGGCGCTCCGTGGTGGCACGGTGACTACGCGTGGATCCTCGTGGAACACCGTCGCCGCTCAACCCTATCACGCGTGGAACTGAAAAGTGGCCACTATCACGTGTGAAAAGTTGGAGAATGTGAGGGAAATTGTTGGGTTGTGAGGAAAATTGTTGGGTGTGGTGAGTGATGGACATTCCCACTAAAATCCATCACTAGTGATAGAATAATGTTTGATGACACGGCGGAACTTGATTGGAAGTTGTAAATGATGAGTGACTGGTGAGTGATGGGCGGCCCTACCCCCTTTAGATCTGTTAGTGGCTCGGTGCTTCTTAGCTGACCAAATATGATGACTAGCAAACTTGAATTATGTATGTTAATAACCATTGTTGAAAAGGTTAAGTGATAAACACAGGATTGCAAGAAAAAAATGATAAACAAAACGATCAAAAAGATTAGTGCTAAAGTGTTAAGTGAAAATCGCAAGTTGGACTACCCGATTTTCACAAAAGAGGACGCCTTATATAAATAGCGCAAGACCCTCCAAGTCAACAAGATCCAACATGGTAATGTTCTTGATGCCTGTATTGTGAACCCTGCAGGGCCGTTCCAACGTTTTTAGAGATCCTAAGTAAACAATGAAGTTAGGGCCCTTTTGCAAAATTTGTTCGGTCGGGTTTGTTTTGGGTCGGGTTGGATCAGACCACGTAATAAAATGATTAAACCACTAAATTTAAAAATATAATCAGTTTAGTCTTTTGGTTCGGTTTTTCGATTAAATCAGTTTCGGACACGTTCAATCCAAACTGGAAAACTATTAAGAAAAAAAATATTGTTAAAGAGTTGCATTAATAGCTATTGAACTTTTACTTGGAACTAGAACTAGAATGTTTTTGGCCATGTTTATTTTTCTTGGAACCAAAATTTTTCCATCCATATAATGGATGTTTTAACCATTGCAACATTGATACTTTGATGACTCCATCTCATTTCAAGATATTGAACCAAAACAAATTACAATAGGGTATGGTTCAATCACTTAAGGTGTTTGAGTTATTTTCTAGCATGGTTCAAACACCTAGAGAGTGATAAAGAATTTTAAAAAAATGAGATTGGTTGAAAGGGATTGGGACCCACCATTAAACCCCCCTCTCTCCTCCTTCCCTCCTTTTCCCACATCGGTAAGTAGTCACCGAAATCACCACTCCCCCACTCACCGATTCACCACCGGCAATCGTTCCCCGTGCGGCAAACCCCCTCCCCGATCAAACTCACCGAACCATACCGTGTACCCTTAGTGGCTTTTGCTATTTCATTATTTCTTGAGTTTTAAATACGAAATGGGCTTTGAAACTAGGCTTTTTTTTTCCTAAACAATATTTATTTTGGGCTTTTTTAATGAAAAGTTGATTTAGTTTTACATTTAACTTATTTATTTGGACCTAATAAATATACTACGCATAAAAACTTTCTAAAAATTTAGAGGCCCTTATTTTTTGGTGACCCTAGGCCCGTGGCTAGGCTGGGAAGCCCATTGGGCCGGCCCTGAACCCTGTTTTGTAACAGATTTTGAAATATATATATTTTTTGTATAGGGATTTATGGATCAACATGTTGTAGGTTTTGTGTATGGTATTACTTTGATAAATTTCTAAATCAAGTAGTCTCATTTTCATAATAAAGTATTTAGCGGATATACAAAATCAATAATAGGATAACAGCAAAAGTGCTTATCAAAGAATGAGACGTTTTTTAATATGAAAATGAATTGATTAGATTGTGTGTTAAACAAACCATATGATTCTTTATACGGGGCAAATCAACACAATGATTGGGTGAAACCTTGCAATCCTTTGTGAAAGAGTGCAAAAGATGGTGGTTATAATTGTTGCAGTTATACAAATTAATCTGTAGGAATGTATCAGTTGATCGCCCAACTACAACTGCAACTGATCCAAAGTTGCCACCGTTTGCTACTTATCATTTGCCACCGTTAGTGATAAGTTGCTACTGATATGCTACTACTGAATATCAATTTCAAAGCCATTTTCCACGAAGTAGTTAAATCTGAATCAACTTATCTCTCTATTCTAATAAATCAAAAGGATTCTGGCTGAGGTGTCAACACCACAAGCCATCCTTTCTCCTTCTCTCCTACGTGTCCATCCCATGCTTCTTCTTGTCCACGTGTCCCTTCCTCCTTTTTTCGGTTATTTCTATTTTTTTTAAACAAGAGCTAAAGGTCAAAGACCATTAATGATCCAGACAAATTGCAGTTTCTCCCTCCTCTCTCTTCCTGCAAGTCAATGCAACATTCCAAAACCCTAATCGCCCATTCTTCTTCTTCTTCTTCTTCTCTCCTTCTCTTTATCCTACATATGAATACCCTTTCGAGTTTGGATTCAAAAATCCACAATCGAACCTACTGTATCCCTGTTGTTTAACAAAGACAGATTATTCAGTCTCATCTTCGCATAAAACTCCAACTTTATTCAACAAACACAGATCCTACAGCTGTGTTTGAATTTGAAACTTAATCCGACGGTATAGATCATCATTCACACGGATTGAGGTTTGAAATTGTGTTCCTCTTCTTTGCCCTAATCCTCCGATGAAGTCTTTAAAGCCATACCATTTCTCTTTCTCTCTCTGTTGTGCATCTGCTTTGGTCTTCTGGTATTATTTTTTTATTTTGTTAAATTTTGTATACTTTTTAATTTTTTTGTGGTTTCTGAACTGAATTATTGAAGTTAATGTACAAGGTGTTAGTGATTGAAGAAAGGTTTGCTGTTGTTTCAAGAAATCAGGTATGTCAAATTCATCTTTGAACTTAACTTTCGTTTTATTTTAATATTTAGTGATTAGATTGTGCTATTAGTCCATTTTGTTATTTTTTTTACTATTACATGTGTTTTAGTGACTGATTTAGATATATTATAGTTTTCCATAGTTGTAATTCAGCATTGAACTGAACTATTACATGTGTTTTAGGGACTGATTTTGATATAAATGTGTTTTGGGACTTTTTTATGTACTGATTTAGATTTTTCGTGAAATTTAGCTTTGAACTGATTTAGATAGTTTTCCATGTTTGTGACTGCTAAAATGTGTTTTAGGGACTGTTTTAAATTTTTGAACAGATTTTGTGTGAATTAAACAATACTTCTTAGGGACTGTTTTAGTGATTTATGATGTTTTAGGGACATATTTAGATATCAATGTGTTTTAGGGACTGTTTTAGTGTCTGATTTAGTTTTTTCGTGATATACATGTGTTTTAGGGACTGTTTTACAAATTTTATATGATTTTTTGTGAATTATACTCAACTTCTTGCTGTTTTAGTCAAAAGAGTCACAATATTTTTGAAGAGGACCAAAACTGGCATAAATTCTTGTTCTTCTGTGTAAAGATGTTTAAGTTGTAATTTTTTGTGAATTATGTTCTTAATCTGCCGATTAAAGAGATTTATGATGTTTTAGGGACATATTTAGATAGTTTTCCATCTTGTGACTGCTAAAATGTGTTTTAGGGACTGTTTTAGGGATTGTTCTAAATATTTGAACAGTTTTTTTGTGAATTATACACTACTTCTTGCTGTTTAGCTACTGCATATGCCTCTGTCATTGTTTTTGGTTTAAAAGCTTTTACTAAACATCTTATGTTCTGAATCTTGCTGTTTTAGTTAAAAGAGTCACAATATTTTTGAAGAGAACCAAAACTGGCATAAATTCTTAAGTTCTTCTGTGTAAAGATGTTTAAGTTGTAATTTTTTGTGAATTATGTTCTGAATCTTCTGATTAAAGACATTTATGCTGTTTTATGGACTGTTTTAGATATAAATGTGTTTTAGGGACTGTTTTAGGGACTGATTTATGGTTTAATCGTGATATTTAGCTTTTAATTTAATTTTTCGTGATATACATGTGTTTTTAGGGACTGTTTTAGAGCTTTATGTTGATTTAGGTCAAGTTTTTGTTTTTTTTAAATTAAGTTTACTTATCTATAGCTATGTTGCCACGTTTAACTTTGTTATATTAATGTGTAAAGATGTATAAGTTGTAATTTTTTTGTGAATTATACACTACTTCTTGCTGTTTGGCTACTGCATATCACTCTGTCATTGTTTTTGGTTTAAAACCGTTTACTAAACAGTCTTATTTCCTATATACTAAACATCTTGTTGTTTTGTCAATTATGTTTTGAGTCTGCTGATTAAAGACATTTATGATGTTTTAGGGACATATTTAGATATCAATGTGTCTTAGGGACTGTTTTAGTGTCTGATTTAGATTTTTCGTGATATACATATGTTTTAGGGACTGTTTTAGAAATTTTATGATTTTTTTTAATTATACACAACTTCTTGCTGTTTTAGTCAAAAGAGTCACAATTTTTTTGAAGAGGACCAAACTGGCATAAATTCTTAAGTTCTTCTGTGTAAAGATGTTTAAGTTTTAATTTTTTGTGAATTATGTTCTGAATCTGCTAATTAAATACATTTATGATGTTTTAGGGACATATTTAGATAGTTTTCCATATTGTGACTGTTATGGGTCATTTTCTGAGCGTACATATCTTGATCAATATCCTGCTTTTAATTGTTTATTTGTGACAAGGATACTGGATGGGGATATTGCTAACATCCTGGGCGATATCCTGAGGTTGATTGAATTAACCACGTGCAGGTTAAAGGCTGGCGTTTGCTAACGGTCAGATGGACTTCATCTCCTCAAGACTCGGGCATGTTTGTTATGGGAGAGACGTTGAACCCGAAAGACTATGTCTACAATGTTCGAGTGAGGAATATTCGCTGGATCCCGGTTATTTAGGATAGTTTGTTATATTTGTTTTACTATAAATAGATGGGGGCAGATCAGATTAAGGCACGCAACTTTCACATTTTCAAACACTTTCTCTCTAGCTCTCTGCAAACACTACACACAAGCACTTGTATTCAAATCACATTGTAACACCTAGTTGATTCGCTCTACATCCTGCACTGTATCCTAATATTGGAAGCAATAGAAGAACAAGGCAGCTGCGATTGTCAGCTCCCGAGGTTTTGTGCCGGCGATCTAGATTGATCAAGGGCTTTCCTCGTACATCACGTGTCAACCTTTACTTTTCTGCTCATTGTTTGATCACAAATATAGCTCTATATCTTGAGCCGTATCCTAAAATTGTTTTTATAACTAACTTGGTTAACATATTTTTCACACATAATTTTAGCACACTACCTCACTTAACTAATTTGATCACTAAATTGCTTCGGTAATTTTTGACCAAAACAATTTGGCGCCCACCGTGGGGCAAGTGGTGCTATTTTTGCTAAAAACTTTAGTAAAATCATTATTCGGTTTTCTTTTGTCAAAACTTTTTTCTAACTTATTTTCAATGGCTTCGAGATCAAACATGAGCTCCTCCACTATGTCCGCTACGACTTCTGCTACTACCGGTTCGGTGCTTCCACCACCTCCTCCAAGGATGCCAGTTTCTTCACAACTTCAGGATGTTATCCCTACTCGGAGTGTTCAGGGATCTGCTCCCGTTTTAGCCTCTAATGATGAAATTCTAACTTTATTTGGAAGTGTGCAGGAACAAATGAGGCAGCAACATGAAACTAACCAAATGCTGTTAAGAGAAATACAACTCTTGAAAGCTAGCTCGAGTAGACCTGCTGAGGAAACTGTCACTCCTATACAGCCCAGGGCTTTGAACTTCAGTTCCGCAGTTTACACTGAGGATAACAGGGGGAATATCGTCCCAAGCCATTCTCAGAATCATACCCCTGAGATACCCTCCTCGGTCAGGATGTCGACTGTGAGGAGTTCAGGATATGCTTCAGGATATGGCCAAAATCCTCAGATCGGTAATGCGTCAAATAATAATATTCTTGCTACTAACAACAATGGGTCTTTGCAGGATGCAGGTATGACGTCAACATTTACCAGGGAGCTCCAGAAATTGAAGGACATGATATCCAGTGTACCTGGAGTGGTCCAGCCAATTCCGGAAGTATCCCAAGACAGCCACAGGATATCCCGCTTTGCGTATCCTATCTGTGATGCTGAAATCCCAAAAAGATTTCAGACTCCCAACATGAAACTGTATGACGGGACTACGGATCCTGAAGAGCATATTGCCCAGTATAGGGAACGAATGGAGATCAATCCTATCCCTCCAGATCTCAAGGAAGCATGCTTATGCAAGGGATTCGGTTCTACCTTGACAGGATCAGCCTTAAAATGGCTGTTAAACGTCCCTCCTCACTCAATTACTTCGTTTTCTCATTTGGTTAATTTATTTAACAGTCAATTTTCTTGTAGTCGGAGTTTTGAGAAACTAACCAGTGACCTTTACAGGATAACTCAAGGATCTCAGGAATCCTTGAGGATTACGTGAACAAGTTCAGTCGAGAATCCTTGGATATCCCACATCTTGATGTTGCAACAGATGTGCAAGCTTTTAAGATGGGGTTACAAAAGGATTCTCAGTTTTATCAGGATCTTGTAATGAATCCCTGCAGGAATCTCGACGAAGCTCGTAACAGGGCTTTGAGATATATCCGTTTGGAAGATGACAAGAAGATGCAAGAGAGGATGAATTCTACCACAACCTACGAATCAACCAACAGGAAATCAGAATCCTCATATAAGCCATATCGCTCCAAACCATATGGCAGAAATGATAACAAGAAAGTGAATGCTGTTGAAGACGAGGATCCTGAAGAATATCCTGACTTATCTGAATACTGCTTTTCTGTTAATATACCTGAGTTAATGTATGCTATGCAGGGTTTAGGGGACAAAGCTAGGTGGCCTCGAAAGAACCAGGAGAAAGCTGATTGGAAGGATAAATCCAAATGGTGTGCCTTCCATGAAGACTTCGGACATATGACCGAGGATTGCATTGCTTTAAGGAAAGAAATAAGTTACCTGTTAAGCAAAGGGTATCTGAAGGACTTGCTGGGAAGAAAGAAGAATAAAGGACAGGATCCCGAGAAGGATCCTGAACGAGCAGCATCACCCCCAGCAGATGCCAGGATAATTAACTTTATTTCAGGAGGATCCGACATTTGTGGGACTTCGTATTCGGCGGCTAAGAGACATGCAAAGGAAGCTAAGAGTGAAAGGGGAGACAAACCAGTCAGGATGACTACCCTCACAACTGATAAAGTGATCACTTTCGATAGTGATGACAGGGATACTGTTCAGGATCCTCACCATGATGCTTTGGTAATAACATTATATGTGGCTAACCATTTTGTACGCAGGATATTGGTGGACAACGGTAGTTCTGTCAATATAATTCAGCTGGAAACATTGAAAAGGATGAATGTATCTCCGATGGACATTACTTCGAAGTCCACTGTGCTCGTTGGTTTCAGTGGAGAAGCTAGAAATACTGTAGGAGAGATAAAGTTACCAGTATATGTTGAAGGGGTCAACTCGATACAACGCTTCTGTGTGATGGACTCCTTATCCTGCTATAACATCATACTAGGCAGGCCGTGGATCCATGACATGAAGGCTGTGCCTTCGACTTATCACCAATGCATCAAGATTCCAACCCCTTGGGGGGTCGTCAAAGTTGATAGTGATCAGCAGGAGGCGAAGGAATGCTACACATCCTCGATGAAATCCTCGACCAAGCCTAATCCAGCATAGCAATTAAAGATGCGGGCCCGGGATACCTTGGAAGCCTCGGAGCAGGATGTGAAAAAAGTTATCCTGGATCAGGATAATCCTGATATATCGGTGCTCGTCGGAACCAATATCCCTCGGGATATTGAAGAACAATTAACTGACTTTTTGAAGTGCAGGATGTCAACGTTTGCATGGAAGCATGAGGATATGACAGGTATATCCAAAGACATTATTACTCACAAGCTTGGAATTGACAGGTCGTTCAAGCCTATTCAGCAAAAAAGAAGGAAGTTTGCTCCTGAGCGAAATATAATCATCCAAGAGGAAGTTGAAAGATTGTTAAAGTCCAAAATGATCAGAGAAGTCAAGTTCCCAAGATGGTTGGCAAATGTGGTCGTAGTGCAGAAGAAAAATGGAAAATGGAGAGTCTGTGTAGATTACACAGACTTGAATAAGGCTTGTCCTAAAGACCCATTCCCCCTTCCTCATATCGATGCAATGGTGGATGCTACTGCTGGGCATGAGATGTTAACGTTCATGGACGCATCCTCAGGATTTCAGCAGATTCAAATGGAGCCTTCGGACCAGGAGGATACTGCTTTCATGACACCAACAGGTATTTATTGCTATACTGCTATGCCTTTTGGTTTGAAAAATGCAGGTGCAACATACCAGAGATTGGTGAACATGATGTTCAAAGATAAGCTGGGGGACACCATGGAGGTATATATTGACGATATGGTGGTGAAATCTAAAAAGGCTGAGGATCACCTCCAGGATATCAAGGGAGCATTTAATATCCTGGATAAGTATAACATGAAGCTGAATCCTGCTAAGTGCCATTTTGAAATGGGGGCAGGAAAGTTTCTAGGATATATGGTGACGAAAAGGGGGATAGAGGCAAGCCCGGAGCAGATTAAAGCTATCTTGGATATAAAATCACCTTCGAATATGAAGGATGTTCAACGGTTAACAGGCCGAGTAGCAGCATTGAACAGATTTATTTCAAGATCCTCGGAAAAATGCAAGGAATTCTATGATATCCTCAAGAAGAATAAGAAGTTCGAATGGGGAGCAAAGCATGAAGCAGCCTTGCAGGATTTGAAGCGATATCTCTCGACTACACCTCTATTGATGAAGCCTGAAAATGGTGAACCACTATCCCTTTACCTCGCTGTATCAGGGAATGCTGTAAGTGCCGTTCTTATAAAAGACCATGAAGGTCAGCAATATCCTGTCTATTATGTTAGTAAAAGTCTACTAGATGCTGAAACTAGATATTCTCATTTAGAAAAATTGATATTAGCCCTAGTTATGGCATCGACAAAGCTTAGACATTATTTTGAGACACATAGGATCCATGTTAAAACCAATTATCCTGTTAAAAATGTGCTTAGGAAACCGGTGATGTCAGGTAGGATGGCCAAGTGGTCAGTGAAATTGAGAGCTTATGACTTAGTATATGAACCTAGAAATGCCATAAAGTCTCAGGCTTTAGCTGACTTTGTGGCTGATTTCAGTAGTGACATTCAAAATGAAGTAGATTTAGAAGTACAGCAGCTAAGAGAAAACTTAGAATGCTGGACATTATATACTGATGGTGCATCCAATGTAAGAGGTGTAGGTTTAGGTATACTACTAAAATCGCCACAGGGGGACATATTACCCCAGGCTATTAGGTGTGAATTTCCTGCTACTAATAATGAGGCAGAATATGAAGCTTTAATTGTAGGATTGGAGTTGGCTAAGAATATGAATATCAAAAATTTGCAAGTGTATGTTGACTCCTTGTTAATAACTAATCATTTTAATGGAAGCTATGCAGTTAAAGGAGAAAAGTTAATCGGGTATCTCGAAATTCTTAAAAAATTAGCAGGATATTTCGATACTTTTACACTTGAACAGGTACCAAGAGAAGACAATGCTGAAGCTGATGCCTTGGCAAATCTAGGATCATCGGTCAGGATACCGGAAGGAACCCGGATACCAATATTACATATCCTATATCCTGCGACGAATCCTCAGGATAAGGAAGTAATAAGTATTCAGGATCCTGATGATGGCTATCTTGAGGAGGATCCTAAGTCCTGGATAGCTCCAATCATGAGATATCTAAAGCAAGGATACATCCCAAAGAATGAGAATCCTAAAGCCTTTAGGATGAAGGTATCACGATTCACTATTATAAATGATGTTTTGTATAAGAAATCTCTTGCAGGACCATATCTGAGGCGCTTGGAGGACCCTGAAACCAAGGAAGTACTTCAGGATATACATGAAGGGGATTGTGGTAACCATACTGGGGGTAGGTCATTATTCTCAAAAGTATTAAGGACAGGATATTATTGGCCGACAATGAGGAAAGATGCCACAGAATATGTTCGAAGATGTGATGCATGTCAAAGACATAGTAACATACTGCATCAGCCTGCTGAACCATTATATCCTATTGTTTCCCCTTGGCCATTTATGAAGTGGGGTATGGATATAGTGGGAAAGCTTCCAAAGGCTCCAGGAGGGAAGGTTTTTATGTTGGCAATGACAGATTATTTCTCCAAATGGGTTGAAGCCGAGGCATTTGTCCAAGTCAGGGATCAAGAAGTGGTATCCTTCATAAAGAGAAATATCCTGACCAGATTCGGAGTACCAGCCGAGATAATCTGTGACAACGGTTCTCAATTTATAAGTAAGAGGACTACTGACTTTTGCAAGAGTTGGGGAATCAAAATGATTACGTCTACTCCGGTACATCCTCAAGCAAATGGACAAGCTGAATCCTCAAACAAGATAATTGTCAACAACTTGAAGAAAAGATTAGGGGCCAAGAAAGGAAGATGGGCAGAAGAATTACCCTTTGTTTTGTGGGCTGATAGAACGGCGGTAAAAAATGCAACTGGTCAAACCCCGTTTTCCTTAGTATTTGGAGCAGAAGCAGTGATCCCGACAGAAATGGTGATACCCACAGCAAGATCCAACCTCTGGAATCCTGAGCAGAATCCTGAAGTCCTATGCCAGGAGCTGGATACTATTGATGAGACAAGAGATGCAGCACGGCTAAGAATGGCGGCATATCAACAAAGGATATCCAGAACATACAACAAGAAGATAAGGATTAGAAGGTTCAAAGTTGGAGATTGGGTGTTAAGAAAAGCTTTTCAGAATACTACCAATCCTGCTGATGGAAAGCTGGCTTCGAAATGGGAAGGACCATATGAGATTGAATCAGAATCAGGAAAAGGTGCATACCGACTCAAGGATATGGAGGGGGATATGCTACCGAGATCTTGGAATGCTATACACCTTAAACTTTATTTCAACTAAGTTTAGAATTTAATTTCTAACTCAAGATGGTATGAATTCTATCTCTTTTAAATATGTTTGATTTGATTTGTTCTTTGAAACCCAATACTAACTTAAGCATCGGAGGGGTGTTAGCCAAGCTAACACCCACCTTAGTTTAAAGATGTTTTGCAGTATATGCTCCGGGATATAGCTCCAGGATGCTCACTCAGGATACCTCGGAAGATTAGAGGATTGGCCCCTCTCTCACGTATAAGGGATCCTGATCCCTTCACAGGTTTAAAGGTATTCACCTTTCTTCCGAATTGGGTTTAAACACCCCGCCTGGAGCGCAAGTTATTCGGGAATAGTTCAAGGTGGCGGGACCAGTCCATGTAAAAGTGGCTGGCAATTTCGTTACTATTGGCTATATCCTGAATCCTAAAGGTATATGAGGATTGATCACCCTCTCTCACGAAAGGGTATTTTCATACTCTCTAAGGTTTAAAGGTTTTCACCTTTCTAAGTCGTGGAGTTTATACACTCCCGCCTGTAGCGCATGAAAATTTGGGATTTCCCCCAGGATACGAGGGATTCATCCCCAATACATTTTTTGGGTTTTACCCCTGTAACACGAAAAATTGTCTATACAATGGGAACTGATATCCAGAATATTTCTAAGTATTTGAAGACATTGTACACAGGGGACATTCCTACTAAGGCAATGGTGTAAAGCTCAAAGGGTAAGGCTCGGACCTAATACACTGAGTGTCTCAGACAGGGGACATCTTTATTGGAAGAGTTGCAAGGGGATTGAAGTTTGAGAATAGGGTTATACCCTATTCCTGGTATGATCTTTCCTTTGTAAACGTTGTTTAAGTTTTTAACAGTACTATGTTTGGTAAAATGTTAAACATCCTGATTAGGATAAATTGTTGGAATATATTTTCAAAATATATTTTCGAAATACTTTTCAGGATATTTGATTGAGATATTTGAAGCTGGTACTGGTTTGAAACTTTGATCAAGCAAGTATCGTCAAAACAGGTTTTAAAATGGACTATCTTTTAATTTTCTCTAAAGGTGATTGAATTTTTAGAAATTCTGTTTAAAAGTTTTCATAATATATCACTGAGTATGTTGATTAGGATATTTTCAAAAGATAATAGTACAAAATTTTGCGAAGCTAAAAATTACACTAAGTAACGCATGGCAAAAATCTAAAAGGCGATAAAAAATAAGTCAAGAGATAGTTATATTATTAACAAGTCAAAAGTTGTGCTTTTGGTTTCGCCTCAAACCAAGGCCCATCCGCCAAAAGCACGTCTAGTTTTTACCATACCTACATAATGGTTGAAGGTTTTATCTCAAAACGAAACCTGTCCACCTTCAACCGTTACGATATTCAAAACAGATTATACTAACCGATGACCAAGGGCTTCATCCTAAAACCTAGGACCCATCCACCTTTGGTCATCATATTGTTCTAATGCAGGAAATATAAATTGTTCAAAGACAGGAAATGTAAATTGTTTTACAGACCATAACCATGAAATTTTAAAAAGTGGGCTCCGGCCTCAGCACATATATCCATCATCGCCCACGTCGCTGCATTTAAGGGTCAGCTCCCTCCTTCATCGTGACATCTCCACCAGTATCCTTTCCAACATTCTTCTCAGCATCATCAGCAGTATCTTCTCCATCAGCATTTTCTCCAGAATCACCACCAGCATCCTTTGAAGCACCAGCATCATCCACCTTCTCGGTTACCTTGGTGGGCTCCTCTGCGACAGGTTTTGGAGGGGGCTCCACAGGATTGCCGCCAAGATCTTTCAATTTCATCTCCCAGGCTTTGATGTTCCATGAGGGGCATTCGACGCCCAAAGCCCTAGCCTCGTAAGCCATTTTCAGTCTGGCCCGGAGGAGGGAGATGATGACTGAATTCTTAAGGCTCTCCCGGTATGAAGCCATATCTTGTTCATGCTGAACCTGGACAGCGTCAGACTTAGCTTGAGCCTCTTGGGTGATCTTTTGGATGGCAGCTTGGTGATCTTGGGTCATGGCCTTATACTTAGCTTCGTAGTATTCAGATTTGGCGGAGGCGATTGCTGCTTGATCCGTGATGGTAGCTTCAGCCTTCTTTAGTTTGCTTTCTAGCATGACGTTTAAGCCACATGCGTCCTCATAAAGGAATACCAGGCGTTCAAGGCCCTGCAAGGTAAAGAAACAAGCATTATTCTAAATGAACATTTCTACTTAGCATATGGTGCAGGATACAGGTCAGGATTCTAACCTGGTTAAGGAAGCCGGTCATAAATTTGCTGGATTCCGTAAACCCGTGATTCTCAAATGGGAACACGTGAAGTGTAGCGGGAGGTTCAACTTCTTTTCTCTTTCGGGAACTAGAGGCCCGGGTACGGGATGCCGGGGGAGCTTTGGGAGCAGTGGTGGTCTTCGAGCTGGTAGGCTTCGGTGTGACGGATGACTTTGGATTGGATTCTTGCTTGGCAGGTGCGAGGCTAGAGTAGCTGTCCAACTCGTCGAGTTGGAAGCCTTCGAGGTTAATAACTGGCACTACACAAGGGAAGATGTTTTAGGCTTATTATACCTCTAAAAATAATAATCGATTCAATATAAAGATAATTCCTGAAAATATGCTTACCAGACATGTTGGAACTTGATCTTTGACTTGAGCTTGTGAGTAGCGGGTTAAAGGTTCTTTCACCCTCTGGAAGCTTGTAGATTTCTTTTATTCTTCCTTCTGATTCAGCACTAGGGGGAGCTAGTTCCTTAAAGTTTCCTGCAAGAAAGGAAATAAACACATCAGGATATTGGTTCAGGATGGAGGTTCGGGATATGATTGGGGATATTCCTAAAACCCTAAGTCCTACCAGAAGTCAACCATCTTTTAGGAAGGTCAAAACCCTTATCAATGGAGTCTCTTTTCACAAAGAAGAATTTTCTTGTCCACTTATCCTCGTTCTTGGTAGCTTTGAGGATGAGAGGATCTTTGGAAATAAAGAATAGAAGGAATCGGCTGGAACCATGAGATCTTAAACGATAAGCCATTGGCAAATCCTCGATGCACAGGTCGGGCATGTGGCGAGCCTTAATTCCTTCCAAGGTGACTAATATGCGCCAAACCATGGGCATGATTTGGGCAAAGCTAAGGCTAGTAAGTTCGAAGAAACGAGAAATAAAAGGTGAAAACGGGTATTGAAGTCCTATGGAGAAAGGGTAGGCAAAAAAGTAGACCCATTCGTCGGAACAAAAATCCGATCGGACCTCCGGTGCCTTTCTCAGTCGAATGGACGGAAGATTGTCCCGGCGGGAAAGGCACCGGAAGCTCGTAGGGCCGCGATGTCAGAATTATCGAAAGAACACACCTCTTTTGAAGGTTTCTGAAGCAAAATTTGTTTGTGGAAGGGGGAAACAGAATCCGCCATTTGCGATCTAGTACGGGTCGCCATGAAGGATCACAATCGGAGAACAGGAGATATAAACAAGGAAAATAGAAAAGAGAGAGAGAAAAGTACCTGATATTCGGTTGAAGATAAAGATAATCATAATGAGACGACCCCCAGTTAATATAGGCTAAATGTAGGGGGTAAAGAGTAAATAACGCCTTGGAAGTTGCACATTGTCATTTCAAGGGTCTCATCATATTGATTGCCTTAATTGATGAGATAAAACTTTTAAAATATATCCGTTAGATTGGTATACCAACAGATATATTTGGGGACAATTGTTATGGGTCATTTTCTGAGCGTACATATCTTGATCAATATCCTGCTTTTAATTGTTTATTTGTGACCAGGATACTGGACGGGGATATTGCTAACATCCTGGGCGATATCCTGAGGTTGATTGAATTAACCACGTGCAGGTTAAAGGATGGGGTTTGCTAACGGTCAGATGGACTTCCTCTCCTCAAGACTCGGGCATGTTTGTTATGGGAGAGACGTTGAACCCGAAAGACTAGGTCTACAACTTTCGAGTGAGGAATATTCGCTGGATCCCGGTTATTTAGGATAGTTTGTTATATTTGTTTTACTATAAATAGATGGGGGCGGATCAGATTAAGGCACGCAACTTTCACATTTTCAAACACTTTCTCTCTAGCTCTCTGCAAACACTACACACAAGCACTTGTATTCAAATCACATTGTAACACCTAGTTGATTCGCTCTACATCCTGCACTGTATCCTAATATTGGAAGCAATAGAAGAACAAGGCAGCTGCGATTGTCAGCTCCCGAGGTTTTGTGCCGACGATCTAGATTGATCAAGGGCTTTCCTCGTACATCACGTGTCAACCTTTACTTTTCTGCTCATTGTTTGATCACAAATACAGCTCTACATCTTGAGCCGTATCCTGAAATTGTTTTTATAACTAACTTGGTTAACATATTTTTCACACATAATTTTAGCACACTACCTCACTTAACTAATTTGATCACTAAATTGCTTCTGTAATTTTTGACCAAAACAGTGACTGCTAAAATGTGTTTTAGGGACTGTTTTAGAGATTTTTATGATTTTTCGTGAAATTTAGCTTTTAACTTAATTTTTCCTGATATACATGAGTTTTAGGGACTATTTTAGAGATTTATGCTGTTTTAGGTCAACTTTTTGTTTTTTAAAATAACTTTACTTATCTATAGCAATGTTGCCAAGTTTAACTTTCTTATATTAATGTAACGGTACTTAATAATCATATTGGAAGTTTGAATATTTGAATATTGCAAATTCTTATTATTTAATTATTTTTAAGAGTAATAATAATCAATATCCCATTCTTGTATTACAAATGATGATGTCTAACTAACATGATCCACGCATCCGTAAATATTCCCCCTCACACAATTGATACAGTGTTTTATAATGATAATATTTCAAATGTTGGGCCAAATTACATATATGCATAAAACAACAGTTTTCTAATGTTCCAAAAACTCCTTGAATGTTTCACAACAATTGTTGATTTAAAGACCCTCAGACAATTGATACAGTCTTTTAAAAACTAAAATTTGTTTAAGAATCAGAGATTTTGTTTTCTAAAATAAATGTTTAACTATAAAGGTCAATGGAGAATCCTCCTATCACTTCTCTTAATAAATTGGATGTAACCAAGACAGACTTGACTATTAAAGTTCGCATACTTAAGCTTTGGAAGCTACTATCATTTAAAGTCAAGAATGCTATTCATGCGGTCGAACTGATCCTCATGGATGAGGAGGTACTTTATAAGTTTATAACACATTTATTTTTTTTTTTTTATATCCTATGTTACATCTTAAAAGGTTATATTTGTTTGATAGGGTACCAAAATTCAAGCAAGTGTTGGTGGTAATTATCTTGTAAAGTATGGAAGATTACTGGTAGAAAAGAGTTGTGTCATGGTTACTAAGTTTGATGTTGGTGACAACGTGTCTCCGTACCGCACAACCAACCACAAACATAAACTGTTTTTCAATTTCTCTACCGATATCAGAAACTGTGATGACTTTAGTGGTTCAATTCATGGATTCTATTTTACATCCTTTGATGTTCTTCGTAATCGTGCTATTCCGCAAGACTCTCCTGTTGGTAAGTGCACCGTATTTTAAAATTTGATCTTTTGATCTTTACTTATATTACACCATTGTTATTGTTCCAATTTATTCTTTTGTTTGTTTATAGATATCATTGGTTATGTTGATGGTTGGTTTCCTTTGGTTGATCATACCAGCAGTAATGGGAGATTGAACAAAAAAATGAGCTTACAACTTCGTGACTTAGAGTTAGAATTTATTTATTTCTTTGATCTCCTTTATATATTTATCAATTAGTTCATGTTTAATTAAATTTTTATTCATAGTTACCTTAATGTTTATCTCACTTTGTGGGGAGATTATGCGGTGCAAATGTCAAAGTTTTTGGAACAGAACTCGACTGATGTGTTTGTGATATTGCAGTTTGGAAGATATAGCTTTCATGACGGTTTTATACTTAATTAATTACTTTTATCTTTATCATTAAAATTCTATATATTTTACATTCTATTGTTGTACTTATCAATGCTTAATTGTTTGAATAGAATTTTTTTCTTAACTATGTAGGTAAGGCATACGTCTCCAGTTCTTTTCAAAACAGCAATTTGTATATGAACGAAAGCATTGATGAGCTAATTGATTTCCAAAAGAGGTAAGACGTACATATTTTTTTCAAATTAACTGTTTGATTATTTGTTTCAGTATATTATTTTATGTCATAATGTTGAAAGGTTTTATAATTTATAGACTAATTATATTTATAATAATTTGAAGGTTACTTGAAAGAAGACCGGATGTTGGTTCTTCAAGCTTTCCTTTTGGTTCATCTCAAGCTGGCAAAACTATTCATGATGATTTTTTGGTTGGAACTGAATTCAAGAGCATAGATGAGGTTAATAAAATTGAGGAGACAAAGAGTGTGATTGTGCTTGGTACAATGATAAGTTTCCCTCCTAGTGTTGAGTGGTATTACAATTCTTGTAAGGATTGTATGAAGAAGGTTACTATGTTGTATTTTATAAGCGATGGTGAGGATGGATTAGATTTAAGTAAGGAGAAGCAGACAATTCGATGCATAAATGATGTTTGCAATGAAAAAGGTGTTTTTGTGGTTCCCAGGTAAAGTCCTAACTTTATGATAACTTTAAATTTAAAATGTTATATTTCAATACTATACTAATACCAATTTTTCAATCATTTATAATTTAACTTTTTTTATTATTCTTTTTTAGGTTGAAACTTCAACTTAGGTTACAAGATTCCACTGGTATTGCATCTCTAACTTGCTTAGATCATGTAGCTCGAAAATTACTTGGAAAGAGTGCTCAAGAGTTGGTTGATAAGTTTCTTGATGTATCTCTTTTGGCTTTATTATTTTCCCAATTTCTATAATTTATACAATCTCATATTGTACCACTGTTTTTACATCTTAAATTATTATGTAGGGTGAAACGGATAATTTGCTACCGGATGAAATTAGTAATTTGGTTGGCAAAAAGATGGCGTTTAAGATTGAGATTTCTCACTTTAATGTGAAGAATCACTACAAGTCATTCACTGTCAAAAGATTTTCTGATGATCCTGAAATCATTTCTCAGCTTGAATCAAAGTTAGGGATTGACCATGTAAGTATCTAATGTAATTGATATTAAGTTTTTACAGTTATACTATATTTTACCTACATTCTTTATTCAACAATTTAACACAACCTTCTTTGTTTACAATGTAGGTTGATCTTTCAAACTCTATGAATATCTCATCTGGTGATTTTG
The DNA here is from genome assembly GCA_030545235.1 of Helianthus tuberosus. Classification (NCBI taxonomy): domain Eukaryota; kingdom Viridiplantae; phylum Streptophyta; class Magnoliopsida; order Asterales; family Asteraceae; genus Helianthus; species Helianthus tuberosus. The sequence goes on along the minus strand of CM060353.1, from coordinate 131,357,783 downwards.
CAAGTGTTGATACTGTCGATCTGAAGGTATTATTTTTAAACAAACTATATGAAAAAAAATCTATTTATTCATTTATTTTTATTCGTCACTATTATGATTACAAATATTGTTTATAATAATATATTATATTCATTTCAATTCATTTCCATATTAAGGATGATACCCCGATGTCACTGATTGGTTCAAGCGCTGGATCAATATCTTTGGCTACCAAAAATGCTGAAAAGATAAGTGAACATTCCGAGTTGAAGCGTAATCTTGCGGAGTCTTATGATCATGACGAGTCAGCAACAAAAGCTGCTTTAGGTTGCAATCAAGGTCCGCATTTTATTTCTATTTGTTTTTTCAATCTTTTGGATTTTGTAATTCTATATTTCTAATCCATATTTTCTATTTAAATTAGAATTCAACACTTATAGCAAAGAGAAGTGCAAGACGAGAAAACATACTACTAACCAGAAGGTACTATCTATTTTTTTTAAACACATTCCTATTTCTAAATACAAACCTTTTTGTATTTTAACAAATCTATTTACTTTAATTTGAAGGATTCTATACCATTCAACAATGGTTACGACACTCCGGTTTCATTGATTGATTCAAGTGCTGGTGGAATGGCTTTGCGTAACAAAAGGCCAGGAAAGATGAAGGCACAAACTGAGCTGAAGCGTGTTCTTGCGGAAGATTATGATTGTGACGACTCTGGAAGTAAAGATCCTTTATCTTTGAATGAAGACCCTAAGTCACTTTTGATTCCGAAAAAGGAAAAATGATCACATCTATCCATTGTTAAGACAATTATTATTCCATGTTTAGGATATCTACTATTTGTTTTTGAAAACTTATGTTGTTTAAGTCACTTTATGTAGGAATGATGGTTTAATGTTTGGATTTGGTTATTTAAATTTATCCTTGGTTTTAAATTTCAAAATTTAAGTGTGAGCCGTGTTATTTTTACTTTTATTAAAATTGTGTTAAAATTAGTTTTATTATTAACATGTATATATATATTTTTTTAATTGTATTTTAAATTAACATGTTTGTATTGTTTTTTCCATTACCTTTTTGACGTTTTAAAACCAAATGAATGGAAACAAGTTTATAATATTAAACAGATTATGATTTAACTTTAATTATTAGTAGTATTTCTTTTCCTCCAAGATAGGATATAATATTTGACTTTTTTTTAATATTATCTCAGATATACATCATTATCCAAACATAAATACAACACCATTGTCGAATGTTTCGCGAATATCTATTAACACTCCCAGTAAGTTTTTTGTTTAATGATTTATTAATTTATTTTTTCAAATAATTTCCTACATCTTAATTATTTTCTTTTTTTTACAGTTTTAAACACAAACTCTACCGATATTGAGAGTCATCACAAGAGAAAGTTACGGAAACTGTATTTGGATAGAAGAAAGGTTAAGAACGGTTCTGTTGAAGAGAATGTTTTTAATAACAAAGAGAATGTCATCAAAGACAATCTTTTATGTAATTCACTATGTTTTACTAATTCTCCCATTGGAAGTATTAGAAGCGCTTTGTCTGACATTACAACAGGTACTATACTAAAAATCTTTTATATAAAAAATCTACAAATATACCGCTTACCTATTTTTATTTTCATTATCACATATACGTTTCTTTAATATTATTTTTGTTTACTAATTTTAATCATTATTCATTTATATATAATTTTATTACATGTTTAAATAATTGCACAAATACAACACCATTTTCAAATATTACACCAATATCTATTAACCCCCCCAGTAAGTATTTCGTTTAATGATTTCTTTTTTTTCTAATAAATTCCTATACCTTAAATATTATCTTTTTGTACAGTTTTATACACAAACTCTACCAATATTGAGAGTCATCACAGGAGAAAGTCACGAAAATTGTATTTGGATACAAGAAAGGCTAAGAACAAAGAGAATGTCATCAAAGAGAATCGTTTATGTAATTCACTATCTTTTACCAATTGTACCAATGGAAATACTAGAAGTCTTGTCTCTGACATTAGAGCAGAATACTCAAACGGTAACACCATAATATTTTCATCTTTTTTTATATTTTATTTTGTATCAATCATTTTTATATTTTTTTTGCTGTTACAGGTTTAAATAATTCCATGGACAATTATAACAGTTAAGAAAGGCGAAATTTAAGAAAGACTATTTTGGATAAAAGACGATCGAATCAGTTATCTGTTCAATGAGTTCTTGAAAGTGATACTAAAAAAGACGAATTTGTGGGCATCTCAAAAGGTACATTTTACATAAATATACAATATACAGTTAATTAATTTTAATTGAAATTGCATCAAACTTTATAATTTCTTATTACAAATATTATTTAAATATTTTTCAACAGATTATGTTGATCACTTAGATCAGAATGTCACTTGTCAAATATGTCAAGCAAAATTATGGGATGTCGAAGCTCGTAGAGGGATTACAAAAATCCAATTTAGTTCAAGTTATTCAATTTGTTGTGCATATGGTAAAGTTCAACTTCCTAATATGAAGGAAGCACCACGAAGTTATCAGTCTCTTTTTAATGGATTGGATTCAAAAAGCAAGTCATTCATCAAGAACATCCGTCGATACAATTCCATGTTCTCATTTACTTCCATTGGCGGAAAAGTTGATAAATCCATTAACAGAGGCAATGCTCCTTATATATTCCGATTGGGTGGTCAGAATTACCATAGAATGGGAAGTCTTCTACCAGAGGACGGATCTAAACCAAAATTCTCCCAGCTTTATATAAATGATACTAACAATGAACTTTCAAATAGACAATCCGCTTTTGGGTATGTATTAAATGTTACTATTGTATTTTTTAAGAATCTTTTATAATTTTAAATTAATATTATATGTTTTTATTTTCTTTAGTGAATCTAATAGAGCTTCTTCATCAAAGTCTTTGGATCTTGATCTTCAAGTTATACAACATATACAGAATATGTTAGACTCGGAGAATGTTTTGGTTAAAACATATCGCATGGTAAGAGATTTTTTTAAAGATAACTGTAATGCTGAGCTAAAGTTGCGGCTCATTGAAAGAAGGCAACAAGATGGAAGAACATACAACTTACCAACCGCTTCTGAAGTGGCAGCTTTAATTGTTGGTGACATTGGAGATTCCTAAGAAAATAGAGATATTATTGTAGAAACGAAATCTGGTGGTCTACAACGCATTAGTGAGTTACATCCATCGTATCTTGCTCTCCAATATCTACTTTTGTTTCCTTATGGTGATGATTGCTACAGAATTGATATTCCTTATAGAGGTGTTACTCCTTCTACATCAACCAAACGAACATATGTCACTATGAGAGAATTCTTTGCATACAGGATACAAGATAGGCAAGGTGTTTTTTCATTATTCTAAATTCACGTCGCCTATTTCAATAATTCTTAGTTGATGCGTATACCATGATTGAAACTGAGCGACTAAATTACATACGTTTTCAACAGAAGGTTCTAAGATGTGATACTTTTGAGAACCTCTCCAATTTACGTAACCATGGTAATATAAATGTATCCAACACTGGAAAGCGTGTCATATTGCCTTCGTCATTCACTGGAGGTGCTCGGTATATGATGCAGAACTATTTGGATGCAATGTCTCTGTGTAAGTGTTATGGATATCCATATGTTTTTATAACCATGACATGCAATCCTAAATGGCCTGAAATTAAAAGATATCTTAAGGACACCAATTTAAGTCCTGAAGACAGGCCTGATATCCTCGCTAGATTGTTTAAAATCAAGCTCAATGCTTTGATTAAAGACTTGAAGGAGAAGTCAATATTTGGCAAAGTTTCAGCATGTATTTTTTAGATATTTACTATTAAGATTCATTTCTTCTTAATATTTAAAAATTGAATACAAACATTTAATATGTTATTTTCTTTACTTTTTGTAGTTGTTTATACGGTGGAGTTTCAGAAGCGTGGGTTGCCGCATGCGCATATATGATTATTTATGCATCCCGATCACAAGTTTCCAACTGTTGAACACATTGATCCCCTCATTTCTGCTGAAACTCCTGACCCAAACGATGATCCAGAGTTGTATACTCTTGTCAATGATTTCATGATTCACGGTCCTTGTGGTCCTCACAACATCAACTGCCCATGCATGGTAGATAATAAGTGTTCTAAGGGCTTTCCAAAGAGATTCCGTGATCATACGTCTGTCGACATGGATGGTTTTCCTCTCTACAGAAGAAGAGATTCAAGAATGTTTGTTGAAAAATCTGGAGTTAAGCTAGATAACAAATTTGTTGTTCCCTACAACAAAACACTTTTGAAGAGATATCAGTCCCACATCAATGTTGAATGGTGCAATCAAGCTGGATCTATAAAGTATTTGTTTAAATATATCAACAAAGGGCCTGATCGTGTCACCATTTCCATTGTTGAAAGTAACACATCAAACGAACGTGACCCGCCGGTTGATGAGATTAAAAAATACTATGATTGTTGATATTTGTCTGCATGTGAGGCATCATGGCGTATATTCGCATTTGATGTTCACTATAGGCACCCACCTGTTATTCGTCTCCCATTTCATCTTCCGAACCAACAAAATGTTATATACGGTGAAGACGATGATATTGACTTAGTCCTCAATCGGTCGTCAACGAATTGTTCAATGTTTTCAGCTTGGATGGATTGTAACCAAAGAGATGAAGTTGCCCGGGAGCTTACTTACGTTGAATTCCCTACTAAGTTTGTGTTTAAAAAGGATGAACGTTGTTGGAAACGTCGGAGACCGGGTGGTTTTGCAATTGGAAGAATTCATGCTGTTTCTCCTACTCTCGGGGAGGCATATTTTTTGAGGATTCTTTTAAACAAACTTAAAGGTCCTCGATCCTTTGATGATATCCTCACTGTATATGGTCGTAAATTTAATACCTTTAGAGAAGCATGTTATGCTCACGGTCTACTAGATGATGACATGGAATATATAGAAGCTATCCAAGAAGGAAGTCATTCAAGCTCCGGTTATTATCTTCGCACATTGTTTGCTACGATGTTGACGTGCCAGACTCTGTCTTTGCCGGAACGTGTAGGGCAAAAAACATGGGAATTATTATCATATGGCATCCTCTATAAACAACGACTTATTTTAAAGTCTCCAGGTACAAGTACTTTATGACAATTACTCTTTTTATGTTTATTTATAATCTTTATGTTTATAATTCACATTCACACACATACACACACACACACATATATATATATATATAATCATGTTAAAATGTTTTATTTTATCCAATTACTTCTTTTAGATTTTAACAAATATTTGTTTCTTATACATTGGATTATATTAATCTAAAAAATATATCTTTAATGTGTTATTTCAGATTTATGCCTCACTGATGATGAAGTTAAAAATCTCACATTGTACGAGATTGAGAAGATTTTAATTCGTAATAATTCCAGCTTACGAAATTTTAATACAATGCCTTATCCTGATCATGAGTTGATTTCTACTTCAAATAATCGTTTGATTACTGAAGAGCTGGATTATGACAGAATTAATCTTCAAGAGCAGTTTGAGAACCTTTTAGTTTCATTAACCGATGAACAAAGATTTATTTATAATGATATCATGAAAGCGGTTGAAGACAATAAAGGTGGTGTTTTTTTTGTTTACGGTTATGGAGGTACCGGTAAAACATTTCTTTGGAAAATGTTATCTGCATCTCTAAGATCGAAAGGGGAAATTATTTTAAATGTTGCCTCAAGTGGGATTGCATCTTTGCTTCTTACAGGAGGTAGGACAGCTCACTCTCGATTTCTCATTCCGATTAATCTGAATGAAGACTCAATTTGTCCTATAATCCCTAACAGTGATGTTGCAAATCTATTAAAGAAAACATCATTGATTATATGGGACGAAGCGCCAATGGTACACCGACATGGTTTTGAAGCTTTGGATAGAACTCTAAAAGACATATTGAAATGTGATGGTTCTCATAATTCCCAAGTCCATTTGGAGGTAAAACAATCGTATTTGGTGGAGATTTCCGACAAACTCTTCCTGTCATTCAAGGTGGTACTAGACAAGACATTGTTAATGTTTCTTTGACTTCTTCGTACATATGGGACCACTGCAAAGTACTCACTTTAACCAAGAACATGAGATTGACTGCAAGAAGTGGAATGCATGATGTCGAGCAAACACGAATGTTTGCTCAGTGGGTGTTGGATTTGGGTGAAGGGAAACTAGGCGGATCTAACGATGGTGATGCGATTATAGATATACCCGATGATCTTTTAATCATGGATTCCGCTGATCCTATTTCAAGTCTTATAGAGTTTGTTTATCCTTCTCTTCTTGAAAATTACCAAAGTTCTGGCTTTTACCAAGAAAGAACGATTCTTGCACCGACGAATGAAGTTGTTGATGAAATTAATTCTCAGTTGTTGCTGATATTCCCAGGCGATTCCAAGGAATACCTAAGTTCCGATAGTATTTGTGAGACAGAAAATCTACATGATGGTTTTGATCAAAGTTTATAATCTCCCGACGTACTAAATGGTCTTATGATCTCAGGTGTTCCAAATCACAAATTAGTACTAAAGGTCGGTGTTCCCATTATGCTCCTCAGAAATATTGATAAAAAAATGGCCTGTGCAACGGAACTCGCTTAAAGGTAATATCACTTGGAAATCGCGTTATTGAAGCAGAAGTGATATCTGGAAGCAACATTGGTGCTCGATTTTTTCTTCCTAGAATTGGTATAATACCGTCAGATAAGAAGGTTCCTTTTAGATTCCAAAGAAGACAGTTTCCTGTTGCTTTATGCTTCGCTATGACAATTAATAAAAGTCATGGCCAGTCATTATCCAGAGTTGGTTTGTTTTTGAAAAATCCAGTATTTTCTCATGGTCAACTTTATGTTGCTTTGTCGAGAGTCAAGAGCAGAGACGAACTCAAATTATCAATTCTTGATATTGATGGTAACCTTACTAATAGGACATCTAATGTTGTATACAAAGAAGTTTTTAGTTACTTCTAATTTGTATTTGTATATGTAATTTGTTTTGTTATCAAAATCATAGTTTTTATATATTATTGTTTCATAGCATAACACATGTTACTACAGTTGATTAGTGTTTCATAGTATAACACATAAACGTTTACAAGCATATCTATAATAATTGAAACAAAAATGAACCTGTACCAAAATTCGTCATCTATTATACACAACACCATGATAAAGTTTAATAAATTATCAACCGTCTATTACCATTAAGCATAACACATAATATCAAAATTAGTCAAGTTATTCTACCCAAAAAGACCAACTAACCACGCAATTACCTGTTAACCTAGATTTACATAAAGCCCAACCCAAAATAACCAAAATGTGTCTAATTTAGTGACAACTTTTTCTACACCAACTAGGACTCTAAAGCCCAACCAAAGAAACTACCATATATTGTTTATAATAACAACCACAACCACAAGCACCACTTCCCATTCATGCACGCAAGTTTTTCTTTTTAACACAACCCTTCTCCACAACCTTTGACAATCTCAAGAGCTTACTTGACTTGTGGAACTGAAAAAATAGTTCCACACCAATGTTGATCTTCCAAGCCTTCAAGTAAGCAGACCATCCAACGAAGCCAAAACGGAACCCTTTGCGATGTTTTTCTGTAACGCCTCGTATTATTTTCATATTTTTATATTTTTTAGAAAATTTAAGTTCGTTTTCCATTTTAGAAAATCAGATCGGAAAACAGATTTTAAACGACCAACATCACATTTTTACACGCTTTTTACGCAACCGACGATTAAACGCGAAACAACGACTACCGGTACTATTTTACATATTTTTTTAAATCTAAAATTTTTACGACGTTACAGAGAGTTCGGGTTTTGAAAACGGGTTCGTAAGTACGATTGGGCTACTCAAAACACGGGATTGGGCTTGTGGGCCTTGGACCCAAGCCCACTTAAAACAAGAGTTAACCTAGTGTATATTAGTAGTGTTTGAAAAACCCTAATGCTATTTTTTTATAACATCAGCCGCTCACAAAACATCTTTCCCTCTCACTCTTGAGCTACACCTTATCCAAACATACACTTCCCTGCTCCTTCATTTCTTCTTAGAAAAAAACCCAAAACACCCATTAAATCATACATTTGCACACAACATTCATCTTGATTTCACCTACAAACACCCACACCCAACAAACAGTCAAACCCCCCTCACCCTCTCGTCTCTCTTAGCTCCGACGAAGAAGACGATGGCCGATGACGGCTGTTAGCGGCGACCGGAGACACCACAGAGCACTGGTGGTGGCTGTGCTATGCCTTTTCTCTTATTTTCTTTTCTGTTGACGCTTCTTCTGCTCGATTAAGTTACGGGCTCGGGTCAGATCTGATATGGGTTTCGGGCTCGGGACTGGTTCAACAAGGCTTGAGTTTTAGCTCGGGTTCGTTTTAGCATGCTTCGGGTTTCGTTATTTCGTTCTGGTAAGGTCTGAGCTAGTCAGAAGGTTCGAGTTATTTCAGGTTAAATTGCAAACATGTGTATACGGTTTGGGTTTCATGGAAGCTTCAGGTCAACAGTGATTTTGGGTTCCGGGTTAAATGCGGCTCGGGTCAGATGTAGAACGAGTCAGCCGCGGGTCGGGTGATGGTTATGTTCTTGGGTCAGATCTACACGGTTCGGAGTTCTAGGAGCGGGTCGACTCGGTCAACCGACTCAACTTAGTCAACTCAGCCGGTCAACTCAGTTGATCCGGTCAGCTGAGGTCAAACTCAGTCAACGCGAGCTCGGTAAACTTTTAATGATGTAAACTTTATTAAGTTATTTATATTGTTTGTTTATGTTATCTAGTTTAAAACCGAGTTCGATATGACATACAAGTGTTGACACATCGATGGAAATAGTATATATATTTCGATATCACATTGATTATTGTTGCGTTATGACAAATATAAGCGACAACTTGTGTTGTCGGGATCCTCCACAAACAGAGGAAACTCTGCCCGATTTTCGTAAAACAATAAATAAATAAATATATATACACATTTTTTTATATATATAGCCGAAACACCAATAAAAACGTATCAAAGCTCTAATGAAGTTTATAAAGTAAATATAAACAAACATATTTATTTCTTTTATGTCGACACTTTTATAACTTCCAACGCTCTATACTTATGCAAGAACGAGACTCGTGTTCTTCATGAACTGAAAGGTTACCTCGGTGTCCCATCCTTCAACTCTCCACGAGACACGGAATGTGTTGCAAGACAGTGAGCATACTCGATCCCTTTTTACGCTTTATTACCTTTGGGGTGCAATACATGTACTTTGAATCAAATACACAAACATGCTAGAATTTTTATACAAATAACCTCTATATATATGCTCGTGCGTGTTATACTTAGAATCATACGTGTTTTACTTGCAATCATCGGTTAGTATAACCTGTTTTGAATGTCGTAACGGTTGAAGGTGGACAGGTCCCGTTTTGAGATAAAACCTTCAACCGTTATGTAAGTATGGTAAAAACTAATCGTGCTTTTGGCGGATGGGCCTCGGTTTGAGGTGAAACCAAAAGCACAACTATTGACATGTTAATAATATAACTTCCTTTTGACTTGTTTGTTGTTGCCTTCTAATTTTTCGTTGCTTAGTTCGAATTTCAATTTTGCAAAATATCTTGACCAGGATACTCAACCAAGATCTTTAAAACAGGTTATTCTACAAAATCTCGAACAATAGGGTTTTTAAAGGAAAAATATGGTTTCCTTAGAACTTATAAACCTTGTTTTGATAGCATTTTTAACTCTGATTCTTTTTATAAATTCAAGTATTGTATCCCAGATATTCTAACCGGATATCCTGAATCGTATTCCGAGAATATATCTTAATGATATATCCTAATCAGGATGCTTTGAGTCTTAAACAGAGTTAAACAATTCATGTAAGGTTCACAAAGGAAAGATCATACCAGGAATCGAGTGTAACCCTAGTTTTAACTTCCAACCCCTTTTGCGACTTTTCCCACTAAGATGTCCCCAGTCCGAGACACTTAGCCCAATTTTGATCTTTTGAGCTTCACACAATTGCTTTAGAAGGAATGCCCCCTGTGTATGAAGTCTATAAACACTTAGAAATTTTTTTGAATATCAGTTCCAACTGTTTAGACAATTCTTGTGTTACAGGGGTTAAACCCAAAAATATATTGGAGATAAATCCTTAGTATCCTGGGGAAAATCCCAAATTTTCATGCGCTACTGGTGGGAGTGTATAAACTCCAAGACTTAGAAAGGTGATAACCTTTAAACCTTAGAGAGTATGAAAATACCCTTTCGTGAGAGAGGGTGATCAATCCTCATATACCTTTAGGATTCAGGATATAGCCAACAGCAACGAAATTGTCAGCCACTTTTACATGAACTAGTCCCGCCACCTTGAACTATTCCCGAATAACTTGCGCTCCAGGCGGGGTGTTTAAACCCAATTCGGAAGAAAGGTGAATACCTTTAAACCTGTGAAGGGATCAGGATCCCTTAGACGTGAGAGAGGGGGCCAATCCTCTAATCTTCTGAAGTATCCTGAATGTATATCCTGGAGCTATATCTCGAAGCATATACAGCAAAACAACTGTAAGCTAAGGTGGGTGTTAGCCTGACTAACACCCCTCCGATGCTTAAGTCAGTAATGGGTTCAAAACAGTAAATAATATTAAAATTTAATAAAAGAGACAGAATCCATACCATCCTGAGTTAGAATTTAAATTCCATACTCACTTGAAATAGAGTTTTAGATGTATAGCATTCCAGGATCTCGGTAGCATATCTCCCTCCATATTCTTGAGTCGGTATGCTCCTTTTCCTGATTCAGATTCAACCTCATAGGGTCCTTCCCATTTTGGAACCAACTTTCCATCAGCAGGATTAGTAGTATTCTGAAAAGCCTTTCTCAATACCCAATCTCCAACTTGAAATCTTCTAGTCCTTATATTCTTGTTATATGCTTTAGATATCCTCTGTTGATATGCTGCCATCCTTAGCCTTGCTGCGTCTCTTGTTTCATCAATAGTATCCAGTTCCTGGCATAGGACTTCAGGATTCTGCTCAGGATCCCAGAGGTTAGATCTTGCTGTAGGTATCACCATCTCTGTCGGGATTACTGCCTCTGCTCCAAATACTAAGGAAAATGGGGTTTGCCCAGTAGCATTCTTCACTGTTGTCCTATCAGCCCACAAAACAAAGGGTAATTCTTCTGCCCATCTTCCTTTCTTAGCCCCTAGTCTCTTTTTCAAGTTGTTGACAATTATCTTATTTGAGGATTCTGCTTGTCCATTTGCTTGAGGATGTACCGGAGTAGACGTGATCATTTTGATTCCCCAACTCTTGCAAAAGTCAGTAGTCCTTTTACTTATAAACTGGGATCCATTGTCACAAATGATTTCAGCTGGTACTCCAAATCTGGTCAGGATATTCCTTTTTATGAAGGATACTACTTCTTGGTCTCTAACTTGAACAAATGCTTCAGCTTCAACCCACATAGAGAAATAATCAGTCATTGCCATCATAAAGACTTTTCCTTCTGGAGCTTTTGGTAATTTCCCTACTATATCCATCCCCCATTTCATGAATGGCCAAGGGGAAGCTATAGGATAAAGTGGTTCGGCCGGCTGATGTAATATGTTACTTTGTCTTTGACACGCATCACATCTTCAAGCATATTCTGCATCATCTTTCCTCATTGTCGGCCAATAATATCCTGTTCTTAACGCCTTTGAGAACAATGACCTGCCCCCAGTATGGTTACTGTTTTGGTCAAAAATTACCGAAGCAATTTAGTGATCAAATTAGTTAAGTGAGGTAGTGTGCTAAAATTATGTGTGAAAAATATGTTAACCAAGTTAGTTATAAAAACAATTTCAGGATACGGCTCAAGATATAGAGCTGTATTTGTGATCAAACAATGAGCAGAAAAGTAAAGGTTGACATGTGATGTACGAGGAAAGCCCTTGATCAATCTAGATCGCCGGCACAAAACCTCGGGAGCTGACAATCGCAGCTGCCTTGTTCTTCTATTGCTTCAAATATTAGGATACAGTGCAGGATGTAGAGCGAATCAACTAGGTGTTACAATGTGATTTGAATACAAGTGTTTGTGTGTAGTGTTTGCAGAGAGCTAGAGAGAAAGTGTTTGAAAATGTGAAAGTTGCGTGCCTTAATCTGATCCGCCCCCATCTATTTATAGTAAAACAAATATAACAAACTATCCTAAATAACCGGGATCCAGCGAATATTCCTCACTCGAACGTTGTAGACCTAGTCTTTCGGGTTCAACGTCTCTCCCATAACAAACATGCCCGAGTCTTGAGGAGATGAAGTCCATCTGACCGTTAGCAAACCCCAGCCTTTAACCTGCACGTGGTTAATTCAATCAACCTCAGGATATCACCCAGGATGTTAGCAATATCCCCGTCCAGTATCCTGGTCACAAATAAACAATTAAAAGCAGGATATTGATCAAGATATGTACGCTCAGAAAATGACCCATAACAATTGTCCCCAAATATATCTGTTGGTGTACCAATCCAACGGATATATTTTAAAAGTTTTATCTCGTAAATTAAAGCAATTAAATCTAGACGACGGTCAAAATCACATCATAACCTCCAACGCGCTTTTAACTCGATGGAGATCCACAATGCCCCTATATCTTCTTGTTTGAAAAGCAGATATCTTCAACAGAGTCTCCAGGTAATTCCCTACTTCTTGTTCATCTTTTATCAATCTTTCTTTCTTCATCTGCCATGGCCACCATGACTCATTCCCAAACCGGTGAATCATCCGAGACTTTTACCCAGCAGAATCTTTTCAAAAATCCTAAGAAAGAAGTCTGTGCCTTTGATAATGCAGACATTGCGGCTTTGAGAGCTTCCGGTGCTTTTCCTGATAACACAGTCTTTAGACCGTTCGATCGGTCAATTCAATCGGATGTTTCTTCCACAGATTGGGTTTGCTTTCCAGCATACCCTTTTTCACTGGGTCTTCGATACCCCTTTCTCGAATTCATGATGCAATTCTTCCGGACCACCGGCATCTCTTTTGCTCAAACCATGCCCATGGTTTGGAGAGTATTAATCGTACTTAACCAAATCAAAAACCTTCACTGTCCCGACCTTTGTATCGAGGATCTGCCAATCTCTTATCGCCTCCGATCTCACGGTTCTAGCCGGTTTTTGCTTTTTTCGACTTCCAACAAACCCCTTATTCTTAAAGCTACTAAAAATGAAGACGGATGGCAACGCAAGTTCTTTTTCGTCAAACGAGACTCCATTGCTGAGGGTGCCAGCCTTCCAGTGGAGTGGTTAACCATCGGTAGGGTCATAAATGTTCTCATGTACCTTTAGATTTTTATCTTTTACTAATATCCTTCTTTTTGATTCTTATGCAGTAAATTTCAAGAAAGTAGCTCCCCCTACCGCTGAATCAGAGGAAAGAATCAATACTGTTTACCAATTACCTGCAATAGACAGGAGTTTCACCACGCACATCCCGAGTTCCAATCAATACTCGTCATCTGAAATGTCTGGTAAGGACTACTTTTAAAATAGTTAGTTAGTATAGCATAATAGAATGAAGAGTAATAATAATGTAAAACTTTTTCCTTTATGCAGCACCGGCTAAGATCCCTGAAGTTTTTGATCTCGACGAGTTGGACAACTATTCTGATCAGGTTCAGATCAAGAAGGAACCCAATCCTAAGGCCACAGCCTCATCCAAACCCAGTGGATCCAAAGCCATTGTCATCACCAAACCCTTGCCAACTACCAAGCCCCGGAGCTCCAGCTCTCGTAAAAGGAAAGAGCCCGATTCCCCCGTCATCTCTGACACTTTTCCCTATGAGAAGCACAGGTTCATCGAAGCTAGCGGGTTTATGACTTCCTTTCTTAACCAGGTTAGTATTCTCAAACCACATCCTGCAGCTTATATCATTTACAAAGATTTATCAAAATCAATACCTGTCCTCTTACTTTCGCAGGGTCTTGAACGTCTGGTTCATCTATATCAAGAATCCTACGGGCTTAACAAGACGCTTGAGTCCAAGTTAAAGGAAGCAGAAGTCACGATCTCCGATCAAGGCATGATTACAGCCGCCAAATCTCGTCATTACGAGGAGAAGTTCAAGGCTATGATTCAAGAACACCAGACTGCTCTCAACAAAGCTACTCTTCAAGCCCAAGCCGATCTTGAAGCTGCCCATGCGCAACATGAACGGGATATGGTCAGCTACCGGGATAGCCTTAAGAGTTCCGTCGTCACTTCTCTTCTCCAGGCCAGGCTGAAGATGGCCCATGAAGCCAAAACACTAGGTTTTGAATGCCCTTCTTGGGACATTGGTTCCTGGGAAACGAAGCTAAAGAATCTTAGCGGTATTTCTACCACACCAGCTGCCGAAGGATCTTCCAAAGTAGCTGAAAAAGCTAACGATGCTGAGAGGGATGCTGAGGTGGATCATGAGACGAATGCTGCTGAAATTACCGCGAACGAAGATGGCACTGCCCCCTAAAACTTATTTCCTTTTGTTTGAACAATTTTATGTCTTATGAACAATTTTTAAAACAATTTGATAGCCGAAGGTGGATGGGTCCTAGGTTTCAGGATGAAGCCTTTGGTTATCAACTAGTACCGTTTATTTCCAATAATTTCATCTTTCATTTTTCTTGCTATCACTTCCTATCTTTCTTATTACAGACCTTAGTTTTGCAAAATATACTCAGTGATATATTATGAAAACTTTTATTAAATAGAATTTCTAAAAATTTAGTCACCTTTAGAGAAAATTAAAAGATAGTCCATTTTTAAAACCTGTTTTGACGATACTTGCTTGATCAAAGTTTCAAACCAGTACCAGCTTCAAATATCTTAATCAAATATCTTGAAAAGTATTTCGAAAATATATTTTGAAAATATATTCCGAAAATCTATCCTAATCAGGATGTTTAACCTTTTACCAAACATAGTACTGTTAAAAACTTAAACAACGTTTACAAAGGAAAGATCATACCAGGAATAGGGTATAACCTTATTCTCAAACTTCAATCCCCTTGCAACTCTTCCAATAAAGATGTCCCCTGTCTGAGACACTCAGTGTATTAGGTCCGAGCCTTACCCTTTGAGCTTTACACCATTGCCTTAGTAGGAATGTCCCCTGTGTACAATGTCTTCATATACTTAGAAATCTTCTGGATATCAGTTCCCATTGTATAGACAATTTTTCGTGTTATAGGGGTAAAACCCAAAAAATGTATTGGGGATGAATCCCTCGTATCCTGGGGGAAATCCCATATTTTCATGCGCTACAGGCGGGAGTGTATTAACTCCAAGACTTAGAAAGGTGAAAACCTTTAAACCTTAGAGAGTATAAAAATACCCTTTCGTGAGAGAGGGTGATCAATCCTCATATACCTTTAGGATTCATGATATAGCCAATAGTAACGAAATTGTCAGCCACTTTTACATGGACTGGTCCCGCCACCTTGAACTATTCCCGAATAACTTGCGCTCCAGGCGGGGTGTTTAAACCCAATTCGGAAGAAAGGAGAATACCTTTAAACCTGTGAAGGGATCAGGATCCCTTATACGCGAGAGAGGGGGCCAATCCTCTAATCTTCCGAAGTATCCTGAGTGAGCATCCTGGAGCTATATCCCGGAGCATATACTGCAAAACATCCTTAAACTAAGGTGGGTGTTAGCTTGGCTAACACCCCTCCGATGCTTAAGTTAGTATTGGGTTTCAAAGAACAAATCAAATCAAACATATTTAAAAGAGATAGAATTCATACCATCTTGAGTTAGAAATTAAATTCTAAACTTAGTTGAAATAAAGTTTAAGGTGTATAGCATTCCAAGATCTCGGTAGCATATCCCCCTCCATATCCTTGAGTCGGTATGCACCTTTTCCTGATTCTGATTCAATCTCATATGGTCCTTCCCATTTCGGAGCCAGCTTTCCATCAGCAGGATTGGTAGTATTCTAAAAAGCTTTTCTTAACACCCAATCTCCAACTTTGAACCTTCTAATCCTTATCCTCTTGTTGTATGTTCTGGATATCCTTTGTTGATATGCCGCCATTCTTAGCCGTGCTGCATCTCTTGTCTCATCAATAGTATCCAGCTCCTGGCATAGGACTTCAGGATTCTGCTCAGGATTCCAGAGGTTGGATCTTGCTGTGGGTATCACCATTTCTGTCGGGATCACTGCTTCTGCTCCAAATACTAAGGAAAACGGGGTTTGACCAGTTGCATTTTTTACCATCGTTCTATCAGCCCACAAAACAAAGGGTAATTCTTCTGCCCATCTTCCTTTCTTGGCCCCTAATCTTTTCTTCAAGTTGTTGACAATTATCTTGTTTGAGGATTCAGCTTGTCCATTTGCTTGAGGATGTACCGGAGTAGACGTAATCATTTTGATTCCCCAACTCTTGCAAAAGTCAGTTTTCCTCTTACTTATAAATTGAGAACCATTGTCACAGATTATCTCGGCTGGTACTCCGAATCTGGTCAGGATATTTCTCTTTATGAAGGATACCACTTCTTGATCCCTGACTTGGACAAATGCCTCGGCTTCAACCCATTTGGAGAAATAATCTGTCATTGCCAACATAAAAACCTTCCCTCCTGGAGCCTTTGGAAGCTTTCCCACTATATCCATACCCCACTTCATAAATGGCCAAGGGGAAACAATAGGATATAATGGTTCAGCAGGCTGATGCAGTATGTTACTATGTCTTTGACATGCATCACATCTTCGAACATATTCTGTGGCATCTTTCCTCATTGTCGGCCAATAATATCCTGTCCTTAATACTTTTGAGAATAATGACCTACCCCCAGTATGGTTACCACAATCCCCTTCATGTATATTCTGAAGTACTTCCTTGGTTTCAGGGTCCTCCAAGCACCTCAGATATGGTCCTGCAAGAGATTTCTTATACAAAACATCATTTATAATAGTGAATCGTGATACCTTCATCCTAAAGGCTTTAGGATTCTCATTCTTTGGGATGTATCCTTGCTTTAGATATCTCATGATTGGAGCTATCCAGGACTTAGGATCCTCCTCAAGATAGCCATCATCAGGATCCTGAATACTTATTACTTCCTTATCCTGAGGATTCGTCGCAAGATATAGGATATGTAATATTGGTATCCGGGTTCCTTCCGGTATCCTGACCGATGATCCTAGATTTGCCAAGGCATCAGCTTCAACACTGTCTTCTCTTGGTACCTGTTCAAGTGTAAAAGTATCGAAATATCCTGCTAATTTTTTAAGAATTTCGAGATACGCGATTAACTTCTCTCCTTTAACTGCATAGCTTCCATTAAAATGATTAGTTATTAACAAGGAGTCAACATACACTTGCAAATTTTTGACATTCATATTCTTAGCCAACTCCAATCCTGCAATTAAAGCTTCATATTCTGCCTCATTATTAGTAGCAGGAAATTCACACCTAATGGCCTGGGGTAATATGTCCCCCTGTGGCGATTTTAGTAGTATACCTAAACCTACACCTCTTACATTGGATGCACCATCAGTATATAATGTCCAGCATTCTAAGTTTTCTCTTAGCTGCTGTTGTTTTGGTAAAAAATCAGGCAATGACAATATAACCAAACTTTCTGTTGTGAGGTATGATGCTTGAATTGATGAACAATAATAAGGATCACTATGAAGTGTAATGAACAAATGACACGAAGATTTATACGGGGAAAAAGCCCTTGATCAAGAGTTGATCTCCGGCACAAAAAACCCCGAGTGATGGAAACTACCGATCACCAACTGAAATTAAACAAATAATCTGTTACAACTTCGGATGATAGCGAGCTAAGTACAAGGATCACTACAGTGTATCGTGTATAAATGTATGAAAAATGCTAAGTGTTTTGTCGAGAGCTGTTGAGAGCGGTTGTATGAGTGTGTGTGTAGCCAAAAATAGCTAAGTGTCTCTAATATAGCTCGCTACCCCTATATAAATAGAAAATATCAAGCCTAACTAAAATTCCGCAAATGGTGCAAGTCTTCCATGACTCCACAACGTCCATTTCTGGCCAAGCACGTGCGGAATAGACTAAGAATATTCTCCAGGAATGTCGCCAAGACTAAGTCCAAGTTGATATTCCTGCAAAACATTTACGAATTCAAAGTAGACAATCGTTAGTACTGGGATCCTTATAGTGATCCATGATCCTGATCCTGCAACACTTCTGAGGATCACTACTTCAGACAGAATTGAGGATCACTAAATCCAACAGCAAATAAGGATCACTGGTCATTTAGAAATCCACCCCTAACAATTGCCCCCAAAATATAAGGAGCAAATATGTAAATAAACGAGTTATATTTTGTCGATCTTATCCGTATTTAACCAACGGATAACTAGCCGTTATAAGCGGACTAGCCGTTACGATCATGACGTCAGTGAGATGACTACCCTGCAGAATCATCATTATAAATAAGAGTTAGAGATAGGGATCATTTCACATTTAAGTTCAAGAGAACTCCCTTTAAATTCTGCTTCGACGATCAAACAGGTAATTCTTTTTCCTTTCTCCTTTCTCATATTCTGCTCTTCTTTCTTTACCATCATCTTGTTCAAAAATGATGCTCCGAAGCTCACCGGGCAAGGACCACAAGAAGAACAGCCCCTTAAAAGTCAAGGGATCATCAAAGATTCCATAAAAGAACGCTGTTGTTTTACCGATGCACAAATTGACAGAATCCGCCACTGTTTTCCAGCAGATACTGTTATCAGATCCTTTGATCCCACTGCTCTTAGTGACAACATCTCTGAAACTTGGGTAGCTTTCCCAGTTACACCTTTCACCATAGGGTACACCTATCCTTTTCCGAACTTTACCCAATCCTTTTTCTCCCTTACCGGCATCTGCTATATACAAGCTATGCCGATGATCTGGAGGGTCCTATATACCCTTGAAAGGATCATCGAGCAGGAAGGAATCGACCTAGGAATGTCAGAGTTGGCTGAGATGTATGATCTCACAACGTTTGGATCCCACCGATATTTGTTCAAACGTAAACCCGGAGAAGAACATCCCATCTTTAAGGCTACCAAAAACGATACCAACTGGAAAAGGCGGTTCTTCTTCGTCAGAAGGGATTCTATCCCGGATGGAAAGGATTTGCCAAAGAAATGGAGCACTGATGGTAGGATTGGAGGATCCTTAGAAGGATCACTAAGTAAGCTCATTCTGATAATGATCACTAATATGCTTTTGTTTCTTTTTGTACAGCTATCACATTCTCGCATATTATTCCTTCTGCTGCCACCAAGGGGAGACTTGCTGCCTTTAGAAAGCTTGATCCTGAAACAAGATCATTCAAGACAATCTCCCAGGATTCACAAGAGGTATCCTCAGGCTCTGTCACCATGTCAAGTAAGTATCCTGTTCTTTTTATATTCAAATGTTTAAATAAATAGCTATATATGAATAGAATTAGTATACTTATCTGTTCTGGGTGTGTAGGCGCTGGAAAATCATCAAGATCCGCTTCCAAATTCAGTGTCACTGAGCTAGACACCGTCCGATCCTCCAAGAAGAAGCTTCCTGCCAGCCCAACTGCTTCGATCCCTAAGGCACCCGCTAAAGGAAGGGGTGGCAAGAAAAGAAAAGCCCCTGAAGCTGAGGATCTGCAAGGTCTGCCCTTGATCTGCCACCAGTTCCTTGAATACTTCAACGAGGTAAGGATCCTTATCCCTGCTTTAGGTATCCAGCTTATTTGAGGATCACTTGTTCCTAAACTGTTCTTTATCTTCTTTGCAGAAATTTGCTGAGATTGAAGACTATGTTGGGCATGTCGAGGAGCAGGACAAGAAAATTGCTGACCTCCAACAAGTCGCCTTGCTTAAGGATCTCAAGATTGCTGACCTCCAAAAGGATCTCAAAGATGCCAAAGCTCAGACAGCAACAATCCTGATCAATTTTGATTATGAGAGGAGCGAAATTACAGAGGATGCCAAGGTCTCTGCTGCCATAGCCATGTACAAGACCAAGCTACAAATGGCTCAAGAACCTCAAGATCCTGCCTTTGACAGGAGCAACTGGGATGTGGAAGGCTGGAAGGCAAGGCTGGCTGAATTGGACGACGAGGAGGAGGCTGAGGAGGTTTTGGCAATTGAGGCTAGTGGTAGTGGCAAGGATCATGGTGGTGAAGCTAGTGGAGCTGGAGATGGTGATGCAGCGAAGGCATAGGCTGCAACAATGGGCGATGATGGACATTTCTAGACGTAGCCGGAGCCCATTTTTTTAGTTTGGTTATGGTTTTTTTGTTTTGATGATGTTTTGATAAACAATGGTTGGTCTGTACTTGAACAATAGTAACTAGGGTTGAGGATCATGGATGATCCTTTGAACAATAGGTAGGATTACAAATGGTGGAGGGATCCTCTGTTTGGGGGATGAAGCCATTGTGATCCTGCCGTCTTGAATTTCCTGCACTTGTTAGACCTACAAACAATGGACACCCTTTGCCAACCCATGTGGACGGGCCACGTTTTGCTGGTAGATGCTCGGGGTAGGTAATTTTGACAACCTTAAAAGGGTTTAAGCTTTTGTGAATAAAATGACTTTAACTTTTTGGCTATATCCTGTGTTGATATCCTTATTGTTATTTTATTTTTCAATCTATTGTGATGTTCATGTCGTTTAAACTTATCAAGTAAGGAAAAAATTTAAAAAATATCCCTTAAGAGTTAAGGATATGATCAAGGATCACATAAAAGAAATAATTTAAAGATCATCATTTCAGTTGTCAAAGGATAAGTGTCGCTTAAATACATAATAAAATCAAAACAGTTTAGGATCATACCTGAGAGCCCAAGTTAGGATCCTATCCTTCAATACTCAAAATTAGGATAACCCAAGATACAAACCTTAGTTGAAAGTAAGGGTAAAGAATCTTTGGCCATTTATTTTCACAAACCTGAAATAAGATATTACTTGGAATTGAGCCATCATAAGATGAATGTTAGTGACTGGGGACAAGCCCAACAATTCTGGGGACAAGCCCAATATACTGGGGACAAGCCCAAAGGATAACTGGGGACAAGCCCACATGATAACTGGGGACAAGCCCAAAGGATCATATGTAAACTGGAGTATGGCCCTTACTGGCGACTATCCAAACTTAGTGACATGAAAATGCCAAAACCTTAGCTAACGTGAAAACGTTAGAAACCTTAGGAACGGATGTATGGTACGTCTACCATTATAAGTAGGATCCTGAATATAGCCAGTACAACGAAATTGTCAGCCCCTAAAGCGGGTACTGGTCCCATTGCCATGAACTATTCCAGGATCATCGTGCGCTACTGGCGAAACTGGGGACAGGCCCAGACTGGGGACTAGCCCAAACAATTGGATGCTTCTGTGGATACTCAATGCTTAGTTAAAAATACCTGAACCTTCAAAACTCAGAAATCAAGTAAAAGGAGGATAAAGGACGCAGGATCCTTATCCTTGTAAGAATAAAAAGAATGAAACAGTTTAAGATTGGAATGTTACCAGAAAGAGGATCATCTATCAGCGAGGATCCTTCAAGGATACTTGTCTGGTAAGGATCATGGTTCATGATCACATGAAATATTTCTTCAAATGGACAGCATTCCAAGCTCTAGGTAGCAAATCACCCTCCATTGTTAGCAATCGATATGCCCCCTTTCCTGCTTCAGCTTCAATCAAATAAGGTCCTTCCCACTTTGGTGCTAGCTTTCCATCAGCAGGATTGGTGGTGTTTTGAAATGCTTTCCTTAATACCATATCCCCAACTTGGAATTTCCTGAGCCTGACATTTTTGTTGTAAGCTCCAGCCATCCTTTGTTGATAACTGGCCATCCTTATCCTTGCTAAATCCCTGATTTCTTCTATAGTATCCAAGTCTTGAATCAAGTTTTCAGCATTTTCTTCAGGATCACGAACGCTTGTTCTTGCAGTTGGAACCACCATCTCTGTAGGGATCACTGACTCTGCCCCAAATACCAAAGAAAATGGAGTTTGGCCTGTAGCATTCTTGGGAGTTGTTCTATCAGCCCACAACACATAAGGTAGTTCTTCTGCCCATTTTCCTTTCTTGGATCCAAGCTTCTTCTTCAAATTGTTGATGATGATCTTGTTGGATGATTCTGCCTGACCATTAGCTTGTGGATGGACTGGTGTTGATGTTATCATCTTAATTCCCCAACTGTCACAAAAGTTAGTGGTTCTATTCCCAATAAATTGGGATCCATTATCACAAATAATTTCAGAAGGGATGCCAAATCTAGAAATAATATTCCTTTTAATAAAGGATATAACTTCCTTTTCTCTGACTTGAGCAAAAGCTTCAGCCTCTATCCACTTAGAGAAGTAATCAGTCATAGCAAGCATGAATACTTTTCCACCTGGTGCCTTAGGAAGCTTTCCAACTATATCCATTCCCCATCTCATGAATGGCCAAGAAGAAGATATAGGATGCAAGAGCTCTGCTGGTTGGTGAAGGATATTACTATGCCTCTGACAAGGATCACACTTCTTGGCATACTCCACAGCGTCCTTCTTCATAGTGGGCCAATAGTATCCTGTTCTCAGGATCCTTGAGAATAATGCCCTGCCCCCAGTGTGGTTTCCACAATCTCCTTCATGGAAATCCTTTAGGACTTCTTGAATTTCAGGATCCTCAATGCATCTCAAATATGGTCCTGCAAGAGATCGTTTATACAACATATTGTTTAATATTGTAAATTGAGATACCTTAATTTTAAAAGCCCTTGGGTTTTCTCCTGTAGGAATTTCTCCATGTTGTATGTATCTCATGATTGAGAGTATCCATGATCCTGAATGAGATTGGGTATCATCACTAGGGATGATTGCAGAATCTTCTCCTATCTCCATAGCTACATGATCCTTGATAGCAGGGGTCAGGATATGGATAATAGGGATCTCAATATCCTCAGGGATCTTCAAAGATGATCCTAGATTGGCTAATGCATCAGCTTCTGCATTCTCTTCCCTTGGTACCTGTGTCAAACTAAAGGATACAAAAGAGAGTGCTGTTTTGGTCAAAAAATCTGATGAGGATATTGCAACCAAACTCTCTGTTACGGGGTATGATGCTAATAATGTAGAGCAATCACAAGGATCACTTCAATGTAAATTGCACAAATGACACAAGGATTTATACGGGGAAAAAGCCCTTGATCAAGAGTTGATCTCCGGCACAAAAAACCCCGGGTGATGGAAACTACCGATCACCAAGCTCAAATAAATGAATAAATGTTTACAACTCCGGATAGTAACGAGCTAGGTACAAGGATCACTATCGTGAAATGTGTAAAAGTGAGTGAAAACTAATGAATGTTCGTCGAGAGCTTCAAGTGTGCGAGTATATGAGAGTGTGTGTGGCTGAAAATGGCTAAGTGTTCTAATTCTAGCTCGTTACCCCTTTAAAAATAGAAGTTAACTACAATAACTAACTATCCGACTTTTGTGCCAAGCTCCCACGTTCTCCACAACGTCCATTTTTGGTCAATCGTGTGCGAAATGCCCGTGGAATATTCCTTAGTACCGTTGCCAAGACCAAGTCAAGCTTTATACTCCTGCGAAGTAATACAAAACACAAACAAACAATCGCCAGTACGATGATCCTTAAAGTGATCCATGATCCTGAAGCTCTTCTGAGGATCACTATCTGTCACAGAAGTAAGGATCATTAATTAGGATAACAAATAAGGATCACTAATTGTTAGAAAATCCTCCCCTAAAAATTGCCCCCAAAACATAAGGAGTGAAATGTAAAATGAGCGAGTTATGTTTTCCTGATCTTATCCGCAACTAACTATCGCAAATATAGCCGTTATTGTTGAACTAGCCGTTGCAACCATGACGTCACAGAAGTGACAACCCTGCACGATCATGATTATAAATAGGAGATAGAGATAGGATCAAATGCATTTAAAATTTCAGAAAGACTCCCTTTATAACTGCATTCCGAAGATAGACAGGTATTCTCTCTTCATCTTCTTCCTTCTCTTACTCTGTTTTTCTTACTTTACCATCATCTCTTCAAGAATGATGCTCCGGTCCTCTCCCTCCAAGGATCACCAGAAGGATAGCCCCTTGAAGAGTCAAAAAATCATCAAAGACTCCACAAATGAGAGGTGTTGCTTTAATGATGCTCAAATAGACAAGATTCGTCATTGCTTTCCGGCGAGTGCCTTTTTCAAACCCTTTGATCCTACTATTCTGAGCGACTATGTTTCAGAAACATGGGTTGCCTTTCCAGTTACTCCATTTGCCATAGGATACACCTATCCTTTCCCAGAATTTACACAATCCTTCTTTTCCCTTACCGGCATCTCTTACATCCAAGCCATGCCGATGATTTGGAGGGTTTTGTACACCCTGGAGAGGATCATCGAACAGGAAGGCATTGATTTAGGCATGTCAGAGCTGACACAATTGTATGATCTTACTACCTTTGGTTCCCATCGTTATTTGTTCAAACGAAAACCCGGCGGAGAACACCCCCTTCTTAAAGTCACCAAGAATGACACAAATTGGAAACGTCGCTTCTTCTTTGTCAGGAGGGATACCATTCCAAACGGAAAGGATCTACCAAAGACCTGGTCCACCCATGGTAGGCCAGAGGATCCTGAGAAGGATCACCAGGTAGTCTTGTTTTTGTATAAGGATTACTGACCCCTTTTTGTCTTGTGTTATGCAGCTATTTCTGTCTCACACATCATCACATCACCTGCAACCAAGGATAGGCTTGCTGCTTTTTGGAAGCTTGATCCTGAAACAAGGACATTCAAGATAGACACCCAAGACTCACAAGAAGTATCCTCAGGTTCCATTACCATGTCAAGTAAGTATCCTGCCTTTTACATACTTTGAATATTAAAATAAATAAGTAAATTGAAATAGGATAAGGATACTTATCTTGCTTTGAATGTGTAGGTGCCGGAAAATCTGCCAAGCCTGTATCCCAATTCAACATGGCTGACCTCGATGTTGTTCGATCCAGGAAGAAGAGGTCCACTACCAGTCCCAGCATCTCCATTCCCAGGGCACCCACTAAAGGGAAAGGTGGCAAGAAGAGGAAAACTTCTGACACCGAGGACCTTCAAGGCCTACCACTGATCCGCCACCAGTTCCTTGAATACTTTAATGATGTAAGGATCCCCAATTCTGCCTAGGTATCCTACTCGTATGAGGATCACCTGATCTTGAACTGCTTTATCCTTTTCTTTGCAGAAATTTGCTGAGATTGAAGATTATGTGGGGAATGTCGAGGAGCAGGACAAGAAGATTGCTGACCTCCAACAGGTTGCAGTGCTCAAGGACCTTGCAATTGCTGATCTTCAGAAGGAACTCCAAGATGCCAAGACTAAGACGGCTAAGCTTCTGATTGACCTTGACTATGAGAAACATGATCTCATAGAAAATGCTAAGGTCTCTGCTGCCATCACAATGTATCAGACAAAATTGAAGATGGCCCAGGAAGCTCAAGATCCTAACTTTGACAAAAGCAGCTGGGATGTTGAGGGCTGGAAAGCAAGGTTGGCCGATCTTGAGGATGATGAGGAGGCTGAGGAGGTTTTGGCGATTGAGGCAAGTGGCAGTGGAAAGGATCTGATGAAGGATACCGCAGCTGGAGGGGAAGAGGATGCAGCAAAGGTGTAGGCTGCACAATTGGGCGATGATGGACATTCCTAGACGCAGCCGGAGCCCAATTTTTTAAATTTGGTAGTAGTTTTTTGTGGTTGTGATGTTGAACAATTTAATGGTTTGTACTGAACAATAGTTTCTAGGATTAAGGATCATGTATGATCCTTTGGACAATAGGCAGGATTGTATATGGTGGAGGGATCCTCTGTTTGGGGGATGAAGCCATTGTGATCCTGCCGCCTTTATATTCCTGCACTACTTTTGAACTTATTATCATGGACACCCTTTACCTACCCCAGCGGACGGGCCACGTTTTGCTGGTAGATGCTCGGGGTAGGTAATTTTGACAACCTTAAAAGGGTTTAAGCTTTTGTGAATAAAATGACTTTAACTTTTTGGCTATATCCTGTGTTGATATCCTTATTGTTATTTTATTTTTCAATCTATTGTGATGTTCATGTCGTTTAAACTTATCAAGTAAGGAAAAAATTTAAAAAATATCCCTTAAGAGTTAAGGATATGATCAAGGATCACATAAAAGAAATAATTTAAAGATCATCATTTCAGTTGTCAAAGGATAAGTGTCGCTTAAATACATAATAAAATCAAAACAGTTTAGGATCATACCTGAGAGCCCAAGTTAGGATCCTATCCTTCAATACTCAAAATTAGGATAACCCAAGATACAAACCTTAGTTGAAAGTAAGGGTAAAGAATCTTTGGCCATTTATTTTCACAAACCTGAAATAAGATATTACTTGGAATTGAGCCATCATAAGATGAATGTTAGTGACTGGGGACAAGCCCAACAATTCTGGGGACAAGCCCAATATACTGGGGACAAGCCCAAAGGATAACTGGGGACAAGCCCACATGATAACTGGGGACAAGCCCAAAGGATCATATGTAAACTGGAGTATGGCCCTTACTGGCGACTATCCAAACTTAGTGACATGAAAATGCCAAAACCTTAGCTAACGTGAAAACGTTAGAAACCTTAGGAACGGATGTATGGTACGTCTACCATTATAAGTAGGATCCTGAATATAGCCAGTACAACGAAATTGTCAGCCCCTAAAGCGGGTACTGGTCCCATTGCCATGAACTATTCCAGGATCATCGTGCGCTACTGGCGAAACTGGGGACAGGCCCAGACTGGGGACTAGCCCAAACAATTGGATGCTTCTGTGGATACTCAATGCTTAGTTAAAAATACCTGAACCTTCAAAACTCAGAAATCAAGTAAAAGGAGGATAAAGGACGCAGGATCCTTATCCTTGTAAGAATAAAAAGAATGAAACAGTTTAAGATTGGAATGTTACCAGAAAGAGGATCATCTATCAGCGAGGATCCTTCAAGGATACTTGTCTGGTAAGGATCATGGTTCATGATCACATGAAATATTTCTTCAAATGGACAGCATTCCAAGCTCTAGGTAGCAAATCACCCTCCATTGTTAGCAATCGATATGCCCCCTTTCCTGCTTCAGCTTCAATCAAATAAGGTCCTTCCCACTTTGGTGCTAGCTTTCCATCAGCAGGATTGGTGGTGTTTTGAAATGCTTTCCTTAATACCATATCCCCAACTTGGAATTTCCTGAGCCTGACATTTTTGTTGTAAGCTCCAGCCATCCTTTGTTGATAACTGGCCATCCTTATCCTTGCTAAATCCCTGATTTCTTCTATAGTATCCAAGTCTTGAATCAAGTTTTCAGCATTTTCTTCAGGATCACGAACGCTTGTTCTTGCAGTTGGAACCACCATCTCTGTAGGGATCACTGACTCTGCCCCAAATACCAAAGAAAATGGAGTTTGGCCTGTAGCATTCTTGGGAGTTGTTCTATCAGCCCACAACACATAAGGTAGTTCTTCTGCCCATTTTCCTTTCTTGGATCCAAGCTTCTTCTTCAAATTGTTGATGATGATCTTGTTGGATGATTCTGCCTGACCATTAGCTTGTGGATGGACTGGTGTTGATGTTATCATCTTAATTCCCCAACTGTCACAAAAGTTAGTGGTTCTATTCCCAATAAATTGGGATCCATTATCACAAATAATTTCAGAAGGGATGCCAAATCTAGAAATAATATTCCTTTTAATAAAGGATATAACTTCCTTTTCTCTGACTTGAGCAAAAGCTTCAGCCTCTATCCACTTAGAGAAGTAATCAGTCATAGCAAGCATGAATACTTTTCCACCTGGTGCCTTAGGAAGCTTTCCAACTATATCCATTCCCCATCTCATGAATGGCCAAGAAGAAGATATAGGATGCAAGAGCTCTGCTGGTTGGTGAAGGATATTACTATGCCTCTGACAAGGATCACACTTCTTGGCATACTCCACAGCGTCCTTCTTCATAGTGGGCCAATAGTATCCTGTTCTCAGGATCCTTGAGAATAATGCCCTGCCCCCAGTGTGGTTTCCACAATCTCCTTCATGGAAATCCTTTAGGACTTCTTGAATTTCAGGATCCTCAATGCATCTCAAATATGGTCCTGCAAGAGATCGTTTATACAACATATTGTTTAATATTGTAAATTGAGATACCTTAATTTTAAAAGCCCTTGGGTTTTCTCCTGTAGGAATTTCTCCATGTTGTATGTATCTCATGATTGAGAGTATCCATGATCCTGAATGAGATTGGGTATCATCACTAGGGATGATTGCAGAATCTTCTCCTATCTCCATAGCTACATGATCCTTGATAGCAGGGGTCAGGATATGGATAATAGGGATCTCAATATCCTCAGGGATCTTCAAAGATGATCCTAGATTGGCTAATGCATCAGCTTCTGCATTCTCTTCCCTTGGTACCTGTGTCAAACTAAAGGATACAAAAGAGAGTGCTGTTTTGGTCAAAAAATCTGATGAGGATATTGCAACCAAACTCTCTGTTACGGGGTATGATGCTAATAATGTAGAGCAATCACAAGGATCACTTCAATGTAAATTGCACAAATGACACAAGGATTTATACGGGGAAAAAGCCCTTGATCAAGAGTTGATCTCCGGCACAAAAAACCCCGGGTGATGGAAACTACCGATCACCAAGCTCAAATAAATGAATAAATGTTTACAACTCCGGATAGTAACGAGCTAGGTACAAGGATCACTATCGTGAAATGTGTAAAAGTGAGTGAAAACTAATGAATGTTCGTCGAGAGCTTCAAGTGTGCGAGTATATGAGAGTGTGTGTGGCTGAAAATGGCTAAGTGTTCTAATTCTAGCTCGTTACCCCTTTAAAAATAGAAGTTAACTACAATAACTAACTATCCGACTTTTGTGCCAAGCTCCCACGTTCTCCACAACGTCCATTTTTGGTCAATCGTGTGCGAAATGCCCGTGGAATATTCCTTAGTACCGTTGCCAAGACCAAGTCAAGCTTTATACTCCTGCGAAGTAATACAAAACACAAACAAACAATCGCCAGTACGAGGATCCTTAAAGTGATCCATGATCCTGAAGCTCTTCTGAGGATCACTATCTGTCACAGAAGTAAGGATCATTAATTAGGATAACAAATAAGGATCACTAATTGTTAGAAAATCCTCCCCTAACAATTGCCCCCAAAACATAAGGAGTGAAATGTAAAATGAGCGAGTTATGTTTTCCTGATCTTATCCGCAACTAACTATCGCAAATATAGCCGTTATTGTTGAACTAGCCGTTGCAACCATGACGTCACAGAAGTGACAACCCTGCACGATCATGATTATAAATAGGAGATAGAGATAGGATCAAATGCATTTAAAATTTCAGAAAGACTCCCTTTATAACTGCATTCCGAAGATAGACAGGTATTCTCTCTTCATCTTCTTCCTTCTCTTACTCTGTTTTTCTTACTTTACCATCATCTCTTCAAGAATGATGCTCCGGTCCTCTCCCTCCAAGGATCACCAGAAGGATAGCCCCTTGAAGAGTCAAAAAATCATCAAAGACTCCACAAATAAGAGGTGTTGCTTTAATGATGCTCAAATAGACAAGATTCGTCATTGCTTTCCGGCGAGTGCCTTTTTCAAACCCTTTGATCCTACTATTCTGAGCGACTATGTTTCAGAAACATGGGTTGCCTTTCCAGTTACTCCATTTGCCATAGGATACACCTATCCTTTCCCAGAATTTACACAATCCTTCTTTTCCCTTACCGGCATCTCTTACATCCAAGCCATGCCGATGATTTGGAGGGTTTTGTACACCCTGGAGAGGATCATCGAACAGGAAGGCATTGATTTAGGCATGTCAGAGCTGACACAATTGTATGATCTTACTACCTTTGGTTCCCATCATTATTTGTTCAAACGAAAACCCGGCGGAGAACACCCCCTTCTTAAAGTCACCAAGAATGACACAAATTGGAAACGTCGCTTCTTCTTTGTCAGGAGGGATACCATTCCAAACAGAAAGGATCTACCAAAGACCTGGTCCACCCATGGTAGGCCAGAGGATCCTGAGAAGGATCACCAGGTAGTCTTGTTTTTGTATAAGGATTACTGACCCCTTTTTGTCTTGTGTTATGCAGCTATTTCTGTCTCACACATCATCACATCACCTGCAACCAAGGATAGGCTTGCTGCTTTTTGGAAGCTTGATCCTGAAACAAGGACATTCAAGATAGACACCCAAGACTCACAAGAAGTATCCTCAGGTTCCATTACCATGTCAAGTAAGTATCCTGCCTTTTACATACTTTGAATATTAAAATAAATAAGTAAATTGAAATAGGATAAGGATACTTATCTTGCTTTGAATGTGTAGGTGCCGGAAAATCTGCCAAGCCTGTATCCCAATTCAACACGGCTGACCTCGATGTTGTTCGATCCAGGAAGAAGAGGTCCACTACCAGTCCCAGCATCTCCATTCCCAAGGCACCCACTAAAGGGAAAGGTGGCAAGAAGAGGAAAACTTCTGACACCGAGGACCTTCAAGGCCTACCACTGATCCGCCACCAGTTCCTTGAATACTTTAATGATGTAAGGATCCCCAATTCTGCCTAGGTATCCTACTCGTACGAGGATCACCTGATCTTGAACTGCTTTATCCTTTTCTTTGCAGAAATTTGCTGAGATTGAAGATTATGTGGGGAATGTCGAGGAGCAGGACAAGAAGATTGCTGACCTCCAACAGGTTGCAGTGCTCAAGGACCTTGCAATTGCTGATCTTCAGAAGGAACTCCAAGATGCCAAGACTAAGACGGCTAAGCTTCTGATTGACCTTGACTATGAGAAACATGATCTCATAGAAAATGCTAAGGTCTCTGCTGCCATCACAATGTATCAGACAAAATTGAAGATGGCCCAGGAAGCTCAAGATCCTAACTTTGACAAAAGCAGCTGGGATGTTGAGGGCTGGAAAGCAAGGTTGGCCGATCTTGAGGATGATGAGGAGGCTGAGGAGGTTTTGGCGATTGAGGCAAGTGGCAGTGGAAAGGATCTGATGAAGGATACCGCAGCTGGAGGGGAAGAGGATGCAGCAAAGGTGTAGGCTACACAATTGGGCGATGATGGACATTCCTAGACGCAGCCGGAGCCCAATTTTTTAAATTTGGTAGTAGTTTTTTGTGGTTGTGATGTTGAACAATTTAATGGTTTGTATTGAACAATAGTTTCTAGGATTAAGGATCATGTATGATCCTTTGGACAATAGGCAGGATTGTATATGGTGGAGGGATCCTCTGTTTGGGGGATGAAGCCATTGTGATCCTGCCGCCTTTATATTCCTGCACTACTTTTGAACTTATTATCATGGACACCCTTTACCTACCCCAGCGGACGGGCCACGTTTTGCTGGTAGATGCTCGGGGTAGGTAATTTTGACAACCTCTTAAGGGTTAATCCTCTGTTAATAAATAAAATCTTAACCTTTTGTCGCTTATCTTGTGTTGTTATCCTTTTGTTTCTTTAATTGTCCTTTGTTTTGATGCATATTTATTGAATAAACAATTTTGAATAAGTCATATTGAAAACATTTAGGACATGATCCATGATCAAATATCCTATAGTTAAAGAATCCCAAAAAACAATATGTTTTAAGGATCACAAGTCTAGTTGTCAAACTTTAAGGGTTATTCAAATAAATAATGAATAGAATTAAAAATAGTTAAGGATCATACCTGAGGATCCAAGTTAGGATCCTAACCATAATAAGGATAACTGTAAGATAAACCTTAGAGAGAAGTAAGGATCAAGGATCCCTAGTTGCTTATCTTCAAGGACCTGAAATAGATCATAACTTGGGACTAAGCCAATATAAGATAAGAGTTAGCAACTGGGGACAAGCCCAAGGATAACTGGGGATAAGCCCAAGGATAACTGGGGACAAGCCCAAGGATAACTGGGGACAAGCCCAAGGATAACTGGGGACAAGCCCAAGGATCGTATGTAAACTGGAGTATGGCCCTAACTGGCGACTATCCAAACTTAGTGGCATGAAAATGCCAAAACCTTAGCCAACGTGTAAACGTTAGAAACCTTAGCTAACGTGAAAACGTTAGAAACCTTAGGAACGGATGTATGGTACGTCTACCATTATACGTAGGATCCTAGGCATAGCCAGTACAATGGAATTATCAGCCCCTAAAGCGAGTACTGGTCCCACTGCCTTGAACTATACCAGGATCATCATGCGCTACAGGCGGAACTGGGGTCAAGCCCTAATAACTGGGGTTAAACCCAAGGAACAGATTGCTTCTGCAGATAACCAATGTTATGCTAAGGATACCTGAACTTTCAAAACTTAAAATCACGTGAGAAGTGGATAAAGGACACATGATCCTTATCCTTATATGAGAGAATAAAGAAATGAAATGGTTTAAGATTAGGATATTACCAAAGTAAGGATCACCGATACTTTGAGGATCCTTTAAGGATATCCCTATCGTGAGGATCATCTGTGCCATGAGGATCCTGCTCACATGAAATATTTCTTCAAGTGGACAGCATTCCAAGCTCTTGGTAGTAAATCACCTTCCATGGTTAGCAATCTATATGCCCCCTTTCCTGCTTCAGCTTCAATCAAATAAGGGCCTTCCCACTTTGGAGCCAATTTTCCATCAGCAGGATTGGTGGTATTCTGAAATGCTTTCCTCAATACCATATCTCCAACTTGAAACTTCCTGATCCTGACATTTTTGTTGTAGGCACCAGCCATTCTCTGTTGATAACTGGCCATCCTTATCCTAGCCATATCCCTGATTTCTTCAATAGTATCCAGGTCTTGAGCCAAGTTCTCATCATTTTCTTCAGGATCACGAGTACTTGTTCTAGCAGTTGGAACCACCATTTCTGTTGGGATCACTGATTCTGCCCCAAATACCAAAGAGAATGGTGTTTGACCAGTAGCATTCTTAGGGGTTGTCCTATCAGCCCAAAGCACATAGGGTAGTTCTTCTGCCCATTTCCCTTTCTTGGATCCAAGCTTCTTCTTCAAATTGTTGATGATGATCTTGTTGGATGATTCTGCCTGACCATTAGCTTGTGGGTGGACTGGTGTTGATGTTATCATCTTAATCCCCCAGCTGTCACAAAAGTTAGTGGTTCTGCCCCCAATAAATTGGGAACCATTATCACATATAATCTCAGAAGGAATTCCAAATCTAGTTATAATATTTCTTTTAATGAAGGATATAACTTCCTTTTCTCTGACTTGGGCAAAAGCTTCAACCTCTATCCACTTGGAGAAGTAATCAGTCATAGCAAGCATGAATACTTTTCCACCAGGTGCCTTAGGGAGCTTACCAACTATATCCATACCCCATCTCATAAATGGCCAAGAGGAGGATATAAGATGCAATAATTCAGCTGGTTGATGAAGGATATTGCTGTGTCTCTGACAAGGATCACATCTCTTAGCATACTCCACAGCATCTCTCTTCATGGTTGGCCAGTAGTATCCTGTCCTCAGGATCCTTGAAAATAATGCCCTGCCCCCAGTGTGGTTTCCACAATCTCCTTCATGGAAGTCTTTTAAAACTTCTTGGATTTCAGGATCCTCAATGCATCTCAAGTATGGTCCTGCAAGAGATCGTCTATACAACATATTATTTAAAATTGTGAATTGAGATACCTTAGATTTGAAAGCCCTAGGGTTTTCTCCTGTAGGAATCTCTCCATGTTGTAAGTATCACATAATTGGTGAGATCCATGATCCTGGTCCTGAATGGGATCGAGTATCCTCACTAGGGATAATTGCAGAATCATTTCCTATCTCCATAGCCGCATGATCCTCGATAGCCGGGGTCAGGATATGGATAATAGGGATCTTGCTATCCTCCGGGATCTTCAAGGATGATCCTAAGTTAGCCAATGCATCAGCCTCTGTATTTTCTTCCCTTGGTACCTACGTCAAACTAAAGGAAACAAAAGAGAGTGCCAAACTTTTGACTATCTCTAAATATTTGGTTAGCTTTTCACCTTTAACAGCATAGGATCCATTAAAGTGGTTTGTAATTAACAATGAATCTACATGTACCTCAAGATACCTGATCCCCATATGCTTTGCAATTTGCAAACCAGCAATTAAGGCTTCATATTCAGCCTCATTGTTAGTGGTTTGGAACTCACAAGCTATAGAGTGGGGTATTATGTCCCCCTGTGGCGATTTTAGTAGTATTCCAAGCCCTGTGCCTTTGACATTTGAGGATCCATCAGTATAGAGTATCCAAGGATCCTTGGTCTCTTCTAGCTGCTGGACTTCTAACTCAGCTTCTTTTTGTAAATCACTACTGAAATCAGCCACAAAGTAAGCTAATGCTTGTGATTTGATGGCTGTCCTAGGCTCATATCTTATATCATATGCACTTAGCTTCACTGCCCACTTAGCCATCCTTCCTGACATCTCTGGTTTCCTGAGGACATTCTTAATTGGAAAATTAGTTTTAACAACAATAACATGAGTTTCAAAATAATGTCTTAACTTAGTAGATGCCATAATTAATGCAAGAACAAGCTTTTCAAGGTGTGAATACCTGGATTCGGCATCAAGTAAACTTTTACTTACATAATAGACAGGATGTTGTGTACCTTCGTGATCCTTAACAAGGACCACACTTACTGCTTTTGAGGATACTGCAAGATACAAGGATAACACATCGCCTTTTTCTGGTTTCATCAAGGCCGGGGCTGAGGATAGGTAATCTTTGAGGGCTCTTAAAGCATTTTCATGCTTCTCAGTCCACTCAAATTTCTTGTTCTTCCTTAGGATATCATAGAATTCTTTGCACTTCTCTGAGGATTTGGATATAAATCTGTTCAAAGATGCTATCCTGCCTGTTAACCTTTGAACATCCTTAGCATTGACCGGAGATTTGATGTTTACTATTGCTTTGATTTGTTCCGGGCTAGCTTCAATGCCTCTCTTGGTTACCATGTATCCTAAGAATTTACCTGCTTTAACACCAAAGTGACATTTTAAAGGGTTAAGTTTCATGTTATATTTGTCAAGGATATCGAATGCTTCCTCCAAGTCCCTTAGGTGATCCTTAGCTTTTATGGATTTTACCACCATATCATCTATGTAAACCTCCATAGTTTGTCCAATCTGATCCTTGAACATCATATTCACCAGCCTTTGATATGTTGCACCTGCATTTCTTAGTCCGAACGGCATAGCAATATAGCAGTATATACCAGTTGGAGTCATGAAGGCTGTATCCTCTTGGTCGGATGGTTCCATTTGGATTTGTTGGAATCCAGATGAAGCATCCATAAAAGTTAACAGTTCATGACCCGCAGTTGCATCCACCATGGAGTCAATGTGGGGTAATGGGAAAGGATCCTTGGGACATGCCTTATTTAAATCGGTAAAATCGACACATACCCTCCACTTTCCGTTTTTCTTTTGAACAACAACCACATTGGCCAACCATCTTGGATACTTGACCTCTCTAATCATACCTGCCCGGAGCAATTTCTCTACCTCTTCCTGGATAATGGCATTCCTTTCCGGTGCAAACTTTCTTCTCCTTTGATGGATTGGTTTGAAGGACCTGTCAATGCCGAGTTTGTGAGTGATTACATCTTTGGATATACCAGTCATGTCTTCGTGTTTCCATGCAAAGGTAGTCTTTCTCCTTTTGAGGAAGGATACGAGGTCTTCTTTCATTTCGCCAAGGATCCCTGATCCGATATAGATTTTGGATTCAGGATCATCAGGATCCATGAGGATTTCTACCACATCCTGCTCTCTTGCCTCCAAGACATCCCTTGGAGGATACCTTGATTGCTATTGCTCCCTTGACTTCGAGGCTGGTTTCATCGATGAAGTGTAGCAATTCTTAGCCTCCTGCTGATCACTATCAATCTTCACTATTCCCCAAGGACTAGGGAGCTTCACACATTGATGGTAGGTAGATGGGACTGCTTTCATATCGTGTATCCAAGGCCTACCAAGGATAACATTACAACAAGATAAACAGTCAATAACACAAAATTTTTGATAAGAGTGTAGGCCTTCAATGTATATTGGGAGTTTAATGTCCCCCAGGGTATTCTTAGTTTCGCCACTAAATCCCACGAGCACGGAGGATCTTGGTATGATATCTGATTCAGGGATACCCATCTTCTTTAGAACATCAAGCTGGATAATGTTCACTGAACTTCCTCCGTCTATAAGGATCCTGCGGACAAAATGGTTAGAAATGAAAAGAGTAATAACTAGACCATCGCGATGAGGATCCTGGATATCAAGACGATCATCCTCATCAAAGGTTATGCCTTTCCCTTCAGAGACACTTGATGTTCGAACAGGTCTTTCTCCATTATCCATTTTACTTTCCTTTGCATGCCTTTTAGCTGCTGAGAAGGATGTGCCACAAATGTCTGATCCTCCAGAAATAAAGTTTATTACTTGTGCATCTGCTGGAGGGGCTGGAGCCTTCTCAGGGATCCTTTCAGGATCCTGAGTCCTTGACTTTTTTCTTCCCAACAATTCTTTTAGATGCCCCTTGCTCAACAAGTATCCAATTTCCTTTCTTAGTGCAATGCATTCTTCTGTGAGATGCCCAAAATCTTCATGGTATGCACACCACTTTGATTTATCCTTAGTTGCACCTGGCCTATCATTTTTTCTGGGCCATCTAGCTTTATCACCTAGATTCTGCATCACAAGGATTAGTTCATTGTTATCAACAGAACAACAATATTCAGAAATTGGAGGATAATCCTCATCATCCTCTTCTTGATCAACAGAATGCATGTTCTGGTTATCAGATCTGTTGTAGGATCTGAACTTGTTGTTCCTGAATGAGGATCCTTGCTTATCCTGCTTTGAGGATCCTGCTAACAAAGGAGGATCCTTGAACCTGGGATGATCCTGGAACAAAGGAGGATCCTTGAACCTGGGATGATCCTGGAACAAAGGAGGATCCTTGAACCTGGGATAATCCTGGAACAAAGGAGGATCCTTGAACCTGGGATGATCCTGGAACAAAGGAGGATCCTTGAACCTGGGATGATCCTGGAACAAAGGAAGATCCTTGATCCTGGGATGATCCTGGAACAAAGGAAGATCCTTGAACCTGGTGAGCTCCTGAATATCCTCCTGAATTCGTGAGGGATCCCATATGCTGAGGATAGGATCCCGCTGGCTGGAAATATGAACCTAATGCCTGGGTCACTGTTGTTGTTCCATAGTGCACTCCTTTTGGTCCACCCACATATTGAACATCTGGAACCACTGATGGCTGAGAAGTAATCACCGGAGTATCAAAATTCAAAGATTTTGGCACCAGTGGGGAATGATCCTCTGCCGTTTTCTTTTGCTTCTTGAGATCTCCGATTTCTTTGAGAATCCTTTCATTGGTCTTATCCTGTTGCCGTATCTGATCCTTCATCTGCAAAATCAAAGTAAACATGTCACTAGTAGTGGGAGTGTAAGAAGCAGAAGAAGTTGGAGGTTTTGAGAAAATGGGAGTTGGTTTCTTCGCAGCATTCTATGCATTCTTCTGGGATCCAGAAGGTGGTGGAGGCAAAGGGGGAACGCCTTGTGAAGAAGTGAACGAGGGCATCAAATTTGAAGCATTCTTCGCTGAGGAAGCCATTTGCTTGGTTGTAGTGGACTGAAATGAGCACAGAAATGCGAATTTTTCTAAGGATGAAGCACCAATTGCCCCACGGTGGGCGCCAAACTGTTTTGGTCAAAAAATCTGATGAGGATATTGCAACCAAACTCTCTGTTACGGGGTATGATGCTAATAATGTAGAGCAATGACAAGGATCACTTCAATGTAAATTGCACAAATGACACAAGGATTTATACGGGGAAAAAGCCCTTGATCAAGAGTTGATCTCCGGCACAAAAAACCCCGGGTGATGGAAACTACCGATCACCAAGCTCAAATAAATGAATAAATGTTTAAAACTCCGGATAGTAACGAGCTAGGTACAAGGATCACTATCGTGAAATGTGTAAAAGTGAGTGAAAACTAATGAATGTTCGTCGAGAGCTTCAAGTGTGCGAGTATATGAGAGTGTGTGTGGCTGAAAATGGCTAAGTGTTCTAATTCTAGCTCGTTACCCCTTTAAAAATAGAAGTTAACTACAATAACTAACTATCCGACTTTTGTGCCAAGCTCCCACGTTCTCCACAACGTCCATTTTTGGTCAATCGTGTGCGAAATGCCCGTGGAATATTCCTTAGTACCGTTGCCAAGACCAAGTCAAGCTTTATACTCCTGCGAAGTAATACAAAACACAAA
The DNA here is from genome assembly GCA_030545235.1 of Helianthus tuberosus. NCBI lineage: Eukaryota > Viridiplantae > Streptophyta > Magnoliopsida > Asterales > Asteraceae > Helianthus > Helianthus tuberosus. Next base: position 131,319,336 of record CM060353.1, on the reverse strand, counting down.
CAAACAATCGTCAGTACGAGGATCCTTAAAGTGATCCATGATCCTGATCCTGAAGCTCTTCTGAGGATCACTATCTGTCACAGAAGTAAGGATCATTAATTAGGATAACAAATAAGGATCACTAATTGTTAGAAAATCCTCCCCTAACAAGTGCCAATTCTTTGACTATCTCCAAATATTTGATTAGTTTTTCACCTTTAACAGCATAGGATCCATTAAAGTGATTAGTGATCAATAAAGAATCTACATGTACCTCAAGATACCTGATGCCCATATGTTTTTAATTTGCAAACCAGCTATCAAGGCTTCATATTCAGCCTCATTGTTGGTAGTTTGAAATTCACAAGCTATGGAGTGGGGTATTATGTCCCCCTGTGGCGATTTTAGTAGTAGTCCAAGCCCTGTTCCATTCACATTGGAGGATCTATCAGTAAACAGTATCCAAGGATCCTTGGTTTCTTCAAGCTGTTGGACTTCTAGTTCAGCTTCCTTTTGTAAATCACTACTGAAATCTGCCACAAAGTCAGCTAATGCTTGGGATTTAATGGCTGTCCTAGGCTCATATCTTATATCATATGCACTCAACTTCATTGCCCACTTAGCCATCCTTCCTGACATTTCGGGTTTCCTGAGAACATTCTGGATTCAGCATCAAGTAAGCTCTTACTTACATAATAAACAGGATGTTGTGTACCTCGGTGATCCTTAACAAGGACCGCACTTACTGCTTTTGAGGATACCGCCAAATATAAGGATAACACATCTCCATTTCTGGTTTCATTAAGGCTGGGGCTGAGGATAGGTAATCTTTAAGAGCTTTAAGGGCACTTTCTTGCTTCTCAGTCCATTCAAATTTCTTGTTTTTCCTTAGGATGTCATAGAACTCCTTGCACTTTTCCGAGGATTTGGATATGAATCTGTTCAAGGCTGCGATCCTGCCAGTCAAACTTTGCACATCCTTAGCATTGGCAGGAGATTTGATATTCACGATAGCCTTAATTTGCTCTGGACTTGCTTCAATGCCCCTCTTTGTTACCATATATCCTAAGAATTTACCTGCCTTTACACCAAAATGACACTTAGAAGGATTTAGTTTCATATTAAATTTATCAAGGATATTGAATGCTTCCTCCAAGTCTTTAAGGTGATCCTCAGCTCTTTTGGACTTAACCACCATGTCATCAATATAGACTTCCATAGTGTATCCAATTTGTTCCTTGAACATCATATTGACAAGCCTTTGGTAAGTAGCACCTGCATTCCTTAATCCAAATGGCATAGCAATATAACAGTATATACCAGTTGGGGTCATAAAGGCTGTATCCTCTTGATCGGATGGTTCCATCTGAATTTGTTGAAATCCAGATGAAGCATCCATAAAAGTTAACAACTCATGACCCGCGGTAGCATCCACCATGGAGTCAATGTGGGGTAATGGGAAAGGATCCTTGGGACATGCCTTGTTTAAATCTGTAAAATCGACACATACCCTCCACTTTCCATTTTTCTTTTGAACAACAACCACATTGGCTAACCATCTTGGATACTTAACCTCTCTAATCATACCTGCTCGAAGTAGCTTATCTACCTCTTCCTGGATAATAGCATTTCTTTCAGGTGCAAACTTCCTCCTCTTTTGATGAATTGGCTTGAATGACCTGTCAATGCCAAGTTTGTGAGTAATTATATCCTTAGATATACCTGTCATGTCTTCATGTTTCCAGGCAAAGGTGGCCTTCCTTCTTTTGAGAAAGGATACTAGCTCTTGTTCAATATCGCTAAGGATCCCTGACCCTATGAAGATCTTGGATCCAGGATCATCAGGATCCACGAGGATTTCTTTCAAATCCTGTTCTCTTGCCTCCAAGACGTCTCTTGAAGGATACTTTAATTGCTATTGCTCCCTTGGTCTTGAGGCTGGTTTCATTGATGAGGTATAGCAATTCTTAGCCTCCTGTTGATCACTCTCAATTTTCACCACTCCCCATGGGCTTGGAAACTTTACACACTGATGATAGGTGGATGGAACTGCCTTCATATCATGTATCCATGGCCTGCCAAGGATAACGTTACAACACGATAAGCAATCAATAACACAAAACTTTTGATAAGAATGGAATCCTTCAATATAGATTGGGAGTTTGATGTCCCCCAATGTATTCTTTGTTTCTCCACTGAATCCCACAAGTACTGAGGATCTTGGGATAATATCGGACTCTGGGATATTCATTTTCTTGAGAACATCCAGCTGAATGATGTTCACAGAGCTTCCTCCATCTATAAGGATCCTGCGAACAAAGTGGTTAGAAATAAACAATGTAATTACGAGACCGTCATGGTGAGGATCCTGGATGTCAACACGATCATCCTCATCAAAAGTAATGACTTTATCCTGGGTGACAACGGAGGTCCTGACGGGTCTGTCTCCGTTATCCATCTTGGTTTCCTTAGCGTGTCTTTTTGCTGCTGAGAAGGATGTACCACAGATGTCTGATCCACCGGATATGAAATTTATGACTTGTGCATATGCCGGGGGAGCAGGAGCCCTTTCCGGGATCCTTTCAGGATCCTGGGTTCTTGACTTCTTTCGTCCCAAGAGTTCCTTTAAATGCCCCTTGCTCAACAAATAACCAATTTCCTTTCTAAGTGCAATACATTCTTCAGTGAGATGCCCAAAATCCTCATGATATGCACACCACTTGGATTTATCCTTTGTAGCAGCTGGTTTATCACTTTTCCTTGGCCACCTAGCTTTCTCACCTAAATTCTGCATTGCAAGGATTAGTTCATTGTTATCAACAGAGAAACAATATTCAGAAATAGGAGGATAATTCTCATCATCCTCTTCTTGTTCCACTGCGTGCACATTCTGGTTATCAGATCTGTTATAGGACTTGGATTTGTTGTTCCTGAAGTAGGATCCTTGCTTATCCTGTTTTGAGGATCCTGTCAATCTGTCCTGGATCCTTTTGTCATCCTCTAGGCGGATGAACCTAAGGGCCCTAGTCCTTACTTCATCAAGATTCCTGCAAGGTGTCATAACAAGATCATCATAGAATAATGAATCCCTAAGCAATCCCATTTTAAAGGCTTCAACAGCCGTAGCTATATCCAAATTGGGAATATCTAAGGATTCTTTACTAAACTTAGTGATATAATCTCTAAGTGATTCATTTTGACCTTGTGTTACCCTATATAGATCACTAGTTAATCGTTCAAACTTTATGCTACAAGAGAATTGACTATTGAACAAGTTAACTAAATTAGCAAATGAGGTAATAGAGTAAGGGGGAAGACTTAGCAGCCATTTAAGAGCAGATCCTGTAAGTGTGGATCCAAATCCCTTGCATAGACATGCTTCTTTCAACCTTTCAGGAATTGGATTGATCTCCATCCTCTCCCTGTACTGAGCTACATGCTCTTCTGGATCCGTTGAACCATCATATAGCTTCATTGATGGTATCTGGAATCTTTTAGGTATCTCAGCATCACACAAAGGTGGTGCAAAACGAGATATCCTATGGCTACCATCCGCAATCTCAGGAATGGGTTTAACCACTCCTGGTACACTGGATATCATATCCTTAAGCTTTTGCAGTTCCCTAGCCATGGCCTGATTGATACCTGTATCCTGCATAAAACCATGGTTAGTGTTATATAAATTATTAAAAGTGTTACCTCCCACAGGATTCGAGTTTGGAATTGTTGATGTGAATCCATCTTGTCGAGACTCTGGCATGATTGAAGGACCAGAGGAAGCAATGGTCTGCATTGGTATGAAGTCTCCTTGATGGACGTCTCAGCTCTGAGGTTGCATATTTCTCGAGTATCCTTGATTTTGAAGGGGGTTGGATCCTTGGAATTGCGATGATCCTTGAACCTGAAAGGATCCTGGGATCAGGGAGGATCCTTGAACAAGGGAGAATCCTGGGACCAGAGAGGGTCCTTGGACCTGGAAGGATCCTTGGACCTGGGAGGATCCTTGGACCTGGGAGGATCCTTGGACCTGGGAGGATCCTTGGACCTGGGAGGATCCTTGTACTGCATGCATTCCCACATATCCTCCTGACGTGAAGTATCCCTGATGCTGAGAAGAGGATCCTAATGGTTGAGAAGAGGATCCCTGAGGCTGGAAGCAAGAGCCAAACGCCTGACTCATTGTTGTTGTCCCATAACGCCTTCCTGATAGTTCACCCAAGTATTGCACGTCCGGAACTGCTGAGTATTGTGAGGTTATGACCGGAGTGTCGAAGTTCAGCGATCTTGGCATCAGAGGGGAGTGATCCTCCACTGATTTCTTCTGTTTCTTGATTTCATCGATCTCCCAGAGGATCCTTTCGTTGGTCTTATCCTGCTCTTGTGTACGATTCTTCATCTGCAAAATCAAGGCATAGAGATCATTAGTAGTAGGATTAGTTGAAACAGAAGAAGTAGGTGGTTTTTGGAAAATAGGAGTTGGTTTCTTCGCAGCATTCTCAGCATTCTTCTGGGATCCAGAAGGTGGTGGAGGCAAAGGAGGAACGCCTTGTGAGGAACTGAATGAGGGCATCAAACTTGAAGTATTCTTCACTGAGGAAGCCATCTGTCTGGTTGTAGCGAACCGAATTGGCCACGAAAACACGAATCTTTCTAAGAATGAAGCACCAATTGCCCCACGGTGGGCGCCAAACTATTTTGGTCAAAAATCAGGCAATGACAAACCAAACTTTCTGTTGTGAGGTATGATGCTTGAATTGATGAACAATAATAAGGATCACTATGAAGTGTAATGAACAAATGACACGAAGATTTATACGGGGAAAAAGCCCTTGATCAAGAGTTGATCTCCGGCACAAAAAACCCCGGGTGATGGAAACTACCGATCACCAACTCAAATTAAACAAATAATCTGTTACAACTTCGGATGATAGCGAGCTAAGTACAAGGATCACTACAGTGTATCGTGTATAAATGTATGAAAAATGCTAAGTGTTTTGTCGAGAGCTGATGAGAGCGGTTGTATGAGTGTGTGTGTAGCCAAAAATAGCTAAGTGTCTCTAATATAGCTCGCTACCCCTTTACAAATAGAAAATATCAAGCCTAACTAACATTCCGCAAATGGTGCAAGTCTTCCACGACTCCACAACGTCCATTTCTGGCCAAGCACGTGCGGAATAAACTAAGAATATTCTCCAGGAATGTCGCCAAGACTAAGTCCAAGTTGATATTCCTGCAAAACATTTACGAATTCAAAGTAGACAATCGTTAGTACTGGGATCCTTATAGTGATCCATGATCCTGATCCTGCAACACTTCTGAGGATCACTACTTCAGACAGAATTGAGGATCACTAAATCCAACAGCAAATAAGGATCACTGGTCATTTAGAAATCCACCCCTAACAGCTGTACTTCTAAATCTACTTCATTTTGAATGTCACTACTGAAATCAGCCACAAAGTCAGCTAAAGCCTGAGACTTTATGGCATTTCTAGGTTCATATACTAAGTCATAAGCACTCAATTTCACTGACCACTTGGCCATCCTACCTGACATCTCCGGTTTCCTAAGCACGTTTTTAACAGGATAATTGGTTTTAACATGGATCCTATGTGTCTCAAAATAATGTCTAAGCTTTGTCGATGCCATAACTAGGGCTAATATCAATTTTTCTAAATGAGAATATCTAGTTTTAGCATCTAGTAGACTTTTACTAACATAATAGACAAGATATTGCTGACCTTCATGGTCTTTTATAAGAACGGCACTTACAGCATTCCCTGATACAGCGAGGTATAGGGATAGTGGTTCACCATTTTCAGGCTTCATCAATAGAGATGCAGTCGAGAGATATCGCTTCAAATCCTGCAAGGCTGCTTCATGCTTTGCTCCCCATTCGAACTTCTTATTCTTCTTGAGGATATCATAGAATTCCTTGCATTTTTCCAAGGATCTTGAAATAAATCTGTTCAATGCTGCTACTCGGCCTGTTAACCGTTGAACATCCTTCATATTCGAAGGTGATTTTATATCCAGGATAGCTTTAATCTGCCCCGGGCTTGCCTCTATCCCCCTTTTCGTCACCATATATCCTAGAAACTTTCCTGCCCCCACTCCGAAATGGCACTTAGCAGGATTCAGCTTCATGTTATACTGATCCAGGATATCAAATGCTCCCTTGATATCCTGGAGGTGATCCTCAGCCTTTTTAGATTTCACCACCATATCGTCAATATATACCTCCATGGTGTCCCCCAGCTTATCTTTGAACATCATGTTCACCAATCTCTGGTATGTTGCACCTGCATTTTTCAAACCGAAAGGCATAGCAGTATAGCAATAAATACCTGTTAGTGTCATGAAAGCAGTATCCTCCTGGTCCGAAGGCTCCATTTGAATCTGCTGAAATCCTGAGGATGCGTCCATGAACGTTAACATCTCATGCCCAGCAGTAGCATCCACCATTGCATCGATATGAGGAAGGGGGAATGGGTCTTTAGGACAAGCCTTATTCAAGTCTGTGTAATCTACACAGACTCTCCATTTCCCATTCTTCTTCTGCACTACGACCACATTTGCTAACCATCTTGGGAACTTGACTTCTCTGATCATTTTGGACTTTAACAATCTTTCAACTTCCTCTTGGATGATTATATTTCGCTCAGGAGCAAACTTCCTTCTTTTTTGCTAAACAGGCTTGAACGACCTGTCAATTCCAAGCTTGTGAGTAATAATGTCTTTGGATATACCTGTCATATTGTAGGATCGTATACGGACCCGAATGAGTCTTTCAGGTGCGGAAAACAAGAAACTGATGTAGAAACAGCAAGCAATTCACTTTTAAACACCTTTTGTATTGATTTATAACAGATTACATGCAAACGTCACACCGGCAGCACCTCGGTATGGAAATCAAGAACTCATCTCTCTAATTTCGCTCATAGTGACCTATTTATAGGCTTCTGATTCCCCACGAAATGACATGGTGTCATTTGGAGCGGAATTAGAATTTAACTTTCGAGTGGAATCAACATTTTACATTTTGAGTGGAATTAGAAACTTATGTGATTCCCCACGAAATGACAAGGTGTCATTTCGAGTGGAATCACCTCTAAAAAACCACTATCTCGTTTTTCGAGCCCTGATCTAACTATTACAGTACAAGACTCGATACAAGACGAAGTCGACAGATGTAGTGCACCAACAGACTCCCCCTCAGATGTTGACGAGTCGCAGTGTCGAGTCTTTGACAATGTCAAGTCTTCACATCTTCAGTCTTGATCTGTCTCTGGGCTTCTCTCTCTCAATCTTTTCTTGCATGACTTCAGACTTCCCCTTGCGATATTGATGTGTGTAAAATGCAACATATAAATTACATCAAATGAGGCATAAAACTAACCCTTTTTAAGTACTAATGTTGGAAAAAGAGTGTTTTTGTCTTCCTTTTGTATTTTCAGGATTAAATGAGCTCAAAATCACAAAAGAAGCAAAAAGACAGCTAAATCCAACATAAATACAAGAAAAGGAACATAAGTGGACTGCCCGACCCCTCAACGGCATCTTCCCAAACAAAATAGAGAAGGCAGAAGACTGAACACGCCCCGTGCTCAGCCAGCACGGGGCCGTGCCCAAGAAGCAGCAGAAAAGACAAACCTATAGAAGCTTCTATTGCCCACCACGGGGCCGTGTCCAGTGAACACGGGGGCATGGCGAAAGTACAGCAGGCGCATTAATTGTAATTGCGAATTACAATTAATGAAGAGAGAGAGTGTCAGACAGGCACGGGGGCGTGTCCAGCGGACACGGGGCCGTGCCCAGCCTTCTGTTCAGCCTATAAATAGGAGTGCTTGGTTTCATTTCAACTCATCCCTTGGCACACCACCTCTCTCACACTTCATCCACCACCCACCACCATCACAACACCATCATCCACCACTATCATTCATTGTCCATCGTAGAGTGTGTGAGTCGTCTCGGGATCCAAGATTGATCGTAAGAGTTCTTGACAATCAAGGCCATGTTTGCCTAAGTCTCTTACATCACTTGGTGAAGACAAAGTGTCTAGTATAATACTTTTTATTTCTAATCTTTTGCACTTTTTATTTGGTTTTGTATTAATGACTTTAATAACTAGTTACTTATGTTGAAGGTGATCTTTCCTTATCGTTTGTCCGTGGTGTCTTGGCATTATTTTACTGTCTATATAAAATAAAAGATTTTCACCATTCATATCTTCACGGTCTATATGGAGGTATGTTGGCTACCTGGTCGGGGGTTATGGGAACGGTTTGGTAAAGGTCTTGCCATTGTTCAGCGTTTAGAGGTCCTGCAATGGACCAGGGTCAAATTTAGTAGGACCTCCTTCAATGCTTCACGGTATTGGATGGCGGGGGTCCAAACTCTTTGATCCCCTCATAAGTTAACTACTATTAATACTATAACCCGGCTATTTAGGACTGTATCCCTGCTGACTCAGACTACTTAGTCGAGGGTAACGTCACCTCCAAAAGAGGGGCCTACCATAAATTGCATTAATAACTTAATTAATTATCTTCCAATAATCCACCCTTTTAGGATTGTATCCTTGCTGACTCAAACTACTGGGGTGAGGGTAACGTCACCTTCAAAAGAGGGGCCTACTACAATAACTAAGATAATCTCTTAAATATGTGCAAAAGTGCGGAAATAATCAAAGGTTACACTAGATACGAGTCAGAACCAAGTGATTCATCTTGTCTATCTGTTTTTATTTTTATTTTTATTTTCAGCATTTTAGTTAGTTTTTACTTTTCTTAGTTTAAAACATTTTTCTAAACTTTTTATTTTGATTAGACGTTGAGGATAAACCGGTACTAAAAGCTCTTGTGTCCTTGGACGACCTCGGTATCTTACCAACACTATACTACGCTCACGATGGGTGCACTTGCCCATATGTGTGTTTAGTGTTAGTGAAATATCGTGTTTTATAAATTTAAAACTTGGCTAAAAATAAGTGTTAAAGGGGCTTAAAATATACACCTAAAATATATAACACTTCACACGCATCAAGTTTTTGGCGCCGTTGCCGGGGACACAAGGATTTTAAGAAAGTTAGGAATCAACGGCCTAATCTTATTTTTATTTTTCTTTTTAATTTTTTTAGGATTTTCTTAGTTTTTCAGCTTCTGCAGAGCTCAGCACGGGCCGTGCCCGCTGAACACGCCCCCGTGCTAAATCATTGGAACTGGCAATCCTATTTTAAGTCAGACAGTAAGCTGAACACGGGGCCGTGCTCACTCAACACGCCCCCGTGCCCAAGATTCACTTACTGAAAACAGAACCGTTAGATCCCGGCGGTTGGTAATTTCTGACATAAACATGAGTGATAGTAATTGTTTTTACTTTCGGCACTCTTATGGTACGTGGTGTCAATTATGTGGAGGCGAACATAGAGAATTAGAATGTTACTTTCTAAATTATAGGCCCCACTACATGGACCCACCGATTTCTTATAACCTTAAGAGGGGCGAAAGTAAAAATAAGCCCTATCTCTCCCTTGAATGCGCCCAGCCAGATATTCTAGGGGAAATGCTCCTTGACGAGTTATTTCAACTAGAAAAGCTAATTCTAAATTGGTCAAAAGAGCTTAGGAAGGACTTTATTGATCCACCCCAAGACGATGACCATAACGAAATGTTGGAACCGCATTCCGACAACCTCGTTGCTCCCAAAAATACCTTCATACCTAGCAAAGACTTGGACGATAGTCGTCCCTGTGCCGATTGTGCCGTGAAGGACTCTCCATCGACTTCGTTCGGTGCATACATAGACCTGAGCGATTCGGCATACACCTTCTTTAACGAGAGCCCGGGAAAGGGTTGGACTTGTCCACCTAGAATGAAAATAGGAATTACCCTCACCGACAACCTCTTGCGTTCTCGCCTTAGTCTAGGACAATTAAGGTATCTTAGGCACTTTGGGGTTGTTCCAACCAATCAGGAGCCACCCGATACTAATGAGTTCCTTAAAAAACTAGACAACTTCATAAAACAGTCCCTCGACACGGGGCCGTGTCCATCCAACACACCCCCGTGTTCACCGAAAGATTCCCTTCTGATCAGTACGTCAGAATACGGACAAAACTGTGTCAGAACTCCACCTGCACACGGGGCCGTGTCCAATAGACACGGGGCCGTGTCCAGGATGCTGTCGTTTTCTATAAATGCAGCCAAGAATTCTGCACAGTTGGACCAACTTGGGACAGAGATTTGAAGGAATCTTCTCTCAACTATCCTAGGTAAGTCTAAAAGAAGGTTCCAACAACCCATTTAGTCCTTTCCTCTTTTAGCCATTTCCTTCTTCTCCATCTTTCTCCAAGAACTACCATTAAATGTTTGAATTCTTCCAACTTTGTGGTAGGGATTAATGAGTTTTGTTCAAGGAATCTTGGTAAAAATATGTTATGTAACATTGTTTTAAGTTTTTAATGTCTAAAAAGACCCCACAAGTTCAGAAAATAACTTAAAATTTCAAGTTTCCTTACTCCAAAATTCTACAGAAAGATGAACACGGGGCCGTGCTCAATGAGCACGGGGCCGTGTCCGGTCACTGTTTCATCAAATAAACTATTTTTCAGTTATTTTTCGTAGAATGTCGAGTGAAAACAGCAAAACATCTTCTGTGCATTCATCAAACAGCCGAAGAGGAAGGAGGCCCTCCGTTGAAGCTACACTTGTGCACTATGTGATAGCATTAAGGGAGGCTCTCGACGAAATGACATCAGTAGAGGAGGTCCTAATCGACCGTATTAACGATCTTACGGTGGGACTCGAAAGCAGCTTCCAAGAAATTAACCTCTTGCACCAGAGGTTAAATATTCTTGTAGCACCCCCGATGGAACCAGTCCTCCCTCAACATGATTGGAACCTGGCACTCGGAATTAACAACCCTACCGGGTGGGAAGACTTTCCGGCGGAACCTCCCGTGGAACACCAACAAGAGATCCCGGTGGAAATCGAAACTCCTCAAACTAATGCCAATGAGCCTTCTTTTCTCCTTCCAAGGGAGGTGGAAGAGTGGCTCGCCGACATGTGAGGAAAGCCGCACCCGGAAGAAGGAGTTCTAAAAGGCCTTGTCTAACCAAGATTAGTATCTTCTTGGAAATTTTGCTAATTAAAATAAAGTAGAGGCTAGAACTCTATGGTTTAATATTTCTTTGTTTTCATATCTAGTTTAATATAAATTTAGGATTATGTAAGGTCTCTCTATGAGTGCAATGAAATGATGGTTTTTAAAGTTTGGATGGTTCATAATAAATAAAACACACTCATGGTGGTAAGGGATGAAAAGGGGAACGAGAAAAATGACCCCATGCACAAGAACAAGGCAACCCGGCATCAATCTCTCCATTACAGTAAACTCGGCACGGGCCGTGTCCAACCAACACGGCCCCGTGCTGAACCACCTGCAGAAAAATGCCCAGTTCAGGTAACTGGACACGGGCCGTGTTCACCAGACACGCCCCCGTGTCCAGGCTTCTGTTTCTTTTCTTTAATTTCTATTACTGGCAACTGAACACGGGGCCGTGTCCGGTCCCCACGGGGCCGTGTCCAGACTACCAGTAACATAAATCTTTGCTTTTAACACCATTTTACACATCTAATCAACCTAAAAATTTATTTTTGGGACACATTGAGGACAATGTGTAATTTGAGTGTGGGGGGGATGCTAAAACCTTGAATCTTGCAAGTCCTAAATACAAGCCTTACACAAAACTCTATTGGAACCGCTAATCACCCCAATTTTTTTTTCAAAATTTTCATTTTTTTTACTTGTCTAGGTTTAACTCGGGAAATTCAAGTTCTCAAAAAGGTTATATTTTTACGAATTTACAACCGATAGCGTAGTGATAAAAAGAACCAACATAAGAAAATTATGAAAAGGCATGGCAAACTTAGTTAAAATTTGATTATATAAACTTGATCACATAAAAACCCATTCCCACAAAAGTGAGTTTTGAGCCTTTATTGAGCATACAATTACATATCATTAAACTAAATGCTCATTTTTCGTTTCTTGTGTGAATAGCCGTTTGGATCTTACGACTCTAGAACTTGCCATGACGATACATTCCCGGTCCTTATCAACTTAAACCCGAGTAAGTAAATGATGGAGGCATTAGGACTAACCCTTTTTATTTCTACACCATTATTTTTCTTTTTCTTTTACCACCTACCCAAAAATCCCCCTAGTTAGCCCCTTTGAGCCTAAACCTTTTCATTTCATAACCCAAACCAAACACCCTTTTACCCACCAAAACCTTTTTTATTTTTAACCCTTTGTTTTAGTAACAAGTTCGGTTTTTCGTATGATCGTTCAAAAAAAAAAGTGTTGATGATGAAGCAAAAGTTAAACAAACAAGTTCATCAAAAATAACTTTGTTTGAATAATAGCTTCATCAAAATAAAAGTTACAAAAATAGAAAGTCCTACGAAAACCGACACTTATTACGCTTTTCACCCTTTTTCTACTAACCACTATCCCAACCACCTACCTTTTACCCAAGCCTAACCCTTCACCCACAAAGTCCTCTTGATATTTACAAAAGGTATAAAAGTTAAAAAGGAGGAGGATTGATTGCTTGGCAAGCCTATGGTAGGAGTAAGTTCCATGCCGCTCTCGAGTGATTCACTAAAAATACACCTTCGGCCGAGTGTGAGTGATTTCTCCCGTGAGGTATGTGAACTTGTATATAAATGGAGTTTTAAAAAGGCATGTTATGCCCAAATAAGTAATTTCTCCTATGAAACGTTCTAAACAAATCATAACGAATAGGATTGTAAATAGACAAAAATAAAACCCAAAAAGATCTTGGATTCCCAACACTCTATGACAAGCCAAAACCTTCTCTTCTACCCATTCCATTTGGGAGTGTAAGCCACATATTAAAGAGTTTTGCTTGAGGACAAGCAAAAGTTTAAGTGTGGGGGTATTTGATGTGTGTAAAATGCAACATATAAATTACATCAAATGAGGCATAAAACTAACCCTTTTTAAGTACTAATGTTGGAAAAAGACTGTTTTTGTCTTCCTTTTGTATTTTCAGGATTAAATGAGCTCAAAATCACAAAAGAAGCAAAAAGACAGCTAAATCCAACATAAATACAAGAAAAGGAACATAAGTGGACTGCCCGACCCCTCAACGGCATCTTCCCAAGCAAAATAGAGAAGGTAGAAGACTGAACACGCCCCGTGCTCAGCCAGCACGGGGCCGTGCCCAAGAAGCAGCAGAAAAGACAAACCTATAGAAGCTTCTATTGCCCACCACGGGGCCGTGTCCAGTGAACAAGGGGGCGTGGCGAAAGTACAGCAGGCGCATTAATTGTAATTACGAATTACAATTAATGAAGAGAGAGAGTGTCAGACAGGCACGGGGGCGTGTCCAGCGGACACGGGGCCGTGCCCAGCCTTCTGTTCAGCCTATAAATAGGAGTGCTTGGTTTCATTTCAACTCATCCCTTGGCACACCACCTCTCTCACACTTCATCCACCACCCACCACCATCACAACACCATCATCCACCACCATCATCCATTGTCCATCGTAGAGTGTGTGAGTCGTCTCGGGATCCAAGATTGATCGTAAGAGTTCTTGACAATCAAGGCCATGTTTGCCTAAGTCTCTTACATCACTTGGTGAAGACAAAGTGTCTAGTATAATACTTTTTATTTCTAATCTTTTGCACTTTTTATTTGGTTTTGTATTAATGACTTTAATAACTAGTTACTTATGTTGAAGGTGATCTTTCCTTATCGTTTGTCCGTGGTGTCTTGGCATTATTTTACTGTCTATATAAAATTAAAGATTTTCACCATTCATATCTCCACGGTCTATATGGAGGTATGTTGGCTACCTGGTCGGGGGTTAAGGGAATGGTTTGGTAAAGGTCTTGCCATTGTTCAGCGTTTAGAGGTCCTGCAATGGACCTGGGTCAAATTTAGTAGGACCTCCTTCAATGCTTCACGGTATTGGATGGCGGGGGTCCAAACTCTTTGATCCCCTCATAATTTAACTACTATTAATACTATAACCCGGCTATTTAGGACTGTATCCCTGCTGACTCAGACTACTTAGTCGAGGGTAACGTCACCTCCAAAAGAGGGGCCTACCATAAATTGCATTAATAACTTAATTAATTATCTTCCAATAATCCACCCTTTTAGGATTGTATCCTTGCTGACTCAAACTACTGGGGTGAGGGTAACGTCACCTTCAAAAGAGGGGCCTACTACAATAACTAAGATAATCTCTTAAATATGTGCAAAAGTGCGGAAATAATCAAAGGTTACACTAGATACGAGTCGGAACCAAGTGATTCATCTTGTCTATCTGTTTTTATTTTTATTTTCATCATTTTAGTTAGTTTTTACTTTTCTTAGTTTAAAACATTTTTCTAAACTTTTTATTTTGATTAGACGTTGAGGATAAACCGGTACTAAAAGCTCTTGTGTCCTTGGACGACCTCGGTATCTTACCAACACTATACTACGCTCACGATGGGTGCACTTGCCCATATGTGTGTTTAGTGTTAGTGAAATATCGTGTTTTATAAATTTAAAACTTGGCTAAAAATAAGTGTTAAAGGGGCTTAAAATATACACCTAAAATATATAACACTTCACACGCATCAGATATGCTGGCATTTCTTCAGATCATCAGCATCATCAGCTTTAGGATCGTTGTCTGACTTTCCCAATTTTAACTTTTCAGGATCATCACTTCTCAAACTTTAAACCTGCATAAACTCTACCTCACAATAAATTTTACAATTTACATGTTTCAAACATATAACCTTGCACTAACACAGACTCTTCTCCAATAACCTAATCAAAATGATCTTTCAATCTGATGAACCACTTGAAATTTTGACAAAAATAATCATTTTTAAACACAAACTCCCCCTCAAATCATACTCATCATGTTTAGCACTCAGAATTTTGAAAATCAGCTTTTCAATATCAGTCATCAAAAATCTTTTTGGATTTTGAAATAAAGAAACATGTAATGCAGTATCGAAATATTTACAAACAATATTTTTGTGAGTTCATGTAAGAGGATCATATCAGTTTTTGAGACAAGTCACCAACACCGTTAAGCTTCATTTCATTTTAAGTTCTAAACAATTCACCTAGATTGTCAGTATATTTGTCTACTTAAATTCTCACACAAAGTTCAATTGATCAGAGATATGATGTTAATGTTTTAAAGACTTGAACTTATCCGTGTGTCCCACTACTTGAATATACTCCCGTATCCAGATCCCAATATTCAGTCTTACAGGTGAGTATACCACAGATGATATCTGTAAGGGGTTAATAACTTATGAAGAATCATGAGAGCTCAGGTCAGAACTACCGTTCAGCAGAGAGATCATGACTCTTTTGGGTACGTCCCCTTTAGAGGATCTTTTGCATTACAACAGCAATGACTATCAATTTTATTGTTTCATCAATTTGCTGAGGGCGATGCTATGTTTCAAGCAATTACGGAAAGTATTATCCAAGGACTAGGTCAGAACTTCCATTCAGCAGAAGTCCCAGGATAATACCCCAGATATCACTGAGCATAAAGGCCTAGTATCTCAGAATAAGGGACCTTTCAAACAAGATTTCAGGGGTTACCTATATATCCAAGCAGTTTTGTTAACCCACATAATAAGCAAGTTTTGATTTATAGGTTTATATCTCGTCACAATCTACTAAATGTGCAAAAACCTACTGGCATATCCTCAGTGAGATTGTTTATCACATTTTAACTTTCCAATTCTATAGCATGTTGTGACAGCCCACTGATGTACTATCATTTCCTCTTTTCTCAACGAAACTCATTTTTGAATTTTATCATGTTTTTGTCTTTTTCAAATTTTCAAATGTTTTTGTATTTTCAAAAAATTCTACTCCCCCTAAAATGCAAACACATTTTAGGAAATTTGAAAACAAACTGTACAATAAACTTGACAACCGATATCAAATTGCATCAATTCGCCATCCACTAGGCATAAACAATCAGAACTCCCCCTTACACAAAACTATTTTCTCATTATGATTTCAAAACACTTAAGTTTGTTTTAATCAGAATGATTTTTCCGGAAAATAAGTTTTGTTGGTTTTACCACTTGTAAAGTTAGGGATTTGGTTCATCATTTTGTCCATTCAATCTCTTATATGTGGATTACATCAAGTTCAAACTAATGACCTTGAGTAATCACTTTGTCAAAATCAACCTCTCACCATTTGTAAGAATATCCAAACCATATAATCACATGTAGGAATAAACATCTACACAAACCATTTTACCAATCAAAATGCCGATTCCTGCTTCTCACTTACCAACCTGGAAGCTCAGGCAATTCACAATCTGTAAAATTTTAACAAACTTTAAGATTCATTTACACAATCAATTTTTAAGAAAAAAGCCGATTCCTGATCCGCTATTACAAACTTGGGATCTCCGGCAAGTCAGGTTTTTCAAGCAAAGAAAATGTCCACCCAAGCCTGACCAGCCTTGGGTGTTTTCAATTCAGAAACAGTTGGGGTGTAAGTTGCTTTCTTTGTAGCGTAAAAGTCTTTTACCCCTTTCACCTTTCCATCAACCATTTTTCCGAAAATCTTCTTAACTTTCCCATTAAACGCTTTTTCAACATCAAAGTTATCCTTTTCAGAATAACCCTGATTTGAAATTTCAGACTTTCCAGTTTTCCTTTTAAAATTTTCAGTCCTCAATGGTGGAAAGTTCTCCTCATCCATTGAAGGAACTGAATTTTCATCACTCTCATCAAACTGTGGCTCCTCTGATTTTGTGGAATCAGATCCATCGCCAGATTTTACTTCTGATTTCTTAACAACCCATTTTTGATTGTTAAGTTTAACACTTCGCCTGTAAAATCTCTTCGAACACTCACCAACTTCAAATGTTGAATTTTTGAAAACTTTAAATTTTTCAGTTGGTGGTTCGTTTTTATCAACAATAACTTCTTTCAGTTTTCCAGAAACTCCCTGTTTTGTATTAGTTGCTTTAGGACAGTTCCATGCAATGTGACCGACTGCATTGCATCTAAAACAGATTCTGGTTTCTTTCTTCTGATAAGCTCCATTCTTTTCCTTATCAGCAAGAAAATCTTGATTTGATTGTTTCCAGAATGAGCTCTTTGCTTCTTCTTCATGGCTAGTTCCTGCAACATATGTCATTTTTGATTTAAAATCTCGAACATATTTTTCATTTTTATAGTTTTCAGGTGGAATAAAACCAATTCCTTTCTTTTTGTAGCTACGATTGTGGTTTGGTTTCGTTTGAAAACCAGAACCAGAATTGTAACCCTTTTTCTTGTTCAAACGTTGTTGTACTCTTGAGGTGTAAGGTCTTGGTTTTCTTGTAAGATTTTCATCTTTTATTTCAGAAATATTAATTTCTGTTAGTTTGAAAACCTTTTTGATCATTTCTGGTTTAACACCTCTTATTGGAAACTCTTTATCAAAATATAATTTGTCAGAATCATTCAAAGTATACACAACTTCAAATGTTTCATCATTCAAATTAGATTTTGACAATAAAAACTCTTTACTATAAACCCGTTTTCCCGACGATTTTGAACTCTTTTCGAACGAACTCGAACTCCCGACAGACTGACACGAACTTTCAGACTCAGATTTCGACTCTGACTCCTCATCCTTATCCAACACCTGATCTACCATTCTTTTAATTAATTCGGACTCATGATCTGTGTCGGACGCTGTGAACGTGACGTCAATGTTGTCTGGTAATACATCGGTTAACTCGGACTCTAACTTTAGATTGACTGCCTTTTGGACTTGTTCCTCATTCGGTTTTCTAGGCGAATACCCTTCCCAAATCGGAGGCGGACACTTATTATAACAGACACCCTGTTTCTTACCAGTATCCTTTTTCTTCTTTGGCTTTGTTTCTTCATCTTTAAACACTTCAAATCCTTCAACTGTTGGATAAATTCTATCAATTATGTAGTCACAACCTTTGTAACTTTGCAGCAATCTTCTGATTCTTTCATTCTCAGTTGCTTCACTATCCAATTCTTTCTTCCACTTTGCACATTCTTCTATGTACAAGTTGATCTCTTTCTGCTTTGTCATCATGGTAGCATTCAACATCTTCAAAGCTTTCTCTCTTTCAGTGTTAGTCTTTTCCAGACTATTCACAGTTCTGTTCAATACATCATATGACTGTTTTAAATTTTTTACATCAAACAACAACTTTTCTTTCAACTTTTCTAACTCACTAAACCTCTCATCTTTTTCTATACATTGTTTACATGACTCTAAACAAGTAAGACAAGGTTTTGTGACTTCAACAATCTTCTCTACCTCCACACTCTTCTCAACTTCCACTATCTTCTCCACTTCAACTATCTTCTCAATCACTTTGACTTCTTTCAAATCTTTTGCAGCTTTTCTCTCTTTGAACTTCTTCAATTTATCTGCAAAATAAAATTCAAAAGTGTCAGAAGATAAATGAGTTTTTCCCAAATTTATCTGTTCCATCTCTTCATCACTATCACTTGTTTCTGATGAACTGTTTTCAGATGAAACAGATCCTTCATCTTCACTTTTCTCTTCATCAGATAACACTTCCATCCATTCCTTCAACATTTCTGGCTTTCGAATAATATGTGCAATAAAAGCTTTAACATTAAGATCAGCTGGAATGTACTTGTCCTAGCTAAAACCATCAGCCATTATCTCATCATCTTGATCAATAATGCCATGGTAAGCCTTCTTGTTTACATCCTCGATCATTCTTCCATGTGCCGTTTGAGCTTCTTTTTGTTGATGCGGTTGATGAGTGATTTGCTGATAAATGGTTTTCCTATAATAATCATCTTTCCCAGACGACTCTTTTGCTCCTCTCGGCTCCTGATTCTTGCACTCTCTTTTAAAGTGGCCTTTCTCCCTACAACGAAAACAAACAACTTTAGATTTATCAAATCCTAGATTAGAAAGATTTGCATCCAAGAAATCATTCTTCCTGTAACCAATCTAAATTTTTCTGCTCTCCTCAAAACACTAGCTAAAGCCCATTTAATATCCATCAGTTCCAGCTCCTCTGCATCGATTTGGTCATAATCTTCCTTTGTGAGCATTGGATTACCAATTCTTCTGGCAATCAACCCTTCATAAGACTCTAATGCAGTGACCAATAATCCCATATGATGTTTTACAACTTCTTCAGAATAATTTTGACCATTTTGAAGATGTAGAGCTACATTACACTGAATTGAATGCCCATTTCCAGCAGATGCACTTTGAACACTTGGAGGATTCACCGTTGAGAACCCACTAGTGTTGACTGATCCTTGACTGCTTGGTGTAGATTGATTTCCAGCACTAAATGCAGTTTGTATCTTTGGATTTGCTTCAGCAGTTTGAACATTTCCTTTATAGTACAATTTAATATCTTGTTGATGAGTAGAACTGTTCATTCTAGCAATTTTCTGCTGCTCCAGATCCTGTGCCTCCAACTTCTCTATAAACTGTGCAATCGATAACCTTCTAAACTGTCCAGAATTTTTCAATATCATCAGATATGTACCCCATTCCTGTTGTGGTAACGCATCAGCAAGCTTTTCAACCCATTCTGCTGGAGTTTTTGTAATCTTCAACTATGACATAGTGCGTACAAGATGACAGTATCTTTCAATAAGACTCTTTGTTGTTTCACCAGGCATGCACGTAAATAGTTCAAATTCCTTTTTCAACAAAGCTGCTTTACTTTGTAGCATTTCAGTACTTCCCTCAAATTTCTTTCCAAGAGCTTCCCAAATAGAATAAGCGTTTTCATCATGTTGAAGCAACACAAATATATCTTCTTTAACAGCTTGTTGTAACAAATTGATCATCATCTTTTCTCCTTTGTAACTCTCTCTTTCTTGCTCCGTGAATTCTGAAATGATTTTACCGACTCCCGCTGAATTCTTTGGCCTCTCATATTCAGTTTCGATACTCTCCTAAGCTTTTAGATGATTCGCCTGAACCCAATTCTCAAACCGTTTCTTCCACCCGTGATAATCCTCAATTCCCATAAGTTTCGGGGGTTTTTGCATTGTTCCGGTTTCATTCTCCATTGACATGGTTTTAGTAATGTCGGATGGACTAGCCGGGGTCATAGCAAAAGCGTTGTAAAATTCAGAATCCATGTTTCGGTATTGAAGAAATTCTCAAACAAGCTTTCAAACGAACTGATTCACCTCGTAAATCACTTGAACGACAAACAAACAAACACTTATCAGTTTAAACACTATTAAATAACTGAAACAAAACTGATACTTAGACTGGCGACTATTCTGTTTGAACTGAGAGTTGACAAACTGTGTAGACTGCTATAACCCGGATCAAATTCAAACGATCTGATTTATAAAGACACGACCTGGAATGAAATCGAATTCAAACGAACTAAACCATCTCTTGTGATCTGTGATCAAATTCAAATTATGTGAAACAAAATTCACTTTGAGTAAACTGATCAAATATCAAACAAATCTATTTAGCCGTAAACACTTTCACATGCAATATCAACGCACTGATGATCGGATACACCGAAGCAACTTTAAGACAACCAAGGCATATGGGCTGAAGACCATGACTAGGCCAACATTTTCACTAGTCTGATATCTCTGACAACACACAATGATGACTGGGCCGAGGAGATTATAAGGTTGAAACTTGGGCCGTTCAATATGTATAGACTTGGGCTGATAATGATGTAAAGACTTGGGCTGATAACACTCTAATGATGATTACCTTGGGCTATTCAATATGTTGTGCTGACAACAATTATAGAAATCAAAAAACTGAATTCACATGGATTCTGTCAATTCGATTTATGTGATCACGTGATTTCTGATCTTTGATAGAAACAACACTATTTTACATGCACACTGACACAAGCTGACAAAATATGAGGACAATTTACGAGAAGCACATGCACATTAACCAACACTTTATCTCAAATCTTATTGAACCTTTAATTCCACTGAATCGACAAACTCATTATATTCACATGTAACCGATTTAAACCACATGATCTCATAATCCCGATGTACTGACACTATGTCATGTTTCAGGTCAACGATGAACAGAATCAGACTTTGATCACTAAGAGCGGAATCAAAATGTTCACATGAGCGGAATTAAACTTGTTCACAAGAGCGGAATCAAAATTTGGCAATCAGGATCGAAATCAACATCAAGTTCAGGAGCGGAATAACAGATTTAGCAGCCAAGAGCGAAATCAACAGCAAGTTTAGGAGCGGAATCACAGATTTAGCATCCAGGAGCGAAATCAACAGCAAGTTTAAGAGCGGAATCAGACTTTCAAGAGCGAAAACAGGAATGATCATTACGAGCGGAATCAACTCGGACATCATTTTTACCCATTTTTAAGTTGATTTTAGCAATGATACCACTTGTAGGATCGTATACGGACCCGAATGAGTCTTTCAGAGGAGTTTTAATCAGTTTCAGGTGTGGAAAACAAGAAACTGATGTAGAAACAGCAAGCAATTCACCTTTAAACACCTTTTGTATTGATTTATAACAGATTACATGCAAACGTCACACCGGCAGCACCTCGGTATGGAAATCAAGAACTCATCTCTCTAATTTCGCTCATAGTGACCTATTTATAGGCTTTTGATTCCCCACGAAATGACATGGTGTCATTTGGAGCAGAATTAGAATTTAACTTTCGAGTGGAATCAACATTTTACATTTCGAGTGGAATTAGAAACTTATGTGATTCCCCACGAAATGACAAGGTGTCATTTCGAGTGGAATCACCTCTAAAAAACCACTATCTCGTTTTTCGAGCCCTGATCTAACTATTACAGTACAAGACTCGATACAAGACGAAGTCGACAGATGTAGTGCACCAACAGACTCCCCCTCAGATGTTGACGAGTCGCAGTGTCGAGTCTTTGACAATGTCAAGTCTTCACATCTTCAGTCTTGATCTGTCTCTAGGCTTCTCTCTCTCAATCTTTTCTTGCATGACTTCAGACTTCCCCTTGCGATATTGATGTGTGAAAAATGCAACATATAAATTACATCAAATGAGGCATAAAACTAACCCTTTTTAAGTACTAATGTTGGAAAAAGAGTGTTTTTGTCTTCCTTTTGTATTTTCAGGATTAAATGAGCTCAAAATCACAAAAGAAGCAAAAAGACAGCTAAATCCAACATAAATACAAGAAAAGGAACATAAGTGGACTGCCCGACCCCTCAACGGCATCTTCCCAAGCAAAATAGAGAAGGCAGAAGACTGAACATGCCCCGTGCTCAGCCAGCACGGGGCCGTGCCCAAGAAGCAGCAGAAAAGACAAACCTATAGAAGCTTCTATTGCCCACCACAGGGCCGTGTCCAGTGAACACGGGGGCGTGGCGAAAGTACAGCAGGCGCATTAATTGTAATTGCGAATTACAATTAATGAAGAGAGAGAGTGTCAGACAGGCACGGGGGCATGTCCAGCGGACACGGGGCCGTGCCCAGCCTTCTGTTCAGCCTATAAATAGGAGTGCTTGGTTTCATTTCAACTCATCCCTTGGCACACCACCTCTCTCACACTTCATCCACCACCCACCACCATCACAACACCATCATCCACCACCATCATCCATTGTCCATCGTAGAGTGTGTGAGTCGTCTCGGGATCCAAGATTGATCGTAAGAGTTCTTGACAATCAAGGCCATGTTTGCCTAAGTCTCTTACATCACTTGGTGAAGACAAAGTGTCTAGTATAATACTTTTTATTTCTAATCTTTTGCACTTTTTATTTGGTTTTGTATTAATGACTTTAATAACTAGTTACTTATGTTGAAGGTGATCTTTCCTTATCGTTTGTCCGTGGTGTCTTGGCATTATTTTACTGTCTATATAAAATAAAAGATTTTCACCATTCATATCTCCACGGTCTATATGGAGATATGTTGGCTACCTGGTCGGGGGTTAAGGGAACGGTTTGGTAAAGGTCTTGCCATTGTTCAGCGTTTAGAGGTCTTACAATGGACCTGGGTCAAATTTAGTAGGACCTCCTTCAATGCTTCACGGTATTGGATGGCGGGGGTCCAAACTCTTTGATCCCCTCATAAGTTAACTACTATTAATACTATAACCCGGCTATTTAGGACTGTATCCCTGCTGACTCAGACTACTTAGTCGAGGGTAACGTCACCTCCAAAAGAGGGGCCTACCATAAATTGCATTAATAACTTAATTAATTATCTTCCAATAATCCACCCTTTTAGGATTGTATCCTTGCTGACTCAAACTACTGGGGTGAGGGTAACGTCACCTTCAAAAGAGGGGCCTACTACAATAACTAAGATAATCTCTTAAATATGTGCAAAATTGCGGAAATAATCAAAGGTTACACTAGATACGAGTCGGAACCAAGTGATTCATCTTGTCTATCTGTTTTTATTTTTATTTTTATTTTCAGCATTTTAGTTAGTTTTTACTTTTCTTAGTTTAAAACATTTTTCTAAACTTTTTATTTTGATTAGACGTTGAGGATAAACCGGTACTAAAAGCTCTTGTGTCCTTGGACGACCTCGGTATCTTGCCAACACTATACTACACTCACGATGGGTGCACTTGCCCATATGTTGTTTAGTGTTAGTGAAATATCATGTTTTATAAATTTAAAACTTGGCTAAAAATAAGTGTTAAAGGGGCTTAAAATATACACCTAAAATATATAACACTTCACACGCATCAAGTTTTTGCCGCCGTTGCCGGGGACACAAGGATTTTATATTTCGCTCAGGAGCAAACTTCTCTGATCATTTTGGACTTTAACAATCTTTCAACTTCCTCTTGGATGATTATATTTCGCTCAGGAGCAAACTTCCTTCTTTTTTGTAGAACAGGCTTGAACGACCTGTCAATTCCAAGCTTGTGACTAATAATGTCTTTGGATATACCTGTCATATTGTAGGATCGTATACGGACCCGAATGAGTCTTTCAGAGGAGTTTTAATCAGTTTCAGGTGTGGAAAACAAGAAACTGATGTAGAAACAGCAAGCAATTCACCTTTAAACACCTTTTGTATTGATTTATAACAGATTACATGCAAACGTCACACCGGCAGCACCTCGGTATGGAAATCAAGAACTCATCTCTCTAATTTCGCTCATAGTGACCTATTTATAGGCTTTTGATTCCCCACGAAATGACATGGTGTCATTTGGAGCAGAATTAGAATTTAACTTTCGAGTGGAATCAACATTTTACATTTCGAGTGGAATTAGAAACTTATGTGATTCCCCACGAAATGACAAGGTGTCATTTCGAGTGGAATCACCTCTAAAAAACCACTATCTCGTTTTTCGAGCCCTGATCTAACTATTACAGTACAAGACTCGATACAAGACGAAGTCGACAGATGTAGTGCACCAACACATATCCTCATGCTTCCATGCAAACGTTGACATCCTGCACTTCAAAAAGTCAGTTAATTGTTCTTCAATATCCCGAGGGATATTGGTTTCGACGAGCACCGATATATCAGGATTATCCTTATCCAGGATAACTTTTTTCACATCCTGCTCCGAGGCTTCCAAGGTATCCCGGGCCCGCATCTTTAATTGCTATGCTGGATTAGGCTTGGTCGAGGATTTCATCGGGGATGTGTAGCATTCCTTCGCCTCCTGCTGATCACTATCAACTTTGACGACCCCCCAAGGGGTTGGAATCTTGATGCATTGGTGATAAGTCGAAGGCACAGCCTTCATGTCATGGATCCACGGCCTGCCTAGTATGATGTTATAGCAGGATAAGGAGTCCATCACACAGAAGCGTTGTATCGAGTTGACCCCTTCAACATATACTGGTAACTTTATCTCTCCTACAGTATTTCTAGCTTCTCCACTGAAACCAACGAGCACAGTGGACTTCGAAGTAATGTCCATCGGAGATACATTCATCCTTTTCAATGTTTCCAGTTGAATTATATTGACAGAACTACCGTTGTCCACCAATATCCTGCGTACAAAATGGTTAGCCACATATAATGTTATTACCAAAGCATCATGGTGAGGATCCTGAACAGTATCCCTATCATCACTATCGAAAGTGATCACTTTATCAGTTGTGAGGGTAGTCATCCTGACTGGTTTGTCTCCCCTTTCACTCTTAGCTTCCTTTGCATGTTTCTTAGCCGCCGAATACGAAGTCCCACAAATGTCGGATCCTCCTAAAATAAAGTTAATTATCTTGGCATCTGCTGGGGGTGATGCTGCTCGTTCTGGATCCTTCTCGGGATCCTACCCTTTATTCTTCTTTCTTCCCAGCAAGTCCTTCAGATACCCTTTGCTTAACAGGTAACTTATTTCTTTCCTTAAAGCAATGCAATCCTCGGTCATATGTCCGAAGTCTTCATGGAAGGCACACCATTTGGATTTATCCTTCCAATCAGCTTTCTGCTGGTTCTTTCGAGGCCACCTAGCTTTGTCCCCTAAACCCTGCATAGCATACATTAACTCAGGTATATTCACAGAAAAGCAGTATTCAGATAAGTCAGGATATTCTTCAGGATCCTCGTCTTCAACAGCATTCACTTTCTTGTTATCATTTCTGCCATATGGCTTGGAGCGATATGACTTATATGAGGATTCTGATTTCCTGTTGGTTGATTCGTAGGTTGAGGTAGAATTCATCCTCTCTTGCATCTTCTTGTCATCTTCCAAACGGATATATCTCAAAGCCCTGTTACGAGCTTCGTCGAGATTCCTACAGGGATTCATTACAAGATCCTGATAAAACTGAGAATCCTTTTGTAACCCCATCTTAAAAGCTTGCACAGCTGTTGCAACATCAAGATGTGGCATATCCAAGGATTCTCGACTGAACTTGTTCATGTAATCCC
The DNA here is from genome assembly GCA_030545235.1 of Helianthus tuberosus. NCBI lineage: Eukaryota > Viridiplantae > Streptophyta > Magnoliopsida > Asterales > Asteraceae > Helianthus > Helianthus tuberosus. The sequence continues at coordinate 131,293,426 of CM060353.1, read as the reverse complement.
TTAAGGATTCCTGAGATCCTTGAGTTATCCTGTAAAGGTCACTGGTTAGTGTTATGGGCCATTTTCTGAGTATGCATGCTGACTAATTTCCTGCTTTTTATTGTTTATCTATGATCAGGATACTGGACGGGGATATTGCTAACATCCTGGGTGATATCCTGAGGTATATCGAATTAATCACGTGCAGGTGAAAGACTGGGACTTGCCAACGGTCAAGTGGACTTCATCTCCTCAAGACTCGGACGTATTTGTTAAAGGAGAGACGTTGAGCCCGAAAGACCAGGTCTACAACGTTCAACTAAGGAATATTCGGTGGATCCCGGTTATGTAGGATAGTTAGTTACGTTTGTTTTACTATAAATAGATGGGGGCGGATCAGATTAAGTCACTCAACCTACACATTTCCGAACACTTTCTCTCTAGCTCATCGCAAACACTACACACAACACTTGTATTCGAATTACATTGTAACACATAGTCGATCCGCACCACATCCTGCACTGTATCCTGATATTTGAAGCAATAGAAGAACAAGGCAGCTGCGATTGTCAGCTCCCGAGGTTTTATGCCGGCGATCTAGATTGATCAGGGGCTTTCCTCGTACATCATGTGTCCACCTTTACATTTTTGCTCATTGTTTGATCATAGATACAGCTCTATATCCTGAGCCGTATCCTGAAACTATTTTCATAGCTAATTTTGTTAACACATTTTTCACACATATTTCTAGCACACTACCTCACTCAACTAATTTGATCACTTAATTGCTTAGGTAATTTTTGACCAAAACAATTTGGCGCCCACCGTGGGGCAAGTGGTGCTACTTTTACTAAAAATCTTTGTAAAATCGTTAATCGGTTTTCTATTTTCAAAACTTTTTGCCACATTGTTTACAATGGCCTCAAGATCAAACATGAGCTCTTCCACTATGTCTGCTGCAACCTCTGCTACTACCGGTTCGGTGCTTCCACCACCTCCTCCAAGGATGCCATTTTCTTCACAATCTCAAGATGTTATCCCTACTCGGAGTGTCCAGGGATCTGCTCCCGTTTTATCCTCTAATGATTAAATTTTGACTTTATTTGGAAGTGTGCAGGAACAAATGAGGCAGCAACAGGAGACTAACCAAATGTTGTTAAGAGAAATACAACTCTTAAAAGCTAGCTCGAGCAGACCTGTTGAAGAAACTGTCACTCCTATACAGCCCAGGGATTTGAACTTCAGTTCCGCAGTTTATACTGAGGATAATAGGGGGAATATCGTCCCAAGCCATTCTCAGAATCATACCCCTGAGATACCCTCTTCGGTCAGGATGTCGACTGTGAGGAGTTCAGGATATGCTTCAGGATATGGCCAAAATCCTCAGAACGGTAATGTGTCAAATAATAATATTCTTGCTACTAACAACAATGGCTCTTTGCAGGATGCAGGTATGACGTCAACATTTACCAGGGAGCTCCAGAAATTGAAGGACATGATATCCAGTGTACCTGGAGTGGTTCAGCCAATTCCGGAAGTATCCCAAGACAGCCACAGGATATCCCGCTTTGCATATCCTATCTGTGATGCTGAAATCCCAAAAAGATTTCAGACTCCCAACATGAAGCTGTATGATGGGACTACGGATCCTGAAGAGCATATTACCCAGTATAGGGAAAGAATGGAGATTAACCCTATCCCTCCGGAGCTCAAGGAAGCATGCTTGTGCAAGGGATTTGGTTCTACCCTGACAGGATCAGCCTTAAAATGGCTGTTAAACGTCCCTCCTCACTCAATTACTTCGTTTGCTCATTTGGTTAATTTATTTAACAGTCAATTTTCTTGTAGTCGGAGTTTTGAGAAACTAACCAGTGATCTTTACAGGATAACTCAAGGGCCTCAGGAATCCTTGAGGGATTATGTGAACAAATTCAGTCGAGAATCCTTGGATATCCCACATCTTGATGTTGCAACAGCTGTGCAAGCTTTTAAGACGGGGTTGTAAAAGGATTCTCAATTTTATCAGGACCTTGTAATGAATCCCTGCAGGAATCTCGACGAAGCTCGTAACAGGGCTTTGAGATATATCCGTTTGAAAGACGACAAGAAGATGCAGGAGAGGATGAATTCTACCTCAACCTATGAATCAACTAACAGGAAATCAGAAACCTCATATAAGCCATATCGCTCTAGGCCATATGGAAGAAATGATAATAAGAAAGTGAATGCTGTTGAAGACGAGGATCCTGAAGAATATCCTGACTTATCTGAATACTGCTTTTCTGTTAATATACCTGAATTAATGTATGCTATGCAGGGCTTAGGGGACAAAGCTAGGTGGCCTCGAAAGAACCAGCAGAAAGCTGATTGGAAGGATAAATCCAAATGGTGTGCCTTCCACGAAGACTTCGGACATATGACCGAGGATTGCATTGCTTTAAGGAAAGGGATAAGTTACCTGTTAAGCAAGGGGTATCTGAAGGACTTGCTGGGAAAAAAGAAGAATAAAGGGCAGGATCCCAAGAAGGATCCTGAACGAGCAGCATCACCCCCAGCTGATGCCAAGATAATTAACTTTATTTCAGGAGGATCCGACATTTGTGGGACTTCGTATTCGGCGGCCAAGAGACATGCAAAGGAAGCTAAGAGTGAGAGGGGAGACAGACCAGTCAGAATGACTACCCTCACAACTGATAAAGTGATCACTTTCGATAGTGATGACAGGGATACTGTTTAGGATCCTCACCATGATGCTTTAGTAATAACGTTATATGTGGCTAACCATTTTGTACGCAGGATACTGGTAGACAACGGTAGTTCTGTCAATATAATTCAGCTGGAAACATTGAAGAGGATGAACGTATCTCCGATGGATATCACTTCGAAGTCCAATGTGTTCGTTGGTTTCAGTGGAGAAGCTAGGAATACCGTAGGGGAGATAAAGTTACCAGTATATGTTGAAGGGGTCAACTCAATACAACGCTTCTGTGTGATGGACTCCTTATCCTGCTATAACATCATACTGGGAAGACCATGGATTCACGACATGAAGGCTGTGCCATCAACATATCACCAATGCATCAAGATCCCTACCCCTTGGGGAGTTGTCAAGGTTGAAAGTGATCAGCAGGAAGCGAAAGAATGCTACTCATCCTCAATGAAATCCTCAACTAAGCCTAGTACAGCATAGCAATTAAAGATGCGGGCCCAGGATATCGTGGAGGATTCGGAGCAAGATGTGAAGAAAATTATCCTGAATCAGGATAATCCTGATATCTCGGTGCTCATAGGAACCAATATCACTCAGGATATTGAAGAGCAGTTAACTAACTTTTTGAAATGCAGGATGTCAACGTTTGCATGGAAGCATGAGGATATGACAGGCATATCCAAAGACATTATCACTCACAAGCTTGGAATTGACAAATCGTTCAAGCCTATTCAGCAAAAAAGAAGAAAATTCGCTCCTGAGCGGAATGCGATTATCCAAGAGGAAGTTGAAAGATTGTTGAAGTCCAAGATGATCAGAGAAGTCAAGTTTCCAAGATGGCTAGCAAACGTAGTTGTGGTACAGAAGAAAAACGGGAAATGGAGAGTCTGTGTAGACTACACGGACTTGAACAAGGCTTGTCCTAAAGATCCATTTCCTCTCCCTCATATCGATGCAATGGTAGATGTTACTGCTGGACATGAAATGTTAACATTCATGGACGCATCCTCAGGATTTCAGCAGATTCAAATGGAGCCTTCGGATCAGGAGGATACTGCTTTCATGACACCAACAGGTATATATTGCTATACTGCTATGCCTTTCGGTTTGAAAAATGCAGGTGCAACATACCAGAGATTGGTAAAGATGATGTTCAAAGATAAGCTGGGGGACACCATGGAGGTATATATTGACGATATGGTGGTAAAATCTAAAAGAGCTGAGGATCACCTCCAGGATATCAAGGGAGCATTTGATATCCTGGATCAATACAACATGAAGCTGAATCCTGCTAAGTGCCATTTCGGAGTGGGGGCAGGAAAGTTTCTAGGATATATGGTGACAAAAAGGGGGATAGAGGCAAGCCCGGAGCAGATTAAAGCTATCCTGGATATAAAATCTCCTTCGAATATGAAGGACGTACAACGGTTAACAGGCCGAGTAGCAGCTTTGAATAGATTTATTTCTAGATCCTCGGAAAAATGCAGGGAATTCTATGATATCCTCAAGAAGAATAAGAAATTTGAATGGGGAGCAAAGCATGAAGCAGCCTTGCAGGATTTGAAGCGATATCTCTCAACCGCACCTCTATTGATGAAGCCTGAAAATGGTGAACCACTATCCCTATATCTTGCTGTATCAGGGAATGCTGTAAGTGCCGTTCTTATAAAAGACCATGAAGGTCAGCAATATCCTGTATATTATGTTAGTAAAAGTTTGTTAGATGCTGAAACTAGGTATTCTCATTTAGAAAAATTGATATTAGCTCTAGTCATGGCATCGAAAAAGCTTAGACATTATTTTGAGACACATAGGATCCATGTTAAAACGAATTATCCTGTCAAAAATGTGCTTAGGAAACCAGAGATGTCAGGCAGGATGGCCAAGTGGTCAGTAAAGTTAAGTGCTTATGATTTAGTATATGAACCTAGAAATGCCATAAAGTCTCAGGCTTTAGCTGACTTTGTGGCTGATTTCAGTAGTGATATTCAGGACGAGGTAGACCTAGAAGTTCAACAGTTAGGAGAATCTTCAGGATCCTGGACATTATATACTGATGGTGCATCCAATATAAGAGGTGTAGGTTTAGGTATACTACTAAAATCGCCACAGGGGGACATATTACCCCAGGCCATTAGGTGTGAATTTCCTGCTACTAATAATGAGGCAGAATATGAAGCTTTAATTGCAGGATTAGAATTGGCTAAGAGTATGAGTATCAAGAATTTGCGAGTATATGTTGACTCCTTGTTAATTACTAACCATTTTAATGGATCCTATGCAGTTAAGGGTGAGAAATTAATCGAATACCTCGATATTCTCAAAAAATTAGCAGAATATTTCGATGTTTTTACACTTGAACAGGTACCAAGAGAGGATAACGCTGAAGCAGATGCCTTAGCAAATCTGGGATCATCGATCAGGATACCAGAAGGAACCCAAATACCAATAATACATGTCTTGTATCCTGCAACGAATCCTCGGGATAAAGAAGTAGCGGGTATTCAGGATCCTGGAGCAGAGTATCTTGAAGAGGATCCTGAATCTTGGACGGCTCCAATCATGAGATATCTCAAGGAAGGACACATCCCCGAAAATGAAAATCCTAAGGCATTTAGGATGAAGGTATCACGATTCACTATTATAAATAATGTTTTATACAAGAAATTTCTTGCAGGACCGTATTTGAGGTGTTTGGAGGATCCTGAAGCCAAAGAAGTACTTCAGGATATACATGAAGGGGATTGTGGTAACCATACTGGGGGCAGGTCCTTATTCTCAAAAGTATTAAGGACAGGATATTATTGGCCGACAATGAGAAAAGATGCCGCAGAATATGCTCGAAGATGTGACGCATGTCAAAGACATAGTAACATATTACATCAGCCTGCTGAACCGCTGTATCCTATTGTTTCCCCTTGGCCGTTTATGAAGTGGGGTATGGATATAGTGGGAAAGCTTCCAAAAGCTCCAGGAGGAAAGGTTTTCATGTTGGCAATGACGGACTATTTCTCCAAGTGGGTTGAAGCAGAAGCATTTGTTCAAGTTAGAGATCAAGAAGTAGTATCCTTCATAAAGAGAAATATCCTAACCAGATTTGGAGTACCAGCTGAGATAATCTGTGACAATGGTTCTCAGTTTATAAGCAAGAGAACTACTGACTTTTGCAAAAGTTGGGGAATCAAAATGATAACATCTACTCCGGTACATCCTCAAGCGAATGGACAAGCAGAATCCTCAAATAAGATAATTGTTAATCACTTAAAGAAGAGGCTTGGAGCCAAAAAAGGAAGATGGGCAGAAGAATTACCCTTTGTTTTGTGGGCTGATAGGACAACGGTAAAGAACGCAACAGGCCAAACCCCATTTTCCTTGGTATTTGGAGCAGAAGCAATGATTCCAATGGAAATGACAATACCTACTTGTTTTGGTCAAAAATTACCGAAGCAATTAAGTGATCAAATTAGTAAAGTGAGGTAGTGTGCTAAAATGGGTGTTGAAAATATGCTGGTTAAGTTGTTTATGAAAACAGTTTTCAGGATACGGCTCAGGATATTGAGCTGTATCTACGATCAAACAATGAGCAAACAATGAGCAAAAAGTAAAGTAAACGACACGAGATGTACGAGGAAAGCCCTTGATCAATCTAGATCGCCGGCATAAAACCTCGGGAGCTGACAATCGCAGCTGCCTTGTTCTTCTTATTGCTTAAACTTCAGGATACAGTGCAGGATATAGACCAGATCGCTATGTGTTACAATGTTTTTGTGTGAGAGTGAAAGCTTGCTAGAGAGCGAGTGTTAGAGTGTAATGAGTGCGAAAAGTGATGTCCTATTCGATCTGGTATACCCACCTATTTATAGTAATCAATTACAAACAATAATTCCTACAAATATGGGGTACTCCGAATATTCCATTGTGAACGTTATAGACCGAGTAATATGGCTTCAACGTCTTCATTTGAATGACTTGGACCGAGTCTTCCGCGGAATGAGTCTTCGTGAACGTTGATAGCTTCTAACCCACGTACCTGCACATAATCCGTTAGTAATCCTGAGGATACCATTCAGGATGTTACCAATATCCTGAATCAGCATCCCGGATGTAAACAGATACTATATAACCAAGATATATGTCAAGATATTTTCCAGGATATGGGCTCAGAATTTCACCCATAACAATTTTCCCCAAAAATGTTACCGTTTGATATCCTGCACTAACGGTTACATTTTTCACGGTGGCCGAGGTAATTAAGAGATAAGACTATTGATGTGACAGCTTTCAACCACCCGGCCTATATTTACTCATCATGCCCTATATCTTCTCATCCTCATCTCCTTTTTTAACCACAATCGACAAGGAAAAAGGTAATATTCTCTCCCTCATCTTCATATTCATCTTTTATCTTTCTCCGGCGAAAATTCAGGCGACCAAATGCCTAGGCAAACAAGGTCCAGTTTAGGCGACTCGGCTCCCACATTCATCCAACAGAATCTTCTCCAAGAACCGGAGAATGAGACATGCACCTTTGACAGTGCCCACCTGTCAGCCTTGAAATCCTCCGGTATCTTTCCGGAAGGAACTATATTTCGACCCTTTGATAGAGAAATCTGGTCAGATATGGTTTCCAACGAGTGGATATGTTTCAATGCCTTCCCCTTTACCTTAGGGTTACGATTCCCCTTTCCGGACTTCATCACCGAGTTCTTTAATATTACCAAAATTTCTTTCAGCCAAACCATGCCAATGCTCTGGCGTGTTTTGTCTATTCTTGACCAAATCAAGAGAAACCACATACCTGCCCTTTCCGTCCATGATCTCCCTTTAGCCTACAAGCTTAGATGCCATGGCTCATCTAGATTCCTATTTTATTCTACTTCCGGTGACCCATTGATACTTCGTGCCACCAGGAACGAGGATGGTTGGCAATCCAAGTTTTTCTTTGTAAAAAGGGATTCAATCCCTGGTGGAACGGATTATCCGATGAGATGGTTGAGAAAGGGTAGGACTTAGGGTTTAAGAATGATCCTGTCTCTTATTCTGTCTCATATCTTGAGCTAATGAATTTCATTTTCTCTGTTTGTGTATGCAGCTGATTTCAGGAAGATCGCACCTCCCCTTGCTGATTCTAAAAAAAGAATAGACGCCATCAGATTGCTTTCAGAAACAGAGAGAAGCTTTAATCCATCTCCACCAACTCCAAGCCCTCTTTCAAGCGCAAACATGTCTGGTAAGAATCCTGCAAGATATTCTGTACACAGATGTTTTTATTTGATATTCTTAGGAAAGATTTAGAATTTTACTCCCTGTGTGCAGATTCCAGCAAAGTTCCAGTCTACCTAGACCTTGATGAACTCGACAGCTATCCAACCCCAGCCACAGTCAAGAAGGAGACTCCTGCTACTACTAGCTCCAAGCCACTCCCGGCTCCCAAGGCCAATCCGAGGACCCGTGCTTCCACAGCGAAAAAGAGGAAGGGTCTTGAAGTCAGTGCTCCAGGTTCAGAAGGGTTCTCCTATGACGAACTCAGCTTCTCTGACTCCTTAGAGCCAATGACATCCTTCCTTAACAAGGTAATATCCTGACGCATATCCTTCATGTATATCCTGCACACATATCCTAACAGGATATCCTGGTAGGATATCTTGGTCAACATATATTCTAACTTTATACCTGTAATTGATGTGCAGGGCCTCCAGCATTTGCTCCATTTGTACAATGACGCTTGTGGTACTGTGGCACTTCATGAAGCCAGGATCAAACAGCTCGAAAGCACCGTTGCTGACCAAGGTGCCATTGCTGAAGCGAAGACCCAGCACTACGAAAGCCTGCTGAAGAAGGTCACCCAAGACGCTGAGGTCAAACTTGCCACCGTTCAAATGGATCATGATCAAGCCTTGATCAATTTCCGGGAGGGAATCAAGGCTTCTGCTATCGTCTCCCTGTTACAAGCACGCATCAAGATGGCCTACGAGGCCAAGGAGACGGGCCTTGTTTGTCCATCTTGGCCAGTTAAATCCTGGGTGGCCAAGTTAAAGGAGCTCGGAGGCAAAGCCGTGCCATTTCCTGCTGAAGCCGGTGAGTCTTCCAAGTCAGCAGAGGTGGTGGTCCAGGCTGGGGACAAGAAGGATGCTGGAGCAGATGCTGGGATGGACATTGGCGAGGATGCTGGTCAGGATGCTGGTGCTGAGAAGCCTGAGAAGGTTGGAGGAGATGCCGCTGTGTGAGGGCATTTAGGTGGGCGATGACGGATATACGTGCCAAGGACAGAGCCCACCTTTTTTGAATTTGAATGTTGGTTTGTAGTCCCTTAAACAATTTACTTTTCCGCACTTTACTTTCCTGCACCTGAACAATTTACATTTCCTGCATGCTTTTTGAACAATACAACAGTTGGAGGCAGATGGGTCTCGGTTTGAGATGAAACCTTCAACTGTTGGATAAATATGGTAAGAAACTATTAGTGCTCTTAGTGGATGGGCCTTGTTTTGAGGTGAAACTAAGAGCACATCTTTTGGTATGTTAATAATATAACCACTCTTTTGACTTTATTATTATTGTCATTAACATACAAATTCTACTTGTGAAAATTATTTGGTTTGAACATTCTTAGGAACACATATCATAAATGTATCCTGGGAGATATCCTGAAAGATATCTTAAAAAGGATATTGAAATAAAACCTATAAATTGTCCAAACAAAAAGGAGAGATCATACCAGAGATTCTTAGAGAATCAGTTCCAATCCTTTATCATAAGTTTGTCCCCAGTGCATACTTATAAACTTGGATCCATCCTTTGAATCAGTATAATGTATGTCCCCTGTGTTCGACAAAAACACAAATGTATTTATATTTTGACTCGAATGAATTCCGAATGCCCAAGGGCAGAACCCCTGATATCCTGAAATGAATCCTTAGCATACTGGGGATAAACCCTGATATCTGGGGATAAACCCTAAATTTCATGCGCTACAGGCGAGAGTGTATAAACTCCAATTCTTAGAAAGGTGAAAACCTTTAAACCTTAGAGAGTATGAAAATCATGATATCCTTCTTCCCTATCCTAATTCTCCAGAAAATGAACAGAAAATCGAAAGATCAGAAAAAAAAACGAAAAATTGATTCAAATCAATCCTCATATACCTTTAGGATCCAGGATATAGCCAATAGTAACGAAATTGTCAGCCACTTTTACATGAACTGGTCCCGCTACCTTGAACTATACCTAGATAACTTGCGCTCCAGGCGAGGTGTTTAAACCCAATTCGAAAGAAAGGTGAATACCTTTAAACCTTTGAAGGGACCAGGATCCCTTAAACGTGAGAGAGGGGGCCAATCCTCTAACCTTTCGACTTATCCTGAATATATATCCTGGAGCTATATCCTGAAACATATCCTGCAAAACAATTGTAAACTAGGGTGGGTGTTAGCTTGGCTAACACCCCTCCGATGCCTAAGTCAGTATTGGGTTCAAAATAATAAACAAATATATTTAAAATAAATAGAATACATACCATTCTGAGATAGACATTAAATTCTACTCTTACTTGAAATAGAGCTTTAAATGTACTGCATTCCAGGATCTTGGTAGCATATCCCCTTCCATATTTCTGAGTCGATATGCTCTTTTCCCTGCTTCTGACTCGACTTCATAAGGTCCTTCCCATTTCGGAGCTAGCTTGCCATCGGCAGGATTAGTGGTATTTTGAAAAGCCTTTCTTAGCACCCAATCACCAACTCGAAATCTTCTAGTCCTTATGTTCTTATTATATGCTCTGGATATTCTTTGTTGATATGCTGCTATCCTTAGTCTTGCTGCGTCTCTTTTTTCATCTATAGTATCCAAATCCTGACATAAGACTTCAGGATTCTGTTCAGGATCCTGTAGCATAGATCTTGCAGTAGGTATCGTCATTTCTGTTGGAATCATTGCCTCCGCTCCAAATACCAAGGAAAACGGGGTTTGGCCGGTTGCATTTTTCACCGTTGTCCTATCAGCCCACAAAACAAAGGGTAATTCTTCCGCCCATCTTCCTTTTTTGGCTCCAAGTCTCTTCTTTAAGTTATTGACTATTATCTTGTTCGAGGATTCGGCTTGTCCATTCGCTTGAGGATGTACCGGAGTAGATGTGATCATTTTGATTCCCCAACTCTTGCAAAAGTCAGTAGTCCTTTTGCTTATAAACTGGGACCCATTATCACAAATGATCTCAGCTGGTACTCCAAACCTAGTCAGGATATTCCTCTTTATGAAGGATACTACTTCTTGGTCTCTAACATGAACAAATGCTTCAGCCTCAACCCACTTAGAGAAATAATCCGTCATTGCTAACATAAATACTTTTCCTCCTGGAGCTTTTGGTAACTTTCCTACTATATCCATCCCCCATTTCATGAATGGCCAAGGGGAAACTACAGGATATAGTGGTTCAGCTGGTTGATGTAGTATGTTACTGTGCCTTTGACATGCATCACATCTTCGAGCATATTCTGCAGCATCTTTCCTCATTGTTGGCCAATAATATCCTGTCCTTAGCACTTTCGAGAACAATGATCTGCCCCCGGTGTGATTACCACAATCCCCTTCATGTATATCCTGAAGTACTTCTCTGGCTTCAGGATCCTCCAAGCACCTCAAATACGGTCCTGCAAGAGATTTCTTGTATAAAACATTATTTATAATAGTAAATCGTGATACCTTCATCCTAAACGCCTTAGGATTTTCATTTCCGGGGATGTGTCCTTCTTTGAGATATCTCACAATTGGAGCCGTCCAGGATTTAGGATCCTGTTCAGGATTTTCTGTTTCAGGATCCCGAATACCCGCTACTTCTTTATCCTGAGGATTCGTTGCAGGATATAAGACATGTAATATTGGTATTTGGGTCCCTTCAGGTATCCTGATTGATGATCCCAAATTTGCTAAGGCATCCGCTTCAGCATTATCCTCCTTTGGTACCTGTTCAAGTGTAAAAACATCGAAATATCCTGCTAATTTTTTGAGAATATCGAGATATTCAACTAATTTCTCACCCTTAACTGCATAGGATCCATTAAAATGGTTAGTAATTAACAAAGAGTCAACATATACTTGCAAATTTTTTATATTCATGCTCTTAGCCAACTCTAATCCTGCAATTAAAGCCTCATACTCTGCTTCATTGTTAGTAGCAGGAAATTCACACCTAATAGCTTGGGGTAATATGTCCCCCTGTGGCGATTTTAGTAGTATTCCTAATCCTACCCCTCGTACATTAGATGCACCATCAGTATATAATGTCCAGGATCCTGAGGATTCTCCTAACTGTTGTACTTCTAGGTCTACCTCATCCTGAATGTCACTACTAAAATCAGCCACAAAGTCAGCTAAAGCCTGAGACTTTATAGCATTTCTAGGTTCATATACTAAATCATAAGCACTAAACTTTACTGACCACTTGGCCATCCTGCCTGACATTTCTGGTTTCCTAAGCACATTTTTTACAGGATAATTTGTTTTTACATGAATCCTATGTGTCTCGAAGTAATGTCTAAGTTTCGTTGATGCCATGACTAATGCTAGTATCAATTTTTCTAAATGAGAGTACCTAGTTTCAGCATCTAACAAACTTTTACTAACATAATAAACAGGATATTGCTGACCTTCATGGTCTTTTATAAGAACGACACTTACAGCATTCCCTGATACAGCAAGATATAGGGATAGTGGTTCACCATTTTCAGGCTTCATCAATAAAGGTGCGGTTGAGAGATATCGTTTCAAATCCTGCAAGGCTGCTTCATGCTTCTCACCCCATTCGAATTTCTTGTTCTTCTTCAGGATATCATAAAAGTCTTTGCATTTTTCTGAGGATCTTGAAATAAATCTATTTAATGCTGCCACTCGCCCTGTTAATCGTTGAACCTCCTTCATATTTGAGGGCGATTTAATATCCAAGATGGCTTTGATCTGCTCCGGGCTTGCTTCTATTCCTCTTTTGGTCACCATATATCCTAGGAATTTTCCTGCCCCCACTCCAAAATGGCACTTAGCAGGATTCAGCTTCATGTTATATTGATCTAGGATATCAAATGCTCCTTTAATATCCTGGAGGTGATCCTGAGCTTTCTTTGATTTCACCACCATATCGTCAATGTACACCTCCATGGTGTCCCCCAGTTTGTCTTTGAACATCATGTTTACCAATCTTTGGTATGTTGCACCTGCATTTTTCAAACCAAAGGGCATAGCTGTATAACAATAAATACCTGTTGGTGTCATGAAGGCAGTATCCTCCAGGTCAGAAGGTTCCATTTGGATCTGTTGAAATCCTGAGGATGCGTCCATGAAGGTCAGCATTTCATGCCCGGCAGTGGCATCTACCATTGCATCAATGTGGGGGAGAGGAAATGGGTCTTTAGGACAAGCTTTGTTCAAGTCTGTGTAGTCTACACAAACTCTCCATTTCCCATTTTTCTTCTGTACCACAACCACGTTTGCTAGCCACCTCGGGAACTTAACTTCTCTGATCATCCTGGACTTCAATAATCTCTCAACTTCCTCTTGGATAATCGTATTCCGCTCAGGAGCAAACTTCCTTCTTTTTTGCTGAACAGGCTTGAATGACTTATCAATTCCAAGCTTGTGAGTGATAATGTCTTTGGATATGCCTGTCATATCCTCATGCTTCCATGCAAACGTTGACATCCTGCATTTCAAAAAGTTAACTAATTGTTCTTCAATATCCTGAGGGATACTGGTCCCTACGAGCACCGAAATATCAGGATTATCCTGGTCCAGGATAATTTTCTTCACATCCTGCTCCGGATCCTCCACGATATCCTGGGCCCGCGTCTTTAATTGCTATGCTGCACTAGGTTTGGTTGAGGATTTCATCGAGGATGAGTAGCATTCTTTAGCCTCCTGCTGATCACTATCAACTTTGACAACTCCCCAAGGGGTAGGTATCTTGATGCATTGGTGATATGTTGATGGCACAGCCTTCATATCGTGAATCCACGGTCTTCCCAGTATGATGTTATAGCAGGATAGAGAATCCATCACCCAGAAACGTTGTATTGAGTTGACTCCTTCAACGTATACTGGCAACTTTATCTCTCCCACTGTGTTTCTAGCCTCTCCACTGAACCCAACAAGCACGGTAGACTTTGAAGTGATATCCATCGGAGATACATTCATTCTCTTCAGCGTCTCTAGTTGGATTATGTTGACGGAGCTGCCATTATCAACCAATATCCTGCGTACAAAATGGTTAGCCACATATAATGTTATTACCAGAGCATCATGGTGAGGATCCTGGACAGTATCCCTGTCATCAGCATCAAATGTGATCACTTTGTCAGTTGTGAGGGTAGTCATCCTGACAGGTTTGTCTCCCCTTTCGGCCTTAGCTTCTTTTGCGTGTCTCTTTGCTGCCGAATACGAAGTCCCAAAAATGTCGGATCCTCCCGAAATGAAGTTGATTATCTTGGCATCGGCAGGAGGTGATGCTGCTCGCTCAGGATCCTTCTCAGTATCCTGAGCCTTATTCTTCTTTCTTCCTAAGAGATCTTTCAGATATCCCTTGCTTAGAAGATAGCTTATTTCTTTCCTTAGAGCAATGCAATCCTCAGTCATATGTCCGAAATCTTCATGGAAAGCACACCATTTTGACTTATCTTTCCAGTCAGCTTTCTGTTGACTCTTTCGAGGCCACCTAGCTTTGTCTCCTAGACCCTGCATGGCATACATCAATTCAGGAATGTTAACAGAAAAGCAATATTCAGACAACTCAGGATATTCTTCAGGATCCTCATCTTCGACAGCATTCACTCTCTTATTTTCATTTCTACCATATGGCTTAGGCCGATATGGCTTGAATGAAGATTCAGACTTCCTGTTGGTCGACTCATAGGTGTTGGATGAGTTCATTCTTTCTTGCATCTTCCTATCATCCTCCAACCGAATATATCTTAGGGCCCTGTTTCGAGCTTCATCCAAGTTCCTGCATGGGTTCATTACAAGATCTTGATAAAATTGAGAATCTTTTTGCAGCCCCATCTTGAAAGCTTGCACAACTGTTGCAACATCCAGGTGAGGGATGTCCAGGGATTCCCGGCTGAACTTGTTCACATAATCCCTAAGGGATTCTTGAGGTCCCTGTGTTATCCTGTAGAGATCACTTGTTAATTTTTCAAAGCTTCTACTACAAGAAAACTGACTATTAAATAAATTTACTAAGTGAGCAAAAGATGTAATCGAATGCGGAGGAACATTCAAGAGCCATTTCAAGGCTGATCCTGTTAAGGTTGAACCAAAACCCTTGCACAAGCATGCTTCCTTGAGATCCGGAGGGATAGGGTTAATCTCCATTCTTTCCCTATACTGAGCAATATGCTCCTCAGGATCCGTAGTTCCGTCATAAAGCTTCATGTTGGGGGTTTGAAATCTCTTTGGGATCTCAGCATCACAGATAGGATATGCAAAACGAGATATCTTATGGCTATCTTGGGATACTTCCGGGATCGGCTGGACCACCCCAGGTACACTGGATATCATGTCCTTCAACTTCTGAAGTTCCCTAGTGAGTGCTGATGTTACACCTGTATCCTGCAAAGATCCAGTATTGTTAGTAGCATGAGTATTATTATTATTTGACACGTTACCCGTTGGAGGATTTTGCCCATATCCTGAAGCATATCCTGAGCTCCTCATGGTTGACATCCTGACCGAGGAGGGTATCTCAGGAGTATGATTCTGCGGGAGGCTGGGCACAATATTCCCCCTGTTATCCTCAGTATACACAGCTGAACTAAAGTTCAAAGTCCTGGGTTGCAATGGAGTGACAATATCCTCAGCAGATCTGCTCGAGCCAGACTTCAGGAGTTGTATTTCCCTCAATAGCATTTGGTTTGTTTCCTGTTGCTGCCTCATTTGTTCCTGCACACTTCCAAATAAGGTTAGAATTTCATCATTAGAAGCCAAAACAGGAGCAGATTCCTGAACACTGCGAGTAGGGATAATATCCTGAGGTCTTGATGAAGCTGTCATCCTTGGAGGAGGTGGTGGAAGCACCGAACCGGTAGTAGCAGAAGTCATAGCAGACACAGTGGAGGAGCTCATGTTTGATCTTGAGGCCATTATGGACAATGTGGCAAAAAGTTTTGAAAATAGAAAGCCGATTAGCGATTTCACAAAAATTTTTAGTAAAGAGAGCACCACTTGCCCCACGGTGGGCGCCAAATTGTTTTGGTAAAAAATTACCGAAGCAATTAAGTGATCAAATTAGTAAAGTGAGGCAGTGTGCTAAAATGGGTGTTGAAAATATGTTGGTTAAGTTGTTTATGAAAACAGTTTTCAGGATACGGCTCAGGATATTGAGCTGTATCTACGATCAAACAATGAGCAAAAAGTAAAGTAAACGACACGAGATGTACGAGGAAAGCCCTTGATCAATCTAGATCGCCGGCATAAAACCTCGGGAGCTGACAATCGCAGCTGCCTTGTTCTTCTTATTGCTTAAACTTCAGGATACAGTGCAGGATATAGACCAGATCGCTATGTGTTACAATGTTTTTGTGTGAGAGTGAAAGCTTGCTAGAGAGCGAGTGTTAGAGTGTAATGAGTGCGAAAAGTGATGTCCTATTCGATCTGGTATACCCACCTATTTATAGTAATCAATTACAAACAATAATTCCTACAAATATGGGGTACTCCGAATATTCCATTGTGAACGTTATAGACCGAGTAATATGGCTTCAACGTCTTCATTTGAATGACTTGGACCGAGTCTTCCGCGGAATGAGTCTTCGTGAACGTTGATAGCTTCTAACCCACGTACCTGCACATAATCCGTTAGTAATCCTGAGGATACCATTCAGGATGTTACCAATATCCTGAATCAGCATCCCGGATGTAAACAAATACTATATAACCAAGATATATGTCAAGATATTTTCCAGGATATGGGCTCAGAATTTCACCCATAACACTACTGTTTTGGTCAAAAAATCTGATGAGGATAATGCAACCAAACTCTCTGTTATGGGGTATGATGCTTGAAATGAAGAACAATGACAAGGATCACTTCAATGTAAATTGCACAAATGACACAAGGATTTATACGGGGAAAAAGCCCTTGATCAAGAGTTGATCTCCGGCACAAAAAACCCCGGGTGATGGAAACTACCGATCACCAAGCTCAAATAAATCAATAAATGTTTACAACTTCGGATAGTAACGAGCTAGGTACAAGGATCACTATCGTGAAATGTGTAAAAGTGAGTGAAAACTAATAAGTGTTCGTCGAGAGCTTCAAGAGTGCGATTGTTTGAGAGTGTGTGTAACTGAAAATGGCTAAGTGTTCTAATTCTAGCTCGTCACCCCTTTTAAAAATAGAAGTTAGCTACAATAACAAACTATCCGACTTTCGTGCCAAGCTCCCACGTTCTCCACAACGTCCATTTCCAGTCAAACGTGTGCAAAATACCCGTGGAATATTCCATAGTAACGTTGCCAAGACCAAGTCAAGCTTGTTACTCCTGCGAAGTAATACAAAATACAAACAAACAATCGTCAGTATGAGGATCCTTAAGGTGATCCATGATCCTGATCCTGAAGCTCTTCTGAGGATCACTATCTGTCACAGAAGAAAGGATCATTAATTTGGATAACAAGTAAGGATCACTAATTGTTAGAAAATCCTCCCCTAACAATTGCCCCCAAAATATAAGGAGTGAAATGTTAAATAAGCGAATTATATTTTCCTGATCTTATCCGCAACTAACTATCGTAAATATAGCCGTTATTGTAGAACTATCCGTTGCAACCATGACGTCACAGAAGTGACAACCCTGCACGATCATGATTATAAATAGGAGATAGAGATAGGATCAAATGCATTTAAAATTTCAGAGAGACTCCCTTTATAACTGCATTTCGAAGATAAACAGGTATTCTCTCTTCATCTTCTTCCTTCTTTGCTCTGTTTTCATTTATTTCCATCATTCCATCAAAGATGTTGCTCCGAAATTCCCCAGCTAAGGATCACCCGAAAAACAGCCCTCCGAAAAGCCAGGGGATCATCGAAGATTCCATTAAAGAACGCTGCTGTTTCAATGATGCACAGATTGATAGGATCTGCCACTGCTTCCCGGCGAACACCGAGTTTAGACCTTTTGATCCCAATGCCCTGAGTTATCATATCTCCGACAAGTGGGTTGCTTTCCCCGTCACTCCGTTCAACATAGGCTATACATATCCTTTCCCAGCCTTCACCCAATCCTTCTTTTCCCTAACTGGCATCTCTTATATCCAAGCCATGCCGATGATTTGGAGGGTTTTGTACACCCTTGAAAGGATCATCGAGCAGGAAGGGATAGACCTAGGAATGTCAGAGATGGGAGAGCTGTATGATCTTACTACCTTTGGTTCTCATCGCTATTTGTTTAAATGTAAGCCTGGTGAGGAGCACCCGATCTTCAAAGCCACCAAGAACGATGCTAATTGGAAGTGGCGTTTCTTTTTCGTCAAGAGAGATTCTATTGAGGATGGAAAGGATCTACCCAAGAAATGGGCTACCCATGGTAGGGTGGAGGATCCTGAGAAGGATCACCAGAAACTTTCTTTGATGTAAGGATCACTTATATATTTTTGCTTTCTTGTTATGCAGCTATCACCGTCTCACATCTCAGACTGTCTCCTGCTGCTAAAGAGAGACTCATCGCTTTCAAGAAACTTAATCCTGAAACAAGATCTTTCAAGACAACAACCCAAGATTCACAGGAGGTATCCTCAGGCTCTGTCACGATGTCAAGTAAGTATCCTTGTTTAAAATTTAAATAAATAGTGAAATATAAGTTAAGTGAAGATACTTATCTTGTTTTGGTTGTGTAGGTGCTGGAAAATCCACCAAGTCTGCTTCAAAGTTCAATGTCACTGACCTCACCACCGTCAGATCCTCCAAGAGAAAAGCTCCTACCAGTCCGACAGCTTCGGTCCCCAAGGCACCCCTCAAAGGAAAGGGAATCAAGAAGAGAAAGGCCTCTGAAGCTGAGGATCTGCAGGGTCTGCCACTGATCCGCCACCAATTCCTCGAGTACTTCAATGAGGTAAGGATCACTGTCTCTGCTTCGTATATCCTGTTGACATATCCTGCTGATATATCCTGCTGATTTGAGGATCACTTAGTCCTGACCTTATCTTTTACCCCTTTTGCAGAAATTATCTGAGATTGAGGATTATGTTGGCCACGTTGAGGATCAGGATAGGAAGATTGCCGACCTCCAGCAGGTTGCATTGCTAATGGACCTCAAAATTGCTGATCTTCAGAAGGAAATCCGGGATGCCAAACAGGAGACGGCCAAGGTGCTGGTTAATGTTGACTATGAGAAGCATGAGATCACTGAAGATGCCAAAATCTCTGCCGCCATAGCAATACCAAGCTGCAAATGGCCTTGGAAGCTCAGGATCCTGCGTTTGACAAGAGCACCTGGGATGTTGAAGGCTGGAAGGCAAGGCTGGCTGAACTGGACGATGAAGAGGCTGAGGAGGTTGAAGAGATCCTGACGATCGAGGCTGGAGGCAAGGGTGAAGGTGGTGAAACAAGTGGAGCTGGAGGTGGTAATGCAGCGAAGGTTTAGGCTGCATGATTGGGCGATGATGGAAACTTCTAGACATAGCCGGAGCCCAATTTTTTTTAGTTTGATCGTTGTTTTGTTGAACAATTTAATGGTTTGTACTGAACAATAGTTTTTAGGATTAAGGATCATGTATGATCCTTTGGACAATAGGCAGGATTGCAATTGGTGGAGGGATCCTCGGTTTGGGGGATGAAGCCATTGTGATCCTGCCGCCTTTATATTCCTGCACTACTTTTGAACTTATTATCATGGACACCCTTTACCTACCCCAGCGGACGGACCACGTTTTGCTGGTAGATGCTCGGGGTAGGTAATTTTGACAACCTTTTAAGGGTTAGTCTTTTGTTAATAAATAAAATCTTAACCTTTTGTCGCTTATCTTGTGTTGTTATCCTTTTGTTTCTTTAATTCTCCTTTGTTTTGATGCACATTTATTGAATAAACAATTTTGAATAAGTCAGATTGAAAATACTTAGGATATGATCCAAGATCAAGTATCCTATAGTTAAAGAATCCCAAAAAGTAAATTTTTTTAAGGATCACAAGTTTAGTTGTCAAACTTTTAGGGTTATTCAAATAAATAATGAATAGAATTAAGAATAGTTAAGGATCATACATGAGGATCCAAGTTAGGATCCTAACCATAATAAGGATAACTATAAGATAAACCTTAGAGAGAAGTAAGGATCAAGGATCCCTAGTTGCTTATCTTCAAGGACCTGAAATAGATCATAACTTGGGACTAAGCCAATATAAGATAATAGTTAGCAACTGGGGACAAGCCCAAGGATAACTGGGGACAAGCCCAAGGATAACTGGGGACAAGTCCAAGGATCGTATGTAAACTGGAGTATGGCCCTAACTGGCAACTATCCAAACTTAGTGACATGAAAATGCCAAAACCTTAGCTAACGTGAAAACGTTAGAAACCTTAGGAACGGATGTATGGTACGTCTACCATTATACGTAGGATCCTAGGCATAGCCAGTACAATGGAATTATCAGCCCCTAAAGCGAGTACTGGTCCCACTGCCTTAAACTATACCAGGATCATCATGCGCTACAGGCGGAACTGGGGTCAAGCCCAAATAACTGGGGTTAAACCCAAGGAACGGATTGCCTCTGCAGATAACCAATGTTATGCTAAGGATACCTGAACTTTAAAAACTTAAAATCACGTGAGAGATGGATAAAGGATACATGATCCTTATCCTTATATGAGAAAATAAAGAAGTGAAATAGTTCAAGATTAGGATATTACCAAAGTAAGGATCATCGATACTTTAAGGATCCTTCAAGGATACTCCTAACGTAAGGATCATCTGTGCCATGAGGATCCTGCTCACATGAAATATTTCTTCAAGTGGACAACATTCCAAGCTCTTGGTAGCAAATCACATTCCATGGTTAGCAATCTATATGCCCCATTTCCTGCTTCAGATTCAATCAAATAAGGGCCTTCCCATTTTGGAGCCAATTTTCCATCAGCAGGATTGGTGGTATTCTGAAATGCTTTCCTTAATACCATATCTCCAACTTGAAACTTCCTGATCCTGACATTTTTGTTGTAAGCACCAGCCATTCTTTGTTGGTAACTGGCCATCCTTATCCTAGCCATATCCCTGATTTCTTCAATAGTATCCAGGTCTTGAGCCAAGTTCTCATCATTCTCCTCAGGATCACGGGTACTTGTTCTAGCAGTTGGAACCACCATTTCTGTTGGGATCACTGATTCTGCCCCAAATACTAAAGAGAATGGTGTTTGACCAGTAGCATTCTTAGGGGTTGTCCTATCAGCCCAAAGCACATAAGGTAGTTCTTCTGCCCATTTCCCTTTCTTGGATCCAAGCTTCTTCTTCAAATTGTTGATGATGATCTTGGTGGATGATTCTGCTTGACCATTAGCTTGTGGGTGGACTGGTGTTGATGTTATCATCTTAATCCCCCAGCTGTCACAAAAGTTAGTGGTTCTGCCCCCAATAAATTGGGAACCATTATCACATATAATTTCAGAAGGAATTCCAAATCTAGTTATAATATTTCTTTTAATGAAGGATATAACTTCCTTTTCTCTGAATTGGGCAAAAGCTTCAGCCTCTATCCACTTGGAGAAGTAATCAGTCATAGCAAGCATGAATACTTTTCCACCAGGTGCCTTAGGGAGCTTACCAACTATATCCATACCCCATCTCATAAATGGCCAAGAGGAGGATATATGATGCAATAATTCAGCTGGTTGATGAAGGATATTGCTGTGTCTCTGACAAGGATCACATCTCTTAGCATACTCCACAGCATCTCTTTTCATGGTTGGCCAGTAGTATCCTGTCCTCAGGATCCTTGAGAATAATGCCCTGCCCCCAGTGTGGTTTCCACAATCTCCTTCATGGAAGTCTTTTAAAACTTCTTGGATTTCAGGATCCTCAATGCATCTCAAGTATGGTCCTGCAAGAGATCGTCTATACAACATATTATTTAAAATTGTGAATTGAGATACCTTAGATTTGAAAGCCCTAGGGTTTTCTCCTGTAGGAATCTCTCCATGTTGTAAGTATCTCATAATTGGTGAGATCCATGATCCTGATCCTGAATGGGATTGAGTATCCTCACTAGGGATAGTTGCAGAATCATTTCCTATCTCCATAGCCACATGATCCTCGATAGCCGGGGTCAGGATATGGATAATAGGGATCTTGATATCCTCAGGGATCTTCAAAGATGATCCTAAGTTAGCCAATGCATCAGCTTCTGTATTTTCTTCCCTTGGTACCTGTGTCAAACTAAAGGAAACAAAAGAAAGTGCCAAATTTTTTACTATCTCTAAATATTTGGTTAGCTTTTCACCTTTAACAGCATAGGATCCATTAAAGTGGTTTGTAATTAACAATGAATCTACATGTACCTCAAGATACCTGATCCCCATATACTTGGCAATTTGCAAACCAGCAATTAAGGCTTCATATTCGGCCTCATTGTTAGTGGTTTGGAACTCACAAGCTATAGAGTGGGGTATTACGTCCCCCTGTGGCGATTTTAGTAGTATTCCAAGCCCTGTGCCTTTTACATTTGAGGATCCATCAGTATAGAGTATCCAAGGATCCTTGGTCTCCTCTAGCTGCTGGACTTCTAACTCAGCTTCTTTTTGTAAATCACTACTGAAATCAGCCACAAAGTCAGCTAATGCTTGGGATTTGATGGCTGTCCTAGGCTCATATCTTATATCATATGCACTTAGCTTCACTGCCCACTTAGCCATCCTTCCTGACATCTCTGGTTTCCTGAGGACATTCTTAATTGGAAAATTAGTTTTAACAACAATAACATGAGTTTCAAAATAATGTCTCAACTTAGTAGATGCCATAATTAATGCAAGAATAAGCTTTTCAAGTTGTGAATACCTGGATTCGGCATCAAGTAAACTTTTACTTACATAATAGACAGGATGTTGTGTACCTTCGTGATCCTTAACAAGGACCGCACTTACTGCTTTTGAGGATACTGCAAGATACAAGGATAGCACATCGCCTTTTTCTGGTTTCATCAGAGGATAGGTAATCTTTGAGAGCTCTTAAGGCATTTTCATGCTTCTCAGTCCACTCAAATTTCTTGTTCTTCCTTAGGATATCATAGAATTCTTTTCACTTCTCCGAGGATTTGGATATAAATCTGTTCAAGGCTGCTATCCTGCCTGTTAGCCTTTGAACATCCTTAGCATTGGCAGGAGATTTGATGTTCACTATTGCTTTGATTTGTTCCGGGCTAGCTTCAATGCCTCTCTTCGTCACCAGATATCCTAAGAATTTACCTGCTTTAACACCAAAGTGACATTTTGAAGGATTAAGCTTCATATTATATTTATCAAGGATATCGAATGCTTCCTCCAAGTCTCTTAGGTGATCCTCAGCCTTTATTGATTTTACCACCATATCGTCTATGTAAACCTCCATAGTTTGTCCAATCTGATCCTTGAACATCATATTCACTAGCCTTTGATAAGTTGCACCTGCATTTCTTAGTCCGAACGGCATAGCAATATAGCAGTATATACCAGTTGGAGTCATGAAGGTTGTATCCTCTTGATCGGATGGTTCCATTTGGATTTGTTGAAATCCAGATGAAGCATCCATAAAAGTTAACAGTTCATGACCCGCAGTTGCATCCACCATGGAGTCAATGTGGGGTAATGGGAAAGGATCCTTGGGACATGCCTTATTTAAATCAGTAAAATCGACACATACCCTCCACTTTCCGTTTTTCTTTTGAACAACAACCACATTGGCCAACCATCTTGGATACTTGACCTCTCTAATCATACCTGCCCGGAGCAATTTCTCTACCTCTTCCTGGATAATGGCATTTCTTTCTGGTGTAAACTTTCTTCTCCTTTGATGGATCGGTTTGAAGGACCTATCAATGCCAAGTTTGTGAGTGATTACATCTTTAGATATGCCTGTCATATCTTCATGTTTCCATGCAAAGGTAGTCTTTCTCCTTTTGAGGAAGGATATGAGGTCTTCCTTCATACCGCCAAGGATCCCTGATCCGATATAGATTTTGGATTCAGGATCATCAGGATCCATGAGGACTTCTACCACATCCTGCTCTCTTGCCTCCAAGACATCCCTTGGAGGATACTTTGATTGCTATTGCTCCCTTGACTTCGAGGCTGGTTTCATCGATGAAGTATAGCAATTCTTAGCCTCCTGCTGATCACTATCAATCTTGACTATTCCCCAAGGACTAGGGAGCTTCACACATTGATGGTAAGTAGATGGGACTGCCTTCATATCGTGTATCCAGGGCCTGCCAAGGATAACATTACAACAAGATAAACAGTCAATAACACAAAATTTTTGATAAGAGTGTAGGCCTTCAATATATATTGGGAGTTTAATGTCCCCCAGGGTATTCTTAGTTTCGCCACTGAATCCCACGAGCACGGAGGATCTTGGTATGATGTCAGATTCGAGAATACCCATCTTCTTTAGAACATCAAGCTGGATAATGTTCACTGAGCTTCCTCCGTCTATAAGGATCCTGCGGACAAAATGGTTAGAAATGAAAAGAGTAATAACTAAACCATCGTGATGAGGATCCTGGATATCAACACGATCATCCTCATCAAAGGTTATGACTTTTCCTTCGGAGACACTTAATGTTCGAACGGGACTTTCTCCATTATCCATTTTAGTTTCCTTTGCATGCCTTTTAGCTGCTGAGAAGGATGTGCCACAAATGTCTGATCCTCCAGAAATAAAGTTTATTACTTGTGCATCTGCTGGAGGGGCTGGAGCCTTCTCAGGGATCCTTTCAGGATCCTGAGTTTTTGACTTTTTTCTTCCCAACAATTCTTTTAGATGCCCCTTGCTCAACAAGTATCCAATTTCCTTTCTTAGTGCAATGCATTCTTCTGTGAGATGCCCAAAATCTTCATGGTATGCACACCACTTTGATTTATCCTTAGTTGCAGCTGGCCTATCATTTTTTCTAGGCCATCTAGCTTTATCACCTAGATTCTGCATCGCAAGGATTAGTTCATTGTTATCAACAGAAAAACAATATTCAGAAATTGGAGGATAATCCTCATCATCCTCTTCTTGATCAATAGAATGCACGTTCTGGTTATCAGATCTGTTGTAGGATCTGAACTTGTTGTTCCTGAATGAGGATCCTTGCTTATCTTGCTTTGAGGATCCTGCTAACCTCTCCTGGATCCTCTTTTCATCCTCTAGCCGGATGAACCTAAGTGCCCGGGTTCTTACCTCATCTAGGTTCCTGCATGGTGTCATAACAAGATCATCATAGAACGACGAATCCCTAAGCAATCCCATTTTAAAGGCCTCAACAGCCGTGGCTATATCTAAGTTGGGAATGTCTAAGGATTCTTTACTGAATTTGGTAATGTAATCCCTTAATGATTCATTATGACCCTGGGTTATCCTATATAGATCACTAGTTAATCGTTCAAATTTTCTACTACAAGAAAACTGATTATTAAACAGGTTAACTAGATTAGCAAATGAGGTAATAGAGTAGGGGGGAAGACTTAGCAGACATTTGAGAGCTGATCCAGTAAGAGTGGATCCGAATCCCTTGCACAGGCATGCTTCCTTTAACCTTTCTGGGATTGGATTGACCTCCATCCTCTCCCTGTATTGTGCTATGTGTTCTTTAGGATCCGTCGAACCATCATACAGCTTCATTGTTGGCACATGGAACCTCTTGGGTATCTCAGCATCACAGATTGGTGGTGCAAAACGAGATATCTTGTGGCTCCCATCTGCAATCTCTGGGATAGGTTTGACCACTCCTGGAACACTTGATATCATATCCTTTAGCTTTTGCAATTCTCTGGCCATGGCATGATTGATAACTAGATCCTGCATAAGACCATGGTTAGTAGTATAAGAATTATTAAAAGTGTTACCTCCCATTGGATTCAAATTAGGAAGAATGGATGTTAATCCATATTGTTGGGGCTCTGGAATGATCGAGGGACCAGTAGAAGCATTGGTCTGCATTGGAATAAAATCTCCCTGATGGACATCTGAACTTCCTGTTTGCAAACTCCTCAAGGATCCTGGCATCTGGAAGAATCCCTGAAACTGGGATGATCCTGGAACAAAGGAGGATCCTTGAACCTGGGATGATCCCGGAACAAAGGAGAATCCTTGAACCTGGGATGATCCTGGAACAAAGGAGGATCCTTGAACCTGGGATGATCCTGGAACAAAGGAGGATCCTTGAACCTGGGATGATCCTAGAACAAAGGAGGATCCTTGAACCTGGGATGATCCTGGAACAAAGGAGGATCCTTGAACCTGGGATGATCCTGGAACAAAGGAGGATCCTTGAACCTGGGATGATCCTGGAACAAAGGAGGATCCTTGAACCTGGGATGATCCCGGAACAAAGGAGGATCCTTGAACCTGCTGCACTCCTGAATATCCTCCTGAATTCGTGAGGGATCCCATATGCTGATGATAGGATCCCACTGGCTGGAAATAGGAACCCGATGCCTGGGTCACTGTTGTTGTTCCGTAGTGCACTCCTTTTGGTCCACCCACATATTGAACATCTGGAACCACTGATGGCTGAGAAGTAATCACCGGAGTGTCAAAATTCAAAGATCTGGGCATCAGTGGGGAATGATCCTCTGCCGTTTTCTTTTGTTTCTTGAGATCTCCGATTTCTTTGAGAATCCTTTCATTGGTCTTATCCTGTTGCTGTATATGATCCTTCATCTGCAAAATCAAAGTAAACATGTCACTAGTAGTGGGAGTGTAAGAAGCAGAAGAAGTTGGAGGTTTTGAGAAAATGGGAGGTGGTTTCTTCGCAGCATTCTCAGCATTCTTCTGGGATCCAGAAGGTGGTGGAGGCAAAGGGGGAACGCCTTGTGAAGAAGTGAATGAGGGCATCAAATTTGAAGCATTCTTCGCTGAGGAAGCCATTTGCTTGGTTGCAGTGAACTGAAATGAGCACAGAAATACGAATTTTTCTAAGAGTGAAGCACCAATTGCCCCACGGTGGGCGCCAAACTGTTTTGGTCAAAAAATCTGATGAGGATAATGCAACCAAACTCTCTGTTACGGGGTATGATGCTTGAAATGAAGAACAATGACAAGGATCACTTCAATGTAAATTACACAAATGACACAAGGATTTATACGGGGAAAAAGCCCTTGATCAAGAGTTGATCTCCGGCACAAAAAACCCCGGGTGATGGAAACTACCGATCACCAAGCTCAAATAAATCAATAAATGTTTACAACTTCGGATAGTAACGAGCTAGGTACAAGGATCACTATCGTGAAATGTGTAAAAGTGAGTGAAAACTAATAAGTGTTCGTCGAGAGCTTCAAGAGTGCGATTGTTTGAGAGTGTGTGTAACTGAAAATGGCTAAGTGTTCTAATTCTAGCTCGTCACCCCTTTTAAAAATAGAAGTTAGCTACAATAACAAACTATCCGACTTTCGTGCCAAGCTCCCACGTTCTCCACAACGTCCATTTCCAGTCAAACGTGTGCGAAATACCCGTGGAATATTCCATAGTAACGTTGCCAAGACCAAGTCAAGCTTGTTACTCCTGCGAAGTAATACAAAATACAAACAAACAATCGTCAGTATGAGGATCCTTAAGGTGATCCATGATCCTGATCCTGAAGCTCTTCTGAGGATCACTATCTGTCACAGAAGAAAGGATCATTAATTAGGATAACAAGTAAGGATCACTAATTGTTAGAAAATCCTCCCTTAATACCTACTGCAAGATCTACCCTAAGTGATCCTGAACAGAATCCTGAAGCCTTGAGTCAGGATTTGGATACTATAGATGAAAAGAGAGATGCAACAAGGCTAAGGATGGCAGCATATCAACAAAGAATATCCAGAGCATATAACAAGAATATTAGGACCAGAAGATTTAAGGTTGGAGATTGGGTGTTAATAAAGGCTTTTCAGAATACTACTAATCCTGCCGATGGCAAGTTAGCTCCAAAATGGGAAGGACCATATGAAGTTGAATCAGAAGCAGGGAAAGGAGCATATAGACTCAAGAATATGGAAGAGGATATGCTACCGAGATCTTGGAATGCTATACACCTTAAGCTCTATTTCAAGTGAGTTTAGAATTTAATTTCTAACTCAGGATGGTATGAATTCTATTTTTTAAATATGTTTGGTTTAATTTATTCTTTGGAACCCAATACTAACTTAAGCATTGGAGGGGTGTTAGCCAAGCTAACACCCACCCTAGTTTAAGGATGTTTTGCAGTATATGCTCCAGGATATAGCTCCAGGATGCTCACTCAAGATACTTCGGAAGATTAGAGGATTGGCCCCCTCTCTCACGTATAAGGGATCCTGATCCCTTCACAGGTTTAAAGGTATTCACCTTTCTTCCGAATTGGGTTTAAACACCCCGCCTGGAGCGCAAGTTATTCAGGGATAGTTCAAGGTGGCGGGACCAGTCCATGTAAAAGTGGCTGACAATTTCGTTACTGTTGGCTATATCCTGAATCCTAAAGGTATATGAGGATTGATCACCATCTCTCACGAAAGGGTATTTTTATACTCTCTAAGGTTTAAAGGTTTTCACCTTTTTAAGTCTTGGAGTTTATACACTCCCGCCTGTAGCGCATGAAAATTTGGGATTTTCCCCAGGATACAAGGAATTTATCTCCAGTGCATTCTTGGGTTTTACCCCTGTGACATGAAAAATTGCCTATACAATGGAAACTGACATTCAGAAGATTTCTAAGTATTTGAAGACATTGTACACAGGGGACATTCCTACCAAGGCAATGATGTAAAGCTCAAAGGATAAGGTACATAACTCATGCACTAAGTGTCTCAGACAGGGGACATCTTCATTGGAAGAGTTGCAAAGGGATTGAAATTTGGTAATAGGTTTATACCCTATTCCTGGTATGATCTTTCCTTTGTAAACATCGTTTAAGTTTTTGATAATAATATGTTTGGTAAAAGATTAAATGTCCTGATATGTTCTCAAAATATATTTTTAAAATACTTCTCAGGATATTTGATTAGGATATTCGAAACTAACACTAGTTTGAAACTTTGATCATTTAAGTATTATCAAAACAGGTTTTGGAAAGATGGACTGTTTTTCACTCTTTAAAAAGCTTTCTACAAAGTTGAAGGAATGTTTAGAAGTCCTATCTAATAACAGTTTTTATAATATATTGCTGAGCATATTGATCAGGATATTTTCATAAGATAACAATACAAAATTTTTACAAAGCTAAGAGTTACATTAAGTAGTGCAAGGCAATAACAAATAAGTCAAAAGATAGTTATATTATTAACAAGTCAAAAGTTGTGCTTTTGGTTTCACCTTAAACTAAGGCCCATCCACCAAAAGCACAATTAGTTTCTACCATACTTGTGTAACGGTTGCAGGATCTATCTCAAAACAGGACCTGTCCACCTACAACCGTTACCACATTCAAAACAGGTTATACTAATCGATGACCAAGGGCTTCATCCTAAAACCTAGGACCCATCCACCTTTGGTCATCATATTGTTCTAATGCAGGAAATATAAATTGTTTGAAGACAGGAAAAGTAAATTGTTTACATAACCACAACCACGAAATTTAAAAGTGGGCTCCGGCCTTGGCACGTATATCCATCATCGCCCACTTCGCCGCTTAAGAAGCGGCACCTTCTTGATCAATAGCCTCCTTCCCAGCATCTGCACCAGCATCGGCCTCAGGATTCTTCTCGGCATCACCATCATCAGCATTGGCCACTTCCTCTGCCGCCTTAGAAGGCTCTTCACCAGCATGCTTTGCAGGATGAGCAACAGGATGACCTCTGAGATCCTTTAGTTTCGCCTCCCAAGTCTTTATGTTCCAGGAGGGGCATTCGAAGCCCAAATCCCTGGCCTCATAAGCCATCCTTATCCTGGCTTGGAGAAGAGAGACGACCACGGATGCTTTGAGGCTATCCCGATATGAACTCATATTCTGCTGGTATTGGAGAAGGGCGGCATCTAGTTTGGCTTGGGCATCCTCGTTGGCTTTATGGAGGGTAGCTTGGTGTTCCTGGATCATGGCCTTGTATTTGTCTTCGTAATGCTGGGATTTGGCAGCCGCAATGGTTCCTTGATCAGCTATGGTGGCTTCAGCTTTCTCCAGCTTGATCTCCAACATCTTGTTAAGCTCGTAGGCGTCTTCATACAAGTGCATAAGACGATCCAAGCCCTATCGATAAGGACACAGGTATCGATGTAAAAATAAGCAGGATAAGGACTAACATACTTGTGCAGGATATCGAAAGGAAAATTTTACCTGTTTGAGGAATGAGGTGGCTTCGTTAAACCCATGATTCTCGAGAGAGAATGTTTCAGAAATAGCTGGAGAGTCCGTCTCCTTTCTCTTCCGAGAACTAGATGCCCGGGTCCTAGATGCCGGAGGGGTTTTGGAAGCAGAAACGGTCCTTGAAGAGGTAGGCTTTGGTGTAGCAGACGACTTTGGCTTGGATTCTTGTTTGATGGGTGCAAGGCTGGAGTAGCAATCCAACTCGTCAAGTTGGAAACCTTCAAGGTTGACAACTGGTACTGCACAAGGGAAGATATTCTTAAACTCATCATACTTTTGAAAAATAATTGATTTAAAATATATGTATAATTGCTGAGAATGTGCTTACCAGACATCTCTGAGCTTGATTTCTGGCTTGAATCTGTGAGGGACAGGGAGAAAGTTCTTTCACTGGCAGGAAGTCGGTAGATTTCCTTGATCTTGGATTCGGATTCTGCACTGGGAGGCACTAAATCTCTGAAGTTCGCTGCATAAAAACATCAGGATATAAGTCTGGGATATAGTTTGAAGATATAATTGGGGATATTCCTAAAACCCTAAATCCTACCCTTGGTTAACCATTTAACCGGCAGATCGAAACCCTTATCAATAGAGTCTCTTTTTACGAAAAAGAATTTTCGTCGCCATCGATCCTCGTTCTTGGTGGCCTTAAGAACCAAAGGGTTCTTGGAGGTAGAAAACAGAAGGAAACGGTGATCGCCATGGGATCTCAACCGGTATGCTATAGGGAGGTCTTCAATACATAGGTCAGGGAAATGACGAGACTTGATTTGATCCAGCACTATCAAAACTCGCCAGACCATTGGCATAGTCTGGGCATAGCTAAGGCCGGTAAGGTCAAAAAAGCGAGAGATAAAGGGTGGATATGGATACCGGAGTCCAAGAGAAAAAGGGTAGGCGAAGAAACAAACCCACTCGTCAGATGATGCATCTGATCGGGCTTCCCGATCGAAAGGGCGAAAGACTGTTCCGGTGGGGAAGGCGCCGGAATCTTTGAGAGCAGCGATGTCGGCATTGTTGAAGCAGCAGATTTCCTTTGCTGGATCACGGATGAAGTTTTGGCTTACGAGGGTTGAGGCCGGTCCGTCTGATCGAGATCTTGTTCGAGATGCCATGAAGGGTGTTGGGTAAACTAAAAGAGACTCAAGAAAGAAGGATAGAGGATGAAAAGAAAAGTGATTACCTGGAAATCGCTTGAAGAATGATGATAATGAGCAGAAATGATTCGGCTAATTATAGGCTGAATATAGGGGGGTAAAGAGTAAATATTGCATTGAAAATGGCACAATGTCACTTCAACCATCGTTTCATTTTAATTGCCTCGGTCGACGAGATAAATTTTTTAAAATATATCCGTTGGATTGGTATACCAACCGATATATTTGGGGACAATTGTTATGGGCCATTTTCTGAGTATGCATGCTGACTAATATCCTGCTTTTTATTGTTTATCTATGATCAGGATACTGGACGGGGATATTGCTAACATCCTGGGTGATATCCTGAGGTATATCGAATTAATCACGTGCAGGTGAAAGACTGGGACTTGCCAACGGTCAAGTGGACTTCATCTCCTCAAGACTCGG
Organism: Helianthus tuberosus; assembly: GCA_030545235.1. Classification (NCBI taxonomy): domain Eukaryota; kingdom Viridiplantae; phylum Streptophyta; class Magnoliopsida; order Asterales; family Asteraceae; genus Helianthus; species Helianthus tuberosus. The sequence goes on along the minus strand of CM060353.1, from coordinate 131,261,686 downwards.
ACATATTTGTTAAAGGAGAGACGTTGAGCCCGAAAGACCAGGTCTACAACGTTCAACTAAGGAATATTCGGTGGATCCCAGTTATGTAGGATAGTTAGTTACGTTTGTTTTACTATAAATAGATGGGGGCGGATCAGATTAAGTCACTCAACCTACACATTTTCGAACACTTTCTCTCTAGCTCATCGCAAACACTACACACAACACTTGTATTCGAATTACATTGTAACACATAGTCGATCCGCACCACATCCTGCACTGTATCCTGATATTTGAAGCAATAGAAGAACAAGGCAGCTGCGATTGTCAGCTCCCGAGGTTTTATGCCGGCGATCTAGATTGATCAAGGGCTTTCCTCGTACATCACGTGTCCACCTTTACATTTTTGCTCATTGTTTGATCATAGATACAGCTCTATATCCTGAGCCGTATCCTGAAACTGTTTTCATAGCTAATTTTGTTAACACATTTTTCACACATATTTCTAGCACTCTACCTCACTTAACTAATTTGATCACTTAATTGCTTAGGTAATTTTTGACCAAAACAGTTAGTTTCTCAAAACTCCGACTACAAGAAAATTGACTGTTAAATAAATTAACCAAATGAGCAAACGAAGTAATTGAGTGAGGAGGGACGTTTAACAGCCATTTAAAGCTGATCCTGTCAAGGTAGAACCGAATCCCTTGCATAAGCATGCTTCCTTGAGATCTGGAGGGATAGGATTGATCTTCATCCGTTCCCTATACTGGGCAATATGCTCTTCAGGATCCGTAGTCCCGTCATACAGTTTCATGTTGGGAGTCTGAAATCTTTTTGGGATTTCAGCATCACAGATAGGATACGCAAAGCGGGATATCCTGTGGCTGTCTTGGGATACTTCCGGAATTGGCTGGACCACTCCAGGTACACTAGATATCATGTCCTTCAATTTCTGGAGCTCCCTGGTAATGTTGACGTCATACCTGCATCCTGCAAATACCCATTGTTGTTAGTAGCAAGAATATTATTATTTGACACATTACCGATCTGAGGATTTTGGCCATATCCTGAAGCATATCCTGAACTCCTCACAGTCGACATCCTGACCGAGGAGGGTATCTCAGGGGTATGATTCTGAGAATGGCTTGGGACGATATTCCCCCTGTTATCCTCAGTGTAAACTGCGGAACTGAAGTTCAAAGCCCTGGGCTGTATAGGAGTGACAGTTTCCTCAGCAGGTCAACTCGAGCTAGCTTTTAAGAGTTGTATTTCTCTTAACAGCATTTGGTTAGTTTCCTGTTGCTGCCTCATTTGTTCCTGCACACTTCCAAATAAAGTTAGAATTTCATCATTAGAGGCTAAAACGGGAGCAGATCCCTGAACACTCCGAGTAGGGATAACATCCTGAAATTGTGAAGAAACTGGCATCCTTGGAGGAGGTGGTGGAAGCACCGAACCGGTAGTAGCAGAAGTCGTAGCGGACATAGTGGAGGAGCTCATGTTTGATCTCGAAGCCATTGAAAATAAGTTAGAAAAAATTTTTGACAAAAGAAAACCGAATAATGATTTTACTAAAGTTTTTAGCAAAAATAGCACCACTTGCCCCATGGTGGGCGCCAAATTGTTTTGGTCAAAAATTACCGAAGCAATTTAGTGATCAAATTAGTTAAGTGAGGCAGTGTGCTAAAATTATGTGTGAAAAATACGTTAACCAAGTTAGTTATAAAAACAATTTCAGGATACGGCTCAAGATATAGAGCTGTATTTGTGATCAAACAATGAGCAGAAAAGTAAAGGTTGACACGTGATGTACGAGGAAAGCCCTTGATCAATCTAGATCGCCGACACAAAACCTCGGGAGCTAACAATCGCAGCTGCCTTGTTCTTCTATTGCTTCAAATATTAGGATACAGTGCAGGATGTAGAGCGAATCAACTAGGTGTTACAATGTGATTTGAATACAAGTGTTTGTGTGTAGTGTTTGCAGAGAGCTAGAGAGAAAGTGTTTGAAAATGTGAAAGTTGCGTGCCTTAATATGATCCGCCCCCATCTATTTATAGTAAAACAAATATAACAAACTATCCTAAATAACCGGGATCCAGCGAATATTCCTCACTCGAACGTTGTAGACCTAGTCTTTCGGGTTCAACGTCTCTCCCATAACAAACATGCCCGAGTCTTGAGGAGATGAAGTCCATCTGACCGTTAGCAAACCCCAGCCTTTAACCTGCATGTGGTTAATTCAATCAACCTCAGGATATCGCCCAGGATGTTAGCAATATCCCCGTCCAGTATCCTGGTCACAAATAAACAATTAAAAGCAGGATATTGATCAAGATATGTACGCTCAGAAAATGACCCATAACAGTTACCACAATCCCTTTCGTGTATATCCAGAAGCACTTCCTTAGTTTCGGGATCCTCTAAGCACCTCAGATATGGTCCTGCAAGAGATTTCTTATACAAGACATTATTTATAATAGTGAATCATGATACCTTCATTCTAAAGGCCTTAGGATTCTCATCCTCTGGGATGTGTCCTTCCTTGAGATATCTTACGATTGGAGCCATCCAAGACTTAGGATCCTTCGCAGGATACTCATTAGGATCCTGAACACTTAGAACTTCCTTATCCTGAGGATCTGTCGCAGGATATAAGATATGTAACATTGGTATTCGGGTTCCTTCCGGTATCCTGACTGATGATCCTAAATTCGCCAAGGCATCAGCTTCAGCATTATCCTCTCTTGGTACCTGTTCAAGTGTGAAAATATCGAAATATCCTGCTAACTTTTTGAGAATTTCGAGATACTCGATTAATTTCTCTCCTTTAACTGCATATGATCCCTTAAAATGATTAGTAATTAACAAGGAATCAACATATACTTGCAAATTTTTAATATTCATATTTTTAGCCAACTCTAATCCAGCAATTAAAGCCTCATATTCTGCTTCATTATTAGTAGCAGGGAATTCACATCTAATAGCCTGGGGTAATATGTCACCCTGTGGCGATTTTAGTAGTATACCTAAACCTACACCTCTTACATTAGATGCACCATCAGTATATAATGTCCAGGGTTCTAAGTTTTCTCCTAGCTGCTGTACTTCTAAGTCTACTTCATTTTGAATGTCATTACTGAAATCAGCCACAAAGTCAGCTAAAGCCTGAGACTTTATGGCATTTCTAGGCTCATAAACTAAATCATAGGCACTTAATTTTACTGACCACTTAGCCATCCTGCCCAACATCTCGGGTTTCCTAAGCACGTTTTTAACATGATAATTAGTTTTAACATGAATCCTATGTGTCTCAAAATAATGTCTAAGTTTGGTTGATGCCATAACTAGGGCTAATATCAATTTTTCTAAATGAGAATATCTAGTTTCAGCATCTAATAAACTTTTACTAACATAATAGACAGGATATTGCTGACCTTCATGGTCCTTTATAAGAACGACACTTACAGCATTCCCTGATACTGCGAGGTATAGGGACAGTGGTTCACCATTTTCAGGCTTCATCAATAGAGGTGCAGTTGAGAGATATTGCTTCAAATCCTGCAGGGCTGCTTCATGCTTCTCTTTCCATTCGAACTTCTTGTTTTTCTTCAGGATATCATAAAATTCCTTGCATTTCTCGGAGGATCTTGAGATAAATCTGTTCAATGCTGCTACTCGCCCTGTTAACCGTTGAACATCCTTCATATTTGAAGGTGATTTGATATCCAAGATAGCTTTAATCTGCTCCGGGCTTGCCTCTATTCCTCTTTTAGTCACCATATATCCTAGAAACTTTCCTGCCCCTACTCCAAAATGGCACTTGGCAGGATTTAGTTTCATATTGTACTGGTCCAGGATATCAAATGCTCCTTTAATATCCTGGAGATGATCCTCAGCCTTCTTAGACTTGACTACCATATCGTCAATGTACACCTCCATGGTGTCCCCCAGTTTGTCTTTAAACATCATGTTCACCAATCTCTGGTACGTTGCACTTGCATTTTTCAAACCAAAATGCATAGCAGTATAACAGTAAATACCTGTTTGTGTCATGAAAGCAGTATCCTCCTGGTATGAAGGTTCCATTTGGATCTGCTGGAATCCTGAGGATGCATCCATGAAGGTTAACATCTCATGACCGGCAGTGGCATCCACCATCGAGTCTATATGAGGCAGAGGGAATGGGTCTTTAGGACATGCTCTGTTTAAGTCTGTGTAATCTACATAAACTCTCCATTTCCCATTCTTCTTTTGAACCACGACCACATTTGCTAGCCACTTGGGAAATTTGACTTCGTTCTGGAGCAAACTTCCTTCTCTTTTGCTGGATAGGCTTGAAAGACCTGTCAATTCCAAGCTTGTGAGTTATAATATCCTTGGAAATACCTGTCATATCCTCATGTTTCCACGCGAACGTCGACATCCTGCATTTTAGAAAATTAGTCAATTGATTTTCAATATCCTGAGGGATATTGGTTCCTACGAGCACCGAGATATCCGGATTATCCTGATCCAGGATAACTTTCTTTACATCCTGCTCCGAAGCCTCCATGATATCCTGGGCCCGCATCTTTAATTGCTATGCTGCATTAGGCTTGGTTGAGGATTTCATCGAGGATGAGTAGCATTCCTTCGCCTCCTGCTGATCACTATCAACCTTGACAACCCCCCAAGGGGTAGGGATCTTGATGCACTGATGATAAGTCGATGGCACAACCTTCATATCATGGATCCTAGTATTATGTTATAGCAGGATAGGGAGTCCATCACACAGAAACGTTGTATCGAGTTGACCCCTTCAACATATACTGGTAACTTTATCTCTCCCACTGTGTTCCTGGCCTCTCCATTGAACCCAACAAGCACGGTGGATTTTGAAGTAATATCCATCGGAGATACATTCATTCTTTTCAAAGTTTCTAGTTGGATTATGTTGACGGAGCTGCCATTATCCACCAATATCCTGCGTACAAAATGGTTAGCCATGTATAATGTTATTACGAGAGCATCATGGTGAGGATCCTGGACAGTATCCCTGTGATCACTGTCGAAAGTGATCACTTTATCAGTTGTGAGGGTAGTCATCCTGGCTGGTTTATCTTCCCTCTCGGCCTTAGCTTCCTTTGCATGTCTCTTGGCCGCAGAATATGAAGTCCCATAAATGTCGGATCCTCCTGAAATAAAGTTGACTATCTTGGCATCCGCAGGGGGTGATGCTGCTCGTTCAGGATCCTTCTCAGTATCCTGGCCCTTATTCTTCTTTCTTCCTAGGAGATCCTTCAGATATCCCTTGCTTAGAAGATAACTTATTTCCTTTCTTAGGGCAATGCAATCCTCAGTTATATGTCCGAAATCTTCATGGAAGGCACACCATTTGGATTTATCCTTCCAATCAGCTTTTTGTTGATTCTTTCGAGGCCACCTAGCTTTGTCTCCTAAACCCTGTATATCATACATTAACTCAGGTATGTTAACAGAAAAGCAATATTCAGATAATTCAGGATATTCTTCAGGATCCTCGTCTTCAACAACATTCACTTTCTTGTTGTCATTTCTGCCATATGGCTTGGAGTGATATGGTTTATACGAGGATTCTGATTTCCTATTGGTTGATTCATAGGTCGAGGTGGAATTCATCCTCTCTTACATCTTCTTATCATCCTCCAAGCGAATATATCTCAAGGCCCTGTTACGAGCTTCGTCGAGATTCCTGCAGGGATTCATTACAAGATCCTGATAAAACTGAGAATCTTTTTGTAATCCCATCTTAAAAGCCTGCACAGCTGTTGCAACATCAAGATGTGGGATATCCAAGGATTCCCGACTAAACTTGTTCACATAATCCCTCAAGGATTCCTGAGGCCCTTGAGTTATCCTGTAAAGATCAATGGTTAGTTTCTCAAAACTCCGGCTACAAGAAAACTGACTATTAAATAAATTAACCAAATGAGCAAACGACGTAATTGAGTGAGGAGGAACGTTTAACAGCCATTTTAAGGCTGATCCTGTCAAGGTAGAACCAAAACACTTGCAGAGACATCCTTCCTTGAGATCTGGAGGGATAGGATTGATCTCCATCCTTTCCCTATACTGGGCGATATGCTCTTCAGGATCCGTGGTTCCGTCATAGAGTTTCATGTTGGGGGTTTGAAATCTTTTCGGGATTTCAGCATCACAGATAGGATGCGCAAACCGGGATATCCTGTGACTGTCTTGGGACACTTCTGGAATTGGCTGGACCACCCCAGGACACTGGATATCATGTCTTTCAGCTTTTGGAGTTCTCTGGAAAATGCCGATGTCATACCTTCATCCTGCAAAGATCCAACACCATTAATAGCAAGAGTGTTATTATTATTAGATACATTACCAGTCTGGGGATTCTGGCCATATCCTGAAGCATATCCTGAGCTTCTGACGGTTGATACTCTTATTGAAGAGGGTATCTCAGGAGTATGATTATGGGAATGGCTTGGCACGATATTCCCCCGGTTATCCTCAGTGTAAACAGCAGAACTGAAGTTCAAAGCCCTGGGTTGCAATGGAGTGACAGTTTCTTCAGCAGGCCTACTTGGGCCGGATTTCAAGAGTTGTATCTCTCTCATCAGCAACCGATTAGTTTCCTGCTGCTGCCTCATCTGTTCCTGTACACTACCAAACAAATTTAGAATTTCATCATTAGAAACCAAAACAGGACCAGATCCCTGGGCACTAGGAGCGGGGATAACATCCCGAGCCACATGACTTTCAGCTCCTTGTGAAGAGGTTTGCATTTTTGGAGGAGGAGGTGGAAGCACCGAACCAATTGTTGCAGAGGTTGTAGCAGACATGGTGGAAGAGCTCATGTTTGATCTCGAGGCCATTGAAAACAATGTAGCAAAAAGTTTTGACAATAGAAAGCCGAGTAATGGTTTTACTAAAGTTTTTAGTAAAAATAGCACCACTTGCCCCACGGTGGGCGCCAAATTGTTTTGGTCAAAAATTACCGAAGCAATTTAGTGATCAAATTAGTTAAGTGAGGTAGTGTGCTAGAAATATGTGTTGAAAATATTTTGATTAAGTTGTTTGTAAAAACAGTTTTCAGGATACGGCTCAGGATATAGAGCTGTATCTGTGATCAAACTATGAGCAAAAATGTAAAGGGGTGACACGAGATGTACGAGGAAAGCCCTTGATCAATCTAGATCGCCGGCATAAAACCTCGGGAGCTGACAATCGCAGCTGCCTTGTTCTTCTATTGCTTCAAATATCAGGATACAGTGCAGGATATGATGCGGATCAACTAGGTGTTACAATATAATTTGAGTACAAGTGTTGGTGTGTAGTGATTACTAGTAGCTAGAGAGTAAAGTGTACGAATGAAGTGAGTGCCTTAACTTGATCCGATCATATTATTTATAGCTAACCGAAAACAACTAACTTTCCTAATAAACCGAGATACCTCGAATATTCCCTAGTAGCCGTTGTAGTCCTGGTCTTTCGGGATCAACGTTTCCATCCCAACTGATTTACCCGAGTCTTGGGGAAATAAGTCTTCTTGAACATTGGAGACTTGTAACTCTTAATCTGCACGTGATCAATTCAATTAATACCAGGATATCGAACCAGGATGTTACCAATATCCTGATCCGGTATCCTGATCACAAGTAAACAATCAAAAGCAGAATATTAGTCAGGATATATACTCGGAAAATGACCCATAACAACTAGCATATGCAGAACTTGAATATAAAATAGAACACCGAAATAATAAGGATTTTTTACAAGGATTTTCATAGCATTCATATAAAAACCATATGAAATCCGGTGGGTATCTAATGAATGCAATAACAGTTAAAGTGAGTGAGTACCTTGAACTATGAACATCAAAACAACATGAAAACAACTTTAATAAGAGCCTCTTACATTAGCAAACTTTCACCAGCAACATTTTAACACAAAAAAGTCCATCATTTTAACTCAAATACATCATCTATGCAATGTTTTAACTACAAACAATGTAGATTTTTGACCGAAAACAGTGTAAAAACAATCATATACAGTTTGTCCAATCTAATTCACAATGATCACTCGTAAGTGGCAAAATTCTAAAGCATCATTCTAACCAGAAATCTTAGATCAAATACAAAAAATGGCAACATTCTAAAAAAACCAGGGCATTAATCCGTCAAGCTCATTGGTATATAAAAATAATGAAAATTCATTGCGTGATTTTGTTTATACCTTTTAAATTGAATTTTATTTACTATTGTCTTTTTTGGGGTTAGATATATAATGTTGTTGGTTCGGTCTATCTGACGAGCAAATCGTTTTCATACTATTTTATCTTGAAATATATTTTAAAAATATATGACATATGAATATATTTCGCTACCCATATGTCTTCAAGCTATGATCAAAATTGATTTTTGATACTCAAGAACAGGTTACATATCTGCCTCGACACATCTATATAGAATCATACAAAAATATTACTTTTATAGATATAGATTTTTTTAACACAACCCATAACCCGTGAAACTCACTGGTATATAACATTAAGCGTGGGAGGGTATAAATAGGAGACAATAAGCGTCACGTTAGCAAGGCGGCACGATAACAAAAACACGTGGTAGAAAGGACGTTAAAGTGGTGTTAGTATGAAGAGGTTATCTAATTATAAGAAATCAGATATATAAAATTCTTTTATAAATATATTTTTTTATAAAACAACCCATAACCCGTGAAATCACGGGTATATAACCTAGTAGTGTATATAACAATAAGCCAAAAGGACCTTGCATTGGGGGTTGGCACCAAACACACCAAAGGGTCACTCACTCGATAACTCCTAACTTGTACCAATGTATAGTGTAATTCCGTTTTGGTCATTTACTTATTTTAAGGGGGTGTTTGGGATTGCTTGTTTTAGTGACTTATTAACTTATTGAAAAGTTAAAAGGTGTTTGGCATAAAATTGTCATGTGAGGGGAAAAGTCAATAAGTCACTCCATTGTGATTTATCAATTTTTCAAAAAGTTATAAGTTGTTTTGAAAAGCTAAACCAAACATGGCCTAAGTAAATCATGATTACTTAAAGTAACTTGATAATACTAAAATCACCAACAAAATGTTAGAAACTTGGTGAATGGATATTTAGTAAATTTATAATTTAATGAAATTATAAATATTATATAAACTCTTCATGTCACACCCTCAAAATACCACATGCGGAATCCCCCGCGAGGCATGTGACGTACCAGGATCTAGCCACTAATCACATTGAACTCATAACAAGATTTCAAATAAAAGCTTTCATTCGTTAAAATAAAGTGTTATAAATCATTATTTATAACTCGTTGTGTTCAGCGAAAGCATAATACAAAGTTTAACCAAAACCCAAGTGTATGTAATCAACTAGTCTCGTTTCAAGTTTCCATGTATCTCGACCCATGACCACTCCAGCATCCCAGACAGCAAGTTCCACAACCACACATATCAATAACCTGCGAGCATGCACACAAGTGTATCAGACAACGCTGGTGAGTTCACAGTTTTCTGAAAACGTTTGGTTACCAAGTGTTTAATCCAGTTTAATAATAATACCGAAAGTAATGTTGATAATAACTCGATACTGTACAAGATGGCTCCAGATTATTTTGCCATTTCCCCAATGCCCTTATCAAAGCATTGGGCATGACTGGGTCATTAGTTCACACCCCTCCTCTCAGGTACGGGGTGAGGGTGCCAAACCTAGATAGCGCTACCAACTAATACCCCGTTAGCTCTTAGGTAACAAACAAGATGGGACTTAATGGTGATAGGGTGAGTGTATTATACAACATTCCAGATTTTACCTAAATGATTTATTCCTCTCAGGAATACCCAATGATGTACCCAAAAACCTATTCCTCTCTGGAATACCTGTTTTGACTGTCCCACCCACCGGGACGCATGCTCAAGAGAGGTGAACTCACCTTTGATTTGCTCGGTATGTTAAGTTACCCATCCAAGTTGGTCAACCCAAACCCTACCGTGGTTACCAATATAATCAGTTTCGCAAACACATAGCCAATTCACGTATTCAACAAGTCACACGTAATACCATACATAGCAAATGTTTGGATTTCATGCACGTTCATAACACAAGTTCATGTTTCCAACAATAGTTGTCAATAACATCAGGTTCATCAAAACACGAATTATTCCGAATTGCATTTATCACAAAGATCACCGTACAACATGTAGCACATATCCTATTCTCATACAAGTCCACCATTTACAGTTGTATTGTCTACCCACACAAGTCAAGTCAAGATTAACATTATTATCATGCAACCGATAGAATTTTACAATCACATATATCTTATCTTCATATACATCATAATCTATTTACTGTTTTGTCTATTACTCTTATGACGAAGAACCTAGGCGACGAAGGACTATCCTTCGTCGGGTTGGAGTGTGACGAAGTACCCATTCTTCGTCGGAACTAGGTGTGTGACGAAGTATCATTCTTCGTCGAGATGAGGTGTGACGAAGCACTTAATCTTCGTCGAGCATAACAACAGATGGTTTTGGCTTTCCTGAAAACCCTAATTATACCAACTGTTTCATCGCATTACAACATCGAAACAAGGCAATCAATTACCGCCATTTAAATGATTAACCATTAGCAACATACATCCATATCAAACTTATGAATACCATTCATCATGCTTCTCACAATCAACACAGTTAACATCAATGCACAATAAGGCTTTGTTTATCAAACCGTATAACGGCCCACAATTGGCATCGATCTAGTGACCCTAAACAAAACATCCAGCTTGTATCATATGACTCATTAGCTTACTATCATCATTACATAGAGTGGACAGAGATCAATATTCATACTATCATAATCACATGGGATCATAACCATAAGGAATCATAATTCTGGCAACCCTAGATCACACAATAACTCATGAACATCAATGCAAAATACAATCCAATAACAAACCGCACGCAGCCGTGAACAATTAATCAGGATTAAAACGAGTACGAGTATACTAACCGAAAGATGAGCGTTGCCAGCCAAGAGAGATAGATCCGAGAGTGGAGATGTGCTTCGATGGGGGAAAGGGGTAGTCTGTCGTCGATCATCAAGAGGAGAAGGAAGGGTACTAGGGTTTGTGGTGTTTGCCGGTTATGAGAATACATGATAGCAGTAGGTACTTGTATGCACGACACGACACATCGGGCTCACTGTTGGGCCGAAAGCCTATCTTGGCGAAAAGTAATCTACGAACACCCATACTTCGTCGAGCTGTAGACGAAGAACAACCATACTTCATCAATCACTGTATGACGAAGAATAACCATACTTCGTCGATCACTAGATGACGAAGAATAACCATACTTCGTCGAGTTCTGGATGACGAAGAACTACCATACTTCGTCGAGTTCTGGATGAAACATAAACAATTCCAAAGTTGTTCATTAAACACCCATACACAACAATACTTCAATTATTCCTCAATCATGCACAAGTTACAACAATGCGTAGAAGAAAGGCTTGAAATCTCGGGTTGTCACATCATCCCCAACTTGAAAGAAATTTCGTCCCGAAATTTGGTAAGTACTCCAAAAGCGGCGAGGTGTTAGATCAGGATGGCTGTGGGATTTCCTCGGATGCCACATCATCCCCAACTTGAAAGGGAATTTCGTCCCGAAATTCATCAATGATATCAGGAGTTGATTCAACCGTTCGAACAACTGTAATACTAGAGCTTCCTTTGATTATTATGTTCCCACGGGGACTTCGGTCCACGTACTAAGTTCCTGGTCTGTGTTTTCAATGGATTCCTCAGCAACTGCCACTTGTCGTAAATCTTAGGCTCTATTAAAGGTATCGCAAGTGTTTCATCGGACAAACACTTCGTTAGATCTGAGACATAAATGACATTGTGAACGTAACTCAAGTTTGTAGACTATGTCACTGATTCTTTCCAGAATTTTGAACGGCCCAACGTGACGTAAATTCATCTTGCCACGCTTCCCAAAGCACACCACACCCTCCCAGGGTGAGACTTTCAATCATGACACGTTCGCCCGCAGCGAACTCCCAGTGCTTCCTAAGCTTATCAGTTTCCCTGATAGTCACGCGTTGCCGCCAAACGATTTCCGATCTAAACAATCTTCCAAAGAGTTTCGTGTACAAGTCCTCGACCTGTGATTAGGTTCTCACCGACCTTAGTCCAGCAAGGAGATTGGCGTTATCGTCCATGCAATGCCTCAAACAGAGCTGTCTGAATTCAGGAATGGTATCTGCTGCAGTAGGACTCATCCAAAGGTAAGTGTTCTTCCAATCTTTACTAAAGTTAATCACACACATACTCGCATCATGTCTTCGAGTGTCAAGATGGTTCGTTTACTCAGACCGTTTGTCCTACGGCGATAAGTAATGCTCATGTCTAGACGTGAGCCGGGGGTGTTGTGTATTGCCTGTCATGAATCAGGTATAGATCAATATCGGTGGTAACAGGAGTTGGCACTCCGTGCCTAGAGACCGCCCTTCACAGGTAAATACTCACAGGATACGAAGACTTTGTCAGTTTTCCTTGTTTGCAAGAAAGTGAACCGGTTACATGAGACAATTAACGATCGCCCAAGTGATATTGTTTCCGTTTCGGGTTTCAAGAAGGACAGTGACAAAATCCATGGTAGTATGTTCCCATTTCCATATGGGTATCTCAGGTTGCTGGCACAAAGCAGAAGGTTTCTGATATTCCACCTTGACTTTCGTACAAGTCAAACATCGTTCACATACTCGGCTATGTGGGCCTTCATGCCCGGTCGCCAGTACAAGATTTATAAATCCTAACATCTCCTATCAAAACCCAGACGACTAGGACATCGAGGCCGGTGTGCTTTGCCCAACACAAGTTCCCTACGATTGCCGTATAGTGGAATCTATATTCGTTCCATGAAGTAGCGAATATCGTCCAACTTGCCAAAAGTTCTCCTCCATGCCCCGCATGGACCCTACTTGAAAACTCTCTTCCTTTAGTGCTTCGGTTTGAACCGGGCGAATCTGATCGGGTAGGCTAGAGTCGATGGTGAGCTGTATGCTCATACGTGTTTAGGTTCCATAGTCGTAATCGCTCGAGAGTTCCATCCAGTGATGCCATCACATGTTTAGCTCTTTCGAAACAAGGGTACACTGTGATCGGTCTAAGTAGTGCATTTGGTACCGTCCAAGTAATGCCTCCAACTTAAATCCAAAGGCCATGGATTCCACCGCAGGTTGTGACTCGTGCAATTCTTCTTGTAAATCCACCATGTAGGTCATCACCTTCTCGTGTTGCATCGCTGTGTAACTGGGACTCTGATTCGAACCATTAGGGTATACCACTAGATCACCCGTACCCTCGGGTGAAGACGATGCTCAGTGCATTGTAGAGTTGGGATTCAGAAGCTGAAAAGACGTCCTCCTGGTTTGGCTTCCATGAATACGCAGCACCCTGCTGAGCTAAAAGGATTAAAGCTGCGCGATCTTCGAAAATCCTGCGATGAATCTGCGATAGTGTCTAGCGAGACCAAGAAATTGCTGTATCCCTGAAAGAATCTTTGGTGTCGATCAGTTTCTAACAAAATGGATCTTAGCGAGATCCACGTGTATTCCCATTTCGTTGATTACATGACCAAAAATGTGCCTCTCGAATCTAGAAGTTACATTTAACAAGACTTTGCGCGGAGTGGCTCCTCCCTCAGGAGCTCTAAAATAAGATACAAATGTCGCCCATGATGTTCCTTTCTCCTGGAAATGATTCAAAACGTCATCAATAAACATGGTCGATTCATGTGATCCATAAAGCTGCTGGTGTGTTGATTAACCCAAAGGTCATGGAATACAAAGTTGCAATGGCCGCATCGCGTTCGATATGCCGTTTTAGGAACATTCTCCCCTTGGACTTCCATCTGATGATAATTCGTTCGTTAGTCAATCCTCGAATGGGAGCTTGACCCTCGCACCTGGTCGACAGGTTGTCAATACATGGTCGAGGCAATCGGTTCTTGAATGTCACCTTGTTGAGTTCTTGTTCATTAAACACCCATACACAACAATACTTCAATTATTCCTCAATCATGCACAAGTTACAACAATGCGTAGAAGAAAGGCTTGAAATCTCGGGTTGTCACACTTCATGTAGTGTATTGATGACAACTCTTGAGTATAGTTTCTTTTATGGCAATTGATTAGAGATTTTATGGCATAATTAATTCTCTAATTATGTTGGACTTTTCATCACCTGTGGCTCTTGCATACTTAGTAGGCTATGTGCCTCTTTTGATAGGGTTAGAGGAAAGAAAAAATATAAGTAAAAAAAAATACAAGAAAGAGAGATGTATGCATGAAGAGTACTTGGAGAAGAAGTACTTAATGACTCATATGTTGGGAACATATAGAGACAAGTTTCTCTACATGATTCAACTACATTTCTATTCTTAGTTTCCAAAAGGTGTAACACTATGATTTTACCCGGTGTAACCTCGGGCTTGTGGCCTTCTCCGGCACTAACTGCTTCGGCTGTTGTACCCTGGAAGACAGACGTGTCGTCTTTGGTAGAGACGCGAAATCTGTTTTAAGAGAAGCGTGTTGAACACGTGTCTCAGCCACAACCGTCAACATTTGTTTGTTATTTTTGTAGGAAATTAATATACAAGAAGACGATTCAAGACCTCGTTGAAGCTACACAAATGACTGAAAACACAACGGACTATAAAAGAAGATGTGGTTAACGCTCTTGTTAAAGACCATAGTTTGAATCAATTTAATTAAATATGTTGTATTATACGTTATATTCGTAAGGATTTGTACACGGTACATGTACTATAATTTCCCAAATATGTAAAGAGAGTATCTTTACTATTTTTATTTATATAATTTTTATTAAAATGGTGACCCATGTTCTACACAAAACATTTCTAATTTCCTGGGTGGTGTTCTTTAGTGCATAAAGCTATCATTTTTAATATGTTTTTAGGTATCAAGTGGCTCAACAAAACCAATACACACAAGAACAGATGGTAAACTATAAATAAATGATACGTGACACAAAAATTTTACGTGGTTTAATCCCAGTGGGGCATCTACGTCTATGAGCTGCAACTAGGGTTTTCTCGTTAAACTAAGAACCAAATGATTACATTACATGACTAGGTATATATGGATACATTAGGGTAAACAACTTAAGGAAGAAGAAAACCAAAACGGGCCTTACACCTCAAGCCAACATAAGCCCAAAAGGCCTTCACCCCTTTAAAGTTTTGGTGTTGAATTTGGTTTTTGAAGCAAGTTTAGTTTATGTAACTGATTTTGATGGAAATTGAATTTCCTGTTGAGGGTTTCAATTTTTTTATACCAAAAATCAACTTCTCAAAAAGAAAGTTGAAAAAGTTTTGGTTGATTTACACAACCGTAAAAATCCTTACAATATGTGTAAATGCTAATGTGTTACAGTGGTGTAAAAAGGCTGAAAACTTGGCTCGCTTTTTTATTTTTATCACAGCCGAGTTTATAACATTTTCATCTATGTGTGTGCAAAAAATGGTGGCAAAGCTCGATCAGGAAGTCGGAGTTCTCAGGAGGGGTTTCTCTTAATTCGAAGCCTATATATTATATACTAGGTTAGAACCTGTATATTACACGGGTTGCATAAATGAAATTTATATAATAAATAATAAAAAATACATCTTTAAAAAAACTTGTATATTGTACGTGTTGAATAAAATACAATGTCATATGTTAACATAAATAGTCATTAAGATTTATCTTTTAAAAATAACATTGATGTACTATTTATAATTGTAACATTTTACTTTATCTTTTTTTATTTTGCATAAATGTAATTTTATATAATAAATAATAAAAAAAAATCTTTACAAAAACTCGTATATTCCACGTGTTGAATAAAATATGATTTCATATGTTAACACATACAATCATCAAGATTTAAAAATGAACTTTCATGTACTATTTACTTATTATAACATTATACTTTGTTTTTTATTTATTATTAGGTTAAAAACACACGTATTACATGGGGTTGAATCCCGTTTTTATTACATTCAAATTATGAGATACAATTATTTTAGTTAGTTTATGCACCATCATTTTTATTTGTTTCTTTCATTCATAAAACACTCGTCTTAAATTTGTATTCAAGAGAGTTTACGGTACAAAAAAGGTGCAGATCGATCCCCCATGTTTTTATATATTTCATCATTTTTAGAATTATACCACAAAATCAAGAATTAAATTCTCTTTGACTGGAGTATAGAATTGTTATATTTAAAAATGGTGTTCTTTCTACATGATGATGCGATGTGCGATAAATGATGAGTTTAAACCAATTATAACAGTACGCCTACCATTATAGCGATGTGTCTAAAAACACTTACAATTTGATAGAAGCATATGTCTGGCCTATAATAATTATTTAATTCTAGTGAAAAAAAAACAATAATACAATTATTAAGTAAATATCAAACGGAAACCTTTGATTCCTACTTTACCATAATATCAATCACCGAAATCCAAAGTATATCTATCTACTTATAATAAAAACAAACGTTTAATGTTTATGCTTATCTAAATTTTTGTTTAGAATTATTTATAGAAAAACAAATATTTATTCTTATCTATTTTTTTTAAATTATTATTATTTACTATGATCATAATAAAAACAAACATTTATATTTTTATCTGATATTTTTTATTTAAAATTATTATTATTATTGTTGTTGTTGTTGTTGTTATTATTATTATTATTATCTAACATGATCATAGTATAAACAAACATTTATCCTTATCCAAATATTTTATTCTTATCTAATTTTTTGTTTAAAATTATTATTATTATTATTATTATTATGATTATTATTATTTAATATGATAGATAAATAGGAAAATGAGGCGAGAACGCACCAGGAAGTGAAATGTGTCCAAAAAAGATTTCAATTTATTAGTATCGGAAGATATATATAAATCATTTAAGGACTCTGTAAGCATTTAAACACATATTCGATACTTTTGGCTCATTTCATTTTACCTTCTTTTTTTACATTTTACCCAATGGACCCTACTGTCAACATAAGGGGACCCCGGGTGGAAGAACAAAACCCCGTGATGTTGAATTATCACGCGTGGAAATTTTCAAAACACCACCACCACTGTTTTACATCACGCGTGCATTTGATAACGCGTTAAGAATATCACGCGTGAAGAATGGAAGAATGTGAGGGAATGTGAGGGTTTATTGTTGGGTGTTGTGAGTGATAGACATTTCCCCTAAAATCCATCACCAGTGATGGAATAAAGCTCGATGACGTGGAGGAACTTAATTGGAAGTTGTGAGTGAGTGATGAGTGATGACCACCCTACCCTCCTAATACACCTTGAATAGACGCAATTTTTATTTCTACACATTTATAAAAGCATGTAATTCATTAGTACCCTTTGTACACTTACGACTCGGTTCGATTAATAACCGGAACCAGTTTCTGAAAAAAAAACCGATTTGTACACCTCTACTTACGAGCATGGGTCATTTTGTTTTGTGGACTAATGACTGTGGCACAAAATATTAACTTTCCTCTGAAAAGATAGATTTTCAATGCAGCTTCTAGTGGGTCACTTGGAACCACTAACCTAACAACAATTAGCAAGCATTGATCTCAATGCAGCTTCTAGTGAGTCACTTGGAACCACTAACACTTAACAACAATTAGGCCATCCGTAGTCATAAAGTCTCTTTGTGGGCGTTATGCAACACGTGTCGTGCCACGTCACACATGGGTTTTATGGGGCGTTATGCCACTTGAGTCCATAGTCATAAAGCCCGTACGTCATCATTACTCAATTATTTAATTTTTCTTTTTTTAAGTAATTTCTAAGTTTTTTAAAATTAAAAATCATTTCATTAAATAAAAAACGATTACAATAAAATAAAAAAAAACTGTAAAAAAAAAAAAAACATAAACTAGAATAAAATAAAAAAAAAACATTACACAATCAAAGGTTATATTTTTTTTTCTATTCGCTCCTTTTGTGCCAACGCCATCTTCAACGCTTTTCCCGTTAAGTGGTCGTGCGGTTTCGAGTAGAACTCAAAGTCGTGAGCCCATTGTCTATCCCGCATAATCTCGGTCACTTCGCGGTTCTCCTCCGTACGTTTAGTCTCGAGTTCGTGTATGTCTTGATGTCGTTTGTTTATCTCCGAAAATGCGTTACTCATTTCGGTTCCCATCGACGACGACTCGGGCCTTTTTGACCGGCTTCTTCTACCAGCGGGGCTTGGTAGCTCTTCCAACGGTTCCTCCGGAATATCCTCGTTCAAGTCGGTGTTTCGAGCGTCTGAGGTTGGCATTTCGGGTTCACCCGACTCGTTTGTTTTGGACCTCTTTGACGGCCTTTTATTTTCCGACCGACCGCTAGGAGTAGAGATGTTGGCCCATTTGGGGCTATGGCGAAGGATTTGCCAACACCTTAGGTACGGGAAATGGCCATTAGCATTTGTATACTCGACCAACGCCGCTTGCGTAATGTCCTCGTCCTTGCTTCCACTTTTCCATCCTGTAAAATTGCGTTGGTACACAGTTTGAAAATTCGTGCACTTTTTGTTGATATCGGCCCACTCCACTTGCCCGATATCGAGTCCGACGGCCGGTATTCGTCTCCTTTACCCATGAGATCGAGAAAAAGATCTCATATTCGGCTCCAAAAAACGGATTTACTTTGATTGTTTGCTTAAAAAAATCAATAGTTAGTCCGAAATTAAATAAAAAAAAACAGAAAAAAACTGTTAATAAAAAGAAAAAAAAAATAAAAAACAGAAAAATAAAAACTGAAAATAAATAAAAAAAACAACCGAAATTTAAAAAACAGAAAACAAAAACTGAAAAAAAAAACAGAAAATAAATAAAAAACAGAAAAAACGAAATTAAAAAAAAACAGAAAATAAAAAACTTAAAATAATAAAATAAACAAATAAATATACCTATTACGAGGTCCTCCGACACATCGATCCAAGCGCGGGTTAGCGCATACTCCTCGTCGGAGTACCACGATATCACATTTTTTTCGCTCGGGTGGTGGTTTCCGCTTTCTTTTTATGTGCCCGTTTTCCTTTTCCTTTTTGCGTCTCCGCTACTTTGGGTTGTGTTTCCGGAACAACCTCGGGTTCGTGTAGTGGGGAGCCGAAAGCTTTTAGCCGACCCGAACGCTTGAGACGACCCCATTCCGTCTGTGTTTTGATTCGGGTTCCACCCGTAGAGATTCGAGTCCCATGAGAGCGGTTGGTTCAAAAGATTCATGAACCCGGTATTTTGTTAACTGTAATCGACAAAACCGGATCCGAAAGGGGTGGGTCGAGTGGGAACCGGAGACACGGGGTGGGTAGGATTACCACTTTGGTTCGGGTCCGCACTCGATCGGCCCGTCTGTGTTTTGATTCGGGTTCCACCCATAGAGATTCGGGTCCCATGAGAGCGGTTGGTTCAAAAGATTCATGAACCCGGTATTTTGTTAACTGTAATCGACAAAACCGGATCCGAAAGGGGTGGGTCGAGTGGGAACCGGAGACACGGGGCGGGTAGGATTACCACTTTGGTTCGGGTCCGCACTCGATCGGCCCGTCTGTGTTTTGATTCGGGTTCCACCCATAGAGATTCGGGTCCCATGAGAGCGGTTGGTTCAAAAGATTCATGAACCCGGTATTTTGTTAACTGTAATCGACAAAACCGGATCCGAAAGGGGTGGGTCGAGTGGGAACCGGAGCTCGGCTCGAAGGTAATTTTTCAAGCTCGAGCTCGATAAGCGAAGCTCGGGCTCGTTTACTAAACAAGCTTGTTTTTAGGCTCGGGCTCGAGCTCGAGCTCGTTTAAGCTCGGCTCGTTCGAGCTTTTTTTGAGCCGAACTTGAGTAGCTCGCGAGTAGCTCGGCTCGTTTACACCACTAGGTATGACTAACTACATGGGTCAAGTGGCTATGGTCATGGACAAGTTGGGCTCACTTGAAAATTTCCTTTGGCAGGTAAAATCTATTATCAGTACTTTGATTATTGGGGCAAATTTATATATGAATTTCACATCATATTTACCCTTTCGAAACACTATAAATTTATATTTAAACTTTTCACATTATATAAAATAAAACCAGCTACTTATAAGAACCTGTTTCAAATTATAAACTAAGAAAATATTTTCTGCTGATGATGAATCTAGTGTAATAAATTGTTTTGAGTGACCTATCCTATTTTGTTTCTATGATGGATAAACGTGAAGTTTATAGCGTTTTAATATATTTCAGTCTATGGTTTACTTTAGTCCTCGCCTTGGGGATCAAGCGGTCGTCGTTGTTTAATGAAGTTCAAGTTTCAAAAAAAAATAAAAAAATAAAAAAAAAAAAATTATTGAAGTCAAAATTAGTCAACCTTCAAATAAAGAAACTTCCAAAGTCAACCTGTAGTGTGAAGTATGAACTATGAACTTTGACGGGCAACTTGGTTTGTGATTTATCTTCAAACCTTCAAATATAAAGAAACTTGGCTAAAAAGGGAACATGTCAAATGGGGTGGAAGTCAGCTAACTCTAAATTTAGCGCACACAACCTACTAAATTGTGTTTCTTCAGAAAATATTGATTACCATTATAATTTTATTGTCTTTGTAATTGTAATTGACGCATTAATGTATGTACTATGTAGAGGCCATACATCTGCATCTTACCCAATTATGCCTCTGATAAGATTACCAATTCTAGCTAAACAAAACAAGTTGGGGCAAAAATGACTCGTATTAAAAGTTGGGACCCGGTTATTGACACTATTCGGAACCGCCTAGCTTCTTGGAAAGTGCGCCACTTGTCTATAGGCGGTCGGTTGATCTTATTGAAGTCGGTTCTTGAAAGTCTTCCGGTTTACTATCTCTCTTTATATAAAGCCCCTAAAGCCGTCTTGGATTCTATTGAGACGATTATGAGACGGTTTCTTTGGGCCGGTCCTAGTATTGAGAATAAAATTTCTTGGGTTGCTTGGGATGTCGTTACAACTCCTAAGAGCAAAGGTGGTCTAGGTATTTCCAAGCTTCAAGAGGTTAATAACGCTTTGTTGTTAAAATGGACATGGAGATTCAAAAAGGAGGGTAGTAGCCTTTGGAAGAAGATTATCTTGGGGTGCCATGGGTCGAGTAGACCTTGGTCGTTATTGCCGTGTAATGCCTCCTCGAGTGGATGTTGGAAATTCATTGTCAAAGTAGGCGAGAATAAACTCCCTAATGGTAGGTCGCTTAACTCGTTTTTGTTGGGGCTCTTGGCGACGGTAGGTATATCAATTTTTGGGGTGATACTTGGCTTCTTGATGCTCCTCTTCGTATCTTGTACCCTAACCTTTTTAAGCTTGAGAAGAACAAATGGGCTAAAGTATGTGATTGGCTTATATGCTTGGATGACAACAAACATTTAACGTGGGATTGGAGAACTGAGCCGCATAACCATGATCAGATAAGGGAGCTGTTCGATCTTCTACAACACATTTATAACTTGGATTGGCATGGTGGTCAAGACTGTTGGAAATGGACCGAAGAGAAGGACGGACAATTCACAGTTTCTTCGGCCAAGAGACTTTTGTCTAGCAATTACGTGGGAGACGGCAATCTTGGGATTAAATGGAAAGGATGGGTGCCGTTGAAGTGCAAAATTTTAGCCTGGAGGATCGCCCGGAACCGCATTCCTACCATTGCTGAACTCATCAGACGAGGAGTGTCTTTTCAGCAAACCGAATGCAGGTTTTGCCAGGGTGGTTTGGAAACTACTTTACATCTATTTACCGGGTGTAGCTACTCGTATGAGGTTTGGTCTCGTATAGAAAGTTGGTGCAAGATAAGTCATAATCTCTTGTTCGACATCCCGGATATGTTTCAAATGGCGGAGTCGCAAGCCTTGTCTAAGGAGTCGAAGTACATCCTCAGAGGTATCACTTACACGACCATTTGGATGATATGGAATGAAAGAAACGAACGCGTTTTCAATGATAAGAAGAGGCAACCGATTCAGCTCGTGGAGAACATCAAAGCGACGGCTTACTTCTGGCTCCGTAATAGGTCTCGTTGGAAATCTATTGATTGGAAAACTTGGTGTAATTTCCCTTTGGATTGATGTATTTTGTTTTCGCTCGCTAAGTCCTTGTTTTGAGGACTTGCGAGTCTTGTGTTAATGAAGTTTTTCTTTCAAAAAAAAAAAAAAAAACTGTTTTTTAAAAAATTACAACAGTTTTAAATATTAACACCTCCTCATAAGTATTTTATCTTTTTAATATTTTAAGGGTCTTTTCATCATCACACATCATTTTGGCCATGAATGGTATAAATATTATAAAATGAGTTAATTACACAAGTAGCCTCTATGGTTTATTGAAAGTACACCTTTGAGTACTAACTTTTTTTTTTGTAACATGTTAAGGTTCTATGTTTAGATTTGTAACTAGTTTGGGTATTAACGTTAAACTCTGTTAACTTTTTCTATTAAATTCAAGTGTATTTCAGTCTTTTTACGTTTGAAGGACTAACTATGTAACTTAGACTATACGGTGTGGAGGAGCATGAAAAAGAGGCGTTATGCGACATGTGGATGACACGTCACCACACATAAAAAAGTGGCGTGGTGCAAAGAAGGGAGTCAAGTTATTGAGGCGCAGTAAAATTCCTATTGTCAAGGTTTGATGGGAAGGAAAACGTGGCGCTGAATTTACTTGGGAACTCAAAAGTGATATGAAGACGAAGTACCCGTTTCTTTTCGCTACATCTTCCTAAATTTCGGGACGAAATTTCATAAAGGAGGGGAGACTGTAACGCCTGGCTCTTTTGTACTTTCCATTTATAGAAAGCCTTGTTCGTATTTCTATTATTGGAAACTTTGCATTCTTGTAATCGTCTTTTCGTTGTAATCGTTGTAAAACCCGAGACTTGGATCATTAATAAAACTCGTATTTTGTTACATACATGTTGTACACACCTTATATATGCTCATACGTTTGATTTAGTGAAACAATTGATGTTTATTCATTATTCTTGGAAACAATGTGCTAAACTTGTAAATACGCTAAACTTATGCATAAAACATGTTTTGACCG
This sequence comes from Helianthus tuberosus, assembly GCA_030545235.1. Taxonomy (NCBI): domain Eukaryota; kingdom Viridiplantae; phylum Streptophyta; class Magnoliopsida; order Asterales; family Asteraceae; genus Helianthus; species Helianthus tuberosus. The sequence continues at coordinate 131,238,552 of CM060353.1, read as the reverse complement.
TAAACGATACTCAGTTACGACATTTATACGCTCAATTATACTTTGTTTATGATACTCATGCTTGTCTTGCCGTTAAACTACACTTATAAGACAAGAACAACCCCTAAAACTCTAAAAAACACTCAACTATAAACTACAAGGGCCAAAATGGCATTTTTAAAACTTGATTTCGAACATTGTACCCCGTCGCGTAGCGCCACGGGTAAGGGCCTTGATGCTCGCGCTACGCTAGCACCTTAATCCGGCAGAATGTGTTTTAAGCACAAGGATTGGTCCATTTTGTGTTTCTTTGGTGTGTTTTCTCCATTAAATAGCCACCAAACCTCACCTAAACACCCTCTATAAAACCCAACTCAATCTCACACTTGAATTAATTTACAAACTCTCTAATACACTCTCTAAACACTCAAAATTCTGGTGCAAAACAATAGCAAAAGTCAGAATCATTCCAAGTTGTAAAAGTGAGTTTAACCTCACTTATCTTCCATCTTTCCCAATCATTCTTGCTTCTTAGCACTTGTAACAACCCTAGGAGTGTTTCCATAGGCTTTCCCTGGAAAACCAAGGATGGAACATCATCATAAAAGGGTTACAAGTGCAAGAAATTTTCTGTTTTATACAAATACTTTGATAAATTTCAGCAAACTTGAGCTTTCTCATCTCAAACCTATGTCCTAATGCTCACAATCAAATGAATGATTGGTTGGGCTTAAAAACAAGGTTGAGACACTTAAAATCAGAGGATTTAACCTCATAAACTTTCTATTTTAATTAGGGTTTTACCCACAAGAAGTGTTCAAGCTTGAAGCTTGGTAAAAGTGTGATGGTTAGACTAGCTTGGGCTGTCTATCATAAACATCCACTCCCTTCTTGATATTTTTGTCATAGAATAGTTGTTTCCTTTCATTTCTTATGTAAGTTCAAGACCCTCCTTGATTGTTTTTACATCAAGTGTAGTGGTGAACAAAAGAGGTACCTAAATGGGAGCTTGTCCTTCCTACCTCATGTATGAATTCTATGACACTTTGAGGTGCCTAAATGAAGACCTTAGTCTTCTACCTCAAGCTTAACATATATGATCTACTATAACCTATGTAATACTTATGTAATATACAAACAAACCGAACCCTTGATGATGAATAAGTGGTCATTATCAAGTTAGTAAGTATACCATCTAAAACATCATATGTAATGGATGGATATTTTTCTATGTTTATGTTCTTGCATTTTTTTACTCCGAATCTATACTCTACCGTTATCCCCAACTCACACACCTATGTTCCTTGTGTAGGAGGACAAGGTGCTCCAATCTAAAATAACTAACACTCACGGAACATCAAGTAGGAAAGCTTGCAAACACCGTGAGTATACTCGATCGCTTTTTCCCTTTTTCATTTTGGGATGCAACATGTATATTATACAAATGACTCTTAAACTCATTTAAACATACTCTATCCATGCTTACATGAAACTATATGTGATTACTTGTTATTCTCGTATGCTATGTAAACTACTTGGACGTTATATGCTCATTAACTTTGCTAGCCTCCCTTAACAATTATAGCGCTATAGGATTTACGCCCCGCCCGCTATTCTTTTGGGTATTGTTAAGTTAAACATGTTACCACCCGCTAAACTCTTGGGATTAGGCTCTTTTAATGCATTGTATTCTTGGGTTTGAACATATTGTACGCCATATTTGCATACTAGTACTCACATATTATGAATCATGTTGGATATGAGCACTTTTTATTCTATTTATGCTATGTAACAAAACTTGTATACTCGCCTTTGCTTTTGCATTAAACTCTATTTTAATACATGTTGCAGGTTAATTGATGAAGTGATATTGCAAGATGAAACAAGATTTAGGGTGGACTAGATACACACCTAGATTAAATCATCTATTTTTGTTGTTATGTTTTATTATGAAACAATGTTGTTATTTTATTTGAACCTTGTATGACAATTAGTTTTGAAATGAAATTTGAATTAAATTAATATTGTCACATAGTGTTATGAAGTCTCTTACAATCTACACACTTCGTCTCATCCCGATATTTCCGCCATCGGTTGGGTTGTGACAGATTGGTATCAGAGCCATAACTATAGGGAATTAGGAAAAAGTAGGAATGCTTTGCCCTAGTCTATAGTTTTAGGAATTTTGTCTCTTATTTGTTGTTTAAAACTTATGCATTCTACCTTACATGCTTCCTAGCAATACTTCTTGTTCGATTAAATTTATATGCCTTTCCTAAGGCTAACATGAATGCACTTTTGATTTTGACAATACTCTTGTAACATAAACGAGACGACTTTACCAAAATAGGCGTGAAACCCACAATTTGGTAAACGACTCTCATTCTACCTTAAACTATTTTTGCACGAAATTACACCATTAAGCTAGGAGTGAAATCCACAACTTAATGGTAATTTCCATTTCAACTCTAGTGGACCCTCGTCAAAGTGTCGAAATTATATTTTGACCCGACGAGTACCAACCACATTTAGGGTACGAAATCGTCAAGTTAGGGGTGAAACCCGCATCTCGTCGATTAAGTCCCATTCCTCGATTTTTTAATCTCGCCAAAGTCCCGATTGTTTCAATCGATTAGAGACGTGTAGTAACTGGAAGGGTAAGATACCGTTAATCGCTTCTCGACGAGAGTATCTTACCTATAAGCCAAAGCACGTTTTTCTCTAATTCGAAAGAACTTTCGACCCACTTTGGAATAGTCGACGTTTCTCTACCCGAAACAATCCAACGTTTTTATTGAGCCTCTCTTTTATGTATCTCAATTTATATGTGATTTTATACTAGAACGTTCATTCATTTCAAACTTTTTACTCGATTCACTCACGTATCGCAATAAAAAACGATAACAATCTCTCGTGAACAAACTAAATTTACTATGCTTTCATTCATTCATGTTATGCTATGTGAAATTCATGATTATGCTATATGAGACGTTTAAACCTTTTATGCTATGTGAATAAATTTGAACCCTTTATGCTATGTGACACTCTGTGCTATATGAATCATTTCATGAAAACAATTTTCTTAAACAAACATTATGATCAAGTCTCACCTATTCGTTCTTTTGAATCTTAGATGTCTTCTCGTCACTCCAACTCGTCTAAGAAGTCAAAGTCCCGTTCCAAGAAGAGGATGATGGTTTTCATAGCCAATCAAATTGCGCGCATCGTCCCAAAGTTCGTTACCGAAATTCGAGCTTCCGAAACTCCGAACTCCTCCGTCGACTCTAAGGTCGAAGCACGCAAGCCCGTTTCGTTTAACTTTAAACACTTTTCGTCGTGCAACCCCAAACCATTCACTGGCAATGATGGGGTGACCGCCATGCTCGAGTGATTTGATAGCATGGAGGTCACGTTCATCAATAGTGAATGCCCTGAAGAGCTCAAAACGCGTAGTGCGACTGGGGTATTCCAAGCCCGAGCTCTTGAGTGGTGGACGAACGAAAGGAACATCCGTTCGAACGAAGAGGCTTATGCTTTGCCCTGGGGAGAAGTCAAGACCCTCATGATGGAAGAATTTTGCCCTCCGCATGAGCAACAAAGGTTAGAAGAAGAATTTTGGGCTCTAAAACAAGTGGGTGATGAGAACCTAGCCTACACTACCCGTTTCAAACAACTTAGCTTCATTGTTCCTCACCTTGTTATGACCACCGAACTCAAGATAAGGAAGTACATCAATGGGCTACCTTCTAGCATGCGCGATACGATCGAGGCAGCCAAACTCGAAAATATCGAAGCTGTTTACCGTTTGGCCGCTTCCCTAAACAACAATCGCATTCGCGATAAGCAAGCCGCAAACCCCGTTTCATCCAAGCCAGCCAACCAAATTACCCAACAGTCGAGTAGCAATAGGGGGAAGAAGCGAAAGCAATCGAACCCTGTTTGTAACACGATTGTGCCACCCGTTAACCCAAATCCTGTTGCTCATGATAACACCCAAAAGTTGTACACTGGGATTCACCCCAAGTGTGCCACTTGTAACTATCACCATCCTCCCAATGCCAGGTGTCACCGCTGTACCAATTGCAACCGTTATGGGCATGATACCGCTTTTTGCCGCAGCTATCAACAATAACAAGCACCACAAGCTCAGCAAGCACAACAAGCTCCACCTGCTCCTCAAAACGCAAGACCAGTTAGGGCTTGTTTCAAATGTGGGGATGCTAATCATCTTCGTCCTCAATGCCCACAATGGAATCAAGAACAACAGCAACCCCCTCGCGGACGCGCTTTCAACCTGAACGCAAATCAAGCGCGCAACGACAATGATGTCGTTAATGGTACGTTTCCTGTTAACCATCTTTATGCTTCGATACTGTTTGATACTGGTGCGGACAAAAGCTTTGTGTCCTTAGAATTCGAATCATTGTTAAATTGTGCACGCTCTAAGCTACCTAAGTCGTTTTCCGTTGAAGTCGCCAATGGCAAATCCATCTTAGTCGATTCCGTTCTCCTCGATTGTCGTCTTACTCTTAACGAGCACGTTTTTACCATCGACCTCATACCCATGCAATTGGGTAGTTTCGACGTCATCATAGGCATGGATTGGCTTTAAAAGAACCATGCTGAAATCGCTTGTCATGAGAAGTACGTTCGTTTACCCCTTCCATCTGGTGATGTTTTGCACGTCTATGGAGACCGACCTTCAAGGGGACTGAAGTTGATGTCCTGCACACAAGCGAACAAATACTTACGCAAACAGTACTTTGCCTTTTAGCCCACGTTGTGGAAGAAAAGGGCAAGGGAAAAAGCGTAAGTGATGTTCTAGTGGTGCGCGACTTCCCTGGTGTCTTTCCTGAAGATTTGCCTGGTCCTCCTCCGCCTCGATCTGTTGACTTTCGTATTGACCTCGTACCTGGTGCGACTCTTGTTGCCAAAGCTCCTTATCGTCTTGCACCTTCTGAGATGCAAGAATTATCTACGCAACTTCAAGAACTCCTCGATAAGGGTTTCATTCGTCCAAGTACCTCACCTTGGGGTGCTCCTGTGCTCTTCGTCAAAAAGAAGGATGGCACTTTCCGCATGTGCATCGACTATCGTGAGCTTAACAAACTCACCGTCAAAAATCGTTACCCTCTTCCGTTTATCGACGATCTCTTTGATAAACTTCAAGGTGCTACCTGTTTCTCCAAGATCGACCTTCGTTCTGGTTATCACCAACTTCGTGTTCTCGATGAGGACATCTCCAAAACCGCTTTTCGCACTCGCTATGGGCACTATGAGTTCGTGGTTATGCCTTTTGGCTTGACCAACGCACCCACTGTGTTCATAGATCTCATGAATCTTGTCTGTAAGCCCTATTTGGATCGCTTCGTGATCGTCTTCATTGATGATATTCTCATTTATTCTAAATCTCAAGCCGGTCATGAACGTCATCTTCGTCTTATACTTGAGCTCTTACGTGTCGAACGCTTATACGTGAAGTTTTCCAAATGCGAGTTCTGGATCAAAGAAGTCCAATTCCTTGGGCACGTGGTTAGTGAAAAAGGAATCCATGTTGATCCTTCTAAAATCAAAGTCGTGAAGAATTGGACCGCGCCTAAATCTCCTTCAGAAATACGTTCCTTCTTAGGATTGGCGGGTTATTACCGTCGATTCATCTCGAACTTTTCAAAAATCGCCGTTCCTCTCACTTCGTTAACTCAAAAAGAGAAACCTTTTGCTTGGGGTCCTGAGCAAGAGGAATCTTTTCAGACTCTCAAAGAGCTGCTTTGTAACGCTCATATCCTCGCTCTTCCCGATGGGAATGACGACTTCGTGGTGTATTGCGATGCCTCAAATCGTGGTCTTGGTTGTGTTCTCATGCAACGGGACAAAGTCATCGCTTATGCCTCTCGTCAACTCAAAATACATGAGAAGAATTATACTACCCACGACCTCGAGCTTGGCGCAGTTGTTTTTGCGTTAAAGATTTGGCGACACTACCTATACGGTACAAAGTGTGTGGTTTTCACTGACCATAAGAGCCTGCAACACATCTTTGACCAAAAAGAGCTTAATATGTGTCAGCGACGTTGGGTGGAATTACTTAACGACTATGACTGCGAGATTCGCTACCACCCTGGTAAAGCAAATGTCGTGGTCGATGCACTCAGTCGTAAGACTCACATAGATTATATTCGCTGTTTTCATATCTCGAGCGATCTTCACAATTGCATTCGTGAAGCGCAATACTCGTCTATCAATGAAGGTTCCATGTCCGTAGAAATACGTGGAGCTACTGAAGACCTACTCGCTTCGAAATCTGATGTTCTGCTTTACCGTCGTGATCGCATCTGGGTACCAGATCGCGACAATCTTCGTGATCTCATTATGAACGAAGCACACAAATCCAAGTACTCAATTCATCCTGGTGCTGACAAGATGTACCATAATCTACGTACATCCTATTGGTGGCCCGGTATGAAGAGAGACATTGCCGTATACGTCTCTAAGTGTCTTACCTGTTCGAAAGTCAAAGCCGAGCATCAGCGACCTTCTGGTCTACTCGAACAACCTGAAATCCCCGTTTGGAAATGGGATAGCATTGCGATGGACTTCATAACCAAACTTCCCCGAACGCCTTCTGGTCACGATAGTGTTTGGGTAATTATCTATCGTTTAACCAAGTCCGCTCAATTCATCCCTATTCGCGAAGATTTCAAGGTTGAACGACTTGCTCGCATCTATACCGACGAAGTTATATGCCGTCATGGTATTCCTCTCGACATCATTTCCGATCGCGATGGTCGATTTACTTCGCGTCTCTAGCAAACCTTTCAGTCCGCTATGGGTACTCATTTGAATCTCAGTACGGCCTTTCATCCTCAAACGGATGGACAGACTGAACGTACTATCCAAACCCTAGAGGACATGCTCCGTTCTTGTGTCATCGACTTTGGTGGTAGTTGGGATGTGCAATTACCTTTCATCGAGTTCTCGTACAACAATAGTTACCACTCCAGTATTCAAATGGCTCCATTTGAGGCATTGTATGGTCGCAAATGCCGATCTCCTTTAAGCTGGCACGAGATTGGTGACAAACAATTTACTGGCCCTGAAATCATACAAGAAGCGACGGATAAGATTCTCCAAATCCGTGATAACCTACTCAAGGCTCGAAGTCGTCAAAAGAGCTATGCTGACAAGGGACACAAACCAATGGAATTTAACGTTGGGGACCATGTACTACTCAAGGTGTCTCCTTGGAAAGGGGTGGTTCGCTTTGGTAAAAAGGGAAAACTTGCCCCTCGCTATGTTGGCCCTTTCAAGATACTCGAAAGGATCGGCAAGGTGGCTTATCGACTCGATTTACCTCAAGCGCTCAACAACGTTCATCCAACGTTTCATGTCTCAAATCTAATGAAATGTCTCACTGAAGAAGGACTCCAAGTTCCTCTCGAAGATCTTCAAATCAACAAAACCATGCATTTCGTGGAAAAACCCGTCGAAATCATGGATCAGGGAGTCAAGTTATTGAGGCGCAATAAAATTCCTATTGTCAAGGTTTGATGGGAAGGAAAACGTGGCGCTGAATTTACTTGGGAACTCAAAAGTGATATGAAGAAGAAGTACCCGTTTCTTTTCGCTACATCTTCCTAAATTTCGGGACGAAATTTCCTAAAGGAGGGGAGACTGTAACACCTGGCTCTTTTGTACTTTCCATTTATAGAAAGCCTTGTTCGTATTTCTATTATTGGAAACTTTGCATTCTTGTAATCGTCTTTTCGTTGTAATCGTTGTAAAACCCGAGACTTGGATCATTAATAAAACTCGTATTTTGTTACATACATGTTGTACACACCTTATATATGCTCATACGTTTGATTTAGTGAAACAATTGATGTTTATTCATTATTCTTGGAAACTATGTGCTAAACTTGTAAATAAGTTAAACTTATGCATAAAACGTGTTTTGACCGTAAACGATACTCAGTTACGACATTTATACTCTCAATTATACTTGGTTTATGATACTCATGCTTGTCTTGCCCTTAAACTACACTTATAAGACAAGAACAGCCCCTAAAACTCTCAAAAACACTCAACTATAAACTACAGGGGCCAAAATGGCATTTTTAAAACTTGATTTCGAACATTGTACCCCGTCGCGTAGCGCCACGGGTAAGGGCCTTGATGCTCGCGCTACGCTAGCACCTTAATCCGGCAGAATGTGTTTTAAGCACAAGGATTGGTCCATTTTGTGTTTCTTTGGTGTGTTTTCTCCATTAAATAGCCACCAAACCTCACCTAAACACCCTCTATAAAACCCAACTCAATCTCACACTTGAATCACTTTACAAACTCTCTAATACACTCTCTAAACACTCAAAATTCGGGTGCAAAACAGTAGCAAAAGTCAGAATCATTCCAAGTTGTAAAAGTGAGTTTAACCTCACTTATCTTCCATCTTTCCCAATCTTTCTTGCTTCTTAGCACTTGTAACAACCCTAGGAGTGTTTCCATAGGTTTTCCCTGGAAAACCAAGGATGGAACATCATCATAAAAGGGTTACAAGTGCAAGAAATTATCTGTTTTATACAAATACTTTGATAAACTTCATCAAACTTGAGCTTTCTCATCTCAAACCTATGTCCTAATCCTCACAATCAAATGAATGATTGGTTGGGCTTAAAAACAAGGTTGAGACACTTAAAATAAGAGGATTTAACCTCATAAAAATTATGTTTTAATTAGGGTTTCACCCACAAGAAGTGTTCAAGCTTGAAGCTTGGTAAAAGTGTGATGGTTAGACTAGCTTGGGCTATCTATCATAAACATCCACTCTCTTCTTGATATTTTTCTCATAGAATAGTTGTTTCCTTTCATTTCTTATGTAAGTTCAAGACCCTCCTTGATTGTTTTTACATCAAGTGTAGTGGTGAACAAAAGAGGTACCTAAATGGGAGCTTGTCCTTCCTACCTCATGTATGAATTCTATGACACTTTGAGGTGCCTAAATGAAGACCTTAGTCTTCTACCTCATGCTTGACATATATGATCTACTATAACCTATGTAATACTTATGTAATATACAAACAAACCGAACCCTTGGTGATGAATAAGTGGTCATTATCAAGTTAGTAAGTATACCATCTAAAACATCATATGTAATGGATGGATATTTTTCTATGTTTATGTTCTTGCATTTTTTTTACTCCGAATCTATACTCTACCGTTATCCCCAACTCACACACCTATGTTCCTTGTGTAGGAGGACAAGTTGCTCCAATCTAAAACAACTAACACTCATGGAACATCAAGTAGGAAAGCTTGCAAACACCGTGAGTATACTCGATCGCTTTTTCCCTTTTTCATTTTGGGATGCAACATGTATATTATACAAATGACTCTTAAACTCATTTAAACATACTCTATCCATGCTTACATGAAACTATATGTGATTACTTGTTATTCTCGTATGCTATGTAAACTACTCTCCCTTAACAATTATAGCGCTATAGGATTAACGCCCCGCCCGCTATTCTTTTGGGTATTGTTAAGTTAAACATGTTACTGATGTGTTCAAAATGTAACATATAAATTTCATCAAATGAGGCATAAAACTAACCCTTTTTTAGTACTAATGTTGGAAAAAGTGTGCTTTTGTCTTCCTTTTGTATTTTCAGGATTAAATGAGCTCAAATTAACAAAAGAAGCAAAAAGACATCAAAATCTAACATAAATACAAGAAAAGGAACAAAACGTGACATGCCCGACCCCACAACAACATCTTCCCAAGCAAAACAAGAGATCAGAAGACTGAACACGCCCCGTGCTCAGCCAGCACGGGGGCGTGCCCAAGTGTCAGCAGAAAAGACAAAGTGGTAGAAGCTTCTATTGCCCACCACGGGGCCGTGCTCAGCGGACACGGGGCCGTGGTCAACTATAAGATTCGCACAATCCAGCAAATCTACATAGTACAAAGATTCTTCTGCACCACGGGGTCGTGCTCAGCGGACACGGGGGCGTGGTCAACTAATAAGACAAAGCTGCATTAAATGAAGAAAGAGAAGGATGTGGACACGGGGCCGTGCCCGAGCTTCTGTTCAGCCTATAAATAGAAGTGCTTAGCTCAAGCTCAAACCATCCCTTGGCACACCACCTTTCTCACACTTCACCCACCACCCACCACCACCATAACACCATCATCCACCACCATCATCCATTGTCCATCATAGAGTGTGTGAGTCGTCTCGGGATCCAAGATTGATCGTAAGAGTTCTTGACAATCAAGGCCATGTTTGCCTAAGTCTCTTACATCACTTGGTGAAGACAAAGTGTCTAGTGTAATACTTTTTATTTCTAATCTTTTGCACTTTTTATTTGGTTTTGTATTAATGACTTTAATAACTAGTTGCTTATGTTGAAGGTGATCTTTCCTTATCGTTTGTCCGTGGGGTCTTGGCATTATTTTACTGTCTATATAAAATAAAAGATTTTCACCATTCATATCTCCACGGTCTATATGGAGGTATGTTGGCTACCTAGTCGGGGGTTAAGGGAACGGTTTGGTAAAGGTCTTGCCATTGTTCAGCGTTTAGAGGTCCTGCAATGGACCTGGGTCAAATTTAGTAGGACCTCCTTCAATACTTAACGGTATTGGATGGCGGGGGTCCAAAATCTTTGATCCCCTCATAAGTTAACTACTATTAATACTATAACCCGGCTATTTAGGACTGTATCCCTGCTGACTCAGACTACTTAGTCGAGGGTTAACATCACCTCCAAAAGAGGGGCCTACCATAATTTGCATTAATAACTTAATTAATTATCTTCCAATAATCCACCCTTTTAGGATTGTATCCTTGCTGACTCAAACTACTGGGGTGAGGGTAACGTCACCTTCAAAAGAGGGGCCTACTACAATAACTAAGATAATCTCTTAAATATGTGCAAAAGTGCGGAAATAATCAAAGGTTACACTAGATACGAGTCGGAACCAAGTGATTCATCTTGTCTATCTGTATTTCTTTTATTTTTATTTTCAGCATTTTAGTTAGTTTTTATTTTTCTTAGTTTAAAACATTTTTCTAAACTTTTTATTTTGATTAGACGTTGAGGATAAACCGGTACTAAAAGCTCTTGTGTCCTTGGACGACCTCGGTATCTTACCAACACTATACTACGCTCACGATGGGTGCACTTGCCCATATGTGTGTCTAGTGTTAGTAAATATCGTGTTTTATAAATTTAAAACTTGACTAAAAAGTGTTAAAGGGGCTTAAAATATACACCTAATAAATATAACACTCGACTACGCATCAAGTTTTTGGCGCCGTTGCCGGGGACACAAGGATTTTAAGAAAGTTAGGAATCAACGGCCTAATCGTTTTTCTTGTTTTTCATTTTTTGTTAGGATTTTTTTTAATTTTTCAGCTTCTGCAGAACTCAGCACGGGCCGTGCCCGCTGAACACGCCCCGTGCCCAATCATTGGAACTGGCAATCTTGTTTTAAGTCAGACAGTAAGCTGAACACGGGGCCGTGCCCACTCAACACGCCCCCGTGCCCAAGTTTCAGTTACTGAAAACAGAACCGTAAGATCCCGACGGTTGGTAATTTCTGACACAAACATGAGTGATACTGATACTTTTTACTTTCGGCACTCTTATGGTACTATGTGGTGTCAATTGTGTGGTGGTAACCATAAAGAATTAGAATGTTTTTTTCTAAATTATAAACCCCACTATATAGACCCATCATTTCCCAGTATCCTTAAGAGGGGCGAAAGTAAAAATAATCCCTATCGCTCCCTCGAATGCGCCCAACCGGATATTCTAGGAGAAATGCTTCTCGATGAATTATTTCAACTAGAAGATCTAATTTTTAATTGGTTAGAAGAACTTAGGGGAGACATCAATAATCTTTTCCAAAGCGATAACCAAGAAGAGAGGTTGGAAACGCATTCAAACAACTTCATTGTTTCCAATGATACTTCTAACTCTAGTGAGGACTTGAGCGATAGTCGTCCCTGTGTCGATTGTGCCGTGAAGGACTCCCCATCAACTTCGTTTGATGCATACATGGACCTGAGCGATTCGACATACACCTTCTTTAACGAGAGCCCGGAAAAGGGTTGGACTTGTCCACCTACATATAGCTTAGGAATCACCCTCACCGACAACCTCTTGCGTTCTCGTCTTAATCTTGATCAATTGAGGTATCTTAGGCACTTTGGGGTTGTTCCATCCAGTAAGGAACCACCCGATCTGGAAAAATTCCTTGAAATTTGAAGAGTTCCTTAAGACAGCTTCTAGACACGGGGCTGTGTCCAGGTCAGCACGCCCCCGTGTCCACCCAAAAGATTCCCTTCTGATTTTGTCAGAATGCGGACAAAAATGTGTCAGGATTCCATCTGCACACGGGGCCGTGTCCAGCCGACACGGGGCCGTGCGCAACGTACTGTCGTTTTCTATAAATGCAGCCAAAAATCCTGCACATTTGAACCATTCCAGGGACAGAGATTTGAGTAATATTCTCACATACCATCCTAGGTATTTTCTAAAAGAAGTTTCTCAACCATCTTCTTGTCCTTTCCTCTTTTATCCACTTTCATCTTCTTCAATTTTCCTCATACTTCCATTAAAGCTTGAACCTTCTATAGTTTCAAGCCTTATTGAGATGTTTGTTAGATTTTTGTTCATGGAATCTTGATAAAAATAAGTTCAATAACAATGTTTTAAGTTGTTTAAGTTCAAAAATGCTTCAAAAATCATAAAAACAATTTGAAACCCCAAGATTCCTTGTCCAAAAATCCTACAGATATCTGAACACGGGGCCGTGTTCACTGAACACGGGGCCGTGTCCAAAGTACTGAACAAATAAAATTGAACTCTTTTCGGCATGTTTTCTCAGAATGGCAAGCAGAACAAGCGGAAACTCTTCGTCGCATTCCAGGAACAACCGGCAGGGGAGAAGATCATCTAGAGTTGAGGATTCTCTTATAAACTATGTTTACGCCTTAAGAGAAGCTCTTGATGAAGTAACAAGTGTGGAAGAGACATTGGTCGACCGCATTAATCATTTGACGGTGGGACTAGAAGGATGTCTCCGGGAGGTCAACCTTTTGCACCAAAGGTTGAACATTCTCGCCTCTCCTCCTTTGGTACCGATTATCACCCAAAGGGCATGGAATGTGGTGCCGGAAGTCATCATTCCAGCCGAATGGTACGCCCTACATCCGGAACCTCCTCGAGACATACTCCGAGGGGTCCCGGTTGGTGTCGCTCATCTTCCACCAGATGTCGAGGAACATGAAGCCGCCTCCCTTCTCCCTAGGGAAATCGAAGAATGGCTCTAGCAATATCTAAGGAACACCGTTCGGCTTGGAGTTCTACAAGACTTTTAAACCGGAAGTCTACTTCCGGAATTTTTGGTTCTTATTGTAGAAGTAGAACTCCTTAGGAAGATTTTACGGATCACTTGACCATTAGGACTTTTAACTTTTATTTTCTGCGTTATTTTTAATTTTTAGGACTATTATGTAATTCTCTCTATTATTAATGAATGATGGTTTTAGTTAATTTGGTGTTTTGGATGGTGTTGAATTGAATAAAACACACTTGAGATGGCAAAGGATGCAAGGGAAACTTGAACCAGCATTCCATACAGGAAAACAGAACCATCCGACAAATCTCTTCGTTTATAGTAAGCTCGGCACGGGCCGTGTCCACCCAACACGGCCCCGTGCTGCACAGTCTGCAGAAAAAGACCCAGTTCAGGTAACTGGACACAGGCCGTGTTCACCCAACACGCCCCCGTGTCCAGGCTTCTGTTTCTCTTGTTTTATTTTTGTTACTGGCACTTGAACACGGGGCCGTGCCCAGATAACACGGGGCCGTGTTCAGTGCCCAGTAACACAAAGTTTTTGCTCTTTACACCTTTTTACACATTCAATCAATCTAAAAACTTATTTTTGGGACACATTGAGGACAATGTGTAATTTAAGTGTGGGGGGGATGCTAAAACCTTGAATCTTGCAAGTCCTAAATACAAGCCTTACACAAAAATCTATTGGAACCGCTAATCACCCCAAATTTTTTAAAAAAATTTTCATTTTTTTTACTTGTCTAGGTTTAACTCGGGAAATTTAAGTTCTTCAAAAGGTTATATTTTTACAAATTTACAACCGATAGCGTCGTGATAAAAAGAACCAACATAAGAAAATTATGAAAAGGCATGACAAGCTTAGTTAAAATTTAATTATATATACTTGATCACATAAAAACCCATTCCCACAAAAGTGAGTTTTGAGCCTTTATTGAGCAAACACTTACATATCATTTGACTAAATGCTCATTTTCGTTTCTTGTGTGAATAGCCGCTTGGTTCTTACGACTCTAGAACTTGCCATGACGATACATTCCCGGTCCTTACCAACTTAAACCCAAGTAAGTAAATGATGGAGGCATTAGGACTAACCCCTTTTTATTTCTACACCATTATTTTTCTTTTTTTTTTACCACCTACCCAAAATCCCCCTAGTTAGCCCCTTTGAGCCTAAACCTTTTCATTTCATAACCCAAACCAAACACCCTTTTTACCCACCAAAACCTTTTTCATTTTTAACCCTTTGTTTTAGTAACAAGTTCGGTTCTTCATATGACTTTTCAAAAAAAAAAAAAAAAACATTTGTGTTGATGATGAAGCAAAAGAAAATAAACAAACAAGTTCATCAAAAATAACTTTGTTTGAATAATAGCTTCATCAAAATAAAAGTTACGAAAATAGAAAGTCTTGCGAAAACCGACACTTGTTACGCTTTTTAACCATTTTTTCTACTAACCACTAACCACCAACCCAACCACCTACCTTTAACCCAAGTTTAACCCTTTACCCACGAAGTCCTCTTGATATTTACAAAGGTATATAAGTTAAAAAGGAGGAGGATTGATTGCTTGGCAAGCCTATGGTTGGAGTAAGTTCCATGCCGCTCTCGAGTGATCCACAAAAATACATTTTTGGCCGAGTGTTGAGTGATCCCCGTGAGGTATGTGAACTTGTATATAAATAGAATTTTACAAAGGCATGTTATGCCCTAATAAGTAATTTATCTTATGAAAAGTTTTAAATAAATCATGACGAATAGGATTGTAAATAAATAAAAATAAAATTAAATAAAGAATCTTGGAAATCCCGACACTCTTTGACAAGCCCAAAACCTTCTTTTCTACCCATTCAATTTGGGAGTGTAAATAACCACATATTAAAGAGTTTTGCTTGAGGACAAGAAAAGATTCAAGTGTGGGGGGTATTTGATGTGTTCAAAATGTAACATATAAATTTCATCAAATGAGGCATAAAACTAACCATTTTTTAGTACTAATGTTGGAAAAAGTGTGCTTTTGTCTTCCTTTTGTATTTTCAGGATTAAATGAGCTCAAATTAACAAAAGAAGCAAAAAGACATCAAAATCTAACATAAATACAAGAAAAGGAACAAAACGTGACATGCCCGACCCCACAACAACATCTTCCCAAGCAAAACAAGAGATCAGAAGACTGAACACGCCCCGTGCTCAGCCAGCACGGGGGCGTGCCCAAGTGTCAGCAGAAAATATAAAGTGGTAGAAGCTTCTATTGCCCACCACGGGGCCGTGCTCAGCGGACACGGGGCCGTGGTCAACTATAAGATTCGCACAATCCAGCAAATCTACATAGTACAAATATTCTTCTGCACCACGGGGTCGTGCTCAGCGAACACGGGGGCGTGGTCAACTAATAAGACAAAGCTGCATTAAATGAAGAAAGATAAGGATGTGGACACGGGGCCGTGCCCACTGGACACGGGGCCGTGCCCGAGCTTCTGTTCAGCCTATAAATAGAAGTGCTTGGCTCAAGCTCAAACCATCCCTTGGCACACCACCTCTCTCACACTTCACCCACCACCCACCACCCACCACTACCATAACACCATCATCCACCACGATCATCCATTGTCCATCATAGAGTGTGTGAGTCGTCTCGGGATCCAAGATTGATCGTAAGAGTTCTTGACAATCAAGGCCATGTTTGCCTAAGTCTCTTACATCACTTGGTGAAGACAAAGTGTCTAGTGTAATACTTTTTATTTCTAATCTTTTGCACTTTTTATTTGGTTTTGTATTAATGACTTTAATAACTAGTTGCTTATGTTGAAGGTGATCTTTCCTTATCGTTTGTCCGTGGTGTCTTGGCATTATTTTACTGTCTATATAAAATAAAAGATTTTCACCATTCATATCTCCACGGTCTATATGGAGGTATGTTGGCTACCTGGTCGGGGGTTAAGGGAACGGTTTGGTAAAGGTCTTGCCATTGTTCAGCGTTTAGAGGTCCTGCAATGGACCTGGGTCAAATTTAGTAGGACCTCCTTCAATACTTAACGGTATTGGATGGCGGGGGTCCAAACTCTTTGATCCCCTCATAAGTTAACTACTATTAATACTATAACCCGGCTATTTAGGACTGTATCCCTGCTGACTCAGACTACTTAGTCGAGGGTAACGTCACCTCCAAAAGAGGGGCCTACCATAATTTGCATTAATAACTTAATTAATTATCTTCCAATAATCCACCCTTTTAGGATTGTATCCTTGCTGACTCAAACTACTGGGGTGAGGGTAACGTCACCTTCAAAAGAGGGGCCTACTACAATAACTAAGATAATCTCTTAAATATGTGCAAAAGTGCGGAAATAATCAAAGGTTACGCTAGATACGAGTCGGAACCAAGTGATTCATCTTGTCTATCTGTATTTCTTTTATTTTTATTTTCAGCATTTTAGTTAGTTTTTATTTTTCTTAGTTTAAAACATTTTTCTAAACTTTTTATTTTGATTAGACGTTGAGGATAAACCGGTACTAAAAGCTCTTGTGTCATTGGACGACCTCGGTATCTTACCAACACTATACTACGCTCACGATGGGTGCATTTGCCCATATGTGTGTCTAGTGTTAGTAAATATCGAGTTTTATAAATTTAAAACTTGACTAAAAAGTGTTAAAGGGGCTTAAAATATACACCTAATAAATATAACACTCGACTACGCATCATTACCACCCGCTAAACTCTTGGGATTAGGCTCTTTTAATGCGTTGTATTCTCGGGTTTGAACATATTGTACGCCATATTTGCATACTAGTACTCACATATTATGAATCATGTTGGATATGAGCACTTTTTTATTCTATTTATGCTATGTAACAAAACTTGTATACTCGCCTTTGCTTTTGCATTGAACTCTATTTTAATACATGTTGCAGGTTAATTGATGAAGTGATATTGCAAGATGAAACAAGATTTAGGGTGGACTAGATACACACCTAGATTAAATCATCTATTTTTGTTGTTATGTTTTATTATGAAACAATGTTGTTATTTTATTTGAACCTTGTATGACAATTAGTTTTGAAATGAAATTTGAATTAAATTAATATTGTCACATAGTGTTATGAAGTCTCTTACAATCTACACACTTCGTCTCATCCCAATGTTTCCGCCATCGGTTGGGTTGTGACAACTGCCACCGCCATTCACCACCACAACCACCACTGCCACCTGCCAACACTCAAATTAGGTCAAATCAACAACGCGTGATGTCATTTTCAAAGTGAAATGTGTGGTTCAGTCAACAATATTCCAAATCATGTGCAAATTCAAAGTTAAAATCAAAAGAAATAAGTCAAAATAGAAGGATAATAAGCTTTGGTTAGTGGTGAAAATGGATACGTGAGATGAAGAATCGAAGCTTTTTGTGTGAGAGAGAACAAAGCCTCTTACTAGGTTTTGGGGGAGAACACGTTGTGGGGGAGAAGATATATGGAAATGGTGTGTATTAATTGCAATTTTCTTCTCCAACCACCTCTGAACAACCACCGTGCATCACCTCCGACTTCGAACACCATCTCCATCTACATCACCACATTCCGACAGAACCATAACCCACAGTGTCAGCTGCTGCCCGCCGGTGCTGAGTTTCGCCGGAAAACTTACACCGGAGAGGGAGGAGTGAGGGTGGAAGAGTTGTGGGAGGTGGTGAGGAGGAGTGGTTACGGTGGTTGAGGGAGTGGATAAGGCTATGGAATTAAGACGATGGAAGTGGTTGTGGTGGTTTTTTATTGGTTTTAAGTGTTCTTTGCAAGCTCCATTAAACATGAGCTTCTTGACGCCATTGCTCCTCTTGATCGTGGTGCTGAAGCTTCCCCTGAAGATCAGGAAGCAATCGATCAGGTCAACTCTCCAAATCGAGCAGGTCAAGCTAGAATGTTTAATTTCAGTGACTAGAAAAGAAGAATCGTAGAAGTGGATCTGGGTTATTTGAAGATGATGATGATGGATCTAGGTTATTTGAAGAAGATGATGATGGATCTGGGTTATTTGAAGATGATGATGATGGATCTGGTTATTTGAAGATGATGATGATGATAATTTGATTTTATAAATAATAATAATAATAATAATAATAGGGTAAGATTACCAAAATACCCCTACCTATAACAGTCAAATAATTGTTGACTGACGACAGGGGGTAAACTTGCGACATAACACCAAACGTTGGGGGGTAAAATTGCAATTATTTCGTTAGGGGGTAAGAGTGCCAATTGGCCTAAACCCCAGGGGTAAAATTGCAGTTTACTCTTTTGTAAAATCTATCTAATTTTCAAATAAACATTAACAATAATGAAATAAATAACATTAATAATAAAACATTACATAAATTAAAGAGTAAATTGCCATTTTAGTCCCTGATGTTTGTCCAAATTTGCCATTTTAGTCCAAATAGTTTTTTTTCGCCTCTGGATCCCTGACTTTTCCATTTTGTTGCCATTTTGATCACAAACCCTAACTCCATCCAAAAACCTCATTTTTAACCAGGGGCATTTTGGGGATTTTCATTTTAAATCTTTTCAATTGCCATTTTGATTCAATTCTAAAAAATCAAAGAAATTCTAAAAAATAAAAAAAAAATCTAAAAAATCCAAAAAATTCTAAAAAATCAAAAAATTCTAAGAAATAAAAAAATCATAAAAAATCACAAAAATTCTAAAAAATCAAAAAATTCTAAAAAATCATAAAAATTCTAAAAAATCAAAAAAATTCTAAAAAATCAAAAAAAAATCTAAAAAATAAAAAAAAAATCTAAAAACTCAAACAAACATATTTTAAAGTTTCAAATTCAAAAAATGACCATATATTCCTCGTCCAGACCAATATATTTTCAAGTTTTATCTATTTTGTTGAGTGAATGAGTAGGCATAATGAGATAGAACCACTAACTAACGAACATACATGTTATGTTTTAGTTTATAAAATTTATATTTCATGATATTTATATTTAGTAAATTATATTAATTGATACTAAACTAAAGATGAAAATATTATTGTAATAAATAGTTTTGCTATGAAAACATATATAAAAAGGCAAAATGATGATAATTAATATGGAAATGTAAGAATGTTTGTGAAAGATGTCAACTTAAAATGAGATTTGTTTTTTTTAAATGGATAAATGGTTCTATCTCATCATGACCACTCATTCACTCAATAAAATAGATAAAACTTGAAAATATATTTGTCTGGACGAGGAATATATCGTCATTTTTTGAATTTGAAACTTTAAAATACGTTTGTTTGAGTTTTTAGATTTTTTTATTTTTTAGATTTTTTTTGATTTTTTAGATTTTTTAGATTTTTTAGAATTGTTTAGATTTTTTTAGATTTTTTTAGATTTTTTAGAATTTGTATGATTTTTTGATTTTTTAGAATTTTTTGATTTTTTTGATTTTTTATGATTTTTAGAATTTTTTTTATTTTTATGATTTTTTTTTATTTTTTAGAATTTTTTTGATTTTTTGGATTTTTTATAATTTTTTGATTTTTTAGAATTGAATCAAAATGGCAATTGAAAAGATTTAAAATGAAAATCCTCAAAATGCTCCTGGTTAAAAATGAGGTTTTTGGATGGAGTTAGGGTCTGTGATTAAAATGGCAACAAAAGGGAAAAGTCAAAGACACGGAGGCGAAAAAAAAAACTATTTGGACTAAAATGGCAAATTTGGACAAACCTCAGGGACTAAAATGGCAATTTACTCTAAATTAAAAATTAAAAACATTATAGAACCAAAAAGCGAAACTAAAAAAACACACGAAATAAAACAAAAAAAAAATTACCAGATAAAAATAAAATCTAAAAATTAAACATTATTAAATAAAAAATTTAATTATATGTCACACCGAAACGTGTTTGAAGTCACGGGTGTAGTCGTGCTTGTAGTTGATGAGGACGACTTGTATGATGTCGTCTTCCGCAAGGTCACTACTCGAATTTTCTACCGCTTTGTGCTTCGTCTCGAATCTTTCACTATCCAAATAGATGGTCCTAGTTGATGAGGACGACTTGTATGATGTCGTCATCCACGGTTTGGGTGGTGTCACCCCTATGAATGCAAAAGTGTTGGAAAATACTTCCCCAAAATGGACCACTCGAGCGATTACACGGTGTATAGTGGGTAAGCGCTTCGACCCACGATTCGCACAACGCGATATGTTTTTCTTCGCTCCACGGAATCGTAGCCATTTTTGGAAAATTTTGTGGTATATTGTAAAGAAAGTTGAGAGGAATTGAGAGACTTTGTAAAAAAATACTAGAAATTGGTTTATTTATATAGGAGCTGTTATATAATTTTTGATTTTTTTTTTTAATTTTAACGGTTGGCACCCAATGGCTACATCTCACGACCACTCATAAGGTGGCACGTCCACCCACTTTGAGCCTCCACGCCAGTGGAAAATAGGCCACCCCAACGACAACGCTGCGGTGCACACCGTGCCCGGTGTGATGTATCCGACGTGTAAAGGTATAAACGTCACAAAACCATGCCCACACCATGTGGTCTTAGTGGAATGAATGGACCATTTATGGGATAGTCTCCTTTTCCTTTGTTTGCCCCAATAACATCATTTCAACACCATCACCAGTGCCGGAGGTGCATGCATCCGTCTTCTCTGCACCACCGTCCTTCATCTTACCTATTAGAGAGGATATGTAAGTTAAAGAGTGCATTGTTATATCGTTTGGAATCTAATTATTTAAGGAATCTAAATATCTGTGAAACAATATCATAACAGAATGTTCAAAACATTTGAGCTACCCAAAGGCCACATAATGACGAATCGCACATATCAAGATCCAATTGAAACGAAAGACAAGTTTGGACGGAGCTTGTTAATTCTTCTGTTACAACTAAATCTTTGACACTAAATTTGTTTTTTTTTTTGCTTAAGTTGTGATCATTAATCATTACATAAAATGGCAGGAATCTGTTATGGACTGAGACTATTGCAAGGTATGAGACTTGTTCTATATTGGTTTTAAGGCAACTGATGTGGGGTTTATATACCAAATGGGCTCTTTCACCCACCAGACTAGTATTTTGGGTTGAGTTCTCTTGTTTGGTATGTAACATTGGTATCCGAGCGAGTGGTGGCCACGGAGTGGTGGCCTAGAGAGAACCAGTCGTGTCCAACGAGGTTTAGAGTGGTGGCCCATGGAGTGGTGGCCTGGAAAGAGCCAGCCGTGACCAACGAGGACGTTGGCCTTTAAGGAGGGTCGATTGTTATGGACTGAGTCCATTGCAAGGTATGGGACAGATCCCACATTGGTTGTATGGGAAACTGATGTGGGGTTTATATACCAAAGGGGCTCTCTCACCCACTAGACTAGTCTTTTGAGTTGAGTTCTCTTGTTTGATATGTAACAGAATCCAAATCATGAAATACGCAATGAATCAAAAACCGAAAAGAGTAGACTAGATGATTAAGGGCTCAGTTGTGGACCGTGATTTTGAAGTTCTAGGGATTGAATTGAAGCCTGAAGATGTCATCGAAGCTGCTTCTTCGTTAGAATTTTCCACATTGTCAGGGCTAGAATGGTTTCGTCTACTGAAACTGGTGCCATAACACAGAAGAAACACCAGACGAGAGCTCTCTGAACCGCAGGGTGTGGCGCAAACCCAAAATCTGTGACAACTGGCACAAAACTGGTAATTTCCGTACAATTTAATTAATACTTAATGACTGCAATTATGTGCTTAAATGTCAACCTTATCTAAATTACATGCTATACTTGTGAATTCATGCACGTTTTATACTACAAAAAAATTCTTTATGCATTAATGATAGCGTTGCGTCAGAAATACTAGTAAACTCACCGGTAAGACACATTGTGTCAACAATTCTGCAGAAAGCAGTCAGACAATAGAATTGGAGCCTAGGTGTAGATCCAACGTCAAGAATACATTAAAACCCAAATATATATACAAGGGTTAACATATAGACTTTCCGGAAGCTAGAATAAGCACTAAAAAGCACCCGAAATGCACTTTAAATGCAGAATTCTGCACAAATCAGCTATAATCAGCTTTTTAACATATAAATATTATGCAGAATTCATGTTTTATTATCCAAAATACCCTCCTAAGTGTTGGGAATTAAAAGGGTTACAAAAGGGTACTTAAAGGACACTAAACAGTGCAATTTAGCACTTTAACGAACCGGTATTTAACCGAACAACCGGACATTACCCGGAACAGCAAAATATTACTAGAAGCATTGTTTTAATGTTTCTGAACTAGTTATGGTCCCCGAACACCATAACACCCCTTATAACATAATAACACATCAAGTCTCTAAACTTTACTCTTGAAACCAACTTATTTATGAACTAGGGATTAAAAATTACACTTTGCCCCCCCCCCCCCCATTATTGTTTACGGTTACAAAGGGGTGGCCCCCACCAAATATTTGCCAAGATCTCCCAAAATCCCATTTGATTTCCATGGATTCACTTTGATATATTTTGATATGATTTAGATTTTGTGAACTTGGAAGATCTTGTATGCACTATATATATCACCATCCTCACTCCATCTTCTTCACACAACACACCTCCTCCTCTCTCCTCTCCTTATGGCCGTGAGCCACCACCCACCTCACCACCACCTTCAACCATTAATCATCCATTCCAAGGTTTACATAAGGTGCTAGAAGGTGTTTAAGAGGGTTTAGAGCTTGTGGATCTTGAAAAACCTTCTTCATTTGCTTTTACCCACCATCTTTGTCATCTTTTTCTTCAAGTGTTCTTTCCTAGCCCTTGTGCTAGTAGTAAGCTCCTTGTAACTTGTTACTTCATATATTGTTGATTAAAAGATGATGAACAATGATAAACTTGAAGAACACAAAAGAACATGATCATGATACTTTAACATAAGCTTAAAAATATATGAATACATGTTGAATATGTTGATTTGCTTCTTGTTGATTGATTATTAGTGTTAGTAATGTTAGACATCATATGGAAACTACTAGATCGTGATTTAACAGATGATCTAGTAAAATAAAGTGGTGATCTTGTGAAAGACCAATATCATCATATTTTATGTCTCCATGAACTTGAATAATGAAAGTGATCTTCATATATAAAGATGATTTAAACAAAATACAAATCTTGTAAATAGATGATTACAAGAATAATTTTCCAAGAAACCAAGTTTATTTACAAGATTTACAAAGTCATGGTTTCTAAGTAAACTAATAATATTTTTAGTGTTTAAACAAGACTAGGAACATGATTGTAACAAGAAAAATACAAAAGAAATATTTTTAGAAAAATCATCTTACAAGTTGTAAATGACCAAATCCTTTAATAAAGTAATTTACAAACAAATAACCATGTTTTTAAGGGTAACTAAACCTACTAAATAACATGGTAAGTTACTACAAGTTTTTACAAAAGCTTTAAGTTCATGATATAGTGTAAAATACTTGATTTTGACACTCGGTAAGTGTTGAATGAGTTGATGATTGTTGTGATGATTTTAAAAAGAAAATAAACACATGTTTTGAAAACATGGGAAACCTCCATTTTTAGGGGAAACTCTGTCAAAATTTCTATAAATTTTGACACTTAGAAAATATAAGTTTTGGTGAAACTTATTCCCTAAAAATGTACCCAAAAATATTTACCAAGGTTTCCCTAATTTTTATGTAAACTTCAAGTTAAGAAATGATGATTTCTGCAAGATAAAATTTATATCAAGTATGTATATTTTAGAGGAAAATATATATATTTATTGATCACCAAATTTTGTGCTAAGTGTATATAATACATATTGTATGTGATAGTGTATTAGGACTTGAAAATACACTAAATACTCCTAAGGAGTGAAAATACAAAGTACACATACAACATGCTTAGACAAATACAAGAGAATATATTTATGAAAATATATTACTTGATAGATTAAATAACTTGGACAAGTTATGAACATGAAATGAAGTTTTGGACAAAATACATAATTCGGGTGAAAAATACAAGATACTGATGTGCACAAAATGCAACATATAAATTACATCAATTGTGGCATAAAACTAACAATTTTTTAGTACTAATGTTGGAAAAAGTGTGTTTTTGTCTTCATTTTGTATTTTCAGGATTAAATGAGCTCAAATTAACAAAAGAAGCAAAAAGGCAACTAAATCTAACATAAACACAAGAAAAGGAACAAACGTGGCATGCCCGACCTCCTCGACAGCATTTTCCCAAGCAAAACAAGAGAACAGAAGGCTGAACACGCCCCGTGCTCAGTGAACATGGGGACGTGCCCAAGTGTCAGCATAAAAGACAAAGTTGTAGAAGCTTCTATCGCCCACCACGGGGCCGTGCTCAGCGGACACGGGGCCGTGGTCAACTATAAGATTCGCAGAATCCAGGCAAATCTTGATAGTACAGATACGCTTCTGCACACGGGGTCGTGCCCAGTGGACACGGGGCCGTGGTCAACTAATGCAGACAAGAGCAATTAATGAAGACAGAGAAGGAGGATGGACACGGGGCCGTGCCCACTGGACACGGGGCCGTGCCCGAGCTACCGTTCAGGCTATAAATAGGGGTGCTTGGCTGATTTGCAAACCATCCCTTGGCACACCACCTCTCTCACACTTCACCCACCACCCACCACCATCATAACACCATCATCCACCACCATCATCCATTGTCCATCATAGAGTGTGTGAGTCGTCTCGGGATCCAAGATTGATCGTAAGAGTTCTTGACAATCAAAGGCCATGTTTGCCTAAGTCTCTTACATCACTTGGTGAAGAAAAGTGTCTAGTGTAATACTTTTTATTTTTAATCTTTTCTCACTTTTTATTTGGTTATGTATTAATGACTTTAATAACTAGTTTCTTATGTTGAAGGTGATTCTTCCTTATCGTTTGTCTGTGGTGTCTTGGCATTATTTTACTGTCTATATAAAATAAAAGATTTTCACCATTCATATCTCCACGGTCTATATGGAGGTATATTGGCTACCTGGTCGGGGGTTAAGGGAACGGTTTGGTAAGAGTCTTGCCATTGTTCAGTGTATAGATCCTGCAAAGGACCTGGGTCAAATTTAGTATGACCTCCTTCAATACTTACCGGTATTGGATGGCGGGGGTCCAAACTCTTTGACCCCCTCATATGTAAGCTACTATTAATACTTTAACCTGGCTATTTAGGACTGTATCCCTGCTGACTCAGACTACTTAGCCGAGGGTAACGTCACATTCAAAAGAGGGGCCTACCATAACATGCATTAATAACTTAATTAATTATCTTTCAATAATCCGACCCTTTAGGATTGTATCATTGCTGACTCAAACTACTGGGTTGAGGGTAACGTCACCTTCAAAAGAGGGGCCTACTACAATAACTAAGATAATCTCTTAAAAAGTGAAAAAGTGCGGAAATAATCAAAGGTTACACTATACACGAGTCGGATCCAAGTGATTCATCTTGTCTATCTGTTTTTCTTTTATTTTATTTCTCAGCATTTTAGTTAGTTTTATTTTTCTTGTTTAAAAACCTTTTCTAACTTTTGATTTGATTAGACGTTGAGGATAAACCGGTATTAAAAGCTCTTGTGTCCTTGGACGACCTCGGTATCTTACCAACACTATACTACGCTCACGATGGGTGCACTTGCCCATATGTGTGTTTAGTGTTAGTAAATATCGTGTTTTATAAATTTAAAACTTGGCTAAAAAGTGTAAAAGGGCTTAAAAATATACATTAAAAACTATACACACTTACGCACATCAAGTTTTTGGCGCCGCTGCCGGGGACACAAGGATTTTAAGAAAGCTTAAAATCGACGGCATAATCAGTTTTTCAAAACCTTTTTTAAAACACGCGAACATTTTTCTGCATTTTAGTTTAGTTTTGCATTTACAGTAGGTTGAAAACGGGCCGTGCTCGCTGAACACTGGCCGTGCTGCATATTTTTCATAAAACACCCAGATACAATAGCTTGAACACGGGGCCGTGCTCACTGAACACGCCCCGTGCTCAACGAAATCAGTAACTTTAATTAAAACGCCCAGATACAGAACCTGAACACGGGGCCGTGTCCACTGAACACGGGGCCGTGTCCAGCCTCTATTTCCGGTTTTATTTTTGTTTTCTGATCTCGGGACTTGGTTGTGGTCTGCTGAGTGATTCTTATGGATCAATACTCAAGAGGTTACAACTACACCTATGAGGAGGATGATTATAGGAGTAACTATTGCACTAATTGTGGTGACCCGCACTCGGTCCAATATTGTAACTTATATCAACCATCCACTTCATATACCTACTATGAGGAGCCCAGGTACGAGCCATCAACTTCATACACATCATATGAAGACCAAAGGTATGAACCTTCTCCCTCATACTCATATTTTGATGAACCAAGGTATGAGCCTTCTTACTCATACTTTGAGGAACAAAGATATGAGCCACCACCTACATATGCTTACTATGAGGAACCATGGAGTGAACAACCCACCTCATATGAGTATTATGAAGAACAAAATTACGACCCTTATCCATCATATGCTTACAATGAAGAACAATGGTGTGAACCATCTACTTCATATGGGTATTATGAGGAACAAAGGATCGAACAACCGGATTCAAGCTTTGAAAATCCCGATCCTTACTCTATCACCAAAGTGACCGATAGGATATTAGAACACCTTAAAACTATCGAGCGCTACATAAAAGAATCTCGCGCAAGGGAAGAGGAGTCCCACGCAAGAGAAGAATTAAATAAAAAAGAGATAGTTGAAAGTGTAAAAATGGAAGAACAAATAAGGATTGAAGAATTAAGGGTAGTTAACACTTGACAAGCTAGATGGAGGCTTGGGAATGAAGCGGGTCAAACGGAGCAAGTACGAAAAGGAAAGCGTAATTTGGATGCGAGGTAAGTAAACGCTTACACCCTTTTTAGTATACATCAGTTGTGTGTATTGAAAATGAATAAGGAAAAGTTAGTAATAGAGTTATAATGTTCCGACGCAAATAATATGAGTCGGAACTAGTGCAATGGTGAGAAATCATAAACAATGGCAAAAAGGGTAAATTGGTAAATTAGTCATGTGACGATGAACTAATAAGAAATTTTGAAACATTACGTTATGGTGTAAACCGGAATGGGTAAAAGGGCGAGATGGTAACTAGATATCATCTCATAATGGAAAATGGTCGTTCAGACTAAACGGGTCAAATGACATTGGCAAGATCATTTGACAATATTAGTTGATGACCGCTTGTTGAGTTTTGTGATTACAGGAAATATCATACGGTTCGCGTTGGTATTAATTAGAAATTAATAGTGAAAGATATTTAAACGGGTCAATCCTATGACTCGAGCCAGGTATGCATATTTAGATTTATTGTTAAAAGCGATATTTTTGGTCAAATATTAGCGAAGGTCCTTTGTCGTAAAATGAAGGACTAAAATTAACCAAAAAGCCCTTAATGGGTGAATTGGGCAAACGACCCATATGGGTTGTTTAGGAATTCGCATTAAGATTACGAAGAATACGTAGTTACCTTAATGTAGTAAAATGATGAGTGAAATTTAAAGTTAATGGTAAATCCCTCCAACGGGTCAAAATGAAGTTTTGTGCTTAACTCAACCTTTAGTTGCATAATGTATGAAAGTCTTGAACTCACGAGTTGATGGTTTTGAGATAATGAATACCTCAAAAATTTGTAATGATTTAAACAAAAGTGGTTTAATGAATCATGAAACGGGTTAAAAGTGTTAAAAAGGAATTTCAAGCCGAGAGCTTGAAATCTGAATTTTTGAAGTAGTTGAATATCATGTTTTAACTCTATAAGATGGATAATTAAATTTCGAACGCGTAGGAAAAAGAATCACGTAAAACGGACTTCTAGATCAAATGTTATGGCCTTTGAAAGTTTGATTTTTGATAAATAAACATAGCTGGAAGAAATGCAGGTCCTAGATGCGGACCTGCTGGAAAACGATCTCCCCCGCGACACGCGAAGGAGAACCGGGCACCGGGCGCGACACGCGGGTGCTGTCGCGGCACGCGAAGGAAAAGAAGGAGCCTCTCGAGCGGCGCGAGAGGCAAAATTCCGAAATTTTATTTTTATTTTATTTGCTTGTTTATGAAACTTATTTATACATGTTTATAAGCTATCAAAACTAACTTTTAAGTTGGTTTTGATCATAGGTAATATCAAGTGAACCCGGATGGAGATCAAGCGATGGCAAAGGACCGAACACACGAAAAATGAAGCTTCCGCAAGTTGTTTCGTTGTTATTCTAAAACGATGAATTAAATTACATTATGTTGTATTACTTTAAATTGTAAAAGTTTTAATAAGCCCGTATTTCCGATGTATATGAAATCTTAATTACATGATTGTTTTCGTAAAATATACGTTAAACCTTGATTTATAAGAACGGGTGTTACAAGTTGGTAATCAGAGCTCATGGTTAAAGAGTAAAGTGTTTTCGGTTCGAGGCTTGATCGCAGATCCGGTAAGTACAAGTATGTTAATGGTCTAGTATGATTAAAGTGTTGTGAACAACACATAGGGTATCGTGTAATACACGTTACACCAACGAAAATGATTAGTATAGTTAACGAAATCACGTGCAGTAAAAAGCCTTGTATTACAATACGTGCATTTATTAATGTTGAAATTACTAACTTTTGTAAATGCTTAGTTGAAGGATACTCGCATCTGAAGATAGCGGGAGTCTAACAAATTGCGGACTTGACGGAGGAACAGTCCAAAGTACGACAAGTAGAACATGCTCACCAAGGACCGAAATTGCGTAGTATAACAACCCTCGGTAAAACTAATGCCCTTATAATAATTCAGACACCCTGTTATATGCTAAAATACCCTTATTTGTCTTATATTACACGCCGTATGTGAAACCGAGCCCAAATTATGTTATAGTTATAAAATAAATTAAAAACATGAAATGTTTAGTTAAGGCGGGCCGCGTAGACCCACCCCAACATCTCACGCGGGCCGTATCAGGGTCTAAACCTGATATCGTTAAATCCTTTAGTCAAGGCGGGCCGCGTAAGCTTAAGCTTACACTTACGCGGGCCGCTAGAGACCATGAAACGCGGAGACATTCGGTGCTGACACATGTTGACATCGTGGCGGACCTACAAGCTGACCCAGCTAAGCTATTATGTTGACCAGTGTTGACGCGGGCCGCGTAAGGCTTAGCCTTACCTTACGCGGGCCGCCTGAGAGTCAATATCAGCAACTATATAAGAAGGCCGTCGGGTTTCGTTTTACGTCGCTCACTTTTCATTTCTCAATCTCACTTTCTGAATTAGAGGCATTATAGTCGGGTACTATACCCCTAATTAGCGAAGTTCTGCTCCGTTGTAAGTATTATAACCCCAGTTTCGTAATAGTTATGCTGCCCGATTGATTTAGGGTTCCGTAACAACTGTCGTGGTTCTGCCCGACGTAGTTGTTGGAATGCCGTCTTGGGGAGGGTATTATTAATATTTTCAAAGGGTTATGATACTAGCCAATGTACATTTGTATAAATTATAGATTATATCCAGGAAACCCTTACGAAAAGCCTAAGATAGCAATGTGAGTAATCTCCTTTTTGTTAACAGTTTTTACAAAACCTTAAATGTTTTACAATGTGATTAAGCAGTGATTGAGTCTTTGTAGTTCTTCAATTACTGCCGGTATGTTGGGGTTTTGTATACAAAATTTGTACTACTTGCGAGTAGTAAGTCGGGATGACAATACGTTACCATTGGACAATGAGTTAGCCAATGGGTAATATGACCCACAAGTCAGGATTGATAGTACCAAATGGAGTAATTGTATAGACATAAACAATGTGGTCGCTCTCAATACTGTTCACTGTGACTTTAAAGTTGATTAAACTGGGATTCACTCACCAGTATTTCCCGCTGACAAATATTTTAAAACATGTTTCAGGTAACCCAATGTGAAAGCCAATTAGTAAAAAGCCAGCTGGAGAGCACTGAAGGCTTGGAAAAAATGTGGCTATAAAAGTTACCAAATAAACGATGTTTTAAATTCAATAAAATAGGGTGTGTCCCTATAAATGTATTGTAATAAGAAACTTGGGTTTTACCCATGTGATTATTAATATTAAATAAGGTGGTTTTTCTCTGATGAACATTTCCTAACTACGGTCCTGATGAAAATTCCGCTGCAAGACTAAATAACCCTGATACCACCGAAACTCTGTGATCGCGTCCGCCCGTTCCCGGGGATCAGGGATCGGGGGTTGCGACAGAAGGTGGTATCAGAGCCTAGCCACTAGTCTGAGCCAAAGAAGTGTTATGCTGACACTTAAATTCTAAAATTTGTGTTAGGAAATAAATTACAGAAATTCATGCATAACTGTAATTATTTGTTATTTGTTATTTGACTATCTGTTAGTTTTCAGTATGAGTGATCAAGGACCATCAGACGTGAATCTTCAGTTAGCTGATTCACCTAGGAGTGAAGGTACATCATCACAGCCTGCCCTCTCTGGGTATACTGCTGATCAGGAAGACGAGATATTTGCCTTTAGAGCTAAGTCGGAGGAACCATTTCATACTAAGAAACGAGGATGGTTCAGTAAAGAAGCTTTTTCTCGTAGGAAGAGAATGCGAAAACTGCAACAGCAAAGGGCTTTAGCAGCTATTAAGCGAGAAACAGATGCCCATACTCAGGATATGCTTAATAGAAGCCTAGCTAATTTCCATATCTTAGCTACAATTGCTGCTGACCCAAATCTGGAACAATTAGTAGCCCCACAACCACAAAACCCAGAACAACCCATGGAAATAGAAAATCAGGAAAACCAAGTGGAGATGCACGACTTTAATCCAGAAGAAATCCCTAGGGTGCCTGCACCGAATCCCCTAGAACCGAATTACGACCCCTGGTGGGACGACAATAGGGACTTTGTGCAACGTTACCCTATCCAGGATTATCCACCCATACAGAACATAGAAGCCTACCCAGGTATGGACCCTTTAGATCCCTATTATCAAGATGAATATATTAGGGAAATTTTAGAGGATCCTTACCGATTTCAGGAACTGTCACCCCCATATCAGGAACCCGCACCTCAGATTCCAAACCCAGTCCGAGAACCTGCACCCCCAATGAGTGCAGAAAACGTTCAAGAACTTAGGACTTTCGGGGAGGAAATTTTAGAAAACAGTGAGAGAATGCGTCAGGTGGGAGAACGTCTCGTATGGAAATACGATGAACGTAATATGGATTTTTGGATAAATCCATATCCGTGAATGTTAGAATGGAAGAAGCGGTAGTAATAATAATATAATAAAAATAAAAATAAAATAAAAATATGTGTATACGGATGCATATTACTATTTTATTTCTGTTGGTATTGTAATCTTTATTTCTGTACTAGTGTATAATAGACGCATAGTATATGAAAATAGAGTACAAGTCGCAATGATCGACGATTTTGGTTAAATTGTGTGTCATGTGATTAACTATATTTCGTATTATTTGTGATATTAATATGGGATAAATGTTTAAAATTCAGATGGCCGATGAAGGAAATCAAGGAAATCTGAATAATGATAACCAGAGTAACATTAACGTGGTTAATGAGAATCCAAGCATAAATAACAATAACAATCAAATGGACAATAGTGCTATCCAACACATAGTAGCACAGGAAATTATAGATGCAATGCCATTTATACTTCAAACTGTTAAAGATGCTGATAATAAAAGTAAGCATAGCAGTAAGCGACCAAGTGAACCAGAAAACAGCGTGAACAATGGACCTGTACTTCAAATGCCCATTCCCAAAAGAAGAAGAACCGTGCCTTACGGTTGTTCTTATAAAGAATTCTGGTCCTGTAAACCAATGGAATTCTAGGGCAATGAAGGGGCCATTGCAACCTTACGCTGGATAGAAAAGACTAAGGCAGTCTTAAGGATAAGTAAGTGTGCTGAAGAAGATAAGATACTGTTTGCTTCTAATCTGTTTAAGAATGCAGCACTAGAATGGTGGAACGCTATCCTCCAAACAAAAGGAAGTGATAGAACTTATAATATGGAATGGGAAGAATTTAAAGACAAGGTAGAAATGAAATTCTGCCCTCCTAATGAAAAAGAACAGATAGCAAACAAATTTCTAAACCTTAGGATGACTGGTGTAGATAGTAAGGGGTACACGAAGTTATTCTTTGAATATGCTAGAATAGTACCAACTCTTGCTTCACCAGAACCAGTGTTAATCTCCCGTTATATCTGGGGATTAATCGGAGAAATAAGACATGTAGTCAAGGCAGCTAGACCTCAAACCATAGAAGAAGCTGTAGAACTAGCCAATACCTTGACTGAAGAATTAGTCCGTACCCGAGAAGAGGATCAAAGGAGAAACCTAACCCAGAAATTGACTCAAGAATTTCGTTCTGAAAATTACAATCGTAGGAATATGGGTTCTACCTCTGCAACATACTGCAAGGTCTGCAAGAAAAAGCATTCGGGAAAATGCTCTACTCTCTGTAATTATTGCAAAAGGCCAGGACACAAGGAAGAAAATCAGTAATGGATTATGCTACAACTGTGGAGAAAAAGGTCATATCAGGCCAAATTGTCCGAAGTTAGCTCCAGCCACAGATAACAAGAATACTAAAAATGCTAGAGCATTTGTTCTGACTGCAGAAGAAGCCAAGATGATTCCAGATGTTATAGCTGGTACGTTTTTAGTTAATGATGTCTTTGCTAAAGTATTATTTGACTCTGGTGCAAACCAAAGTTTTATTAATACATCGTTTTGCAAATTACTAAATCAATCATTAACTAAACTACCACATGAATGCTTAGTAGAGACAACCAATGGAGAAACTGTTAGAATTTCTGAAATCTTGCAGGAAGCAAGTATAGAAATTTATTGCAAATCTTTATCCCATGAATCTGGTAGGATTTGATGTTGTTTTAGGAATGGATTGGTTAATAGCCAATAAAGCCAATATTTTATGTGATCAGAAGTTAATTCAAGTAAATTCACAAAAAGGTAAAATGATCACAATTAAAGGAGATAAATCTTCTAGATCTACTAAATTCATTTCTGTGATGAAAACTGCAAGTTGTATAAGAAAAGGTTCTATAGTGTATTTGATTTCTATAATCACTAACACTAAAGGAAAAGAACTAAAAGATATTCCAGTAGTATCTCAGTTTTAAGATGTCTTTCCAGAAGAATTACCAGGACTACCTCCAGACAGAGAAGTTGAATTCAGAATTCACCAGCTACCAGGAACATCACCAATTGCCAAAGCACCCTACCGTTTGGCACCTGCTGAAATGCAGGAGCTAAAGAAACAATTAGATGAATTATTAGAGAAAGGATTCATACAGCCAAGTTCATCGCCATGGGGAGCGCCGATACTATTCGTTAAAAAGAAGGACGGATCAATGCGTATGTGCATTGACTACCGTGAATTAAACAAGGTTACGATTAAGAATCGGTACCCATTACCGAGAATCGATGATCTGTTTGATCTGCTACAAGGAGCTCGATTTTTCTCTAAAATCGATTTAAGGTCAGGATATCATCAATTAAAGGTACAGGAAGAGGACATTCCTAAGACCGCATTTAGAACAAGGTATGGTCATTATGAATTTACTGTCATGCCATTTGGTTTAACCAATGCCCCAGCTGCATTTATGGACATGATGAACCGAATATGTAAGCCATATTTGGATAAATTCATAATTGTATTCATAGATGATATTCTAATTTACTCTAAGAGTAAAGAGGATCATGCAAGACATTTGCACACACTTTTAAGTCTGTTAAGAAAGGAAAAACTTTATGCTAAGTTTTCTAAATGTGAATTTTGGTTAGAACAGGGGCAATTTCTTGGACACCTAGTCAATCATGAAGGAATTCATGTAGATCCAACAAAGATTGAATCAATTACTAATTGGAAAACCCCTGAATCACCAACCGAGTTTAGAAGTTTCTTAGGATTGGCCGGTTATTATAGAAGATTTATTCAAGATTTTTCTAGAATAGCCATTCCCTTAACTAAGTTAACCTGTAAATCTGTTAAGTTTGAATGGGGATTAAAACAAGAAGAAGCCTTTAGAATCCTTAAGCAAAGATTGACCCATACACCCATACTAGCATTACCAGAAGGAACTGAAGACTTTGTAGTCTATTGTGATGCTTCTAGACTAGGTTATGGATGTGTTTTGATGCAACGCCAAAAGGTTATAGCTTACGCATCTAGACAACTTAAGAGTCATGAAGAGAATTATTCAACCCATGATTTAGAGTTAGGAGCTATAATTTTTGCTCTTAAGATTTGGAGACATTACCTTTATGGTAATAAGTTTACCATATTCACTGATCATAAGAGTTTAAGGTATATCTTCAAGCAAAAGGAGTTGAATATGAGACAAAGACGTTGGATGGAGATGCTTAGTGATATTGATTGTGATATTCAGTATCATGAAGGAAAAGCAAATGTAGTGGCAGATGCTTTAAGCCGAAAGTATCATGAAAAGCCAAGAAGAGTACGTTCTCTTAAATTAAATCTGCAAGTAGATTTAAATAATCAAATAAGAGAAGCACAAGAGTCGGTAATTAAGGAAGATACTGAAAAGTTAAAAGGTATGTTAAAAGAATTAAAACAAGGAACAGATGGAATTTGGAAATTCCATGAAAAGAGAATGTGGATACCTAAATTAGGAAATCTACGTCATCGTATATTAGAAGAAGCCCATAAGTCTAAGTATACGATGCATCCAGGAAGTGATAAAATGTACCAGGATTTAAGGAAAAATTTCTGGTGGATAGGAATGAAGAAAGACATAGCAGCTTATGTTTCTAAATGTTTAACTTGTTCACAAGTTAAAGCTGAACATCAGAAACCCTCAGCTTTGTTACAACAATTAGAAATGACAGTTTGGAAATAGGAATAAATAACAATGGATTTTGTTACTAAATTACCCAAAACTAGGAAAAGAAATGATACAATCTGGGTGATTGTAGTAGGTTAACTAAGTCAGCTCATTTCTTACAAATGAAGGAAACAATTAGTATGGAACAATTATCTAAATTGTATGTAAATGAAATTGTTTCTTTACATGGTATTCCTTTATCAATTGTTTCTGATAGAGATAGTCGCTTTACATCTCATTTTTGGTCAAGTTTCCAAAAGGCAATGGGAACCAAGTTAAGGTTAAGCACAGCTTATCATCCACAAACGGACGGACAAAGCGAAAGAACAATTCAGACAACGGAGGACATGCTTAGAGCTTATGTAATTGATTTTGGAGGTAATTGGGATGATCACTTACCTTTAATAGAATTTTCTTATAATAATAGTTATCACACAAGTATTAATGCTGCACCATTTGAAGCACTTTATGGAAGAAAGTGTCGAACCCCAGTCTGTTGGGCAGAAATTGGGGAAAAGCAACTATCTGGACCTGAAATAGTGAAAGAAACAACTGACAAGATAATTCAAGTCAAGGAACGACTGAAAGCAGCACGTAATAGACATAAAAGTTATGCTAATAACCGACGCAAGCCATTGGAGTTTCAGGTAGGAGATAAAGTATTATTGAAAGTCTTTCCTTGGAAAGGAGTAGTAAGATTCATAAAAAGGGGAAAGTTAAGTCCCAGGTATATTGGACCTTTTAAGATTATTAAAAGAATAGGACCAGTAGCCTATCAGCTACAACTGCTAGAAGAAATGGCAGGAATACATGATGTGTTTCATGTATCAAATCTTAAAAAGTGTTTAGCTGATGAATCATTGATAGTACCTCTTAAGGATATAGAGGTAAATGAACAACTCAAGTTTGTAGAAAGACCTCTACAAATTGAAGACAGGAAAGTCAAGAATCTCAAGCATAAGAGACTAGTTCTAGTCAAAGTGAAGTGGGACTCCAAAAGAGGACCTGAATACACATGGGAGCTCGAATCAGAAATACAAAAGAAATATCCGCATTTATTCCAATAGATCTCGAGAACGAGCTCTAAATAAGGTGGGGAGAATGTAACAACCCTTGGTAAAACCAATGCCCTTATAATAATTCAGACACCCTGTTATATGTTAAAATACCCTTATATGTCTTATATTACACTCCGTATGTGAAAACCGAGCCCAAATTATGTTATAGTTATAAAATAAATTAAAAACATGAAATGTTTAGTTGAGGTGGGCCGCGTAGACCCACCCCAACATCTCACGCGGGCCGTATCAGGGTCTAAACCTGATACCGTTAAATCCTTTAGTCAAGGCGGGCCGCGTAAGCTTAAGCTTACACTTACGCGGGCCGCTAGAGACCATGAAACGCGGAGACATCCGGTGCTGACACGTGTCGACATCGTGGCGGACCTACTAGCTGACCCAGCTAAGCTATTATGTTGACCGGTGTTGACGCGGGCCGCGTAAGGCTTAGCCTTACCTTACGCGGGCCGCCTGAGAGTCAATATCAGCAACTATATAAGAAGGCCGTCGGGTTTCGTTTTACGTCGCTCACTTTTCATTTCTCAATCTCACTTTCTGAATTAGAGGCATTATAGTCGGGTACTATACCCCTAATTAGCGAAGTTCTGCTCCGTTGTAAGTATTATAACCCCAGTTTCGTAATAGTTACGCTGCCCGATTGATTTAGGGTTCCGTAACAACTGTCGTGGTTCTGCCCGACGTAGTTGTTGGAATGCCGTCTCGGGGAGGGTATTATTAATATTTTCAAAGGGTTATAATACTAACCAATGTACATTTGTATAAATTATAGATTATATCCAGGAAACCCTTAGGAAAAGCCTAAGATAGCAATGTGAGTAATCTCCTTTTTGTTAACAGTTTTTACAAAACCTTAAATGTTTTACAATGTGATTAAGCAGTGATTGAGTCTTTGTAGTTCTTCAATTACTACCGGTATGTTGGGGTTTTGTATACAAAATTTGTACTACTTGCGAGTAGTAAGTCGGGATGACAATACGTTACCATTGGACAATGAGTTAGCCAATGGGTAATATGACCCACAAGTCAGGATTGATAGTACCAAATGGAGTAATTGTATAGACATAAACAATGTGATCGCTCTCAATACTGTTCACTGTGACTTTAAACTTGATTAAACTGGGATTCACTCACCAGTATTTCCCGCTGACAAATATTTTAAAACATGTTTCAGGTAACCCAATGTGAAAGCCAATTAGTAAAAAGCCAGCTGGAGAGCACTGAAGGCTTGGGAAAAATGTGGCTATAAAAGTTACCAAATAAACGATGTTTTAAATTCAATAAAATAGGGTGTGTCCCTATAAATGTATTGTAATAAGAAACTTGGGTTTTACCCATGTGATTATTAATATTAAATAAGGTGGTTTTTCTTCGATGAACATTTCCTAACTACGGTCCTAATGAAAATTCCGCTGCAAGACTAAATAACCCTGATACCACCGAAACTCTGTGATCGCGTCCGCCCGTTCCCGGGGATCAGGGATCGGGGGTTGCGACACGTAGCGATCACGAACAAGGCTAATGGCAAGAGAAGCTTAGCAGGGCAAGCATTACGAGGTGCACAGTTTAAATTTAATCACACATATAGTAATATGCAACAAATACGTTGAGATAGAAAGTTGCATATGTAGATTGAAAACTTGGAAAAACCCGAATAGAAAACCTATCCGGGATATTGTTTCCAAGAGAAACAATATAGGCATTACTTACATGGGGTGTAATGTGAAAATTATAAAAAGGTCATGTATACCAGGTGTTGATCGCTTACTCTGGCCAAGTAAGTGGTGAGCACGTGGTACCATTAACTTTTTATGATGGACATACTTACATCCGATGTAGTAAGGACGGGGTAAATGGGACAAATTAAAAAAAGTACCCAAATGAATCAAACGAGCAAAATATTTGATAATAATGTAAACGCACAGCCGAGTGACGGAAGCGTATTACATTAGGATAATGAGCCCAAGTGAAGGGACAAAGATTAATATAAAATGATTAAGATATGCAATGGGAGGGAGTGTACTTGCACTCGAACCCGGAGAATACAAACATGTAAAACGATTAAGATATGTATTGGGCGGGAGTGTACTTACACTCGAACCTGGAAAATGCAAATATGCCTCTTAACGGGCCGTTTTTGTAAAACGTCAAACTTGAGGACAAAGTCAGAATATAAAAAAAATCAAAAGACTTGGATTACGAGTTATGACTATAAAATCTCGTAAATAGAAATTTTGAATAAATTATGTTCAACTATTTTAAAGTTGAACGGGTCGAATATAATATCATGCCGGACGGCATGAGTAAACGCAAGCGGGATAATGGTAGCGTTAAAAGCAAAAGAATAATGAGTCCGGTAATGGGACATAATCAAATACGAATGTATGTCAACTGGATAATGGTGAGCATAAGATAAACCGACGCATAAATGACGTGAGAAGTCATAAAGTCGGAAAATTTGTCCGAAAGGAAACGAATGTAGCCTTAGACTACGGTCAAGGTAAAAGAAAATACCAAGGCGAAAAATAAATGATTCTTCAAACAAAAACAGGGTGCCTTGACACCAAACAGGTATTTTAAGAACGACATGAGTAAAGAATGAACTACGGGGTCAACCTAACCTTTAGGGTTATAAACAATGGAAAGGTCTACGAGACTAAAACGACCCACGAGTCATGACTAGAAAGAAATATATTATAAGGACCTCACCGTAAAGAGGTGAAGGTCTAATAAAATAGCCCATAGGCTAAGTGATAAAACCTACGGGTTAACTAGGCAAGGCGAGGAAATAAATTGAGGATCCCCGCATAAAACTAAGGCTGTAAAAGTATAAATTATGGACTGTCAATATCCTGGTATGGATAATTGACAAAAGTTAAAGAGAAGAACCTAAAACTAAAATTTCGGTTTTAGTAAGAAATAACATTTTTACAAATATAAATTCTGATAGAAATTTAAATAGTAAGCATGAAAGATACAAGTCTTGACACAGATAGGCGCAAGACGATATATTCGAAAAGTGATATTTTCGAAAATGAAAGGTTGATATAAATTAAACATGATGTGACACGATCACGGCCAAGAAATGCAATGTGAAGTAGAATAACATTATAACCAAGCGAGCGGTAAAAAGTAACTGGACTAATAAGTCTAGTTAGTGAGACCGGTTAGGGTCAGCAATTCAAATCAAGAAATTTGGTTTGCTTGTAAGCGGTGGATTCGGTATAACTGAACCGAATAAATAAATTTGAAAACAAAAGAATTTGTTGCTAAAAGTGAAAGATTTCACTAAAGACCTTTAAACGGGTCAAAGTAATGGATTCATAAAGAATTCAATAGTATATGAAAGCGATGGATATCGCTAAGTTAACTAAACTAGTGGAAATAACGAGATTACGTTATTTCAAGTTGCACTATGTCGTAGGAGATACGTAGACAATTAGTAACCAAAAAGATGTTACCATATTTTTCTGGTAATACTAACAATTGGTTAAAAGTATAAATAATGTTTGAAAGATTTTTCGGATCAAATACATTGAGTTTAAACTCAAAGAGTTATGTAAGAAAAGGTTTCGAGGACGAAACCTCTTTAAGGGGGTAGACTTGTAACACCCCGAAAACGGGTTTGGTAATCAAACCCCGTTAATACTAAAAGACGGGTAAAATACCGTTAGTGGTAAAAAGAAAAATTAGTTAACCCGGTGAATATTAGGATTTGAATAAATAATCTTGTATTAATCAAAAAGAGGAATAAATGCTTTGAGAAAACATGGTTTATTAGGAGCCCGAGTTAACGGGACTTAAAAAAAATAAAACGGGTTATGATTCCCCACACCCACCAAGTTAACTAGGAATAGTTAACCTAGTTAGTAATGGGTAATTAAATGAAAAGCTATGAGATATAACTTCTTTTGTAATAAATGAAACAAGAGGGACTAAAAGAGGCAAAAAGGGAAAATGTTTTAATTAAATAAAATACTAACACCAAAACACACACACTCTAAGTGTGTGTTCTGGTCGAGATTTCCAGAAGAGACAGGGAGCTCTCATCTTCAAACCCTAACATGCTCAAATCCATCAATTGAAAGGCCAAAACTACTCCAAATCGAAATCTAAGATCAGATTAGTGATCACCTCAGCGAAGGGATCACAAGGTATGTCAAATTTCATCTTCTAGTTACATCTTGAGATTTTGATAAACATGTGAGATTCGAAATTTGTGTTGCATGGATGTTGTATTGATGGAATAGGAACAATATTATGTCTAGGAGTAAACCCTAGACAAGTATATATTGAAATCATGCTTAGTTCAAGTAAATTCAGATGTTGTTGATGCTAAATTCATGTATGAGATGTTTTTAGGGTTTTGATTGCAAAGAAAATAGTGTTATGATGTCAAGAACATGCTTTAATTGAAAACTGAATTCAAATAGCTCCTGATCAGAATTTACAGCCGACTTGTATTGGCTGTAACATAGACAAAACGTGACAAAAACATGTGTTTCTTGAGTCTAAAATGTAATTCCAGGAAATATCTTTAAAACCCCACTAGAATCGCATTTTTTCGACAAAAATTGAGCGTTTTATGAATTTTTCCGTATCAAAGGTTCAAGCTACGTTTTCTGGCA
This sequence comes from Helianthus tuberosus, assembly GCA_030545235.1. Classification (NCBI taxonomy): domain Eukaryota; kingdom Viridiplantae; phylum Streptophyta; class Magnoliopsida; order Asterales; family Asteraceae; genus Helianthus; species Helianthus tuberosus. The sequence continues at coordinate 131,197,546 of CM060353.1, read as the reverse complement.
GAATTTGCAGCCCATTACGAATGTCATAACTCAATTTATAAATTGAGTTATGATCTCAAATTCTCACTGTAGAAAGTTTTATGTGATTAAAAGAATCTCCAATTGGAATTTCATCAATCGGATAAACGAGGAATTTTTAATGAATTTTTCCGTAAGCTGCAGTCAGAAGTGATGAATCTGAGTAAATGAATTTTTACGAATTTTTGGTAAAGAGTTAGAAGTTGAAATTTTAACACAAGGCCTAACCCTCCGAGAGGTACGCCAAATAAAAAAATCATAATTTTTGAAGACTTGTAAACAGGTTAAACAGATCACCAAAAACAACATATTTTCAGTGATACGAAACTTGATTGTTGATGTTATAAATTATGCCCACAATGTTCATATGTTGAAATTATGAATCAAATGCGTAATTTCCTAGTTCGACCAATTATGTGTGATGTGGAGTAATACAAATTTTAATTATGAAGTCGATTTAGCTTATATGCACATATTAGATAATTAAGGATAGTTAACTTTTGAAAAGTTAAACTAACCATGGACGGAGTCGAATAGTAGTTTTGACATAGAAAATACGTAAGGTGGAATAGTCGTGGTTATAATGACTAATCTAACCACCTTGTGAATTATGATGATAGTTTGACTCTTGACAAGCTAGATGGAGGCTTGGGAATGAAGCGGGTCAAATGGAGCAAGTACGAAAAGGAAAGCGTAATTTGGATGCGAGGTAAGTAAAAGCTTATACCCTTTTTAGTATACATCAGTTGTGTGTATTGAAAATGAATAAGGAAAAGTTAGTAATAGAGTTATAATGTTCCGACGCAAATAATATGAGTCGGAACTAGTGCAATGGTGAGAAATCATAAACAATGGCAAAAATGGTAAATTGGTAAATTAGTCATGTGACGATGAACTAATAAGAAATTTTGAAACATTACGTTATGGTGTAAACCGGAATGGGTAAAAGGGCGAGATGGTAACTAGATATCATCTCATAATGGAAAATGGCCGTTCGGACTAAACGGGTCAAATGACATTGGCAAGATCATTTGACAATATTAATTGATGACCGCTTGTTGAGTTTTGTGATTACAGGAAATATCATACGGTTCGCCAGGGGTGGACATACCCCATGTCAAGGGGTAGCCCGGGTTGCCCCTTGGCTCGGCCACGATAGTGTAAAATTTTTTTTTTTGCGTTTTTCGGATTTTGTTGCCCCTTGATAAATATTATGTTACCCCTTTTGAAAGCCCAAAAAAATTTATACCACACAACTAATTACCCAAGACTTGTAAGCCCAATTATTATAGCCCAAGTCCCAACCCAATACCCATTGTTTTAACAAAGAAAAAGAAAACGGTCCAATGAACTTGAGTTGTGATTCTTGATTGTCGGCCATTATCAAAAGTTAAAACATTTGTCCATTAAATGGCCCATGTGACATTATCAGTCTATTTGTCCATTAAATGGCCCATGTCCATTAAAACGGTCCAATGAACTTGAGTATACCATTTATTTTGTCGGCCACAGTATTTCCAATACAAAACAAAGCACAGACAAGCAGCAACATAGTCGAACATTCACATCGCCACTGCTACTTGAACGAGCAGAAGCAGCGCCGACCTCCCCTCCCTCTGCCCTTTGCCTCCGCCCTCCCCTCCCTCTGCCCTTTGCCGCCGCTGCTGGGTCTATTGTCATCATCGTCTGCCACTCCAGTCTGCAGTCCATCTCAAGTAAGTGTTTTTCCAAATTCCAATTGGGTATTGTAGTTAGTACTTTATTCCTCATGAAAATTGAATAATTTATGTTTGTTTAATTGCAAATTACAAATGTTTCATTTAGTTTTTTAGTTATAGTTATGTGCAATTGTTATAGCCTTTTAGGGTTTATGTGAAATTGATTTAGGGCTTATTGTTTAATTTTATTTGTCTTATAAAATTAGGGAATTTGGAAGTTGAAAGATGAAAAAACAAACTCTCATTAGTAGTCTTTTTAAACGAAAATTCCAAGAAAATGATGATTTGGGTGCAACTCCTAGTTCAAATATTATTGACGATAAGCAAGAAAATGAAGATATTGGTCCAAGTTCAAATAATGATATTGATAACCAAGAAAATGAAGAAATTGGTCCAAGTTCAAAGAATGATATTGATATGCAAGAAAATGAAGATATTGGACCAACTCCAAGTCCAATTGTTACTTCGGCTTCAAGTCCTTCAACACGAAACAAAATCAATTTGAATGATCTTCCTTCGGATCCCTCCGATAGACCTCCTATTACTAGTTATCATCCAAATCAAATAGACGACATAAGAAGAGCGTATCTTGTTAAAAAGGCTTTTCATCCACGAGGTCATGACTTTAAATGGACAAACTATTCTAAGGGCCGGAGACGTTTTTATGTTAAATGGTTTGATAAATATCATTGGTTGGAGTATAGCACTAAACAAGAAAAAGCATATTGTTTATATTGTTACTTGTTTAATGAAAGTGTTGGTAATAAAGGTGGAAGAGAGACTTTTGTAAGTGGAGGCTTTTGTAATTGGAGTAAACCGGGTGTCTTAAAAGAACATGTTGGGTTAGTTAATAGTATACATAATAAGGCGGCGCAAAAATGTGAAAATCTCTTGAACCAAAAGCGATCCTATGATGCGAATGAAAAAAGGCGTAACAAGGAAAGAAGGATTGGAAATCGGTATCGATTAATGGGGTCTGTTCGTAGTGCTGGATTTTGTTTAGAAAATAGTTTACCGTTTCGTGGTCATGACGAATCTGAAAAGTCTCTTTATAAATGTATATTTCTTTCGGTTTTAAAGTTGATTAGTGTGAACACCCCGAATATTGGTAAGTACACTTTAGGGAAGGCCAAGAAGAATAATAAGTTGACAGCTCCATCGATTCAAAAAGAGATTGTCGATTGCGATGCGAAAGAAGTAACCAAAATGATTTGTGAAGAAATTAAAGACGATGTCTTTGGGTTGTTAGTAGATGAGTCTAGCGACGTGTCTTTAAAGGAACAAATGGCCGTAGTTGTGAGATATGTCGATAAGGTCGGAGTTGTTAAAGAGAGTTTAATTGGAGTTGCTCATGTGAGGAATACATATTCTTTAACTCTTAAAGAAGCCATCGTGTCTTTATTAGCCGATAACCATTTAAGCATAGATCAAGTAAGTTATATGTTTCATAATTTCATTACATAAACTATAATAAAGATTATATGTCGTATCATTGTATTTTATTGTTTGTTTTTGTTTAAACAGATCAGGGGTCAAGGTTATGATGGTGCAAGCAACATGCGGGGAGAGTTTAATGGATTAAACGCTTTAATTCTGAACGACAATCCATCGGCACATTACATACATTGCTTTGCTCATCAACTTCAGTTAGTGATTGTGGCTGTAGCAAAAAAGCATGATGGTGTTAAAGAATTTTACGAAACTCTTGGCATGGTTGTTAATACGGTTGGTGCTTCTTGCAAAAGAAAAGATATGATGTTGGAGGCAAAAAAAAAGAGAGTGGAAAACGAAATTCTAGCGGGTGAAATTAACACAGGAAAAGGATTAAACCAAAAGGTTTCCCTTGCCCAACCCGGAGACACACGATGGGGTTCTCATCATAGAACCATCATAAGTAGGTTGAAATTATTTGCGGAAGTTGTTGAGGTACTTACTTTTATTAAACAAGATGGAGAGACCTTTCAACAACGATCCAATACGTCAGGTATTCTATCATATTTTGAGAGTCTTGAATTTGTGTTTTACATACACTTGTTGAATGATATCTTAGGCCTCACAAATGCTCTATCAAAACATCTTCAAAAAAAGAGTCAAGACTTGTTAGAAGCATCTCATTTGATAAGCGGGATAAAACGAGCTTTGAATCATTTAAGACAAAATGGGTTTGAAAAGATGTTGGCAAACGTAACATCTTTTTGTGAAAAAAACAACATTAAGATGTTAGATATGGCGGAAAATTATGGTAATAAAAGAAACCGAAAGTATGTCATTACTAACCGACATCATTTTGAAGTTGAGGTTTTTAATACGGTTTTGGATATGCAACCTCAAGAACTTGGAAGCCGATTTAGTGAGGTCTCAACTAGTTTGATAGAAAATATGTCGGGTTTAAATCCTTGTAATTCGTTTGCTAAATTTGACATATCAAAGATAGTGAAGTTTTCTGAAATGTATCCGAATGACTTTAATAAAGAAGAAAGAGGGGTTCTTACGGGTGATCTTTCGACATTTTATCACACTTTAAAGGAAGATGATAAATTTGCAAATTTAACTGGATTGAGTGACCTTGCTCGTGTAATGGTGGAAAACGGAAAAAATGAAACTTTTCCTTTGGTTTATCGAACATTGAAGCTAGCACTGGTTTTACCGGTTGCATCCGCAACCGTTGAAAGATGTTTTTCTAAAATGAAGCTTATCAAGATGGATTTACGCAATCGGATGGGTGATGAGTATTTGAACAACGCTCTAATTTGTGCGGTCGAAAAAGAAAGTTTTTGTAAAGTAAAAGAAGAGGATGTCATGGCCCGGTTTCAAGCTTTCAAAAACCGAAGAGGAGAACTCATTTAGGTACGTGTTTAAATTTATTTATTACCGCGCTACTATCGTTGTTTCGTTTACATTGTATGAAGTACATTAAAAATTTTTTTGAAAGGTTGCCCCTTAAGTAATTTTCTAGATCCGCCACTGCGGTTCGCGTTGGTATTAATTAGAAATTAATAGTGAAAGATATTTAAACGGGTCAATCCCATGACTCGAGCCAGGTACGCATATTTAGATTTATTGATAAAAGCAATATTTTTGGTCAAATATTAGCGAAAGTCCTTCGTCGTAAAATGAAGGACTAAAATTAACCAAAAAGTCCTTAATGGGTGAATTGGGCAAACGACCCATATGGGTTGTTTAGGAATTCGCATTAAGATTACGAAGAATACGTAGTTACCTTAATGTAGTAAAATGATGAGTGAAATTTAAAGTTAATGGTAAATCCCTCCAACGGGTCAAAATGAAGTTTTGCGCTTAACTCAACCTTTAGTTGCATAATGTATGAAAGTCTTGAACTCACGAGTTGATGGTTTTGAGATAATGAATACCTCAAAAATTTGTAATGATTTAAACAAAAGTGGTTTAATGAATCATGAAACGGGTCAAAAGTGTTAAAAAGGAATTTCAAGCCGAGAGCTTGAAATCTGAATTTTTGAAGTAGTTGAATATCAGGTTTTAACTCTATAAGATGGAGAATTAAATTTCGAACGCGTAGGAAAAAGAATCACGTAAAACGGACTTCTAGATCAAAAGTTATGGCCTTTGAAAGTTTGATTTTTGATAAATAAACATAGCTGGAAGAAATGCAGGTCCTAGATGCGGACCTGCTGGAAAACGATCTCCCCCGCGACACGCGAAGGAGAACCGGGCACCGGGCGCGACACGCGGGTGCTGTCGCGGCACGCGAAGGAAAAGAAGGAGCCTCTCGAGCGGCGCGAGAGGCAAAATTCCGAAATTTTATTTTTATTTTATTTGCTTGTTTATGAAACTTGTTTATACATGTTTATAAGCTATCAAAACTAACTTTTAAGTTGGTTTTGATCATAGGTAATATCAAGTGAACCCGGATGGAGATAAACCGATGGCAAAGGACCGAACACACGAAAAATGAAGCTTACGCAAGTTTTTTCGTCGTTACTCTAAAACGATGAATTAAATCACATTATGTTGTATTACTTTAAATTGTAAAAGTTTTAATAAGCCCGTATTTCCGATGTATATGAAATCTTAATTACATGATTGTTTTCGTAAAATATACGTTAAACCTTGATTTATAAAAACGGGTGTTACAACCTCGCTAATAAAAGAAGACCCATTTGAAATCAACATTACACCGGTTCCATGTTTTTTTCAAAACTCCTTTATTAGTAATGTCACAATTGATAAAGATCTTTGTGTTAATATAATGCCAAACTACATTTTCAAAAAATTAAGTATTAGTGATTTTTCTCCACTTCAAATACCCATTTTTCTATCTAATCGGAAAATAATAAAATCAATCGGTGTAGTTGAGGATGTCTTGGTCCAAACAAATCAAATGGTAATCCCAACCGACTTTGTCATCCTTGATGACGCTCCTCTAGTGTTGGGACGACCCTTTGTAAAAACCTACGAAGCTTTGAAAAACCGGAAGTACAACAATCTATCTATTCAATTATGGGCATTTAAAAAGAGTGTCGATCTAGAGCGGTCAATGAAATATCCAATCGGCAATGATGACCCCCTAATTGAAGATGAGCCAGAACCACCCGATAAGGTGGGTCTAGCCAAGGACCCTTATAAACGTCACCACGGAGGCATTCCGCGGAACTATCCTTAGTTTTAGATTAGTTTAACTTTTATGTTTTCTAGTTTAGTTTTAATTTTCAGGAATAAAGCACACTCGAAATGGTGGAGGTTACTAAGGGAAACTTGAACCCACACCCCATGCACAAAAACAGAGCCTCCCGACAATTTTTCTTCATTACAGCACGGGGCCGTGCTCACCCCAACACGCCCCGTGCCCGAGGTTCTACAGAAAATGCCCAGTTCAGGTAACTGGACACGGGGCCGTGCTCACTGAACACGCCCCCGTGCCCAGACTTCTGTTTAAATTTAATACTGGTAGTCTGACCACGGGGCCGTGCTCAGCCAACACACCCCGTGTTCAGCTACCCAGTAACATAAAATCTTGTTTTTAACACACTTTTACACATTTTAATCAACCGAAAAACTTATTTTTGGGACACATTGAGGACAATGTGTAATTTAAGTGTGGGGGGGGGGGGTGCTAAAGCCTTGAATCTTGCAAGTCCTAAAAACAAGCCTTATACAAAACTCTATTGGAACCGCTATTCACCCCAAATTTTTTTCAAAAATTTTTCATTTTTTTTACTTGTCTAGGTTTAACTTGGGAATTTCAAGTTCTAAAAATGTTATATTTTTACAAATTTACAACCGATAGCGTCGTGATAAAAAGAACCAACATAAGAAAATTATGAAAAGGCATGACAAGCTTACTTAAAATTTGATTATATATACTTGATCACATAAAAACCCATTCCCACAAAAGTGAGTTTTGATTCTTTATTGAGCATACAAATACATATCTTTAAACTAAATGCTCATTTTTTCGTCTCTTGTGTGAATAGCCGCTCGGTTCTTACAACTCTAGAAATTGCCACGACGATACATTCCCGGTCCTTACCAACTTAAACCTAAGTAAGTAAATGATGGAGGCATTAGGACTAACCATTTTTATTTCAACACCATTAATTTTCTTTTTTTTACCACCTACCCAAAATCCCCCTAGTTAACCTCTTTGAGCCTAAACCTTTTCATTTCTTAACCCAAACCAAACACCCTTTCACCCACCAAAACCTTTTTTTATTTTTAACCCTTTGTTTTAGTAACAAGCTCGGATTTTCGTATGACTTTTCAAAAAAAATAAATAAAAAAAATAATTTTTATTGATGATGAAGCAAAAGAGAAATAAACAAACAAGTTCATCCAAAATAACTTTGTTTGAATAAAGACTTCATCAAAATAAAAAAATTTGCAAAAATAAAAAGTCTTACGAAAACCGACGCTTTTTACGCCTTTCGCCCTTTTCTACTAACCACTAACCCAACCACCTACCTTTAACCCAAGCCTAACCCTTCACCCAAAAGTCCTCTTGATATTTACAAAGGTTTATAGTTAAGAAGGAGGAAGATTGATTGCTTGGCAAGCCTATGGTAGGAGTAAGTTCCATGCCGCTCTCGAGTGATTCACTAAAATACATCTTCGGCCGAGTGTTGAGTGATCCCCCGTGAGGTATGTGAACTTGTATATAAGTAGAATTTTAAAAGAGGCATGTTATGCCCTAATAAGTAATTTATCTTATGAAAAGTTTTAAATAAATCATGACGATTAGGATTGTAAATAAATAAAAATAAAACTTAATAAAGAATCTTGGAAATCCCGACACTCTATGACAAGCCCAAAAACTTTCTCTTCTACCCATTCCATTTGGGAGTGTAAAGCCACATTATAAAGAGTTTTGATTGAGGACAAGCAAAGATTCAAGTGTGGGGGTATTTGATGTGCACAAAATGCAACATATAAATTACATCAATTGTGGCATAAAACTAACCCTTTTTAGTACTAATGTTGGAAAAAGTGTGTTTTTGTCTTCCTTTTGTATTTTCAGGATTAAATGAGCTCAAATTAACAAAAGAAGCAAAAAGGCAGCTAAATCTAACATAAATACAAGAAAAGGAACAAATGTGGCATGCCCGACCTCCTCGACAGCATTTTCCCAAGCAAAACAAGAGAACATAAGGCTGAACACGCCCCGTGCTCAGTGAACACGGGGGCGTGCCCAAGTGTTAGCATAAAAGACAAAGCTGTAGAAGTTTCTATCGCCTACCACGGGGCCGTGCTCAGCGGACACGGGGCCGTGGTCAACTATAAGATTCGCAGAATCCAGGAAAATGTTGATAGTACAGATACGCTTCTGCACACGGGGTCGTGCCCAGCGGACACGGGGCCATGGTCAACTAATGCAGACAAGAGCAATTAATGAAGACAGAGAAGGAGGACGGACACGGGGCCGTGCCCACTGGACACGGGGCCGTGCCCGAGCTACTGTTCAGGCTATAAATAGGGGTGCTTGGCTCATTTACAAACCATCCCTTGGCACACCACCTCTCTCACACTTCACCCACCACTCACCACCATCACAACACCATCATCCACCACCATCATCCATTGTCCATCATAGAGTGTGTGAGTCGTCTCGGGATCCAAGATTGATTGTAAGAGTTCTTGACAATCAAAGGCCATGTTTGCCTAAGTCTCTTACATCACTTGGTGAAGACAAGTGTCTAGTGTAATACTTTTTATTTTTAATCTTTTCGCACTTTTTATTTGGTTATGTATTAATGGCTTTAATAACTAGTTTCTTATGTTGAAGGTGATTCTTTTTTATCGTTTGTCCGTGGTGTCTTGGCATTATTTTACTGTCTATATAAAATAAAAGATTTTCACCATTCATATCTCCACGGTCCATATGGAGGTATGTTGGCTACCTGGTCGGGGGTTAAGGGAACGGCTTGGTAATGTTAGACATCATATGGAAACTACTAGATTGTGATTTAACACATGATCTAGTAAAATAAAGTGGTGATCTTGTGAAAGACCAAGATCATCATATTTTATGTCTCCATGAACTTGAATAATGAAAGTGATCTTCATATATAAAGATGATTTAAACAAAATACAAATCTTGTAAATAGATGATTACAAGAATAATTTTTCCAAGAAACCAAGTTTATTTACAAGATTTACAAAGTAATGGTTTCTAAGTAAACTAATAATATTTTTAGTGTTTAAACAAGACTAGGAACATGATTGTAACAAGAAAAATACAAAAGAAATATTTTTAGAAAAATCATCTTACAAGTTGTAAATGACCAAATCCTTTAATAAAGTAATTTACAAACAAATAACCATGTTTTTAAGGGTAACTAAACCTACTAAATAACATGGTAAGTTACTACAAGTTTTTACAAAAGCTTCAAGTTCATGATATAGTGTAAAATACTTGATTTTGACACTCGGTAAGTGTTGAATGAGTTGATGATTGTTGTGATGATTTTAAAAAGAAAATAAACACATGTTCTGAAAACATGGGAAACCTCCAATTTTAGGGGAAACTCTGTCAAAATTTCTATAAATTTTGACACTTAGAAAATATAAGTTTTGGTGAAACGTATTCCCTAAAAATGTACCCAAAAATATTTACCAAGGTTTCCCTAATTTAGTAGGACCTCCTTCAATACTTACCGGTATTGGATGGCGGGGGTCCAAACTCTTTGACCCCTCTCATATGTAAGCTACTATTGTGACAACCGGTGATTTACGGCTCTTAATTACGTAATTAACAGATGATTAACGCAATAATAAAAAGTGATTAAGACGAAGATTGACTTAATTAGGCCTTGGAGTGCCTAGAAACGGCTAACCAACATTACAAGGCGTGAACGGTGGTTTACGGAAAAACCTGCTGGATGATAAGCGACAACGGATTAAAACCGAACAGAATACTGTCAACGCCGAAAAATATTAAATTTTTACGATATATATTAGCTTCGTAATAAAATTTTTGTGACTACAGTCGAAACCGGATTGAAAAACGGATTAAAGACGACAACGATACAATTTTTCGCGATTATTACCGTGATCGACGAACGGGCGTGCAAACAACGACTACCGACCGTATTTTTGTGTATTTTAATTTTTGACGTTAAACGGAGTTCTGGATTTGACAACGGGTCTCGTAGGAATTACGGGCCGCTTACGCACGAGATGGGCTTGTGGGCCCTGGGCCCAAGCCTAAACATATACATAATATTTTAGATCTCTACTACAAGATTTTTCTTGTAGATCTTTCCAAAAATCCCTTCATGATCTAAACAAAATCTCTATAGAGCTAAAAATCTGCACAAAATCGCAATAAAATCCTTCCAAAATATTTCAAGATCCTTCAAAATCTTATTAAATCTCAACATGATTATAAAATGGTCCATACCCCTTTGTTGTTTTCATTGTGCAGAGATCAAACACAACACTACCCACCTTCTTATTTCCCCTCTTTCACTCGATCACACCTGCAGACACAAAAAGCCACACACCCAAACCCCTTTACCCCTCTCCCTTCTCGGTGAAGATCAGTGAGACCCCCCCTTTTTCGTCTGACAAAACGGAGCGCCACCACCACCACTGTCTGGTGGTGGTGCGGCGGCTACAGCAGAGAAAGAGAGAGAGACAGAATGAGAGTGAAGAGAGAGAAAAAGGTTGGTACAGGAATGGCGGACCGGCCGGCGACGCGGCGGCGCCGTCGCTACGGCGGCGGTGGAGATGATGAGACAATGGTATGGTGATGATGCTGGTGAGTCGATGATGGCTCCGGCGGCGACAGATGAGTCCCGACGACGGGTTCCAACCTCCGGTAAGTGGCTCTGTTGAAATCTTGTGTTGTGAAATAAGATCGATCTCATCTCAGTTTAGTTCTGACATTTAAGGGCTCAGGTTTGGTTCGGGTTTGCATCAGCGGGTTCGAGTTTTGGTTCAGATTCGGTGTTCGGGTTAGTGTTCGGCTCAACTCGGTTTGACTCGGTCAACCGAGTCAACTCAGTTAACAGATGGGTTCGGGTCAACAACCGGTCAACAGAGATGTTCGGGACAGATGCGGGTTCGGTCAGGCGGCTCGGGCAGACGGTTTCGTTAACCCAGTAAGCGAGTTAGCTCAGTCAGCGAGTCGACTCGGGACAGACGAGTCCACTCGGTTTGGTTTGGGTCAGTCGGTTCGAGTCAGATTAGGAAGCGTTTCGGTCGACTCGGTCAAACTCGGTCAAACTCAGTCAACTCAGCGAGTTGACTCGGGCAGCTCGACTTTCAACACAAGAAGATGGTAAAGATTTTTCGGCACAATACATTTCATTATTCTTATAATCTTATTTATTTCGTGAACGAGCTCGAACCGATACAAACTAGTGCTTAATTTACATTTTGTCGCTTTTACGAAAATTATACATATTGATATTGAGAATATTGTTGAGTTTGACAAAATATATCGACACGTGGTTGTCGGGGGCGTCCAAAAACAGAGGAAACTCTGCTCGTTTTTCGAGAAAATCCGCAAACACAAAAGGCGTTTTATTATCGGATTCAAATAATCTTTTACAAAGACGACAATTTGGATATTATTTCGATAATGCTTTTATAAAATAAAACATGAAATAATATTTTCAATTCTTTTATTACTTTCGACAATCCTTTCAAGTATCAAACAATACGAAATCTTTTCGTAAACTTGAATATAGTTTATATGCTATTTCAAAATATCAAACGACACGACGAGTCGGAAATTTATTTACAACAAATAAATATAATTATTATATTTATTATAAACTTCGGAATTTCGACAACTCCTTTATAAAGTCAATATAATTATTTATATTGTTTCAAACGCCGAACACACATTCGTTTATAAAAATAAATATAGTTATATATTTATTTTCAAACACGACAATCCGACGATTCTTTCATGAATATGACTTTTTATATTCAAGTCAAACGCCTAAATGGCATAGGCATACACTTTGATAAATATCATACGAGACGTATATATGATACGAATTGGTTATACGTTATTTTCATACAAACTTTTGTACATACACGTACGATTTCTCGAGACAACTAACGCGATTATATCAATATATTTATATACTTTTATATAAATATTCATAAATTTTAAACCTCACGAGAACTAAGTCTTTTCGAGACTTCTTAAATACCGACGAATAAACGAATTACGCAAGCATAACTTCTTCACTTCTTTCAAGTTAACAACTTACTGTCGAATCGTTCGGCTAACGATTCGGTAGAGCTCGGTGACACGTAGACTAGTTACCGCTTTTATTTAGAAACTTATTAGATATTCCGTGTTAGGAATATTGTAGAATGCACGCTAGCGAGTCTCATTTTGGAAACGACATCACGGAGTTGTAATTAGCTAGCTTTGCACATGGAAATTCAGGTGAGTTCATAACCCCACTTTTTACGGTTTTACATTTTTATGAATGATTTCGGGGTGGAAAGACATGCACGTTTTTCAGAAATATACAAAGTTCTCGATAAACAAAGACTGCATACTTTTAGACAAAGCACGTTTTGCAAGAATATACAAAACTTTTAAACGAACGCAAAACTCGCATTCCTAAATCATATTGCGTATGGATTTCGAGGAACTCAAATGATTTACGAAAGGTTTATACTAAACATACCGGTTTTTACAAAACAAATGCGTATTATCGAAAGGTGAATGATTTTCATGACTAGGGATGGGATCATCAGGTGATAATATTGAGGAAGGATCAGTTTTAGAGATTGAGGAAGGATCAGTCTTAGAGACTGAGGGAGGATCAGTCTTAGAGACTGGGGTAAAATACATGTACAATGATTACAGACACTTACATACATTTTTATACATGGTATGGTTAGCTTAAGGAGGGTTTACTACTTAGATCATGTGAGTGGGTAGGCGCAACTCGAGGCCATTAATCCTCATTGTAGGACCGAGGGACAGTAGCGGTAGATCTATCTGGGTGTAACGAGCCAGCCCCAGGCCCAGCAGAACGGACCTCGGGGTGACTTTGTGCCCGACGCATAAATCCGCTAGGTTTGAGTCTTCCTACTTGCACTTCACACATACCATTGGCTTTGCAAACCATTGGTGATCTCCTTTTTTTTTTCCTTATTGCTACATACCAGGGACATATATACTTACAAAACTACCTGTTCATACAAATTAAATACCATGTTTTATACAAAATTCAAAGCATAGGATTATGCGGGTATGGAGTCAAAGTCAGGGTGGGCATTGACGGTTATGCGAACATTACAAATACAAGACTTTACAAATACATGGTTTTTATGAACATAATGTGTTACAAACACAACGTTTCCATATAACTTGGGAAGAAAATGACTTTTGATTCGTTTTCTCAATACTATTTCAAAAACCGGTTATTCCAAAGATTTATTTCAAATCTTTCACAACTCAAAAGATTTATTTCAAATCTTTCACAACTCAAAAGATTTATTTCAAATCTTTTACAAACAAACTATGGACTCGCTCAACTTTATGTTGACTTTTTTTCGCATGTTTCTTTCTCAGGTTACTTTTCTAAGACAAGGCACGGTTGGAATAGGAGAACCATTGGAGACTCGAGTACTTAGTGGGCGTTCAATTTCTAGAAAGTCTTAGCTTTTTGCTTCCGCTGTGCAATGAAGATACCAGTCCAGTCACGCCAGCTCTGATAATTTCAGGGTGTGACAGATTGGTATCAGAGCTGTAGGTTACAGCGAATAGGGTTTTCTGTAAAGATACCTAGGCTCTAACCTCACTTTCCTCTGGGAACTTAGAATATTAAAACCTGAATACATACAGAACGCATAGTACTCGAATATGGTCTCCAACCGTTGCCGAAAAACAAACAGTCAAGATTTTGTTTTCAAACATACGCTAAAGTGGTGTTTTACCCACGATACACAAACAGTCGCATACAGTACACGAAACTCTGAGAGTTTAGGAAACATGCATGTAAGACCTTAGGAAACTTATGTTGAAGTTCATTAAAGGTCATCACGTAGGAACTGCAAATATTGACTCGGGCACACACTATTATCCATATTGTCTATGATATTTTAACTTCCCGAGCAGGCAGCCTACGCATAACGAAATGCTAGTGCACGACAATACATGAAACTCAAACTTTACGTCAACGGATGTCGGAGTACATCACATTCTACGCAGAACGTAACGCTAGTGCACAGGTATACGTGAAACTTAAGCTATACATCCACGGAGGTGGAAGTACGACACGTACGACTATCGAGGCGAGGCCTTTGAAAAGACACGATGGCGCAATCCAACGACGACGCTAGATTCCTGTCAGCAGGAGAACTATCGATCAGGAAGCGGCGGCTTGGCACGCGATCCTGCAACGACACGAGTCATGCTAGGAGAAGACACATGCCTTCGTAATCCCCCTATCTTATTAACAACGAATACACTATGTTCGACATTCCATGGTAATGTCACCTAACAACCGGATATCACACGCAACCCCAGCTAAAATCCTCAAATTTCTTATTGAAATTTTGACTTTCACATTTACTGAGTAGATTTTCGTATCTCTACTCCTCTTAAGGGTCATTGTATCACGATCATTTCTTTTCAAGTTACATACATGGTTTTTCGTTGTGACCATGCCGAAATTTTTCTTGTCGATACATATATTTATTGTCGGATTGCACTAAAACCAAGTTCAATTGTTTGAACTTGTCCATTACACATATTCACTTCAGAGCATCATAAGATGTATTGGGAGCATCATATTCAAAATTCGTTTTGACAAGTGTTTCATTTATTCCGAGTCGAAATAAACTTGTTTGGCATTCGACTCCATTAAATTGTTTGTTGATTTCGACACCATGTGATGGTGATTTTCATTAGTTTGAAGCTTGCGCTAAACTCATTTACGCATCTCATGCACGGATTTAATTAATTATTTATTTATTTGCTTTAAATCCGCTTCGATTTATCATAGTTAAGCGGTCTTAACACAATTGTGCGTTATGACAATGGTACACAAATTCATTGCATATTCCGGTGTACCTACTAACGGTTCTTTCAACATCAATCGAATATTTTACGATAATTATTGTTTCTTCATCTTCGATCGAAAACATTATTTCTTTGATGTTCCATTTTCAATTGAAAATCTTTCGATGTTTGTTGGAACAAACATTCATATTTAATTCATTGCGCTTTCATTTGACTTCAAACACGGTGAATTTGTTTGATCACCGCCATTGTTGAATTAATTAAGTCACTACGACACCTTGTGGTGTCAGTACAAACTTGTAGCTTCGGCTAATCATGATTGAGCGTTTCATGCAAAACACATGTGATACTTGTTCGATCACTCCTATTATTGAATTGTTTCATTCATTGTGACACCTTGTGGCGTCGGTATGACTTGCAGCTTGCGCTGATCACGATCGAGCGTTTCATGCAAACTATTATATTTGAGATTGTTGATTCTAAGTTCATCCAGTGGATGTTATTGCTTCTAGAACTCATTTACATGTTATAAACGTTCATATGGAATTCGATTAGTTGAAGTTCCTGTTCATTGTTGGATCCTTGTTAACTTAGTCGCACTGGTGACTGTATCATTACGTATCGTTTCCTTTGACATCAATTACTGAGACACATTTCTTTTAAACCGTTGGGATTCCTATTGTGGAGGAATGTCATTAAATTCACATGACTCGAATAAGTCTTGTTTCGATTACGCGGTCATTCACTTTGTTATTATTCAGACTTACCTGCGAACAACACAATTCTGGGGAGATAACGTAGTCTAAATTTCGAGGACGAAATTTCTGTAACAGGAGGAGAATGAGACAACCGGTGATTTACGGTTCTTAATTACGTAATTAACAGATGATTAACGCGATAATAAATAGTGATTAAGACGAAGATTGACTTAATTAGGCCTTGGAGTGCCTAGAAACGGCTAACCAACATTACAAGGCGTGAACGGTGGTTTACGGAAAAACCTGCTGGATGATAAGCGACAACGGATTGAAACCGAACAGAATACTGACAACGCCGACAAATATTAAATTTTTACGATATATATTAGCTTCGTAATAAAATTTTTGTGACTACAGTCGAAACCAGATTGAAAAACGGATTAAATACGACAACGATACAATTTTTCGCGATTATTACCGTGATCGACGAACGGGCGTGCAAACAACGACTACCGACCGTATTTTTGTGTATTTTAATTTTTGACGTTAAACGGAGTTCTGGATTTGACAACGGGTCTCGTAGGAATTACAGGCCGCTTACGCACGAGATGGGCTTGTGGGCCCTAGGCCCAAGCCTAAACCTATACATAATATTTTAGATCTCTACTACAAGATTTTTCTTGTAGATCTTTCCAAAAATCCCTTCATGATCTAAACAAAATCTCTATAGAGCTAAAAATCTGCACAAAATCGCAATAAAATCCTTCCAAAATATTTCAAGATCCTTCAAAATCTTATTAAATCTCAACATGATTATAAAATGGTCCATACCCCTTTGTTGTTTTCATTGTGCAGAGATCAAACACAACACTACTCACCTTCTTATTTCCCCTCTTTCTCTCGATCACACCTGCAGACACAAAAAGCCACACACCCAAACCCCTTTACCCCTATCCCTTCTCGGTGAAGATCAGTGAGACCCCCCCCCCTTTTTCATCTGACAAAACGGAGCGCCACCACCACCACTGTCCGGTGGTGGTGCGGCAGCTACAGCAGAGAAAGAGAGACAGAATGAGAGTGAAGAGAGAGAAAAAGGTTGGTGCAGGAATGGCGGACCGGCCGGCGACGCGGCGGCGGTGGAGATGATGAGACAATGGTAAGGTGATGATGCTGGTGAGTCGATGATGGCTCCGGCGGCGGCAGATGAGTCCCGGCGATGGGTTCCAACCTTCGGTAAGTGGCTCTGTCGAAATCTTGTGTTGTGAAATAAGATCGATCTCATCTCAGTTCAGTTCTGACATTTAAGGGCTCAGGTTTGGTTCGGGTTCGCATCAGCGGGTTCGAGTTTTGGTTCAGATTCGGTGTTCGGGTTAGTGTTCGGCTCAACTCGGTTTGACTCGGTCAACCGAGTCAACTCAGTTAACAGATGGGTTCGGGTCAACAACCGGTCAACAGAGATGTTCGGGACAGATGCGGGTTCGGTCAGGCGGCTCGGGCAGACGGTTCGGTTAACCCAGTAAGCGAGTCAGCTCAGTCAGCGAGTCGACTCGGGACAGACGAGTCCACTCGGTTTGGTTTGGGTCAGTCGGTTCGAGTCAGATTAGGAAGCGTTTCGGTCGACTCGGTCAAACTCAGTCAACTCAGCGAGTTGACTCGGTCAGCTCGGCTTTCGACACAAGAAGATGGTAAAGATTTTTCGGCACAATACATTTCATTATTCTTATAATATTATATATTTCGTGAGTGATGCGTGCGAAGTGTTATATATATTAGGTGTATATTTTAAGCCCTTTTTAACACTTATTTTAGCCAAGTTTTAAATTTATAAAACACGATATTTTACTAACACTAAACACACATATGGGCAAGTGCACCCATCGTGAGCGTAGTATAGCGTTGGTAAGATACCGAGGTCGTCCAAGGACACAAGAGCTTTTAGTACCGGTTTATCCTCAACGTCTAATCAAAATAAAAAGTTTAGAAAAATGTTTTAAACTAAGAAAAGATAAAAACTAACTAAAATGCTGAAAATAAAAATAAAAGAAAAAACAGATAGACAAGATGAATCACTTGGTTCCGACTCGTATCTAGTATAACCTTTGATTATTTCCGCAGTTTTGCACATAATTAAGAGATTATCTTAGTTATTGTAGTAGGCCCCTCTTTTGAAGGTGACGTTACCCTCACCCCAGTAGTTTGAGTCAGCAAGGATACAATCCTAAAAGGGTGGATTATTGGAAGATAATGAATTAAGTTATTAATGCAGTATTATGGTAGGCCCCGCTTTTGGCGGTGACGTTACCCTCGGCTAAGTAGTCTGAGTCAGCAGGGATACAGTCCTAAATAGCCGGGTTATAGTATTAATAGTAGTTAACTTATGAGGGGATCAAAGAGTTTGGACCCCCGCCATCCAATACCGTGAAGCATTGAAGGAGGTCCTACTAAATTTGACCCAGGTCCATTGCAGGACCTCTAAACGCTGAACAATGGCAAGACCTTTACCAAACCGTTCCCTTAACCCCCGACCAGGTAGCCAACATACCTCCATATAGACCGTGGAGATATGAATGGTGAAAATCATTTATTTTATATAGACAGTAAAATAATGCCAAGACACCACGGACAAACGATAAGGAAATATCACCTTCAACATAAGTAACTAGTTATTAAAGTCATTAATACAAAACCAAATAAAAAGTGCAAAAGATTAGAAATAAAAAGTATTATACTAGACACTTTGTCTTCACCAAGTGATGTAAGAGACTTAGGCAAACATGGCCTTGATTGTCAAGAACTCTTACGATCAATCTTGGATCCCGAGACAACTCACACACTCTACGATGGACAATGGATGATGGTGTTGTGATGGTGGTGGGTGGTGGATGAAGTGTGAGAGAGGTGGTGTGCCAAGGGATGAGTTGAAATGAATCCAAGCACTCCTATTTATAGGCTGAACAGAGAGCTGGGCACGGCCCCGTGTCCGCTGGGCACGGCCCCGTGCCTGTCTGACACTCTCTCTCCTCATTAATTGTAATTCGCAATTACAATTAATGCGCCTGCTGTACTTTCGACACGCCCCCGTGTTCACTGGGCACGGCCCCGTGGTGGGCAATAGAAGCTTCTATAGGTTTGTCTTTTCTGCTGCTTCTTGGGCACGGCCCCGTGCTGGCTGAGCACGGGGCGTGTTCAGCCTTCTGCCTTCTCTATTTTGCTTGGGAAGATGCCGTTGAGGGGTCGGGCAGTCCACTTATGTTCCTTTCCTTGTATTTATGTTGGATTTAGCTGTCTTTTTGCTTCTTTTGTGTTTTTGAGCTCATTTAATCCTGAAAATACAAAAGGAAGACAAAAACACTCTTTTTCCAATATTAGTACTTAAAAAGGGTTAGTTTTATGCCTTATTTGATGTAATTTATATGTTGCATTTTACACACATCAGTGAGCGAGCTCGAACCGATACAAACTAGTGCTTAATTTACATTTTGTCACTTTTACGAAAATTATACATATTGATATTGAGAATATTGTTGAGTTTGACAAAATATATCGACACGTGGTTGTCGGGGGCGTCCAAAAACAGAGGAAACTCTGCCCGTTTTTCGAGAAAATCCGCAAACACAAAAGGCGTTTTATTATCGGATTCAAATAATCTTTTACAAAGACGACAATTTGGATATTATTTCGATAATGCTTTTATAAAATAAAACATGAAATAATATTATCAATTCTTTTATTACTTTCGACAATCCTTTCAAGTATCAAACAATACGAAATCTTTTCGTAAACTTGAATATAGTTTATATGCTATTTCAAAATATCAAACGACACGACGAGTCGGAAATTTATTTACAACAAATAAATATAATTATTATATTTATTATAAACTTCGGAATTTCGACAACTCCTTTATAAAGTCAATATAATTATTTATATTGTTTCAAACGCCGAACACACATTCGTTTATAAAAATAAATATAGTTATATATTTATTTTCAAACACGACAATCCGACGATTCTTTCATGAATATGACTTTTTATATTCAAGTCAAACGCCTAAATGGCATAGGCATACACTTTGATAAATATCATACGAGACGTATATATGATACGAATTGGTTATACGTTATTTTCATACAAACTTTTGTACATACACGTACGATTTCTCGAGACAACTAACGCGATTATATCAATATATTTATATACTTTTATATAAATATTCATATATTTTAAACCTCACGAGAACTAAGTCTTTTCGAGACTTCTTAAATACCAACGAATAAACGAATTACGCAAGCATAACTTCTTCGCTTCTTTCAAGTTAACAACTTACTGTCGAATCGTTCGGCTAACGATTCGGTAGAGCTCGGTGACACGTAGACAAGTTACCGCTTTTATTTAGAAACTTATTAGATATTCCTTGTTAGGAATATTGTAGAATGCACGCTAGCGAGTCTCATTTTGGAAACGACATCACGGAGTCGTAATTAGCTAGCTTTGCACATGGAAATTCAGGTGAGTTCATAACCCCACTTTTTACGGTTTTACATTTTTATGAATGATTTCGGGGTCGAAAGACATGCACGTTTTTCAGAAATATACAAAGTTCTCGATAAACAAAGACTGCATACTTTTAGACAAAGCACGTTTTGCAAGAATATACAAAACTTTTAAACGAACGCAAAACTCGCATTCCTAAATCATATTACGAATGGATTTCGAGGAACTCAAATGATTTACGAAAGGTTTATACTAAACATACCGGTTTTTACAAAACAAATGCGTATTATCGAAAGGTGAATGATTTTCATGACTAGGGATGGGATCATCTGGTGATGATATTGAGGAAGGACCAGTTTTAGAGATTGAGGAAGGATCAGTCTTAGAGACTGAGGGAGGATCAGTCTTAGAGACTAGGGTAAAATACATGTACAATGATTACAGACACTTACAGACATTTTTATACATGGTATGGTTAGCTTAAGGAGGGTTTACTACTTAGATCATGTGAGTGGGTAGGCGCAACTCGAGGCCATTAATCCTCATTGTAGGACCGAGGGACAGTAGCGGTAGATCTATCTGGGTGTAGCGAGCCCAGCCCCAGGCCCAGCAGAACGGACCTCGGGGTGACTTTGTGCCCGACGCATAAATCCGCTAGGTTTGAGTCTTCCTACTTGCACTTCACACATACCATTGGCTTTGCAAACCATTGGTGATCTCCTTTTTTTTTCCTTATTGCTACATACCAGGGACATATATACTTACAAAACTACCTGTTCATACAAATTAAATACCATGTTTTATACAAAATTCAAAGCATAGGATTATGCGGGTATGGAGTCAAAGTCAGGGTGGGCATTGACGGTTATGCGAACATTACAAATACAAGACTTTACAAATACATGGTTTTTATGAACATAATGTGTTACAAACACAACGTTTCCATATAACTTGGCAAGAAAATGACTTTTGATTCGTTTTCTCAATACTATTTCAAAAACCGGTTATTCCAAAGATTTATTTCAAATCTTTCACAACTCAAAAGATTTATTTCAAATCTTTCACAACTCAAAAGATTTATTTCAAATCTTTTACAAACAAACTATGGACTCGCTCAACTTTATGTTGACTTTTTTTCGCATGTTTCTTTCTCAGGTTACTTTTCTAAGACAAGGCACGGTTGGAATAGGAGAACCATTGGAGACTCGAGTACTTAGTGGGCGTTCAATTTCTAGAAAGTCTTAGCTTTTTGCTTCCGCTGTGCAATGAAGATACCAGTCCAGTCACGCCAGTTCTGATAACCCGGCTATTTAGGACTGTATCCCTGCTGATTCAGACTACTTAGCCGAGGGTAACGTCACCTTCAAAAGAGGGGCCTACCATAACATGCATTAATAACTTAATTAATTATCTTTCAATAATCCGACCCTTTAGGATTGTATCCTTGCTGACTCAAACTACTGGGTTGAGGGTAACGTCACCTTCAAAAGAGGGGCCTACTACATTAACTAAGATAATCTCTTAAAAAGTGCAAAAGTGCGGAAATAATCAAAGGTTACACTATACACGAGTCGGATCCAAGTGATTCATCTTGTCTATCTGTTTTTCTTTTATTTTATTTTTCAGCATTTTAGTTAGTTTTATTTTTTTTGTTTAAAAACCTTTTCTAACTTTTGATTTGATTAGACGTTGAGGATAAACCGGTATTAAAAGCTCTTGTGTCCTTGGACGACCTCAGTATCTTACCAACACTATACTACGCTCACGATGGGTGCACTTGCCGATATGTGTGTTTAGTGTTAGTATATATCGTGTTTTATAAATTTAAAACTTGGCTAAAAAGTGTAAAAGGGCTTAAAAATATACATTAAAAACTATACACACTTACGCACATCAATACTTATATTGATTTTTGAGAAAATAATATAAGTAAGATACATAGTTAAAAATATAAATTGTTTTAACACAAGAATACATACATAAAAGATGGTGACTTGTACTTGTGCGATACAAGTCTAGTGACTAATGTAAATAAAACACGTATAGGTCACGACGCTATATAAGCAAACCCGGTGAAGTTTACAGCGCAAGAAACGCAAAGTTGTGAGTTCATGCTCCCCCTTTTCTTTTAACTGTTTTCAGTTTTATAACTTCGGGGGTGAAGTACATGTTACTAAATGTTTACAGAGAAGTGAGATTATGTCCCCACTTTTAAATCTTTTACATACTTTTTAAACTTGGGGAAAATACATAAGTTATGGTATGATGGATACAAGAAATAAGGAATGATACTAGAAATCGTGTCACGAATAGGGTATCAGAAGCACCATTAATCGTGTACATACTAAGACTGCAGAACAAAAGGTTAGATCTAATGGGTTTTCGGGTAGCCACACTCTTGGTGATAACTAGTACCAAGTAGTGCTTTTGTGTCTCCGTCGTGAATCGACAACTAGAAAAATGCCTATGGTTTGGATGCTTCCGATGTCGTGTCACATGTTAATGGCCTTGCAACCCATTAACAATCTTGATACATACAGGAATACTTGAGTTATACAAATTACATACCATGTTTTTATACAAAGTATACAACGTTCAATACAAAAACTGCATGAATTCACTCCAACATTATGTTGACGTTTTTCCAAAAACTCATATGTATTTCAGGTAACTAAAGTCGATGTGCGCGCGGTCTTACTCATGCTCTTGGATATTGTTTATGTTTATCTTTGAATAAAGTTGTAAACTTTTCAGACAATATGCTGTCTTGTGATGTAAACACTTAAACCATGTTTTCAGTTATTAAATGTTTGGCATTTGGAGTTATTTTTACGAGCATGTAGTATGTTTACTTTTCGTATGAAATGAGAACCTTTCATGATCACACCTCGTGTTTCTGCCTTAGAAAGGGGAGTGACAGATTGGTATCAGAGCTGCGATTGTAGTGAACCAGGATTCCTTCTCGAGTCTAGTCTACAATCTGTAGGATCCTTTCACGAAAAATTTTTTACAACAAGTTTTCATTGCATAAAACTTTCCGCGACATCCACTACCTGAAACTATTTTCAAAGAGTCAAGAAAAGACACTACGAGACTTAGGGTGCACTGGAGTAGCACTTGTCTTTGACTAGAAATTTCTTGCAACTATGTGTGATAATTGATATATACATATACTAGAAATAGAATATCTCAGGTACTCGTGACTTTACCTGAAAACAGTGGCCTATCTGAAGGAAGTGATACGAGGATGAAACGTACTGTGCGGACTGTGCAAGGACTTACGTAATTATGGATGCATACATAATTATGGAATTCAGTGCACAGAAATCACAGTAAGTCTTATCACGTATCAAAAGAGATTCCTTCAATACAAGAAAAGGTCAAACGTGAACACCCTTCCCCCAGCCTATTAAATACTCTTTTGGAGTAATAATTTAGGGTATAAAGACAAGAACCTCTAATGTGAAGTAAGATATTTTGTCCTTTACATATATTAAACTTGTACTTTAGGGAGATGTAACCCTTATACATTTTGTTTACTTCGCAAACAATGGTGTAACAAGTTGATCGGATATGTGTAAAGACTTGGTGAATATCTTATTACACGTCAGTATTTATCTATTTATGCATGCTTGTTGTTGTATGAATTGATTTATATGGCGGATTTTTTGATGTCACTTATGTGGGTATATATCTGTGTATATACTACTACTGTCTCATATGACGATATCAAACAAATGTATAACTTTGTTGTGTTAAGTTCCGACAGAACATGGCACCTAGGAGAGCTGTGATCAATCAAGGTTCCGATCAACCCCCTCCTCCTCCTCCTCTGCCCAGGACCGCCGAAGAACTGAACGCCCTACTGGAGGAAAGGATCTCCGCAGCTATCGCCCAATACGAGGCGAACCGCACTGAACAAATAGGAGGACCCATCAATGCTAGACATAATGGGCAGGGAGACACATCTGGAGGAAGCACAGCTCAAGGCTGCACTTTCAAGCAGTTCCTCGACTGCAAGCCACTGAACTACGACGGCACTGGAGGTGTAGTGGCTTTTGTACGCTGGACGGAGAAGACTGATGCCACTATCCGTATGAGCAAGTGTGCCGCGGATCAACAAGTCACTTGTAACAACTCATATTAAAAAGTCCTAATTATTATTTTAATTATCCAATAGGAAACCCTAATTGAGACACCCAAGTGATTCTGTATAAACCCTAAAATTTTCAGAACAATCAGAATCAGGATCAGGGCCCCTAAAACTCAGGGGGGGGGGTAAACCCTAGTTACGATTATCTACATAAAACGTTGTCAAAATTGAATTTTACGAAACTGTCGACTCAGCAAGCCTACACACACACGAAGCTACCCTATGGTAGAATAGGGTCCTTCGCGTCACGCGAAGCCCCTAAGGGGACCCCTCGCGTGACGCGAGGGGGGTCAAAAATTGTGTATAAATAGTAGACATTGGGACTTGATTTATGGCACTGAAACGACGTAAAAACTCATCATATACACTGAGTTACGTTCTGAATACTACAAAAACACACACGGATCACTAATCGTCGCCGCAATACAGGGTAATAACTCGATCGCTGATACGATTCAATGTCCGATCGATTAAACTATCCAATGGATGTTTAAGTGCTGCCCACATTAGGGTTTATGCTTTGTCATTCGTTGTTAATTCAATGGATGTTTAAGTATCGCACTTTGTCATTCGATGTGAGGGTTTGATCTCGTGAGTTATCGTAAATGCTGTATTAAGTTACTAACCGAATTGTGTGCCTATTATTAATTCATGTTAAAAGGCTAATCAGTAGGCTAGGCTCTGCTCAAATTAAATCTTCAATGTGAGTCATTCTCTTTTTATCAAATTGGTTTACATAAGCATGTTTATTTTCAAAGTTATAATTACAGTGATTAAGTATATGTAATCACCAAGTTACAGCCGGTATGTGGGGTTTTGTATACATTACTTGATAATCTTCACCATTGGGGAAGCCAAGGGGTGATATGACCATAGTCACAGACACCATTGGACAACGGGAGGGCCAATGGGTCTAGTGACAAAATACCGTGGGTAGTTGGTTTGATATCTAGAAACATTGTAATCTCTCTTAATACTGTAAATTATAACAAATGAGTCATTTTCATAAAAAGAATGATTCACTCAGTATTTCCCGCTGACAAAACCTTTTTCAAACATGTTTCAGGTGATCTGTTGTGATCCAGGAAAAGTGCCGAGAAGCACTACAAGCTTTAGGAAGTGGCTTAATATAAAAATAAAGAAACATGTTTTGTAAAATAAAAGATTTCTACGTGAAATCTTATGATTGTAAATTACCGAGATTTTATCTCGAGTTGTGAAATAAAATAATCGGGAAATTGCAGTTTTTAAAAGATCCTGAAGAAAACGTCCGCTGTTAAATAAATACCACGGGTTTTCTGTCCCGCAGCCCCTGGAACGGGTCAAACCGGGTCGGGGGCCGTGACAGAAAAAGGTGGTATCAGAGCCACTGATTTAAGCCTATTAAGTATTTAGAAAATATTTAATTTTTTCTACTTGTCATTCTGTGATTATGTGTTTCCTTATTTGAATATTTGTGTACAGTATGGGTAAACAAAAGCTGTCAAACATCTATCTTAAATTAGATAGGTCATCCAACGAGAAGGGAAGTTCATCCCAAACCAAATCCTCAAATCACTCTGTAATTCCTGAAGAAGGAATATTTGTGCGAAAGGCACAATATGAAGAACCACTTTCTCCTAATAAAATGTCACGACCCCCGACCCACCCTGGACGGAATCGGAAGCCGTGAACAGCCCAGTGGTACCGGTGATTATTTTGAAAAATATTGCAGCGGAAATTTCATCAGGACCGTGAGTTAGGAAAAATATCAGAGTTTAGAAAACACCGGATTTTATTTATTTAAATAGATGGGATAAACCCATGTTTTATAATGGTAGCTTTAATAAAGATAAATTTTATTACGTAAAACAATATTTCTTATTTTGATTTAATTAATAAAATAAGCCACTTCTTGATGCCTTTCAGTGCCGTATCCATCTCTACTGTAATTACCTGAAACATGTTTGAAAAATGTTTTGTCAGCGGGAAATACTGAGTGAGTTCATTCATTTTGCTAAAACGACACATTTGTTATAATATACAGTATTAAGAGCGATTACAATGTTTCTGATATCAAGCCAACTACCCACGGTATTTGTCACTCGACCCATTGGCCCATTCGTCCAATGGTGTCTGTGACTATGGTCATATCCCCCATTGGCTGCCCCAATGGTGACGATTATCAAGTAATGTATACAAAACCCCACATACCGGCTGTAACTTGGTGATTACAAAGACTTAATCCCCATAATTATAACTTTGAAAATAAAATGATTTTGTAAACAGATTTGATAAAAAGAGAGAATGACTCACATTATAATCATGCAGATTCATACGGACAGAATTTAGTCTACAGATAATCCTTGATATATTGCAGATTGAGACATGCAGAGCTTAGCCTATTTGTTTAGCCTTGTAACCTAGTGCACACGAACTAGGTAGGTAACTTAATACAGCAATTACGATAACTCACGAGATCAAATTCTCACAATGAACGACAAAATGCAATACTTCATCCATCGAATTAACGATGATCCGTCAAATTAATGACGAACGACAAAGTATAATACTTCATCCATCGAATTAACGATGATCCGTCAAATTAATGACGAACGATAAAGTATAACCCTAATGTGGGCGGCACTTAAACATCCATTGGATATATTGATCGGTCGGAAAATGAATCGTAATAGCGATCGAGTTAATACCCTGTATCGTAGCAGAATTCAAGCTATGTGTGTGTTTGGTAGTAATAAAAATATATATTTGTAATTGTGTTAAGTATAGTACCTCTAATTCAACCTTATCCCGATGTCCCGAGACAGAACCCCAACGAACTTAGTCGGGCAGAGCCCTGACATGCGTTATGGGCTCAGATCAATCGAAAAGGGTAGCGGTGATCGGGAGTTAAAACACTTAAAACTGGGCAGAACCTTATTATTATTATAGGTAGAATAGGAAATTTGAGAGAGAGAGAGAGAGGACGATATGTATACACAGATGGAAGCAAGTAATTTGCATCATTCATGTTCTATTTATATGGTTTCCAAACTTCTAGATTTCTTACACGTAGAATAACTTCATTAATTCCATATGGTGAGTTGGAAGTACCTTATGAACTATCATTTCTTTTCTGACACGTACCACCATTTTCAATGATAGAGTTTAATTTTATTTATTTATTTTATTATTTTATTTTATCTCTTTCTATTGTCTCGACATGTCCCACTTTCTAAATTATTTATTATTAGTTTATTATTTTATTTATTATATATATTATAATTAATTTAACTGTTTTACTTATTTGACGCTTATAACTTTTTAAAATATAGCGTTTTAGAAAATAATAAATATGTTATTGGAACGAGTATATTTTTGTCTACACTTGGGTCTAAGTTTCATTAAAAATAGAGTAGGTTCAAAATACCATGTATTTTTATAGTTTAATTATTAAACGGTTCCTGGGCCCGTCTAGGTACTTCATATTTCTTACAGTTAACTTACCCGTAATCTACCCGTCTAATAATATAAGTTTTTATATACTTTTATTTTAATAGAAAGGTCAACCCATATACAAGCCAATTAATTGATATAATATTTCAACCAACTATATTAAAATAGTGTTTAAAACTATTTGGGTTGAATAAAAAAATAACTAGTTACTAGTGGTTAATAAATTTAACCAAACCTATAATTCTTATATAAAAATAGGGATGTTACATTCTCTCCACCTTGTTTTAAATCTCGTCCTCGAGACTTGGGTTATGATATTTCTTTTAGATTTATAAATATTAAGGTAGATGACACAGAATCAAAATATCTAATTTTGTGAATATGAGTTGTACAATAAGTAGGACTCAATGGTTCAACTGAATTAGTTCAAGAAATAGATAACAAATGAATGAGATGAAATGATATAATTTTCAAAGTGACTAGGTTCAAGCCAAAAGATATAGGATCAATAGATATTTTAAAATGAATGTAAAGGTTTTTTTTTTTTTTTATCAATAAAATTCTTTGTCAAAAGAAAGCTTACTTTGATTGGCAACTGAGGAAAACTTAGAATTGACAGGTTCCAAATGAAATAAAAGCATGAAAAATGATTTGTCAAATATTTATGATATGAGAAAATCAAAGTGAGTGAATTGTAAAGATACACAAAAAGATAATAGAGTTAGTGTATCATTATTTAGAGTTCCAAGTTGTTTTAATCGTGAAACAATGTGATAGTATACCATATTTTTCTTACTATGTCCTAGAAATCGAAATATAATAAGAACGAGTTGTTTTGGCATGACCAACTATTATATTATATTTGTAAAGCAAATGTAATATATATTATTTGTTTATAGCATTACTAGTGGTAAGGTAAGCGCTTAAAGCCTATTAAGTATTTAAGACTTTGTTATCTATCTACTAGGACTGCATATCACCCGAGAATATTAAAGCTATATGCTTGAAATATTAAGGTTGTAATTTACTACAATATACTGTAATAACTACAACCTAAAATGATTTAAGCATTACGACTCAATAATTTTTTTTTTTTTTTTTTTTTTTTTTACAAGATGAAAAATGTCTTGTTCATGAATACTTAGATAGTTATTTAGATAATTTTATTCGTCCCTTTAAATTCTTGTATTATTTTATGAAAATATGTCTTCTCCTCAAAGTAAAATATTTTTATATATAATTAAAATTTACTAAATAAGTATGATGACTTAATTTATATATATTAACTAGTCATTATCATGGTTGGATATTGGTTAGTACTGCCTTGTTTAAGCATAGGTGGCCAGTCCATGCCTAACTAAGGTTAGGCTATTCAATACCGGCCCTTGACAATAACCCTAGTATTTAAAAATAATACTAACACTATTATTATTAATATTTTTTTTTTTTTACTAATAATAAAACTGATATTAGTATTACATAACTAAACATACACTTAAATGGAAAAATTTCTAATAAAAATGGTGAAACCAGCCGTCCCCAGGATCGAACCCGGGTCTAGGCCACACCCTTTCGCGCGCCTAGCCAACCGAGCTAAGTGCCTAGTTTGTGAAAATTTCTATTTTGGTTAAATATAAGCACATGTACAATAAATTCTGTACTTCTTATTATAAGTCACCTACTTATCCTCCTTATGTTGACTAGTAATACTATTAGGTAATCACTTATGTAAGTTTCCATATATAAAATAAATTTTATATAATGTTTTTCGATTGAAGATGTTAAAATAATAATTTATCACGAAAGGCTAGATTGATGTTGTAAAAATCATTTAAGAGATACATTAAAATATGACAAGAATTTGTGTATCATTATCTTAATACATGATTTGTGTTAAGATAACTTTTATAAATATCCGTATATGATATATATATAAATGAGATTAGTGCAAGTTTTAAATTTTATGAAAACGTTAGTACAAGGTGACCGTAATCAAAGAAATGATTTAGTGAAGTCGAAGACCAAATAATCATTTTATAGTTCTAGAGAATTGAAGTGTTTGTTGGGATTATGTTGAATATGATAGCTTTAATCCATCATATGGGAATTTGAAATGAATATGTAATGCGAACAAGTTCAAGCAATTGAACTTGGTTTAATCATAACGAGTTCATGTATTAATAAGAAAGTTCGGACATGGTTACAACAAAATCATGTATGCCAAAGAAAATTGAGTTTCTCAAGAAATTTATTGACTCAATATAAAAGGGTCATTGTTTTGCATTACTGCGGTATACAGTGCCAAAAAAATCGAGTATAGCGAAATGATATTTGAGTTTGGATAAAACAACAAATTAGAATGAAGTCCTCCAGTTGATTTCATAAATCAAATCAAATGAACCATATGTGCAACAAATAGTGCATGTGTAACGTATGGATTTATCAAGAAATGAAATAGATCAATATTTGTCACCATGAAAGAAATCCTCATGGTATGACGACCTTTAGGGAAAGTAAAAAAACACGAAAGTCAATTCTTTATATGCAGAAGTCAGAAAAAAAAATTATCTGAAAATTTTGTATGATAATCGTTATTAAGTGATATTACCAAGGAATATCAAATAAAATGAAATAGGGAATTTGCAAAGTATGTAACTCCTTTTGCAGTGATAATAATTATGACTTTGATTAAACTGTGCACTGATGATTGTGAAATATTGTTTCAAAGTACCTCAGCGATATTCATTTTGTAGGATCATGTGGCAAAGTGCTCCTTTTTGATTAGTAGCTTTTCCACTAACGGGATTAACCTTGTTGCCATTGTGCCCAATTATATTTTTCAAAGGTCTTGCCTTTAACGTCTGTGGACGTAAAATTTAAGTTTCATGTGTTTTCTTGTGCACTAGCACAACTTTACATGGTTCTTACTTGCGTTAATAGTTTATGGTAACGTATTAGAAATTCTTTTGATGGCATTTTAACTTAAAGGGTTTCCATTATTTTATTTTATCACACGAGCTACGAGACAGATGATTAAACGAAATAATGTTTGGTATCGGAAAAGAAATTCCTGATAAAGAAATCTAGACACAGATACTTGTGCCTTATTCCTATTTGACTTTTGGAATTCTTTATAGATATAACTATCTATATAATCATCTATTTCACATACCCTTCATAAAGTCAATGCATTTAACAGATTCATATTTTCAAAAAAACCAGTCAAATATCTGGTCAAGATACTATTTAGGGAAATTTTGTCATTTGTTTGACATAGTATATACCCCGTCTTATCCGATTCGCGCCGGAGCGGTAATCTCATTATATCCGGACAAACTGGAGAGTCTGCTACACCATACCCAGTCTTGCCGGAGAAAATTTTCTATTTCCTATAAATAGTATCTTTTCAAAAGTGCCTCTTTTATTAGGGCTTTTATCCATAACCAAGGAAACTTGTATTTCCCGTAACATAATTAATATAAGCAATAATTACTATTAATTCTTGTTTATTTATCATATCTTGCAATATTCTAATTACCATTCTCATGGTATATCAAAACCCATCATACTTTATTTACAAAAAATAAATAGCTTATCTCAAAGCTTATACTAAGGTATCTTTTCTTAAGTTCAAGTTTAAATACTATCCTGTGTGCTACCATAAAATATCAAGTTCCTAACTCTTTGTTTAGGTATTTTAATACAACACCTATTGGCTTAAAGCAGTGGCTCTGATACCACCTTCTGTCACGACCCCCGACCCACCCTGGACGGAATCGGAAGCCGTGAACAGCCCAGTGGTACCGGTGATTATTTTGAAAAATATTGCAGCGGAAATTTCATCAGGACCGTGAGTTAGGAAAAATATCAGAGTTTAGAAAACACCGGATTTTATTTATTTAAATAGATGGGATAAACCCATGTTTTACAATGGTAGCTTTAATAAAGATAAATTTTATTACATAAAACAATATTTCTTATTTTGATTTAATTAATAAAATAAGCCACTTCTTGATGTCTTTCAGTGCCGTATCCATCTCTACTGTAATTACCTGAAACATGTTTGAAAAATGTTTTGTCAGCGGGAAATACTGAGTGAGTTCATTCATTTTGCTAAAACGACACATTTGTTATAATATACAGTATTAAGAGCGATTACAATGTTTCTGATATCAAGCCAACTACCCACGGTATTTGTCACTCGACCCATTGGCCCATTCGTCCAATGGTGTCTGTGACTATGGTCATATCCCCCATTGGCTGCCCCAATGGTGACGATTATCAAGTAATGTATACAAAACCCCACATACCGGCTGTAACTTGGTGATTACAAAGACTTAATCCCCATAATTATAACTTTGAAAATAAAATGATTTTGTAAACAGATTTGATAAAAAGAGAGAATGACTCACATTATAATCATGCAGATTCATACGGACAGAATTTAGTCTACAGATAATCCTTGATATATTGCAGATTGAGACATGCAGAGCTTAGCCTATTTGTTTAGCCTTGTAACCTAGTGCACACGAACTAGGTAGGTAACTTAATACAGCAATTACGATAACTCACGAGATCAAATTCTCACAATGAACGACAAAATGCAATACTTCATCCATCGAATTAACGATGATCCGTCAAATTAATGACGAACGACAAAGTATAATACTTCATCCATCGAATTAACGATGATCCGTCAAATTAATGACGAACGATAAAGTATAACCCTAATGTGGGCGGCACTTAAACATCCATTGGATATATTGATCGGTCGGAAAATGAATCGTAATAGCGATCGAGTTAATACCCTGTATCGTAGCAGAATTCAAGCTATGTGTGTGTTTGGTAGTAATAAAAATATATATTTGTAATTGTGTTAAGTATAGTACCCCTAATTCAACCTTATCCCGATGTCCCGAGACAGAACCCCAACGAACTTAGTCGGGCAGAGCCCTGACATGCGTTATGGGCTCAGATCAATCGAAAAGGGTAGCGGTGATCGGGAGTTAAAACACTTAAAACAGGGCAGAACCTTATTATTATTATAGGTAGAATAGGAAATTTGAGAGAGAGAGAGAGGACGATATGTATACACAGATGGAAGCAAGTAATTTGCATCATTCATGTTCTATTTATATAGGTGAGAGGTTTACCCGCTTCGGTGGGGTTCCGCTCGGGGCTCAGGCCAGACTGACCGGGTTCAGGTTACCGCATTGCGGTCCGGCAGATTCGAACCTGAGTGGGTACGCCTAGGGGCGGCCAAGGGAACCGGTTGATCCACACCTTCCAAAAAAAAAAAAAAAATTTATATGGTTTCCAAACTTCTAGATTTCTTACACGTAGAATAACTTCATTAATTCCATATGGTGAGTTGGAAGTACCTTATGAACTATCATTTCTTTTCTGACACGTACCACCATTTTCAATGATAGAGTTTAATTTTATTTATTTATTTTATTATTTTATTTTATCTCTTTCTATTGTCTCGACATGTCCCACTTTCTAAATTATTTATTATTAGTTTATTATTTTATTTATTATATATATTATAATTAATTTAACTGTTTTACTTATTTGACGCTTATAACTTTTTAAAATATAGCGTTTTAGAAAATAATAAATATGTTATTGGAACGAGTATATTTTTGTCTACACTTGGGTCTAAGTTTCATTAAAAATAGAGTAGGTTCAAAATACCATGTATTTTTATAGTTTAATTATTAAACGGTTCCTGGGCCCGTCTAGGTACTTCATATTTCTTACAGTTAACTTACCCGTAATCTACCCGTCTAATAATATAAGTTTTTATATACTTTTATTTTAATAGAAAGGTCAACCCATATACAAGCCAATTAATTGATATAATATTTCAACCAACTATATTAAAATAGTGTTTAAAACTATTTGGGTTGAATAAAAAAATAACTAGTTACTAGTGGTTAATAAATTTAACCAAACCTATAATTCTTATATAAAAATAGGGATGTTACATAAAAGAAGTTTGATTTTTAAGAAAAGTCAGGAGAAAGTAAAGAAATTCCGAGAAAAGAAGATTAAACAGGAAACTCAGGAATTAATCAGTAAATCACCTTGGGAAGACAAGTTAGATGAAAAATGGGCAGATCTTTATATGCTAGCTACTGTAGCAGTAAATGCAAATTTTTAAATATTCTAACTCAAGTTTTAGTAACTTTATCACCTACAGTCCAGAAACCTTATCCAGTAAATAAATAAATTTACAATAAAACTTAGTATGTTTTAATTTTCGGCTATTTTGTAGTTACCCAATATGAAATAATATAAAAAAAAAGTTTTCTATGAAAATTTGTTATTAAATTTTAACATTAGTATTTGTGTGTATTTTGCATATGTGCTAAACAGCATGAGTGACTTGTCTGACGCCCTTCAGAATTTAAATCTCTATCCGGTAAAAATAGAGGTTTCCAGAGATTTCAATAGGTATATACCAGATATAGAAGAACCTATTGAATTCAATGCTTCACCTCCGAAAAAGCCAAAACCTCAGAAAAGAAAGAGATATGTATGGGGGAGGCGTGTGCGTAGGAAAAAGCCAGCCAAGAGACTTCCCAAAATAGAAAATCCCTTAGATAAAGGGAAGGGAATTGAAGTCGGGGAAGAGTCTAGGAAGATGGGATTACAGTTTGATGAATATTCTAAGCAAATAGAAATAGAGATTGGAGGAGGTTCTCATATAGAAATTGGAGAGAGCTCTAAGCAAAATCAGGAAATGACATTTCAGGAGGAATTGGATCGTGCATTGGCAAGCTGTGATGTCGTCAGGCCTATTAATAATAATCTATACCCTTTTCCTGCTGAAACACAGTTACCCATAAACTTGGAACCAGCAATTCCAGAACCTATAATTCACACCCAACCTTTAGTAATGGAGGAGTGGTGGACGAATGATTGGCAGTTCCAAAACCTGCTTAACAGTCCTTATTCCTTTCTTCCTCAATTCGACCCTGAACCAATACCTAATCCACCTATGAGCAATGAGAATTTAGCTGAACTCCGCCACTTTGGCGAAGAGTTAATGGATGCAGGAAATAGGATCAGGGAAGTAGGAGAACAGATCTCCTGGAAGTACGATGAGAGAGAGCATCGTTATTAAAATATTAGCTGACGAGGGATAAGGGGGTTTATGGGACTGTGGTTGTATAATAGTAATAATAATATAATCATGTGAAATAACCTAAAATAAAACTTTGTAAGATAATGGTGTGTATTGATGCATACTATTAAATATAAATGGAAATCGAGAAATCGATAATTTTGGCTATATGTGTATTGTGAAATTAGTATGATTATTTTGTGTACAATTGTTATTTATTTGATACTAATAAAATTAAACTATCAGATGGAAAACGCTAATAATGAACCAGTAAATGAGGTTAATCAATCCGAGCAACAACCGGGGGATCAATATATGACTAGGCAGGATATAGAAAATATCGTTGCTCAAGGGATAGCCAATGCTATTCCAGCAATCGTTGCTGCTGTTAAAAATCCAATCGAACCTCAACCAATCGTTCCTAGCAAACGTATTTCTGAAGATAACTTCAGTAATAGCATAAACGGAGGCAGTAATCATAATCACGATAATGATTCACGGCAGGCTCCGCTCCCTAAGAAAATAAAAGCTGCAACACCTGGTTGCACTTATAAAGAATTTCTTGCTTGCAAACCCATTGAATTTGCAGGCAATGAAGGAGCAACCGCAACACTGCGTTGGTTAGAGAAGACCGAGGCAGTGATTACAATAAGTAAATGTGCCAAGGACGATCAGGTCATGTATGCGTCAAATCTTTTTAAAGAAGGGGCGCAAGAATGGTGGAACACGGTGTTACAAGCAAAGGGAAGGAGGATGGCATATGCAATGACCTGGGAAGAATTTAAGATTCTTGTAGAAAGAAAATTCTGTCCCGAATATGAAAGAGATCAAATGGCAAATAAGTTTCTAAATCATCGAATGATGGGTGTAGATTGTCGCGGTTATACTTCGACATTCTTTGAATATGCTAGAGTGGTACCAACACTGGCTTCGCCAGAACCGGTACTCATTTCTCGTTATATTTGGGGATTGATTGGTGAAATCCGCAATATCGTTAAAGCTGCGAGACCTCGCACTATTGACGATGCAGTGGAATTAGCCAACACCCTAACTGATGAACTAGTACGCACAAGAGATGATAACAGGAAAAAGGAATTGGCTCAGAAAATTACCCAAGGAATTCGTATGGGTAATAATAGCAACTTCAAGAAAAGAGGAACATGGAAATTTTCAAATCCACCTTTCTGCAGGAATTGCAAAAGGAAACATTTTGGAAGATGTAATATAACCTGCAATTTTTGTAAAATGGTAGGACATCGTGAAGAAAACTGCAGAAAGAAAACTATAACCTGCTTCAACTATGGAGAAAATGGGCATTTCAAAACAGAATGTCCTAAACTGATCAAACCAGCAGACAACAAAGCCAAGACGGCCGATGGAGTTACCAAGAAGAATGTTCGAGCCTTTCAGTTAACAACTCAGGAGGCCGAGTTAATTCCAAATGTGATAGCTGGTACGTTCCTAGTTCACAACGTATATGCAAAAGTATTATTTGACTCTGGTGCAAACCAAAGTTTTATCAATACTTCATTCTGCCAAGCTCTTAATTTACCCTTAACCAACCTTAGGCAGATTTTTACAGTTGAAACGGCAGACGGAAATTCTGTTAGCATAGATAAAGTTTTGCAAAAGGAAAATATAGAACTCTTAGGTCATAAATTCTTTGCAAACCTATTACCTATGAAATTAGCCGAATTTGATGTTGTGTTAGGAATGGATTGGTTAGTAGCCAACCATGCTCGAATTCTTTGTGATCAGAATTCCATAGAAATTCAAGCACCTACTGGAGAAGTAATTATGATTACAGGAGATAAACCACGTAAGCCCATGAAGTTCATATCAGTAATGAAAGTTGCTAATTATGAACGAAAGCAAGGAATAGTATATATGATTTCAGTAATCATTAGTACTAAGGGTAAAGAACTTAAGGAAATTCCTGTAGTCTTGGAATACCCAGATGTATTCCCAGAAGAGTTACCAGGGTTACCACCAGATAGGGAAGTAGAATTTAGGATTCATCTAATTCCCGGAACTATACCGATAGTCAAGGCACCTTATCGGTTAGCACCCACAGAAATGTTAGAACTGAAAAAGCAATTAGATGAATTACTAAGTAAAGGTTTCATACAACCAAGTTCATCCCCGTGGGGAGCACCAGTATTGTTTGTGAAAAAAGAAGGATGGTTCAATGAGAATGTGTATTGATTATAGAGAATTGAATAAGGTTACAATTAATAATCGATACCCATTACCTAGGATTGATGATCTATTCGATCAACTTCAAGGAGCTAGATATTTTTCTAAGATCGACTTACGCCCCGGATATCATCAATTGAAGGTGCAAGAGGAAGACATACCTAAGACTGCTTTTAGAACTAGGTATGGTCATTACGAGTTTACAGTCATGCCCTTCGGGTTAACGAATGCACCTGCAGCATTCATGGACATTATGAATAGAATCTGTAAACCGTACTTGGATAAATTTGTAATTGTCTTCATCGACGATATACTTATTTATTCCAAAAGTCAGAACGAGCATTGTAAGCACTTGCATGCACTCTTAACTTTATTAAGAAAAGAAAAGCTATACGCCAAATTCTCAAAATGTGAATTTTGGTTGCAAGAAGTGCAATTTCTAGGTCACATGGTGAATCACGAAGGTATTCATGTAGATCCTGCTAAGATAGAGGCAATTACCAAATGGAAGGTTCCACAATCCGCAATGGAAATTAGAAGTTTTATAGGCTTAGCTGGATATTATAGACGCTTTATTAAGGATTTTTCCAAGATAGCTGTACCATTAACTAAGCTAACCTGTAAAGCAGTTAAGTTTGAATGGGGACCTAAACAAGAAGAAGCTTTTAGGATCTTGAAGCAGAAATTAACCAATGCTCCAATCTTAGCCTTACCAGAAGGAACTGAAGATTTTGAAGTATATTGTGATGCTTCAAAACTAGGATTTGGATGTGTACTGATGCAACGCAAAAAGGTAATTGCGTATGCTTCAAGACAATTGAAAACAAATGAAGAAAACTATACGACTCATGACTTAGAATTAGGAGCTGTAATTTTTTTCCCTGAAAATCTGGAGACATTATCTGTACGGAAGTAAGTTTACTGTCTATACAGATCATAAAAGTTTAAGATATATATTTGGGCAAAAAGAGTTAAACATGAGGCAAAGGAGATGGATGGAAATCTTAAGTGACTACGACTGTGATATTCAATATCTTGAAGGAAAGGCAAATGTAGTTGCAGATGCCTTGAGTCGTAAATATCATGAAAAGCAAAAGCGAGTTCGTGTTCTCGGATTAAATCTACAGATAGATTTAATGGAACAAATAAAGAGTGTTCAGGAAACAACAATCAAGGATGATGCTGAAGGAATGAAGGGACGAATAAAAGAATCAGAACAAGGAGCTGATGGAATTTGGAGATTCCATAAAAGCAGAATTTGGGTACCTAAGCAGGGAGAATTAAGAAATAAGATTTTAGAGGAAGCTCATAAATCTAGGTATACCATGCACCCTGGAAACAATAAAATGTACCAAGATTTAAGAAATAATTTCTGGTGGATAGGCATGAAAAAGGATATAGCTAGATATGTCTCTAAGTATCTTACTTGTTCACAAGTTAAGGCAGAACATTAGAAACCTTCAGGTCTACTACAACAACTGGAAATGCCTGTATGGAAATGGGAACTCATAACAATGGATTTTGTTACTAAGTTACCCAAAACTAGAAAAGGTAATGATGCGATTTGGGTAATTGTGGATCGATTAACAAAATCAGCTCACTTTCTACCTATGAAAGAAACCTTTAGCATGGAAAGATTGGCAAAGTTGTATGTAGATGAAATAGTATCCTTACATGGAGTTCCACTCTCCATTGTTTCGGATAGGGATAGTCGTTTTACTTCTCATTTTTGGAAAAGTTTCCAAGAAGCAATGGGAACTCGACTAAACCTAAGCACTGCATATCATCCTCAAACAGACGGGCAAAGTGAAAGGACGATCCAAACTCTAGAAGACATGCTTCGAGCATATGTGATAGATTTTGGTGGAAATTGGGACGATCACTTACCTCTGATCGAATTCTCCTATAACAATAGTTATCATTCAAGTATTGAAACTGCTCCATTCGAGGCACTATACGGAAGAAAGTGCAGAACTCCAGTTTGTTGGGCAGAAATCGGAGAAAGTCAATTGTCAGGTCCTGAAATAGTGCAAGAGACGACCGACAAGATTACGCAAATCAAGGAAAGACTGAAGACAACTCGAGATCGTCAAAAGAGCTATGCAGACAATCGATGTAAGCCATTAGAATTCCAAGTTGGAGACCAAGTACTGTTGAAAGTTTCCCCTTGGAAAGGAGTTTTCGGTAAGAAAGGAAAGCTAAGTCCAAGATACGTAGGACCATTTCCAGTGATCCAACGTATAGGACCAGTTGCTTATCGTTTACAACTACCAGAAGAGTTAGCTGGAGTACATGATGTATTTCATGTATCCAATCTCAAGAAATGTTTATCAGATGAATCATTGGTAGTACCTCTCCAAGATATAGAGGTAAACGAAAAATTAAAATTTGTTGAGAAACCTCTTCAGATAGAAGACAGAAATGTAAAGTTTCTCAAGCATAAACGACTAGTGCTAGTTAAAATAAAGTGGGATTCAAAGAGAGGAGCTGAATACACTTGGGAGCTGGAATCAGAAATGAAGAGAAAGTATCCTCAATTATTCCGGTAAATCTCGAGGACGAGATTTTTATTAAGGTGGGGAGAATGTAACAACTCGTATTAAAAAGTCCTAATTATTATTTTAATTATCCAATAGGAAACCCTAATTGAGACACCCAAGTGATTCTGTATAAACCCTAAAATTTTCAGAACAATCAGAATCAGGATCAGGGCCCCTAAAACTCAGGGGGGGTAAACCCTAGTTACGATTATCTACATAAAACGTTGTCAAAATTGAATTTTACGAAACTGTCGACTCAGCAAGCCGACACACACACGAAGCTACCCTATGGTAGAATAGGGTCCTTCGCATCATGCGAAGCCCCTAAGGGGACCCTCGCGTCACGCGAGTGGGGTCAAAAATTGTGTATAAATAGTAGACATTGGGACTTGATTTCTGGCACTGAAACGACGTAAAAACTCATCATATACACTGAGTTACGTTCTGAATACTACAAAAACACACACGGATCACTAATCGTCGCCGCAATACAGGGTAATAACTCGATCGCTGATACGATTCAATGTCCGATCGATTAAACTATCCAATGGATGTTTAAGTGCTGCCCACATTAGGGTTTATGCTTTGTCATTCATTGTTAATTCAATGGATGTTTAAGTATCGCACTTTGTCATTCGATGTAAGGGTTTGATCTCGTGAGTTATCGTAAATGCTGTATTAAGTTACTAACCGAATTGTGTGCCTATTATTAATTTAGGTTAAAAGGCTATTCAGTAGGCTAGGCTCTGCTCAAATTAAATCTGCAATGTGAGTCATTCTCTTTTTATCAAATTGGTTTACATAAGCATGTTTATTTTCAAAGTTATAATTACAGTGATTAAGTATATGTAATCACCAAGTTACAGCTGGGGTTTTGTATACATTACTTGATAATCTTCACCATTGGGGCAGCCAAGGGGTGATATGACCATAGTCACAGACACCATTGGACAACGGGAGGCCCAATGGGTCGAGTGATAAAATACCGTGGGTAGTTGGTTTGATACCTAGAAACATTGTAATCTCTCTTAATACTGTAAATTATAACAAATGAGTCGTTTTCATAAAAAGAATGATTCACTCAGTATTTCCCGCTGACAAAACCTTTTTCAAACATGTTTCAGGTGATCTGTTGTGATCCAGGAAAAGTGCCGAGAAGCACTACAATCTTAAGGAAGTGGCTCAATATAAAAATAAAGAAACATGTTTTGTAAAATAAAAGATTTCTCCGTGAAATCTTATGATTGTAAATTACCGAGATTTTATCTCGAGTTGTGAAATAAAATAATCGGGAAATTGCAGTTTTTAAAAGATCCTGAAGAAAACTTCCGCTGTTAAATAAATACCACGGGTTTTCTGTCCCGCGGCCCCTGGAATGGGTCAAACCGGGTCGGGGGCCGTGACATCACTTTTGCTTCTGGGTTGTTTGTTGATGAAGCTTTGACTTGGTGGAATTTACAAGTCCAGACTCTGGGTGATAATGCTGCGTACAGCATGACGTGGGATGAGCTAAAGGAATGAATGAGGGAGAAGTATTGCTCTCGTGCTGAACTCCAAAGGTTGGAGACTCAGTTTTGGCATTTGACCATGGAAGGTGCTGACATTACTGGTTATACTCGAAGGTTCCATGATTTGTCAAGAGTGATCCCCTACATGGTGACTCCCGAATTTAAGCGCGTTGAACGCTACATTTGGGGATTGCCCTCAGAATTTCGCAGCATGGTAACTTCGGCCAAACCTCAAACGATCACTGAGGCTGTAACTCTGGCTGTCAGCCTTACTGAAGATGTTGTCCGTATGAAGAAGTTGTCATTGAACCCAACCGAAAAGACCGAGACGCATGCTGAGTCGTCTGGTGACAAGAAAAGGAAGCATGCGATCCCGAATCAAGCAACACGCAACAATAAGGGTTCCAACAACAAGAAGCGTGACCCCAACCCGCCTCAGGAGGCGAAAACTCTTGCAACCATGAATGACGCTCCTGCCAAAAGGTACCTGGGCACTCTGCCCACTTGCAACCAGTGCAAGCGTCATCACGAAGGAGTTTGTCGCATTCCAAAATGCGACAAGTGTGGAAAAATGGGTCACCATAATGAGGATTGTTGGGGAAAAGGAAGGAATGGGAATGGAAACGGAAACCGCAACGGTGCTGGTAATAGAAACAATGGTGGAAATGGAAATGGCAGTGGTAACCGGAATGGTAATGGAGCTGGGCAGAGCCAAGGATGCTTTGGTTGTAGAAGCAAGGATCATTTCATAAAAGATTGCCCAAGGGGGAACAATACTCAGGCTCGAGCATTTGTGATTGGAGCAAAGAACGCACGCGAGGACCCTAATGTGGTCACCGGTACGTTTCTCGTTAACAATCACTTTGCATCCATACTATTTGACACTGGTGCCGATTATAGTTTCATGTCTGTGGAATTTAAACGTATGCTCGGAATAGAATCTAGTAGATTAGATATTTCTTATTCCATAGAACTAGCCAATGGTAAACTTGTTGAATCGAGCGAAGTTGTTAGAGGTTATACATTAGAACTTGGTGGACAAAGATTTAGCATTGATCTCTTACCTATCCAATTGAGTAGCTTCGATGTAGTGGTCGGAATGGACTGGCTGTCCAAGAACAAAGCTGAAGTTATTTGTCATGAGAAAATCATTCGCATCCCTCTGACGAATGATGAAACTCTCATCGTACATGGAGAAAAACGAGACGCGCCTCTGCGAATCATCAGTTGTATGAAGGCACAGAAGTGCTTAAGGAAAGGATGTGTTGCTTTCCTAGCGCACGTTGTAGATAAGAAGGCTGAGGAGCTGAAACTCGAAGATATTCCTGTGCTGAAGGAATTCTCTGATGTTTTTCCCGAAGATCTGCCAGGACTACCTCCGCAACGACAAGTCGAATTCCGTATAGACTTGGTTCCAGGAGCCGCTCTTGTAGCCAAGGCACCCTATCGGCTTGCACCATCCGAGATGCAAGAATTATCTACACAACTCCAGGAGTTGTTGGATAAATGATTCATAAGGCCAAGCTTCTCACCTTGGGGAGCTCCAGTATTGTTCGTGAAGAAGAAAGATGGAACATTGCGGATGTGTATCGATTACAGAGAACTGAACAAGCTCACAATCAAGAATCGGTACCCACTACTGAGGATTGATGACTTATTTGATCAATTGCAAGGATCGAGCTACTATTCCAAGATCGACCTTCGATCTGGATACCATAAGTTAAGAATCCAAGAGGAAAGCATGCCAAAGACTGCATTCCGAACGCGTTATGGGCATTACGAATTCCTTGTGATGCCATTCGGCTTGACGAATGCGCCAGCGGTATTTATGGATCTGATGAACCGCGTATGCAAACCATATCTCGATAAATTCGTGATTGTATTTATCGATGATATCCGGATTTACTCGCGATCGAGAGAAGAGCACAAGCAACATCTCAGAACCATTTTGGAACTACTAAAGAAAGAGAAACCCTATGCAAAGTTTTCAAAGTGCGAATTCTGGATTTGCGAAGTACAATTTCTTGGTCACGTTGTGAATGAGAAGGGCATTCATGTAGACCTAGCCAAGATTGAAGCAATTAAGAATTGGGAACCCCCAAAACCCCGACTAAAGTTCGACAATTTTTGGGTTTAGCGGGCTATTACCGACGATTTATCGATAATTTCTCCAAAATAGCTCAACCACTAACTACCCTTATACAGAAAGACAAGAAGTATGACTGGGGTGATAAGTAGGAAGAAGCCTTCCAACTGCTCAAGAATAAGCTATGCGATGCACCGATACTATCCTTACCCGAAGGCACTGAAGACTTCGTGGTATACTGCGACGCTTCGCGTCAAGGGTTGGGTTGCGTGCTTATGCAACGCCAAAAGGTCATCGCTTACGCTTCGAGACAGTTGAAGGTGCATGAAAGGAACTATACCACTCACGACCTGGAGCTAGGCGCAGTGGTATTCGCCTTGAAGATCTGGCAACACTATTTATACGGTACTCGATGTACAATCTTCACAGATCACAAAAGCCTACAACACATATTTGATCAGAAGGAATTAAATATGCGTCAACGACGTTGGGTCGAGCTGCTGAACGATTATGACTGTGAGATTAATTACCATCCTGGAAAGGCTAACGTTGTAGCAGATGCGTTAAGCCGAAAAGAAAGGGTTAAGACCCTAAGGGTTCGAGCATTGGAAATGACTATTCAAACGAACCTCACTGCACGCATTCGTGATGCACAACAAGAAGCCCTTAAGATGGAGAATCGTAGAGCCGAATACCTCCGAGGTATGCTGAAGAATATGGTGCCAAACAAAGAGGGAACCTTGTACTTTAAGGAGCACATTTGGGTTCCGCTCTATGGCGGTAATCGAGAAGTCATCCTTAATGAAGCTCATAAGTCGAGATACTCGATCCATCCAGGATCGGACAAAATGTATCAAGACTTAAAGGATTACTATTGGTGGCCGAGACTTAAAAGCGATGTTGCTATCTATGTTGGAAAATGCCTAACCTGTGCTAAGGTGTCACACCCCGATTTCCACGTGTCACCGGTGGGCCCGGTGGGGAGTATCGTGACGTGGTTGGCAACATAATAGTCAAACAACACAATATTTAATATGCACAGCGGAAGCAATTGAAATATATATTTCAGCCGAATAAAATATTGTAATATCGTGTATCACAAACAGTTGAAAGTTTATCCACAGACGGATCGAAATAAATAGGAAACAGTAGTTCAACAGACGATAGGCATCTTAAGCTTGCGAGACTCTTTATTGATGCTAAGGAGAAAATCTAGCCTATTACGCTTAGTACCTGCATTTAATCTTTTGGGAAAATACGTCAGTTTACACTAGTAAATATAATCAACTGACTCATTTTAAAAATGATTAAAAATTGATTTGGATGCACATGGCATAAACATTTTATACCTTGGGATAATTATTTAAATATATAATCTCGTAAAAGAATTACATGTTCCTTATACGTTCAGTAGCCCGGATCGTGCCGGGTTAAAGATCAATAGACACACCAC
This sequence comes from Helianthus tuberosus, assembly GCA_030545235.1. Taxonomy (NCBI): domain Eukaryota; kingdom Viridiplantae; phylum Streptophyta; class Magnoliopsida; order Asterales; family Asteraceae; genus Helianthus; species Helianthus tuberosus. The sequence goes on along the minus strand of CM060353.1, from coordinate 131,152,638 downwards.
ATAATCTATTTATGCACTGACGAGTGTACGCCTACACTCCGCGCTTAGGTCGTGGCCATTTCGTAAAATGATGCCAAGGATATCCAGGACATGGTCATTAACCCCCCAAAGGCTTTAAGTAAACAAAAAAATTTAAACGGGCCGATCAATTTATTAAATTAACCACCAAACGATGGAAGATTTGATGCCCGACCAAGCGGTATTTTATATACCGTAACCCAAGCCCGCATAGGGAAAATAAGTTAAAAGTATTTACCTGAGCAAAGTAATAATCACAATAAGAAAATGCAAGTAGCTTTTACTGGTCCTCCTAATCTGGAACGAAGGTTTATAATAACCTATTAGAATCCTAACGGGTCTTTAATTAAGCTTAAGCTTAGACCGGTTAGTTTCAAAGATACGGTTCGTACGCACGATTAAGCGAAGACCGGAATAGAATGTGATTTAGACCCGATAAGTTTGAAGACTTGCTAAATATGGGTATTTCATACATATTCTGAATTTTGAGATAAAACCGATAAGGTTTGACCCGCTTCGGCTAATTTATGTAAACTAGTTACATAAACCGAACCGAACGCGTAATAAGCGTAACGGGTATCCGTAAGAGCCATATACAGGTTCCCTAAGTTAATATGCTTCAAATATTTTGTGACATCCATAAGATGTCCTTTATTATGCCCGAAACGGATTTAAACACAAACTATGCCCCGTAAGGGTAGTTTGGTCATTTACAAGGTTGTAAAAGAGTTTAAGTATTAATCTGAGTTACAGGTCTGATGTAATCAGCAAAAATACTCAATTTAATAAGTTATAACAGTAGGGTAAATTATATATGTGAAATTTATCAATTATAACCAAACTATGCACCGTAGGGGCATTTTGGTAATTTCACATAAGCCGTAAAGCTCAAAACTGAAGTATGAGTTAAACAACTTTTGCTTACTGTTAAAATATTATAATTTACCTAAAATATCAGTAGGTATCAACCCTTGTATGTTTAAAATAGTTGTAGTACCTACTATGCGTTAAAAACGCTTAAAAAGGTGATTAGAAGCCGTTTCCGGGTTCTACATATAAAGCTGATATTTTTATTATTCCAGAAGGTTTAAAATAATTTATTTATCATATAATATGCGTAGCAAAAGGTTTGGGGTCAATTAGATATGTAAAACTCATTTTATTGCCCGAAAGGGCAAAACCGACAATTACCGGATTAAGCCTATGACTATAAGTTATGCTCAGCCTAAAATTAATTAAAAATATTCAAAAATCCCAAAATAATATATTACATCAGTGGGTAATAAGTTTGATATCAAAAAGTAGGTTTAATTAGGCTATACGCTAATTATGTCGTTTAATCGCTAAAGAAGCTTTCTAATTACGCTAATGAGCATAACTCTCAATCTACACCTCAAACTGATGTCAAAATTTGGGTGCAAGTTTATAATTCAGTAACTAAGGTTTCTACTCTTTTACATTATCAAAAATCACGTTTTAAGGTGAAAAGGGCATAATGGTCAACATATGAGCAATTAACGGAATCATGCATATTAATTGGATAGCTAATGAACCAAGGTGTATAATCACAGAGGTTTATACTAGCATGTAACCTAGTCCAATTAAAGCTCTAAGGCATTTCTAAAACATACCAAAACGGGTCAGAACTGAAGTCAAAGCAAAAGTCAAAGCTTTGCGACTTTCGGTTCCGAACCGGGTCTAAACAGAAAATTATCGGGTTGAACATGTTTAGATATGTTCTTATACTAATTACCAAGTTATATTAATGATCAAACAGGTTGTATGTGTTCTACATTGCTAATTATGCATAAATTAGAAAATAAGTATCCTGTTGACTTTTTAATAACAAGTTTGACCCGACATTTGACCTAGTTAGAGTGGGAATCAGAGGGAGCCCTTTTAAGGGTTTATTGCCCACATAATTACCAACTTATAACTACTTTCAATTTGACAAATCACTGGACCATCGATGATTAATCGCTAAGTCAACCGTTAATTACGACGGTTTGACTTTTTAGCTAAAACTAAGCAAAAACTTAACTAAGAAAGGTTAAGCATACTTACTGAAGTCCTATGCACGATTTGTGAAGCATAGAGAGAAGTCTTGAGCTCCAGAAAGGTTCCAAAGTGCAGATGGAAGGTGTGAGAAAATGGTTGCAACATCATGGCCTTTTATAGTGCTTTAATCACCATGGATTGTTGACACACAACACTACCAATGGTCCCTGATCAATAACACATGTCCCTAAGGACCTAGGGGTTGTTTAGGGGTCGCCCATGGAGTGAAACAACTGATTAAAGTCAGTTATAGCGCATATACAGGCTGCTGTCTGATGTTTTTGTATCTGGGCGGGCCAGGCGGCCCACGTAAGATGTTGTTATGGGTTACGCGGCCCGCTTGGGCCTTCTGTTCAGGCAAAAACGTTTTCAAGTTGTTGCGTCTCGTTTCTTGGCCTTTCGAAAGGTCAACTAAGTTTATTTCTTGCAATTTAACCCCTTCTTATTTACCTACAAGGGATTTAAGACTTGTACCCACTTTTCTAAGTCCTTGGTCACCTTGTTATTCCCCGAAAAGTCATAACTTTTCAACGTTAACGCTTTAACCCCTCGCATACGAATTTGATCACAACTTTCTCATACGATAACGAAACTTTATGAAATTTTTATCGTGCATTCTAGTGAGCATAATTAATCGTTACAAAGCTTCAGGTTTGCTAAAAGGTCACTCAGAGGTATAACTTAAACATGTTGACACATTTAACCCCCGTAGTTTGTAATCTCTCACTTTTAGCTTCGTATGATCCATGATTTATTCGTTTGATGGTATAAACATCATGTAGGGTTAATGTACAATATATTTATTCACTGTTGACATTTAGAACTCGTATATTCACATACTTTCCATGATTGTCAACTTTAATCCTTCCATAACATTCTTTCACACGTTCAAACATATGACACGTGTCAACTCATTATAGGACGTGAATTTTCGAGGTGTTACATCCTCACCCCCTTAAAAGAAATCTCGACCTCGAGATTTACTGAAATAAATAAGGGTATTTTTCTTTCATTGTGGACTCAACCTCCCACGTGTATTCGGGACCTCTACGGGCATCCCATTTTACCTTTACAATAGGCGCATGCTTCCTTCGAAGCTTCTTAACCTGTCGATCTTCAATCGACAATGGTTTTTCCACAAATTTTAAGCTCTCATCTATATACACATCTGTATGTGGTATGACCAGTGATTCGTCAGCGAAACACTTCTTCAGATTGCAGATGTGGAATACATTATGAATACCACTGACCTCTTTAGGTAAGTTTAGCTTATAGGCAACCGATCCGACACGTTCAATAACCTCGAAAGGTCCTATGTATCTTGGGCTCAGCTTGCCTTTCTTACCAAATCGCATCACTCCCTTCCAGGGTGATACTTTAAGCAACACTTTGTCACCTACTTCGAAGTGAAAAGATTTACGCTTTGGATCTGCGTAGCTCTTCTGCCTATCTCGGGTAGCTTTGAGACGGTCACGAATCTGGACAATCTTGTCCGTCGTTTCAAAGACTATCTCTGGTCCTGATAATTGGACATCTCCAACTTCCGCCCAGCAAGCGGGCGTTCTACACTTTCTACCGTATAAGGCCTCGAAAGGCGAAGCCTTAATGCTGGCATGGTAGCTATTGTTGTAGGAGAATTCGATCAACGGCAGGTGGTTATCCCAACTACCACCTAAATCAATCACGCATGCTCGAAGCATGTCTTCCAAAGTTTGAATAGTACGCTCACTCTGACCGTCCGTCTGAGGATGGTAAGCCGTACTAAAATTCAAACGCGTGCCCAAAGATTGTTGGAAACTTTTCCAAAAATGTGACGTGTATCTAGTATCTCTGTCAGAGATAATAGACACAGGTATGCCATGTAAAGCTACAATCTTATCTACATACAGTTGGGCTAACATGTCGGAGCTATAAGTCTCCTTTATGGGTAGGAAATGTGCTGACTTAGTCAGTCTGTCTACGATCACCAAATGGTATCATTTCCTTTCCTTGTCTTAGGTAACTTGGTGATAAAATCCATAGTTACCATTTCCCACTTCCACGTAGGAAGTTCAGGCTGTTGTAGCAAACCTGATGGTTTCTGATGTTCTGCTTTGACTTGCGCACACGTCAAGCATTTAGCTACATAGGTAGCTACAGACTTCTTCAAGCCTATCCACCAATAATTTGCCCTTAGATCCTGGTACATTTTATCAGCTCCAGGATGAACGGAATATTTGGAACTATGGGCTTCCTGGAGGATAACATCCCGAAGTCCTCCATAAATTGGAACCCATATTCGTCCATTCAATCTCAGAATTCCATCCTTGCCAAGAGATAACTGCTCCTCAGTTACTCCTAGCTTTTCGTTAGGATAGTTAGCTTCCAACACAGCTTCCTTCTGTGTAGCTAACAACCTTTCATTCAAACTATTCTTTAGTTTAATGCTTTTGGCATTGATTCGGATGGGTTTCACCCTTTCCTTTCTGCTCAAGGCGTCAGCGACTACATTCGTCTTGCCGGGATGATATCTAATTTCACAATCATAATCATTTAAAGTCTCCATCCAACGGCGCTGCCTCATGTTTAAATCCTTCTGATTAAACAGGTGTTGGAGGCTCTTGTGATCAGAATAGATCATACACTTGATTCCATATAAATAATGCCTCCAGAGCTTCAGTGCAAATACAACGGCACCCAACTCCAAGTCATGGGTGGTGTAATTCTTTTCGTGCACCTTTAACTGCCTTGAAGCATAGGCAATAACCTTGCCTTTCTGCATAAGCACACACCCCATGCCAGTGTGTGATGCATCGCAGTAAACTACGAATTCTTCGGTGCCTTCAGGCAATGTTAGTACAGGAGTGTTGCTCAACTTTTGTTTAAGGATATCAAAGGATTCTTGCTTCTTAGGGCCCCAAACGAACTTTACTTTCTTCTTAGTCAAGGAAGTTAGGGGTGCAGCAATCCTTGAAAAATTTTCAATGAAACGCCTGTAATATCCTGCCAATCCCAGAAAGCTACGAATCTCTGTAGGCGTCTTTGGCTCTTGCCAATTCATGACAACTTCAACTTTAGCGGGATCCACTTGGATTCCGCGTTCGCTAACCACATGTCCAAGAAATTGGACTTCACGAAGCCAGAATTCACACTTAGAGAATTTGGCATAGAGTTTCTCATGATGCAGGAGTTTAAGAATACAGCGAAGGTGTTTCTCATGGTCAGCTTGGTTCTTTGAGTAGATAAGAATGTCGTCGATGAAAACGATGACGGATTTATCTAGGTACGGCTTGCAAACGCGATTCATGAGATCCATGAACGCGGCCGGTGCATTAGTGAGCCCAAAAGGCATCACTAGGAACTCGTAATGACCATAACGAGTCCTAAATGCAATTTTGTGTACGTCTTCATCTCTAACCTTTAGTTGGTGGTAGCCTGATCTCAAGTCAATCTTCGAGAAATAACTTGCCCCTTGCAATTGATCGAACAAATCGTCGATCCTGGGCAAAGGATACCTATTCTTTATTGTGACCTTATTAAGCTCACGGTAATCGATGCACAGACGCATCGATCCATCATTTTTCTTGACAAACAAGACTGGTGCTCCCCAAGGAGACGAACTAGGTTTAATGAAACCTTTAGCTAGTAATTCATCTAACTGCGTTCTCAATTCCTTCATTTTTGTTGGTGCCAACCTATAGGGTGCTCTAGCAACTGGTGCTGCCCCAGGGATGATGTCAATTCTGAATTCCACTTGTCTATCTGGTGGTAAACCAGGTAGTTCTTCAGGAAAAACTTCTGGGTATTCAGAAATGACGGGATGTCTTCCATCTTCGGTTTAGGCTCATCAATAATCACTTGTGCCATGTAGATGACACAACCCTTCTTTAAACACTTGGAGGCCTTGAGCATAGTCACTTGCTCAGGCAGTCCATACCGGGTATCTCCCTGAATGGTAAGTGATTCACCAGACGGAGTTTTGATCACTACTTGCTTTCTATTGCAGACAATCTGGGCCTGGTTATGAGATAACAAGTCCATACCCAAAACTATGTCAAAACCGGCTAACTTAAAGGGAAGTAGGGAAAGAGGAAAAGAGTGGTTCTTAATGGATATAACACATCCATCTAACATAGTTGAGACGGTTTCGATTGTGCCATCTGCTAACTCCACCTCATAATTCATACTTAAGGTTTTGACAGATAAATTCAGCAATTTGCAAAACTTATTATCTACGAAAGACTTATCAGCGCCTGAATCAAAAAGTACTCTTGCATAGATATCATTTATGAGAAAGGTACCTGTGATCACGTTATCGTCTTGCACAACCTCCTTCGCATCCATCCTAAAGACCCTAGCTTTGGTCTTCTTGGCCTCTTCAGGCTTCTTGGCGTATTTAGGGCAGTTGGTTTTAATGTGCCCTTTCTCATTACAGCTGTAGCAAGTTGCATCCTTCAGCTTTTTTCAATCCAAGGTCTTGTGTTCCTTGGACTTGCATATCCCGCAAGCATAAGTTCTTGACTGAGTCTGCGAGTTCGATTCGAGTCTGCACTTTCCAAAGTGCTGTTTCTTGCAGACTTTGCATTTGGGCTTTTCACCAGACTGATGCCCATCTTTCCTTGACTCAGACCCCTTCTTGTTGTCACCGTTTCCTCGGTGCTTCTTGTTTGACCTCCGTGAATTATCATCTTCACGTTTTCTTTTCTCAGCATCTTTGTTCCTCAGCGATCGTTGTCTGACCGCGTCCAGAGTGAGGGACAGAGATATGTCAGCTACAGATCTGAAAGTAGCTGGCCGAGAGGCCTTCACGCTTGCCTTTATCTCAGGGGCTAAACCCCCAATGAAACGAGCTATTCGTTTGGGTTCCGGGGTCACCAAATACGGAACCAACCTCGACATTGTATTAAAGCTCGTGAGGTAAGTTTGGCAATCTAGATTGGCCATTACCAACGAAAGAAAATCTGACTCAATCTTCTCGACCTCATGCTGAGGACAGTAATTCTCCCTGATGAGGGCAACGAATTGTTCCCATGACATGTTGTACAATGGGATCTTCCCAGTGGCTTGAATCAGTGATCTCCACCAGGCTAAAGCCTCGCCTTTAAAAGATTGCGACACAAACTTGACTTTATCCCTCTCCGCGCACCCGCTGATATCCACTACTGTATCCATCTCATCTAACCACGTCATGCAGTCAATGGCTCCTTTTTCCCCAGTGAAATCTCTGGGTTTGCATGAAACAAAGTATTTATAGGAGCAACCCTTACTACGGGGTTCTTGATTTAGTACAATCTATTGAGATGGAGCACTGTGGTGGTTTGAGGAGAGTCGATCATCATCTTTCTTCGGTTCTTCCTTATTGGAAGGTGGCTTCGAATGCGGTGTAGATAGGGTCCTACTTCAAGTCCCACTATGTTCTTCGTACTGCCGCTCTAAGGCCTTTGTAACAGCGTCGTCTACTAACGCTTTCAGTTCAGCACCCGTTAGATTAATTCGGGCGTTATCATTATTCTCCACTGGGTGACTATTAATTTCATCCGAGTCAGCCATTTTAATTGAACTGTTACATAAAACAAGGACAATAGTTTACTTGGGAGTTTATTATGGAATTGTCTTTTATGGCAATTCATTAACCATGGTAACATAGACCATATTTGGTTAATTTATTAATCACATTTATTTAGGATTTTTATTACAATTTATCCTAATTATAAAAACAATAATAGTTTTATTTGTGGCTCAAAAGGCCTAGTCACAAGGACATTTATAAATTATAAGCTATAATTTCAGAGAATCAAAGCTTTTAAGGCTTGAACATAGTTCATTACCTTTTTCGGACAGGGAGTCATAGCTACCACTATCTTTTGGCTCGTGTAGAAATGAGCAAGGCCCGTAGGCATTATATTACCAATGTATGGTCAAAATATGATCATCTTAATTGATGATTTAAACCCACGATTCAGAGATCATTAAATTGGGTTAGGAATCTTTTGAAGAATCCTTATATAAGAATGACGTGTGTGATTTTAAAGAATCACGTCTGCCAGGAATGTTAACATATTTTTAGATGTTAACAGGGATCTGAATCTTTTAAACAGGTCTTTACAATGACACTCAGGCTAGGTTTCACTCTGAAGATTCTTATTCAATATTTAATAGGCAGATCATTATTAAAAGGAATGATTTTGATTTATTTATTTCATGTAATAGATTTATGCAGATAATAGCAAAATGAAATTTATAAACCTAACATTCCATTAATTATTAAAAGATTACATACTGCCCTAAACGGGACTTTTTAGACAAACAAGTTACCCACGCAGGGGTCAAGCAACATACTAGTCCACGCAGGGACTTAACCAAACATCATACCCTCATAGGGGTTAACAGAAAGATAGACCCACGCAGGGGTCAAAACAAACAAACAAACATACCCACGCAGGGGCTAATACAGCAAGACAGGCCCACGCAGGGGCTCAACTGATACAAGGAAAATTACAACAACAGTGGAAGGATTCAATGGTCCTTCTTGCTCTTCCCTTTTATTAGGCTTATCAATCCCTGGAAGAAAGTTTGTCGCTCCCTGCGATCTCGGTGAAAGTCTCACTCGACCTGGTCCAGTCTCTGAAGAATTTCCTCCCGTTCTGGGGGAGAAAACCGTGGCGGCTGCGATTGCGTCCGTATTATAGGTCTGGCAGGTATCTGGTACCCTTGGGTTGGGTATCTTGCTCCCCAAGGAGATCCATATGGTCCTTCAGGGTTAAAGGCGTTGTAATTTGACGCTACCAAGTATGGGTCGGCTTCAGCGTAATTGTAGTTGGTGTGAACCGGCGGCCCAAACGGGTTGTACGTCATCGAACCCGTGTATGCTGGAATCGGGTTATCAAAACCCATCGGTGGTGGTTGCGGTGCAACTGGGTTCGAAGGTCCACCCATTTGTGGATCTTCTTGAAGTGGCGGATAATGACTGCCACTTGATTGTCGAGGAGAGCTAAAATGAAAGTCCCCTCTTCGTGCAGACATACGTGCTCCGGTTCTCCTACGCCTCGGCGGTTGCGGAAGTGCCGGCTGAACTGGTGGCGGTGGCGTGACTGCCACGAATCGTGAATCCTCAGAGGGATCCTGCTGCTGCTGCTGGTGAGGTGACGAATGATGTGAGGGTGTAAAATACCACTCGTGTTGATTAAATCGTGCCTGGTAACTGTCCGGGCCATGGTAGGGTGATCCATGAAAGGACGAACCATCCGAGACCTCGATGGGATGGTTGGGAGTTCCGGTTGCGGGCTCGACGGGATCGGTGTCCTCGTCCATATCCTCTGCATGATCGCCGGAGTAATGGTCCTCTGGCCCCAATGGGTTAAAACCCACTGGTTCTTGCATGTAATTTTCCGGGTTAAACTGGCCCCTAAAAACAGGTGAGGGGTTACCAAAGGAATTATGCGATAGGGATCGCTGAAGAGGTATGTAAGAAGGTTGAGGGTTGTCGGTCTCATTTTCCGACTGTGGCCCATATGAGTTGTGAATGGGAGGTGTCGAACTGTGCGATACAGATCGTCTAGCTGGTTCAAATAGGTTCCTCCGGTTTTCTCTAGGGTCAGCACTCGCAGTGGTGCTAGGAGCTCGCATGTGCGAAGGTCCGGCCTCATCCTCATTGGGGGCGGTGATTGGCCCCTTGCCTCTTCCTCTTCGTCGAAAGAATCTTGGCGGCATAATTTAATCCTGTCAATACAACATGAGATAACGACAAGAATATATAAAATAAAGGGCAAAACAAAACAAAACAAAATAGAATTTGTCCTATGTTATAAGTCTAGACTCGAAAGTTTTTGGAATTTGCAATTGTGTAACTGAGATTAAACACAAAAGGCTAGTGTTTAATTCACTCAGTGTTGGCTCTGATACCAACCTGTCACACCCCGATTTCCACGTGTCACCGGTGGGCCCGGTGGGGAGTATCATGACGTGGTTGGCAACATAATAGTCAAACAACACAATATTTAATATGCACAGCGGAAGCAATTGAAAGATATATTTCAGCCAAATAAAATATTGTAATATCGTGTATCACAAACAGTTGAAAGTTTATCCACAGACGGATCGAAATAAATAGGAAACAGTAGTTCAACAGACGATAGGCATCTTAAGCTTGCGAGACTCTTTATTGATGCTAAGGAGAAAATCCAGCCTATTACGCTTAGTACCTGCATTTAATCTTTTGGGAAAATACGTCAGTTTACACTGGTAAATACAATCAACTGGCTCGTTTTAAAAATGATTAAAAATTGATTTGGATGCACATGGCATAAACATTTTATAACTTGGGATAATTATTTAAATATATAATCTCGTAAAAGAATTACATGTTCCTTATGCGTTCAGTAGCCCGGATCGTGCCGGGTTAAAGATCAATAGACACACCACATAATCTATTTATGCACTGACGAGTGTACGCCTACACTCCGCGCTTAGGTCGTGGCCATTTCGTAAAATGATGCCAAGGATATCCGGGACATGGTCATTAACCCCCCAAAGGCTTTAAGTAAACAAAACGATTTAAACGGGCCGATCAAATTATTCAATTAACCACCAAACGATGGAAGATTTGATGCCCGACCAAGCGGTATTTTATATACCGTAACCCAAGCCCGCATAGGGAAAATAAGTTAAAAAGTATTTACCTGAGCAAAGTAATAATCACAATAAGCAAATGCAAGTAGCTTTAACTGGTCCTCCTAATCTGGAATGAAGGTTTATAATAACCTATTAGAATCCTAACGGGTCTTTAATTAAGCTTAAGCTTAGACCGGTTAGTTTCAAAGATACGGTTCGTACGCACGATTAAGCGAAGACCGGAATAGAATGTGATTTAGACCCAAAAAGTTTGAAGACTTTCTTAATATGGGTATTTCATACACATTCTGAATTTTGAGATAAAACCGATAAGGTTTGACCCGCTTCGGCTAATTTATGTAAACTAGTTACATAAACCGAATCGAACGCGTAATAAGCGTAACGGGTATCCGTAAGAGCCATATACAGGTTCCCTAACTTAATATGCTTCAAATATGTTGTGACATCTGTAAGATGTCCTTTATTATGCCCGAAACGAATTTAAACACAAACTATGCCCCGTAAGGGTAGTTTGGTCATTTACAAGGTTGTAAAAGAGTTTAAGAATTAATCTGAGTTACAGGTCTGATGTAATCAGCAAAAATACTCAATTTAATAAGTTATAACAGTAGGGTAAAGTATATATGTGAAATTTATCAATTATAACCAAACTATGCACCGTAGGGGCATTTTGGTAATTTCACATAAGCCGTAAAGCTCAAAACTGAAGTCTGAGTTAAACAAATTTTGCTTACTGTTAAAATATTATAATTTACCTAGAATATCAGTAGGTATCAACCCTTGTATGTTTAAAATAGTTGTAGTACCTACTATGCGTTAAAAACGCTTAAAAAGGTGATTAGAAGCCGTTTCCGGGTTCTACATATAAAGCTGATATTTTTATTATTCCAGAAGGTTTAAAATAATTTATTTATCATATAATATCAGTAGCAAAAGGTTTGGGGTCAATCAGATATGTAAAACTCATTTTATAGCCCGAAAGGGCAAAACCGACAATTACCGGATTAAGCCTATGACTATAAGTTATGCTCAGCCTAAAATTAATTAAAAATCTTCAAAAATCCCAAAATAATATATAACATCAGTGGGTAATAAGTTTGATATCAAAAAGTAGGTTTAATTAGGCTATACGCTAATTATGTCGTTTAATCGCTAAAGAAGCTTTCTAATTACGCTAATGAGCATAACTCTCAATCTACACCTCAAACTGATGTCAAAATTTGGGTGCAAGTTTATAATTCAGTAGCTAAGGTTTCTACTCTTTTACATTATCAAAAATCATGTTTTAAGGTGAAAAGGGCATAATGGTCAACATATGAGCAATTAACGGAATCATGCATATTAATTGGATAGCTAATGAACCAAGGTGTATAATCACAGAGGTTTATACTAGCATGTAACCTAGTCCAATTAAAGCTCTAAGGCATTTCTAAAACATACCAAAACGGGTCAGAACTGAAGTCAAAGCAAAAGTCAAAGCTTTGCGACTTTCGGTTCCGAACCGGGTCTAAACAGAAAATTATCGGGTTGAACATGTTTAGATATGTTCTTATACTAATTACCAAGTTATATTAATGATCAAACAGGTTGTATGTGTTCTACATTGCTAATTATGCATAAATTAGAAAATAAGTATCATGTTGACTTTTTAATAACAAGTTTGACCCGACATTTGACCTAGTTAGAGTGGGAATCAGAGGGTGCCCTTTTAAGGGTTTATTGCCCACATAATTACCAACTTATAATTACTTTCAAGTTGACTAATCACTGGACCATCAATGATTAATCGCTAAGTCAACCGTTACTTACGACGGTTTGACTTTTAAGCTAAAACTAAGCAAAAACTTAACTAAGAAAGGTTAAGCGTACTTACTGAAGTCCTATGCACGATTTGTGAAGCTTAGAGAGAAGTCTTGAGCTCCAAAAAGGTTCCAAAGTGCAGATGGACGGTGTGAGAAAATGGTTGCAACATCATGGCCTTTTATAGTGCTTTAATCACCATGGATTGTTGACACACAACACTACCAATGGTTCCTGATCAATAACACATGTCCCTATGGGCCTAGGGGTTGTTTAGGGGTCGCCCATGGAGTGAAACAACTGATTAAAGTCGGTTATAGCGCATATACAGGCTGTTGTCTGATGTTTCTGTATCTGGGCGGGCCAGGCGGCCCGCGTAAGATGTTGTTATGGGTTACGCGACCCGCTTGGGCCTTCTGTTCAGGCAAAAACGTTTTCAAGTTGTTGCATCTCGTCTCTTGGCCTTTCGAAAGGTCAACTAAGCTTATTTCTTGCAATTTGACCCCTTCTTATTTACCTACAAGGGCTTTAAGACTTGTACCCACTTTTCTAAGTCCTTGGTCACCTTGTTATTCCCCGAAAAGTCATAACTTTTCAACGTTAACGCTTTAACCCCCCGCATACGAATTTGATCATAACTTTCTCATACGATAACGAAACTTTATGAAATTTTTATCGTGCATTCTAGTGAGCATAATTAATCGTTACAAAGCTTCGGGTTTGCTAAAAGGTCACTCAGAGTTATAACTTAAACATATTGACACATTTAACCCCCGTAGTTTGTAATCTCTCACTTTTAGCTTCGTATGATCCATGATTTATTCGTTTGATGGTATAAACATCATGTAGGGTTAATGTACAATATATTTATTCACTGTTGACATTTAGAACTCGTATATTCACATACTTTCCATGATTGTCAACTTTAATCCTTCCATAACATTCTTTCACACGTTCAAACATATGACACGTGTCAACTCATTATAGGACGTGAATTTTCGAGGTGTTACATAAGGTTAAGGCTGAATATCAGAAGCCGTCTGGCCTACTACAACAACCAGAGATACCCATGTGGAAGTGGGAGCAAATCTCGATGGACTTCATAACGAAATTACCTAGGACCCCTAGAGGGCACGATATGATATGGGTGATAGTTGATCGATTGACGAAATCTGCGCATTTCCTACCAATCCGAGAGAAGGATAGCACTGGAAAGCTTGCTGAGCTATACTTGAAAGAAATCATGGCACGTCATGGAGTGCCTATTTCAATTATTTCAGACAGAGATGGACGTTTTGTCTCAAGGATCTGGCAATCCTTTAAGGAAGCCTTTGGATCTCAATTAGATCTAAGCACGACCTTCCATCCGCAAACAGACGGCCAGAGCGAATGGACCATACAAACGCTAGAAGATATGCTTCGCGCATGTGTTATGGACCTAGGCGGCAGCTGGGATACTCACCTGCCATTAGTTGAGCTTTCATACAATAACAGTTATCATACGAGCATAAAAGCCGCTCCGTTCAAAGCTCTGTATGGCCGTAAGTGCCGCTCGCCATTATGTTGGGCAGACACTGGAGACAAACGAATGGTTGGTCCTGAACTTTTGCAAGAGACAACCGACAAGATTATGCAGATCCGAGAGCGCATTAAAGCGGCTCGAGATCGACAAAAGAGCTACGCTGATCGAAGACGAAAACCATTACCATTCGAGGTGGGAGACAAAGTTTTGTTGAAGTTCTCACCTTGGAAGGGCGTAGTAAGATTCGAAAAACGTGAAAAGCTGAATCCATGATACATCAGACCATTCAAGATCATAGAAAGAACTGGTACCATGGCATACAAGTTGGAATTACCGGAAGAACTTAATGGAGTACATGATACGTTTCATGTATCCACCTCAAAAAGAGTCCAACCCAAGAAACAGTGACCATCCCTGAGGATGAAGTGCATATCGACGACACCCTCTGATTTACTGAACAACCTGTTGAGGTTACAGACTGGAAAGTCAACAAGACCAGAAGGAGCAGTGTAAAACTTGTCAAAGTACGTTGGGACTCTAAGCACGGACCCAAGTACACGTGGGAACGTGAAGACCAATTTAAAGAAAAGTACCCCACCTGTTCAAGAAAACTCCTGCGAGAGTTAGTTCAGCCTGAATTTCGGGACGAAATTCTTTTAACGGGGGGAGACTGTGACAACTGGCACAAAACCAGTAATTTCCGTACAATTTAATTAATACTTAATGACTGCAATTATGTGCTTAAATGTCAACATTATCTAAATTACATGCTATACTTATGAATTCATGCACGTTTTATACTACAAAAATTTCTTTATGCATTAATGATAGCGTTGCGTCAGAAATACTAGTAAACTCACCGGTAAGACACATTGTGTCAACAATTCTGAAGAAAGCAGTCAGACAATAGAATTGGAGCCTAGGTGTAGGTCCAACATCAAGAATACATTAAAACCCAAATATATATACAAGGGTTAACATATAGACTTTCCGGAAGCTAGAATAAGCACTAAAAAGCACCCGAAACGCACTTTAAATGCAGAATTCTGCACAAATCAACTATAATCAACTTTTTAACATATAAATATTATGCAGAATTCATGTTTTATTATCCAGAATAACCTCCTAAGTGTTGGGAATTAAAAGGGTTACAAAAGGGTACTTAAAGGACACTAAACGGTGCAATTTAGCACTTTAACGAACCGGTATTTAACCGAATAACCGGACATTACCCATAACAACAAAATATTACTAGAAGCATTGTTTTTATGTTTCTGAACTAGTTATGGTCCCCGAACACCATAACACCCCTTATAACATAATAACACATCAAGTCCCTAAACTTTACACTTGAAACCAACTTATTTATGAACTAGGGATTAAAAATTACACTTTGCCCCCCCCCATTATTGTTTACGGTTGCAAAGGGGTGGCCCCCACCAAATATTTGCCAAGATCTCCCAAAATCCCATTTGATTTCCTTGGATTCACTTTGATATATTTTGATATGATTTAGATTTTGTGATCTTGGAAGATCTTGTATGCACTATATATATCACCATCCTCACTCCATCTTCTTCACACAACACACCTCCTCCTCTCCCTACGGCCATGAGCCACCACCCACATCACCACCACCTTCAACCATTAATCATCCATTCCAAGGTTTACATAAGGTGCTAGAAGGTGTTTAAGAGGGTTTAGAGCTTGTGGATCTTGAAGAACCTTCTTCATTTGCTTTTACCCACCAGCTTTGTCATCTTTTTCTTCAAGTGTTCTTCCCTAGCCCTTGTGCTAGTAGTAAGCTCCTTGTAACTTGTTACTTCATATATTGTTGATTAAAAGATGATGAACAATGATAAACTTGAAGAACACAAAAGAACATGATCATGATACTTTAAAATAAGCTTAAAAATATATGAATACATGTTGAATATGTTGATTTGCTTCTTGTTGATTGATTATTAGTGTTAGTAATGTTAGACATCATATGGAAACTACTAGATTGTGATTTAACACATGATCTAGTAAAATAAAGTGGTGATCTTGTGAAAGACCAATATCATCATATTTTATGTCTCCATGAACTTGAATAATGAAAGTGATCTTCATATATAAAGATGATTTAAACAAAATACAAATCTTGTAAATAGATGATTACAAGAATAATTTTTCCAAGAAACCAAGTTTATTTACAAGATTTACAAAGTAATGGTTTCTAAGTAAACTAATAATATTTTTAGTGTTTAAACAAGACTAGGAACATGATTGTAACAAGAAAAATACAAAAGAAATATTTTTAGAAAAATCGTCTTACAAGTTGTAAATGACCAAATCCTTTAATAAAGTAATTTACAAACAAATAACCATGTTTTTAAGGGTAACTAAACCTACTAAATAACATGGTAAGTTACTACAAGTTTTTACAAAAGCTTCAAGTTCATGATATAGTGTAAAATACTTGATTTTGACACTCGGTAAGTGTTGAATGAGTTGATGATTGTTGTGATGATTTTAAAAAGAAAATAAACACATGTTTTGAAAACATGGGAAACCTCCATTTTTAGGGGAAACTCTGTCAAAATTTCTATAAATTTTGACACTTAGAAAATATAAGTTTTGGTGAAACTTATTCCCTAAAAATGTACCCAAAAATATTTACCAAGGTTTCCCTAATTTAGTAGGACCTCCTTCAATACTTACCGGTATTGGATGGCGGGGGTCCAAACTCTTTGACCCCTCATATGTAAGCTACTATTAATACTTTAACCCGGCTATTTAGGACTGTATCCCTGCTGACTCAGACTACTTAGCCGAGGGTAACGTCACCTTTAAAAGAGGGGCCTACCATAACATGCATTAATAAATTAATTAATTATCTTTCAATAATCTGACCCTTTAGGATTGTATCCTTGCTGACTCAAACTACTGGGTTGAGGGTAACGTCACCTTCAAAAGAGGGGCCTACTACAATAACTAAGATAATCTCTTAAAAAGTGAAAAAGTGCGGAAATAATCAAAGGTTACACTATACACGAGTCGGATCCAAGTGATTCATCTTGTCTATCTGTTTTTCTTTTATTTTATTTTTCAGCATTTTAGTTAGTTTTATTTTTCTTGTTTAAAAACCTTTTCTAACTTTTGATTTGATTAGACGTTGAGGATAAACCGGTATTAAAAGCTCTTGTGTCCTTGGACGACCTCGGTATGTTACCAACACTATACTACGCTCACGATGGGTGCACTTGCCGATATGTGTGTTTAGTGTTAGTAAATATCGTGTTTTATAAATTTAAAACTTGGCTAAAAAGTGTAAAAGGGCTTAAAAATATACATTAAAAACTATACACACTTACGCACATCAATACTTATATTGATTTTTGAGAAAATAATATAAGTAAGATACATAGTTAAAAATATAAATTGTTTTAACACAAGAATACATGCATAAAAGATGGTGACTTGTACTTGTGCGATACAAGTCTAGTGACTAACTTAAATAAAACACGTATAGGTCATGACGCTATATAAGCAAACCCGGTGAAGTTTACAGCGCAAGAAACGCAAAGTTGTGAGTTCATGCTCCCCCTTTTCTTTTAACTGTTTTCAGTTTTATAACTTCGGGGGTGAAGTACATGTTACTAAATGTTTACAGAGAAGTGAGATTATGTCCCCACTTTTAAATCTTTTACACTTTTTAAACTTGGGGAAAATACATAAGTTATGGTATGATGGATACAAGAAATAAGGAATGATAATAGAAATCGTGTCACGAATAGGGTACCAGAAGCACCATTAATTGTGTACATACTAAGACCGCAGAACAAAAGGTTAGATCTAATGGGTTTTCGGGCAGCCACACTCTTGGTGATAACCAGTACCAAGCAGTGCTTTTGTGTCTCCGTCGTGAATCCACAACTAGAAAAATGCCTATGGTTTTGTCACACCCCCAAATTCCACCTGCGGAATACTACCGATTGGAGGCGTGACTGACCAGGATCCAGCCACCAATCATATCGAACATGCATAAAAGTAATTATAAAAATCCAACCAATACAATTGGTGTCCAAACAAAACATAGTTGAGTTGCAAGCGGAAGCATAAGTCTTAAAACCAAAACATAAGTTTAATTGTTTCAAAGTTTAATATGGCACACAGCCGTCCATGTCCCACAACGACCCTATTCCATGCAAGCTCCAGCTAAGTACCTAAAGACCTGCAAAGCATGTAGTAACGAGTCAACAACAAGTTGAGTGAGTTCACGGTTGGGTGTTCGTTTTAAATTGTTCCAAAAACAGTTTCCTTTAACTGGCATCCTGCCGTGGGGGTTACCCCATAGTTGAAAACGTGATTTGTTTACCCATTTACTCTGGCATTACAGTCGTGGGGGCTACCCCATGTTAGTTATCTGGCATTTCGGCCGTGGGGGCTACCCCATGTATACACTAGACTCGTTACCATATCGACTGCTGACTGTAGTCATGTTTATGTGCCCTGAAACTGTCAATGTCTATCATCATTGACGTGCCCCAGATCCATTAGTTCACGCCCGTCCTCTGCGGCACGGTGTAAGGTTTGTCAGACCTAAATAGCGCTATCTAACTAATGACCCGCTCGCCATTGGCCCGGCGATTAAGTCGATATAAAAAGGAGGGACTTCGTGATAGAGTTTTGGTCTAGTACGAGTTATCTGTCCATGAGGACGAGGAATTATATTCCTGAACCGATGCTGTCCTACCCAAGAAGGACGAGGAACCCATGTTCCTTAACCCCAATTCCCGACCCCTGGGAATCCCATGCTTTGTAGAGGGTGTGAACTCACCTTGGTTTGCTCGGCGGATACACAGAAAGTCAAGTCTAGATGCTAGTGGTCAACCACGTCCTAACATGGTTATCATACATGTCAGGTTCAAACCAAGAAATGCACGTATGTTTTACACATAGTCTAACACATAGCATGCATATATTTATATGTTGAGTTATTGGGCCTGTTCTACTATTGGATCAGTCAACAGTAACAACTAACACATAGTTCAGTTAAACAGGCAGCCCAAACAAATCACGTTGTGGCCCAATAACTGAAGTGAGCAGCCCAGTCGAGACAAGGTGATCCCGACTCGAGTTCATGCGGTCTCGAGTCGCAACCAGAAGGTCTCGACTGGTAATTGTTGGTCTCGAGTGGTGCAAGCATGACTCGCAACCTCTGAGGTTTCGAGTCCCGTCTCGAGTTGTCACGATGTGGTCTCGAGTCGAGACCTTGATGGTCTTGAGTCCCTGAAGTCCGTTTTTGAGTTACTTGGTCTGGGTCTCGAGTCGCAACCGTTGCGGTCTCGAGTTGTAGCTTCATGGTCTCGAGTCGAGACTAGTGGTCTCGGCTCGTTCACCTGCTGATTCTGATGCATTCTGCCCGCATTGTACTATCCAACAGAATTTCACTGTTGTGATTTTTATGTACTATCCAATGAGGTTCTTCAAACATGTTTATTTGTCTAACCATTAACCAAAATGGATCAAACAAGAATTTTCAAATATTATCCAATCTTCATATCATATTCAACACATATTCATCTAGTTCATCTTTAGGGTTTTCATCCTAAACAAACATGCTCATTTAAATCAATTTATGCTAGCATAATCCACCTAGTTCAATGCACCATCGATCCTCATCATTCACACATCCAACCGAGAACATAATAGCACCATATTCAAACATTTTTCTACTTATTCATATGTCAAGTTAGCATGATCATTGACAAACCACTCTATTCTTCCTAACCATGACTTTATCTAGAAATCAAGCATTTACATCATAGATGAACAACAACAATCTTCATATATTTCATGATTCTTACTCATTAGGTCAATCAAGATCATACAAAAGAGGTTAAGCATATGTTTCATTCATCAAGCACACATGACATCTAGCACACATATAACACCTAGGACACATTAGAACACTAACCGGTAGAGACTCGAAGTGTGAGGGTATGAAGAGTCGATGGGTGAGCTTCCGAGTGATGATTCCGAGCTTGAATCGAGCCGAGTGTCCTTGTTATCGCCAGTTTGAATCCGAGAATGAGGGAAGAGGGTTTGTGTTTCTAGGGTTTTAGTGATGAAAGGAGAGTGTGTGTGGAAATGTTGCAAATGGTGCAAAGAGGCAAGGTTGGTCACTCTTGTGGGTTTTATACCCGGACCGAGTTGGTGCACCCTAGTGGGTTTCGGGTGCATTAAATGAGGTGCGGCCCAACCGGCCCAACTATTTCCTGTTCACTCGAGACTAAGTGGTCTCGAGTCGGGTTCATGGTTCTCGGCTCATTATACCTATATACATACTATACGTACAGGCACACACATAATCATATAATTTTACTTATATCATTCATTAAACCGACAAGTTAACTAGTCACATAACGTTCAAGCATGTTACATCAAGATACGATGAAAGGTTCTAAATTTCGAGTTGTGACATCATCCCCAAGTTGAAAGAAATTTCGTCCCGAAATTTGGCAAGCACTCACTGAGGAAGCTAGTTAAGTTGTATGGTTTTCCCTGGTTTTCCTGGGGTGTCACATCCACCCCCCGTTGATCTGGAATTTCGTCCCGAAATTCCGTAGCTTCAGCCTCAGTAGTGGTTGTACTGTTTGTGAACAGTTGGGGATACTTTTGTTTCATCCGATCTTCGCGTTCCCAGGTGAACTCTGGGCCGCGACGTGAGTTCCAAAGAACTCGCATGAGAGGTATTCTAGTGCTTTTGAGGACCTTAACATCCCGGTCCGTGATTTCAACTGGTTCCTCGACGAATCGTAACTGCTCGTCGATAGTGAGTTCCTTCAGAGGAACTATGTGGGTCTCATCTGACAGACACTTCTTCAGATTCGACACGTGGAAAACGTTGTGAACTGCACCGAGTTCTGCTGGTAAGTTCAGTCTGTAGGCCACCCTGCCTATTTTCTCGATGATTTCGAAAGGTCCGACGTATCGTGGGTTAAGTTTGCCTCGTTTACCAAAACGAACCACACCCTTCCAGGGTGAAACTTTGAGTAGTACCCGCTCCCCAACCTGGAGCTCGAGTGGTTTCCTGCCCTTATCGGCGTAGACTTTCTGACGGTCACGAGCTGCCGCCATGCGTTTTCGTATTTGAGCAATTCTTTCCGTTGTGTCCACCACATGTTCTGGACCAGTGATTTGACTATCCCCCACCTCTGCCCAACAAAGAGGTGACCGACATTTACGTCCGTACAATGCCTCAAACGGAGAAGCTTTAATGCTGGTGTGGTAGCTGTTATTGTACGAGAATTCCACAAGTGGCAGATGCTTTTCCCAGCTGTTGCCAAAGTTGATTACACATGCACGAAACATGTCTTCTAAGGTTTGGATAGTGCGCTCGGACTGCCCGTCCGTCTGAGGGTGATACGCTGTGCTCATGTCTAATCGTGAGCCAAAGGATTTGTGCATCGCCTGCCACAGTTCTGAAGTAAAACGTGCATCTCGATCCGAGATGATAGAGGTGGGCACCTCGTGCCTCGAGACAACTTCCTTGAGGTATACTTCTGCTAGAGTGGAGAACTTATCCGTCTCCTTGATGGCCAGGAAGTGCGCAGACTTTGTGAGTCGATCCACGATCACCCAAATAGTATCATTTCCGCGCTGAGACCTAGGCAGGCCGGTAACAAAGTCCATGGAAATTTGCTCCCATTTCCATTGCGGTATCTCTGGTTGTTGGAGTAAGCCTGAGGGTTTATGGTATTCAGACTTGACTCTCGCACAAGTCAAACACTTGCTGACGTAGGTTGCTATGTGGGCCTTCATGCTAGGCCACCAATATGTAGTTTTGATGTCGTGGTACATTTTATCCGAACCAGGATGTACCGAGTAGCGAGACTTGTGTGCTTCATCCATCACAAGCTCTCGTAAGTTGCCATAGAGTGGGATCCAAATGCGTCCCGTTACGTAGTAAGCACCATCTTCCTTCTGTTCTAAGCGTTGCCTTGAGCCGCGTAGGGCTTCAGCCCTGACGTTTTCTGGTTACAGTGCTTCTGTCTGAGCAGCTCGTATCTGGGAAGGTAGACTAGAATGGATCGTGAGTTGTAAGGCTCGTACGCGCTTAGGCGCAGTGTCCTTTCGACTGAAGGCGTCAGCCACAACATTGGCCTTGCCCGGGTGATACCTGATCGAGCACTCGTAGTCATTCAGTAGTTCGACCCACCGTCGTTGTCGCATATTCAGTTCCTTCTGCTTGAAGATATTCTCGAGGCTCCTGTGGTCGGTGTAGATGGCGCACTTGGTACCGTACAGGTAATGCCGCCATAACTTAAGTGCAAAAACAACAGCTCCCAGCTCTAAGTCGTGTGTAGTGTAGTTTCTTTCATGAACCTTGAGTTGGCGTGAGGCGTAGGCTATAACTTTATCTCGTTGCATCAATACGCAACCAAGACCCTGAATTGATGCGTCGCAGTAAACCACAAAATCATCTGTGCCCTCCTGTAATGAAAGGATAGGTGCGCTGCAAAGTCTATCCTTTAAATGTTGAAATGCTAATTCCTGTGCGTTTCCCCATCGATAAATAACGCCTTTCTGCGTTAGTGAGGTGAGAGGCTGTGCGATCTTAGAAAAATCCTTAATGAACCTCCTGTAGTAACCTGCCAATCCCATGAATTGGCGAATTTCCTTTGGTGTACGAGGTGCAGGCCAGTTCTTAATCGAGTCCACCTTGGATGGATCAACATGAATCCCATCCTTGTTTACCACGTTGTCACACCCTGGCTTTGCGGAAGCGTGGTTAATTTTGGTGTGACTTCTTAATACCATAGCTTAATCATAACCAAGCTATATGAATTAAAAATATGCAAGATCATCCATTAAGTTTTGAAAACCAAATACAGTACCATTGTTTAACGGGAACATACCCTAACAACCATTATCTTGTTCAACAGACATTACAAACTTAAAACATAACATAGACATGGTTTAAGGATTGTGTCTTGTCCAGGAAAGAGACACATCCCCTAAACCCCGGATGACCTCGGAAACTAGTGCAGCGGGAAAACAGGCCATACCGTGCCAGATCTCGTTAATTTCCTGAAATACATGTAAGTTGAAAAATCAACAATAATGTTGAGCGAGTTCATGTGTAAGTGAGTAAGTAAACCTTTGTGAGTATAAAATAGTCTTGGTATGTAGCAAATAAGGGGACTTGTGATCACCAATGGTTTGCAAGGCCACTGATATATGTGAAGTGCAAATAGGGAGACTCAAACCTAGCAGATTTCGCCACGACATTAGTATGTGGACAAAGTCACCCCAAGGTCCGTTTCTAGTTTGGCCTGGGGCTGGGCTCGCTACACCCAGATAGATCTACCGCTCCTGTCCCTCGGTCCCGACATGAGGACTAATGGCCTCATATTGCTCCAACCCACTCACACAATCTGAGTAATAAACCTCCTTACGCTAACCATACCGTGTATAAAGTACTCGTAATCATAGTAACATGTATTTCACCCCCGCAGTTAAGAAAACTGAAAACAGTTAGAGAAAAGGGGGACATGAACTCACTGTCGGTGCGTCTCTACCAAGTACTCCAAATCAGAAAGCTGTGCGACGACCTACAAGTGCTAATTCTATTAGACGGACGGCCGTGCCTTAGCTTTATAGTTAAATCTTTGGGAAATAGTTAGACAACTATTTCGTGTTTACGTTCTGTATATACTTGGTAGTTAATCTCCTTCCCAAGGATGGGGGATTCAATACATGTGCGTTCATAAATATTTCCGTAAGTGCGTAAGTTACGTTTTAACAATCGAGTGGTAATATACTTACCGGTGTAACTTATATATTTATGGTGAAAGCGTTCGTATTATTTTGGATTCGTTAACGTTCGCAAATATTATTTTTACTCTAAAAATAATATTTATGTATTTTCACAAAATAATCATAAACAGTGTGTGAAAAATATACATTTATCACGTTAAATTTTGTGAAAATCCCACCTCCGAATATTTAGTAAATAAAGTCATGGCGAAATTTATATTTCGAAAACATGTCAAAAATAATTCTAACACTGGTAATGTAATTAGTTCTAAGTGTTAGGTTTTTAGAAAAATTTCGCCAGAGTTTCCTCTGTAACTGGAGGTGGCCACGCTTTCAAGCGTATCATTTTCTTTTACAAAAATCAATTTCAACAACTTCCTTATTCAATCAAACAATTTCCGACACATCAAACTAGTCGTCAAGTATGTAAATCGCATAATCGCATGAACTTGTAGTTTTTCCGAAAATATGAGGTAACTCTCATTACCTTTAGTGGATCTTTATATAAATAAAGCCGGTTTCGTAAAAGTCTTGTTTTTAGAGAAGTTCCGTCTTTACAACTTCTTGACTATTTTTACAAAGATAGTTATTTTGTCGAAATTTGTGTTACACAAGTGTTTACTCACTTGTGTGTTCTAAATATCATACTTGTTATTGTAAGATCCGTCTTTTAGAAAACATGATTTCTTTAACGCTTGGTCCTTTGAAAATACCACTTGCAGATACGTAGATCTGCTAGTTTTAAACACTATTTTGCAAGTAGAAATACTTTTACACAAGTTCATGTTTCATGTGTGGTAGAGTTTCACCTTTTAACCCTTGTATCTTCTAATATAACCTTATGTCATGATCCAAGAACATGACTACATCGGGTTAAATGGTGATCCGAGCTACCACAATCATAGATCGGGTCTCAATAATCACAAGTTTCAATTACTACAACATTTACACAACACATGAGCTATTAACCACCATTTTAAGTGTTTTTAGTAGACTTTTGTGCCTCATTTTGCATTTTAACGAGATTTAACCGATACAAATCCTTTTAACCACATTAGAATAGTTCAAATACGAGTTTTAAGCATTATACCTCTAGCTCAAGGCTAGGGAAGGATCTATGCGCAAATGAGGTGGATAAAAGCCAAAGAAAGAGGTCCTTCGCGTTCCGCTTGCTCCAAGCTTCCTAATACGTGACCCTTGATGTTTGTAGATGCTTGGAATGATGATGATCAAACTCGAAAATGGGTGGGTGGTTATAGGGGGGTTCGGCCGAGAGTGGTATAGCAAGAGAGAGAGAGGTGTGTTGTTGGTTTGTTGTGATAATGATCTTAGGTGTTAAGTGTTAAACTTATAGGCAAAGTTTAGTGTCATTAACCAATGGTTAATGTGTCTTGTAGATATTAAACATAAGCAATAAACAAATCAACCAAAGTACAAGTATGTCCCTTTGGGGGACGGTTTCGGTTGGGGGGGGGGGGGGGGGTTACCCGGTTCATTTCCAACTAATCTCCAAGTATTAGTTAGTTAGTTAGTTAGGTTAACTAAGTTAAGTTTAGAGATTAACTTGGTTAGTTGTGTGTCACGCGTTATAATGGGTGTTAGGGTGTTCAGGGACCCTAACTGGCTCAGAAAAAGATAAGTAATGAAAATAACAATATTTTCATGTTCCGGGTATAGTCCGGTTGTTCGGTTGGATAGTAACCCGTTAAAGCGCTTAATAAAGCTTTAAAGTGTCGTTATTGTTATTTTTAGTGACACAGCTTATTCCTGACACTTTGGAAAGTGTCTAGTGTTATTTTTCTCATGTTTTGGCACTTTATTAGTTAGCTAAAAGCTGAATTATTTTGTAAAGTGCTGAGTTTTGTACTTAGAGTACGTTTTAGGCACATCCAGTCATAGTGACTTATCCCTAGAGACGCAGTTCCACAACCCTTATATCCCTACACTCACTACTAGTGTAGCAAAACGTTTTTGGCTCATACAGGCCTTAGAGGCAGTGTTTGCCTGATGCTGGCTTTATCAGCATGTTCAATAGGTTATTCGTGTATTGTGCTACTGTGCTTTTTGTGCATCATG
The DNA here is from genome assembly GCA_030545235.1 of Helianthus tuberosus. Taxonomy (NCBI): domain Eukaryota; kingdom Viridiplantae; phylum Streptophyta; class Magnoliopsida; order Asterales; family Asteraceae; genus Helianthus; species Helianthus tuberosus. Next base: position 131,126,747 of record CM060353.1, on the reverse strand, counting down.
TTTGTCACTAAGGTTCAGTATGTAAATAATGTAGTGACAGCAAGCAAGTATGATGCAAGTAAGTACATGTATCAGTATTCAAGTAGCAGTTCATCAGCTAGTTCAAACAAGCACAGTAATTAAGCAGTAATTAATCATTAATTAAGTCGTACGGATACCTGGTTTAGTGCGGGTTGTCACATTCTCCCCCCGTTAAATAAATTTCGTCCCGAAATTTAAGTTCTGCTTGTAGATGCAGGGTTCTTAGGAAAAAGGTGGGGGTATTTCTCTTTCATCCGGTCTTCACGTTCCCAGGTGAACTCAGGACCATGTCTGGCATTCCAACGAACTTTGACGAGTTTGACACTGCTCCGGCGGGTCTTGTTTACCTTCCAATCCGTGACCTCAACAGGTTCTTCAACGAAGTGGAGCGTGTCGTCAACATGAATCTCGTCGATGGGAATGGCAACGTCCACTTGAGTTGGACTTTTCTTTAGATTGGATACATGAAATGTATCGTGAACACCATTTAGTTCAGCAGGTAGGTCCAATTTGTATGCTACTAGTCCTATTCTTTCCAGAATTCTGAAGGGACCAATGTAGCGCGGATTTAATTTCCCACGCTTTCCAAAGCGTGCCACCCCCTTCCAGGGTGATACCTTCAATAACACCATTTCTCCAACTTGGAATTCCACATGTTTCCGGTTTGGATCCGCACAGGCCTTTTGTCTGTGGCGAGCTGCTTCGATATGTTTAAGAATCTGCGCGATCTTGTCTGTCGTCTCTTGGACGATTTCGGGACCAGCAAGCTGCCTATCACCTGCGCCAGCCCAACATAAGGGTGATCGGCACTTGCGTCTGTAAAGGGCTTCAAATGGCGCGACACCAATACTGGTGTGGTAGCTGTTGTTGTATGAAAATTCGACCAAAGGCAAATGTTTGTCCCAGCTACCGCCCAAATCCATAACACACGCCCTCAGCATGTCTTCCAAAGTCTGTATCGTTCGCTCGCTCTGGCCGTCAGTTTGCGGATGAAACGCAGTGCTCAGATTCAATTGTGAGCCAAAGGCTTCTTGGAAGGATTGCCATATCCTTGACACAAATCTTCCGTCTCTATCAGAGATGATCGAGAGAGGTACTCCATGGCGTGCAACGATCTCTCTCATGTAAATTTCAACCAATTTGCTCGTATTATCCTTCTCTCTGATAGGTAAGAAGTGTGCTGACTTCGTTAATCGATCCACTATCACCCAGATAGTGTCATGGCCTCTTGGCGTTCTTGGCAATTTTGTAACAAAATCCATTGAGATTTGTTCCCATTTCCACTTGGGAATCTCAGGTTGTTGCAGAAGTCCCGAAGGCTTCTGGTATTCCGCTTTAACCTTAGCGCACGTTAAACATTTGCTCACGTAAACAGCAACATCGTCTTTCATCCTAGGCCACCAATAGTAATCTTTGAGATCCTGGTACATCTTATCCGCTCCAGGATGGATAGAGTACCGTGATTTGTGAGCTTCATCAAAAACAACTTTCCTTAAACCACCAAACAGAGGAACCCAAATCCTTTTCTCGAAGCATAACGTTCCTTCCTCGTTTGGCACCAAAAGCTTCTCCATCCCGCGGAGATATTCTTCTTCAAGGTTTCCTTCCTTGAGAGCTTCCTTCTGCGCTGCACGAATGCGCAAGGAAAGATCGGTTCGGATAATCATCTCTAGAGCTCTAACCCTTATGGGCTTGATCCTCTCTTTACGTCTTAGGGCATCGGCGACCACATTCGCCTTCCCTGGATGATACTTTATCTCGCAGTCGTAGTCGTTCAGCAACTCAACCCATCGTCTTTGCCTCATATTCAACTCCTTCTGGTTGAATATATGCTGTAGGCTCTTGTGATCTGTAAAAATTGTACACTTCGTACCATAAAGGTAGTGTCTCCAGATCTTTAAAGCAAAAACCACCGCGCCGAGCTCCAAATCGTGTGTGGTATAGTTCTTTTCGTGCACTTTCAGTTGACGCGATGCGTAAGCAATAACCTTTTGACGTTGCATCAACACGCAACCCAATCCTAGGCGCGATGCGTCGCAGTATACCACAAAATCATCTGTACCTTCTGGTAGAGCTAAGATAGGCGCATTGCAGAGCTTATCCTTCAGTATCTGGAACGCTTCATCCTGTTTGATTCCCCAATCAAACTTCTTATCTTTCTACGTGAGGAGCGTCAATGGTTGAGCGATCTTTGAAAAATTCTCAATGAATCTTCGATAATAGCCAGCCAAACCCAAGAATTGTCGAATCTCGGTTGGCGTCTTGGGCGTTTCCCAATTCTTGATCGCTTCGATCTTGGTTGGATCCACGTGGATTCCATCTCCATTTACCACGTGCCCAAGGAATTGCACCTCTCGTAGCCAAAACTCGCACTTAGAGAATTTGGCATACAGCTGTTCTTTCTTCAGCAGCTCTAGAATGGCTCTAAGATGCTGTTCGTGCTCGGCCTTTGTTCTTGAATAGATCAAGATGTCGTCGATAAACACAATCGCGAACTTGTCCAAGTACGGCTTGCAAACTCTATTCATCAAATCCATGAAGACTGCAGGTGTGTTTGTCAAACCAAACGGCATAACAAGGAACTCGTAGTGTCCATAACGAGTTCTGAAGGCTGTCTTTGGGATACTCTCTTCTTGTATCCTTAACTGATGGTATCCAGATCGAAGATCGATCTTTAAATAAAAGCTTGAACCTTGCAGTTGATCAAACAGATCATCAATTCTTGGCAGAGGATACCTATTCTTGATCGTCAGCTTGTTCAGCTCCCGGTAGTCGATGCACATTCAAAAACTACCATCCTTCTTTTTGACGAACAGGACCGGAGCTCCCCAAGGCGAGAAGCTTGGTCGGATAAAACCCTTGTCTAACAACTCTTGGAGTTGTGTTGACAGTTCTTGCATCTCAGACGGAGCAAGTCTATAAGGTGCCTTAGCCACAGGCGCGGCGCCTGGAACTAAGTCGATGTGAAACTCTACTTGTCTCTGAGGTGGCAGTCCAGGTAAGTCTTCTGGGAAGACTTCTGGATACTCCCTTACGACAGGGATGTCTTCGATTCTTGGCTCAGCAGCCTTTTTATCCACAATGTGTGCCAGGAAGGCAACACATCCCTTTTGCAAACACTTTCGCGCTTTCAGGCAGCTGATAAATCTTAGCGGCGTGTCACGCTTCTCTCCGTGAACCACAATTGTTTCGCCATCTTCGGTTGGGATACGAACAACTTTTTCGTGACATACTATCTCAGCCTTGTTTCCTGATAACCAATCCATTCCTACTACCACGTCGAAGCTTCCCAACTGGACTGGTAGTAGATCTAAAGCGAACTCACGCTCTCCTAATTCAATCACACAACCTCTGATAACTTCGTTGGCTTCTACTAACTTTCCATTGGCCAATTCGATCGAGTAGGGAATATCTAACTTATTAGCGGCTAAACCAAGCATACTCTTAAATTCTAACGATACGAAGCTATAATCGGCACCAGTATCAAATAAAACGGATGCATAGCGTTGATTTACAGGGAACGTACCAGTAACAACATTGGGGTCCTGGCGCGCTTCCCTAGCTTCGATTTGGAACACTCTTCCCCGGGCTTGGTTTAACTCTGGGCAGTTCTTCTTAAAATGCCCGATATCACCGCAGTTATAGCATCCAAGTCTTTGCCCGTTTCCACCAGCTTGATCATTTCTCTGATTACGATTCACAGCGCCCGCTTGGTTAGCATTGTTGCCTCGATTTCCGTCTCCTCCATTGTTCCCCTGTGGGCGATTTCCAATACCACCACGGTTATTATTTCTATTCCCAAATCCTCCCTGGCCTCCCCGGCCAGCACTAGCCCAACAAGAATCTTTCGAGTGGCCCAGCTTTCCACATGCTTCACATATTTTCACATTACAATGCCCAGTATGGTGGCGTTGGCAGGTATTACACTTGGGCTGGGTGCCCTGGTATCCTTTTCCTTTCTTTCCATTACCAGCTGATCCTCCTTTCTTAACCGCCACACTGGCGCCCTGCTTGAAGTTTGAGAACTTCCGTTTGCTACCTCCTGATGACTCGACGTGAGTCTCTTTCTTCTTATGCTCAACATCATCAAACTTGTTTAGGCGAATGGCTTCCTCTGTGAGAGCCACGCTCAAATCAATCGCCTCAGTAATGGTCGCAGGCTTGGATGAGGTTACCATGCTTATGATTTGAGGAGCTAGTCCCCAAATGAAGCGTTCAATTCTCTTGAACTCAGGAGTGACCATGTAGGGTACCACATGCGATAAGTCATGGAACCTTTGAACGTATTCTGCTATCTTTGGACCGTCCATTTTCAAGTGCCAGAACTCGGTCTCCAATCGCTGGATTTCTGCGCGGGAACAGTACTTTTTGCGCATGAGTTCCTTTAGTTCGGTCCAGGTCAGCGCGTAGGCAGCAGCTTCGCCAAGTGTCTGTACTTGCAGATTCCACCAAGAGAGGGCTCCATCTAGAAACAGCCCTGAGATATAGGTGACTTGCTGATCCAACGCGCACTTGCTCATGCGAAGAACAGATTCGGTTTTCTCAGCCCAACGAACAAAGGCGACAGCACCTCCAGTGCCATCAAAGTTGACCGGTTTGCAGTCTAGAAACTGCTTGAAGGTGCATCCGTGAGGTGGATTGTTATTGCCTTGGTTAATACTTCCGCTCGTTCCGGGCTGAGATGCTGCATACTGTGCTATGGCAGCAGCAATAACTTGTTGTAGTTCTGCCTCATTAGTAGGCATGCGTGTCTCACGTCTTGGCGGCATCTTCTAAAAGATGGTTTAAGTTGGTCAGGTCATAGTAAGTAGAGTGTACGTAAGTATACAACAATATCAACACATAACATCTCATGTTATCAATCTCATAACATCTCATGTTATAAATAAATCACCCATATTGATAGCCTCTGCAATGGTTGAGGGCTTCGAGGTAGTAACCATACCCCTGATCTGGGGTGCAAGTGTCCAATGAATCGTTCAATCCTTTTGAACTCTGGTTTGACTAAGTAGGGGGCGACCCTAGACAAGTCGTGGGATTGCTGGACGTATTCAGGAATCTTTGGTCCGTCCATGTTCAATTCTAGAACTCCACCTCAAGCTTCTAAATTCCAGTCCTAAAACAACATTTCTTCTCAATCGTTTCCTTGAGCTCGTCCCAGCTCAGTGTATAAGCAGCGTCTGTGCCAAGGGTCTGAACCTGGAGGTTCCATTAAGAGAGTGTGCCATCTAGAAATATCCCCGAGATATAGGTAACACTCTGTTGGGGCGAACAGTTACTCATTCTTAGAATGGAGTCGGTCTTTTCGGACCAACGAACAAATGCAACGGCGCCTCCTGTTCTGTCAAAGTTCAAAGGCTTGCAGTTCAGGAACTGTTCATAGGTGCAGCCAGTTGGAGGGTTATTTCCAGTAATGCCATCGTTGTACTTAGAGCGGAGGGCTTCATGTCGTGCATTTATCTGTGAGATGCGTTCTTGCAGCTCGGCTTCTGTCCTTGGCAACGTACTGGTGTTTGTGTCACGTCTGGGTGACATTCCCTTTTGTCGAAGTGGTGTGAAGCGGGTTAGACAATGCTTCAATTGTCTATGAGGTGTATATAGCAACATAAGCTATCATGTAATTACCCATTTTCACACGCAAATATACTCACTGTATGAGTGGGGAAGTAAATTTCTAAGTCTTCACATAGGCTTGCCAATTTGGCTTGTTGCTCGTAATAGAATGAACTCGAGGCTACATCGCCTTGGTCATTCGTGTTTAAGTTATTTCCTGCTGCATTGGTTATCATTAGCTTGACCCGCAGAGTCCACCAGGATTCCTGTGCACTACAAATCGTTATTACGTGGGCCCCCGTAATAATAAATTGTCTTGCACAGTTACCCCAAATTTTCTCTCGTCCAAGCAGATGATCAATCAAGGAGCAACAGCAGGTGCATCGGTATGAACAGGGTCATGCTCCAATGCGGGGTCAGGAGCAACGCCTGGCTCAGGGGCCACGGCTGGCTCCGGATCAAAAACTCCATCTCAAGATCAGCTGGATCAACAAACACAGGGGGTTACAGGATCCTCCAAGGGCTGGTCTAAGTGTATGAACTCAAGGTCATGGTCTGGATCAAAACCAAGTGGAAAAGCAGGATCAACCTCAACATCGTGATCAAACTCAAAGCTGTGGGCGGGATCCGGTGCAGCTGATGATGCCATATCAGGGTCGGCGTCGTGTGAGTGGTGCTGCATTCCCTATATGTGCGAAGATGCGGATGTCAGAAACTCAAATGAGTCTGGGATAGGGGAATGGACATGAGTTTCCCCTACAGGAGCGTCCGCATGCAGTAGTCTAATACCAGCAGCAATAGGGCCCTGCCCTCGAATGGGTCCTCCTCCAGTAGATCGTTATCGTCGTCAGAGGCCACGTTGGGGGGCATATCATCAACAGGATAAGCGGCAAGGGCACAGGAGCAGGGATCACCGCGAGTGGCAATTTCCCAACAAGATGGCCATCAGTAGGCTCTGCTACGACTTCAGGCAGCGCACAAAGGGCTGAAAGTCGTCATTGTCTGTGCCGGTAGTATCGGAAATGTACACCTCGTGCTTCGATGAAATTATGTCGTCTGATACTATGGCCATGGGATTCGTAGTGTCCATCTTTCTAGTACATGATGAAAGCATGACGTTTGTAACACAAACACACATACGTATGATAATCAATCATATAATCATATAAACATGTTAGCCAATCAAATAATTCTCCTAGTCTCACTAGCCAATTTCTCCCAGTCTTTAAGACTGCTCTATCCTCCACCTCGACCTCTTAGATCGAGCCTCGGTCTCCAACACCGAGCCTCAGTCTTCGTGACTGAGCCTACTCTTCCTAGCCTTGCTAGCCAACTACCTCGGTCACCTAGACCGAGCCTCGATCCTCCAGACCGAGCCTCAGCCCTCCAGGCTGAGCCTATAATAAATCAACGTGCTCAACTACCTCGGTCACCTAGACCGAGCCTCGATCCTCCAGACCGAGCCTCAGCCCTCCAGGCTGAGCCTATAAATAATAAAATGTGCTCAACATTTGTTTGTAAAAAGTTTTGGATCTGGACTTAAGTGGTATGCAGAAAAATGTTTTCGTGAGAGCCCTAGTGATCATAGTCTAGACTCGAGAAAGAATCCTAGTTCGCTATGATCAGAGCTCTGATACCAAGCTGTCACACCCTGGCTTTGCGGAAGCGTGGTTAATTTTGGTGTGACTTCTTAATACCATAGCTTAATCATAACCAAGCTATATGAATTAAAAATATGCAAGATCATCCATTAAGTTTTGAAAACCAAATACAGTACCATTGTTTAACGGGAACATACCCTAACAACCATTATCTTGTTCAACAGACATTACAAACTTAAAACATAACATAGACATGGTTTAAGGATTGTGTCTTGTCCAGGAAAGAGACACGTCCCCTAAACCCCGGATGACCTCGGAAACTAGTGCAGCGGGAAAACAGGCCATACCGTGCCAGATCTCGTTAATTTCCTGAAATACATGTAAGTTGAAAAATCAACAATAATGTTGAGCGAGTTCATGTGTAAGTGAGTAAGTAAACCTTTGTGAGTATAAAAATAGTCTTGGTATGTAGCAAATAAGGGGACTTGTGATCACCAATGGTTTGCAAGGCCACTGATATATGTGAAGTGCAAATAGGGAGACTCAAACCTAGCAGATTTCGCCACGGCATTAGTATGTGGACAAAGTCACCCCAAGGTCCGTTTCTAGTTTGGCCTGGGGCTGGGCTCGCTACACCCAGATAGATCTACCGCTCCTGTCCCTCGGTCCCGACATGAGGACTAATGGCCTCATATTGCTCCTACCCACTCACACGATCTGAGTAATAAACCTCCTTACGCTAACCATACCGTGTATAAAGTACTTGTAATCATAGTAACATGTATTTCACCCCCGCAGTTAAGAAAACTGAAAACAGTTAGAGAAAAGGGGGACATGAACTCACTGTCGGTGCGTCTCTACCAAGTACTCCAAATCAGAAAGCTGTGCGACGACCTACAAGTGCTAATTCTATTAGACGGATGGTCGTGCCTTAGCTTTATAGTTAAATCTTTGGGAAATAGTTAGACAACTATTTCGTGTTTACGTTCTGTATATACTTGGTAGTTAATCTCCTTCCCAAGGATGGGGGATTCAATACATGTGCGTTCATAAATATTTCCGTAAGTGCGTAAGTTACGTTTTAACAATCGAGTGGTAATATACTTACCGGTGTAACTTATATATTTATGGTGAAAGCGTTCGTATTATTTTGGATTCGTTAACGTTCGCAAATATTATTTTTACTCTAAAAATAATATTTATGTATTTTCACAAAATAATCATAAACAGTGTGTGAAAAATATACATTTATCACGTTAAATTTTGTGAAAATCCCACCTCCGAATATTTAGTAAATAAAGTCATGGCGAAATTTATATTTCGAAAACGTGTCAAAAATAATTCTAACACTGGTAATGTAATTAGTTCTAAGTGTTAGGTTTTTAGAAAAATTTCGCCAGAGTTTCCTCTGTAACTGGAGGTGGCCACGCTTTCAAGCGTATCATTTTCTTTTACAAAAATCAATTTCAACAACTTCCTTATTCAATCAAACAATTTCCGACACATCAAACTAGTCGACAAGTATGTAAATCGCATAATCGCATGAACTTGTAGTTTTTCCGAAAATATGAGGTAACTCTCATTACCTTTAGTGGATCTTTATATAAATAAAGCCGGTTTCGTAAAAGTCTTGTTTTTAGAGAAGTTCCGTCTTTACAACTTCGTGACTATTTTTACAAAGATAGTTATTTTGTCGAAATTTGTGTTACACAAGTGTTTACTCACTTGTGTGTTCTAAATATCATACTTGTTATTGTAATATCCGTCTTTTAGAAAACATGATTTCTTTAACGCTTGGTCCTTTGAAAATACCACTTGCAGATACGTAGATCTGCTAGTTTTAAACACTATTTTGCAAGTAGAAATACTTTTACACAAGTTCATGTTTCATGTGTGGTAGAGTTTCACCTTTTAACCCTTGTATCTTCTAATATAACCTTATGTCATGATCCAAGAACATGACTACATCGGGTTAAATGGTGATCCGAGCTACCACAATCATAGATCGGGTCTCAATAATCACAAGTTTCAATTACTACAACATTTACACAACACATGAGCTATTAACCACCATTTTAAGTGTTTTTAGTAGACTTTTGTGCATCATTTTGCATTTTAACAAGATTTAACCGATACAAATCCTTTTAACCACATTAGAATAGTTCAAATACGAGTTTTAAGCATTATACCTCTAGCTCAAGGCTAGGGAAGGATCTATGCGCAAATGAGGTGGATAAAAGCCAAAGAAAGAGGTCCTTCGCGTTCTGCTTGCTCCAAGCTTCCTAATACGTGACCCTTGATGTTTGTAGATGCTTGGAATGATGATGATCAAATTCGAAAATGGGTGGGTGGTTATAGGGGGGTTCGGCCGAGAGTGGTAGAGCAAGAGAGAGAGAGGTGTGTTGTTGGTTTGTTGTGATAATGATCTTAGGTGTTAAGTGTTAAACTTATAGGCAAAGTTTAGTGTCATTAACCAATGGTTAATGTGTCTTGTAGATATTAAACATAAGCAATAAACAAATCAACCAAAGTACAAGTATGTCCCCTTGGGGGACGGTTTCTGTTGGGGGGGGGGGGTTACCCGGTTCATTTCCAACTAATCTCCAAGTATTAGTTAGTTAGTTAGTTAGGTTAACTAAGTTAAGTTTAGAGATTAACTTGGTTAGTTGTGTGTCACGCGTTATAATGGGTGTTAGGGTGTTCAGGGACCCTAACTGGCTCAGAAAAAGATAAGTAATGAAAATAACAATATTTTCATGTTCCGGGTATAGTCCGGTTGTTCGGTTGGATAGTAACCCGTTAAAGCGCTTAATAAAGCTTTAAAGTGTCGTTATTGTTATTTTTAGTGACACAGCTTATTCCTGACACTTTGGAAAGTGTCTAGTGTTATTTTTCTCATGTTTTGGCACTTTATTAGTTAGCTAAAAGCTGAATTATTTTGTAAAGTGCTGAGTTTTGTACTTAGAGTACGTTTTAGGCACATCCAGTCATAGTGACTTATCCCTAGAGACGCAGTTCCACAACCCTTATATCCCTACACTCACTACTAGTGTAGCAAAACGTTTCTGGCTCATACAGGCCTTAGAGGCAGTGTTTGCCTGATGCTGGCTTTATCAGCATGTTCAATAGGTTATCCGTGTATTGTGCTACTGTGCTTTTTGTGCATTATGTTTGTCACTAAGGTTCAGTATGTAAATAATGTAGTGACAGCAAGCAAGTATGATGCAAGTAAGTACATGTATCAGTATTCAAGTAGCAGTTCATCAGCTAGTTCAAACAAGCACAGTAATTAAGCAGTAATTAATCATTAATTAAGTCGTACGGATACCTGGTTTAGTGCGGGTTGTCACACACGTGGCCCAGAAAATGGACTTCACGAAGCCAGAAGTCGCATTTTGAGAACTTTGCATAAAGCTGTTCTGTTCGAAGGAGTTCCAGAATAAGTCGCAGATGTTGCTCGTGTTCCTCCTGACTCTTAGAATAGATCAGGATGTCGTTGATGAAGACTATAACGAACTTGTCCAGGTAAGGCTTGCACACTCGGTTCATAAAGTCCATGAAAACCGCAGGTGCGTTTGTCAGCCCAAAAGGCATGACCAAAAACTCATAGTGCTCATAGCGAGTTGTAAAGGCTGTTTTGGAGACGTCCTCTTCTCGGACTCTCAGCTGGTGATAACCCGATCTCAAATCGATCTTCGAATAGTAGCTCGACCCTTGCAGCTGGTCGAACAAGTCGTCAATACGTGGTAGAGGATAACGATTCTTCACCGTCACCTTGTTGAGTTCCCGGTAGTCAATGCACATTCTGAAGGTACCGTCCTTCTTTTTCACAAATAGTACTGGAGCTCCCCAGGGTGATGAGCTTGGACGAATAAAACCCTTATCCAAGAGTTCTTGCAGTTGCGTAGAGAGTTCTTCCAACTCTGATGGAGCTAAACGATAGGGTGCACGAGCTATAGGCGCAGCTCCAGGAGCTAGTTCAATCTGAAATTCGACTTGGCGATGAGGCGGAAGGCCAGGTAATTCCTCAGGAAATACCTCAGGATAGTCGCGTACAACCGGAAAATCTTCTATCTTCTTCTCTTTCTCCGAGGTGTCAGTTACGAGAGCCAAAATGGCAGTGTGGCCCTTTCACAAGCACTTCTGGGCCTTAAGGAGAGAGATGACGTTCTCAACAGCACTCCTTTTGTCGCCACGAATCATGAGAGGTTCACTACCGGAACCCGGAATACGAACAACCTTCTCGTTGCAAAGAATCTCTGCTCGGTGCTGGGATAACCAATCCATCCCAATGACAACGTCGAAGCTACCCAAGACGATAGGAATGAGGTCGATAGAGAAGGTCTGGTTAGCAAGAACAAGTTTACAACCCTTGACTACGTGTGTGGCCTCTAAACTCTTACCGTTTGCTAGCTCTACAGTGTGCTTGTTGTTCAAAGGTGTTGGGATACGCTTAAGCATTCGACTAACTTCTAGTGACATGTAGCTAGTATCGGCACCCGAATCAAATAATACTGAAACATAAAAGTCGTCGAGAAGGAACTTACCCGCCACAACATTGGGGTCATTCCTTGCTTCACCTTGGCCAATCACGAACGCCCGCCCCCTGGCACCATTGTTGTTGTTGTTTCCATTGTTACCATTCCCCTGATTGTTGTTATTGTTGTTGTTGTTGTTCTGGTTCCTGTTCAGTTGGGGACAATCTCTCTTGAAGTAGCCTTCAGCTCCACACTGAAAGCACCCTTTGTTATCACCCTGCTGCGGCTGCTAGCATTGGTTCTGTTGAGCTTGTTGACGATTCTGATTGGCGAGGTATAAGCTCCTGCAATCCTTTGCAGCGTGACCTGGCTTGTTGCACCGATGACAGTTGCCCCTTGTGCATGGCCCGCTGTGGTGCAGGCTGCAGCGATTGCATTTGGGGTGGTTCCCTTTGTACCCACCATGACTTTGACCACCGGATGATTGCTGACTAGGGCTCTTGTAGTCATCAGTCTTTCTCTGCTGAGACTGGGACTAAACAGTAGTCGAACCCTTACTTGAAGTCCCATCCCATTTCCGTTTGTTGTCACTAGGGACACCAGAAGTAGTTGCAGCACCTATGCCCTTTGGTAACCTGTTCTGCTCCACCGCCTGATCAGTGAGACGGTGAGCCAACTGAACAACTTGCTGGATGGTGGCGAAGTTTGCTGAAGTCACATGACTTTGGATCTCTGGCACCAAGCCCTTGAGGAAGAGTTCAATTCGTTTAATTGGAGGGTCCACCATAGTAGGACACAATAATGCAAGCTCGTTCGACCTCTTGGTATACGCCTCAATTTCTGACCCCGTCATCTTGAGGTTGAAGAACTCGACTTCCAGCTTATGAATGTCATCACGACTGCAGTACTCCTCCTTGATCATCTCCTTAAAAGTTTCCCATGGGGTGGCGTTGGCAGCAACCAACCCCAGCATTTGAACCTGAGCGTTCCACCATGTGAGGGCTAAACCCTCGAGAGTACCGGTAGCATACTTCACCCTGCGCGCCTCACGCATTCACACATTTCGAAGACTGACTCGAGCTTCTCAAACCAGTGGAGGAGACCTATTGCTCCTTCGATGCCGCTAAAAGTAGTTGGTCGGCAGTCCATAAAAGTTTTAAAAGTGCACACAGGTGGCTGAGCATGCTGACCTATTGTGGGTGAAAGAAACACAGAGTTTAACACAAAGGTTGGTTCACGAGAGTAGGATTCTAAAGATCCTAGAATGAGTTTGGACTGCAGGATATACCTCCTGCGTGTGCAGCTGCAAGTGCCGCAGCAACTTGTTCGTTAATCAGAGCCATTAACTGGACTTGTGTCATGTTAATGCGTCCAGACATGATCTTCATATCAAGAGGAACGTAAGTGAGAGGGGTTCGCGAAAATGCGATGACAGAAGTGAGTAAGTACACACGTGTTTAAGCAACAGTAGTTATACTAACCAAGCATACCATGAGCAACGTACTATGTAACTAACAAGTAGGAAATATATACATAGATCATATCACCTAGAATGTCGAGCCTTGCATGTGGAGTGAAGCGTCGTTGTGGATCGTAGAGCACTGTACAGGTTATAGTTTGATTTTAATAAAACCTTTTCCTTTATTAAAACCAAGTTCTCTATAACGAATGGCTCTGATACCAATCTGTCACACCCCCAAATTCCACCTGCGGAATACTACCGCTTGGAGGCGTGACTGACCAGGATCCAGCCACCAATCATATCGAACATGCATAAAAGTAATTATAAAAATCCAACCAATACAATTGGTGTCCAAACAAAACATAGTTGAGTTGCAAGCGGAAGCATAAGTCTTAAAACCAAAACATAAGTTTAATTGTTTCAAAGTTTAACATGGCACACAGCCATCCATGTCCCACAACGACCCTCTTCCATGCAAGCTCCAGCTAAGTACCTAAAGACCTGCAAAACATGTAGTAACGAGTCAACAACAAGTTGAGTGAGTTCACGGTTGGGTGTTCGTTTTAAATTGTTCCAAAAACAGTTTCCTTTAACTGGCATCCTGCCGTGAGGGTTACCCCATAGTTGAAAACGTGATTTGTTTACCCATTTACTCTTGCATTACAGCCGTGGGGGCTACCCCATGTTAGTTATTTGGCATTTCGGCTGTGGGGGCTACCCCATGTATACACTAGACTCGTTACCATATCGACTGCTGACTGTAGTCATGTTTATGTGCCCTGAAACTGTCAATGTCTATCATCATTGACGTGCCCCAGATCCATTAGTTCACGCCGGTCCTCTGCGGCACGGTGTGAGGTTTGTCAGACCTAAATAGCACTATCTAACTAATGACCCGCTCGCCATTGGCCCGGCGATTAAGTCGATATAAAAAGGAGGGACTTCGTGATAGAGTTTTGGTCTAGTACGAGTTATCTGTCCATGAGGACGAGGAATTATATTCCTGAACCGATGCTGTCCTACCCAAGAAGGACGAGGAACCCATGTTCCTTAACCCCAATTCCCGACCCCTGGGAATCCCATGCTTTGTAGAAGGTGTGAACTCACCTTGGTTTGCTCGGCGGATACACAGAAAGTCAAGTCTAGATGCTAGTGGTCAACCACGTCCTAACATGGTTATCATACATGTCAGGTTCAAACCAAGAAATGCACGTATGTTTTACACATAGTCTAACACATAGCATGCATACAGTTATATGTTGAGTTATTGGGCCTGTTCTACTATTGGATCAGTCAACAGTAACAACTAACACATAGTTCAGTTAAACAGGCAGCCCAAACAAATCACGTTGTGGCCCAATAACTGAAGTGAGCAGCCCAGTCGAGACAAGGTGATCCCGACTCGAGAACATGCAGTCTCGAGTCGCAACCAGAAGGTCTCGACTGGTAATTGTTGGTCTCGAGTGGTGCAAGCATGACTCGCAACCTCTGAGGTTTCGAGTCCCGTCTCGAGTTGTCACGATGTGGTCTCGAGTCGAGACCTTGATGGTCTCGAGTCCCTGAAGTCCGTTTTTGAGTTCCTTGGTCTGGGTCTCGAGTCGCAACCGTTGCGGTCTCGAGTTGTAGCTTCATGGTCTCGAGTCGAGACCAGTGGTCTCGGCTCGTTCACCTGCTGATTCTGATGCATTCTGCCCGCATTGTACTATCCAACAGAATTTCACTGTTGTGATTTTTATGTACTATCCAATGAGGTTCTTCAAACATGTTTATTTGTCTAACCATTAACCAAAATGGATCAAACAAGCATTTTCAAATATTATCCAATCTTCATACCATATTCAACACATATTCATCTAGTTCATCTTTAGGGTTTTCATCCTAAACAAACATGCTCATTTAAATCAATTTATGCTAGCATAATCCACCTAGTTCAATGCACCATCGATCCTCATCATTCACACATCCAACCGAGAACATAATAGCACCATATTCAAACATTTTTCTACTTATTCATAGGTCAAGTTAGCATGATCATTGACAAACCACTCTATTCTTCCTAACCATGACTTTATCTAGAAATCAAGCATTTACATCATAGATGAACAACAACAATCTTCATATATTTCATGATTCTTACTCATTAGGTCAATCAAGATCATACAAAAGAGGTTAAGCATATGTTTCATTCATCAAGCACACATGACATCTAGCACACATATAACACCTAGGACACATTAGAACACTAACCGGTAGAGACTCGAAGTGTGAGGGTATGAAGAGTCGATGGGTGAGCTTCCGAGTGATGATTCCGAGCTTGAATCGAGCCGAGTGTCCTTGTTATCGCCGGTTTGAATCCGAGAATGAGGGAAGAGGGTTTGTGTTTCTAGGGTTTTAGTGATGAAAGGAGAGTGTGTGTGGAAATGTTGCAAATGGTGCAAAGAGGCAAGGTTGGTCACTCTTGTGGGTTTTATACCCGGACCGAGTTGGTGCACCCTAGTGGGTTTCGGGTGGATTAAATGAGGTGCGGCCCAACCGGCCCAACTATTTCATGTTCACTCGAGACCAAGTGGTCTCGAGTCGGGTTCATGGTTCTCGGCTCATTATACCTATATACATACTATACGTACAGGCTCACACATAATCACATAATTTTACTTATATCATTCATTAAACCGACAAGTTAACTAGTCACATAACGTTCAAGCATGTTACATCAAGATACGATGAAAGGTTCTAAATTTCAAGTTGTCACAGGTTTGGATGATTCCTATGTCGTGTCACATGTTAATGGCCTTACAACCTGATGACGGGGGTAGCCCAAGATGGAATAAAATGGCTAATTGCGTAAATGCTTAAAGGGTTAAAGGGTTCAAGGCTTAAAAAGCTGTGAGGAAGGGAAAAGCAACACGGAAACAGTAGCCAGTCACATCCAGGGATTGCTTCATCAACCCACAGTCGCAAAAGCAATGCAGGTCTGCAGGAATGCACACTATTATCCGGGGGACAAAAGGCTTCGACCCCCGAAAGGGTAAGCCCCTCACTGCAAGAAGGATCACTAGTCAAATGAATTCTACTTCGGGAAATGTCTTCTCCTATAAATTGACACTTCATTTACTTCAAGAAACATCTCCTGGCCAGCTCTGATTCTCCAATCTCTGGTCATTCACATTGAGTACTTGCTTACCAGCGAGTCACTCCTTTTCACACATACCACACACATTCTATTTGCTCCCACATCCGAATCTGGATACAATTCAGAGAAGGATCTCCAGCAAATAACAAAAACAAGCTAGTGAACCTCCTTCCGCGTTTTGCAAACGTGGGGGGACCCCACGACCTGCGTTAGGCAAAGTTGAACCCTTCAACCCTTTTGCCTAACCAGCCCAGCTACTACCGTTGGTCTTGTATTTGTTGCATCAACAAGTTGGCGCCCACCGTGGGGCTACGCCGCTATTTCTTCTCAAAAAGACCTAGTAGTGTAGCTCTCTTCACTTAAAACCACCATGTCTGAAAGTGGATCCCCGGAAGAAGTAAATCAGATTCCAAACACTTCTACTCCGGGTAGTAGCCAAGCTCACGTGGCTATACCAACTTCTCTCTCAACTCCGGGGAGCACACCCGAGTTCCTCACCTTCAACACACCAACCCCGTCCAGATCCGGGGTTCCATCTCCCAATATCGATGTCTCTGACGCCCCAGCACGTGTTGAACTCACCCCCGAAGGGGTTGCCAACAACTTCCTTGAGTTGAGGTCCCTTCTCAACCAACACGTGAGTAGAGAAAGAGAAAAAGGAGTGAGGATTCGCTTAGACTATGATGAACCTGAACCGACGTTGTCTCCCGGACCACCTCCCCCTCCTTTTACAACAAGAAGTGAGGCTGGTCCCAGTAATCCTTCAAACCCTCACCCTTATCTGTCCACTATGACAAATCCTACGGTGCATCCTATCTTCTCTTCCCAACCAATTACTAGTGGCACTCCTTTGGGACATGAGCTAACCCTTGACCAGCTCCTACAGTCCCCAGTAACAAGCTATCCGGCATCTATAACAACCACGTGAGAGCAAGCTCTGTCCGTGCTCCCTTTAGCAGGAAGTGCTGTTATGAGCGCTCCCCTCGGAATAAACTGCTCAGTTGGCCCAGGAAGCCTTCAAGGTTTCAACCTCATGCCTAATATGATGACCCAGATAATGGCCAACTTCCCGTGCAACACTTCATTAATCAAGTGCTAGCCACCCAGGGAAATGACGGCAATGGCAACAATATGGATGCAAGGGCTGAAGAAGACTTGGCTAAACCATACAAGCCCAGTAACCTTTCGTGCTTTTCAAGGCAGATCGCCGATTATGATTTCCAATCAAAGATTAAGATGCCGTCCCACATCAGGACGTATGATGGGACCGAAGATCCTGAGGACCATCTTCAGATCTTCACCGGTGCAGCCCGGATAGAGAAATGGTCAAACGTTGAATGTTGTCTAATGTTCATGCAAACTCTTGTTGGATCCGCCAGGATCTGGTTCAACGACTTACCTGCTCAAAGCGTTCGAAGCTTTGATGACCTTAGCAAGGGTTTCCTGGCCAATTTCTCCCAACAAAGGCGATATGTCAAAGACGCAACAGTGATTTTCCAAATAAAACAACGTGATGAGGAAAGCCTTCGTGCGTTCATTGAACGATACAAGAAGGAAGGTCTGACTTATGTAGGGGCAGACGAGAAAATGAGAGTGGCCGGTTGCATGAACGCCATTACCTCCAAATATCTCTCAATAGATTTCAACAAATCCCTGCCCAAGACCCTGGAAGAGGCTCTCGAAAGGGCTGAAGCTCACATCCGGGGAGAGGAGGCAGTAGACATTAAAGAACAAAGAAAAAGGGGATCCGGCTGGCAAAGCAGTAGCCCAGCTAGAAAAAGGGGGAACTTCAACTCCTATGACAGGCGGTCAAAGGGTTCAGACCCTCGAAGGTCTGAAGGTCGGAA
Organism: Helianthus tuberosus; assembly: GCA_030545235.1. Taxonomy (NCBI): domain Eukaryota; kingdom Viridiplantae; phylum Streptophyta; class Magnoliopsida; order Asterales; family Asteraceae; genus Helianthus; species Helianthus tuberosus. The sequence goes on along the minus strand of CM060353.1, from coordinate 131,108,652 downwards.
CCCTTCAAGCAGGGAAAAAGGCATAAGTTTCACACCCCTCACAAAGACCCCTCAAGAAATCCTTGCAACAGAAGAAGTCAAACAAAACTTTCGGCCTCCTAGGCCTCTCCCCAAGAGCAGGAAGAACGAGAACTCCACCCAATACTGCAAGTTTCACGAAGAAAAAGGTCACCACACCAATGATTGCTTCCAACTCAAGAAAAGAATAGAAGAGGCTGTTAAGTCCGGAGAACTCGCTCATTTGGTAAAGGGAGTCCGGGACAAAATGGCTGAAGGAAAGGGTAAGGAAGTCAATATGGTGGATTTCGATGGAAGGGTTCCTCATAAAAGACAGCGGTTGGAAGCTTGGGAGCTTCAGTGTGTTTGCTTCCCCCCAACGAAGAAAGACCCTCTCTCTAACCCTCTTGTGGTAGAAGCTACCGTGGGAACATTGCAAACATATAGGGCATACATAGACACGGGGGCAGCCACTGAAATCATGTTCGAAAAATTCTTCAACCGTTTGAGCAATGAAGAATGTTCAAGGCTTCAACCCTCCGGAACCTCTATAAAAGGTATCGCCGACATACCCCTCAAGCCTTTAGGGCAACTGACACTTAATGTTCGTTTCAGTGAAGGTTTAAAAGAAAGAACCCAACCACTCACCTTTGTGGTTATCAACATCCCCTCAAGCTATGATGTGATCATTGGAAGACCAGGACAGTGTGCATTTTACATGGCCGTGTCTGTTGGCCATGGAACAGTCAAATTTCCTACCGAGAGGGGCATAGCAACCCTTCAACCCTCTCAGGAAGCCTACATGGTTGAAGGTGAAAGCTCAAACAGTGAAGAAGACAGGTAAAGGTTGGTCATAAACCCTAAGTACCCTGAACAAAGAATAAGGGTCAATCCAGACCTTTCTCAAGAGACCCTTTCATACCTTAACAAATTGCTAACGCACTACAGCGATGTATTCGCATGGTGTCCAGAAGATATGACCGGGATCCCTAGGGACATTGCCGAGCATGAGTTGAGAATACCACCGGATGTCAAGCCTGTGGTCCAAAAGAAAAGAAGCTTGGCACCTGAGAGAAGTCTGGCAGCCTGCCAAGAGGTTGAAAAGCTTGTGTCGGCCGGTATTCTCCGAGAAGTCAAGTACCAGTCATGGGTTGCAAACCCGATTATGGTCAAGAAGCCAGACAACTCTTGGAGGATGTGCATAGACTTTAAGGATCTTAACAAAGCTTGTCATGGGTTGCAAACCCGGAATCGTCTCCGTTTCGATTGCGAATCGACCGTTTGAAGTGCGGAATCCTTCAACGATCTTGATCGAACACACGAACAGTAAATCTAACTGTGATTCTATTGATGAATATGATAACGTACAGGAACCGTGAATCACATACAAGGAACTTTCTCTCTCTAAGCTTTCTCTCTCTAGAACCTAGCTTTCCAAAGCTCCAAGTCTCAAATGTGGCAAAAGTTCCTAACATAAGGCATAAGCCTCCTATTTATAGCCCTTGGAATTAATGAGACTTCTCATTAATTACCAAAATGCCACCTTGTTATTTGACAAGATATTACATCATAAAGCACTAAACTTAATCTATTTCTGCTACGGTCTTGAGATGACGGAGGCGATAGACATAATGCACTAACAGACTCCCCCTTGGATATTGCCGCAGTCAATCTCAAACATTTAGTCAGACTCGTAGCTTCTGGTCTTTCTCTCTCTCTAGCTTGAACAGAATCCCCGTGGATCTGTTTTCAGCTTCAGCTCCTTCCTTTCGGTAGACTCTTCAGGCTCCCCCTTTCGTCAAGCTTCCGTGCTTTTGGGATCGACACCTGACTTTTTGGTTACAAGCTCTTCCGGGAAAGAATCCTGGCTCCTATGCACGCTTCCCTTTGCGTTGAGCTTGTCTTCAGACTCCCCCTTAGACTCGGCTATCAGGATTGTAGTCTGGAATCTGCAATCCTCAAACATTTATAAGTAAAACATTTTGAACTTCCAGGATTGAAAACCTGGCTCTCTCAACTTTTGCTAAAATATTTTACAATGAAAGCATTTTCGATTGTCCAGGTATCGTAACCTGGCTCTTTCAAACTTTCTAAATCAAGATCCTGGGACTAAGATATAATAATATGAAATATATCCAGGAAAACATGATTATTCTCCCCCTATCAACAATCTTCAAAGATTTGGCAGTATTTAAGAATCCAACATCGAAAACTGGCTCTATTATAGATTTTAACAATATGAGCATCCAAATCCCTCACAGTTAATCATCCAAGTCCAACTTAATGACCTTGGAGATATCACAAACTGTTTTTTTATTTTTGATTTTAAAAATTTCAAGTTTCAAATGAACTCGTTTTATTTTCAGAAACACAATCAGCATACTTAGATTTTGAAACTCAACTCTCAAACATCGGTTGTCGAAAACAAAGCAGAAATCAAAATCTTTTTGTACTTTTTCTGAAATGTAAAACAGTAAAGAAATATTTACAAACATATTTACAGACAATATTTTTGTTTGAGTTCGCGTTAGAGGATCATATCAGTTCATGACAAATCACTAGTACCGTTGAGCTTAAAAACACTTTATGTTTTAAACAATTCACTTAGATTGTCGATATACTGATCCACTTAAATTTTCACACAAACTTCAACTGATTCAGGATACGAATTAGATGTATTAAGAACTTAAACTCATTCATGTGTCCCACCTCTTGAATATACTCCCGTATCCAGATCCCAATATTCAGTCTTACAGGTATTATAACCCAAATGATATCTGTATGGGGTTAATAATTTATGAAGAATCATGAGAGCTCAGGTCAGAACTACCGTTCAGCAGAGAGATCATGACTCAACTTTTGGGTGTGTCCCCTTTAGAGGATCTTTTTTACAACAGCATTGCTAAGCAATTTTATTGTCTTATCATATATGCTGAGGGTGATGCTTATGTTTCAAAGCATTTGCGGAAAGTATTATTCGAGGACTAGGTCAGAACTACCGTTCAGCAGAAGTCCCGGAATAATACCCCAGATATCATTGAGTATAAAAACCTAGTATATCAGAATACGAGACCTTTCAAACAAGATTTCAGGGGTTACCTATATATCCAAGTAGTGTTCCCCACGAAATAAGCAAGTTTGAATTTAGGTTTATATCCCGAAAAAGTTTACTAAATGTGCAAAAACCTACCGACACATCCACGGTGAGATCGTTTAACACATTTAAACTTTTCAATTCTTTAGCGTACTGTAACTGTCTACTTGATGTACTATCATTTCCTCTTTTTACGCAAAAACTCAATTTTGAATTTTATCATGTTTTTGGCTTTTTCAAATTTTCTAATGTTTTTGGATTTTCTGACAATAATACTCCCCCTAAAATACAAAACCATTTAAAGAAAATTTGACAAACCGATACTGATAGCTTTGTCTCGCCATCCATTTTCTGCTTTTCATGCACTGATTTGCACAAAATAATGTACCCCCATGATTTACAACCCATTGATTTTCGACAGTTTGAAAACCGTTTTTCAATCTTGTGAAAGTAATCATGTTTGTTCAGCCATGAGGGTTTCGGCGTATTCAATCAACATTCATTCAAACAAAATTAAAAACAAACATATTTTTGGTTTTTCAAATTTTAACAAACTAAAAACATATTTTTGTTTTTTTAAATTTTTCAAATTTTTAGGGTTTTGAAAATATTGTTTATTTATATACAGAAAACGATAAACTCCCTGTTCAACCAAACCAGGGTTCAGCAGCCTTCTCCTCCTGTGCCAGGCTGCTCCAACTTCCATTCTCACAATCTTCGATTTTGTTGAGCACCTGCACATTCAGACTACTTGATTACTTGAACAATTTAGCCCAGGTCTGTTGGACCTTAGGCATTTCAATACAATAAGTTTCATTTAATGATGGAAAATCTTTGTCATTTTTCACAAAAACTTTTTCATTTTTGTCTTCGACTTTTTCAACATTTACAGAAGTCACTTGTTTCTTAACCACCCAGTTCTGTCCTTTTGAAGCACTTCTCTTGTAAAATCGTGACTCTTTTTGATTATTTTGACTTTGAACAACAACTTTTGGTTTCCAAAATTGATTTGGCTTTGTCATATAAACTGATGTTTGCCAACTTTGTGTTGTTCTGAATCTGGGTGTGTGAGAAATCTGTGTTTGTTTTGAATCAGACCTAGTCTGTTTTGGTTTCCAAGTTTGATTCGAAACAAACTTGTTTGTGTTGTACCTCCAAGTTTGTTTTGAATCAAATCTGGTTGACCTTGGTTTCACATTCTCAGATTTCTGTTTTTCAAAATCAACAGGCTTTGGATTTGGACACTTTCGAGCAACATGTCCAATTTGATCACATTTAAAACACACTTTCTTTGAAACATCCTTGGCCTGTTGTTGTTTCTTTTTCATAGCATCAAACTCCTCATTAGACTGTTGTCCAAATTTGAGTTTTTCCTCTTCTTTCAAGCTTTTCCATTGAACAAAATTCATCTTTTGTTGCAAATCTCGTTTTTCACTTTGATTCCAATTCCGTTTCCTTTTATAACCCAAACCAGCCTTCATGTTTTTCTTCTTAAAACCAGGTTTGTTATAAAAAGATTTATGATCTTTACTAGCGAACTTTGAAATTTCCGACTTCTCTATCTCAACCATTTTGAAAACTTTATCGACCTTCTCTGAAATCACATTTTGAATCGGGAATACAACATCTATGAATAGTTTGTCCGATCCAATCATGGTATAGACCAATCCCTTTGAATCATCATCCAAATTTTTCTCGGATTTTGTGTTTTTTAGATAACCATCATGAAAATTTCCTTCATCTTCATCCTGTGATTCAGACTTACCTTTTGTAGACTCATCTTTCAAAACGCTTTCAACAACCTTACTTACCACCTCTGAATCATTAACATCATCAGATTTGGAGTAAGACACATCGATACTTTCAGGTAACTGGTCAGTTATGTTCAAACCTTTTGCCACCTTTTCCTCATCATAAAAAGTATAATTGTTTCTCAATGGTGGTGGTACCTGATGAAATTCTGAACCAATACCCTTTTTGCTATTTTCAGTATCTTTGTCATCTGGTGTGATGTTGAAAATTCGTTCGAGAATGTACGAAGAGTTATGATAACTTTGAAGTTTTGTAACAACCTTTTCTTTTTCAGCCAAGACTTGTTTAAGATTAGCAATTTCATCAACACATTTGTTTAATTCAATTTGCTTTTCTTTAAACTTTCTTTCATACATTTCTTTGGTTGTTAAAGTTTCAGACAATCTTTGATCAAAACTTTTGACTTGGCTCTTCAAAGTATCATAAGCTTCTTGTACTCTCTGACTCGACCACTTTAAAGAATCATACTGTTTTTGTAAATCTTGAAATTTTGATTCTTTTTCAACACAATCAACACATTTAGCAGTACACTTTTCTTTCAAAATCTTATTTTCTTCTTCAAGACCATGACATTTCTGTGTCAGTTTTTCAACTTTTAGTTTCAAAATTTCTTCTTTTTCAATCATTTCTTTATATTTTGTTGTGAAAACATTTTCTAGTTTAACCATATCATTATCTTTTGTTTTTATGATGTCATCTTTTTCAGTACAGGCTTTGCACATTTCTATGCAATTCCTGCACTTGTTTTCTTTTTCATCAACCAATTCAACATTCGACAAATCAGAAGATTTTCTTACCTCAGTCTCTTTCAGCACCGGTTCTTCTTATTCAACTTTCTGATCTTTCTCCTTTTCTTCTTTCTGAGCTTCTTCATTCTTCTGTTCTTCTTCAGCCTTCTGGTCCTCTTCAGCAGCAATCTTCACAACAGTCTTTACTTCTTCAATCATCTTCTTCAATTCTTCTTCTTTTCTCTTCTTCATCTCTACCACCTTTGGTAGACTTGCTTCACAAACTTCTCTAATTTTCTTTTCCAAATCAGGCAGATATGCTTTATCAGATAACCTTCGTGTGTTGAAAGTAGCCTGCCTTGGAACCAAATTTGTTACAGCTTTGAAATCCACTTTTGATGGGTCAACAACTGGATTACCCCGTGGATCCATGTAACATTCCAACTCATCATTCCATCGTTTGGCTCTCCGAGCTTCTTTGAATGGTTCGTTTAATTTTCCAATTTCCCATCTTGCATAGTCTGCTTTCCACCATCTATCAGGATCAGCATCAGCCACAAATGCATACCCAACAGCATCTTCTTCAGGGCAAACTTGACTCCAGTCGTAACCTTCATCGTCATGTATAACTGCAAGAGCCCTTGATTTTTCTTCAGATTGTTTCAATCTTGGTGGCTCAGACTTGTTCTGATGGTAAATTGCTTTCTTGTAATAATCTTCATTGAATGGGTTTGCAGAATCATCATTAGCATACGCATTTCTGCACTCGCGCTTAAAGTGACCTCTTTGTTTGCATTTGAAGCATGTCACCTTAGATTTATCAAATCCTAGTTTGGTAGATGGTCCACCAATTGACTTTCTCCCCGTGATCTCCATGAACCTCTGTGCTCGACGAACAGCACTGGCCATGCACCATCTTATATCCATTAGTTCCATCTCCTCGGGGTCTAATTGATCATAATCTTCTTTCGTCAAGTTGGTGTTACCAATCTTCCCTGCAACGAGGCTTTCATACGATTCAAGTACAGATGCCAAGAAAACCATCTGTTGTTTTGCCGATTCTTCGCTAAAATTCTGCCCATTCTTCAAATCCACTGCGATATTACACTGAAACAAATTCTTGGAAGCAGATTGACTTGAAGTGTTTGAAGAAGATCCACTGTGAAAACCACTATGAAGACTTTCATTGTTCACTGAATTTGAGCTTTCTGCGGAAAATGCTGTTTTTGGAGATCCAGCCTGTGGTAGATTTCCTCGATAGTAAAGCTCTACATTTTGCTGATAAGCCGGATTGTTGACTTTAGATCTCTTTATCTCCAACTCATGGCTTTCAAGCCTTTCAATCAGCAAATCCACTTTTAAATCTTCAGGCTTGATTGTATTTTTCAACATTAGAGCGAAGTATTGCCATTCTTGATCATTTGGCAATGAATCAAACAATTTATCCACCAGCTCCTCTTCAGAATATGTGATTTCATGTCTGGCCAACTCCATCTTCAGATGCCCAAATCTCTCGATCATTTTACAGATAGATTCATTGTTCATACAACTGAATAAATCAAACTCTTTACGTAACAGTTTCTTTTTGTTTTTCACAATCTCAGTTGTACCTATACACTTTTTATCTAACGCTTCCCACAAACTCTTCGATGTTTTCTCTTGTTCAAGTAATGAGATAATATCCTCTCTCACTGACTGTTTGATTAATGTGATCATCTTATATTCAGCCATAACATTTTTTATATCTATGTCTGAGAACTCTTTTTCCTCTACAACCCCTCCTCCTTCTTTAACTGGTTCAGTATATCCATTTTTCAATTTTAACCAGCTTTCAGGAGCGAAAGCTTTTACCCAACCCTCAAACCGATTTTTCCACCAGTTATAATCTTCAATCCTCATTAGTTTCGGTGGTTTATGTTGGCTTCCATACATATTATCATATTTCAAATTCTCTGAAATCTCTCTCGAATACTCTCTTATTTCAGATCTTCTTTCGGATGATTTTGAAGTAAAGGCATTGTAGAACATGTTGTAAAATTCTTCACCGCTGCTCGACATCTTCAAAATTTGTCTTGAATTTGCACTTTATATATCTTCAATCACAAGAACCTGAATACGAACAAACAAACAAAATGAGTTTAATCAAATTTGTCAAATGATCGTAAAAGAATTTGGTTCGTTTGGATGGATCAATATTCGAATGAATGATGTTGGCCCAATTCGGATGAAATCAGCCCACTCCGGATGAAGTGTCACGAACAAATGAGTTGGTCCGGATGATGATTCGTCCGGATGGTGAATCGGATGGTGATACGCTCGGGTGGGGATCCGCGTGACCAAAGTGATGCGTACGGGTGGGTATTGATGCTATACGCACGGGTGGGAATCCGTGCGGGTGGAGTTGACTTCTTTTACTAGACGACAAAACTGTTGACCGTCCTTTTGTTCAACAATGTAAACATCACATGTGACAAACACTTATCATGACAAACAATGACCAGATCACGTGACTGTCAATATTAATACATATGCAAACAACAGCTTTATCAAATCTCTCAAGTAATCACGTGCACTATGTCATCATCTATAAACGGTGCTGACAAACCCGGATATGAATCTCGTGACAACTGTATTTCAATTAAAGTTTGTCGACAAGATCACGTGATATGATTAGCAACGCTTGATGACACCTGTACCTAGTCACATGCTCACCGAATATGATCACAAACAAACCTGAAATATGTTGACTAAAATGACAGAACACGGATTACTGTGATGCGGATTGTTGTCCGTGCGTACGGGTTGTCCGTGCGTACGGGTTGTCCGTGCGTACGGGTTGTCCGTGCGTACGGGTTATCCGTGCGTACGACAAGTCAACAAGTCAACACGTATTGCTATCCGCGCGGGTGGGTGATACGCACGGATAGGTCAACTAAGGTCAACACGGATATGTTATCCGTGCGGGTGACAAAAGTTATACGTGCGGATGACGATTGGTCAATAAAGTCAACTGTTTAAATGAAGTTAGTAGCTGACGTGATCACAAGAACAATCCACGTGATTTACCGAAACTTCACATGCTCACCGCTTGAATTAATCAATTACTTGGATACACGTGACTTACTGTTGCAGCTTATTAATGATAGTCAAACAATGGTCAACCCGGATGACACGTATAGCTTTGAAATGTTGTACGCACGGGTGGGCTATCCGTGCGTATGACTTACCCGCACGTATAGGTCATGCGTGCGTATGAACATCAAGAACAACAGCAACAGTTTCAACTTTTTCGAACCACAAAAATCTGATTTTCTCTCAAAATACTTTGAATTAAAGTCTGAAATTTTAAAGGCTATTAGATCAACTGATATCGCATATTATATCCAAAAATCATTAATTTTGAACCGTTAAAACTCGATTAATTTGGTGATTTTCTGATGAAAACGTGAAAAAGTGAAAAATGAAGAACTTTATCGAATCTGATGCAAATTGAGATCTGAATCTGATGAAATCCTGTGCGAAATCGTGTGAATGATCTGAGCAATCGAACTCCTGCTCTGATACCACTTGTAGGTCCGGAATCGTCTCCGTTTCGATTGCGAATCGACCGTTTGAAGTGCGGAATCCTTCAACGATCTTGATCGAACACACGAGCAGTAAATCTAACTGTGATTCTATTGATGAATATGATAACGTACAGGAACCGTGAATCACATACAAGGAACTTTCTCTCTCTAAGCTTTCTCTCTCTAGAACCTAGCTTTCCAAAGCTCCAAGTCTCAAATGTGGCAAAAGTTCCTAACATAAGGCATAAGCCTCCTATTTATAGCCCTTGGAATTAATGAGACTTCTCATTAATTACCAAAATGCCACCTTGTTATTTGACAAGATATTACATCATAAAGCACTAAACTTAATCTATTTCTGCTACGGTCTTGAGATGACGGAGGCGATAGACATAATGCACTAACAGGATTGCTATCCACTACCGGAAATTGATCTCAAGGTTGACTCCCTCACAGGTTACTCGTTCAAATGCTTTCTTGATGCATACAAAGGTTATCACCAAATCCTCATGAAGAAAGAGGACGAGGAAAAGACAGCCTTTCACACGGACAAAGGGATCTTTTGTTATCAAAAGATGCCTTTCGGCCTCAAAAATGCCGGAGCAACCTATCAACGGCTCGTTGACAAAGCCTTCGAAAGCCAAATTGGCAAAAACATGGAGGCATATGTCGATGACTTGGTTATTAAAAGCAAGACGGAATATCAAATGCTCGATGATATTTAAGAAACTTTCAAGAACCTCAAAAAGGTTAACATGAAGCTTAATCTGGAAAAGTGTTCATTTGGATTCGAGGAAGGAAAATTCTTGGGTCACATTGTTGGAAAACAAAGCATCAAGGACAACCCTAACAAAGTGAAAGCCGTCCTTGAAACCAAGCCACCGAAGACCAAGAAGGAGGTTAAAAGCTTGAACGGGAAGCTTGCAGCCTTGAAGCGTTTTACCTCAAAGTTGGCCGAAAGATCTCTGCCCTTCTACAAAACGCTCAAGAACTGCTCAGATAAGAAGGATTTCAAATGGACTGAAGAAGCTTTCAACCAGATGAAGCAACATCTAGCTTCCCTACCAGACATTGCGGCACCAAAAACCGAGGAGTTAATATCGGTGTACCTCTCAATCACGGACGAGGCCATCAGTGCAGTCCTCACCATTGAGCGAGACAAGGCCTAGGTACCCGTTTATTTTTTCAGCAAAACTTTAAAATTAGCTGAAACGAAATATCCTCCCCTTGAAAAACTTGCCCTAGCCCTAGTTCAAACAGCTAGGAGGCTTCGAAGGTACTTCCAAGCACACCCCATACAAGTGGTCACCGACCAACCTATTAAGAGTGTGCTTGAAAAACCTGAAAACTCAGGGCGATTAGCCAAATGGGCCATAGAACTGGGTGAACATAACATCACCTATGTCCCAAGAAAAGCCATCAAGGCCCAAGTCTTGGCTGATTTCATTGTGGAAGTCCCAAACCAAACAGTCACTGAAGTAAACACTACCACCACTGAACCTTCCAACCCTGAATCCTGGAAGCTTTTTACCGACGGGGCTTCAAGCGTTGAAGGGTCAGGGGCTGGGTTAATTTTAATCAACCCAAAAGGTTTGGAATTCACATATGCTCTCCGCTTTGATTTTCAGACCACCAATAACGAGGCTGAATATGAAGCACTAATAGCCGGCTTAAGGCTGGCCAAAGAAATGAAGGTTGAAAAGCTTGAAGTGTTCACGGATTCGTTGCTGGTCTCAAGCCAAGTGAATGACAGCTACATAGCTAAAGAGCCCAACATGAAAAAATACAGAGAAAAATCCAAGGAACTGATGAGTACCTTCCAAGCGTGTAACATCAAACAGATCCCCCGATCTCAAAAGAAAAAGGCCGATGCCCTAAGTAAGCTTGCATCTCTCACTTTTGCCCACCTCGCCAAGAAGGTACTGGTAGAAGTGTTGAAGGCCCCATCCATTAATGAATTGGAGGTTCAAGACGTGGTTACCGAAGAAGATCCAAACTGGATGACTCCCATAAAAAAAGTTCCTCAAAAATGGTGAATTACCCAATGATCAAATGGAAGCAAAAAAGGTTGAAGTCAAGGCAAGGCAATACATACTACAAGGAGAAACCCTTTACAAAAAGGGTTACCTTGCTCCCTTGCTAAGATGTGTCGGTCCCGAGCAAAGTAAGTATTTGATCAAGGAAATTCATGAAGGTGTATGCGGAGCTCACTTTGGAGCTAGGTCGGTAGTTGCAAAGCTCATGAACCTCGGATATTTCTGGCCTTCAATGCATCGCGATACAGCCGAAGAATTGAAGAAATGTGATGCTTGCCAGATCCATGCACCGATCCCAAAAAGTCCCAAGCATGATTTAGTCCCGATAACCTCGGCATGGCCATTCCATAAATGGGGAATGGACATTGTTGGTCCATTTCCCCCAAGCAAAGGAGGGGTAAAATTCTTGTTGGTGGCAGTAGATTATTTCACCAAGTGGCCTGAGGTCAAACCACTTGCTAAGATCACAGGAAAGCAAGTCATTGACTTTGTCTGGGAGAACATCATTTGCCGTTATGGATTGCCGGGAGTACTTGTTACCGACAATGGAAGGCAATTTGCTGAGAAGCCTTTCAGCGTTTTGTCACACCCTGGCTTTGCGGAAGCGTGGTTGATTTTGGTGTGACTTCTTAATACCATAGCTTAATCATAACAAGCTATATGAATTTAAAAACCATGCAAGTCATCCATTAAGTTTTGAAAATCAAAATACAGTACCATTGTTTTTAACCAACAACCATGACCTTGTTCAACAACATTACAAACTGAAACATAACATAAACGTGATTTAGAGACTGTGTCTTGTCCAGGTAAGAGACACATCCCCTAAACCCTGATGACTTCATGACAATATGCAGCGGAAAACGTTCCATACCGTGCCAGATCCGTTTAATTTCCTGAAATACATGTGAGTTGAAAAATCAACAATAATGTTGAGCGAGTTCATGTGCAAGTGAGTAAGTAAAACACTTGTAAGTATAAAAGTTTCCTGGTATGTAGCAGTGTAAGAGGACTTGTGATCACTAATGGTTTGCAAGGCCATTAGCATGTCGTGAAATGCAAGTAGGAAAGACACACCCTAGCCGATTTTGCGTTGGGTACCAAGTCACTCCAGGTCCGTTCTGTTAGTCCTCCGAGAGGCCTGTTCTGTTGGGCCGGGAGCTGGGCTCGCTACACCCAGATAGATCTACCGCTCGAGTCCCTCGGTGTTCTAACTACCCATTCACATGATCTAAACCTCCTTACGTTATTCATACCGTGTATAAAGTACTTGTAAACAAAATAACATGTATTTCACCCCCGCAGTTAAGAAAACTGAAAACAGTTAGAGAAAAGGGGGACATGAACTCACAGTGAATGCGCGTCTCTACCAAGTGTCTCCAATACAGTAAGCTGTGCAACGACCTACAAGTGCTAATTCTATTAGACGGACGGCCGTGCTTTAGCTTTATAGTTTAAGTTTTTTGGGGAAATAGTTAGACAACTATTTCGTGTTTATTTTCCGTATACACTTGGTAGTTATTCTTCCCAAGGATGGGGGATACAGTACATGTGCGTAAGTTACGTTTTATCAATCTTGTGGTAATGTAATTACCGGTGTAACTTATATGTTTGTGGAAGCGTTCGCAAAGTTTTGGAATCATTAACACTTGTAAATATTATTTTCACTCTAAAATAATATTTATGTATTTCACAAAATAATCATAAACAGTGTTGTGACAAATATATTTATCACGTTAATCTTTGTGAAAACCCCACCTCCGAATATTTAGTAAAATATAGTGCTGGCGAAATTTATGTTTTGAAAATATATCCAAAGATAGTTCTAACACTTGTTGTGAAAAAAAGTCTAAGTGTTAGGTTTTTAGAAAATTTCGCCAGAGTTTCCTCTGTAACTGGAGGTGGCCACGCTTTCAAGCGTATCATTTTCTTTTAACAAATCAATTCAACAATCTTCTTTTATTCAATCAAACAATTTCCGACGCATCAAACTAGTCGACAAGTATGTAAATTTGCATAATCGCATGAACTTGTAGTTTTTTCCGAATCTATAGTGTAAACACCCTTTATATGTGTAGATCTTTATTTAAAGTAACTTTAATCTCATAAAAACCTTGTGTTTAGAGAACTCCGTCTTTACAACTTCTAGTAACAAGTGACAAATTTACTTCTTTGTCGGATCTTTTTGTTTCACAAGTGTTTACACACTTGTGGTTTATAAAACTATATTTATTAGTGTAAGATCCTTTCTTTAAAATACATGGTTTCTTAAATGTGTGGTTCTTTGAAGATACCACTTGCGGATACGTAGATCCGCTAGTTTTAAACACCATTTTACCGGTTAAACCACTTTTACACAAGTAAAATATTTTCACACAAGTTCATGTATCTTGTGTGGTAGAGTTTCGCCTTTAACCCTTGTATCTAGTAAAAAACGAGCTTATGTGAAGATACATGATCTTACAAAGTCGGGTTAAACGGAGATCCGAGCTACCACATCATAGATCGGGTCTCAATAAACACATATTTCAAGTCCTACGACTTTTACACAAGTTATATGTTATTATCCACCATTTTTGTGATTTTACTAGACTTTAATGCATCAAAACTTATGTTTTCGATATTTAACCGACAATATTCCTTTTAACCACTTTAGATGAGTGTAAAAACAAGTTTTAAATGATATACCTCTAGCTCAAGGCTAGGGAAGAATCTTGGCGAAAAGTGGGTGGATAAAAGCTAACGGTAGAGGTCCTTCGTGTTCCGAGTGCACCAAGACTCCTAATATGTAACCCGTGAAGCTTGAATGATCTTGGAATGGAGTGAACTAGAACCGAAAGTATGATGTATGTGTGTGGTGGGTTCGGCCGTGAGCCACAAAGAAAGAGGGAGAGAGTTTTAGTGTGGGTTTGATTGTGATAATGTTCAAGGGTGTTTAGTGTTTACTTATAGGCAATTATGAGATGGTTATCCAATGGTTACAATGTTCTCTAGATACTATACAATAAGCAATAAAATAATCAAGAGTGTACCATGGTGTTTCCCCATGGTTATGGGGCCGGTTAGGGACTTGGGGGGGGGGGGGGGGGTTGGTTCGATCTTAAATGGTTAGTTAGGGGGTTTAGTTTAGTTAATTAGGTTAACTAAGTATCTAACCTCGTTAGTTATATAAAGCGCGTTATGACGGGTGTTAGGGTAATCAGGGACCCTAACTGGCTCAGAAAAATATAATTAGTGAAAATATTAATATTTTCATGTTCCGGGTAAAGTCCGGGTGTCCGGTTGGATAGTAATCCGTTAAAGTCTTTTGTAACGCTTTAAAGTGTCGTTATTACATTTTTAGTGACACAATTTGTTTTCCCGACACTTTAGAAAGTGTCTAGTAATATTTTCTCATTTTCTGGCACTTTACTAGTCAGCTAGAAGCTGGATTAATCATTAAAGTGCTGTGTTTGGTACTTTAAAGTACGTTTTGGCACATCTGAATCAGTGTATCTTATCCCTAGAGACGCGGTACCACAACCCTTATATTCCTACACTCACTACCAGTGTAGCCAAAATATATGAGGCTCTTAACAGGCCTTAGAGGCAGTATTTGCCTGATGCTGGTTATATCAGCATGTTCACTGTGTATCCGTTTAGTGCTACTGTGCTTTTTGTGCATCATGTTTGTCACTAGGGTCCAGTATGTAAATAATGTAGTGACAGCAAATAAAGTATGATGCAAGTAAGTGCATGTATCAGTATGCAGGTAGCAGTTTATCAGCTAGTTCAATCAAGCACAGTAATTTAGCAGTAATTAATCAGTAATTAAGTTGTACGGATACCTGGTTTAGTGCGGGTTGTCACATTCTCCCCCCGTTAAATAAATTTCGTCCCGAAATTTAAGTTCTGCTTGTAGATGCAGAGTTCTTAGGAAATAAGTGGGGGTATTTCTCTTTCATCCGGTCCTCACGTTCCCAGGTAAATTCAGGACCATGTCTGGCATTCCAACGTACTTTGACGAGTTTGACACTGCTCCGGCGGGTCTTGTTAACTTTCCAATCCGTGACCTCAACAGGTTCTTCAACGAAGTGGAGCGTGTCGTCAATATGAATCTCGTCGATAGGAATGGCAACGTCAACTTGAGTTGGACTTTTCTTTAAATTGGATACATGAAATGTATCGTGAACACCATTTAGTTCAGCAGGTAGGTCCAACTTGTATGCTACTGTCCCAATTCTTTCCAGAATTCTGAAAGGACCAATGTAGCGCGGATTTAACTTCCCACGCTTTCCAAAGCGCGCCACCCCTTTCCAGGGTGATACCTTCAGTAAAACCATTTCTCCAACTTGAAAATCCACATGTTTTCGGTTTGGATCCGCGTAGGCCTTTTGTCTGTGGCGAGCTGCTTCGATGCGTTTAAGTATTTGCGCGATCTTGTCTGTCGTCTCTTGGACGATCTCGGGACCAGCAAGCTGCCTATCACCTGCGTCAGACCAACATAGTGGTGATCGGCACTTGCGTCCGTATAGGGCCTCAAATGGCGCGACACCAATACTGGTGTGGTAGCTGTTGTTGTATGAAAATTCGACCAAGGGTAAGTGTTTATCCCAGCTACCTCCCAAATCCATAACACATGCCCTCAGCATGTCTTCCAAAGTTTGTATTGTTCGCTCGCTCTGGCCGTCTGTTTGCGGATGGAACGCAGTGCTCAGATTCAATTGTGAGCCGAAAGATTCTTGGAAAGATTGCCATATCCTTGACACAAACCTTCCGTCTCTATCAGAGATGATCGAGAGTGGTACTCCATGACGTGCTATGATCTCTCTCATGTAAATTTCCGCAAGTTTGCTAGTACTGTCTTTCTCCTTGATTGGCAGAAAGTGTGCGGACTTTGTTAGGCGGTCAACAATCACCCAAATCATATCATGGCCTCTTGGCGTTCTTGGCAGTTTTGTAACAAAATCCATTGAGATCTGTTCCCACTTCCACTTGGGAATTTCAGGTTGTTGCAGAAGTCCCGAAGGCTTCTGGTATTCCGCCTTGACCTTAGCGCACGTTAAACATTTGCTCACGTAAACAGCAATGTCGCCTTTCATCCTAGGCCACAAATAGTAATCTTTGAGATCCTGATACATCTTATCCGATCCAGGGTGGATAGAGTACCGTGACTTGTGCGCTTCGTCGAAAATAACTTCCCTTAATCCACCAAACAGAGGAACCCAAATCCTTTTCTCAAAACATAGCGTCCCTTCCTCGTTTGGTACCAAAAGCTTCTCCATTCCACGGAGATATTCTTCCTCAAGGTTTCCCTCCTTGAGAGCCTCCCTTTGTGCAGCACGAATGCGCAAGGAAAGATCGGTTCGTATGATCATTTCCAAAGCTCTAACCCTTATGGGCTTGATTCTTTCTTTACGACTTAGGGCATCGGCAACTACATTCGCCTTCCCTGGGTGATACTTTATCTCGCAGTCGTAGTCGTTTAACAATTCAACCCATCGTCTTTGCCTCATATTTAACTCCTTCTGGTTAAATATATGTTGTAGGCTTTTGTGGTCTGTGAAGATTGTGCACCTCGTACCATACAGGTAGTGTCTCCAGATCTTTAAAGCGAAAACCACTGCGCCAAGCTCTAAATCGTGTGTGGTATAATTCTTTTCGTGCACTTTCAGTTGGCGTGATGCGTAAGCAATGACCTTTTGGCGTTGCATCAACACACAACCCAATCCTTGACGCGATGCGTCGCAGTATACCACAAAGTCATCAGTACCTTCTGGTAGAGCTAAGATTGGCGCGTTACAAAGCTTACCTTTTAATATCTGAAACGCTTCGTCCTGTTTGATTCCCCAATCAAACGTCTTGTCCTTCTGCGTGAGGAGCGTCAAAGGTTGAGCGATTTTCGAGAAATCCTCGATGAACCTTCGATAGTAGCCAGCCAGACCCAAGAATTGCCGAATCTCGGTTGGCGTTGTAGGCGTTTCCCAATTCTTGATTGCCTCGATCTTTGTGGGATCAACATGAATTCCATCCCCATTAACCACATGTCCAAGAAACCGGACTTCGCGTAGCCAAAACTCGCACTTGGAGAATTTGGCGTACAGTTGTTCTTTCTTTAGCAGCTCCAATAAGGTTCTAAGATGCTGCTCGTGTTCAGCCTTCGTCTTTGAGTAAATCAGGATGTCGTCGATGAATACAATCACGAACTTGTCTAAGTATGGCTTGCAAACCCTATTCATTAGATCCATGAATACCGCAGGCGCGTTTGTCAAACCAAATGGCATAACGAGGAACTCGTAGTGTCCATAACGAGTTCGGAAGGCTGTCTTCGGGATACTTTCCCCCTGTATCCTTAATTGATGGTATCCAGATCGAAGATCGATCTTTGAATAATAGTTCGAGCCTTGCAGTTGATCAAACAGATCGTCGATTCTTGGCAGAGGATACCTGTTCTTGATCGCCAGCTTGTTCAATTCTCTGTAGTTGATGTTTATTTGAAAATCATCATCCTCCTTTTTGATGGGTAACAATGGGATTACCCCACAAAGGAATTTTTGGTCTGTTATCTTCCTTCTCCATCCGTTACCAACACTTCTCTGTCAATCCTTGCATCTCCGAAAATGTAAGTTGCTATGATGTATCGACTACGGGTGCAGTGCCCGGAATTAAGTCGATGCGGGATTCGACTAATCGGGGGGAAGATGATTCCGGCAAGTCTTCGAGGAAGACTTCGGGGTATTCTCCAATCACAAGGATATCTTCGAGTTTTGGTTCTTTGACTTCCTTTTCCACAACATGAGCCAAGAATGCAACACATCCTCTGTGCGAGAATTTTCGGGTCTTCTTAGTCTGATAATCCGTAGGAGCGTATCCTGCTCCATGAGTCACGATAATTTCTTCGTTCGTTTTCGGGGCGCGGATGACAATCTTCGCATGGTTGTTCGTCAACCAGTCCATCCCAATCATCACGTTGAAGCTTTCAAGCTCAACTGGCAATAGATCTTGCGTAAACTTACGCTCTCCGGGTTCTATCGTGCCGATTCCAGTTACTGCGTTGACTTCCACTAGCTTCCCCCAAGCTAGTTCTAATGGGTACTGGAATAATTACTCACTCGCTACGTAAACCAATTATGTCCTTGAATACTAGAATTGTGAATCGTAAAATTTGCAACAGTAGTTGGCAATACAGATGCATAATATTGAGTAATGTGGGACGTACCGCTATCCATGCTTGGATCTCTGGCGTGCCTCCCTAGCTCCGACGGGGAGCTTTCATCCTTGCGCCTGATTGTTTTCGGGCAATATCTTCTGAAATGCTTTTTGCTTCCACAGTTTAAACATCCTCGAGCACGCTTCTGTTTATCACTCATTCTTCCTTGACAATTATCATTGTCGTGGTCCCCTTCGTGATTCTTACTACCGTCTTGGCCCCCATTACTAAGTTCAGTATTTTGCCAACAAGTTTCCTTGACATGTCCCACCTTGCCACAGTTACCACAATTTCCATATTTGCATCGCCCGACATGATAACGTAAACAATTGTCGCACTTAGGTAGGATACCCTTGTAATCTTTTCCCTTTTTGGCCTTCTTCTTGTTACTTACCCGAGTAACCATCTTGAAATTCGCGAGCTTCCTCTTGTTCTTTCCGGACGACTCTACCTGAGTCTCCTTAGGGTTTGCAAGTTTTTCTAGTCTAATTGCTTCCGCAACGAGTGCCAAACCCATCTTACTTGCAGCAATAGTTGCTGGTGGCGCAGATGCTGTCATCAAGCTCAAGACTTGAGGCGCCAGTTCCCAAATGAATTGTTCCAATTTCTTCAGTTCTGGTTTTACCAGGTACGGAACAATTCGTGACAGATCATGAAGTCGTTGCACGTACTCCAACACCTTCGGACCTTCCATCATTAGACTCCGCAATTCATCTTCCCACTTCTGGGTTTCCGTTTGGGGGCAAAACTTTTTATGCATCATTCCTTTCAACTCATCCCAAGTTAACGCGTATGCTGTAGTTAGGCCCATTATTCGAACCTGAAGATTCCACCATAATCGAGCTCCATCTTGAAACAACTCAGAAACGTATGGGACCTGTTGTTCTGGCGTACAGCCACTCATTCGAAAGATGGATTCCATACTTTCAATCCATTTTACAAAAGTTATGGCACCCCCAGTGCCGTCGAACTTCGGAGGCTTGTAGTTGAGGAAGTGCCAGTAGGAACAACCGTTATTTTCTGAGGTACCTTTGATTGGTTCGGAGCGTAGGGCCTCGTGCTGTGCTATAGCTGCAGCAATTATCTCTTTAAGTTCTGCCTCAGAGGTGGGCATGCGCATTTTGCGTCTTGGCGGCATCTTCTAAAAGATGTTTCGCATAGGTTAGGTCATAGCAAGTGAAGCGTACGTATGCATTCAATAATACCAACACATAACATCTCATGCTATCAATAAAACAATCACATAACATCTTATGTTATAGGACATAAACAATAGATTGAATCATCACAAGTGATGAGAACACTGCGATTGTATTGCCACAATTCGAGACCGCAAAATAAAGCTTACAAGTACACCACTATATCATACAACATCAATGACTTAGTAGGGGACGACCCTAGACAAGTCGTGCGATCGCTGGACATGTTCAGGAGTCTCTGGTTCGTCCATTCTCAAATTTCAGGACTCCACGTCAAGTTTCTGAATTTCTGTCCTAAAACAACATTTCTTCTCAATCGTTTCCTTGAGCTCGTCCCAGCTCAGTGTATAAGCAGCGTCTGTGCCAAGGGTCTGAACCTGGAGGTTCCATTAAGAGAGTGTGCCGTCTAGAAATATTCCTGAGATGTAGGTAACACTCTGTTGGGGCGAACAGTTACTCATTCTTAGAGTGGAGTCGATCTTTTTGGACCAACGAACAAATGCAACGGTGCCTCCGGTTCTGACAAAGTTCAAAGGCTTGCAGTTCAGGAACTGTTTATAGGTGCAGCCAGTTGGAGGGTTATCTCCAGTAATGCCATCGTTGTACTTAGAGTGGAGGGCTTCATGTCGTGCATTTATCTGTGAGATGCGTTCTTGCAGCTCGGCTTCTGTCCTTGGCAATGTACTGGTGTTTGTGTCACGCCTGGGTGACGTTCCCTTTTTGTCGAAATAGTGTGAAGCGGGTTGGACAATGTTTCAATTGTCTATGAGATACATAGCACCATAAGCCATCATGAAATCACCCAATTTTACACGTAAATATACTCACTGTATGAGTGGGGAAGTAAATTCCCGAGCCTTCACATAGGCTGGCCAATTTGGCTTGCTGCTTGTAATAGAATGAACTCGAGGCTACATCGCCTAGGTCATTTGTGTTTAGGTTATTTCCTGCTGCATTGGTTATCATTAGCTTGGCCTGCAGAGTCCACCAGGATTCCTGTGCACTACAAATCGTTATTACGTGGGCCCCCGTAATAATAAATTGTCTTGCACAGTTACCCCAAATTTTCTCTCATCCAAGCAGATGATCAATCAAGGAGCAACAGCCGGTGCATTGGCATGGACAGGGTCATACTCCAATGCGGGGTCAGGAGCAACGCCTGGCTCAGGGGCCACGGCTAGCTTCGAATCAAAAACTCCATCTCAAAATCAGCTGGATCAACAATCACAGGGGTTACAGGATCCCCCAAGGGCTGGTCTAAGTGCATGAACTCAATGTCATGGTCTGGATCAACACCAGGCGGAAAAATAGAATTGTCCTCATAATCGCGATCAAACTCAAAGCTGTGTGTGGGATCCGGTTCAGCTGATGATGCCATATCAGGGTCGGCGTCGTGTAAGTGGTGCTGCATTCCCTGTATGTGCGAAGACGCGGATGTCAGAGACTCAAATGAGTCTGGGATAGGGAAATGAGTTTCCCCTACAAGAGCGTCCGCATGCAGTAGTCTAATGCTAGCAGCGAGAGGGCCTTGCCCTCAAGTGGGTCCTCCTCTTAATAGTTCGACATCGCCTTTAGAGGCAATGTCGGGGGCATATCAACAACGAGATAAGCGGCAAGGGGCACAGGAGCAGGGATCACCGCCAGTGGCAAATTCCCAACAAGATGGCCATCAGTAGGCTCTGCTACGACTTCAGGCAGTGCACAAAGGGCTGAAAGTCGTCATTGTCTGTGCCGGTAGTATCAGAAATGTACACCTCGTGCTTCGTTGAACTATGTCGTCTGATACTATGGTCATGGGGTTCGTAGTGCCCATCTTTCTAGTACTTGATGAAAGCATAACGTTTGTAACACATATACGTATAATAATCAATCATATAATCAGTTAATCACATAGTCACCAAGTAAGGCATCACACAATCCTCCTAGTCTTACTAGCCAATTTCATCCAGTCTACAAGACTGCTCTATCCTTCACTTAAACCAAACCTCGATCCTCCAGATCGATCCTCAGCCCTCCAAGCTGAGCCTTTTCTTCCTAGCCTTGCTAGCCCACTACCTTGGTCACCTAGACCAAGCCACGATCCTCCAGATCGAACCTATAATAAACCAATGTGCTTAACTACCTCGATCACCTCGGTCCTCCAGACCGATCCTCAGCCCTCCAAGCTGAGCCTATAAATAAATAAAATGTGCTCAACATTTGTTTGTAAAAAGTGTGGATCTGGACTTAAGTGGTATGCAGAAAAATGTTTTCGTGAGAGCCCTAGTGATCATAGTCTAGACTCGAGAAAGAATCCTAGTTCGCTATGATCAGAGCTCTGATACCAAGCTGTCACACCCTGGCTTTGCGGAAGCGTGGTTGATTTTGGTGTGACTTCTTAATACCATAGCTTAATCATAACAAGCTATATGAATTTAAAAACCATGCAAGTCATCCATTAAGTTTTGAAAATCAAAATACAGTACCATTGTTTTTAACCAACAACCATGACCTTGTTCAACAACATTACAAACTGAAACATAACATAAACGTGATTTAGAGACTGTGTCTTGTCCAGGTAAGAGACACATCCCCTAAACCCTGATGACTTCATGACAATATGCAGCGGAAAACGTTCCATACCGTGCCAGATCCGTTTAATTTCCTGAAATACATGTGAGTTGAAAAATCAACAATAATGTTGAGCGAGTTCATGTGCAAGTGAGTAAGTAAAACACTTGTAAGTATAAAAGTTTCCTGGTATGTAGCAGTGTAAGAGGACTTGTGATCACTAATGGTTTGCAAGGCCATTAGCATGTCGTGAAATGCAAGTAGGAAAGACACACCCTAGCCGATTTTGCGTTGGGTACCAAGTCACTCCAGGTCCGTTCTGTTAGTCCTCCGAGAGGCCTGTTCTGTTGGGCCGGGAGCTGGGCTCGCTACACCCAGATAGATCTACCGCTCGAGTCCCTCGGTGTTCTAACTACCCATTCACATGATCTAAACCTCCTTACGTTATTCATACCGTGTATAAAGTACTTGTAAACAAAATAACATGTATTTCACCCCCGCAGTTAAGAAAACTGAAAACAGTTAGAGAAAAGGGGGACATGAACTCACAGTGAATGCGCGTCTCTACCAAGTGTCTCCAATACAGTAAGCTGTGCAACGACCTACAAGTGCTAATTCTATTAGACGGACGGCCGTGCTTTAGCTTTATAGTTTAAGTTTTTTGGGGAAATAGTTAGACAACTATTTCGTGTTTATTTTCCGTATACACTTGGTAGTTATTCTTCCCAAGGATGGGGGATACAGTACATGTGCGTAAGTTACGTTTTATCAATCTTGTGGTAATGTAATTACCGGTGTAACTTATATGTTTGTGGAAGCGTTCGCAAAGTTTTGGAATCATTAACACTTGTAAATATTATTTTCACTCTAAAATAATATTTATGTATTTCACAAAATAATCATAAACAGTGTTGTGACAAATATATTTATCACGTTAATCTTTGTGAAAACCCCACCTCCGAATATTTAGTAAAATATAGTGCTGGCGAAATTTATGTTTTGAAAATATATCCAAAGATAGTTCTAACACTTGTTGTGAAAAAAAGTCTAAGTGTTAGGTTTTTAGAAAATTTCGCCAGAGTTTCCTCTGTAACTGGAGGTGGCCACGCTTTCAAGCGTATCATTTTCTTTTAACAAATCAATTCAACAATCTTCTTTTATTCAATCAAACAATTTCCGACGCATCAAACTAGTCGACAAGTATGTAAATTTGCATAATCGCATGAACTTGTAGTTTTTTCCGAATCTATAGTGTAAACACCCTTTATATGTGTAGATCTTTATTTAAAGTAACTTTAATCTCATAAAAACCTTGTGTTTAGAGAACTCCGTCTTTACAACTTCTAGTAACAAGTGACAAATTTACTTCTTTGTCGGATCTTTTTGTTTCACAAGTGTTTACACACTTGTGGTTTATAAAACTATATTTATTAGTGTAAGATCCTTTCTTTAAAATACATGGTTTCTTAAATGTGTGGTTCTTTGAAGATACCACTTGCGGATACGTAGATCCGCTAGTTTTAAACACCATTTTACCGGTTAAACCACTTTTACACAAGTAAAATATTTTCACACAAGTTCATGTATCTTGTGTGGTAGAGTTTCGCCTTTAACCCTTGTATCTAGTAAAAAACGAGCTTATGTGAAGATACATGATCTTACAAAGTCGGGTTAAACGGAGATCCGAGCTACCACATCATAGATCGGGTCTCAATAAACACATATTTCAAGTCCTACGACTTTTACACAAGTTATATGTTATTATCCACCATTTTTGTGATTTTACTAGACTTTAATGCATCAAAACTTATGTTTTCGATATTTAACCGACAATATTCCTTTTAACCACTTTAGATGAGTGTAAAAACAAGTTTTAAATGATATACCTCTAGCTCAAGGCTAGGGAAGAATCTTGGCGAAAAGTGGGTGGATAAAAGCTAACGGTAGAGGTCCTTCGTGTTCCGAGTGCACCAAGACTCCTAATATGTAACCCGTGAAGCTTGAATGATCTTGGAATGGAGTGAACTAGAACCGAAAGTATGATGTATGTGTGTGGTGGGTTCGGCCGTGAGCCACAAAGAAAGAGGGAGAGAGTTTTAGTGTGGGTTTGATTGTGATAATGTTCAAGGTGTTTAGTGTTTACTTATAGGCAATTATGAGATGGTTATCCAATGGTTACAATGTTCTCTAGATACTATACAATAAGCAATAAAATAATCAAGAGTGTACCATGGTGTTTCCCCATGGTTATGGGGCCGGTTAGGGACTTGGGGGGGGGGGGGGGGTTGGTTCGATCTTAAATGGTTAGTTAGGGGGTTTAGTTTAGTTAATTAGGTTAACTAAGTATCTAACCTCGTTAGTTATATAAAGCGCGTTATGACGGGTGTTAGGGTAATCAGGGACCCTAACTGGCTCAGAAAAATATAATTAGTGAAAATATTAATATTTTCATGTTCCGGGTAAAGTCCGGGTGTCCGGTTGGATAGTAATCCGTTAAAGTCTTTTGTAACGCTTTAAAGTGTCGTTATTACATTTTTAGTGACACAATTTGTTTTCCCGACACTTTAGAAAGTGTCTAGTAATATTTTCTCATTTTCTGGCACTTTACTAGTCAGCTAGAAGCTGGATTAATCATTAAAGTGCTGTGTTTGGTACTTTAAAGTACGTTTTGGCACATCCGAATCAGTGTATCTTATCCCTAGAGACGCGGTACCACAACCCTTATATTCCTACACTCACTACCAGTGTAGCCAAAATATATGAGGCTCTTAACAGGCCTTAGAGGCAGTATTTGCTTGATGCTGGTTATATCAGCATGTTCACTGTGTATCCGTTTAGTGCTACTGTGCTTTTTGTGCATCATGTTTGTCACTAGGGTCCAGTATGTAAATAATGTAGTGACAGCAAATAAAGTATGATGCAAGTAAGTGCATGTATCAGTATGCAGGTAGCAGTTTATCAGCTAGTTCAATCAAGCACAGTAATTTAGCAGTAATTAATCAGTAATTAAGTTGTACGGATACCTGGTTTAGTGCGGGTTGTCACATTCTCCCCCCGTTAAATAAATTTCGTCCCAAAATTTAAGTTCTGCTTGTAGATGCAGAGTTCTTAGGAAATAAGTGGGGGTATTTCTCTTTCATCCGGTCCTCACGTTCCCAGGTAAATTCAGGACCATGTCTGGCATTCCAACGTACTTTGACGAGTTTGACACTGCTCCGGCGGGTCTTGTTAACTTTCCAATCCGTGACCTCAACAGGTTCTTCAACGAAGTGGAGCGTGTCGTCAATTATTTGAATCTCGTCGATAGGAATGGCAACGTCAACTTGAGTTGGACTTTTCTTTAATTGGATACATGAAATGTATCGTGAACACCATTTAGTTCAGCAGGTAGGTCCAACTTGTATGCTACTGTCCCAATTCTTTCCAGAATTCTAAAAGGACCAATGTAGCGCGGATTTAACTTCCCACGCTTTCCAAAGCGCGCCACCCCTTTCCAGGGTGATACCTTCAGTAAAACCATTTCTCCAACTTGAAAATCCACATGTTTTCGGTTTGGATCCGCGTAGGCCTTTTGTCTGTGGCGAGCTGCTTCGATGCGTTTAAGTATTTGCGCGATCTTGTCTGTCGTCTCTTGGACGATCTCGGGACCAGCAAGCTGCCTATCACCTGCGTCAGACCAACATAGTGGTGATCGGCACTTGCGTCCGTATAGGGCCTCAAATGGCGCGACACCAATACTGGTGTGGTAGCTGTTGTTGTATGAAAATTCGACCAAGGGTAAGTGTTTATCCCAGCTACCTCCCAAATCCATAACACATGCCCTCAGCATGTCTTCCAAAGTTTGTATTGTTCGCTCGCTCTGGCCGTCTGTTTGCGGATGGAACGCAGTGCTCAGATTCAATTGTGAGCCGAAAGATTCTTGGAAAGATTGCCATATCCTTGACACAAACCTTCCGTCTCTATCAGAGATGATCGAGAGTGGTACTCCATGACGTGCTATGATCTCTCTCATGTAAATTTCCGCAAGTTTGCTAGTACTGTCTTTCTCCTTGATTGGCAGAAAGTGTGCGGACTTTGTTAGGCGGTCAACAATCACCCAAATCATATCATGGCCTCTTGGCGTTCTTGGCAGTTTTGTAACAAAATCCATTGAGATCTGTTCCCACTTCCACTTGGGAATTTCAGGTTGTTGCAGAAGTCCCGAAGGCTTCTGGTATTCCGCCTTGACCTTAGCGCACGTTAAACATTTGCTCACGTAAACAGCAATGTCGCCTTTCATCCTAGGCCACAAATAGTAATCTTTGAGATCCTGATACATCTTATCCGATCCAGGGTGGATAGAGTACCGTGACTTGTGCGCTTCGTCGAAAATAACTTCCCTTAATCCACCAAACAGAGGAACCCAAATCCTTTTCTCAAAACATAGCGTCCCTTCCTCGTTTGGTACCAAAAGCTTCTCCATTCCACGGAGATATTCTTCCTCAAGGTTTCCCTCCTTGAGAGCCTCCCTTTGTGCAGCACGAATGCGCAAGGAAAGATCGGTT